>OX465291.1:31786487-34238987 GCA_949987695.1 Merzomyia westermanni | reverse complement strand
ATAGCATTTCTTTATGGAATAATCAAAGGGTTGACTTATTGTGATTCTGAAATGCAGTTTTCATAAATAAAATAACAAGGAATAACGGAATCGCTTAGAAGCTGCAAAAACAAAAATGGCGAGCAGAGACACGTACAATAACAAGGTGGTTAAAAATAGCACTTTTAAAAAAAATTTAGTTACTAAGAACTTTCACATTATGTACCAGAATTCCACACTCGAGCTACCTGCATGGTTCTTTGAAAAGAACTCCGAAACTTATCTTTCCTGGAATTTCGTAAATTATATATAAAGATATTTTTACAAGTATGGATTAGATTCTATCTGAGATTAATATTTCAATTTTCCATAAAATGTTTCCAAGAAAATTTCAAAATTTTTGCCTGTGAAATCCATTATAAAATTCATTGAAAAAAAGACTATTTGAAAAAGAAGAAAATTACTTTTTTTAAATGTTTTCCAAAGGAAAAATTGCTATGAAAAGCGACTATACTTTCATTGATTTTTGTTTCAATTGTTCAATATAGTGAAGTAATATTTATTTTGATAGACACATGTTTTATATATGATGACTCAATTTTCATTTAAGTGGTTTGTAATGTAATTTTGCAATTTTCGTGTGTTTTTCAACCAAAAATGAACTAACCTACTATGAAGTGGTACAGTAATTGGTATGATACTGATGCATACGCTAACTAGTATGACGGCTGGTATGATACCCGTGTATATACTGACTAGTATGTAAACTGGTATGATCCTGATGTATACACTGACTAGGATGTTGAATGGTATGATCTTAATGCACATAATGACTAATATGTCTGATGCAGAAGCAGACAACTGCCATCTCGTAGGGCATCGCCATGTTAAAAATACCAGTTGCTAATATGGAAAAATTACAGATCTCGAACTAGTTGAGCCGGTTTGGCAAGCTTGTAGTTGACTAGTATGAAACTAGTAGAATTGACTACAGGGTAACTTCTCTCCAAGGGTATTGCGGTTGTGATAAGTGTGTCCGGCTTATGTTTTTGTGTATTAAAAGCTTCGAACTTTTTTGTGTAGAGGGAGTGACACACCATTGAAACTTTTCCAATGTTGGAAGCTATGAATTTGATAGACATTTCTCGCCAGAAAGTTGTCTGATAAATCACTTTTTTCGTGAATACCCATACGCACAGACGAGGGATGCTAATGTCGGAATATGTTTAGTGCTACTAAATAAATGTCCCCAAATTCATAATATTATTTTTATTATGAATTCGATAATTTAAATATATATGTTTTGAAATATTTTAATTTTCTTTAAAATATATGAATAATTTTTTGTTTTTGTACCATTTGTGGCTAGATTTGTCTAAAATAAAATTTAAACAAAAAAAATTAAAGAAATGAAATTAAATTAAGTTAAATTAAATTAAATTAAATTAAATTAAATTAAATTAAATTAAAATTTAATTAAATTAAATCAATAAATAAACAATGGAATAAAATAAAATTAAAAAAAAATTTAATTAAAACAATCACTTAAAAAAAATAAAGTAACATTAAATATAAACTGTTCACATGATAAAATTGTAACAGGCCGATGTCAGTACATTACAGATATTCAAGAAAATTTGATATAAGCGATGCCATTAGGTTCCACATCTCAATTGGTTTCTGAAACATAATGATTACAACCGGACTTAGTCTGTTATTAGTTCTGTGACGCAGCAAAGCGTGGCCAGTCTTCTAGTATATAATAAAAAAAATTTAAGTAGAGATATTATTAAATAGTAAAGAAAAAAAATGAAACTCAGCAAAAAAAAGAAGAGGAAAGTAAAGCAAAGAATTGGAGATAAAAGAAAAGAAAGAGCAAAGAAACGAATTGGAAGGAAGGTAAAACAGCAAAAACTTGAATAAAAAATAGTTTTGTGATTGAATTTTAACTTTATTCAAGTTAAACTGTTGTGTTATTACAAATATCTAAAAACCACATCCCGAAAATAGCGAGATTGTAGAAATCAACAAAAACTGGCATCTCCAGTACAGAGCTATAGTTGGACACTTACTGGTTTTACTTAGTTGATAGGTTTTTGCGTAATTTTGGTATTCACTACATATTTATGTATTTCATTCTGTCACTTTTTTTGACATGTTTTCTGTGCAGTGCCATTTGTGGACTGAATGTCAATAGAGATATTTTTTGGAGCAGACAATATTACTTAAGTTCATTAGTAGCTACTGATAACAGAATCATGAATAATTCATTTGCCTAAGTTCGTACATATGTACACACTCATATTGGAAATATTTAATTGGAGTGTCAAAGAGAAAAAACATGAAGTGACAGAATCTATTGAAAAGGAAATTGCTCTATATCAAGGCGAATCTGTACAGATTCCGCTATGTTCTATAGGAAGCTATGATTAGTTGAGGAGAATTGAGATATGTATGTGAGATAGTTTTCAATTCACAGAGCCTCTGAAGGGCATGAAATTGCCTGGTATTTATGTACAGGGTGGCGCAAAAGTAATCCTCCTATCAGAAAATGCTATAAATTTTGCGATTGGCCCCTAAAGTCAGTTCTGTTTTGACATTTGTGTAGTAAACACATGCGAAATACACGTTAATAAACAATGTTACGCTACACTGCTCCAGAACGCGGAATATTGCTGACTATTTATTTGAACAATAATCGGTCGGGGCCAAACGGTTACTGTGAATGGTGAGCGCTACAGAGCAATGATCAACGAGTTCTTTTTGCCGCAACTTGATGAATTTGGGATTGGAAAACATGTAGTTCCAACAAGACGGTGCAACAGCACACACGTGCCACAACCGATATGCTGAACATCGGAAGCTTACTTTTGCGCCACCTTGTAGCTCTTCACGACAAACTTCTCTACTTTTTTCTCAGAGCTGTCGTATTGAGCTTCATGGTCGAAACCTGATGATTGCTTGCTTTTTGTTTAAGGGTGTTAGACCTAAGGGGATATCCATAAATTACGTGAGCTTAAAATGGGGGGGCAGGCCTCCAACAAAATCTCATCGAGCCTCACTTAAAACGGGGGGTGCAGTCGAAAATCTCACATCAACTTAAAAAAATATGAACTAATTCCAATATGAAACCAATTTTTTGTTTAACGAGAATCTGCCATCAGAATTCAACCAAAGCGTGTGGTGACTCGCCGTGCTTAGGAGCTGCTTTGTCTTTTGAATGGAGGGTATACACTTCCGAAACAGTCTTCTTGCACTACCGGAACCACAGATGACACGAGTATCCTTGCATCGATATTTAACGTAAATTCCATTAAAGAGGGGAGGGGCCTAACCAAATCTCACTAAGTCTTACCGAAGGGGGGGCGGGGGTCGAAGAGTCTTGAAAAACGGCTCACGTAATTTATGGACGTCCCCTAACTACTACTATACAACAGTCCAGTAAGATAGAATTCTTGAAAAACACTTTTCGAGAGCAACACAGAATTCAAGAATATTTAGCTTAGATAGTGGCTTCTTTATATTAATCACCCTTCCTACAATGTTTCGCTCAAACCTGAATATCGTTAGACGGCGAAAGGCAATCCCCTAGTACCCCAAGACCCGTTAAATAAACACTTAGTGAAAGCTAAATTTTTTAAGATTTCACTGCAATCAGCCGTAATCAATATCTTATAGAAACCACATAAATGGGTTGCTGTGGCTAAAATGATGCTTAGCATTTTTTTAAATTTGCCCTTTGCGCTTCTTTAGCGTATCTGATGCTTAAATTGTGATATAATGAATAAAGTCTAATGCAGATGCGATGCGATGTCTTAATGATATTTAAAGGGTGTCATTAGCAGCAGCAGTCACTATTCATTGTTTAAGCGCAGCTAACGGTATTGCATTTTCCGATTGAGTGAATCGCAAAGTAAACCCAATGGTGCGAAGATTTCGAGCCATAATTTTGTACAAGTATATATGTACATTTAAAAGTAATTACAGTTAAAATCGAAACGAATTCAAAAGCCCCGATAGCTTAATGAATAAAAGCAGTACAAGTATTTACCGCAATGAAACGAATGAATACATTCAGCGACCAGAACGGTTATAATGATAATGTGACAATTTGGCGCGATATACCTCCGAGGAGATTAGGCCGAGCTTCTCTGCCAATTCGTGGTGTGATCCTTAATTTTTTCTTACAAATTGGCGGGACCAACTCCAAACGAAATCTTCAGAGGCAGAGCAATTTTTGCTGAGAAGCTTTTCCATGGCAGAAATACACTGGAAGGCCGGTTTGAAAAAAAATGTTTACCAAACATTTTGATGTTACTTCCCCCGTCACTTGAACAACCATGGTAGGCCTGCAACACAACCACCACACCAGTTATGCTTTAAGATTGTGGTGTGCTACGTTTAACGTGTTGGGCGACTCCGAACTGCACTTGCAAATTGTATTAATATGTGCTGATGGGCTCTTCTAAGAGAATTGGGCTTGCGTTGAGTAGCGACCATATTTTTTTAACTTTTTGAAAAATGTGTTTGATGTTTGCTTGTCCCGGGATGTCACCCTGGACCTTATTCATTATTTGAAAAGATAATGTCTTCGTAAAAAAACTCTTAGGTAAAATACATATTTTTGGATCAAAAACTCCCTCATGTAACACCTATTTTCTCAAAAATCAATGAATGAACGCAAAATCGCAGCCATAACCATAACCATAAACATTACCATAACAATAACCATTACCATAACCATATCCATAACCATAACCATAAACATAGCCATAAACATAAACTTAGCCCTAACCATAACCATAACCATAACCATAAACATATCCATATCCATAATCATAACCACAACCATAAATGTAATCAAAACCATAACCTTAAGTATAACCATAATTATAACCATAACTATAACCATAATCATAGCCATAACCATAACCATAACCCTAATCTTCACCTTAATCATTATCATAGCCATAGCCGTAACCGCTAATATTACCGTTCCCGAAGAAATTATCAGCTGTTTGTGCCTTTTATAAGTATATATTAGAATCAAAATACAGCTTAGTTTTTGTATCTGCTTCAAACAGCAACCGCGACTGCAATAGTCGAAGTCAATACCAGCATTCGATTTTTTATATTCAAAATTCAATGAGCTCGTATTTTTTCGGTCGCTTCTTTATCATCTCTTTCGTCAAGCGTGAAATGGGAATGAGTTCATGGCAGTCAAATCAATATTGAAGCCCACTTAACTGGACCTCATTTCTACGAAAAGTTATTGAAAAGTGTTACATTGCATCCCAATTTTAAAGCCATTGTGTTAAACAAATCAATCGCCCTGGCCCCAAACACCGATGGCAATTGCGGGTAAAGGTGTTCAGTACCAAATTTAAATCTCGCCCAAAGTTTGTTTAAAATTTCAATCTTCCATCCATGCGTTCCTATGTATGTTTGTATATTTGTGTGGATGTGTGTATGTGTCAAAGTGGAAAACAATCATGGCAATCGATTTGGCGAGCGACTGATAATTGCCAATTAAAAATGGAACTTGTAGGTTAGCATTACATTATTACATTGTGATGTGCTTTTACACTTCTCATTGAAAAATGTAATTAAATTTTTAATTGTTAGCGTAAATTAAAAACTTGTACCACGAACTAGGATGAATACATTAACAGCAAATGAGTGCTTAAGTATGGCATGGTAAAGGAGGAAGTGAGAGTGTGGATATTGGTGTGTTCTGTGGATCGTTGCCAGTCGATAGGTAAAAGCTTTGAAATGCAAAACTAAAGATGCACAAAGTCATGAGTAATAGGTGCATGAGATGTTGGCAGAAATAAATTGTGCCCTAAAATAAATAGAAAACAGTTAGAAAAAGTTTCAATATAAAATAAGACTTAAGTTCAGATTCTACAGTGCGCTTATACCGTAAGTACTCTAGTCAGTTTCAAAACTCTTTAACCAGCAGATATTTGAACTTGACATATCCATATTGATGAAAAAAATATCGATGACTAATTGAAATATTGATACAATGAGTATTGCAATTGCTTTAACGAAATCATTTATTTCACCGCTTTGCTTGCTAAAACAAATATAGGAGCAATGTTAACATGTGTGAAATTGCTAAAGTGTAATGTGTGATAAAATGAATGTCAGCGCCAATTACTCTTCCCAATGCTTTTCCAATGTGGTCTGTATGTACTATGTATCTTACAGATAAACAATTTTATCTATGACATGGGTAACTTAACATACCAAATTGTTATTACCCAAAAACATGAGTGAAGTATAAGTATATATACATACGAGCATATCGTATTGTGCAAAACAAAAGCAACGAACAGAATTTCCAGAATAAATGTTTGTACTGTACTGACCCCTCGATTCAAACGATCCTATTGCAATTGTCTAGACAATAAAATAAATTAAAATAAAATAAAGTTAAATAAAATAAAATGAAATGAAATAAAATAAAATAAAGTAAAATTTAATTAAATTAAATAAAATTAAAAAAAAATAAAACAAAATAAAATCAAATAAAATGAAATAAAATAAAATAAAATAAAGTAAAATAAAATAAAATGAATTGAAATGAAAAAATAAAATTAAATTAAAATTTTAAAAAATAAAATAAAAATATAAAATTAAAATAAAACAAACCGAAATTGAATCAAACAAAATTAAACCAAATTAAATGAAATGAAATTAAATTATATTAAATTAAATCAAATCAAATTGAATTAAAATAACTTAAATTAAATTAAATTAATTTAAAATAAATTAAATTAAGCTAAATCAAAATTAATCAAATTAAATTCAATTCAATTAAAATAAATGAAATTACATGAAGTGAATTGAAACGAAATGAAATGAAATAAAAAAAAAATAAAATAAAATAAAATAAAATAAAATAAAACAAAATAAAATGAAATATAACATAATAAAATAAAACATAACAAAACTAAAAATAAAATAAAATAATAAGAATAAGAGAAGAAAAATTGTATTCAATAAAGTAAAAACAAAAATAAAATGAAAGTAAAATAAAATAACACTTTTAACATTTTAAATATCTGTTCGTATCTGTGTATAGCTAGTATAGCTCATGTGCATAAGATTTGCGCAGTATTGACATACTTCAAATAGTTCCAATCACTAAATGAACATTTTTTTACATCGTTTCACTGGTTTGTTGCTTTCGTTTCGCACAAAATTGTGTGTACATATTTTTGTGATTTTGCAGTTTATTTGTTTTTTGTAAGCTCATCGGTTGGTAGGCTCTTCAAAGCGATTGATTATGCCCAATAATATGCCAGATGTTCAAATATTTGTTACCGTTTCTACTAAAATGTCAAAATTTGTAGCGATTTGGAATTTTGTAGTCTGTGATTTTATTTGACGTAGGTGCAGTGTCTGGCCGTTGCAAAAAAAGAAACAAATCTAAGTGGAAGCTTTTAGCAAATCTCTGTTCTCAAACAACAACAAGGTTGCAACAAGCATTAATCGAGAATGGTATGCCAATTATAGATATGTGGGTCTAAAAAAAATTATTTTATAAGCCATTATGATTATTCAACGTCGATGCTTTGACGCGTTCTCCATATCAAACCAAAAATGTGATCACAATCAGTCAAAATAAATATTCGCAAAAATGTAGTAGTGACATGTACTGTACATCAGGAATTGCAATCCCGATATTACACAATAATTGTTTTTGTGCAGAAAACTTGTGTTTATTGTGATTTTATTTTAAAGAAAATTTAAAACATTTTGAAAATAAAACTTGTTTACCTGCATTCATATTTGATTTTGTTATTAATAAAATAACTTAAATTTTGCAAAATAACGATTATAACATTTCCTTTCTTTCCTTGACATAACCTAGAAGGTTGCAATGGCCATACGAAATCGCTTCCGCGACAATCGGGCATGTACCGCAAGGGAGTACCGGAGCGTACAGAGTTTATATCCGGCAAAGGACTGCCTCTTCCAAGAGCACTCCCCAAAAACTTCGAGGAGTGTTTTTGTCGTTTAAACCAACAGCAACGATAACGAATACCCAAATATCGGAACTAATTCCAAATGTGCCGCGTGTCTAAACTCAGATCCCGAAAATACCAGGATTGCACAAACCGAAAAAATTTTCATCCCTAGTATGTACATAGTAAATGTGTAAATTGCCGAGCAGAAAATATATTATCCACATAGTATACATTTATATGTGCATATACATATGTTTAATTGCAAAATATTTCAGCATGTCATATCATATTATTATAGCCAAAACTGCATATGTTTGCATTGTAATGGAATGAGCGTAAATAATAATATATCTCAATATGATATTTTGTGTGCGAAAACCTTGTTAATGACATTTTTATTATGAATGTAGATAAATATGCATAAGAATGCATAAATATGTTTATTTGTTGACGTAAAAGGGTAATTCGTTGTGTTATTTTTAAAAATTATTATTAAAAGTTACAGACCAAATAATGTTAAATATGCCAAAATTAATGTTGGATGTGAAGATAATAGATAAAATTTTTTTTCTTTCACACTAAAAAGATACCCAAACACCACTGGCACCAAAAATTTCGATGAGGTTATTTATCTTGAAAACATATTTTGGGTTAGAGTAAACTGGCATCGATTTAAAAGACTACACCTTTTCCAAGTGTACTTCAGTATCCGTAAAATGTACTTCAGTATCCGTAAAATGTACTTCAGAATAGTCAATTGTACTTCGGAATCCGTAAAATGTACTTCAGAATCCGTAAAATGTACTTCAGAATAGTCAATTGTACTTTAGAAACCATCAAAGAAAAGATAAATTGTACTCGAACGTAAATTGTACTTCAAAAGCTGCAGAGTTAATAGTTAACAGAATAAAATTATTGTTAGAAGTTAATATAAAGGTCAAAGAATAAGAAAACAATTAGTTACTATACATTTAGAATAGAAAGAATTGATTTTTTTATGCTGAAAAGCGAGTCCGAAAAATCAAATTTAGCAGAGTGAGAGTTATAATCTTGACACAAAAGTTTCAAAACAAGTGGTATAAAATGCCTTGATGGACGAGACGGTACATTGAACTTCACTTCACTTGAAGAACCAAACTATAGAGTGAAACATTTAGCAATTTAATCATAAAAACAATTCCAAGCATCTCCCTCCGACTAGAAAGTATGTGAAGATTTATGAGTTTTAAACGATTCGTATAGGGTGGCAGATTATACAAGGGATCGCAATGAAAATATCTTAAGGCAAATAGAAAAAATTGTTTTTGAACTGATTCTAGGCAATCTGCATGTACCTGGTAACGCGCGTTCCAAATTATAGAACCGTATTCAAGTATCGGTCTGACTGTAGTGAAGAGGGCTTTAGTTACATAAGGGTCGCTAAATTCTTTAGACCATCGTTTAACGAATGCTAGAACACCTTATTGACTGTTGTGTTAATATGGCGGTTGAAATTGAGTTTATATTCCATAGTAGCCCCCAGGTCAACAAAACCATACACTTGCTCAAGACTATAATTTTTAATTGTATGGAAAGCCGGCTGAGAAGTTCCATGCGAAAAACGTATTTACATTTTTTAAGGTTAAGTGGCATATAATTTAAATCGCACCAAGTAACTAGATCTGATTGTAGCTTAGTTCTATCTTCAAATGACGCGAATGACATGAAACGGTTTAAGTCGTCAGCATACATTAACATTTTTGAATATTTTATTACTTTAGAAATATCATTTATAAACAACAAGAACAGAATCGCGCCAAGATGGCTTCCTTGAGCAACTCCGTAAGAGACATAAGACTACTCTATGTGTCCTGTCACTAAGGTAAGAAGAGTTCCAGCAATTGAGACCCGGCTGGAAGCCCAGCTGATCGAGTTTATGAGTAAGTAATGAGTGACACACTATGTCAAAAGCTTTGCTGAAATCCGTATAAATAACGTCGGTGTGCAGATTTTTTCTAAAGCCATTTGAGACATGACTGGTAAACTCAAGTAAATTCGTAACTGTGGACTTTCGCTTACTGAACCCGTGTTGGCAGTCAGCAATCAAAGTAGAGATCGAATCCGTAAGTCAAATGTCTAGTAATGCAATCGTAAAATTTCCATTCAGTTCCATTTATTAGTTTTTGAGTGATGCGAGACCAAGCATACAGACAGACAGACAAACAAAAATTCAAAAAAATCTGGATTTAGTTTATATTGGCTGCCATGGATTTTTCTTAAACCTGTTACAATTTTATTATATGTAGGTCTGATTCGGTTATGCTGCATTACCAACGGTAACAATTTTCGGTTAGGTACGGTTACGCTCCAAGTACGTTTACACTCAGAATGGAGCGGTAATTAAAACCTACATCACATATCGTAACACCCTCTAAATTTTATTACACTTGGAGATGCTTATTGACTTTGACCATTTGAACAACCTCATAAAAATGACAAATCTTTTCATTACAATCTAATATAACATACTCTCAGCTCTTATTGAATATTATGACATTCCTTTTTGCTATTACCAAATCCTTCCACTTCTCGATAATCCTTCTCCTGACTGTTAGCTTTGCTTCTATAAATATTTTATATACATAGATACATATTTCATATAAATATTTATACATAGATATTAGTAAATACACAAAAACGAATATAATTTCTACACAAATGAAATGCCGTAAGCCACAAAGTTGGGCTAATACGCTAATTGTATGGATTCTGAACAACTGTTGGATGTCATGAAGATGAAAGAATAAGGGCAATGAAACATAACTCCAGTCGCCACTTTTCCTTTTAATCTATTCGTGGCAGTTTTACATACACCGCGTTACACACATTCTGTCCTATGTGTATCGACGATTTTCATGTACACGTGAGAATTTTTTTTTTATACCTTTCATGAACATGAAATGGTATATTAACTTTGGTCCGATGTTTGTAACGTTTAGAAATATAAGAGATAGACCCACCATTAAGTATACCAAATTGATCAGGACTATGAACTGAGTTGATACAGCCATGTCCGTCTGTCCGTCCGTCCGTCTGTTTGAACGCCAACTAGTCCCTCAATTTTTGAGATATCTCGATGAAATTTGGCACACGGATGTATTTTTGTATTATATTAGACATTTGTCGGATCCGGTATAATCGGGTCACTATAGCATATATCTCCCATACAACCGATCGTTCAAATAAGAGGATTATGACCATTTCTCCCTCATTTTTAAAGATTAAAACTTGAAACTTGGTGAGATATTTTTTTATGGATAGCAAAAGATTTCGTAAAAAAACCACCAAGATCGGAGCTATTTATACAATATATCCCATACAACCGATCGTTCAGATAAGAGGATTATGGCCATTTATCCCTCATTTTGGAAGATTAAAACTTGAAACTTGGTGAGATATTTGCTTACAGATAATAAAAAATTTGGTAAAAAACTCGCTAAGATAAGAGCTATATATAGTATATATCCCATACAACCGATCGTTCAGATAAGAGGATTATGGTCATTTCTCCCTCAATTTAAAAGATTAACACTTGAAACTTGGTGAGATATTTTCTTATGGATATTAAAAGATTTCGTAAAAAAATCAACAAGATCGGAGCTCTATATAGTATATATCCCATACAACCGATCGTTCATGCTGACAAAGTTTTAGAGAACTTTAAACAATGCGTATTTAAGTTTGCACGTATTCATGAAAGGTATAAAGCCTCAGGCACAGCCGAAGACAGCGCCGTCCTTACTTGTTTTTGTGTGATTTTTACTTGGTGCGAATAAGCCACAAACGCAACAAAAGTTATTTCGAGTTGGGCACTGCATTTTTTCTCAGATGAAATATGTAGAAATACGTTTTCGCACAACAGAACTTAAAACAATTGTTAGAGTATACGTCTCCTAGTAGCGCAACTGTCAGCTGATCGAAACAAACACACAAACGGCAGAGAGTGTGTTGTATCAAACAATAAATTAAACGAATTTAAATGATGCAATATTGATTGTGCAATTCAATGTTTCATCTGTCATATCAGTTTTAAGTGTTGTAAAAGTGACAAACAGTTTAGTGTTAGAAAGTTACTATTGATAAACTACAAATATATGGAGTAGAATGGGTCGAAAAACAGTTTTTTTTTCCAGAACGCTTTAGTAGTTTAAAAATAAAGAGTTCCTTCAAGTTATGCCGAAAAAAGTGAAAAAAAATAAAAAAAAAATTTTTTTTTTAATTCAGGAAAATCTGAGACGTGTACATGAAAATCGCCGATACACGTGAATTTTTATTTTTTCTCCCCTTTCCGAAAAAGTATATTTGGTTCATAGGACAGAACTAAAGCTCGTTTTTGTAACGCAGTGATATCGGTAGTTATCGACCTGTGTTTTACAATATATCAGCACTAATATCACCTCACTCCTAGCATAGACTATAGCTAACCCAGGAAGTCATTACGGATGACATATTTTCCCTTTTTTGGAGACAGATTTCTCAAGAACTTTTTAATGTGTAAACATCTTTGACGTCTCTGCCTGTAAGCGTGCCTGTGCCGCTGCTTGTAATCGTGCTTCTGTCTGTGCATTGGGTGTAGAAATCTTGTTCGACTGATTTGCTGATATGTATGTGACGATCTGCTTATGGTGGCGTATGCAATTACTTTGTTGACTGTTATTATTCGGTAATCGTGCCTCAACACGATGAATGCTATCAATCGGCAAAAGACAAAGGCAACTGCGTTTATCATAAATGTACACAGTGTTTATGTAAACAAAATAAGTGATTATTCATGTTAAATTTATTTTAGCTCAGAAGACTCAAGACCGTAGTTAAATTGTTTTGGTTGTGTGATCTTTATGGCTATAGTTATAGAATTAAATGCAAAAAAATTCATTATTATAACATAAAATAAAATAAATGAAAACAAAGTAAAGTAAAATAAAGTTAAATGAAATAAAATTAATTAAAAGGATCAATGGTAACGGGAAGGAAAGGAGAGGAAGAGAAAGAAAATGAAAAGAAGGGAAAAGAAAGAAAAGGAATGGAAAGCAAGGCAAGGAAATTAAGAGAATGGAGAAGAAAGAAAAGGAAATGCAAGGAAAGGATATTAAAGGAAAGGAAAGGAAAGGAGAGGAAAGGAATAGCAAAATACTAATTTATGTACAGGATACACATGTTTACACATCAAACTCCACAAGGTACTTGGTATTCGCGGCTTTTTTTTTTTATAAATTTGGACTTGAATATTAATTAACCCCCATATTCATAAAAAATAAAATTGGTTTATAAAGCTTTTTAAATGACATTTTCATACAAATTTTTTTTATTTTTTATGAATATAGGGGTAAATCTCTAACCCTTAACAGTGCGCATAAGCGCTTTGTCTTACCTTGCCTTGCAAACTGAGAGCGAAATGGCTGAATCATTTGAGGTAATTCTTCCATTCAGTCACCAATGGTATAGAGCAGGTGCTGAATCCCTGGGCTGCTTTTTAATCACTCTGCCCTGAGCAGATAGGTTGGAGTTCTACCTCCACTCCTCAACCTATATTTAAACGGCTTAAATATTTTAACGAAAAAAATACAAACTCGGTGAGTCGAAGCTTGCTGTGTGAAGTCTATAGCTGTAGCTGGTGATTTCAACTATAGTCATCAGCAGCCCTTCAATGCTTTCCGGTTTGACACTATGGATCTACAGTTTGATGAGATCGATGACAATTATTTAATAGACGTTTCGGCTAAGTGGGGCAAAGTACCGCCGCAACAACCATAAGAGAGCACAGAGCGCATTCCAATGGCCCCAGAAAGTAGTGCAAGACAGCCGTAAATCTTATTTTTAGCTTTTTTTATTGTAAACCCGAAGCCGGTACGAAATACAATCGGATATACTTTTCGTTAAGTTGAGTCGGTTTAGTTCCTTAATTTAAACTATTTTATAGAGCAATTGGAAACTGTAGATGACTTTTTGTTGTTGTTGTGTACGACGGTACATCGACCGCAAAGACATGAAACTTCTAGACGCCTTTGTAACCATTCCAGATATGAGGCGTACAGTCTTTAAAAGGACTTTTCTCTAGTGGAGCGCCCACATCTGGAAAACTGGGAAAAATTAACTGGAACCTGAGATTGTAGTTCTAAATACTATGTTAACGACTTTGTCAGTCCCTAGACCTTTAATATTGACAGCACTGGCTACATCATATAGGAAGTCTACGCGATTCGCGCAATTTATGGCGCACGGAGAAGTTTGGTCTAGTAGCAAAACGCTAATGGTTTCTATTTTCTGTATTCCAAAGAAACATTTATTCAAGAAAAAGTACAAAACTATATCAAAACAAGTAAGGAATACGCATTACGGTTTTAAGTGTCCGATTCTTTCTCATAATTAGTAAAAACTCTGCAAAACTGATAATTTAAAGATACATAGCCCAAACCCCATTTATCGGAACAATCTATTGTATGGGAGCTATATGTTATGTAGGCCCGATCTGGCTGATTTTCACTACACACATCACATACATAATAAGTACCAAACCTGCAAAATTTTACGTTCCTAGCTTTTTAATTGCAAAATTTATATCCCAAAACCTATTTATCGAAACTATCGATTGTATGGGAGCTATATGTTATGCTGGTCCGATCTGGGTGATTTTCACTACACACATTACATATATAATAAGTACCAAACCTGCAAAATTTTACGTTCCTAGCTTTTTAATTGCAAAACTGATAGCCCAAACCCCATTTACCGAAACTATCGATTGTATGGGAGCTATGCGTTGTATTACTCCGATCTGGCTGATTCTGAGAAATGATTAATCTAATGTAAAATGGTGGCTACATACCAAATTTCATCAAGATATCTCAAAAACTGAGGGACTAGTTTGCGTACAAACAGACAGACGGGCAGACAGACGAACAGACTGACATGGCTAAATCAACTCAGCTCATCGACCTGATCATTTCGGTATACTTATTGGTGGGTCTATCTCTTCCTCTTCTCATACTTACAAACATCGGACCAAAGTTATAATACCATTTCATGTTCATGAAAGGTATAATTAAGCCTATCCACTAAAACCCCTTCACCACGATATCACTATTTGTTTGACTTATTGTAAGACTTAAGAATTCGCTATACTTTTTACGTTGCTGAACTTATTACTAGCTTAAATATCTACTAAGCTTCGATATGCGTGTATCAGCTTCATTGAATTTGCGCTTGTGCTTCCGACTTCTTGATTTTCGGCATTTTGTCTGATATTCCACATTTGTACCCTTTGAATTATTCTTTTCAATTTCCTGTTCATTTCTTTTGTGAGACAGTATAAAAACATGTTAATCGAAGAAGGTAAGTCAGCTTGTTACACGCGCGCCACATATTCGGCTAATACGATTATGAAGTTTATTTTTGACATTTCACCAGCAACCCTGCATAACTGACAATTTTTGTATTGCGCCACAACCCACACGATTTTGCATAAAGTCTGGGAAATTACTTTCCAATACGCGCATTGTATTACGCTTATAATCGGGTACAGCATGAGTAGCCAACTGACAGGTGTCACTGCGATAGACAGGTTTGAAATTCGCCT
The DNA here is from genome assembly GCA_949987695.1 of Merzomyia westermanni. Lineage (NCBI taxonomy): Eukaryota > Metazoa > Arthropoda > Insecta > Diptera > Tephritidae > Merzomyia > Merzomyia westermanni. The sequence goes on along the minus strand of OX465291.1, from coordinate 34,223,414 downwards.
CGACAAAGGGGGTGTTTGTATCCCAACGATAAACCTCAGCATCACCTTCATTACGGAAGAATATGGCGGAACCGTTATCGGTGCCAATAATTACCATGCGTGACGGTTTTTTGCCCAAATCTGAAATTTTTTTACAACAAAATATATCAAAAATTAAAAACTCAACTTGTCATATAGTAACACTCACCCATTATGCGTCCATCAGCGACACCACTACGCAAATACTCCGATTGCAATGAGAACAGCTTACTTGTGCTCAAATATGTGAAAAATAGCTGCGTTGTGCCACAATCTTGGCGCACGAGCGCTATATAGAGCACATCACGCGCCTTACAACCCGAAGCTACAGCTTTCGGTAACACCACACGAAAACCACGATCTGCTTGTAAATTATAAACGATTATAGCACGATTCGCTGCATCGCTTACATAAACGAAACAACTGCCATCGGGCGCATAATCCACAGCCAAATATTGTAGACGTGAGTTCGACGAAGTGAGACCTTCCAGCGAAATGGATTTCAAAACTTTACCCGTTTTCACTGAGAGCGCTACCACTTTAGCGCCACATTTACGCTCTGGGGTCTCAACTGTATTAACAATGCCTGTGTCCAGCACCCAAAGCACATCGTTTTGATCGACAATCAAATCTACAACCGATTGGAAACCCTTGCAGGTGCTATCATCTTGCGTCTCCCAGCAGGGGAACGGCTGCAATGTTGTATGACATGCACCCGGTTGAAGCGTGGTTTTGACGAGCGTCGCAGGCACGCCATGCTTGTATCGCGGTAATGCCATGAAGACCGTGTCGCCTACAATTTGCGCGCGCGTCGCTATCACATTCTTCGCTATATATTTGCCTGAGCTCTTGAAGAGCGAACGCGATGAGCCGGGAAATTCAAATTGTCCGCCAGTCCATTGTATGGATGGTATGAGCGGTGGTGAGGCGACTATTTCGCCGCTCGCTGGTGTTTTGTATTTGGGTGTGTAGGCCGCGTTGATCCAAGCGCAGTGTGCTAAGGCAGCGATCAGCAAATAGCGAGCAAACATTTTTGGTTTTACCGGTGGGTGGGTGTGGTTAACCTTATGGCAATTATCTTCCTAATTAACTCTAATTAATTTATTAGTTCTTGGCGCTCCTTTCGGTCCGCTTGTTTCTAAGCTCTGCAAGTTTCGCAGCTATTTTTATTTCTTAAGAATTTGTATTTCACTTTTATATGGCTTCAAATTTGTGTTGGCTTCCTACCCACTTTCCGCATGTCGGCAACAGACGTGACGCGCGTCATTTCACATTTGCGGATTTCCATTATAAATTTTTACTGTCAAGGTCATTGCATATATTGCACATTTGTTGAGCAGCGTCTTTGCCGGCAGTAACAAATTTTTGTTTATTTCTTTTTCATACATGCATCTTTCTTGTTGTTTTTACTTTTATTGCTTCTCTGTCATTTAACACATGTTTAATCTCAGTTTGCATCCGCTTTGAAGTCGCTCGCTTGTGGCACGCGCTCAATTCTTCTTCTGGTACATGCACTATTTTCACTTCCCACAGCGCACTTGAAACGGTAATGCTTTGCCGTTAACGGTATATTTGTATACCTTTCATGAACATGAAATGGTATTATAACTTTGGTCCGATCTTTGTAAGTATGAGCAAAGTAGAATGATCAGGGCAATGCGCTGAGTCGACTTAGCCATGTCCGTCCGTCCGTCTGTCTGTCTGTCTGTTTGAACGCAAACTTGTCCCTCAGTGTTTGAGATATTTCGCTGAAATGTGCTAAGGGGCCGCCATTTTGTAAAACATTAAGCATTGTCGAACCATCAATATCGGACCAATAAAACACATAGCTCCCATACAATCGATTGTTCCGATAAACGGGGTTTGGCCTATAACTCTTGTAATTAAAAAGCTAGGAACGTAACATTTTGCAAGTTTGGTACATATTATATATGTAATGTGTGTAGTGGAAATGACCCAGATCGGACCAACATAACATATAGCTCCTATATAATCGATAGTTTCGATAAATGGGTTTTGGGCTATAAATTTTGCAATTAAAAAGCTAGGAACGTAAAATTTTGCAGATTTGATACATGTTATATATATAATGTGTGTAGTGAAAATCAGCCAGATCGGACCTACATAACATATAGCTCCCATACAATCGATTGTTCCGATAAATGGCGTTTGGGCTATGTATCTTTAAATTAACAGTTTTGCAGAGTTTGTACTAATTTTAAGTAAGGATTGGACACTAAAAACCGTGTTGCGTTTTCATGAAAGGTATGAAGCCTTCGGCACAGCCGAAGACAGCGCTTTCCTTACTTGTTTTTGTTTTCTTTCACAATATTTGCTTTTCGAAATTGAACAATGGTTTTGGGCGAAAACTTACATTAACGAAATGTAACCATTAAAATAAGAAAACATGTTAAGTGATGAGGAAAATTGGTTGCACATTGTGTTTCCATTGGAATGCTGATAGCCACCCGAGGCCCTGCAACAACATTTTACGGTTATACGCATTGCAGTCTGACGACAAACTTGTATGCAAAATTTTCTTATATTTATACTATTCCTTAAGATTTTCATTAGCTCTTCCATCGATAGACCATAAATGTATCAAAAAGGCAATCAGGATGTTAGCTCGATTCAAAATTAAGTCCCAGCTTGGTTTCAGTTTGAGATTTCGGTCCGATTTCGGCTTCAGGTTTAGTATAGTTCTTTTAAATATTATTTCATCTCGGTTTCGTTCTTCAAAAATCGGTATCGATAGTTTCGGTATGGTTCCGATTTATTCCGTTTCGGTATCGGTTCGATGAAATTAATATCGGCCTGTTCCCGAATTTGCAAAAACTATTCTGTTTCGGTTTTGGTGTCGTTTTTAAAATTTGTTTCGGTGTCGTTACACTCTTGCCAATTGTTTGCCTCTGCCCTTCCAAATTAGTATTACACTTCGGTTATGGTGCAAAATAATTATTCAATTTAAGTTTCGTTCTACTAAAGAGTGTCGGTATCGTTCTGCTTTTGTTTGATGTAGTTCTTCAAAATTAGTGTCGACATGTTTTCTATTTTGCAAATGATTCGGCTTCGGGTTTCTCCGGTCGTTATTAGTCAGCTTCGATTCTGGTTTTGTGCTTCAAAATTAATATCGATATCATTCCGACCTTGCAAATTATTCGGACTCGACGTGCGTTATCTTCTTCAAGATAGGTTTCGATATCGTACAGATTTTGTAAAATAATTCAGTTTCGGTTCTGGTTCCAATCTGCAAAATAAGTCTGCGATTTTAAAATTATTTGCATATGCAAAGTGTTTCAGTTTTTATTGCGCTTTCTAATATTAAGCTCGGTTTCTTTCCGGTTTTGGTTTTGATTTTGATTTCGTACTTTAAAGTTAGTTCCGGTATTTTCACAATTTTGGTTTCGGTCTTGCATTTATTTTCCGCTTTGTTTGCGTTCTTCAAAATAGTTTTCTATGTAGCCCCCTTTTTGTAATGTGATTCAGGGTTTCGAATTTTGTTACACTTTCGATATCGCTCTGAATGCAGTTTTATAAACAATTTAGCAAGAACGATTTCCGCGTTTCGTTTAGTTCAGGGTAGGAGGAATTATATCTACAGAGGTATGCTTAAATAGCAGCCTTTGGCCGGGTAAAAACAAACCTGCGTCGTTTCGGTACAAAGAACCGGGTGTCTTTGGAGCACGTATGCGTATTATACTCTCTTTCTCTCCCTCTCTCGCTGTTGTTTCAACCATGTTGAGCATTTTAGCATGAGAAGCATGAGATGACTTCTTTGTTAAACCCTCTATGAATTTTATTAAAAAATAGACCGGCTTCCAGTCTCTCATTTTACGCCTCTAGAAAATATTTCAATATTACCCCATAATGATTTTTCTACCAACACTACTAATTGCTGTTTAATAAATGTCTCTTATTGAAAAAAGTGGGAGTAAATGCGTTGTTGTAAAATATCCAGAAACAAATTTTAATTTATGCAAATGTTTACTCTTCTTCGAATAACAAATGATTCAGCTTAATGCATTTTTATGCCCATTGCGTAATTTCCAGTTTGACTTATGAATTTTGTATTTCATTTAACTCCATGGAAATTGGAGTATAAAAACAAAGGAGCTCTTCCGGTAATAAATAATTATTATGGAAATTGATATTACTTAAGTTTATTGTGCGTAAAAAGGATTAAGAGAAATTATGTCTTTTCATTAAGAAAAAACAAAACAAACTCCACTTTAAAATGTTATCTATTCGAGCCTTTTGATTTGAAATTCCTTTAAATATAAACAATATGCATTTGCAAATATATACATACGAATATAAAAGGTGTGTGAATCTGGGATTTTTCCAAATTCAATATTAGAAACTTTAGCAGTACAAACAATTAAAATTAAAGAAACAAGTAAACACGACTTATTTCCTTAATTGTTTAGCATTTTAGCATTTAAGGTAATACATGGACATTTTAAAGGTTCCCAAAAGAGAATGGCCCGTAGTCATAGTCAAATTAAAATAGAGTTTTATCTACTTAAACATGATTCTAAAATAAGCATCATTTCATGTCTGTCATAGTCAACTTAAAATACATTTTATATCTAGGACGAAGTTTTAATTTTAAAATGGTATACTATGATTAGTGAATAAAATATTTGACACAGGGTGATCTTGCAAAACATAAGAAATTTCTTCATACCACCAAGCAATTAAATTTTCTTTGATAAGGGGACCCTGTCACATTTAATTTTAGCAAAAATCTTTGTTTAATATGATTATGATTGACCGACATTTTGGATGTCTTTTTAAGTTAATTAAAGATTTTAATTAAAACGCATGTTAAGCAACTACTATGATTACGGGCCAATATATCTTACTTAAAGGTGCAGTTATACATTACTTGACTACGTTTCCATAAGAAATCAAATGAGGATGTAGAGCTAACGGGGCATCGAAGGGGCTTGGTTATAACTTGATCTCTGTACTTTTAATACAAGAACAAAATTAAAGAGAATTAAAGCCAATAGCGAAATTTTGCTTCCTTCGTGAATATTTTCTTGCAACATAGAAGAGCCGGACCCAGTAAAATTAAACTAAAAGTATGCCCTTATGTGCGTTTTTACGTAAAATTAAATACTAAATCGTCAGCAATATCACTAATTTCGGCTCAAAGACATTATGCTTTAATCCTTTTTTATGACATTCATCATATTTCTATTTCATACGGAGTTCCTACTTATTCCTGCTGAGGTGAAATAACGTTACACACCATAAATTGGAAATTTTGTATTTGGCCGGCCTTTTGAATAAAACAACATTTCATATGTCGCAAGCATCACCTTAAACCTAACCGTAGCCGTAACCGTAACCGTAACTGTAATCGTAACAGAACCCATAATCGTAACAGTGGCCCTAATCTTCACCATAGCCTTAACCGTAACTTAAAATGTAATGCTACTGTATGTGGTTACGGATACCTAATAGTTTCGAAAATGAAGAATGTCCCTTTAAGTTTACAGCCGTTTAAGCTTGCAAAGGTTTTGAAGAGTTTTGCTGAAGTCCTAGCCCGAGTACCCCACCTTCTGAGTTCTTTAAACCCCACTTTCGTAAAAAGCCGCACTTGCCTAGCATATGTACGCATATAGTGATATTTGTAACCATAATCTTAGTGCTAACCGTAGCCGTTACCGCAACTTAAGCGAAACCGAAACTGTAAATGCTAACGTAACCGTAAGTGAGGGTATGGTGAGCTATGGGTTGTGGAAGCTATGCAACTACCATCGTCTTTATTATCATCACCATAACTATGATTCTTCTCCGTCTTTCTCTTCTTTTCTTCTAACTGCTTTTGCAATTCATCTTCAATTTAATTTTCCTTTAGTTTTGCTTTATTTTTGAAAACTTCGACTCAATAACCCTAATACAAAACTCCAAAAGTACTCATTCAATTACTGATAGTGATTTACTTTATGAATTGGGCTTAACATTTGAAAGATATGAGCACAATTTGTTTTTCTTTTATTTTGCATAAATTCCATTAAAATACCAAATTTTCCGCCAACTGCTGTGACAAAAAGGGTAGCTTCAAGGCGAGAAAGAATGGTGCCAAAAAGGCAAAACGATGAACAGCATAAAATCAGAGGATAAAAGGCGTTGTCTGTTGCTGCATAACTTTATGGCTTATAAAGTGAGCACAGATTTCGAAACTCTCTTGGCTGTAAAAGAATTCAAAAGAGTATGTTTGTATGTATGGCAGTGTGAAAGTTTTTTATTGAGTAGATATGCGATTGGACGCCTAAAATTATGCCTCGTTGTTGTGAGGGCTTACTTTATTAAAGCATTTGAGTGAATGATTGAAGCGCCATTAACGTCAGTGGAATGAGCATTTAGGCGCCCTTTGGTATGACACTCAACAGGCCTGTTAGGAAAATCTTGCAATGTTAATTGTGAAGAGATCGGTTATTGTAGAGAGAAAATTGAAAAAAGAACTTTTAAATTTACGACGAAAGAGGAATATTTGTGTTTAGGGCTTTTAAAATGTTTTATTTTATGAGAAATAAATATTTTTGTATTTTAAAATTCAAAAATATTTATGGTTATGAACCAGCCAGCTAACTATGGACACGCGACAATACTAGATGACATGGCAAAGGGACTAAACGGGGTCAGAACTGACCTGATAGTCGAAACGGACTATATCACGTCAGGTTTTGACTCCGGGGAGCAGAACGTAGAGTATCCCTCGAGGGAGTCACTAGTAGAGAGATTACAATCTACACGGACAGCTCAAAAATGGAAAATGGAACGTGGGCTGTGCTATACTCTGAAGATTTGCAAGCCAGGCAGTCATATGGACTGTCTGACTGGTGCAGTGTCTTTCAAGCAGAGATATACGCCTTATAAAAGGCAGCTGGAGAATATAGTACCAGCGACAAACGTACGAGGTGTGTTCAAAAAGTATCGCGAATTTTGTGTTTTTTCAAAAATTATTTATTTATTCATGAATATCTACTCGTATTTTGTCCCCTTCAAAGTAATCCCCATGAGATATTATACACTTGTGCCAACGGTTTTTCCAATCTTCGAAGCACTTCAAAAAATCATTTTTTTGTATCTTGTTCAGCTCCTCCTTCGATGCCGTCTTTATCTCCTCAAGAGAAGCGTAACGTCGTCCTTTCATGGGCCTCTTCAGTTTAGAGAACAAGAAAAAGTCACAGGGGCCAGACCTGGGGAATACGGTGGCTGCGGCATCATTAGTGTGTTGTTTTTGGCCAAAAAGTCGCGCACAAGCAACGATGCGTGAGCAGGGGCGTTATCGTGGTGCAAAAGCCCATTTTTGTTCTTCCACAAATCCGGGCGTTTCTGGCGGATTGCTTCGCGCAAATTGCGCATAGCTTGCAGGTAATATTCCTTATTGACCGTTCTTCCCTGTGGCAAGAACTCATGATGCACCACGCCCCTGCAATCGAAGAAAACTGTCAGCAAAACTTTCACATTCGACCGAACTTGGCGCGCTTTTTTCGGTCTTGGTTCGTGCGGCAGCTTCCATTGAGATGATTGAGCTTTGGTTTCCAAGTCATAACCATAAACCCACGATTCGTCACCAGTTATGACCCTCTGGAGCAAATTTGGGTCGTCGCGGACAGAGTTTAACATCTCATTAGCAATGTTCATGCGATGCTGTTTTTGGTCACAATTGAGCTATTTTGGTAAAAAAATAGGTAAACATCGAAGACGATCCAAAACACGTGCAAGCAAAGCAGCTGTCAACAATTAACTGAACATTCAAAATGGCCGAGCTTGTCGGCATAAGTGAGAGACATGAGTACCAACATAACGCCACAAAAAATTCGAAATTCGAATATACGTAACCAGCGAAAATTCAAAATTCGCGATACTTTTTGAACACACCTCGTATCTATCTTTGTTGACAGCCAAGCTGCTTTAAAGGCATTAGAATTTGATATGGTTGGAAGGTGCTGAATCTCGCTGAACGCTCTCATCTCAACATTTCGCTCTGCTGGGCCCTCGGACACGATGGCAACGAAATAGCAGATGAGCTGGCCAGGAATGCCCCGGGCGACCGCCATTGGGAAATCTGCTAAGGAAAACCGTTGAGCATTCTTTTAAAACAACGAATTTGCTATGGACCAACTGGGATGAATGCGAAGTCTTAAGGTCCATATGTCCATTTTTAGACTGAAACAGAACTAGCTTTTTTCTCAAACTTAACAAATCTGCGGTAAGGGTACTTACAGGTGCCATCACATGACATTGTGCTACCGCACCAATGCTTCGACGATGGCGTATGCCAACGAGCTCCCTATGTAGAAGCTGTCAGGATGAGGAGTCGATCCATCACTTTCTTGTAGATACCCAGGACTACAGTCAAGGCGTCTCAGATTTCTGAGAGCACGCTTTTTCGACAGTCTGGCAGATGTGGGGGAAGTGGATCTTTCGCTCCTTCTGCAGTTTATAAGTGAGAGTAAATGATCTAAAAAGTATTAAGTAATACCTGGTTTGACGGATGTGCCCCCACCCGGCACGCAATGATAGCATTCACAATGGGCATAGTTGTTTCAGAGTTGAAGTTTGGGATATCCCGTGCGCGATCTCTTAACCTAACCTAACCTACCATGGAGTTTAATGAACATTTACGTACTTGTTCCTAGCCTTCAACCAACGTAAGTAAACTAGGTGTAAGGAGCCATCACGGAACTGCATGATACTTGCGGTGGCAGCGGAAAGAGAGGGACTGTCGGTGGGATCTGTAACTATATACGAATCCCGTAGATGAGTTGTGCGCTGAACTTAACACTCATCACATATAAATCTTTTTCCATGAAAAGTTCTATAGCAAAGAATCCCTTAGAACTTGCTTTTATGATGATGACCGTGGCACCACCTCGAATGTAGGGAATAAGCGACCCTTGCGACGTCTATCGCAATAAATAGAAACCAAGGAATGAAATGGAAGTGGTGACCTTGGATCTGCGGTAAAAAACTACTTTGGCATGTAGCGAGGTACATGAATATACCGTCTATATGCTCCAAGAGAAGTGAAGGGCGAAGCTGATTAGGACTTGCATCTATGATATGATTCTGACTGCCATCTGAGCAAAACCACGAACCTAAAGTGATTGAGCCTGCATCGATTTCAGGCATAGCGAAGGCGCATTGCGAGTGTCCATATACACAAATATGTCCGTAAGCAAGAAATAATGTGCACGCCGTCGCTCTGGGAGAGTTAATTGTCCAAAAGCTGCGCACGAAACATATAGGTTTTAATTTTCAACTTGGCAATCTTCAATCTAACCATTAAATCGATCAGTGCGACTCTATTGCTCTCTTACTTCGTACAGTTAAAGGTACAATATAAGGCTCAAACGGGAACAGCTGCAACGATGAGATACTTCGCCCATAGGACCAAGTTTAGTAACCAGGAAGGTGCGGATTTTCACCTCACAACTCCACTGAATGAAGCATGGTGGTGAGTGTTTCTAAGTCACAACTGTAAACGACTGTTATGATTAATTAATGTATGACACTGGCATAGACGCCTCATGCCATCAGTCTTCTTAGAACTACTGACTGTGTATGGTCACTAACTTGAAGTCCTTGAAACCAGCAACTCACACTATCTGTATGGTTCTTGCGGACCCACTTAAAGACTTTGCTGCCAAACGAGTGCCAGGTGCTGTACAAAATCATCAGAAATATGTGTGGATCTTAAACGACATGCAAAACAGCCACTCTTTTCAGTTTCATACAGTTTCCTTACCTGATTGGACTTTTCAAACAATCCATCCTCGCGATTGAAAACATGCCAATATTCTTTAAAATTCCTACAGGGAAGATAAAAGGGGCATTCGCGACGTGTTGCAAAGGGCACGAATTACACTGATTGTATAAATCCAATGCCAAAATATGCAAGAATACTAGAGCACTCCGTTGCTAAGTATTTCTTATCGATACGTCACAAAGTTTTCATTGAAAATTAAAAAAAAAAAATGGCGAAAAGAAGCAATTACTATTTTCTTTTGGAAGCAAAATGAGAGGATTGAGCGAAATGCCGTTATCGCATGGCTATATTTTTATTTCCTACATTTCTTTTACCAAAGTGTCTATGTGTTTCAGCACAGTTAGTATAAATTGCACGGATAGCATATAACTTGTTGAACGTATCTTGACTTGACTTTACAATCTATGCAATTCGTGTACCGTTTACAAGACTTAGTGAATTCCCTTATTGTAAACGCAAATGTTAATTATATGGATTGGCAGTTCGCAACTGTTTCTTCTAACAATGGATAAAGGGATATAAAGAAAATCATACAAATAAAATAGATAGAATATTCAATGGATGAATGTCATAATTGTAGCAATTTAGAAAAATAATGATAAGTACTCATACATAAAAACCTTAGTAGCTACTGGATTTATAAAGATAGGTATGTATATATGTATAGTAGAGCGTATAACTGAAAGCAAATCTTGGATATGTGCAAATAAGGATTGAACATGTAAGAATTTGAAAAATTATGGAAAATTTCGGCATACTGTAGAAAGAGCGCCCTGGCGCTGTTCTCTCGGATACATATGTATCCTTAATTTGAACTACTTTTTCATACTTGTCTTGTATACAGGGTTCTGCTATGAGAAAGCTACCCTCTTCGCTTGGAGTTATCATTAATCGTGTAGGTCCCGCCAATTTGTAGGGACGCAGCACACTGTAAATTGAAAGAAAAGATTGGCCCTAATATCGGAGATATTTTTAAAGCTACTTACTTACGTATGAACAAAAATTTAATAATATTCTTATGATGGCAATAACAATGGCAACACATTCCGCCTTTAATTGGTATTACGCCTGTCGACAGAGAATGGAGAAGCACACGTATTTTGAGCTTATGAACAAATAAAAATGTATCCCACTTTTGATGATCCACGTCTTACTTCTATTTGTTGAGATACGCCCATATAATTGAGCCAATATCTTCAGTGGTGTAGTAGCCATTTTGCAAAGGGAGGGGGAAAGTTTGAAAAATGAAATGGCTGACTATGTAACTCGCCGTTACACTTTAATCACATTCACTCTCAATTTTGTTTAATATCAAACAAATTCGCTTAGCAACTCACATCTACTAACAGTCGCTGAAGTGAGTGAACGAATTTATATAATACGAATTTTTCTTTAAACGAGAAGAAGTGCCTCGTTGCGCTTTACATAATGTTTCTCTGTTCGAACATTTATTTAAAAAATGTTTACTATTGTTGTGAAATTTCAGTGAAACGGTAACTATCATCCGATTTTGATCGTGTTCAATACCGACTTCGTCTTTCAAACTTTGAGCCATTTTGGGATCTTTATGGTTTCCGAGTTAATAAAAAACATGATTTTCCAACTTATACCTAACCTTGGAGCCATTAAAGAATGAAGGCATTTAAATTCAAAATCATACCTAACAACCATCGAAAAAATATTTCTCCAACCTATAAGGATTATAATTCTGAAATTGATGTATTTATATTGGAACAATTTTTACGTTCTTGTAAGAACGAAACTAAACACTGAGGATGGCGCAACGCCCAAACATCAACTTTCCACGCTGTCGGAAAGTCAACGAAGCAAAACGAAACAATTCTGGAGTTGATATTAAGCACCATTCTCCAGCTTTTGCCACATTTTAGGAACGTTATAGTTCTCAAGTTGATATTCCACATCATTTTCGTACTATTTCGCTACCTTCAAAATATTTCCAGAAATTGGTAAACCTTAAGCCTCTCTTTCTCAAAACAGCAAAAAAACATTCGAAAGTTGTGCGAATTAAATTTAAAAAAAAATACAAGTCATGCATGCAATTTTTAAAATGTTTCCCTCAATAAAATGTATCGCCGACAACCCAGTAAAAGCTCCTCAGTCCATTTTTCACTCAAAACGAATTTTACATGCTGCCGGCACTTGCTGGTGAAAGAAAATAATTTGTTTACTGTTCAGAATTGTTAAAACTTACTAAAACGAAAATCTGCTAATTTGCAAAAAATATAGGAAAGTTTCTAAATCCTCAGATTTTTTATACATTTTGAAATTTCTTAGGTGGAGTGCAGTTTTTATGTAATAGAGTTTTCTGAAAATTTTTTATGAATTCTATTAGCAGCTTTTATCGCCCGGCTGACGATATGAATTTTGTATGTACTGAAAGAAATTTTAACCCAAACCCACGCACCATTCTGACTGCGCCACTGACTTGCTTTAATATGTTCAGTCGCCCATATCTACTCCCACCCTCCCTCAACAAAAAAGGGCATAAATAAGAACAGCTCAGTATACTAAATATTACGTAATCGATTACCACCTCAATAATAAATTGATTACGTTTTCTTTCTTACTGTTGCTACTTTTGATGTCAGAAGAAATAATGACATGCGTACTTGCGATTACAAGCAAATATTAAATATTCGAGGTTTCAAGAACATTACATGGTAGTTAACCTAAATACATTAATTTGCTGGAAATGCATACATACATATACACATTCATGGGTCTATATCACATTTTTACAAAATAAAACTCTTACTTTCATGCATCAAAGTGCTTAAGAAGTAATTTGTAATGTGCTTTATTGTTCTTGAAATGTTCATCAATCGTTTGAATGTTTTCGTCGCTTAGGTAATGGTAAGGACATGGCTTAAATCTTATAACTTTAAATGAGTTATTCTTGTATATTTGTATAGTTGTATATTTGTATATCCACTACTATCTCAGGAACGACTTAACCGATTTGGATGAAATTTGGTATATGGGTAGTATCCTTTGTTGTAAGATTTTCTACTTTGGTGTTGCCACATGGGGTGGTTCACAGGGTTGCCACCTATATCAACTTTTTTTTAATATTAAGCAATATATGGGAATATAGGTATCAAATGAAAGGTATTTTAGGCCGTATACCAACCAAAGTATTTTCGAGTAGAGTTGCCACCTGACCGCATTTTATTTATTCCTTCAGATATTGACCACTATCTCAGGAACGGCTAAACCGATTTTGATGAAATTTGCAGTGCGCATGTGGACATAATTTTGTGGCATCTCGAGGTACTTGAGATGTCCTTTTTGGTGGGAAAGTAATAGTTCTCGGAGGGGACTTTCGTCAATGCCTTCCTATTCAGCCGCGAGCAAACAAAAATGAGTTATTGGACTTGTCCATTAAGAGAAGTTTCCTATGGTCGCATATTGTTTATCCAGAACAAAGGCAGTTTGCTGAATATTTATTGAAGTTGGGCAATGGAGAATTACCTGTAAACGCCTTAGAAGAAATTGCCGCAAGATATAATTTCAAACTCAAACTTAATTGATGAAATATTTGGAAACTGTATTTACAATGAAAACTTTGATACCATGAAAGATCGGGTAATACTTGATCGAATCAATAATGAAATTATAGCCAAACTTCCGGGGGAGTACAAAGTCTACCATAGCTATGATTCCCTAAAAGATAACCATGAAGGGGCACTTGAATTTACTACGGAGTTTCTTAACACAATCAATATTTCAGATTTACCACCGCATGAGTTAAAGTTGAAAAAAATTCAATAATAATGTTGCTGCGTAACCTAGATGTAACCGAAGGTCTATGTAATGGAGTAAGACTTATTGTGACAAGCCTTTGCAATAATATAATATAAGCAAGTTACTGGCGAACAATCCGGAAAAGAAATGCATATACCCAGAATCACACTTGACTCATCAAAGGGACAGCTCGGCTGTAACATGCAACGGCACCAATTTCCAGTATGACTGTGCACAAAGCTCAAGGCCAAACTTTTGAATTTGTTGGAGTATACCTAAATTCACCTGTTTTCATGCATGGTATGCTACATGTGGCTTTTTCCAGAGTTAAGCGACCAACTACATTAAAAGTACTACTACCACAGGAGAACGAGAGACGTACTAGGAACATGGTGTTAAAGGAAGTATTGGCTTAGGCTTTCAATTTGTAATGTTCAAATAAATGGATAGCATTACCTAAATAAATTTAAAACATTTAAAACAGAACATTTTTGTCGAATCATCGAGCCCTAACCGCCAAACAGGCTTAAGTGACTTTTTATGGTTAGTGTTCGATATTTTGGAAATCTATTTTGGAGATTTATGTTCTTGGTAAGTAAGGTTATGCGACAAATTCGAAAAATACCGAGCAAGGCTCAGCCACCCAGGTACTAGTCCATTATTCTATGCGCGGATATAAACTTTTTCAGGCGAACAAATAACAAAAAATAATAGTTTCTTAGGAATTTAAGTGACGGATCGCGTACCCAAGGAACAACTCAAAAAGGCAGTTTGCATTGTACTCGCAAGTACATATATATGTACATCGGGCGGTCTCCAGAATGTAGTGGGGATGAAAAGGTTAATAAAAACCCACATCCAAACCACCTTGCTTCAGGGTAGCGTTCCATTTTTCGCATGTTTTAGAGGCCTTCGATTGACCCTATGTAAACATCTTTGAGAATTCGATATGGCGACGTTACGACGTGTTACCTCTGCGTGCATGTCTGCCTGTGCCTTGTTGTTGATATTGGCTCTATACAAGGTGGCGCAAAAGTAAGCTTCCGATGTTCAGCATATCGGTTGTGGCACGTGCAGTGTGTGCTGTTGCACCGTCTTGTTGGAACCACATGTTTTCCAATCCCAATTCATCCAGTTGCGGCAAAAAGAACTCGTTGATCATTGCTCTGTAGCGCTCACCATTCACAGTAACCGTTTGGCCCCGACCGATTATTCCGCGTTCTGGAGCAGTGTAGCGTAACATTGTTTATGAACGTGTATTTCGCATGTGTTTACTACACAAATGTCAAAACAGAACTGACTTTAGGGGCCAATAGCAAAATTTATAGCATTTTCTGATAGGAGGATTACTTTTGCGCCACCTTGTACATATCTGGGTAGTAAGTGAAATTTTTCTTAGTATGCGTGTATAGGATTCTTGTTAGACTGCTTTGCTGATATGTATGTGACGTCCTGGGTATGTGGGTGTGTGTATGCAAGTGCTTTGGTGATTGTTATTATTCGGCAATCGTGCCTTAACACGATGAATGCTATCAATCAGAAAAAGACGAAGGCAACTGCGTTTATCATAAATAAACATATTGTTTATATAAAAAAAATAAGAAATTATTCATGTTTAATTTATTTTAGCTCAGAATACTCAAGACGGTAGTTAATTTGTTTTGTTTGTGTAATCTTTATGGAAAGAAATGACAAAAAAATTAACTAATATAACATTAGAAGGGAAGGAAAGGAAATGTAAGGTAAGGTAAGATAAGGTAAGGAAAGGAAAGGAAAGAAAAGAAAAGAAAAGGAAAGGAAGCAAGAAATGGAAGCAATAAAATATAGCACAAGAAAATAAATTAAAAATAGAGACTGCTACAAGAAGAGAAAATTAAATAAAATAAAAATATATTAAAGTAAAGGAACAGCATAGAAAAGATGGGAAAGATAGCCAAGAAAGGAGAAGCTAATAACTAAAATAAAATAAAGTTTCTGGTTGAAATGCAGTCACTGGGCGACCTCTAATTTAATAAAATTTATGTACAGAATACACATGTTTACACATCAAACTCACTCCTTTTCAAATAAACCCGAGGTAGGCATACCGGTTGTAAGAGGCGACTAAAATTCACGAAGGTAATGACGTGCAACTCGATCGTTGATCTACGGCTATAATTCCTATCACCCATCTTCTAATTCCTTAGGGAAGTAGAGGTGACATGACCTACAACGTTGCACTGGTCATACCAAATCGCTCCCGCGACAGTCGCAATTGAGCACCAGAGCATGCTTTCCCATTCTATAAAGGTAGTTTTAAGGTACCCGTTTTCAGAGAAATTTCGAATGACGAAGTAGATAGCAAAGTCAAAATATTTAGTGTGCTATACGTACCCACCGACTTTCTGAACCTATAGTAAAAGTTTTATAGAAAGACTATACATTTGGGCACATAAAGTACAAACAAAAGACAAAATATGTGGGCGTGGCACAGCCTACTTTTCAAAATATTGTTCAAAAAGTATCGCGAATTTTGTGTTTTTTCAAAAATTATTTATTTATTCATGAATATCTATTTTGTCCTCTTCAAAGTAATCCCCATGAGATATTATACACTTGGGCCAACGGTTTTTCCAATCTTCGAAGCACTTCAAAAAATCATTTTTTTGTATCTTGTTCAGCTCCTCCTTCGATGCCGTCTTTATCTCGTCAAGAGAAGCGTAACGTCGTCCTTTCATGGGCCTCTTCAGTTTAGGGAACAAGAAAAAGTCACAGGGGGCCAGATCTGGGGAATACGGTGACTGCGGCATCATTAGTGTGTTGTTTTTGGCCAAAAAGTCGCGCACAAGCAACGATGCGTGAGCAGGGGCGTTATCGTGGTGCAAAAGCCAATTTTTGTTCTTCCACAAATCCGGGCGTTTCTGGCGGATTGCTTCGCGCAAATTGCGCATAACTTGCAGGTAATATTCCTTATTGACCGTTCTTCCCTGTGGCAAAAACTCATGATGCACCACGCCCCTGCAATCGAAGAAAACTGTCAGCAAAACTTTCACATTCGACCGAACTTGGCGCGCTTTTTTCGGTCTTGGTTCGTGCGGCAGCTTCAATTGAGATGATTGAGCTTTGGTTTCCACGTCATAACCATAAACCCACGATTCGTCACCAGTTATGACCCTCTGGAGCAAATTTGGGTCGTCGCGGACAGAGTTTAACATCTCATTAGCAATGTTCATGCGATGCTGTTTTTGGTCACAATTGAGCAATTTTGGTACAAATTTCGCGTAAAAATCGAAGACGATCCAAAACACGTACAAGCAAAGCAGCTGTCAACAATTAACTCAACATTCAAAATGGCCGAGCTTGTCGGCATAAGTGAGAGACATGAGTACCAACATAACGCCACAAAAAATTCGAAATTCGAATATACGTAACCAGCGAAAATTCAAAATTCGCGATACTTTTTGAACACACCTCGTACATATATTAGCGTATGTTGTTGTTGCAACGGAAAAAGTCCCCGAAGGTTTGGGAAATGTTACGAATATGAGCATGTCCTTTGACGGAATCAATGCGTTACTTCTGATACTAGTCCGACTGCGGGAACAGTTTTTGAACCCTTTTTGATCAACCTTGCTGTCCATCTGCGATTTCAAAAGCTAAGTTTTAGCGGTATTACTTTTTTATGGAAGTATAAACTCAGGTTTTATTTTCCTGAGCAGGCTAGGCAAGTCGAGCTTCCCTGTAGGGCGTATCATAACTTGGTTGAGCTGAACGAATGTGTGTTCTATGTTTCGAAATGTAATGACTGCTGCAATGTACTCTACTTATCCGATCAAGAAGGTATCACCGGGAATTTCGTGATTCAAGCTTTCTTCGTATTTGTAAGATCAGTACAATTATCAATCAAAATTAATGTAACGACCCTGTGGTTATAACATACCTGTAAACATACTATGCAAATGTAATAAAAATGCAACATTGAACAAAGAAAAGAAATACAGAAAATATAAGAAGAAGACTACTTCCGGTTTGATAGACAAAGGAGATACTCGTGTTTTATTTACAAAAAAAGTAAATCCGCTTCAATCCAAGCCGTTAAACCAAAAATAGACTAAGTTTCATGTTTGACGTTTCGTAGGTCAGGGATAATAACTGAATCCTGTGATGATCCGTGAGCCCTCTGAAGTTTTAACGGTCTCTTTTAAAACTTCTGATTCCGTTAACATGGGGCTCCAGTCTTACGCCTGAGGTTGTGGGTCCTAAAGTGACGTTTTTCATCATCAGCTGAATGACTATTAACTGGCACTTAACACCCTAGACAATTTTGGCCGTTGTGTAACAAAATATGACACAGTCATCTCTTCTTAGCGATAAATGACTGGAGACACCAAAATGTGTCAAATTATACCCCACCTAAGTCGAATCATCCCTCTTTCTCTACTCGTTATGTAGATAGGAATACCTTCTGAGCAAAAGCTTTTTGGCTCATTCGTATAACATGAACTATCGAATGCAACCATTAGACTTTAATTCGTTTTCCTCATGTTTATGTGGTTAAAGTCTACTAGAGGTTAGTCGATTTCCTAACTGGGTTACTTCTGTTTTTGCTCACACAATATATTTCAAATCCATTCGAAACTCACTTTAAAAGCATTATATGTACAACCACAAAGTGCAATATAGTTCACCGACAATTGCATATCCTGCAATTAAAACTAAATAAAATGCCAGCTGAACGTTCGCACACATTCTAGCACACTTTTGCGTAAATTAAATTCAATAAACTGACACATCCATATAGTCATAAAGCACTAGAAATAATCATAACTTGCTGAATGGATAAACAATTTACTCGTTTCTGTGATTTGATGTCAAAGTTGCCGCCGGTTGTGCATATCGATAAGTGAACACTGGCGCAGTCGGATGCTAGCGTTAGAGGAGTCACTTTTTACTAGGCATGGGACTATTCGAATAAAAATTATTGGAATAAAAAATCCATTTATACGAATAATAAGTATTCGATGGAAACGAAACTTCTCTTCTGATGTTGTTGTTCCGTACACAGAAATATTGAAACATAATTAAAAGGGAGCAGTTCACAATGAGTAAAAAGTTGTTTTGATTATTTTTGGTGTTTTTTTGGTTTATTTTTGATTTTTTTCAGTATTGTTGAAACCGAAAAAAATCAAAAATAATTAAAAAATAATCGAAAGGAATGAACAACTTTTTTTTGATTATTTTTTATTGTTTTTGTACTTTTTTAACAATCGTAAAAAATCATGATTTTTTTGGATTATTTTTTTTTTTAATTCGAAAATAGTCATATGCATTTCAGATTTCTTAGCATTAATCACGAGTTTTTTTCCAATTCTTCACTAAATATAAATTTTAATTGTTATGGAGATGAAGTTCAATTAAAAATTAATTTTAGTGATATTGAAAGTAAATCGCCCCTTCAATCAACGTTTAATGGTAATGAAAGAGTAGTTACACTAAAATAAAACGAGTGAAATTAAGTTCCAACTAAAAATCAAATGTTAGTGATAATAAAATTTAATTTCACCATCAGTAAGCCTTGAATGGTTAATTAAGTGTTTACTATATTCAAATATAAATGCAGCCAAACCAACTATTCAACATCTCATTGTGATGTTGTTGGTGGTGACCATTCTCACCCAGTGCAATACTTTGCAATTCGTTCTCAACCTGCCCGTTTAGACAGCTCTAAGGTAGATTCGCTTTGGTTAACGCTCAACCGATTGCATTTTGTGTGTGAGTGATATCAATAATCGATAGTTCAGTGTTTTTTAACTGTCACTCTTGCATCCGATACAGAATGAGATACACAGTGTGTAGCTTTAAGGCTTTCTTTCTTGGGAGACTAGTTCATAGCTTTAAGTTGGTAAGTAGTCGGCTGACTTGAAAGAGGTCCTGGATTTAATTCCTAGTGCCATGAATGGGAAAAATTATTAAAAAGCATACACTACTGCCTTTTCTAATTCCGGAGACCCCAGTATCCGACTCGGACTAGCTCGACATTAGACTCCAAATTCTAGTTTGAGCTAGTCTGTTTTCTGGCTAGTTTGGCAATTTTCTGCTGGGTACACATGCCTGTACATATACGAGTGTATAGCAAATGTGTCAATATTATGTGATGTTATATGATAGCTACTGGGTTTCCCCCTTTAGCCCATTGCTTATTTGCCCCAGACAGCATGGGATATGAAGCACCAATGTGACTTTAAAATGTGCATATGTAAGGCATTTTTAAAATTTACGATTTTTTTATAATAACTTGCTGCTGCATGAAATACTTCGAAGCACCTAATGCGTCAGCACAACATAATTTTTAGTTAACCAGCGCAATTTCGGCTCGTGACATAATACACCGAAATTGTGTCTCTTCTATTTGTCTTATCAAATTACGAATTCACTCTTATCGGGCAGACACAAGTTGATAACAAAAAACATAGATTTGTAACTTCTTCAAAACAATGTCTAATCGCATAACTTGATAACTTCGCCTACAAAATGCAACTTCAAGCAAATAATAGACTCAGCCCGACGTGGTTATTACTTTGCTACAAAAGCATTATATTTAACTTTTATATAGATATTCTTCTCGGTTTCTCAATTTCCTACTCAGCCCGAAGTGGCCCGGTAGTGCTTTGTTGGCTTCCTGCTAAGCTATAGGGCTTAGTTGCTAAGACTGAAATACGCTGGTTATTTCTATGATGAACGCAGTTACTTAGTTTGGCCTCTTTCGAATAAAGTCTTCCGCTTCTTTTATCCATTTCCTGTAAGCAGAACATAGGGCGCTGGCGTCGGTGCATTCCATTCAAATATTGCAATTAGTACCTCGCTATAATACGATTGCGTAACGTTCCAGCCATCATCGATGCTCAGGTTCGTCTTCTTTTCTTAATACTTGCTCGCTTGTCTGTGTCTAAGAAATGATCCCTCCACAAGCAAAGGTGGCAGTTTCTTCAAGCTTGAAACCTTCCCTAATTCGTAAAATTCTTCGCCAACCTTTACGGACGCCAGCAAGTAGTCCAATTCTTCGCAGTTACTCCTATATTTTTTCCTTCGAAATAAACATATCGTTTCCCTCTTTAACTGACCGTGGTGTTCCTTATACGTTGTATACGAGCTCAACGTGGCCCTGTAAACAACTTCCCTTGTCCCCGTTGCAATAAGATATTCTTCTCCTTCCTTCAGGTCGCCGGCGTCCTATCACTTCATCAGAAAGGTGTTACCGAGATATGCTCTCACTGCTCACATACTCAGTTCGGTTGACTTGTGCGCTCTCCGGGAGCAGGTGTGAGAGAAGAACTGCGAAATGATTGGTGAACTGTTACAATTGCAGCTCGTCAACGGTCAGCTTTGGTTTTGTTTTTAAATGCAATTTTTTTGAACCAGATGCAAGCACTAAGGTCCTCGAATTAAGTTAACGTTTAAAAAGTTGGAAGCAAAACGTCCGTCTATCGCAACATGGGCCATCCGGTTTGATGGTGGCCAGTCATATGGCTTTAGACATCTACTTAAGTTTAAACTTGGTACTGATTGTAACCGGGCGCCGTCGAAGTGGAGACTGAGCTTTCCTACTTCCCCAACCTGGCGATAGCGTCGCTCGTAGAATGCCTCCTTATCCAAGTCGTCAGGTGGGAACGACGATACTTGTCGATGTGGTCTCTCTTTCACCACGTATACAAGACGTCGCAAGTTGTAATGGTCGTGTTTCTTTAACCCGTGCACCGCATCTTTTGTCAGCCTTTGCCCTCACGGGAAGGAACTACCCCATTAGGGGACCGGACATTCTATATACTCATCGTGCTCAAAACGTTTCCTCGTTGTTTTTTTTATTGGAGTGAAGAACAACAATTTCTGTGGGGAGTGATCTTGTATTACATATATATAGGCGCTCCTGTTTGAATCCCCTAACAAAGCTTTCAGCCGATTATGTCGACGTGACCTCACCACCAAAGTAGTGTTCTGTTGATGCTTGTGAGTCCTCCCTCATTGGCGGCAGCCTTAAAAAATATATACAATTCCAAGTTATAAGCAGCTCGCTGTGGATCCCGCAGATATTTCTGAAAATTACAGCACGCAATCAAAGATAAAGAATTTATTTGCATTGCCAGTCAGTTTCAGAAAAAAAAACTTAAAAATAAACTGAATCGGAAGCATTCATTCTCGCCTCACAATTTGCCATAAACTCGTTGCTGCGGGTTGCACGTTGCATGCTTCATGTTGCATGCTGCACGTGTGTTTATTTTTTGCCACCTCTATACATACATACAACCGGAAGGTAATTGAATATTTCACGTACCAACAAGTTTATTGTTGTAATCACCTTCAGCCACCAACAAATTGTTCAGGTCAATGGCAATCAACCGACACGTACTGGAGGGGGTCTTCCACTGCGTGATTTTAGAGCGAATATTATGGTTTCGTTTAACAATAATAAATGTGCCATTTTGCGAAAATAAAATGGAAATATAAGCTACGCAATGTGGGTATGCGAACGAATATTTGCTAGTAAAATTTCATTAAGATAATAATTATATAATAATCATTATCTACTAAATGTACGCGGACGTAGGAGGCTTACACATGTGCCATATAAAAATAGTGTATCGGTTATTAAAATAATTTCGCTACAGACAGAAGAAGTTTTTGATCCTACTTTTAATATCACCGCTGTGTCTATGTCGCATGAAGGAAGTATTAAATTGCGGTAAAAGTGGTCCTAACCGTTAAGTTAGACATCTGAATATAGACCGGTGAAAATTGTATTAAATTCTATGCATCAGTTTTTGAGTGATGCACGAACAAACAGGCATACCAATAGACAAAGAAAAGTTCTAAAACTGTTATTTTGGCCTAATGAAGAGTCTACGTATCGGTCTGTTACAATTTTATTACATGTAAAGAATTCCAATATGCATGTGCGAATATTCGTGAGTAAAATTTAATTCAACTAGATGAACGCGGTACTGCGAGGCTTCGCCAAGTGTTCAAAGCTATGAAAGGTTTTGCCACTGCACATTATAGTCAGCTCAAACTAAGGGTTACCAACTTTGGTTCAACTAATACTACTGGACAATAATCTGTATTGAAACAAAAGTAATAATTTTATGTACGGTAATTAGGTTACTGGGTCCTCTCACCCCAAAGATGTTCACCAGCTAAACAGACAAAGTTTCGTGTACAGCTAGAAGAAACCATCTGACGTCAAGATCAGTCTGTAAAAAGCTGTTCATCAGATACTCAAGGACATTTTGGACACTATTTGACAGGCGCGCGATTGATTTGCTCAAATCCTCAAGCCTTCTGGCCGATGCACCTTGTTTGTTTGTTATCCTAAATATGTTAGATAGCATTAGCAGCGCCACGTAACGTGAAGGAAAATAAAAAGTTGGTAGTGGGATGTGAAAAGCGTTAATTTTCACGCCAATACTTTTGCGACACTTGATGGAGCTGTTGTTATGTCTGTAAACGCAAACAAAAACTTCCCAAAGGTTTGTGAAGTGTCGCAAATATGAGATGTTCCTTTTCGCAAAAAAATTCTATACACTTCAGAAGCGTTTCGTAACTTTGTGTAGTGTATTTTTGTCGAACCTAATGAGAGGCATGTCGTACCTCAGCTGTTGGGGTGCACAAAGCCAAGTACTTTTTGGAACTAGGAATACACTTTTTTGCCAAAAATTTTCGCAAAAGTTGCCCACAGTGCAGAGCGAAAGGTCACATGTTTATTAAGAAATTTTCTAAAATAAAAAATTGCTAAATACAAAAAGAATCTTTAATTCAAAAAGTAAACAAACATCTGCCACTGGACACGCACCCGGCAGCTGCTGTACTTCAATTCTTGCACGAACTCTGGCACAACAAATAATATTCTCAAAGCAAATAAAAAGTATAAATTTACCATTGTTTGTGGCGCTGTTGACAGTTCCAGTGAATAACCAAGACGAAGCTGCAGAATACAAACCGTTTATTTGCTTATCTAGAAATCCATAAAAGCATCAGTGATAAGTAAGCCTTTAAGCCAAAATACATACAAAGTGTGTGCGAGCTCGAGAGCATAACGAGTGAAATAGTTGTAAAAAGAGCTATTACAACAAAAACAACAATAATAGTGTCAGCAATCGATAGAATTACGCAAAACAAAATGCAACTACAACACAACAACAACCATAAACAAAAAGTAATCTCATCACTACTCCTCTTTGCTCTAGTCACTGGCACACGAGCCATTTACACCAACGATTTGCCTGATGACCAAGCTGACGTAACAGACACAGCTGATTCGGACAGTTATGGCAGTGGCAACAAGTATGTTAGTAAATGCAACAAATATCCACTAGCCGCACTCACCTTCCAACTAAGTGGCAATAACTTGCTTTGGCCTTGTGAATCTACTAAGAATATTTACGTTCAATCCGGTCGTTATGTGCCTCGTAATGTGATCGTGACGCGCGCTCAATTACTGCGTGATGATGCTTTTGTCGCCTTGCCGCGCTACAAACAGGGTGTGCCATTTACGTTGGGTCGTGTGCAATTGAAAAAGGGTCAGTGTGTAGCAAAGATAGCGCCATATCCTTGTTGGGCCATTCAAGAAGAGGGTAACTGTCAAGCGTTACAGTCGGTAGTGGATATTGTTGTGGATACCAATGTAAGTATTGAATTGAATGTGTTTATTTATTAAAATAAAACAAATAATTGGCGCTATGTATACGTCCTGGGGAGACTAAGACCGAGCTTCTCTACCAATTTGTAGTGTGCTGCTTCTAATTTTTCCTACAAATTGGCGGGACCTACAGTTTTTTGCCTATTCCGAATTTTTGCTGAGAAGACTTCCATGACAGAAATACACTCGTAGAGTTTGCCAAACCACTGCCGAAGTGACTATACCAGGGCTCGAACCTTGGCCCTTTGGTGTGGTGGCCAGCAACACTACCACCACACGACGGCGGTTATTTACTAGTTCATTTTATTTTAGACTCAAAATATTATGACTACTTTAAATGTTCTGCGACTGGCAAGTTTGGGCGTCTTGCATACCCGTTGTCTTCACTGACATCTCTGTTTTGATGTTAGGACACTGGGCTCAATTGAAGATAGCAATAATGGTAAAGAAAATTTAAAACAAATAGGAAGCAATTGGAGACTTTCCTTAGTTAGCCACCGGAGTTTATTTATCTTGAAAACTCTTCAGACGTGGCAGCCATGAGATCCCAAACAACATTCTCATTGTTGAACGAGACCTAATATTATTCCGAGATCCTTGCGGTTTATTTCAGTTCCGTCTGGGGCAAAACGAAAAGTGTCGCATATCTGGATTAGACCCTAATCTCTTCAAAATGTAATTCGCTCCAAATCTTTCAAAAGCATGACCGTCTTAGTGTACCTTTCAATGTCTTGAGATCCCCCGAAACTAGTCTTGATATAGATTACGAACTAGTTTTCCTGTGAAACCGTTTCAAACCCGTCTCGCGAAAGGTATCAATAGTAAATAAGTAAACAGTACTCTTTGTTGGGCCCAACGGTCTTGCAGAAGTCAGCATAATATAAAATGAATAACAAATTTACTCAGTTAATCAAAGGGTTTCAAGGAAAGTAGAACCAGATTCCGACTGAAATGGTATCATATAGGTAAATCATGTTTGAAAAACTTATGAGACAATGACTGAGGAAAATATTAGGCAAATAGATGGGGCTATTAACAAAGAATAAGAAGGCGCCAAAAAAATATGGCCACGCTTAACCCACGTTTCGCAGACTTAGACTCTGTCAAACCACATGAAATTTTACACCACCGCAGAGGGAAGCAATATAGATGCCGTTTGGAGAAAGTCTGACCTTTGTTGACCAGCTTTGGAGGCTGTAAGCGTTTAATGTATACGTCACAAGATTGGCTATCTAGACGTGTAAAAAATTTTGCTTACTTAAGTGACATCACAAGTACTACTCTCTACTATCCAGAAGCCAACCATAAAACTCTTCTCGTGTATTATGCAGCGGAAAATTGGTTTAGTCTGCCCCTTCCATTCTCTTCTCTTTCGTACTTTCGCGAGATGAGCCCCTCTAACGAATTATTCGTGACCTTCGGCGTTCAGAAAACAAAATTCAGCACATGTTTTGAACTGCCAAAGCTTCCTTAACGAAATTTTGTCTTCGGTCGCAATAAGTCGGTTGGTTGCCTCCTGAAATGGGTATAGTAGACCTCTTTAGGAATGATTCGTGATTTTCGTAGTCCAGCAAAAAAATTCTGCACATGTTTCAACCTGTTAAGGCTTTTATTATCATGGTGAATTTACTAGTGTTCTTCCGTCATTATTGGAAAGTTCTGCTTTACCGAAACCCGTCTATCGAGACTTCGATATCTTTGTAAACTTGACCTCCATACTACAAAACCTTCCAACAAAAAATAAGTCTGTGTATCAAGTTTAGAACTTCACGGAGCGTCCCCCGTGGTATTTCATGAAATATCCACTTTCTGAAATGCTTTCAGCTAACAAATTTAGTTAGCCTATATTACATAATTAATTTATTTTATCAGTGTATTTGTGTCACAAACATTTGTCTCGTCTTGGCAATTCCCACAATGTCAATGACAATGAGAGCCGTCAGCGGTTATGAGACGAGTCAGTGGGTAAGTAGGGGAGATCACAAAAAAAAAGGCTATGACCAATATTAAAGATTAGACTATTTGACATTACATTTAAGGTTTGCTGGTCCATTCTATGCAAACCCATTTTAAATTATATCAAAACGATTGAATGGCTAGCAAAAATAACAATGGTTGTGAATTAATTGAATGCCAAAAAGGTCTGTTTAGCATGCCAATTTTATGTATATATTTGCTTTTATCTCGACTGGCTGTTCTGCTGTTTTGTGGTGGCCTCAAGGCGTATGCCGTCGTCACCCGTCGCCCGCTGCTATCAACTTGCGAATCTCTGAAAGGCGGCGTTGTTTTAATACAAATATGTTGGGTTAAGTGAAAATTTTGTAATTATGAAATGAATGCAACATTTTGATGTTAGAGCGATTGTGCTTTATGCGGTTGCCAGAGTTTCTGATGCGGGAACAGACAGTAAACATTAAAAAATGGAATTTCTTTCGTGCTTACATTACTCAGTAAAAGACCTTCTGTCTGAGCTTGGGTGCGAAATACAAATATTTGTCCGTAAAGTTGTATAGTACTTAACGGTTACCCACCCATTAAAGCCGAAAGCTCACATATCTTATATTTTTTCTCTTCACGATTTCATAACAAACTTTTGTCATTTAAATCAGTTTGGCAGTGCTCATCATACTACATGCAGTCAGCGGGACCCCAAAGAGTACCCCACCCATCTCACAAAGCCAATGAACTACGCTTGACAAGCCACTTTTGCTCTTGCCGATGACCCCTCTTAGGGCAATATGAGTCGACTGAGCCTAGACCTATTTTTCACATGTGGTTTCTAAGACAGATTTCTAACGAGCTCAACTCTGACGTTTCTAACCATATCAAGCAGTACTAGCCGTACTCCCTCTATAGAGGGTAGTCTGAGACCAGGGATATTACAGCTTCTATTGAATAAATGGAGTTCGATTTTGCCGAGCTAAGAGGCGACTAAAGTGCACAGAGGTAAAGAAGTGCAACTCAATGGTTGATATACCGATATTATACCTCTCACCTCTCATTACCCATCTTTATCTTTCTTACAGAAGGGCGGGGTTAGATGACCTAGAAGGTTCCACTGGTCATACCAAAGCGCTCCTGACACTTTCGACGACACTCCCAAAACCTTCGTGGAGTGTTTTGGTCGCTTAAAACAACATATCTACCCACCTAGTCAATGTGTCCAACGACCCTGGAGAGTGGATTGCAATGTCATGAAAAGTTTTGGCCAGCAGGTGGCAACAAGCAGTGGTTGCCTGAAATACTGGGGCTGCTTGGTCGATGTTGGGTTGGCTTATTATTATTTTACCAAAAATACGATTCAGTTAGGTTCAAACCAGACCTATTAAATAATGATTACTAATCGTTATGATAACCGCTTTGATTAATTATTTTCTCGAGAATCCATTGAATGATTGATAACCATTACTTTAAATGTTTAATGACTATTTTTCAATTAATTAAAAAACTAATAAAAAAAAATCATGATTTTGTGCGATTATTAAAAAAAAATTAAGTAATCAAAAACGGTTGTTTTGATTACTTTTGATTTTTTTCAGTATTGTTGTAGAAGCACTTAACTACACACATCAATAATACTGAGATAAATCAAAAATAATCAAAAAAATTCCAAAAAAAAAAATTTTTTCATATTTTTTTTAATTTTTTTTTTTTTATAATCGTAAAAAATCATGATTATTTTTTTATTTGTTCTAATCCTAATTAATTAATAATTGCCTTTTCTTGAAAAAAAAATTTAAATAATCATTACCAATTGAAAAGCTGTCTAATTAATTGATTACTAATTACAAATCAAATTTAACAGGTCTGGTTCAAACACGTTTGCTGATTTTGTGAAAATCTTTTACTAGCCATAAGTCGTTGTTGTTGCTTCAAGTGAAAATATATTGTTGATGGTTTAGTGGACTATTACCAAGTTCGAGAGTCCTGTAAAATGGATCCGATAGACTGTGCTTCTAGTGCGGGACGATTCGAGTTGCAAATCAAGCAAGCTCTTAACCCTCAGTCAGTTAAATCTTGTCAGGTTAACTTTTAATTTAAAAATTTCGTATGCAAGAAATTTGTTTAAAAACTAATTTTGCAAAATGAAAATGTTGATATATATTTTGGTTTTAATAATTTCGCATATAATAAAATTAGTGTTTATATCGACATACATACATATATACCTATAAGTATGAGTATCTGTAATCAATTCTTTATTTATCCATCCGCCTATCTCGTACATTTGGCAATTTAAATAATATTTACATATTTGATTTTAGAAATATTGCAAAATATCAAATCATCGTACATATATACATATTGTATATATTAAAATACGAAATACCGACATTTGGTCGAACGTCAAAATTAATTCCTCCTGCCACTGTCACTGCCAATGCGGCAAATGGCTGTTTATCCGTTAACGGGTTGGCAAATAAACGTACACCCACTCAGACAGACAAATTTACAGAATATTGTATATACGGCCGTGTATTAATATGTGCATACCCTGCAGGGTAGTCAGTAACTAAGGAGACGAATTTATTTTTAGTTTAATTTATTTTTTTTTATTTTGTTTTATTCTATTTTATTTCGTTTTATTTTATTTTATTTTATTTTATTTTAATTTATTTTATTTTGTTTTATTTTATTTTATTTTATTTTATTTTATTTTATTTTATTTTATTTTAATTTATTTTCTTTAATATTTTTTTATTTTCCAAAATTTATATTTAATTATTTTTTTCTTTCATTTTTCTTTATGTTTCATTTTATTTCATTTTATTTTATTTTGTTTCATTTTATTTTATTTTATTTTGTATTGTTTTTATTTTATTTTATTTTGTTTCATTTTATTTTATTGTATTTTATTTTATTTTATTTTGTAATTTTTTTTATTTTATTTTATTTTATTTTATTTTTCCTTTTTTTTATTTCATTTTACTTTATTTTAATTTATTTTATTTTGTTTTATTTTATTTTATTTTATTTTATTTTATTTTATTTTATTTTAATTTATTTTATTTTATTTTCTTTAATATTTTTTTATTTTCCAAAATTTATATTTAATTATTTTTTTCTTTCATTTTTCTTTATGTTGTTTCATTTTATTTTATTTCATTTTATTTTATTTTGTTTCATTTTATTTTATTTTATTTTGTATTGTTTTTATTTTATTTTATTTTATTTCATTTTATTTTTTTATTTTTTTTATTTTATTTTATTTTATTTTTTTTTATTTTATTTTATTTTGTTTTATTTTATTTTATTTTGTTTTATTTTATTTTGTTTTATTTTATTTTATTTTAGTGACGAATGCATTATTCTGGCTTCTTTTATTCTAATAAAGGGCCCCCGTGTACATTTTGCTTTGATATCCATAATCTTCAGACTTCAGTCTGTTAAAATTGTTTTTATATGTATATTTGTTATTATATGTAATGACGTTAAAAAAGTAGAATCATCGCATACAGTTTAAAGTTATATAATAATTCAAACTAAGTAAAATATCTAGAATGTTTGACTCTAAGGTATCACCATGTTAAAATCACTATTTGATTGCATTTAAAAGAGATTGAGGGCGAACATGTGGTGTTCCAGATGCACTGGAGCCACACCATTTTAGAACCAGATATTATCCCTACAGGGTATGTATGAATAATACAATGCGATATAGATATGTACTGTATGTACGCTAGTGCATATACAAGTTAAATATGTATGTGAAATTTTATAGGCTCATATAAATTTATAAAAGATTATTATTTCTTTGCCTCCGCAATATCATCGTCAGCAAAATTATAATTTTGCAAAATTCACTGCAAGTAAATAATATTTTAAATTAGCTCACTTGTGGTAAAAGTATTGCGCATTTTGATAGTGAGGTTTGTACCCAGTGTATAAAATTCGGGAAGTGGAACATTTTTGTAGATTGATTACCTAATATAGAAAAAGACTTCTGACTATTAACAGTCTATCGACCCGACATCTAGTGTACATATTTTGGTCCCTTCTATCTCAAAACGTTTTCCTGATCAAATATTTTGTTAACATTTTTTAAATTAAAACTTTTTTCGTTGCACATTTTTTGAGATGGGAGAAAGCTGTTGAACTCGCGACAATGTAACTGTAACACCCTTTTATGTTGCAGAAAAAGAGGAAACTATATGAAATTATCATAATATGATATGAATGTTTCAGAAAGAGAAGAAACCATACAAAATTGCCATATGATGTGATCTCACGAAAATATCATATGATATTTTATTATATTTGTAAATAAGCAGCTTTATATCACTTTTATTTTGGAGAAATTTCATAGCTCTTTTGATGTGATGTGATCATATGACTGACAAAAAATGTATCGAATATATATTTTAATTTAAATTTAAATCAAAAATGATTTTTAATAATAACATATGGAAATGCGGTGTCAGTACTTGTTGAGATGTTATGTATGTATACCGCAGAAAGATATGATATCATAAAAAATGTTCACGCGATGTGATCTCATAGATATTATGTTTATTTGTAAAGAACAAGCTCTTTTGCACTTTTATTTTGGAGAATACAAATTCGTCAGCCGAAAGCCTATGCCGCTAGCGCTGCGTTATTTAGTTTGCAAAATAATTTGTTTAAATATGTAATATCTTATAAAGAAATAACTAAAACGGTTATTTGTTAGTTTGCATGTGATATGATTACGTGACATATCAAATGATGTGATCTGTGGATTTGAAAATATAAGTCGCAGCCTTCCTTTTTTTTTAATTAACTTGAGCGCTGAATTATAATGACGTAATATGAATATGTGGGATACCATACGTATATTTTACGAAGATTTGATACCGTCCAAATTGTCATGTGATGTGATCTCATCATATCATATCATAATTCTATTATTTTTAAAGAACTATATTTAATTTTTATCCTCGATAAAAAATGACGGTGTGTGATGTGATATCAACATAGGTAATGTATGAAAACTAAGACAAAGATTCGCTGCTCTCCCTCTATCCCAAGGTTGATGACATCTTTTGAAGACAAAATTATAGAAAATAATGATTTAATATCACCATGCCTTAGTCTTATATTTTTGAATCATTTAATTTCTCCTAAACATTTTTTCATTTAAAACTTTCCATCATTTCAGGGTTTGTTATGGGTTTTGGATGTCGGACTTGTTAACACATTGGAGCAACCGATACGTCGTTGCGGACCAAAAATCGTTGCAATCAATACTGCAGACAATAAAGTCGTAAAAAGCATTGATTTAAGTGATTTAGTAACAGCAGAATCACGTCTGCAATTCATGGTGGTAGACTATTCAAAGGACAATAAGCCTTTTGTGTGAGTATTAGTTTTCAAACTTTTCAAACACAAAAAAAATTAAATAAAACAAAGCAGCCTTTTGTGGTCAGCAATTAACAATAAACTCTCCTCCATTTCATCCTCTCCGCCACCCTCTACAGCTATGTAGCCGATGCAGGTGCACGTAGTATACTCGTCTATGATATCGCTGGCGGTAAATCGTATCGCATTGTTTTACCCAAAGCCATTACACCAACGACCGATGTCTTATACATGGCACCAATCGTCAATGCGGATGGTACTTCAACGATTTACTTCACTTACCTCAGCTCACCGCGCTTATATTCCATTAAGGGCGAATATTTGCGTGTTGGCCAAGGTGCTGGTTCGATAGTGGATGTGGGCGCGAAACCATATGGCAAACAAATCGTTTTACTTGGCGCAGATGGTGGCACGAATCTATTCTTGCGTTACAAAGGCGAAAATGATATTTATATGTGGAATTCAGAGACATGCTTTAAGCCAACCAATTTACAGGATGTACAACATGGTGGTGATTGTCGTTTGGCGACGCAGGTTTGTAGCGTGCTTTACTGAGCTTAACAGTGCTTAATGGTCGGCACCTTTGTGTGCATTGTTTTCTTTGCTTATAGGTGCTGCCGGGACATAAACGTTTTATGTGGGCGGTGGAGAGCAATTTCCATGATTTTATATCGGAGCGCACAGGTTGTAATGGAGCTTCAATTGTGCTGCATCCTGTTGTGCGTGATAGCGAAGCTTAATTGCCCATGTAAAGGCGCTGTATAGTTTTAGAGAATTTAAGAGAAATTACAAAATAATTTATTTTTTTTACTTAAACTTTATGGCCCGTAGGTAGTCATAGTCCGTTTAAAATAGAGTTTTATCAACTAAAACATGATTCTAAAATAATCATAGTTTAATGTCTGTCATGGTCAACTTAAAATACATTTTATGTCTAAGACGGAGTTTTAATTTTAAAATTACGAAAACGTCATTTTAAAATCACAGTAAGGACATATACCATACCATACAATAGTGTACTATGGTTTGTGAATTAAATAGTTGACACAGGGTGACCTTGCAAAACATAACTTTTTATGTTACATTTCATTTTAGCTAAAATCTTTGTTTAATATGACTGATTGACCAACATTTTAAATGTCTTTTTAAGTTAAGTAAATATTTAAATTAGAACGCTATGATTACGGGCTTATGTATTTATGTCTTTAGTATATACCATAAAAGATACCGTTAAAAAACATCTTTACAACTCACTCTATTTTTAACTTTTTTGTCCTATTTTTTCCATTTCTAACCATCATCTCCTTTCTCTCTTTTCTTTTTCTTTCCTCAGCAACTCTCTCTCTCTCCAGCTCTCTTTCTTTCTTTTATTGCTTTTCACTTTTTCTTACTCTCTCCGTCTTCCTTTAAATAATCCAATTGCTCCAGCTTCTTTCCATCTTCCACTTCCTATCCAAAGTTCTTTCTCTTTAGTAACTCAACGTCTGTTTCCTTCTTTACTCTTCTCACTTTTTTTGGCCTCTTATGTACTCGTATCTCAACCTTTTCTGAACTGTTAATCTCACTCCCTCAAAACTCTCCCGAATCTCTTTCTACTTCTCACGCTTTGTATCGGTTGTCTTTATTTCAAATTTTATGAATTTATTTTTTAATAAATAAACCTTATTAACAATTCAATTTTAAACAAAAGTAAGCTAATTATAATTTCGTAGTGGTCCATTCCACAAATCTATCATAAAGCCCTTCAATGCTGACGTTTGCATCACTTACGGTATATTCCAGCAGTATTGAAAACAAGAGACGAATCTTCGGACTCGGACGGATATATTCCTATGTGGACCGATGTTTAGCATTGTACCGAGTGTAACTACTCGAGTGTTGTAGTCAGAAAAACTTAAGGACTGTGAACCAAAGTGCAAAGGTATTGATGGTGAAGGCGATAGCTTTGTTGCCAAACTCATAGGATACTTGGGAAGCATCCATGGACAGTTCAATTTCCTCAGCACTGGCCGTGTTAGAGTCCTTTGTCAATCGCGCAACTTACTACCACTTCGAACCTTCTCGGTCGGTCAACCTTACTTGTGGGTTCGCTAAATAAATTTTTGGACAATAAGGGTACTACCTAAAAGCAAGCGGTTTGAGTTGGTGACTGTAAACACCTGATTTTCCTCAAACACGAGGTCGGCCTCAGCCTCGGCCTCAGCATAGGAAGTATTCTAAAAATAGATTTAGTTTAGTAATTTGACTGTCGTCTCCTCCTTAGTTGTTGAGTAGATGGGGCCTACAGGTAAAGAGTTGATGATATTCAAATTAGTCCCACGGCCAGGGAATGGAAACTTTTCTCAAATTACTGCGAATGATAAGACTGAGGCCTAATACACGTTTGAAGAAAATTAGATGTGGCATTTATAGATTGTAATTTTCGTTGGTTTTCAGATCTTCTTAATCATTTGGACCACTTTCAGAAAGGGCGTCAGTAATTACTTCTCCAAGATAACTGACGTCTATTAAAAATACAAGGGGTATCAAAGCTACCTTAATCTGATTTTACCAAAGCAGTGCGGAACCTTCCCTTTACTCTGCTGCCACCCTAGCTAGCTTTATCTTCTGAAATGTGGAATCTTCAGGACTCGAAAAGCTCGCCGACAACTACCTAAGAGCGAACCAGGTTTTTTTGCTGTCATAGTTGCCAGCCATATCCATAAAATATATCAAAGGAGTTTGACTTCTTTTGAACCTGGATTTCATACACCAATTTTTTTTATTAATAAAACCGTTTATGATTCACCTAGAGGTAGTTATTTCGTTTCATGTATTTGTAATATTAAAGCAAGTCACGCTCCAAAACTTCTATGTTCATCGCGTACAAACTCCAAGTACGCATGTGCCTATAATACAAGCGGCCTTAACCGGACTATAACAAGTATTTTTGGGACAAGTATGCGTACTCATTTTACCATTAATACATTTGTGATAAGATTGGCAATCGCTCTTCGATAACGTCAAACGATTATGCTCGCAAGTGCCTCTCGATGTAATGGATGAGTCCACAGCCGAAAGTGAAGAACTTCGGCAACCATCCGCTGGGTTTTGAATATTACACGTTAAACCATCATCACAGGTTATCATTAAGGCATGGCCGTCCGTATCTGAGTTTAGGCAAATGTGAACATTAGTACCGGAACAAACAAGGTCATCGGACGTGGAGCAATCTTGACTTGAAATGCTACTAAATGTGCAGCACTGTGGGGCGGAAAAGGATTAAAATATATGGCTTCCTATTTCTTGAACTGATTGGCTCACCATAAAAATTATTAAGATCAACACTTTCATGTTTTCGTGCTATTTGAAAATGTATTGGTTTAATCTTCAATGCGATTTGTTAGTGAACTGATTTTTAAGTTAATCGAAACTTATTTATATAGCAATTCAGCCAAGGTTATTTATTATCTATCTATTTATTAAATTAGATACAATTTAATTTGCACAAGTAATTTCGCCAGTTTTTATTATCTGTTAATTTTCGTTTGAATAGAAAGTGTTGGGTTTCACGAACCTATTGATATGATAAAATTTGAATTTGGTTCAAGGACGGATGAAGCATTTGCATTCAATCTAAACTATTATCTGAAGTTCGTAATAAGTGAAGTGTTTTGGTACCTGGAACGGTTCAACTCGATTCCTCCTTAGCACTTTTGAGAAAACTATGCACCATTTCCTAGATGCGACATATACAGTGTGCGACAAAACTTAAGCACCAAAATTGCCTTTAAAACATTTTACTCAAAAACTCGTAAGTACAAGCTATATAATGTTTATTTGGGAAGAATAAATATAATAATTTGAAGTAGCTTACCAGCTCATCAAAATAATTGTGTACAAAGTATCCGATGAACTCAAAACGTGAAGCGACATAACTAAAGAACAATCAAATACACTGCTCTACAAAATTAAACTTTTTGCATTACCCTGGATCACTACTTTTTTTTTATTTGCTATAGTCCCCTAATTATAAAAATGGTCGAAATTTAAAATTCTATGGATACGTTTTTTTTTTTTTTTTTTTCCTAAAATTTGCGTTTTTTGAAAAGGGAGATCCATTGATTTTATTATATCTCTGGAACGGGTTGTCTGATTTTGTTGGAGAAAACAGCATGTAATAGCAAATGAAATTACCTTAAAATTGTTTAAATACCATTTTTTTAAATACTTATTGGTTTCAGAGTTATTTGCATCGCATTATAAAAAAATAGATTTTTTGTATTAAAAATTTCCATTTTTCTTTTTCTTCTTTAATTCGTAAAAAATCGAAAAAGACAAAAACTTATAACTTTTATTAGCCTTATTTTATGAAAATCCATGGATAAACGGTAATATTATTAACAATTAAGTGAATGAAGGGAAAATACGTATTTTTAATATTTTTGTTTATTTAGCTATTTGAGATACCTCTATTAAAGAAATTCTACAAAATTTAGTACTTGAAATATTTAAAAATACTTTCTACTTTTTGCTTGTCTACTGTAATTTTCTGAAAAGGCTTTGGGCAAAATCCATCTGATACGCTGGAGATTTTTGAAGACGAAGAAATAGGCGATGGAGGAAATTAAGTATACGTATTATATTGATTTTCAGGACATGGAACTCCATCTGAATTTAGCACCAGCTAAAATCGTGGGATAAGACCAAATCATATGTTTTCCAAATCCTTTTTTTTACCTAAACAAAAGCAACAGTTAGCATTATGATCACATGTTTCCCTCCACATCATAGGTTTTTCTATTTGCATGTTTTCTCTGTGAAAAATGAGTATCATAAATATTTTTATTTTAATAAATGTAATTGTTACTTACTGAGGGTAGGATTTCCATTTTTTAAAATATATATACAGCTCCCACAAATTCAATTTGGCGTCCAATATTGGCTCAAATTCTCAACATCTATTTTAAAATAATCCTTATATGAATTTTGTAGTGAAATAGTGGAATTTCTCCGCCCTATTGCCGTAGTGTAAAGATCACATACATAACAAAAAATATTGGGTAATTTTTGCAGACAAATTTTTTACTGTTATTATTCATTTTTTTTAAATTCACTAACCAATTAGTTGTTGTTGACAACTTGACTATTCGCGATCAGGAATGCTAGTTAAATAACATTGAATGAACTAAATGAATTACTTTAAATAGTCGCAGGCCACTTCGATTTTCAAAAGTATGTATCTTTTTGTTTCGTTAAGTTTGTCACAATCGGCGACAATATACCATACAGGCCAGGCATCTAATGACCCTGTAAAAAACGTTGGAGCATCAGAGTACTCCAACACTTATCCTCATTCATATAAAAAAGGTGGTCCAATTTACATAGCGATGTCCGGTGATTGGATCACCTAATCCTATTCGGAGTACCATTTACTTTGCTTCTGAATAGTCTATAGAGCACCTACGTTGGAGTACTTTGAAATTGCTGCCAAAAGATTATTCTATAGAGTACTCTAGACGAAAGCGAGAACGGAGTATGTGTTCTTTTGAGGACCACCTACTCCCGCTCTCGCTTTGCTGTTGAATACTCTATAGAGTAATCCCATGGGAGTATTTTGAGAGTACTCTCACGTAGGTGGTCTATAGAGTATTCAAAAGCAAAGAAACGGAGTACTCCGAGATGGATTAGGTGATCCAATCACCGGGCATTGCCATGTAAATTGGACCACCTTTTTTATATGAATGAGGATATGTGTTGGAGTACTCTGATACTCCTTTAGGAGTATTCTATGGAGTATGAAACGGAGTATTTCCGTTTTTTGCAGGGGAGTGTGTAAATTTTTTAACCACTACCTGCGAAAGGGTTTGAAAAAAAAGGGGTTTTCAAAAAAACTTCATGTGCTATGGGAAATGGCCTGTGCAGGCTGGGATGTTCAGTAGGTAGGAGTGATAATTTGATTTTTTTGTTTTTATGATTTAAGCATTCTAAGAACATCGCAAGAAATGCCTCAAGGAAAAAGTTGTATATATTTGATAACAAATATATATGACCATATTTCTTTCTTACGAAAACCCGCGTTGGCAACTTAAATTTTCCATACAGTATGAGGCATTTTTTCTTATGATCTGCGTTTTGCCTTAAGAAAAATTTACGGGGAAAAATTTCTTGAGTGTCATTATGGATTTTTCTCATTTCTGGCGGTGCCCGTAATAAGCTTTAAAAAGACAAAGTTGCGCAAAATGTCATACCTAAATAATTTGTTTGTCAAAAACAATAATAGGCTTGATATGCAAAATTTTCGCTAAATTGGGTATTTTCACTTTATTGTCAATAAAACCAACATTTACTTATGTATTTTCACGAAATAAGGTTTTAATTATTTACAATGTTTACAGTTTTAAGACCGTGAAATAAAAATGGTAAGTTTTTAAAACCTTCAATTTTTTATGAATTTTTGAAAAATAAAAAAATGTTCGATTTTGCAAAAAAAAAAATTTTTTTACATTTTTATGTGAATAACTCCACAATTGTCGATCATATAAAAAAATTGTCTTATCAAGACTTGAAGAAAATTTTGCGGTGAATCCACGGGTTTTTCTCTTAATGAATTTAGATAAGTAATTTCCAAGATATGATAAAATAAATGGAAAGATCTCTGTGGAAATTCATGATTTTAGAAAAAGAAAAAAAAAACATCGTATCCATAGAATTTTAAATTTTGGGTTTTTTTGTACTTAGGGGGCCATAATACATCGAAATTAAATAGTTAGACTTCAAAGTAATTTCTCTTGTTGACTAGTGATATCTATGGGACAGACCCGTTTTTTTTCGTTGTTTCGTGGCGTATCCGTGGCTCTTTATGGCAGGTTCACATCGTGTTGGCATTGAGTGTATTATTTAAAAAAAAAAAATATTTTAGAAAATACCATGTCTACAAACGAGCTCAAGGCCAATAATAATAGTTTTTCTTTTTATTTATGAAAATTATTATTGTTTATATTTTTTTAATAATTATTTTTAAAATAATTTTTCACGTCTGCTCAACTTGTCCAAATAGAGAGTCTTTGGTGCTACAATTTTCCTCCGGACTTTCAGGATTCATAATTTTCCATATATTTCCTCTTAGGTTAAATAGCACGGGCCACGACAATACGTCAACCCTATTAGCCCTAAACTATTTTTTAAAACAAGTTGCTATACGTTTCGGCAGAATATCTTCCTGATAGATCCACCTTTATGGCATTCCTTTCCTCTTAAAAAATTTTATGTAGATTTTACGAATATCTTTGTACATGAAACGATCCAATACCAGCTCAGTCGTATGAATTGGACCCGCTGCATGCCCGGAGAAACGTCTTCATACCCCTACACTGCCTCAACCGTGTTTCCTCGATCAAAAATATAGGGGTCTATCAGCTATTCCGGCGGAACTGCCGGCGGAGAATATTTGCTATAGAGTTTTGTGATCTCTATTGACTTTATCGAAATTCACTTGCAAATTCCGATTAAATCGATTAAATTCTCTCATGATCTATTACATTTCTCCCGTCGGCAACTCCATCGGAATAGCTGATAGACCCCATAGTAAAAGTGAGTAATCGTTGTTCTTTAGGCCTGGGAGCAAGCTTCAGAGTATCCTAATATTTCAGAAAATTTTTATTTGACAGAAAATAAGATTCCTCGTCGTATTCTACTGCTCCAATTTAGGTGGGATCTTGAAAACCCTTATTTCTCTTCTATCTGGGGGTTTCAAAGCTCCGAAGTGAAATAATCAGTCTTCAAGAGTACGACTTTAAATGGTCCTACATGGGGTTCATATCACAAATTATTTTATAAAACTTCTTGTGGAAACAAGAAGAAATATTTTTAGTCTAAGAACGATTGCCTGATCGTTACTATTCGGTGTTTTTCGTGCACTAGCATCTCCCTGTACAGTGCTAAGCGAACCAGTTGAATGGAAAAACGTTTGTAGTATGGATTTATATTGGAACGAATTTTCGTCATCCCTTTGTCAATTTTGATTTTGTAACAAACCTGTTTCGGCGATCCGCCATCTTCAGTGATTGATTTCGTTCTGAACTGTGTCTATCCGTTGTCATGTATTTATAGTCTGGATGCTGTATCAGGTAGTGTTAGTATTCGTGTATATGAGTCGTGTCTTACGAACGTATCCGAACGGGTACCTGCAATGAGGGTTGTTTTTAACGCTCGTTTATTAGTCGTGGTGTTATCTCAGATAATTAGTTTGAGGATGTTAGGTCAGGTAATGTTAAGTGTATACTTAAGGGTGGGGTTTGACGCTCGTTAGTCATGTAGAAGTTATTAGTTGTGGTTTTTAGATCAGGTGATTAGTTTGAGGATGTTAGGTTAGGTAATGTTCAGTGTATATTTAAGGGTGGGTTTTGACGCTCGTTAGTCATGTAGAAGTCAGTGAGTTTTGTTTTCTGATTTGTTTTTTGTGTGTGCTCGTTTATTGTTACTCGTTTTGTTATTGTACCTGCGGTGTTGTTTGGTCCTCTGTAAATTAGTTTTAGCGGTTAAAATATTGCGTCAGAAATGGTGTAACCCAATAACTAAGTAACCCAATAAATATTTCAAATTCTTCATTTTATTTTTTTATTTGAAAATATGATCTTTATTATTTCTCAATGATCAATTTTGACACGCCCCAAAGACGCATGATGCTATCTGTGCACTAAAATGAGTACCCGACGGGCATTTATGATGACGTTTGTTGCGATTGACAGCCGAACAATAGTAATAACTAGCGCAATCCTCTGGATCTACATTGAGGCCAACTGCAGTACAATTGTCATCTAACGGTGTTTTAGGTATTTCGTTCGATGTACCATTACCACTATATGTTGAATTTGCTGTTGAAGTTAATAATGGAGCTTCTGTCGATATAACACCTTGACGACAAAAGTAACCATCAAATACTTCACCATCCGAACAGCGATAAAGTGTTGGATATAGCACACGTTCATTTTGATTTGAGAATGCCTTACAAATGTAAAATATATTTGGGTTGGTAGGCCAAGCGTGCGCTTCACCAGCGCTGAAACATTGAAACTGTCTATTCATGCAAGCCATATCACCCAAAGCTAAAGAACATTGTCCTGTCGCTGCATTGAATGCCTTATTTCCAGCACATTCCACTGTCACCGAGACGAGTGTTGCTCCGGCTAAGTAACACATATGATATTTTTGACAATCGTAGGGATCTGGGAAGACGCCATGCGAAGTACATGGAAAGTTGCCATCCACTGCAAATGGATGACATGGACCAGTCGTATTGCTACACATACCAAGACGCGAATTGCAATAGAAACCATTTTGTGTGTCGCATGTTTCGACCGGAATATTTACCCAACCGCTGGAATGCCGTACGCAGGTTGAGAGTAGCTCGCAAGTCTCGCAAATGGTGCCGGGCGATTGTCGACCGTTACAGGCATTCGTCTCACGTGGTTCAATGCGACCGATGACTGATGTACAACATAAAAACCACAATATGCTGCAAAGCTGTGGGGTTAAGGGATAAGAAAAGTACATACATCTGAGTAAATTAAAGATAAAAGTTTAACTATGATAATAAGAACTCAAAAATTCATAAAGAAATCAATGAAGGTAGACTCCTTGGTAACTCTTTGCTCTAAAAATATTTTAAGACGAGCTGAGGTGACTCAAAGACGTGCCCATTTTGTATACTCCACTAGAAATCCAATAACATATCAGTTTCAAGAAAAAAGTCCTTATCGTCGTAGGATAAAGTCGCCGCCGATCGGAAGACTTTATCTGCTATTGGGTACCGATTCCCGTCTAGATATAAAAACACTTGCATCTCTTAAAAGCCACTAACCTTGGCTCAGTGGTTGCGGAAGTCCACTATATTCTTTGTAAGCTTTCTAAAAAAGTTCAGTATACACAGTTGTTCATCAAAGATCAGTCAAAGTAGGCTGATTCTTCAATTTTGGCAATTGTTTATTATTAGGCTAGAAATTTGTCTTGAAAAAGGAGTACCCTAGTCGCACGTTCTACTAATGTCCCCTTATTTACATTATTCCGAACCCATCTCACAGAGATCAGATTGTTTTGATAAGTCAATGAAAGTCAATGTTTGTTTGAACTTGAGAGCATTTGAAAAACTATTGGCAGTCTACTGTCGGGACACCACCTGCAGGTGCTAGTTCCTGAGTGTATCGGATTCATATCACTTAAGAGACTGTCAACAGAGATCGAATCAAGCTACTCTGATTGCACGGTATAGCGTATTATATCCTTCTAATGGAGAAAGTTGGTTTAATTCGTCGTTATTGTACCTTTTTTTGGGTATAGAGCACCAACTCACAATGCGCGTTTTTCTTTGCGATGCTAAGATTTACAAGGTGAGTCGACCCGTAAGTTCTTCGCTGGACAGTGGTATTCATTATTCTTCAAGGCAAAGGATTGCCTTTTCCGATAGCACCCCCCTTAATTTTCAAGGTGTGTTTCTCTGTGGCTACAAACAACAATAACAACCCGGTTTTCGCAGGGATATTAGGCTGCAACGTCCATTTGCTTAATCCACACAAATACCTGTTCTGATTTCCCCATACGATATGTAACACCTTTTACCATGCTCTAGTGGACTCATATAACACAAATTTCCATCTCATCCCATTGGCTGAAAAGATACTGCACAAGTCGTTTCTGGTTCAAACTAGCGGACGTTTATAACTCCCTACTCCACTGTTAGTGCCTGTGAGTAGGTTTTACCGTTTTCTTGTAGGCCGGGCTTGGACCTATAATCTATACGGGTACGTAAATTCGACTGTCGTGGATGTGTATATTATTTTTTTCGTGATTGTTTCTAATATACGAACACTGAATTTCGTTGCACCGCTTGTAGTTGTTGCCACGTATGAAGCTGAATAATGTGAAGCTTACCAAAGTTATTGATTGGCTTCTAGATGACCCCATGATATTTTTGATCGAACACAATTTTGACTTCAATTTTTTTAGTTGAAAATCGATAATAAACAAAACTACCTTTTTGTAGTAAATTAAAAAATTTTGATAAAAATATTTCTTAATTTGTTTCACTTAAACATATTTCAAAACGATCTTTCTATCTCCAAACCTTTCACTATTCTGAAACAGATTCCTGCAAATGCTCCATATAAAAGCCTCAAATTTGTGTCATCGTTTACTGATTGAGATATGCTCTTACATAGGTGTACACATATTAGAGATGTTACGGAAGTGACTTCAACGAAACCGGATTTGATTTATCGAAGTCAAAAACAAAATAGATATTTAAATAAAAGGTAGAATATTGAGCAGGGCACAAGACATACTGACCTAGTTTATTATTAGAGGGATAAAGCATAAAGTATGTATATGAGACCAGCTCTATCTTCACAATGGCGTGATTAGGCACTCATATTTTCGAAAGCATTCACAGCCATAAAAGATCCAGCTCGATAGATACTACCGAAAGATCCGACATCCGTGTCAATTTACTTTGCTAGTCAAGCAGACCTGTTAAATAATGATAACTAATCGTAATGGTTAACGGTTTGATTAATTATTTCTTTGAGAATCCACTTAATGATTAATTACCATTACCTGAAATTTTGTATGATTTTTTAGGATTATTAAAAAAATCCAAAATAATCAAAAAAAAACCTTGTTTTTATTACTCTTGATTATTTTAGATTTTTTTTATTATTTT
Source organism: Merzomyia westermanni (assembly GCA_949987695.1). Taxonomy (NCBI): domain Eukaryota; kingdom Metazoa; phylum Arthropoda; class Insecta; order Diptera; family Tephritidae; genus Merzomyia; species Merzomyia westermanni. Next base: position 34,180,139 of record OX465291.1, on the reverse strand, counting down.
TTTTTTTCAGTATTGTTGTAGAAGCACATAAATATACCCATAATCAAAACCGAAAAAAGTCTGAAATAGTCGAAAAATAATCTAAGTAATCAAAACTACTTTTTTTTTGATTTTTTTATATGTATTTTTTTTTTCTTTTTTTGATTTTTTCTTATCGTAATCAATTAATAATTGCCTTTTCTTAAAAACCAATTAAAAAAGCCCTAGCAATCGAATGCAGACTGGCGCCGAACGAACTGGTCTCGCTGTACACATTAAGCAGTGATGTGGGGCACTGGTAATAGCGAGGCCCAACCAAGGAGGAAGTCCTTTGATAGATCTGATTAAACGAGTTGAGGAACAATGCTTCTTCTCTTTTTAGTTTCAAAACCTGTCTAGATTCTGACTTCAGCTATAAAGCGAATACCAGTTGCGCATTTAAACCAACACGTGTTGTGTCCAAACTAGAGTTGGGCATTTTTGTTCTTTTCGAGGATTCTGTTCTTCTGTTCTTTTTCTAATGAACGAACAAATCGTTCTTTTTGTTCACTGGTTCTTTTTTTGTTCTAGGTAAGCTTGCTCACTGCCGCTCGTGCTGCATTGCGTGTTGTTCATTTGTTCCTTTTTTTAATGTATTCTTGTTCACCGCTGCTGGTGTTTACGAGCAATGTGATTAATTAAGATCAAATGGGGCTATGTACTATCGATAGGGGTATCAAAAGACGCATTTTGATCCAGTATCAAAAATCCAAAAATTTTGCTGATGAAAATTAGGCACCGTCTTCTGAAATATTACCAAAAAGTATCGAATTCCATCCTTACACATCGTTATATACGAATGACATTTTTTTGCATTTCAGCATATACCTACATATGAAGATTCTGAAACGGAAATTTTGTGCCTTGATACATACTAGTATACATACAACAATCAATCAGCTGTCAATCAATTCGCCTTTCATATTCATATGAACAAGAAGAGCGAACAAGGTAGCAACAAACAAACAGAATTAAAAGAGCAAAAAGAACAAAAAGAACAAAAATCAAAGAATAAGTTCACTTATTCAGTTTAATAAGCCGGTCAATTGAATAAGTTCAGAATAGAACGACCCAACTCTAGTCCAAACATACTTATTGCCCGCAGCAATGAGAACCGAATTTTAATGAAGCTTAATCATAATTCTCTATGTCCACTGAGTGAAGTCTGGCAGGACAATATTTGTCAGGAGCAGAGCTGAACGAATGGGAATTCCAAAGGATAACTACAGAAAATTGTGAAAGATGCAAGGAGTTCTTTGGAAATTCGTTTAAAAAAGAAAGTTACGACCTTCTTAAATCGAAGTCGAACATCCGGCACATCTTTAGTTGATATAAATGTAGGCATGTATGACTCTTACACGATTCATTACGTCTGATGTTTGATTTTTAACTTCAGCCAATACAAGATAGCAAAAAACCAAAGAAGCTTCATGTAAAAGAAAAGTGGAGCGAGGAATCTAACAAAGTTAAGATAAATATTTATTTCGGGCAAATAACTTACCAAAAGTTGGGAAGCGCATCGGCCACTTATTCTATTGCAAATATCAAATATTTAGATGGTGAAATTGTAGATTTGTTCTTGTTTAAATAGCTACGGATGTATTATTTATAGCTTTGATTGTTTTTACTTGACCTTAAAGATGCGACTGCTTAAGTGGTCGCTGAAGTTAGTGCTATTGCGCTGGCTTTTGTGATTCATAAAAGCTTTTTCCAATGAACACTAGAAATTGTGATTTAAGCCCGTGCAGCTATAATGTTGAATCCCATGGTCGGGACCGTCTCTGAACCTCTGGTTGATGTCCTCGTGAACGTAAAGGCTTTCATAATCGCCGTACAAGGTATGCGCTCTCTCTTTGGAGCTAAAAACTTTCGGCCAGGAATGTAAAGAATTTTTTTTGTTTACCAAAGAGATATGAGAAGGGCTCTCCCCTAGGCCCTTAAACATGTTCTCTGCGAGAAATAAGAAACCAAGCTGTGAAACCATATTTCTCCCTCACTTTGTACCTACATCCACTAAGAATATTTAAGTTCAAAGACTCCAGCTACCGGGCCGGACTACCGATTGGAGGGAACACTCCATCTCATGATCAAACACTGCAGAAAATGATGAACCCAATACACCAATTGCAGTCGATGGAATCTAAGTTAAATCTGCCCACTATGTGTAAAATTAGAAAACAGCGGGAAGTGGGGCACTACCGGTCTAGCCATTCAAGCATGCATATGAATTTCGTTTTATTCTAAGACCAATTCTCTAAGGAATATCAATCCAACACGATGAGCAGATTGATAGTGCGAGCAGACCTTCAACATTCGCATCTTCGCTCTGCCAACTGGAGCCAGTTATCGCAAATTAGTCTCCACTTGGTCATTCCATCGGATTGGTAGTCTTCCTCTTTATCCGCTTTCATTGACAGAATGCAGGGCGGATACGATAAGTGACTTATAGAGTGTTATTTTCATTCCTCGAGAAAGGACTTTACTGAAACCAAATTCAGACAAAGCGGTATACGAGGTGTGTTCAAAAAGTATGGCGAATTTTGAATTTTCGCTGGTTACGTATATTCGAATTTTGAATTTTTTGTGGCGTTATGTTGGTACTCATGTCTCTCACTTATGCCGACAAGCTCGGCCATTTTGAATGTTGAGTTAATTGTTGACAGCTGCTTTGCTTGCACGTGTTTTGGATCGTCTTCGATTTTTACGCGAAATTCGTACCAAAATTGCTCAATTGTGACCAAAAACAGCATCGCATGAACATTGCTAATGAGATGTTAAACTCTGTCCGCGACGACCCAAATTTGCTCCAGAGCGTCATAACTGGTGACGAATCGTGGGTTTATGGTTATGACTTGGAAACCAAAGCTCAATCATCTCAATGGAAGTGCCGCACGAACCAAGACCAAAAAAGCGCGCCAAGTTCGGTCGAATGTGAAAGTTTTGCTGACAGTTTTCTTCGATTGCAGGGGCGTGGTGCATCATGAGTTCTTGCCACAGGGAAGAACGGTCAATAAGGAATATTACCTGCAAGTTATGCGCAATTTGCGCGAAGCAATCCGCCAGAAACGCCCGGATTTGTGGAAGAACAAAAATTGGCTTTTGCACCACGATAACGCCCCTGCTCACGCATCGTTGCTTGTGCGCGACTTTTTGGCCAAAAACAACACACTAATGATGCCGCAGCCACCGTATTCCCCAGATCTGGCCCCCTGTGACTTTTTCTTGTTCCCTAAACTGAAGAGGCCCATGAAAGGACGACGTTACGCTTCTCTTGACGAGATAAAGACGGCATCGAAGGAGGAGCTGAACAAGATACAAAAAAATGATTTTTTGAAGTGCTTCGAAGATTGGAAAAACCGTTGGCACAAGTGTATAATATCTCATGGGGATTACTTTGAAGGGGACAAAATAGATATTCATGATTAAATAAATAATTTTTGAAAAAACACAAAATTCGCGATACTTTTTGAACACACCTCGTATAGGGACTCTTTTTCATACTATCGAAAGCAGTTCTAAAAATCAGCAAAGCGATGATGTGCGTCCCCTCAACACAAAAATCACTGTTTTAGCTGCTCAGATGAGTACAACCCTATTGAAACTGTCCTAGGACTCCCGTTAGAAGAACGTGATGACAATTTCGGTAACAAGGTTAACAATTGGACTGGATAGGCAAATTAATGTGCTTCACAACCCCTTGAATTAAAAAAAATTTTTTATTTTGTTGTGTTGATCTTCCGACAGGGTAGTAAGTTGATTTTTGTTGGAACGATTTTCCGTCATCCCTTGTCAAGTTTGGTTTTGTGACAAACCGGTTTCGGCGTTCTGCCATTTTCAATGCCTAGTTTCGTTCTGGTCTGTGTCTATCCGCTGCGTTGTTTTTATAGTCCGTGGGTGCTGTGGCAGGTAATGTCAATCTATGTGTTCGTGGTAGGTAACGTTAATATGCGTGTGTGTGTGCGCGGTATTGATACGTCCGAATTGTTATCTGTCCCAAGGGTTGTTTTTGTAGGTATGTAGACATACCGCTTGTTAGCTAAGCGGTGGGTTGATGTAGGTAGAAATCGGTGATTTTTGCAGTTTGGTTCATATTTCGTTTTTGCTTGTTCATTGTTACATGTTTGGTTGCTGTACCTGCTGGCTTGTGCTGTTTTTTGTAAACTAGTTTTAAGGGTTCAAATATTTCGTCAGAGATAGTGTTGGTTTGTTCGTTTATGATCCTGCCGTCAAATGTTTTTAACTTGTATATCTCCATGTTCTCAAGTACATTAAGCCGCCGGCCTTTTCCTTGTACGTGAAGTATTCGAGCCGTTGTTTTTATGTTAGCTGGGGTGCAGTTGTTCTCAAACATGTGGTTCGCGAAATTAGATTCTGGTATTATGGTGGGTTTTCGTGTTTTTTTGTTGTAGTCCCTGATATGCTCTCGGAATCTTGTGCTTATTTTTCTTCCTGTTTGTCCTATGTAGCTGTATTGACATTCACAAGTAAGCCTATACACTCCGTGTCTGTTGAATGGGTCATCAGAATTAGTGTCGGTTCTTAGTTTTTGTCCGACGTTGTTAGATGTTCTGAATGCTGTGTTGACGTTATATCTTTTAAAGAACTTTGCTAATTTGTACGTCGCTTTTCCAGTGTATGTCATTGCCGTCCAAACCATTGGATTTTCCTCTACGTTTACTCTTTTTTGTGTTCCATGGCTACTTCTGAGTTTATCCACAAGTGCTTTCTTGTATCCATTATTTGCCGCTATGTTATATATTGTTTTAAGCTCTCTCCAGTATGCTTCCTGTGTGAGCGGCGTTCTCTGAAGCCTATCCACTAAGTGCCTCAATGCTGCATTTTTGTGCTGTTGGGGATGGTTTGATGTAGAGTGTATAATGGTGTCCGTGGCAGTCGGTTTTCTATAAATGCCGTAGTTGAACCTATTTGTTATTTTGTCAATCCCTATAGTTAGGTCCAGGTAGTTCATTATTCCATCTTTTTCTACTTCCATTGTGAACTCTATGTTGCTATGTTGCCTGTTGAGGAACTCTAGTATTTGCTCTTCGTTATCGTCATTTAGGATGCAGATGATGTCATCCACGTATCTAGCGTAGAATGCCACGCCTAACTTGGTTTTTAACTCCTGTATATATTTTCCTTCCAAGTTTTGCATGAATGTTTCCATGAGAATGGCCGATGTTGGGTTACCCATTCCTAGTCCGTTTGTCTGTCTATATATTTTGTTGTTGAACCGGAAATAGTTTTGCCGCAGCGTTGTTCTTAGCGCGTGGGTAATTTGCGCAGTTTTTACCTTATCTTCAGTTTTGTCCAGTAGTGTTTTGTTGACTATATCCATTGTATCTGTTAGTGGTATTGACGGGTATAAGTCCTTTATGTCAAAGGATACGAGTTTACTGCTCCTTGTGAGTTTAACGGTCTCAAGTCTTTGTAGTAGTTCTATCGTATTGCTTATTGTGTATTCGTGCCCTAGTTTCAGAGTGTCCTTTAAAATCGTTTTTAGATGTTTCGACAGTTTATAACCCGGCGCGGATTTAAAATTAATTATAGGTCTCATCGGCGTATCCTGCTTGTGGATTTTAGGTAACGCAATGAGTGGAGGAGCAGATGGATTCATTTGTGTTAGGGTATATGCCATTCTCTCGTCTATTATTTTGGTAGCATTTTTTATAACCTCTTTAACTTCGGTCTGGTATTTATCCGTGGGGTTATCCCTAATAATGCGGCATTTCATTTCCTCGATGAGCTTCTCTGTCTTTGCTATATATTCATCCTTACTGATTAGCACCGTTGTGTTTCCTTTGTCTGCCTTCGTTGTGACGATGTTGTTATTTTTTAGCTTTCGTTGTAGCCTTTTCAATATTTTCAGCTCCTTATTTCCTTTTTGTGCTTCCTGGGCTCTTACTTCCTTGCTTATGATTTCTCTGCACATGTGCCTTGCGTGCTGCTGTTCCTCATATGGAAGAAGCGATATTGCAACCTCTGCATCTACTATCGCTTGCTCAGTTCTTTTTGCTTCATTGCTATCCGCGATGTTGTGCTTCAGGCCCTTCCCTAGAAGTTGCGCTTCTTCGTTGCTAATGGCCACTGTTGTTAGGTTTACGAACCTTTTGTTAAATTCGTGTGTTTGTTGACTGTTACTGTGATCGCGTCGGCCCGTTAACTGGTCCAATTTTCGGTTCAGTTTTTCATATTTGCGTTGTAGTTCGCGTTTGATTCCCGTCTTTATGTGGTCGAAGCAGTCCATCAATGCAGTCGTGGGCAAGAAGGGAAGGGCCTGAAGCACAACATCGCGGATAGCAATGAAGCAAAAAGAACTGAGCAAGCGATAGTAGATGCAGAGGTTGCAATATCGCTTCTTCCATATGAGGAACAGCAGCACGCAAGGCACATGTGCAGAGAAATCATAAGCAAGGAAGTAAGAGCCCAGGAAGCACAAAAAGGAAATAAGGAGCTGAAAATATTGAAAAGGCTACAACGAAAGCTAAAAAATAACAACATCGTCACAACGAAGGCAGACAAAGGAAACACAACGGTGCTAATCAGTAAGGATGAATATATAGCAAAGACAGAGAAGCTCATCGAGGAAATGAAATGCCGCATTATTAGGGATAACCCCACGGATAAATACCAGACCGAAGTTAAAGAGGTTATAAAAAATGCTACCAAAATAATAGACGAGAGAATGGCATATACCCTAACACAAATGAATCCATCTGCTCCTCCACTCATTGCGTTACCTAAAATCCACAAGCAGGATACGCCGATGAGACCTATAATTAATTTTAAATCCGCGCCGGGTTATAAACTGTCGAAACATCTAAAAACGATTTTAAAGGACACTCTGAAACTAGGGCACGAATACACAATAAGCAATACGATAGAACTACTACAAAGACTTGAGACCGTTAAACTCACAAGGAGCAGTAAACTCGTATCCTTTGACATAAAGGACTTATACCCGTCAATACCACTAACAGATACAATGGATATAGTCAACAAAACACTACTGGACAAAACTGAAGATAAGGTAAAAACTGCGCAAATTACCCACGCGCTAAGAACAACGCTGCGGCAAAACTATTTCCGGTTCAACAACAAAATATATAGACAGACAAACGGACTAGGAATGGGTAACCCAACATCGGCCATTCTCATGGAAACATTCATGCAAAACTTGGAAGGAAAATATATACAGGAGTTAAAAACCAAGTTAGGCGTGGCATTCTACGCTAGATACGTGGATGACATCATCTGCATCCTAAATGACGATAACGAAGAGCAAATACTAGAGTTCCTCAACAGGCAACATAGCAACATAGAGTTCACAATGGAAGTAGAAAAAGATGGAATAATGAACTACCTGGACCTAACTATAGGGATTGACAAAATAACAAATAGGTTCAACTACGGCATTTATAGAAAACCGACTGCCACGGACACCATTATACACTCTACATCAAACCATCCCCAACAGCACAAAAATGCAGCATTGAGGCACTTAGTGGATAGGCTTCAGAGAACGCCGCTCACACAGGAAGCATACTGGAGAGAGCTTAAAACAATATATAACATAGCGGCAAATAATGGATACAAGAAAGCACTTGTGGATAAACTCAGAAGTAGCCATGGAACACAAAAAAGAGTAAACGTAGAGGAAAATCCAATGGTTTGGACGGCAATGACATACACTGGAAAAGCGACGTACAAATTAGCAAAGTTCTTTAAAAGATATAACGTCAACACAGCATTCAGAACATCTAACAACGTCGGACAAAAACTAAGAACCGACACTAATTCTGATGACCCATTCAACAGACACGGAGTGTATAGGCTTACTTGTGAATGTCAATACAGCTACATAGGACAAACAGGAAGAAAAATAAGCACAAGATTCCGAGAGCATATCAGGGACTACAACAAAAAAACACGAAAACCCACCATAATACCAGAATCTAATTTCGCGAACCACATGTTTGAGAACAACTGCACCCCAGCTAACATAAAAACAACGGCTCGAATACTTCACGTACAAGGAAAAGGCCGGCGGCTTAATGTACTTGAGAACATGGAGATATACAAGTTAAAAACATTTGACGGCAGGATCATAAACGAACAAACCAACACTATCTCTGACGAAATATTTGAACCCTTAAAACTAGTTTACAAAAAACAGCACAAGCCAGCAGGTACAGCAACCAAACATGTAACAATGAACAAGCAAAAACGAAATATGAACCAAACTGCAAAAATCACCGATTTCTACCTACATCAACCCACCGCTTAGCTAACAAGCGGTATGTCTACATACCTACAAAAACAACCCTTGGGACAGATAACAATTCGGACGTATCAATACCGCGCACACACACACGCATATTAACGTTACCTACCACGAACACATAGATTGACATTACCTGCCACAGCACCCACGGACTATAAAAACAACGCAGCGGATAGACACAGACCAGAACGAAACTAGGCATTGAAAATGGCAGAACGCCGAAACCGGTTTGTCACAAAACCAAACTTGACAAGGGATGACGGAAAATCGTTCCAACAAAAATCAAAAATTTTTTACTTTTTTGGGCCACCTGGATATATGTCCAAACCGAATTTGGTTTAGAATTTTAGCTATCCCAGTTTTAGAGAAAATGAGCGTGATGAAAAGGGTTTAAATTTTAAACCAGAAACAATTTAAAAAAAAAAATATTTGTTGGACCAACGCGCCCCGCATCAGAGTCGTCTGCCTAGTTAGAGGTTACATCGAGGTAACAGCCCTTGGTCGGGTAAAACCCTAGTCATTCCGATTCTGTTGTGGGAGTGCCATACCCACTGACTTAGGGGGTACGCAAAACTTGTATGAGAAAAATTCAATGACTTTGAAAATCTTTTAGAAATAAGTTGTAAATCTATACCGAAAGGTTTGCAATTTATTACAAAAAAGTTTAAAAATTTTGTTCAGTCGACTAATTTAAGCTCAAATTTTTAGCCGTGTATAACGTTCAATGGTTTTGAGTGTTGTCGAAAGTGTCAGTCCTTTGCCGGATATGAACCCGGTACCTTGCGGTACTGCCCGACTGTCGTAGTAGTGATTTGGTATGAGAAGGGAACCTTCTAGGTCATGTCACCTCTCCTTCCGTAAGGAATTAGAAGATGGGTAATGAGAGGCATCATATCCGTAGATCAGCCATCGAGTTGCACGTCATTACCTTTGTGCATTTTAGTGCCTCTTACAATCGGTATGGCTACCTCGGGCATATTCTAAACCCCTAACCCGCAGGATTTACGCAGTGTTTAGCTTCTTTCTGATATAATTGCTAGGTAATTTGTGTGTTGTTTGGTGATATCTCGGTTGACCATAACTTGCTTGCACCTGCAGAGATTGTGTAGATCCTTTGATACACGTCCATTAGGTTCAATTAAGCTTTTGGCTCTTGGTGTTACAATTTTTAGGATTTAATAATTTTTGGTAGCCCTTAATAAATTTCTTTAAAGTTTGGCAGCACTGTCGATTGACCACATTCGATTTTGACAGTTGATTCACCAGCTGACATTTTCTAATCAAAATTTTGCTCAGCTCGCATAAAAAATGTAAATAGACCCCAAATAACCAGAAAATCATAAATTGTGTGCTTCGAAATCATGGATTTCTTACCAGAATCAGTTTTACTAGGATTCGATGTCCTAATCTTGGGTCTGTGTGTACGCGAATATGTGAGCTACAAAAAGCACATCACTTGCTTAAAGGTAATTTGGATCCATATACTAACTATTGATTTAAGGTGATTATTACATATCTCTTTCCAGGATGCTCCGCAATTAGTCATCGATAATGATCTAAAAGGCTTTGTTGGCTCAAGCAAGGATAAAAAGATACCATATGCGGTGTTGCGTGGTACTGTCACACCAATTGGTGTGCCTTTGCGCAGTGTAATGTCGCCATCAGTTACCGGTGTACTGCAAGTGATCAAGTTGAGGTAAGCTTAGCTGATAGATAATTGTATAACTAATTTGTGTTTGTTGTGTTTAGTGAACACTGTGTACAACGTGGTATTGCTGGCTTCTGGACAGAGCAACGCAAGCTTGTACATGTATCATCAAATGAGATGCCTTTTGAATTACGCAATAATGACAGTAGTGTTGAGATCATCGATGCACTGAGCGCTGCTGTGCTAGATTTAGATGTAGTATATGATAATTATGAACCCTCTTCGCTATCCTTCTTCGATCATATGTTTGGCTTCTTTTCTGGTGTACGACAAAAAGGTATACAAACAACAGAGGAAGTGTTGCGTGATGGTAGTTTCATAACAGCTATAGGAGAACTGGAATTGGATGGTAATACATTGCGTTTGCAGCCATCACCTGTGGGTCCGCTCTTTTTGACTACTGCAACGAAATCGACGCTGATCAAAAAATTCGAAGAAGCTAAATCGTCTATGCTGTAAGTTGAATGTTTGGTGATATATTACATATGTTCGCTATTTTTGTTTCTTATCCATTTTCTTTGCTTTTTTAATTGCTAGTGTAAAGATCATTGCCTGCAGCGCCATTTCAGCCTTAGTAATTGGTTATATATTACGCAAGTGGTATGACAAGAAAAAGCAAGATCGTGATTTACGTAAAATTAAGGAAAATTTGGATAATGAAAGGCGTTCGAGACGCGCACGTACACGACCACTCAATCTAACCATTGAACAAACGTGTGTTGTGTGTGCGATTAATCCAAAGGAGGTAAGCACCCACTCTTAGTATGAACAGACTGGGATTATTTGTTTGAGCAGCAGCAGCAAAAACACTCCACGAAGTTTTTGTGGAAATGATAGTTCCCTGAGCAAGCTAGACTTCAATGTCTATTGGTACTATGCCTGGTGTAAGAACACCAGCGGGTTAGGGACTTAGAATATGCCCGAGGTAAGCATGCCTGTCGTAAGAGGCGACTAAAATGCACAAAGGTAATGTCACTTTCGACACCAATCCCCTGCACCTGCGGGTTAGGGGTTTAGAATATGCCCGTGGTAGGCATACCGGTCGTACGAGGCGACTAATATGCACAAAGGTAATGACGTGCAACTCGATGGTTGATCTACGGATATGATGCCTCTGACCTCTTATTACCCATCTTATCCTTCCTTACGGAAGAAGGGGTGACATGACCTAGAGGGTCACTCTAAAACTTTCGGGGAGTGTTTTTGTCGTTGCCACAACAACAACAATCCCCAAAACCGGGATTGTTTTGTCGTTAAAATCAACAACAACAATATGCCTGGTATATGCTTCGATATTCCACGCGTCTACATTAATGACATCTTTCGATGTCGGGAAGAGTACTGATACTACCTTTCACTATCGATATCCTGGCTAGCCCAGAAACGGGCGGGGGCGCGTTAATCGGTAACACTCTCCTAAAACTTCGAGGATTGTTTTTGCGCTGCCAACCAATGCCCGGATACCTTATTTATAGCATTACCACACATTGTTATATTAATTAGTATTGTTTAATAATATCACTTTTATTGCAGGTTATCATACTGCCATGTGGACATGTTTGCGTGTGCGAAGACTGTGCCGAAAAGATTCGTGTAACTTGTCCTATATGCCGTGGTAAAGTTGTAACAAAAGCTGCCGCTTTCATCGCTTAGTACTTAATAGATTAATTTTTTAAAGAATTTGAATGCAAGTAATGAATCACAAAACTGATTTTTTATGCAATAGAAAATGCTATTGAATTTAGATCTATTAAGATTATAAATTAATGAAACTCTTGGATAGTCGCACATGGAGAAATATTCAAAAATACAAATATAATAATATTTATTATGTTTGTAATATACTAGATGCATACACACTTATATTGTATGTAGTAGATATTTAGTAAATGTTTGTGAAAACAAAAGAAAACAAAAGAAAAAATATGAGAAAACAGAAGCCAAGCTGAATTACTTCGAAAATAGAAGTTAAATTAGATTGTAACCCCGATAATGTTTACATAAAACTAACGTAACAATAGATAATTTCTTACTTCTAAAATAATATATCCAATCATTAAATCCAATACAATGGCCAAAAAACACAACAACAAAATATATCTGTATTTATTTCTCCATTATCTCTTGGTATTTCTTTTGATGTTCAAGCATTTGTAGAAACACCTGATATTTACGATTATGATATGTAAGGGTACTAGCTTTTGGTTTCATCAATACACCTGTGCCCCCCATATGTTTGGATGTGGCCTGCAAAAATGAATTAAAATCGTAATTGTCATATTACAAGCAAATTTGTATGATTCGCATCCCAATACGAAGTAACCTCGCTGTTCCATGTAACAACTTGCCTCTAAATTTTTAAACGTATTAGCAGCACACGCTCCCAACATAGCGGCTCCAACTAGTACCATTTCTTGCTCATCGGGTATTATAGCAGGCAAATTGCAGATATCAGCATGAGCTTTCACGTAGACATTATTCTTGGCTAAACCACCACAAAATAACATACTTGTGTAGGGTACACGTTCGTACTTTTCAACAAGATTGTCGATAATATGACGTGTGCCGTACTAGTCAGGATAAGAAACAGGGCAATACAAAATATGCTTGTAGTAGGACAAAGTAGCTCTATATTTACCGCAAGCGCTTGTATGAAAGCCAAATATAACAAAGCCAACGACTCTTCATCCGAATTCATATTAAGACCCGATATCTGGAAGACGTGTGTTACAGGATTAATACATACTTTCTTAATTTCTGTGCTACCGACTGCTTTTATTGTATATGTTAATCTTACCATTCCTCGTAAATTAGGATCGGCGACAGGTGACCGATTGCCATGAAAATCTGGCCAAACGTGCAGATCTTTCGTCAGATAGCATATATCCTCGTACCTGCGCTCTGAAGCCATCTTCTCCAACAGGTTATTTAAATATCTATAAATGTGCCTAAAAGGGAATAGAAAATTAAATACGTTTAGGTATCGCGGCAACCATATCACATCGAATAATTCTTACTAACTCATCTTTGCCCAACTTCGCCACAATGTTGGCATATTGCGGATGCGATTTAACAATAAAATCCAATAATACACCAGCAGCACTTTGCCCACCCTCGTTGAGAAAGTACTCAGGTAGAATGGCACCGCGATATGGACCCCAAATGCCATGAGCCATGCAGGGTTCGCTAGTTAAACTCATGTGACATGTGGAGGTGCCACAAATAAGCGCCATCTTGCCAGAAAGATTATCCAGTGAAGACTCCAGATTTTTAGCCTTCGCATCAAGCCTAGCTCGGCAACCGAACATACCCAAAGCGCCAGCATGTGCATCAATCAACGATGTGCCCACAATTGTGCCGGGCAGCAAGGATAACTCTTTGGCTGCTTTTTCGCTTAGGCCTATTTAGAAGTGGATAGGTAAGATAGAAATAAGATTAATTTAATTTTCCTATTAAGCATACCTTTCCCCACCGCCGAACCCGGTTCGCATATGCGCTGTCCAATTATTTCGAAATCATTCTGACACAAATCTTCCAAACCAATTCTTTTTAGATAATCCTCGCTCCAACGCATATTCATTGCATCGTAATTCCACTTACAAACCACCGAGCAGAGAGAACGTGTATCGGTGCCAGTGCTACGCCATGTCAGAAAATCGGGTAAGTCAAAAACACGCCAAATTTTTTTCCAAGTACTATCTAGATTATTCTTTAACCACATTAATTTCGGTATTTGCATTTCGAGCGAAATTTGTCCCCCGACATAATTCAACAGTTCGTGTTTAGTCTTATTGATGCTTGCGGCCTCGGCATGCGCACGATGATCCATCCAGAGTATGATATTTTGCTCACTTTTGGAAGTTTTACTCACCGTAAGCGGCTCACCATTTTCCCCCAACACGACTAAGGAGCAGGTGGCATCGAAAGAGATTGCTTTAACGTTTTCCTTTTTTGTATCTTTGATTACATCCTGCAATGTTTATAGTGAAGGTTTTGAAAATGTTTAATACAACAGTTCGGCTTATTGAACTTTGGGAGGATAGACTGTTTCAAAACGGTCCCTATTGTGTGACCTCTTTTTGAACTTGTAAATCAACATTACTTCCCATGCGTAGCCCATCTGATGAGAAACTACGAAGTATCTCAGTACCAGACTGACCACGACCTTACATAAGTCCCCGCTTGAGCCGAGGAAACCCAGACCAAAGTACCTCCGCCTAGTTCTGGAAAGAGCTTAATTAATTATTAAGAGCCATATCGCCATCCTAAATGTATCAACTTAATGGGACTCCAATGTGTTCTGACGCACCGCATGCATGCACTCGCTCATCTAACTCGTAGCCCATCTATTCAATAACAGACGGTGAGAGGCGGAATACCTGTTGTTGTTGTTGTGATAGCGGCTATTTAACCTGCCTAAAGTATCACCTCTTTTATCCAACATTGTCATCAGGCTCTTCTAACGGGAGTCCCAGAAACCTCGCGGCTTCAAGAGTGAAATTGCTGTTAGAAGAGTAGGCTTGGTTGAGCAGAAGAACAGATGGTTTGTATGGTGGGGAGACACGCCGCATGCCGGGCAGACTTTTGGCATGTCAAGGTTCAGTCTGGATAGGTAAGAGTTTAGTCTGTTACAGTATCCAGAACGAAGTTGGGCCAGCATGACCCTTGTCAACCTAGGCAGTTCGCGTTCCTCATCGGCAACTGGTGCAGCTTGTGCCTGTAGGACTGCATTCACCGGACGAGAGCTGAACACCTAATTCCAACAACATGATGCGTTTTCTAAAAAAGTTTGAGGTAATCGAGAGAGATATCAGGTATTTCCAGACCACCTTCGACAATACGAGAATTCAAACTATATTTAGTAACCCTGAAAGTAGGCGATAATGGGTCTAAGGGAAACTAAACTCAGATTCATGAGAACAAAACTTCATTAGGCGGGTTCCAATCAGGAGTGATCCAGATCCAGATAGAAATGTTGCATGTAAATGCAACAACAACGTTGTGATCTTGATATTTATCTGGATCAGTTTCGAATCCATATAGAAGCTCTGTTCGTTTAGTTTTTTGTAGTAGATTTTTCGACAACCAACCCTCATTTGCTTGGTAGTACAGACATACATATATAAACACATATATATACACAAACAACTCTCATACTACTGATCCGTATCGTTCCCGTGAGATCTTGATCGTGATACTGATCTGGATTGATGATTGGACCACAACTATTATCTCCTAAAGTACGGTTTAGTTTTATTTAATGGAACTAAGAACCAGACTTGTCAAGCCCGGTACCTAAAATAATCGATAACGCACGTCACACACAAATAATCTGCGATGATCTGGACAATAGTTCAATCTCAAAAGGTCAGAAGTGAAGGTTAAACGATCGTCGTTCTTTTATCACTATCGGCATTATCAGATAACGTTTCTGTTATCTTTGCTTTAACTCACCTTCACACAATAACATACTGAATTCCAAATATCCTGGCTTGATTGCTCGTAGTAATCGTTTTCGGGACTCCAAGTTTGTATGGTCTTTACATATTGCTTGAGCACTTTACCTTTCCGATCGACAAGCGCCGCGCGTACACTGCCTGTACCAACATCGACACCAACAAAACATGAATCGGGCATAGCTGATTGAGCGTCACACTTCCAGCGAGAAATTTCAAATAAACGACGATGCCGACCACGCAAGCAACCAATTTGAGTAATTACTTGTAAATGAAATTTTATGGTTTCGAGCTTTATATGAAATGCGACGCCTTTACTGCGACTGCGACTGCTGGTGGGCGCGATCTGTAAAGACTAAACGATTCGGGCGTCCAATTGACTGAAGCTAATGAACTTATTGCTGATTTTTAGTTACTTTTATAAATGTTATCAGTCTAGAATTGGTAAATAGTTTTGAATTTTAATCGGCACTGATAAGAGAGATCACGCACACAGCCAAGCGTATGCATTCAAATCTTTGAGTTTAATAATGCGACTGAGATTACAATTTCTTTTTTCGTGATCGTTAACTTTTTTTTTTTTGAGTAAAAATTATTTTAAAAAAAAAATGTTTACATTTGCATGAAACTCAGCTCAAAGGTGGTGGTGATCTCCATTAATGTAGTATGTATAGGGTTTCAGTCGAGAGCTAACAATGTAAAGCGAGAGATACCAGCTGAGCTCGTAACACTACTAACAAGCTTTAAGCTTACTCTGTAAATTATATGCGGCTAGTGAGCCAAGGCCTCTGATGGTGACATATGAGGAAAATGCAGAGATCATTGTGTACAAGTACAATTGTGTTATGTTATCTGTCAAACGTTTGACAGGAACATCAAAATTAAGTCCATTGTTTACATCTGAGGCACTTCAATATGGATGCCATTGCCGAATACTGGGTTGCTAGTGCTGTTTTCGTAGACTTCGGCAAACTATGGTTTTGTACAGGAGCGTAAAAAATGAAAAAGGGTTCATGTTTGCACAAAAGTGTTGCTGTGTTGCACACAATTTTAATTATCTTTAAAATATTTTAACGTGGAACTTTTAGCTTATAATTTTAATATATTTCGCTTTAAAGACGATAGAAGAAACGAAATAAAAGAACATTGGGGCCGTTTGTCAAGTAAACTTTAAAATGTCCAATGTCCGGCTAAGACGCCAAATACAGCGCACAAATTTACTTGCGCCAATGACTGATTTGCACAAGGATTTGCGTGGTGTTTGTCGTGGTTGTGTTATTTGCGGAGAGAACTGTGCTAAAATCAAAAGAATTTGGATTTTTACATACAATGTGCAGAGATCTCAACGATTATGGCATTTGTCAAAAAGATAGAAATCTAACTATTTTTTTGTTTATTTTTTATCAAAAATAATTGTCAAAATTTAATAACAGACAAAATAAAAGTTAAAAGTTATAATAAATAAAAAATAAAAGGTAATTGTTTCCTTCAGGAGACAACTGCTAAAACACGATCAAAAATGTCGGTATCAAACGACGCGTTTTTTTGGTATCAACAATCCGAAAGCGGATTTTCGATTATCTGTGCGTGTTTATTTGACTTTGATTAATAATCAAGGAATCATCTAATTCGATCACTATAAAGTCAAATAAACACGCACAGATATTGTAACTAATAGCTAGTTTTATTTACTAGTAATAAACGCAAAACAAATTTAAGAGTTTGGTAACTTCGCAGTAATTCACTGAACAAAACTTGAAAATAAACTGACCAACCTGCCTTATATAGTCCAACAGGGTGCGTGCGCACGCACCGAGAACTTTCTTGGTTGTTCGTTCTTCGTGTTCTCGAAGGGTCGGTGTTATTTATTGACATCTCCTCATTCCCAAGTATTCGTCAACACTCGCGCCATCTCTCTTCCTATTCCTTGGTACACGCTTGCATGCATAAGCGTAGTCAACGTTATCTCTGTTGTGTTTAACTAGTGGTGGGAGTTTTATTGAGTTAGGGATAGTACATACTTGAGAATAATCGCCACAATACCATTTCATGTTCATTAAAGTTATAAAATTGCCGGTAAGGAACTTAGGAAACAAAAACAAAAGCGTGGGCGCATATGATAGTGTGCAACTCGGGTGGAAATTCGTCGCACGGTAAGCAAAAGTTACTTATAACACTTATAAGGCCCGGTTTTTCACTACAAGTTTAACTCAATTTGTCAGTTAAACTAATCTTAAACTTGTTGCGCAGCTTTTCAGTCAACTTTAAACGAAGTTTAAACGTAGTTTAAGCGGCCAATTTGGCAGGGTTAAACTCTAGTTAACGTGTCAGCTGTTTGCATATTTGATGGTTTTGGTTGTGAAACAATAAACTGAACGCAATTAAAAAAGGACGATAATTTTATATTTAATTAAATACTGGATATATCATCTGACGAAAGTGATTATAGTGATGCAGAAATTGGCGAAATGCTAACTATTACAATACTGAGGAGAAGCAATGGCGTTGAATATGTATACAAATATTATCTGTTGCCGTATCTAGATAAAGAAAAAACCAATGTTGCCGTATAAAAAGCAAATATTAAAAGCGGCCTTAAACTCACACTGAAAAACCGCTCTGCAGTTTAACTGGAGTTTAAATTTATGCCGAGTTTAAGCAAACTTAGTTTAAACTGAGCTTAACCAAGGACTGAAAAACCGGGCCTAAGAATCAAGAATCACATAACTTGGGTTTAGTTGCTAAAGCAATTTTGACTCGCCCTTGGTTGTTATTGCTTGTTGCCAGAGGAGCACTTGAACTACTACATTCACTGAACAAGGTAGAAAACATTTGAACGAAGTAGTTCCTTCGTTCAGTAAACTGATTCGTTCAATTGAGTGTTGTTATCAGCAAGATGACGATGCAAAGCATACTTCGTGGGTGGTGTCAGATTGGTTTAGAAACACAAATGTGTTATGTATAAAAGGGCCGAGTGAATCTCCTGACCTCAACCAAATAGAGGGCATATGAAGTAACCTCAAGGGGAGACTGGCAGCCGTTTTTCAGAACAAGGATTCATAATGACAGAAAGAATGACAGAAAGAATAAGAACTCTGGGATCAAAAAACCATTGTAAACCTACCACAATTTAAGCAAAGCTAAGCCCAATTAAACATGCAAAGTTATGCAAAACCACGTGAATATATAGGTTATTAAAAAAACATGCTAAGCCAACTGTTCATTTCATAAAACAGTTCTCTACACCTATTATTTGGTCACTTAAATTTCAGAGGAGGCATGACTATTGAGCCAATAGTAACCAAGGTAACAGTTTCTAGAGGGAGGTGGGGGGTTCGCTGTGGGAATGACAGAATGATGTGAATCCGAATTATTCCAATGCTTAGCCCACAATGCCGTGGGGACTCTAAAAGTTTTTCCGTCATCCAGTATTTGCCTGGGAAACGACTAAACTTCAAACAAGTGTCGACAAGCATCGAGTGGCAGCTGACAAGGAATTTAACGCATCAGTGTGGATGTTATTGAGGCCTGCCGACGGGCAAGCAGTTATAGTGCCCAATCTCGTAATAGTGCTTGAGGGGATATTTTGCAATGTGCAGGGGAGGCGGTTCATCTTTAAGTTACTGTCTGCCAGAAACTTTCCTTTATTTTTTCTACTCTCCCGCCAGCTTCCTCATTTTCTGCAGATAGGTACAAAGTAGTAAGACAAAACTGTTGCGTTACCCTTGTTTGTTTTTCATAAGTCATATAACCGCTTGCAAACACAAAACATTTACAATTTTACAGTTCACCCTAGTAAATACATTCTTTCACTTAACATATGGTGGCACCCTGTAATAACAGCTGATTTTTGTTTATGTTCGAAACTCAACAAAGGCAAATTTTGCGTGATCTATTTTATACAGAAAAATATGGTACGCATCAAAAACCGGTAAATATACTAAAAGAAATATATTTATTAAACAATTACAAAAACAATCGTATTTACAGATATATTGTTGTACGGATAGTGCCACAAGCGGAGGCAAACATATTAAACTTTCACGATGGCGTTCTAACCAAATGTGTGCTGCGAAATGTGAAGAAATACTTTGGTGACTACGGATTGGGGATTGTTGAGCATGGCTTTCGTGTCAAATATTGCAATGACAGGACAAAAGTGGCGATAATAAGATGCTTGCATAGATCACATCGTACTGTGACTGCGACGTTGCCGCTTATAACCATGGTAAGTTTGACTAGGTTGAGCAGTTAGAGAAGGCGAGCCAAGACTTAAATTACCATTTCCTTGTTTAGATCGGCGATGTACGTGCTAAATTTCATACACTCTACACCGGCGCTACTATAATACAATGCAATAAATTCATAATAAATCATCAGCAGAAATTTTTGAATGAAATGGTGGGACAAATTGTTTCAGCGAAAGAGCGTAACGATTTTATTAAGCGTGTGATGGAATTTGATTTAGAGCAGTAGGCTGATATGTAGGTAAATGACAAACACAGAACAAAAACGGCTGGTCACGAGTCGGTGAAAGGATGCTTTTGACTAGTGACTAATATTCAATTCGTTTTTGGCTGTAAACATCTACATATAAGTTTTTTTTTTTTAGGCTAATTGAATACCATTCTATATATTTGAAGAAACTCTTTATTTAAGGATTAATATGCATACAATATTATATACCCATTGAAAATACGTCTAACTTCAAATGTTGTTTTTGGAATGGAAAAACAAAGTTCATAGTAGTTTTCCTAAACATGTTATATATTTTTTTTCGCACGCACCAGTACTTAGACGCTACGAATGTTTTTGAGGGAGATGGAGTCCATGATCGGCAAAGAGCATCGAGCATCCTTAGGAACGACAAATTTTACCTGGTGATTGCCAGTTGTTGTTGAAGTAACAGTATAGTTCAGTAATCCTGAAATGTATGCGAGCAGATGGAGAAGGGGGGGGGACTTCCGTTAGAAAAGCTTGATAGCAATGCTAGGTAAGGAAAGTGACGACTAGGCAGGGCGAAGCATCGCTAACACAAAAACAACAGAAAGAGGGAGAACCATTTTCAAAATATACCCTACCAACCATGGCTAACCCTGATTCAACAAATTCAAAAATTTTTACTAACACCAACTCATATTTTTGAAATTTGTACGGAAAACAACAAGTGCCTAAAAGTATGCACTCACACGTACACGAAAAAACCTTTTCAACATGGTTAAAAAGTGAACCTCGCCGAACAAAATTGCCCATCCACTTATTTATTACGCGCGACTCACTGTTCATCCAGATTTTTATCCATTGCTGGTTGGCAGAGTATGATTTGCGCTACAGAAATATTTATTACTAAAATGTAAACTGGAGCGAGTCATGCAAAAAGTTCTAAATTTTCCCTAAGATTTGATCACTTAACTTTGAGGACTTAAAACCTGACTTTTTTTTTTTTTTTTTGTTTCAACCCAAGAGTCCTGGTTGCAGTATGATAAAATTTAACAAAAATCCACAAAAAGATTTAAAAAATGTATTTTCAAATTAGTTTCTGCGTACGTTAACTATACCCAGTTCAGTAAAATCGCTAAAAAATAATACATATTTTGATCTCAATTTCGAGAATTTAGACTTAATACTACAAAATTTCCAAACTAAATATAACACCATAAAATATTGCAATATAACTTAGCACACTCTTAATTAAAAAAATACATTAAAAATGTCAATAACAGGTTGCTTCTTAAAATATGTTAGAAACAACTAATTGTTTTTTGTCATTAAATTAATAAAAAAATGGCAAATGAATATACATACGTAAGTATTTGCTATCTTGTGGTGATACAATATTATATACAGCATTTCCACTTGTGCAACTATTTCTTTACTTTGAACTATCATTAAATAATTGCTCGAAAAGTTTATAAGCTTAATCCATCTACTTAGTATTATCAATATGCTAAATTTGGTTTCAAAATTGTCACAAATATGTTAGAGATTGAGAAATACAGATATACATATGTAATGTATGTAAATTTTTTATATACATTTTAAACTTCAACCAAAAACTTGCGACTTGTTGATCTTTCCCAAATACGAAAAGCATTAAGCAAATGTTTAAATTTATATTGCAAATCCTTCATAGTAAGCTGTTTATACTTTTTGCTATAAACATTTAAATAAATGCCCAATACAACAACCGAGCCGGACCAAAGATATCTAAAAAAAATTGAGCAGAATTTGAGTTTCGAATATTTAAAATACTTCTTGTGTTAACTGATTATTTTACTTACTGCCAAGTGAAAGGTTTGCTAAAGAAAACAAACGATAAAGCGATTGTAACAGCTTTGCGAGCTGTGGTTACGGTGGCAGCGACTGGAGCACCACTGCTACGCACTAAAGCCAATACAAATTGAATTCCCAAATAGCCGGACAAGCTAAATAAGAAACCATAGCCAAATGTTTCCAAATAATGCTAAAATGTAGAGATATATATTATTTTGAGCTGCAACCTAGCTTATCCATAACTCACTTCCAAACAAAACGCAAATCCGCTAAAAAAGTTCCCAGTCACCATCAAAATAACCAACAAATAAATAAAGCCCAATCCATAAGAGTAAAGAACAATTTCACTGCTTGGTGCACGATGTTCGCGCATTGCCTTTTCTTGCACATTTCCAATGGCGGCATCACATAGCAAAGCTGCCGATATCATACCCACACCAGTCAAATCGAAATTCGGTGAAACCTGCGAATCAGCGAGTGTAAACCAAGCTAGACCAATGCACATTGCGGTAGCTGCGGCAAAATCGAGTGGCCCATAACGTTTGCCTTGTATCAAAATACTACCCACAAGCACAGGAATTAATTTGCAGCATTTAAATATAACTTGCGTAGGATAGTTAAGGTAACCGAGACTAGAATTGGACAAACCCATAGTGCCAAGTGTTAGAGCTGCAAGTAAGAAATATGTTCGCATTGGTATGCAACGTTGCCGCATGGCATCTGCACTACCACCAGGCAGCACTTGCCCAGCCACACGTCTCGCTTCCAAATCACGTTCCACCACACCAAAGAGAATGTAATAACCAAATTGTATTAGCGTGAGAAACCAGCCATAAGGTTTGAAACCCTCTACAGTGAAAATCAGCTCCTGTAGGTAGCCATATATTAGATAAAGCACGAAGACACCGGCACAGCTAAGCAGGAATTGTGTTGTGCGATTATAGTAGGTGAGTTCGAAGCAAAGTATACGCTGTTCCGGTAGATTATCAGCATCCGTAGCCGATTTGTTGCCGCCCTTGTTGCTCATTTTATCAAACGCCTTTTTGTTATTTTACTATGTATTGATGTTTGCTTTTAAGTGCTATACTCATACCATTTTCAACGATTTAAACCTAAAAAAAATAAGATTTTGATAAGCTTACAAAAACCAAGAACGTCACTAAAATCTTTGTTTACTTCTTCTCTGCCGACACTTTTGTGCTCTATATTTATTGGAAATTCGAACTTTAAAATTCTTTTGCGATCTAATGGACCGTTCACATAGGATTGAACATTGTGTCACGTTGCAAAACAAGATGAAGGCCCTTGTACACTTGTCTTTGTTCAATGTTAAATGTTCAAAGTCTTTGAGTATTTCCCAAACATGAAGGCTATTCGCATATGTCATATGATTATTACTGTCGATCCGCAAACGTATCGGAAAATGGAAGAAAATGCTTATACAAATATTTTTTATCCGTTTTCACGGATTGAAGAAAAGTGAGCTTTAAAAATCTGATAAGGTTCTATGGGGTTTATTAAAGAACGTATAACTATAAGAAGGTTCAACGCGACGAATAGTGGGAAACACTAAACCATCAATTAGAAGGCAGGTAATTCACGACTGCAAAAATTCGCGTTAACCCTTTGAGTACGGAATTATTTGGAGACTTTTATGCATATGGAACGGATTTAACTTTTTGCTATATGGATTAATATGTAAGAGTAATACATTTTATTTGGAATATGCTTATATTGGTGATAAAAATAACTTAATAACTTAATTCTAATAATTTTGTACTCAGATGACGAGTCAGACTCGTCCACCGTAACTTCGCCCAAGTAAACACATGACGAGTCTCACTCGTCAAATGTACTCAAAGGGTTAAAATCGCCAGTTTTAAGGCTTTTATCACTTTTACTTTTATTTAATATTCAACTATCATTTCTTCTGTAAATATTGAAGCATTTTCAGCGAATGTACATCGGTGAATTACCTACCATCGATTTGACGGCAGCCACTTGCATTCCCTGTTGGACCTTCTTATACGTTATTTGGCTTTATACATATTTCCAGCACATTTTCATAAACGTTTTTTATAAATTATTTTAATATTCTTTCTGTATGCTTTCGAATGCAATTTAGCACATATTCTCCGATCCATTTCCAACCCTTTTATCAGTGCATTTCGGACCAGATTTATTTCCACATTTTCTGTTGAAGAAAAAAAATAGTGTTGATGAAGTTCTTTATTAAATCTATACATATTTAACATTGAAAAGGACAAAATAAATATAAAATATAAAATTAGATATGAAAACTGGAAAATAATTTTAATATCTGCGTTTAAGGGCCGCTTTCATAAAAGCCGGTAACTGCTAACCGGAGTTTAATTGACGTATTTTGTACGGTTAGCTGTCAAACTAATCGCCGATTAGGCTTAACCGGCCTTTATGAAAGTGACCCTAAGAGTAGCTTTCATAAAATCCCGTTAGCTCTAGCCGGTGATAATTTGGTAGCTAACCGAGCGAAGCACGTCAATTGGTATGTAAGCAGCACTAAGTACGAAGATTCCGTTAATGCTTATAGCATTTTTCCCCTCCAGCAGCTCCGCCGGAATTGTTGATAGACCCTACAGTCTTCTTGCATTGCTGGAATTTATATTTCAATCGAAACTGTACACGAGCATACTTGGATCGATTAAAATAGACAACAGCGAAAGGATTGGCTTATTTATTTAATTCAAATGCACTGAATAAATATGAAATGTTTAGTGCAAATCCCGCTTAATGGGGCCTAACCAAATCTCACCAAAGGGGGATGGGGTCAAAACTTCTCGAAAATGACTCTCGTAATTCATGGGCGTCCCCTAATAATGTCAAATGAAAAATAGTTATTTCAGCTCAGTCCCAGATGGAATTGTTGTCGCCAGCTATAAAGTGAATGATGTGGCATCACTAACAAAGAAAGAAGAGAAGAGAAATCATCAATTACCGCAGCTAACTTAACACATTTTTTACAATTGACAATCGATTGGACCACCGGCAAAAAGACACCAAAATTTTAGTGTTCTTTGTCTTAGCCTTTAACGACACATTAAATAAATAAACGAGTTAAATAGTATTTCTGTTGTTTATGTATAGTCGAACATTTGTAATACAGTTTTCAGTTATTAAACATATACTTTGTTAAATTAAAAGTCGTGTCGTATTATTTTTGCGCGAAACCAGTCAGCCGCCACATACATTCTAAAATTTTGTCTTTTGCCCGGTGTGTTGGAAATTTGCCGCCGCCTACAACATATTTAATCAGCCATCTTGCGTTTCATAACACTCGGACTTCGTCAAAATATATTTAATCAACGGTCAAATATTTGTCACGTATTTGGTAATATTTGAAACATTTACTGCTTTACTAATTGCTATCTGTTTTTTAATTGCAAATTGGACCAAGTCCCTGCATAAAATTGAGGTTAGGTGGAAAATAAAATCAGCAAACTTTATAATCATCACCCGATAAAGCCGTTAGCCGTTATAGCCGAAACAAGTACATAAGACATCGGTATATAGTACAAGTCTACAGCAGTATTCTTAGCGCGCACACAGCCAAATATTAGCGCGCAAATATACATGAAAGCACTAATATACATACAACACCTGCAATATTTTAAACAGTTACGAGGCAAATTTGTTAGCACTGAGTACATGCGGTACTAATGGTAGAAACTAGAAGTAGCAAAATGAATCAACGTCAAGGAGATTCCGAAGGAGAATCAGAGCTGAACGACACAATTATGCCAGCACCAGGTAACCCTACACTACAACCAGCAACAACGAGTGACAATTTAGTAGCACTCGTCGCCTCAATCACAGCACTACGAGATTCAGTTATTCAGCTACGAAACGACACAAGCGCACAACAATCTGAAATACAACAACTTCGGCAACGGATAGATAGGGAGCAAGCAGAAGTTAGCCAGCAGCCTCTGATAGTACAAGAACCAACTAGGCAAGAAGTCGTCGGTACAAATGTTCGTCAGTCACCTATGCCAACGGTGACACCACAGCCAGTAATAGCCACAATGCAGCCTAGCCATGTGCCAAGCTTCATCGACAACGCCGCAAACAGACTTTACCCGCTGCCTAATTTCGAGGGATGCCCTGAGGATTGGCCTCTATTTATCGCCTGTTACCGTGACACAACTGCTGAATTTCATTATAATAATAGACAAAACCTCATACGGTTGCAGAAAGCAGTGCAAGGGGAAGCAAGGCGCGCTGTAATTTCGCTTCTAATATATCCCGACAATGTGCCCAGTGTCATCAATGAACTTGAATTCAATTTCGGTCGTCCTGAGTTGCTGGTGCGCACTCAGTTGCATAAGGTGCAGAATTATCCATACATCGCAGAGAACCGCCTTGACCAGATATTAGATCTTTCGTCTAAAGTACGCAATATAGTGGCATTCTTTAAGTCGGCGAAATGTGACCACCACCTCGTGAACCCAACTTTATTAGACTCTTTGGTGTCGAAGCTGCCCCCATCGAAGCAGTTCGAGTGGAGTAAGCGTGCTGCCGAAATAACTTCGTATCCAACCATCGAATGCTTCGCCAACTGGCTAAGTGACTTAGCCAGAGTAGTTGCCCTTATGCCAAAAGTCACTGATAGAAACACACTGTCCTCAGCGCCGCGGCCAGTTACCCAATCGTCAAGCAACACTCGCTCGTCAACAATACCAGGAGGTGGTAGTCGGCGTTTACTATACAACAACGAGGTACGAAACGATCGTCGTCAACAAAAGTGCTTACAGTGTAACAAAGACCATAAACTTGCAGATTGTTCACAGTTCTCGTCATACAGCGTAAACGACAGGTGGGCACTAGTGAAGCGGCATGAATTGTGTTTTGGATGCCTCACAAAAGGGCATAATTTATCGACTTGCCAACGAAAATCGACTTGTGGTATCAGTGATTGTCAACGCAAGCACCACAAAATGTTACACACGGAAACTATGGACAACAATGCAGCAAGCACTTCGCACGTAGAACGCGTATACAACTGCCGCCAAGAGGAGCAGTGGACATTATTTAAGATTTTGCCAGTAACCCTAATTGGACCTCGAGGTAAAATAGACATATTCGCAATGTTCGACGAAGGTTCTTCGATATCACTAATCGATGAAAACGTAGCTACAAGTCTAGGCCTGCGGGGACAATCGTCATTGTTGTCGTTGCAGTGGTACGGTAAAAATAAAACTGTTGAAAAATCACGTAAGGTTTCACTTGAAATTCGAGGACCAGATGCCAGTCATACATTTTCTATTAAGAATGTGCGCACCATTAATAATCTTAATTTGCCAATGCAAAGTTTTAATAAAAATAAGTTTCATTATTTGAAGTCAGCGCCAGTACCAAGCTACACGGGTGCCAGGCCCGAGCTACTTTTAGGTTTAGACAACTCGTTCTTGGGCATTGCGCAGGAAACAGTCTGCAAAGGACCCAGCCAACTCATTGCCGCCAAAACAAAGTTGGGTTGGATGACGTACGGGCCATCGCTATATTCTGCCAACGAAGAAGGTCGAGTAATGGTAGTCAGGGAAACAACCACAATGAAACAGCTGCACAAAATGGTGGAAGAGTATATCACAGGCGATACATTGGTGTTGAAGTCATCATACAATGACAAATTAGAATCTGACGACGATACTAGGGCCAAGAAGATTTTGACCGAGAAAACTATTTGTCTTGGAAGCCGCTATAAGGTGGGTTTGTTGTGGAAAAACGACGATATCGAGTTTCCATCAAGCTATAGTATGGCAAAAAGCGTTTATTGAATATCGAGTCCAAAATGAAACAAAATAGTCAATTTGCCCAAAATTATATAATCGAAATGGAGAAATATGTTGCAAAAGGATACGCCAGACAACTATCCACAGAAGAAGCTAATCTAGTTCAGCCAACAACATGGTACCTGCCACACTTCGGTGTTGTGAACGCTCACAAACCGGAAAAATTGCGCATAGTGTTCGATGCAGCCGCCGTGACAGACAACATGTCACTCAATCAAGCCTTGATGAAAGGGCCGGAAAAGGCCCGATCATTGTTCACTATCCTCTTTAAATTCCGTCAAGGAACTATGGCCGTCGCCGGAGACATTGAAGAAATGTTCTGCCAAGTTGGTATCAGAGCCGAGGATCAAAACTCGCAGCGTTTTTTGTGGAGAGATGGTGATCCTAATAAGCCAATCCGTACTTATGCTATGACATCTTTAATATTTGGTGCCACTTGTTCGCCGTGCTGTGCAGAATACGTAAAAAACACCAACGCCGCCAGATTTAGTAAAGAAAAGCCTATGGGCTATGACGCTGTGGTAAATAAAACTTACGTAGATGACCTAGTAATCAGTTTTTCCGACGTTAAAGAAGCCGAACAGACAATAAAAGATGCCATCGAAATAAATGCAGCTGCTGGATTTAAGCTTAGAAAATTTGTATCAAATTGTAAAGCGCTGGAAAAATCTTTAAACAACACGAATTCGCCGTCATCAATTAATTTAGAACGACACGCTAATGTTGAAAAAATACTTGGTATGTTTTGGAACACAGCAACGGACGCCTTCGAATTTCACTTCAAGTTTTTTAAAATACCGAGCGACATTTTGAATGGTAAGCGACCACCAACTAAAAGAGAGTTGTTAGGCATCGTCATGTCCATTTACGATCCTTTCGGATTTCTTGCCAATGTTATAGTTTTTGCCAAATTATTGCTACAAGCGTTATGGAAAATAGGTCTTGCTTGGGATGAACAGCTCCCACCTCAGTTGGATGCACAATGGAAGACCTGGTGGCTGAAATTCCAGTCAGTTAAGTCGTTATCCATTCCACGTTGCTATTCGAAGTTAATTCCAAACGCCACTAACATCCAGTTACACATTTTCGTTGATGCCAGTACGAGTGCGTATGCTGCAGCTGCATACCTAAGAGTGCAGAATGATGATGCAGTAGAAGTCGCGCTAGTTTGTGCAAAAACAGTATGTGCACCACTCAAAGTAACGACGGTTCCACGGCTAGAATTGCAAGCAGCCGTTCTTGGATGTCGCTTGAAGTCACTCATTGTGGAAAGTCTAGAGATTCGCATCGATAGCACTGTATTTTGGAGCGATTCACAAACGGTTATTTTGTGGATACGGTCACACACACGATCATACAAGCCATTCGTGG
The DNA here is from genome assembly GCA_949987695.1 of Merzomyia westermanni. NCBI lineage: Eukaryota > Metazoa > Arthropoda > Insecta > Diptera > Tephritidae > Merzomyia > Merzomyia westermanni. Next base: position 34,151,201 of record OX465291.1, on the reverse strand, counting down.
CACATAGGATTGCCGAAATTCTTAGTACAACAACAACAAATGAGTGGCGTTGGGTTCCTACCAGCATGAACGTAGCAGATGCTGCAACACGTGCAATACCTATACAAAAATTTCCAACCAACGAACTTTGGTTCACAGGACCAGAATTTTTAAACCAGGACGAGGGAGGCTGGCCTCGAGAAACCACATTGACATCTAATAAATGTGGCAGCGAAGAAATCAAGAAACAACATTTACTTATTTGCAAACCAGGTGAGCAACTTATCAGCTATTCTAAATTTTCCTCTTTCGTTGCATTAGTAAGAGTGACCGCCTGGGTATTGCGATTTATCAACAATGCTAGAAAGAGAAAGCACATTGAAGAAGAGCTGCAAGCCGATGAAATCACCACTGCGGAAAATATATTGTGTCGCATAGTACAAAATGAAGTTTATCAACGAGAAATTGAGCTATTACAAAATAAATCTGCTATACCAAAAAACAGTAGCCTATATGCATTGACGCCGTACTTAGATGACAAGGGTTTGTTACGAATATATGGGAGAATAGACGCAGCCTATTGCCTTCCCATGTCCGCACGTCGCCCAATCATATTACCACCAGGAAATCACGTTACAAAATTAATAGTAGCTGATCATCATAAGAAGAGGCACCACCAAAATGACTGTTTGACAATTAATGAAATCCGCCAACGATATTGGATTCCGGCCATTCGCAACGTATTGAAGTCCGTCAAGAGGAGTTGTCCAGTATGTATTTCTAATAGAGCAAAACCAGTCGTGCCGTTGATGGGTCAGTTACCAATAGACCGCCTAACACCATACGTTCGACCGTTCACGTACAGCGGAGTCGATTATTGTGGACCTTTTCATGTCGCTATTGGACGTAGAAGGGAAAAGCGGTGGATTGCATTATTTACGTGCATGACAACGAGAGCAGTGCACCTAGAGTTGTCAGAGAACCTTTCAACTGATGCGTTCATTATATGCTTACGTAACTTCGTGAACCGACGTGGGGTTCCCATCCGTATTCGCAGCGATAATGGCACTAATTTTGTTGGGGCACAAAAGGAAATGAAAGAGGCCGACAGAATGTTTGATGTCAATGCAATTGGACGTGAAATGTCAAAACAGAAGATTGAATGGGTGTTCAACTGTCCTGCAGATCCTGAAAGTGGAGGATGTTGGGAACGTCTGATACAATGTACTAAACGACTATTGCATACAATATTGAAAGAAGAAGCTCCGAGGGTGGAAACTTTGCGCAGCGTCATTATCGAGATAGAAAACATCATCAATAGCAGACCATTGACGGATCTACCAATTTCGCCAGAAGACGACGAACCTCTTACGCCGAACCATTTCTTAGTTGGTTGTTTAAACTCCACCCAAACACCGCATCCAGAGGAAGAACGTCTATGCACCCGAAAACAATGGAAAATCGCCCAGAACTTAAAGGATCGGGCTTGGAAAAGGTGGACTTTGGAGTACCTTCCACGCCTTCTCTGCCGTCCCAAATGGAGAGAAGAGACTGAAGCACTCAAGCCAGGGGCACTGGTCATCATTTGTGATCCTTCAGCGCCACGAAGTCTTTGGGAAAAGGGTAGAATCACTGAAATAATCAGGGGAAAGGATGGTAGATCGCGTAGTGCTAAGGTTCAAACAGCACATGGGAACATCCGACGACCAATACGGAGGCTAGCCGCCTTAAACATTTGCGAACCCCCAGATGATTCGCCAGGAGGTGGAATGTTGTCGCCAGCTATAAAGTGAATGATGTGGCATCACTAACAAAGAAAGAAGAGAAGAGAAATCATCAATTACCGCAGCTAACTTAACACATTTTTTACAATTGACAATCGATTGGACCACCGGCAAAAAGACACCAAAATTTTAGTGTTCTTTGTCTTAGCCTTTAACGACACATTAAATAAATAAACGAGTTAAATAGTATTTCTGTTGTTTATGTATAGTCGAACATTTGTAATACAGTTTTCAGTTATTAAACATATACTTTGTTAAATTAAAAGTCGTGTCGTATTATTTTTGCGCGAAACCAGTCAGCCGCCACATACAGGAATTTATGTCATAATTAGTGCCTAATGCGCCAAGCAGATACAGTACTTCAGCGTCATACGTCAAAATTTAGAGCAAAATCTACTTTGCCGTATCCGTCGAATCTACTTAGCTGTCAGTTTTTTCAACGTATCGACGCATTGTATCTGTTTGGCGCATTAGCACCAGTGGTAAAGAATGTCAAAATGGACAACCCCTTACACATGATCCAATAATTTATATGGTCGTCTCAAACGGCCAACAACACGAAATTACCGTTTGACGTCGTTTAATTCTTATGTCAAAATGCACATGTGAGAGGGAACGCGCAAAAACGATTCGCCTATTTTCTTAACTTTTTACGTATAACACCCACATAAATCACACATTTTCTTAACATGTTATCACAAAGCACTCGTTAAATATCAATTCACAGCGAATTTTTATTAAAAATAAATAAAACACGAAGCGAACTCAATAGCTTTTTCCAAGAACTGTAAACAAAGAATGTAAACAAAAAACAAAGATATGAAAGTTTGACATAAGGTGTGGATGAGGAAGAAGAAGACGCTATGTCATCGGAGACGACCATATAAATTATTGGATCATTGGATCATGACAATGACAGCGTTGTCAAATTGGGCAAAGAAGAATTTGAAAAGAATTTCATTTTTTTAGTTTATCTTTTCGTCGATTGATTAAATGTTGTTTAACGATTTGTGCGCTTTAACGCTTAAGAATTTGATAGAAAAATTTAATTTAATTTCAATTAGTGAGAATTAGGCAAAGCTACAATAATATCATTTTGTGTGTGTGTTAATTTGGTAATGCCATAATGAATAAAATCAAAACCGAGAGCCAATAACAAACAGAGGATGTGGCAAATGGATTTTGAATACATTTTAATTGCGTAGAGCACCGTGATTAATGGGTTAATTGCTACACATAAGGAAATTTTCTCCATACTTAATATTCGTGGCAAAAATTAAATCAAACAATGCAATTTGGAAGTTAAAACGAAGTGCGAATAAAAAACGAGTTGAATAGATTTTTTTGCATTTATTCAATTGCTGGAATTTTAGTTCAAATCTCGGGAAAAAAGCCGTAAAACCGGTTTGGTGCTTCAGATATTGTTTTCTAATTTCCTTTTCCAATTAAAGAAATTGGCGATGATGCTGTAATACAACCAAAATAATACGAAATTCGATTAAAAAAATATGAAAGTAAAAAAGTGACGAAAGCGAAAAAGATATGAGTTTTACAAAATAATAAAAAAAAAAAATTTATTTCTTTTGCTAAAGAAAGTTGTGTCGCTACAGAATATGCTAATTAATTGTATGAGACTATCAAGCGCTAATAAACACAAACACTAAAGGCATACATACATGCATGCACACGAATATCTTTGAACCTTGAGGTAAGTGCGACTGTTTTATTTTTGCAAAACTATTTTTGGAAAGTGTTTTTTTTTATAGACTTAACATTTCTTTTTAGCAACATTTTGCTGGTTTTTCTTGACATTTACTTATATGTTAAATTCTCCATTTAACTGAATTTGTCAACTTTAAACAATGAAGTTTACTTGTACGATTTCCTGTCTCAAGAGGGCGGCAGGGAGTGACTTCAGTTTATATGTATGTATGTACATACGAGGGCCATCCTGACGGGTTTCGAAAGCAGTGTTATTCTGAGTCGGTCGCTTGTCTGCCTTCAACCCTGGACGGTCATCCTTTTTTTTGTACATTAACGTCATCCTTCGTCAATATGACGACGACTTATTTCAAATCCATTTTCAGTAGGCTGTGAGTCGAAATAATGAACGCGTTTTATTTTTTTTAATTATTTTTTTCATTATTAATAAATACAAATTCAAAGAGAGTAAACAACCGACTATCGCTGTACGAAAGCGGAGATATACACGAACAATAAAAAACTTATTTACAGTGAAAATAAAATAGTTCGTAATCATTTTGACGAAGGATGACCGTCTAGGGTTAAAATAACAACATACCGATTTCCCATTCAAAGATTTCATTCTCCATCGGAAGGGCGGGTTTAAATTATATTTAATGTGGCCCTATTTGGGGTCAGGTGTTTTACCAGAAAAACTAGAAAAAGCACAGAAAAACTGGACAATCTTCTCCTAAGGCAGGAAAGCCAGGTAGCCTTGTATTCTTAAAGCCAAAAGTGAATAGTGCTATAACATGAACTGAATCACCATCAAACTCACAGTTTATGACAAATTTTTGCAAAACTGGAACTCGACTATATTAATCTCGGTGATGATTTCCTTGAAAGTAGCCAAGAAACTTGAAGAAAGAACTAAGCTAGCTCATATTCCAATCTGCATCCGAGATACGGTGATCGCCTTCCACTCAGATTTTTTTTTTTTTTTTCGTTTTTCTGAAACTATCGGCATAGCCCTCCTATATATAGATTGTATGTAAGCAGCTATTAAATCGCCGTCGCATTCAATAAGCCGAATGCGATTTTCGCCATCCATTCCATTTTTTCCATTTGACAACCATCAATTTTCTTCTTTTGTTCGTGTTTCCTTTTATTCTGTTTTGATTTCTTCAGCGAATTATTTATTTTTGTTTTCTTGGCTCTTTTCTAAATACGCTTTAAACCTCTGTATTTATCAGATACAAGTGGTTGCACATAAGTTTGTGTGTATATTTTCATGGTGCGATGGCTGTTGGAATGCTTGGTGGAAGAATGAAAATAAGTATGTGGGTACTTGCATAAATAAAGAAAGTTGTACGTATTGAGATATGAGTGCTGTAAATGTTGTTAAGATTGCATAACCCACAATGACCTTAAAATAGATCAAACTTGTAAGGGGAAACCAATTTAATTGTTAGCGAGGGCGAGGTGCATATCGCCGATGTTATTGTAAATCGTTCGATGTAAACTTGGATTTCTTGTATATGAATACAACAGAACCATGCTGGAATAAAAGTTTTTGGTTGGGTCAATATCCACTCTATATGGTGCTTAGAATCCTCATTCCCTTCCACGGCATGGACTAAAGTCACCCGACGCATTTTGTTTTTATTTTTCTCATTGCCTTCTACTTCATACATTTATTTATTAAAAACGGGACGAAATTTTTCAAGATACTTCGTTTGAAATGCATGAATATGTTTAGGCGTGGCACCGAGTAGCGGATGTTTTTTTTTAGAACACCAGCAAAAAAATAGTTTAGTGTTTTTGGTGTGAATCGGGAAGACCAGATAAGTATTTAAGCCATTTTATAATTTTTTATGCAAATTTACTTGAATCTGAAGTAACTAAACTGTGATGAGAAAAATAAAATAAATCACAATGCAATTTAAAATTAAAGTCGGTTCAGATAAATATTACTAGCTAACAAGAATTACTTTTATTTATTCAAATATCAAATAAACTACTTCCTATCATCTGACTTTTTGAAATACCAAAAATAACGGCCTCAAAACCATCCGTAAGCTAACATTTTATTACGTTATCCAGGAGCTAACAATCCTAGGATAGAATTGCTATAAGTCAATTTAGTTTTCATGCCGTACAAATAGTAACCTCTGTCTGCAAATCAATACAGTACAAGTTTGAAACATTGATGGACATCGTCTTTTTGGTAAACATGCTCTGAGTATCTGAGTATAAGTCGTGAACGAACATTCATGAAATTACATCAGGCTTGATTAGGGAATAGTTATTATTAACCGTAACCATAACCATAACATAACCGTAACCATATCCATAACTATAACATAACCATAAACATACTTATAACCATAACATACCATAACATAACCATAACATAACCATAACCACAGCCACAACCGTAACCATACCATTATCATAACCATATCCATAGCCTTATCCATAACCGTATCCTGAACCACAGCCATAACCATAACTATATCATAACTGTAGGTTTTTGCCTATCAGTATTATAAGTTAGGTTTGTTAAACCGATGATTTATTTAGATATTTAATGTTACTATGTTGATTTTTTAAATTATATGAAAATTAAACGATTAAGTTAATAGAATGTATTCGCCGCGCACTCATTAGAGCTGAACTCCCTGATTTCATCGATTTGACTAGCTCTCCTTTTCTATGTATGCTATGACAGACAGAAAGGGTTGCCATCCCACATAACCATAACCATGACTATAACATAACATAACCATAACCGTAACCGGAACCAGCCATAACAATAACCATCTTTTTTTATAAAAAAAGTCAAAATTTAATAGTTATCTTCTGATTTTTATTATAAAAGTAAAAAAATTGTTAAAATGACTTTTTTATAAACGTCAAAAATAACGGTTAAAATTTTACTTTTATAATAAAAGTTAAAAATTAAGGTCAAAACAATTTTCTTGACGTACTTGTATTAAGCGGTACCCTGGGAACGAAATACCATTCAGTACATATTCAGTGCAACAATGCGTTCCCATATAAAAATAGGAAACCTGCAATATTGTGTATACCTAGCTTAGTAAGTAAAAATTTTATTCCGGAAAGACGTTCTATCGTAACCAGCAGTAGTATGAGTATAATACAGGGTGGCTGATAAATTTTGCTACATTAAGAAACTCAAATAATTTTTTTTTCAGTGTATGGAATTCATTTTTCTTTTATTCATGTTAAAGCTCATTAAATTTTATTAAATATAGCTTAATTAGTCTTAAAAATAATGGAATTTAAATGCCCCCCTGCTCGTCGATGCATGTGCGGCATCTTACCAAAAAGTTGTTCATTACTGCTTGGAGAGTTGAGACAGGAATAGCCGCAATTGTTTCTCGAATGGATTGCCTTAGTTCATTCAAATTTGTTGGTTTTGCTTTGAAGACTTCCTGTTTGCAATAACCCCACAAGAAAAAGTCAGGTGCAGTAAGGTCAGGCGACCTGGGTGGCCAACGGAATGTGGAGTTTCTGGATATCAGCTTATTGGGAAATTTTCGTCGCAATTCTGTCATAACAGGTTGGGCTATATGAGGAGCTGCACCATCTTGCTGAAACCACACAGAGTTGAAAGAAATTCTCATTCGGCGTAATTCTGGATAGAAAAACTCTCTCAACATGCTCAAGTAACGGTCTCCAGTAACCGTAACGGTGTGACCGTTTTCTTCGAAGAAGTAGGGCCCGACAATGCAGCGTGATGAAACTGCACACCACACTGTGACACGAAGTGGATGCAATTCCGTCTCATGGAGTATCTGTGGGTTGGAAGCACTCCATATTCGACAATTTTGTTTGTTTATGTTGCCGTTTAAATCGAAATGGGCCTCGTCAGACATGAAAAGACAGTTCAACATGTTTCCATCCTCTTTCACCATTTGAAGCATCTTCTGCCAAAATTCCAAGCGAATCGGAAAGTCTGCAGCGTTCAGTTTGTTGGCCATTTGAATTTTATATGGGAATAAGTCCAAATCTTTGTGCATAATTGACTGTAATGACTGTCTGCTTACACCCATTTGAGCAGATAAGCTTCTTGTCGAAACACGTGGATTGTTTTGTATGGCAGCAGCTACAGCAGCGATTGTTTCCTCCGTTCGAACTGAAGGGTTTCGATGGTAAGGTCTTCTGTTGACTGTCCCATGCTCGGCAAAATTGTTTACAAGTCTTATTATGGTACATCTGCTCGGAGGATTGCCGCCAAACGTGCGCCTATACTCTCTTTGAACCGAAACTACGGACTCCAGTGCGTGATAGCGGCGGACAATCCAAATTCTTGTTTCAGTGTCCCAGTTATCCATTTTTGTTAAATGTAAAAGTCAATCTGCAAAATAAAAAAAAAAATTAACCAGATTCATTAAATAGAAAAAAAGTTATTTAATTTTTTTTTGGTAGCGGCTTTCATCAGCCACCCTGTATAATATGTTCCGACATACTCGGCAATTTTATAGTAAACTAAAAAAACATTTATATTTGACTTTTATAATAAAAGTAATTTTTAACCGTTATTTTTGATTTTGATAATAAAAGTTATTTTTACCCGTTATTTTGGACTTTTCTAATAAAAATCATTTTTAACCGTATTTTTAACTTTTAGAATAAAAGCCATTTTGAACAGTTATTTTTCACGTTTTTCATAAAAATCACAAAATAAAAGCAATTTCAGATAAATATACTCTGCCTCGCAGGCATTACTCTGGTGCATTCAAATGTAAAATAGAGATATTCTTTCTATCTGACTTTTTGAATTGAAATCTCGAAAACAACCTTTAAAATCGGTACCTGGTTTTGATCTCTTTACATGAGTCAAACCCGAACGGGTAGTGTCACTTTGTTCCCCTGCATCTATGCTCATAACGGACTGTTGTTGTTGTTAACAGTGCTTCGCCCTGCCCCAGATTGGACAGGGTTACACTGAAATAACAGCCCTTGGCCGGGTGAAAAACCCGGGTCATTCCGGTGCGATAGAACCGGCTGTTGTGGGAATGATAACGGACTAGTTGGCATCACTTAAGGCATTAATCGGACCACTCTGTTCAGAGGTTAATCGCACGTTTTTTTTGCAACTTTGCTTATGTCTTAACTTATGTATGTAGATAAGCAAACATGTATATATTTTTCAGTAGGTAAAGCCATATCTGCATTTTCTTATCTCTTCTTATCTGCATTTTTTAAGCATAACAAGGATAGTAAAGTTTAAAAATAACATTGTTATTGTTGATGCACCAAAAGACATTCTTCGATGTTGCCGACAAGTGCTATCATTCTGGGTAAATATTTATGAATTTCTATGCCTTCAGTCGCCGCCAAGGTAGTTTTTGTAGCCTTCTAGCTTGTCACTCTGATCGCAATAGCCAAACAACTATTTGGTAAAATAAAAGTACGTAATTACTCAAGGTTCGTCTGTAGTCCTATTGCGGTCCAACTATATTCAAATCAGTGGAAAATGTCGCTATGTCTACTATAACTCTTAGTTTTACTTACTGACTAGCAAATCTAAATCAACCCAAACCTCAATTAGACATATGGAAATGTATCATTTGCCAGAAATCTTTGAGGCTTTATGCGGGTAGATTTTGAACGAATGGAAAATAAATTGAGAATATTGACTAATGTAGGGTATTCGGGAATCGATGTCCACCCCGCATTTCACCACACCTTCTTCATTTTATATTTAGAAACACAATTCATATTAAAAAAATTACCATTCAAATTCCGACTTTGCCTGATAAAACTCCGGTTGGACATGACGGCAGAGGGATCTAAACATTAATCAACAATAAAAAATCTATTAGCTTGCAAATAAATAAATTTTAAAGAAAATTAGATTTTCGAATCCTGGGCGGTATAAATAAATTGAAAATTATTTTTGACATTTTAATTATAGGTTACCCTAATGTAAATATGCATATGTAGTAAATGCATTCTATCATTTAAACAAATCAACACTCAAACCCCACAACCACCTATTCTACATCTACTCGCTTCAATTGAATGTCTGCCCGCATATTCTTTGTTTAATGAACATTTCCATTAACTACTCGGCGGGTAAGTGGGGTTGTGAGGGAAGCAAAGTCTTACACATACAACATATTATTCATTGAAAATGATTTACTGAAACTGGAAATACTAGTTGATGATTTAAGAGCAGCAATGCCATTGTCGGCAACTCGTCTGCCACCACATTTACTTTGACTTCAACGAAGTTCTGTGCATTCAACAAACGCTGCAATGGAGAATGCAACTGCTGCCGACAGCACACTTCCTGTATCAATTCTACATGTTCAAATGCTTACTGGTATTTAGTGTAATTAAAACATAAGTGAAGTGCAATGAAATGGAAGCACTCATAGTTATCAGAATTTTAGCTTCGTTGCACTCCGCAAATACGGGATAATGATTTGCTTTCTTGAAACATTGCTAACAAAAAGCTTCAAGTGGTAAACCAAACGACTGTAGCTTACGGTACACGGCTAAAAATATGAACCTAAATTCTAAACTTTACATTTATGTCAAAACCAAATTTGGTTTCGAATTTAAATTCTGCCAGTTTTCAAGAAAATGAGCGTGAAGAAAAGAGTTTCAATTTTAAACCAGAAATGTCTTAATGCCCGTATGACTGCGTATTTTTCTTGTATTTTTGCTGTATTTTTTTGTTTGAAATACTGACGAAAACCTAATCCGAAAAACAAATTGCAAAAACAATTTCACGGTAGTTGAAGGGGGACAAACAGTGTCTGCAATGTCAATTGGTTCGACGTTTAGTTGAAAGCTGAACGAAAATCAAATTTAAAAATAAACAAACAAAAATTAAACTGAAAGATTTGATTTTGATATTTTTTGTGCTCGATCTAAAATTGAAGCTTGAATGACAAGACGCGTATGTGCATCACCTGATAAATAGAAGTCATAGTGCGAACAATATTTCTTCTTTTTGCGCTTCACTTTTAAATCAGTTAGTAAAACAGAAGCATTTAGCAAGCAATTTGTTGCAATATTTAAAATTTCCAAATCCATTTCTTTTTGTAAACAAATATTTATTATTTTCAAAACAAAAATTTGTCAGAAAGAACTAACGAAAAACAAACTTTTTTGTTTGTTTTTAACAGCCTAGATTGTATTTTGGTTGTATTTCGTTAGTTTTTTTTAACATAGCTCGCCCGTTTGCACCAATATAAAAATTGTTTAAGACCGTTTCTTTCGCACAAAATAAATAAAAAAACAAGAAAAATACGTAGTGTCATACGGGCATAACAATTAAAAACATAAAACACATTTGTATCAGTTGGCAGGATTCGAACCGACGCTCCCCGCATCAGAGTCTTCTTCTCTACCCACTGAGTTACGGTGCACACAAAATTGTAATGAGAAAAATCCAATCACTTGAAAAAACCTTCAAAAATAAACGAAAAGAAATTTGAAAATTTTTGACGTTTTTTTCAGTTAAGTTTAAAATCTAAACCGCTATAAATTGAAAATTGCTGCAGGTAAGTAAAAGGTTTGAAATTTATTACAAAAATATGTAAAAAATTGCTTAAACCGACGAATGGTTTAAAATTTAAACTAACATTTTTAGCCGTGTAGGTAATGGGAAGTAGACGGGGAAGCAAAAGTTAAAAGGAAATTCAATGGGTTAGAGTCTTGGAAGAGGAAGTTAAGAAAAAAGAAGAAATAGAGAACTCAAGCTGGACATCACGGCAGAAGGATGTATAAAAAACATTGAATCCTGTTGGTCGGATGGCGAAAGTCTCGAGTTGGTTGTTGCAAGAGTACTTCTCCCTGCTCAGTCGAAATCTCCACGCAGCCCTTTAACGTGTAAACCCAGAGCCATTCCGTTACGTAGAACCGCCGGTCATGACTACAGTAACATTGTTGTTGTTGTTGTGGTAACGACAAAAACACTCCCCGAAGGTTTTGGGGAGTGTTGTCGATCTAACATTCCTTGGCCGGATTTGAACCCGGTACGCTCCGGTACTCTCTTGCGGTACTGCCCGACTGTCGTGGTAGCGATTTATGATAAGTGAAACCTTCTAGGTCATGTCACCTCTCCTTCCGTTAGGAAGGATAAGATGGGTAATGAGAGCCGAGGAGCATCATATCCGTAGAGCAACCATCGAGTTGCACGTCATTACTTTTATGCATATTAGTCGCCTCTTACGACCGGTAAGCCTACCTCGAGCATATTCAAATCCCCTCACCCGCAGGGGTACCACAGTAACATACGAGTTGCTCCATTGCACTGAATAAAGATAATGTTTGAGGCTTCCTTTTGGTTTACCGCGAAGTTCTCTCTCTTCTCTGTCCACTCTCGGAAAACGGTCACTTGCTCGGTTCGCAAAAATCGACACCTGTCAACCCTGATAGTGTTTCTCAAACCTATATCAAAGTTAGAATCATACTTGAGTCAGGAAACAAGAGCATAGAAATTTGATTTGAGTCCAATTTGACATATTCGGAGAAAACAGCCGGTGGGAAGAAGCCTTCATACTACTTGTGGTACTGAAGGACGATACAGGCTGCTCGATATCTTATGCCGGAGCTTCAAAAATGTAAATAATGCAGCAAGGCTAATTCAAGCTTAACTTAAAATCTACACAGGGCCTTAGTGACCGACTCTAGAATCATTGTTGTGGGGTTATGGAATCGGGGATCATGCAATGAAAAAAGTCAAATTGGGGTTTCTTACAAAGGGTTCTCCATTTGAAGGTGACACATGGTAGACATGCTTTGTAGATATATGTCACTTAAGAGTTTTAAGCTAAACCCCATGCCCATTAGGGTGGGTAGACAAATTTTTTTTTTCTTAGTTGATGGAATTTATGATTTATAGAGAGAAAAAGTTTAAAAGAAAAAAATTTTACTTAAAATTTTTAGGTGACTCATTCGATTTTTAAAAAACAAATAATAGTTCGAACGGAAAAATTTTTTTCACGCAAAATCCAAAGCATCCAAAAATTGTGGAATGTAATTTTTTTAATTTCCGAATTAGCCTAGACTTAAAATTCACTTGACTTGACTTAGTTTACGAAGGAACTGAGAGTAAATTATTCAACGTGTCATCCTTTTGACATTTTTATTTATTTAACGTATTGCTTTCTAATTGGCATATGAATTTCATTCATCGAAAAATTTAGTATGCTATAGAATATATAAAGGAATTTTATTAAAATTATTGAAAAAATTTATATGGTAGCACAGTTCTCCCACTTCTCTCTTTGAACTTAAAAACTTTGCTTGGAAATCAAAAATCTGTAGTTTTCCAAGTTTCTAAGTTAAGATATTTTCTGGGTAACTACGTACACGTGCTGCTCATTTTATAGATGTAGGGTTTTAAAGTCAAGTGAAGTCTAAGTCTAGGCTAATTCGGCCATTAAGCCTTTTATATTTTTACAAGAGGAGCTTTTTTATATAAATTTTTTGACTTTTCATTTGTTTTTAAGGAGACAACCTATTGATTCTATATGACCTTTAACTTTTTTTCTTTGAGACTACCCCCATTTATTTAAAAATTTAGTTCAGTAAATTTTGTCTTTTAACTTTTTTTTCTTATGCTAATCTAAATAATTTTCAACCAACCCTAATGCCCATAGCTATTATCAAAAATATACTGACCTGTCTGTAAACATTTATCACGTTTCGGACACGCTATTCCACACTAGCTTATGCCTTATGTCACGTTGGGTATAAAAATGCCAATTCATATTTACTCAATACCCACATTCACACGCTAAGAACATGTGCTTATTGTTTTCAAAGTGCATTGCGCTTAGATTTCATATGACTTAGCTTGGTTTGTCTGATTTCTTCATACCTTCGCTTCTACACTTTGTAAATGCATGCTGCTTACTTGCAAAACGCTGCTCACGATGCAAAATATAATGTAAACTATGTTCACCTACAAAGGGTGTTTCATAAAGTGGCTTAAAATTTCAAAGTAAAGCCAATTAATTTTTAAAAAACGCCAAGCCGTGACTTCCCTCAGGGTTGGGAAGAACCGTGATGTTCCTAAATAAAACTAAAGAAAATATCGTCTGAGACAATGACCATGAGAGAAAACATAAAAAAATCGTTAAAAGGGTCTTTTTTTTTGAAATTATAGTATTCGATAATGATGATACCCGAGTGGGGATATGATATGCGATAATATATTTTTATTGTAATTATTTATTTTATGACCGCTGATACGGTTCATAAAACCTCTAAATATGACACCCTCTATGCACATACTATAATGCGAGACTGCCCTTAAAATGTTCGCCAAGCGTTAAAAATGTGCTTAAATTTTTTTTTTTTAAATCAGGCAACAGGATAGAAGGGAAGACCCTAAGTATCCAAAAATTCACAGGAACAAAAAAAAAAAGAAAAAGTACCGACAAAATGTTGTTTCTGCAAGTAATACAACAATATTTTGCTGATAAAGAAAGAGTTGGTATAAAATTTACATTCTCTCAAGAGGCTTCCATTAGCACTTAGGGTTAGATTGAGTTTTAAAAACTCGTCAAGTCTACTAATATTCACTCACATGCAAGCACAAAAATCCTAGCTCAATAATAACATAAATAGGGTACACCCTAATGTGCATGTGTATGTTAAACATGCATATAAATAACCATAGTGTACATAACTTTGCTCTTCAACCAAGTAAAGCTTTTGAGAATGCTGACATTGAAATAAAAATAAAATTCAAAGCGCTATATAAAATTCAAAGCGCTATATAAAAAGCTAAAAATGTTATAGAATTTTGCAAGTATGAACCATTTATTTTAAAAAAGACATATGTAAACTTCTTTTAAAATAAATATATTAATATATAAAGATATTTTTGAATTCTTTTAGAAGGATTTTCCGTCACCTTTGGCAGTTTTGGTTTCGAAACAAATCTGTCCTGGCTGTTCGTCATCTTCAGTTTCCTTCTTCGAACAAGAGATTTGCGAGGTTAAGCCACGCTTCCAAGTCATATCGGTCTGTTAAAATTTCAGTACACTGGAAACAAATTGTGAGCTAAAACATTATTTAAATAAATTCTGAAATAAGTAGAGTGTTTTTACAAAATATTTTGAAATGGCATTATCGTTCACTCAGCTGTCATTATAATTTCACCGACCTTCCCATTTTCCATGCTAGTTAACGTTATCAATACCTTATTTATTTTCGAAAAAGTGACATACGAGTATACTACAAAATGAACAGCTCACACACTTTTAGCGATAAATGCTATTCAAACTCTTTAATTTTCATAACTATACAAAAAGGCTTGTGTTTTTACTGCGATGTTGTTAAGAACAGCAGTTTCGCGCCTTGATTGTGGTTTCCTTTTACAATAGAAATTTCAACTAAATGTTATACAAATAATGGATTGCGTTGAACTTCGGATGAAATTGTTTTTTTGTTTTTTCAATAACGATGAAATACGATATTTGTTTAGTATATATAATACATATATTATAAACATACACATACATACAATTTGTTTATATAAATGTGCACGATTTATATTGGACATTCGAGAGATTAGTTTTAAATACATAAGTAAGATGTCATGTATATCTTTTCACTGCATTTTGACCAGGAATGGGGTTTTAGCCCGCACTAGTGGCTGGATGGCAATTAATGCCCGCTGTTGCCAACACTTCATAGACCAAAAATCCCTGTTGTGTGCTTGGTGTCATTTTTCTTATCACTTTTGTAATTCATATATATATACAGGGTGTTTTTTTTACAGGTTTGTTTTTCGAATAGAGATAAAACTGGCATTTTGTGGTCAAATCTGGCAACTCTAATGTCATTTATGTTCAGTTTGGTTTGCCATTTCATCATGAACAGGTTGACAAAAGAACAACGCTTGCAAATCGTGCAAATTTATTTCGAAAATAATGGTTCAGTTCGCGAAGTTTACCGTGAGCTCCGTCCATTTTATGGTCGACATAATCGTCCATCAGAGCAATTAATTCGGTTAACCATGGATCGTTTTCGCACTACGTTTACTCTATGTGATAATACGCATCCGCAGAGACGTCGAACAGTGCGCACCGAAGAAACAATTGCCGCTGTAGAGCAAAGTGTTGAAGAGGACCCGAATGAATCGATTCGCCACCGTGCACAGCAATTGGAGCTTTGTCCATCAACTTTATGGAAGATTTTGCGCAAAGATCTTGGCTTGCGACCTTACAAGATCCAGCTTGTGCAAGAATTAAAGCCACGAGACCATGCAATGCGTCGTGATTTTGGTGTATGGGCCGAAAATGAGATTGATTTCGATGCTGATTTTCATCGCAAAATTTTGTTCAGTGATGAGGCTCATTTTTGGTTGAATGGCTACGTCAACAAGCAAAATTGCCGCATTTGGAGTGAAGAGAATCCACATGAGACCCTTGAAACGCCATTACATCCACAAAAACTGACTGTTTGGTGTGCTCTATGGGCTGGTGGAGTCATTGGGCCATACTTCTTCCGCAATAATGCTGGAGAGGCAGCTACCGTTAATGGAGACCGGTATAGAGCCATGATAACCGACTATTTTGTTCCCGAATTGGATGGCATGAATGTGGATGAGTTGTGGTTCCAACAAGACGGCGCTACATGCCACACAGCGCACGTCACAATCGATTTATTGAAGGAAACATTCGATGAGCGCATAATTTCGCGGAATGGACCTGTCAATTGGCCACCAAGGTCGTGTGATTTGACACCATTGGATTATTTTCTTTGGGGATATGTGAAGTCGCTCGTCTACACCAACAAACCAGAAACGTTAGGGGAATTGGAAGCCAACATTCGTGGCGTTATTGCCGACATACGGCCCCATATGCTCGAAAAAGTGGTTGAAAATTGGACCTGTAGAATTGGCTTTATTCGAGCCAGCCGCGGCGGCCACATGCCCGAAATCATATTTAAACATTAATGGCATAAAATTATCCTTCCAATAAAGCCAAATTGATGGACCTTAAAACGATTTTCTTGTGTTTTATTTCAATTCGAAGTTCTATACCCCTAAAAAAAACACCCTTTATATATAAAAGTAATCTTCGTCTTACTTTTGTTTTTAGACTGTAATATAGACTATTTTTACAATTAAGTAAACTATTCAAAACAATGCATGCTGATTTGATTAAGTACTTTCGGGTTAATTTAATTTTGGGATCAATTTTGCACTACATCACAATTGCTCTACAAAGTAATTTGCAGACGAATAACAGACACATGCTCAAATAACATTTCTAGTTGTATTTTATGTTAAGGCATTGTAATCTCTGCAGTCCTTACACCGAACTTAGCAAAGTTCCGTAATATACTCGCCGACTTAATTCCTCTTATTTTAAATATCATATTTCCCAGAACTTCCCTAGAGTGATACCGACTTTGCCTTATTAAAACAAATAACTACTTGGCACAAAAAATTTTTAAATAAGGACTTGAAAAACATTCCCTGAAAGTTCAATTAATTTGTGTACATTTCATTAAAACTTTTTTATAAAAAAGTGTTATTAAAAATTAAACATTTTTCCGATGATTGCACAACTAAACCATCAGCTAATACTAGCATGTATGTATACACAACTTGTATTTAATTACGCATGACAGTGGAATGTAACATCTGTTTTGAAATTGACTGAAGAAATGATATTTAAGTATTTAATTTTACTTTTCAAAAATACTTCTATTGTACAATTCAATGCAAAACAAATGAACCGCGAAAACCTTCATGCAATTTAATTTTTAACATTCACAGAATTATCATTATATATACAGTTGTGTTCAATATGATAGCAGTGAATATGATAGCAGTGAAATTAAAGTTATCATTATATATACAGTTGTGTTCAATATGATAGCAGTGAAATTAAAGTAGATATAGTTCGACGGAATAAGAAGAAGCTGTGATTTTAATAACTTTCATTTAAAATATATATAATTCCATAACAGAAACCACATAAAAAGAAATTTCAAAGTTTGAACAAAGTTCAAGAAAGTTAATTAAACTTTAAAAAATGTCCATCAAAATTTTCAAATTTTTTGCCTGAATTTCTAGAAAACTTTGGAGTACGCAGTTTTGTATTCAATTTTAGCATTAGATTGTGCAAGTTAAAAATTTCCCTGAATTTTCAGAATTTTTTCGTCAAGGGTGTTGAGTGGGTTCTTCCATGCAACGCATGAAGATAAAATTTATTTTGTATGGAAAAATTTTTTAAAAGTTTAATTAACTTTCCTGAACTTTGAAATTTCCTTTTATGTGGTTTCTATTAAGGGATTCGCCATATTTTAAATGAAAATTATTAAAAACGCAACTTCTTTTTATTTTGTTGAACGATATCCAAACTTAATTTCAGTACTATTATATTGAACACAACTGTACATAAGTTTGTTGCAAATTGATCTTAGATGCAATAACAAT
Source organism: Merzomyia westermanni (assembly GCA_949987695.1). Classification (NCBI taxonomy): domain Eukaryota; kingdom Metazoa; phylum Arthropoda; class Insecta; order Diptera; family Tephritidae; genus Merzomyia; species Merzomyia westermanni. The sequence continues at coordinate 34,133,303 of OX465291.1, read as the reverse complement.
CTAAAATAATAATGCATAGTGTTTAACCTTAATCAAAATGGAACGCTCTTTACGTTTGATTGCTCTTCAATATTTTTTTTTTGTTACAGGAGGGCGGAAAATTTATTCAATTTGACAAAAGTATTAGACACTATGTGCCGTAGTCATAGTCAAATTAAAATAGAGTTTTATCTAAAATATATGATTCTAAAATAAACATCATTCCATGTTTGTCGAAGTCAACATAAAATACATTTTGTGTCTTAGATGGAGATTTAATTTTAAAATGTCATTTCAATTTTAATTTTAAAACGTCAGAATCACAGTATGTGTCTTTGGTTGTGTTTGTGATATTGCTTACTCTAAGACATAAACCATATCATACCATAGTATACAATGGTTTGTGAGCAAAATAGCTGACACAGGGTGACCTTGAAAACATAAAAAATTTCTTCATACCACCAACTTAATTTTTTTTCAAAGGGGACCCTGTTACATTTTATTTTAGCTAAAATCTTTGTTTAATATGACTATGATTGACCAGCATTTTAAATGTCTTTTTAAATTAAGTAAATGTTTTAATTAAAACGCGTGCTAAGCAACGACTATGACTATGGGCCTATATAAATTGCTGAACTTCTTATTGTATAAGAATTGTCTTCAATCCTCGAACAGTCGACCTATCTATCTCCGTAAAATGTTGGTATCGGAGAGCCTCTTCCAAACGCTATTGCTTGTTATTTTTTGAAAGACAAGGCTTCTTTCGGGTTATGCATTTTTACAAACCTGCTTCCAGAAGAAACTTTTTTTCACGATCCTTGTGACTAGCGATAAGTTCTCAGTCTTCCAGTTCACTAGTACGGACTTTTTTCACTTTCTTCTGAGTTTTTGTGGTGGATTGGTCAAAATATTTTAGAATATAAAATATCGCTTTTTATTGGTTAGCAAATTTACATGTCCAATTATTTTATATTTGTCATACGTGTGCTAATGTGATATATAAATATATGTGTATGATAAACGGACATGATGAAAACTACATTGTATATAGAGACGGCTACTTACCTGCACGGATGTACCCAAAATGTATTAAACAAACTGTAACACTAATTGTCATAATAACTCCGCTAACCTGTCATTAACGTTGGCTGACCTATAACTATCATCGGTAAACAAATAAAAGAATACTTAGTATACAATTTATGAAATAACTCAAAAAAACCCGTGTAAACATTTGTCTAACAGAAATATAAACGTTATAATAATGCATACTACGGACTTGTGGATCATTAAAACTTTCAAAGTCAAGGTCGGTTAGATAATTAATTGCATACACTCAGAAAAAATTTTTCTAAAAATGAGGAAGATATTTTACGCTTAGAAATATTTCTCTCAATCAAGCCGAGCAATTTTCTGATAAAGTAAAATTTTTTCTCGCTTATCCTCAGCAAGAAAAAGTTAAAAAAAAAAGAAACAGTCTAGTGCTGCTCTTACCGAGCTACGTCTATTGTGAATTGCACAAGTGAAAAATCTTAGTAGCTCCTACGAAACGTCAAAAAAGGTTGACAGCATATACAGTGGTCACGAATGGCGGGAGCATGGACGAATTGTGTCAAAATGGTTTGCCCTTTCTTCTCCCTTTGTGTTTCTTTATTGGTGCTCTTATTAGAATAAGCGACTGCAAATTATTATTTGTAAAAAACAGTATAAATAGTCAAACAGTCTCCAATTCCATCGCGCTGAGTTCGAAAACATTTTACTCAGAGAAACAATTAGGTGAACAAATTTTTTATGGTGCAAAAATATTTTCCATTTTGCTGTGCTAAATGAAATGGTAAATTTCGACAACGGAAAAAAGCATGTGCGAACGCAGATAGTCTAAATAAATTTGAAATTTACGTATTTTTTTGCCATTATGTTTCGTAATTTTTGCGTTAAATTATATTTTACCGTTTAATATCGTGTTGGCATATATATTCATTTGAAATATAATGATTGGCAATACCTAATGCATATCTATATATGTCACACATTCGTAGTTGTCAAAATTTGACCTCGCCCCATGAGCTATGGTAAATACTGATGTTCATATTCACCGCCATACATTTTCTCTCGCTCTGTCAAAATTTAAAGCTTTCAACTGTCTGGCACAGGACCGTAGTAACAAAATATTTCTATAAAATTTTAGAGCAAAGAATTGGAACAGTCGAACATGCTTTTCACAAGTTGTCACAGCTGTTTACTATTGTGAATGATTTCGTCAAACATTCGCCACTTTATACATTTACAATAACATTGCTTACACAAAAGAATAACTGGGCTGTGACACCATTTTTCTTAGAAATTTTCGAAGTACTTTCAAAATCGCAAACTTTCCGCATTCAAAAACAGATACACAACTTATTCTTTAATTGGCTCGCCAGTTGCTGGTATTACCCAACGTCATAAGCCAACGCCGTTAAAGCTTTGAAGGGAAATCCAATTCTGACATGATAGCATGAGCTTAGAGGCAGCTGCTCTTTCGTGGTGTCAAAACACTTTGAAATTAACCACTCAACAGTGCCGGTTGATTTTCTTATCATGGCTCTTCTCCCGGATTTGGCGTATTGCGATGACCTGGTCGATGATATACTTAATAGGTTTGATTTAATACCTCTAAGATCGAACAAGCTTTTTGACGATGGACTTCATGCTTTCCCACAACACGCTAGATAGATCTTTAGAGGCGCTATAGAAGGCTGACTACATTCTTTGCATTGGAAATAAACTTTATCGCTTTTGCCTGTCAAAAGTTGAATTACGAGGTGTGTTCAAAAAGTATCGCGAATTTTGAATTTTCGCTGGCTACGTATATTCGAATTTCGAAATTTTTGTGGCATTATGTTGGTACTCATGTCTCTCACTTATGCCGACAAGCTCGGCCATTTTGAATGTTCAGTTAATTGTTGACAGCTGCTTTGCTAGCACGTGTTTTGGATCGTCTTCGATTTTTACGCGAAATTCGTCGCAAAATTGCTCAATTGTGACCAAAAACAGCATCGCATGAACATTGCTAATGAGATGTTAAACTCTGTCCGCGACGACCCAAATTTGCTCCAGAGGGTCATAACTGGTGACGAATCGTGGGTTTATGGTTATGACGTGGAAACCAAAGCTCAATCATCTCAATGGAAGCTGCCGCACGAACCAAGGCCGAAAAAAGCGCGCCAAGTTCGCTCGAATGTGAAAGTTTTGCTGACAGTTTTCTTCGATTGCAGGGGCGTGGTGCATCATGAGTTCTTGCCACAGGGAAGAACGGTCAATAAGGAATATTACCTGCAAGTTATGCGCAATTTGCGCGAAGCAATCCGCCAGAAACGCCCGGATTTGTGGAAGAACAAAAATTGGCTTTTGCACCACGATCGTTGCTTGTGCGCGACTTTTTGGCCAAAAACAACACACTAATGATACCGCAGCCACCGTATTCCCCTGATCTGACCCCCTGTGACTTTTTCTTGTTCCCTAAACTGAAGAGGCCCATGAAAGGACGACGTTACGCTTCTCTTGACGAGATAAAGACGGCATCGAAGGAAGAGCTGAACAAGATACAAAAAAATGATTTTTTGAAGTGCTTCGAAGATTGGAAAAACCGTTGGCACAAGTGTATATCTCATGGGGATTACTTTGAAGGGGACAAATAGATATTCATGAATAAATAAATAATTTTTGAAAAAACACAAAATTCGCGATACTTTTTGAACACACCTCGTATGGATTATTTTTAAATTTGTTCAGCTTATGTCCTGATCCAATAATACAGGTCGTGTTAATAGACCAGCTGATTTTACTTTTGTCTCGAATTTTGACATTACACTCATTTCTCAGTACATTTTGATGTTAAACTCACAAATTATGTATGTTTGTCGAACTGCTACGACCTCTTGTAGTTGGATCATGGCTTATGTGACTGCTTCCGAAGTATTTTGACAGTAAATTTGACGAGTTTTACTTCATAAATATTGCGTATCAAAAAAAAATTTCAATTATTTTCATAAATAAATCACACACAGGGGCGGCGGAAGACGTGAGTTTGGTGGGTAGTACTACCCACCTGAAATTTCCTATGGTGGGTAAAATTAGAGCAGAAAACAATTTTTATTTCGACCAATCAGCGCATTATAATTTTTTCAGTCATTTCAGTCAGGTAGTGCCTTGCATCCGTGCTAGGGTCCCTGAAGGACTCCGATCGGTGATTTTGTGAGAGCGCTCTCGTGTTTAAGTGTATGCGGACTATGCGGCCAGAGGTTGATCGCGCCACTACTGCGCATCCCTAGAACGGGAGCTTCAGATTGGCTGGTCACAGCACAGCTGTGAGCTACAGCGAGAAAGCAGGAGAGAGATAATCAAGTCACTCGTGCAGAAGTTTCGACGACCCATTTCCTTCACCTTGTATACTCTAACCACCAGCCGAACTACCCACCCGGGCTCACAACGATTCGCCGCCCCTGATCGCACATATTTACTTTTTACGCCCTAATTCTAGTGTGGTAACAACATTCGTTTTACCGGCAAATGGTAACGTTGCGTAACCGCGATAAATTGCACGTGTTTTGTAAATATTTTTGTGGACAGAAAATACTGAAAATTTTGTATATATATATATAGAATTAATTAACAATATAAGCACTTTTTTACACGAAGTTTCGTTCACGTTTACATTTTATTCTCTATTCCGCATTGTTGGTTTTTGACAGCGTTGCCATGTACGCTAAAATCGCGGTTACATGAACTGCATTGCCAACGGTTGAAATTTTCGGTTAGATAATCTTCCAGGTACAAAATTACTGGTTACGCACAGAATTGACCCGTTATTAAACTATTTTCAATGGCGAAAATAATGCCGGCACATTAAAAAGCAGGGGTTATCGTCACTCTTGCAGTGGCATCCCTAGTACTTATTACTTTCTGATTAACCGTTATCACCGATCTCTTCATAGTAACCGAATTACCCTTTTGATCTGTAACACCAGGCCAATTGGGATTTGCTTATCAGTTTGCTAAGCAACAAATGAGTAGTTAATTTGCCATTTTATTGCTGCATTATTGACATTGTTAATAATAACTGATTAGCGTTACTTAATAAATGTGTATATATATATATGTACAAGGGTTCCTTTGACTACAAGGCTACGTGTTTTTGTATTCAAAAGTTTGATATTTTGTAGCATAAACTTACTTTTATATATAGAATTAAGATGCGCATTGTCGAGGAATGATTTACTCTCATTGCAATTTCGTAACAGTCGGTCATCCTGACATATTATAAAGAGAAATGCATTCGAGAGGTATTTATTAGAGATAATAGTAGAGAAAATAATGATTTTTGGAATTTGTGTCTGTTTGTCGGTTTGTTTGTGCGCGCATCATTCAAAAACTGCTGTATAGAATTGAGAGCAATTTTCAGCTTTGTATTGGTAGATGTCCAACTTAAAGTTTAACAGCACGGAAATATTTTATTCCTGCTGTATACAGTGGTGGCAGCAAAAGTTGGCTCAATATATTTTTATAAATACATTTATTAAAATTAGAACAGATATAGCAGGCACAACGTAAAAATGTATAAGGAAAGTCTTTATTAAAGCCTGTCGCTTTGGTTGTTTGTACGCGCATCACTAAATAACTACTACTGGAATTCGAAGATTTCTGCACCGATGTTTTGCTAGAGCTCTTTCTTGAAATAAAAAACACATTTTTCAGTGCTGCTATATAAACTGTTTTATTTTGGTACATTGCCTAAACTGGATAGGAATAATTATTTGGTCAGGATGGATAAGCGCTAAGATGTGAGCTTATGAGGTTACAGCATTTCCATTTAGGAAGACTTCACACAGCGATATCCTGTTCTGTTGTTAAAATGGCAGCCTACGCAGATGACACGGTAATACTGACAGCTGATATGTACCCTGAACGCGATCATCGGCTCGCTGCAGTCACCAATAAGGAATTGAGAGCTGAAGGATATAGATAGCTAGTGGCTTTCACTTAAAACGAAAATCCCGGGCAATAACTTACCTAGTCTTAACTAGTAAAAGCTACGTTACAGTGATGGTTCGACATAACACGAAGTCCTTTTGACATCTAGGACATTAGTCAGAATACAGAGTCAAACGGGTCATTGAGGCTATGTTTGCTTACAGAAGCAGCGATTCTGGGGGAACAGAATTTAGCGCATTGATGTATTAAGGATCTTTTACCAATTGCAGTCAGAGGGAGTTCTCTGCACCAATATTAAAACCAGCAAGTCCCTGATATTGAATATTATGACTTATTAACAGAGATATTCGTTCTATAACAGTTTTTAAATGCAAATCAAATCACTTTTTATGTGATTTTATCAATGAATTATTTCTAGTGATCAATTGGAATCTTCCTAACAACTTAATTATTAACAATTATTTGCTACAAGTTCAAATATACATATATTTAATTATTGTACATATATTCACATACATAATAAATATGATTAAGCTTACGCATATGCGGTTAGTGTCATTGATTAGTCACTCCAGACGTACCATATGCGGCTGCTGCTATAAATATTAATGCTTCCTATATGTAAACAATATTTTCTTTTAAACATCATGTTAATAATCTTTTGGGCACAGACACTAAATAAAAAACACAAGCGTCAAGTGGAACTACAGCGGCAAATAGTGTGTATACGTCACGGTGCTCACTTGAAGGTGCCGTCTTTACAAGGCGTAATAAATCGGAAGCAGTTCTAGTGTGCTAAGCAATATTAGGGTGCTATTTGTGTGCTTGAATTTTTTTTGTAGTCCTTGACTTCTTGTTCTTATACTTAGCAAGCATTGTTCCTTCAGCCTCAGGAAGGTATGAAAATAAATTAAACATTTTTTGTGTAGAAGTTTTTATGAAAAAGATTTTATAAATTTTTTTTTGCAACTTCGATCAAGCCTAATAAGCTTCAAGTGGACTTCAATCAATGAATGTAAGCATTCTCGTTTTCTGCAAGCCACAGATTGAATTCAATTAGTCACTGGGCAAACCATAAAAATTGGCGCCATGAAGTGATTGTCGGTTATTCATTGATTCACTCACGAGATAATTGGAGAAGAAAATATATTACAACAATTAGATGAATTTCTCTTCCTTCACTAGAGCTTATTTAAATCTTCTTATTTAAAACTTTTTATTATGTCAAACACCAAGGCACGCCGAAAGTAAAGCAATTCAATAAATGGGCTAAAAAGGCCTCTGAATTTAAATACATACAATTTTTATAATAATTTTAAAGGGGCAAATTCTAAGTATTATTACTATTAGGTATTAAATAAAACTACTAGAAGTTCAAGTGAGTAATTCCTGTCCGGATATCGGACGCTTTTGATATGTTAAAGATTTAACTGAGCTCTATAATTCAGCGTTGTTGATTTTCCGACAGTGTACAGTTGATGTATATTGAACAAAATTTGGAGGGCGTTATGGATAAAAGCATTCCTTTGTGGGGTTTGTAATATGGTCTGGTTGTTTTTCCGGAAACGTAGACTTTTTTTATTTTAACCATTTTCATTCTTATGTTAGCATAGTCGACTCAGGATCTACGCATGTTGAGGAAATTGACCCACCGACTATAGGCCCGTGAGGCCCTCTAACTTGCGCCAGCTAAGACAAAACAGGATTTTTTAAACTTGGTCTAAATCGCCTAGATTATTAAGCGTTAACTAACGAAAGTAAAAAGAAAATATGGAATATATTTGTATATGATAAATGTTTGGTTTTATTAGTCAGATACATTAAAGCTGGTAATGTTTGCTTTTACTTTGCGTTGCGAGAAAAATCTAGATGTACAGGGTGGCTAATGAAAGCCGCTACCAAAAAAAAATTAAATAACTTTTTTTCTATTTAATGAATCTGGTTAATTTTTTTTTTATTTTGCAGATTGACTTTTACGTTTAACAAAAATGGATAACTGGGACACTGAAACAAGAATTTGGATTGTCCGCCGCTATCACGCACTGGAGTCCGTAGTTTCGGTTCAAAGAGAGTATAGGCGCACGTTTGGCGGCAATCCTCCGAGCAGATGGACCATAATAAGACTTGTAAACAATTTTGCCGAGCATGGGACAGTCAACAGAAGACCTTACCATCGAAACCCTTCAGTTCGAACGGAGGAAACAATCGCTGCTGTAGCTGCTGCCATACAAAACAATCCACGTGTATCGACAAGAAGCTTATCTGCTCAAATGGGTGTAAGCAGACAGTCATTACAGTCAATTATGCACAAAGATTTGGACTTATTCCCATATAAAATTCAAATGGCCAACAAACTGACCGCTGCAGACTTGCCGACTCGCTTGGAATTTTGCCAGAACATGCTTCAAATGGTGGAAGAGGATGGAAACATGTTGAACTGTCTTTTCATGTGTGACGAGGCCCATTTCGATTTAAACGGCAACATAAACAAACAAAATTGTCGAATATGGAGTGCTTCCAACCCACAGATACTCCATGAGACGGAATTGCATCCACTTCGTGTCACAGTGTGGTGCGCAGTTTCATCACGCTGCATTGTCGGGCCCTACTTCTTCGAAGAAAACGGTCACACCGTTACGGTTATTGGAGACCGTTACTTGAGCATGTTGAGAGAGTTTTTCTATCCAGAATTACGCCGAATGAGAATTTCTTTCAACTCTGTGTGGTTTCAGCAAGATGGTGCAGCTCCTCATATAGCCCAACCTGTTATGACAGAATTGCGACGAAAATTTCCCAATAAGCTGATATCCAGAAACTCCACATTCCGTTGGCCACCCAGGTCGCCTGACCTTACTGCACCTGACTTTTTCTTGTGGGGTTATTGCAAACAGGAAGTCTTCAAAGCAAAACCAACAAATTTGAATGAACTAAGGCAATCCATTCGAGAAACAATTGCGGCTATTCCTGTCTCAACTCTCCAAGCAGTAATGAACAACTTTTTGGTAAGATGCCGCACATGCATCGACAAGCAGGGGGGGCATTTAAATTCCATTATTTTTAAAACTAATTAAGCTATATTTAATAAAATTTAATGAGCTTTAACATGAATAAAAGAAAAATGAATTCCATACACTGAAAAAAAAATTATTTGAGTTTCTTAATGTAGCAAAATTCATCAGCCACCCTGTATAAAACTCATTTAAGTTTTTTTCCTTATTTACTCATATTAGTCATTCAACAACAAAGCAATTTTTGCACTAATTTTTATTCGTAAAGGTAATTTCATTTACCGTATTCATATTAGTACATATGTACATATGTTTCTACATATCTATAAATATACGAGTATCTATATATGCGCTATGGACGAATTTTTTTTAACATTTTTACTATTCACTACTATCCAGTTTAGCCTGAGAAAAGATAATATATTGTGTGAGAAACTATCTATTTAACTTTAAAATATATAACAAATTATCGGAATTTTTATGGTTTTTGTTTTAAACGAAAATTATTAAATTAATAAGATAGCAAAAACAAATACAGTGGCTCACAGTGAAAGTCATCCATATATCTTAGTATATTAAAAAAACTTATTCAGATAAATTTAATTTCTTAATTTCATATAAAAATATAGATGGTTCTTCTATAGAAATTCCTCGAAATTTAGAAAAACTGGGTCAGAATTTTCAAAGTTATAAAATTTGTATGATAGAAACCCAAACCCCATGTAGAAAAAATATTGCCGAAAATCAACATCAATTTTTGAAACATGTACTTTTTGAGACTAGAATTTCATAGGCTACAAAATTGCAAACTCAGAGACAGTTTTAAAAATTTTCAACCATTTTTTTTTTTAAATTCCCAAAATTTTTGAAAACACAATTTAGACTAAAGTAACATATATCAATTAATGGGATTTGATTCGATAAATCCCGGGATTTTGGATATCTAAAAAAAACACGCGATCTCGGTACATCTATCCCTAGTATGTACATATGTACAAGGTGTGTTCAAAACGTATCGCGAATTTTGAATTTTCGCTAGTTACGTATATTCGAATTTCGAATTTTTTGTGGCGTTATGTTGGTACTCATGTCTCTCACTTATGCCGACAAGCGCGGCCATTTTGAATGTTCAGTTAGTTGTTGACAGCTGCTTTGCTTGCACGTGTTTTGGATCGTCTTCGATTTTTATCTATTCAAAAAAATGGATCAAAGAACCTGTATCAAATTTTGTGTGAAAAACGAAATTAAGTGCGCGGATGCATTCCGAATGTTGACTGTGGCATACGGAGAAGCTACCTTGGACCGAAGCAACGTTTATCGGTGGTACAAGATGTTCTCAGAAGGCCGAGAAGATGTGCAAAGAAGAACAAAAATTGGCTTTTGCACCACGATAACGCCCCTGCTCACGCATCGTTGCTTGTGCGCGACTTTTTGGCCAAAAACAACACAGTAATGATGCCGCAGCCACCGTATTCCCCAGATCTGGCCCCCTGTGACTTTTTCTTGTTCCCTAAACTGAAGAGGCCCATGAAAGGACGACGTTACGCTTCTCTTGACGAGATAAAGACGGCATCGAAGGAGGAGCTGAACAAGATACAAAAAAATGATTTTTTGAAGTGCTTCGAAGATTGGAAAAACCGTTGGCACAAGTGTATAATATCTCATGGGGATTACTTTGAAGGGAACAAAATAGATATTCATGAATAAATAAATAATTTTTGAAAAAACACAAAATTCGCGATACTTTTTGAACACACCTCGTATACGTATATAAAATAAATATAAATAACAGCACGTACTCGTACTACTATCGTCCGCTGAGTGTGCGTTTAATCGACCAACATTTTACTACAAACATATGTTTTTATGAGCGCAAGTACATTGGAGTGTATCAATAAAAGTGCAAATTTTGCGCACGCCAATAAAAAATAATTTTGCAAGACAGTCGCATAAAACCATAAAAAATGTACTCGCTGCAGGGTTCTTATTTTGTCCTTTTAAGTTTTTAACTAGGAGTCATATAAGGTGTATCCCTTCCTGTACGAAACCTAAGCTCAGTCCAGAACACCGGTTCAGAGGAGCTTTCAGGGCTTAGATTGAAATTACTTGGATAGCATTATAAAATGTTTCTCTCAAGTATCTTGAAGTGCACTGTTATATTTGCTTTTATAAAAAAGTACGAAATCCAAGGCATGATTTTTTAAAAAATGTATAAAGGAAATATGCTCATAAATTTAAAAGGAAGAACTAAGCCTTAAATATTTATATTATGGCCGATTTTGGTGTATGCTTTAACGCCTTCTTTCACGGCTGGATATTTTAATTTTCAAAAAGGACATGACATATTTTAGGATGTTATTGAACCAAATTCTGAGATACTGCGTTTTTTAATGGACGTCTGAGATAGGTTGACCTACCACTCAGGCGCATATATAGTGTTTCTTCATTGAACCTAATTACTTAATCCATCAAAGATATATTACTTAAGAAAAATTTCTTTTTCTTTTAATGCTGTCTCGACAAATATGTGCTTTGTGTTAGGCGAACGGCTAACTTTTTTGAAACGGTCTAATGTGCCTATGTATCAGAAAACTGCACACCGTAAGTAGTATAACATTTCTTCAATAATCATTTTTTGTAAACGTGATTGAGATATTAATTTCACATCACCACATGGCGGAATTGAAATATGTTTAACAGTGAAAAGAATGAAGAAAATGAATTCGCGAACTCTACATGTTAGTGTGTTACAGTGTTCTTGTTTTTACATAGTTGATTATATATACATATGTATATAGAACAGTATATCGTCGGTGTTACTATAGAACCTTCTATGTTCGTTTTGTGTTTTGTGGTCGATCCTTAAACGTATACTTTAAACTATACTTAAAAAAAACGTATCTCACTCACCGATCACATATACGGTGAGAAATTTTTTAATTTTTAATAAGCGAGTGCGGTCGGTGGGTATGGAATTAGATAATGCGGTAGTATCGATTTCTTAAAAATTTAAAATTTTTGAATATATTTATGGGCCGACTTATTTTGGACTTGGTTAAATTAAATTTTAAACTTTTTGTAATAGAAGTCTATTAAAACCCGTTTAAATTTACTTTCATATTTTTAAAATTTGAAATAGTTGAAAAAAATTTTTTTTAAAAGATATAAAATACACATTTCATAACATTCTAGTATAATACGACTCCATCCATCCACTGTCACATTCAATTATATTAACCGCAGAAAAAAAAAAATTTTCAAAATAATATTCGAATATTTCAACAGTAGATTAGTGATAATCGTTTATTTTTTGAAACATACTGCAAATCGATTAATCGACTATTCGATTATCAAGAGCAAACCTGTTAAATAATGATTACTAATCGTAATGCTTACCGGTTTGATTAATTATTTTCTTGACAATTCATTTAATGATTGATTACCAATTACTTTAAATTTTTAATGATTATTTTCCAATTAATTAAACAAATAATAAAATTTTTACGATTATTATAATAAATCAAAAATAAACAAAAAAAAGTTGTTTCGATTACTTTCGATATTTTTAAAATTATTTTTGATTTTTTTTTCAGTGTTGTTGTAGAAGCACATGAACATACACACCAACAATACTGAAAAAAAAAATAAATAAAAAGTAATCAAAATAATCAAAAGTAATCAAAACAAATTTTTCGATTATTTTTTATTTATTGTTTTTTTTCTTATCTTAAAATTAATATCTGGCTTTTCTTGAAAAACAATTAAAATAATCATTACCAATTAAAAAAACAGTCTAATTAGTTGATTAGTAATTACTAATAAAATTTAACACGTCTGCTCAAAAGCTCTAGAATACCGTTTCTTAACTTTTATTGAGGCATGAAACTTTTTGGGTTATGCATCTTTAAATTTCTTCCGGTTTCCTGTCGAAATCTTTAAAATATAGGCTTTATAAAGATTTCGTTTGTGCAGATATTAAGTTTCAAATCACTTCTTCCTCACTTTGACCCCTAAAACCGCTCATATTTTTTCCAAGTGTATAAGTATGTATATTTATAAAGCGTACAAGATTTGATGTCAAAATAACCCAGATTGTAATTTTATATGTTATCAATACTTATAACAAACAGCATTGCCATTAATGACGGCAGCCATTGTTGCAGAATTTAATCTTGTTCAGGTCGTGGGCTAAACCTAAGCACTAAACTGTTCGATGTTTACATTTTAAACACCTTAGTACTTAAACTAAAAGTACTTATATAATATATCTTTCAATCAGATTAAGTTCTCACATACAGTCCTGTCCTTGTTTTTGTATTCATAAAACACTGTGCTTCGTGGATAGCGTACAAGGTCCGTCTCTGTCTGCATACTTGTACACACAATAAACTGTCATCACAATGCGCACGCACCCAGCGTCCAGTCAATTATCATACTAAACTGAGTATGAGTCCGACTTCAGTTTGTAATGCCTGATAAGAAGTTAATAGTCATAGCTGCAGTTATTTCCCAGCTCATTGTCTCTTAAATAATCTGCATGTTCAAGTTACTATCCGTAGGATAAACAGAACACAAAACAAAGTCACTTCGAATAGGCCTCGGTGTCGGATTTGTTTGTGATATGCAGTATTGCAGCGGCATATAATTTTTTTTTTTTAAAGAAACCTTAAATATACATATAAATAAGGTATCTGCATGCACATAAGTATTCACAACAGGAGCCGTAAAATGAGAAGTTTCTGATTCAAGTACGTTTGCTGCACTTTTTGTTGGTAATCCACATACTTTTGCTATACAAAAACACATGGAGATAACTAAACATGACAACAGCAGCAAATTTTACTGCAACAAAGAACGATAACAGACAGTCACTAAATGACAATGTTTCCTTGCTTCGTGTTGGATATATAAAAACGCATTAAAAGGGGTAGTGGTTGCATTATATATTACCACAAAAAAAAAACATAAAAAAACAGCGCCAATGAGTTGATTTGATTTTCTTTTTTTCCGACAGGGTGGATATTAGATGTATATTGGAACGATTTTTCGTTCGAACGAAAACATACACTGAAGATGGCGGATCGCCGAAACCGGTTTGTAACAAAACAAAAATTAACAAGGGATGACGAAATATCGTTCCAATATACATCTAGGGCCAATGACATTTGTTTCAGGTTGTCTGGAACAGCGGTTCTGTGTGTGGATTTTCCCAACATCTCATACTAAGACATTTTTAAATTCAAAAAATTAAAAAAGTATGACTTTGGGTGGAACAGCTGTAGCTGTAAGGCATAGGACCGGCCACGGAAACCCATGACTGGTGGTTAACATAGGTTCTAAAGTTATTCAAGGTCGCACATTATTTGCTCAGTCATATATGGGCGGTACCACTCCTAGTTTCCAAACTTTTGTAAAACTCATTAATGACTAAATCTATATACATAACTACCAAATTTTAACATTCAATCCCTCACTCAATGATTTAACTCATTTCATATGCTTTTCGAAATTTTTGTTATCGGAAATAGATGCGTGGTTATCATCCGATTTCGCCCATTTTCAATGCAACCTAGGATTAACGGTGCCAAATCAGTTTAACTTAAGAGAACTAAAGATAAAAATAAAAAAAAATAGTTTCTTTAATATTATTTGTCGTTTTCTTATAACTGCTTTACCGTCCGGTTTTATTTTTTGACCCACTGTACGGCTATGTACACGAAATATAAAAAAGCTAGAGTTAGAAAAAATATTGTTCTCGAATTCAAGTCTTAGTGGATATTTGTGCGAAACTTCCTGTCCAATATTTTTTCCGCAATCATTGGAAATAATCATAACTCAGTTATTCGAAGCAACAAAAAAATACAAACAGTAACGAAAAATCATAATAAAACCAACAACAACTGTAAGAAGAAAAGCAAATTGAAAAATAAGAAATTCAAAAAAACACTTCGAAATAATAATATATAAATAATTATATGCACGTGGTTGTGCGAGGCTTTGTGCCGCGCACTAAAAAACTAACGTACAGCATCAATGGCAAAATGTATCCTATATTTCAATGTAAACCACCAGCAATAGACCTATGAAAAAAGCACTCAAATCGATACAGCAGTTATTTAGTGCAAACCAGACCTGTTAAATAATTATTACTAATCGTAATGATTACCAGTTTGATTAATTATTTTCTTGAGAATCCATTAAATAATTGATTACCCTTACTTTTAAGTACTGATGATTATTTTCCAATTAAATTAAAAAGTGATAAAAAAAATCATAATTTTTTACGATTATTAAAAAAAATCAAAAATAATCAGAAAAAGTGGTTTTAATTACTTTTGATTATTTTAGACTTCTTTTGATTATTTAAAATTTTTTTTAGTATTGTTGTAGAAGCACATAAATATACACATTAACAATGCTGAAAAAAATAATCAAAAATAATAAAAAAAGCATTAATAATCAAAAGTAATCAAAACAACTTTTTGTGATTATTTTTGATTTTTTCTGATATTTTCTAATCGTAATCAATTAATAATTGCCTTTTTTTTTTGAAAAGCAATTAAAATAATCATTACCAATTGAAAAAGCCGTCTAATTGTTTACTAATTACTAATCAAATGTAACAGGTCTAGTACAAACATACAGACGAAAATCCACTTTGATTACTATTATTTTGATACTTAGTGGGTCATATTTCTAGCGCGTAAATAAATCCTTTGGAGAACCTGTGTTTGTACAACTATTTGAAAGCCTTAGTCATATGGAAGAATTGAAAAAGTTAGTGTTTTTTTATGGAATTCATCAATACATACCATTACTAAAGGTGTAAAAAATCAGTTTACTACTAAGTCGAAGTTGACCATATGGACTGCTGCATTTTCCTGCATGGTGTGTGCAGATACATATTCGTGTACGGATTAATTCGTGTTGCTTACACTTTCTACTCTTACTACAACGCATTCGAATTAGAATTCAGGCTAACAAAGGTGTAACTGTAATAGGTTCTCAATGACGATTCGTGGATATTTGAGCGGTAAGTGGTTTGGCAAACTCTCCGAGTGTATTTCTGCCATGACAGGCTTCTCAGCAAAAATTCGTCTCCTTTGTAGATGATGCCGTTCGGAGTCGGCAAAAAACTGTAGGTCCCACCAATTTGTAGGGAAAATTCAAATCGGCACACCACAAATTGGAAGAGAAGCTTGGCGCAAAAATCTCTTAGGAGGTTTATGATGATATACCTGTTGTATATCGCGCCATAGAGATAGAGAATAAAATTATGCAATTCAATGTCATCACAGCAAATGTAGAAATTATTCTGAGCTCATTTATATTGACTTAAGCAACTGGTGTTCCATTTACGGCTTGATACTGATATCCACAAACACATTTATACGGATGTAAGTATATATATTTTTGGATACATATCTGGCTATCTACATTATGGTGTGCCTTTTTTTTCAACTTCGATATAAAAAGCTAGTTTTAGTTAATGAAAATGTGCTCTCTAACATTTTTTTTTTAAATGGGACAATGCAAAGAACTGCTCGATGTTTTCCTTAAAATTGTTGGAAGTAAATATTTTCAAGGAAATCTTAAATCGGTTACTTTTTATGCGACTTAGAAACCACCCGATATCACTGGGCGTACTCTACACAAATGTGTAATGAATTTGAAGTTCATAACAGTTGAAATTCTAAAATTTGTACACTCAGATGTGATGGGTGTTACGCCCATGTTCCAAAATGTTTGCAAAAATCACTAATAGAATAACCGAGTCAAAATAACAATCACATTTGAAAAATGCATTAGTCAATTAGCTATCGCATTTTACATGTTATGAAAAATATGGGCGTGGTGTGGTTATCATCTGATTTTGTCCAATAGCAAACTTTCTTAAGCAAAAACTACCCAGTATAACAAAGTATACTAAATTATATTTTAATGTCTAAATTTTGGATAAAGTTGTCATCACGAGCGGACAGCCGGCCAAGGATTAGGCAGGACGAAGTACTGTTACAAGAAAAAAAAAAACACATACCTCACACTCTGCATACCTTATGTATGATTTTGCTTATTTTCGAAAGCTATATTTTGTGTGAAGTCTTGTTCACTTACTGATTAGCCTCTATCCCATGCTCCGTTTACTTGCATTCTATTATAATATTTGGATTTGTTAAATAATCAAAATTGTTATCAGCAGCGAAATGCGTACTGGACAAAGTAAAATCCAAATAACGTGGGACTTAATATCAAATTGGCTATCAGCTCTTACATCGAATTAGAGTTGTGTAATTCCCGAAGGAACTAGTTCAGTTGAACGACTCAGTTTAGTGAACGAATGTTTTCAACCTCGTTCAGTGATTGCCCTGCAAAAAATTGTGAGGTATATCACCATAAATCTCCTAAGAGATTTTTGCGACAAACTTCTCTTCCAATTTAACTGAACTGTTAACTCATATCCGTGTTTCAAACCATCATTTTGTGTCCACGCTAGTATTGAACGGCTGAACGAAGTAAACGACCTAGTTCACTTTTAAAAAAAGAACTAGTTCATTCGATCTTTAAATTGAACGAAAATACCCAACTCTACTAAGAATGTTTTCCGGCCATGATAAAGTGTAGTTGCATATAATAGACACAAAATAAGCCAAGAAATTCAACAGAGAATCTCTTCTATCAACAAGTGCGACTGAGTGGGCACCTAAGAATTAACTTCATCTCTATACAAATTGAATTATGATTTAGGGCTTGGAATCACTGACAGTGTCAAAAGGAGATCGGATGGTCCATGGAGTATTCGAGAAAGAAGTTCTCCGCAAGATGTATGACCATTCCAATAGTGCGTGTCGAATGGGATGTAACACCCTGCGGGCTAGAGGGTGGTATATGCCGAGGTAGGTATGCCTATCGTAAGAGATGATGACTCGTGTAGCAAGCTGCTTGTACAGAAGCTTACTGGGTTCATAGCTGGCAAAGGACTGTCAACAACAATAATATAAGGAGATTCAACTATGAGCTATACGAGCTTCAAAAGCTTCCTCGTCTGCGTTATGTTATGCGAATGAAAAAATAAGCTTGTTCCCAAAATGTGTTCCTGTTGATATCCGTATTTGGAATCATAGGTTTAGGGGTGGAGGATGATTTGGCCTCTAGTGGTTTTTCTCATTGGCCTCGTTTATCACTTAAAATAAATTACCTGCAAACTTTGATAAACATAGTGCAGCTAATACAAGTCCAATGGCCTCATTGGCTAGGTCCTGTCATACAAATGAGCGACGGTCCGAAAGAAGGTACCCAAATCAATTTCCAACAGCAGATTAAAGGGATACCCACCGCGTTGACAATAAAATGTGGCGGATTACTTGAATTCCTTTGGTGTTTCCAATTGGCGCAAAGGAAACAAAAGAGGTACAGATTTTTGTTAAAGTAGCTTCATGCAATCCCTTTGACTTTTTATGATATTCAATTGGATCTTTATACTGCAGCTACGTATCTTCAGTAGCCCGAAAAATAGCATGAGCGGATGAAATGGCGTTTAACATAAAAAAATGCTGAATATCTTGACTTAGGAACTCTGTATGTTCGATAAGTTTTTTTTTGAAATTCAGCAAGGCGTTGAGATTACAATTAATAAAAATATATTTCAAAATAAAAATCATTTCGAAATAAGTAAATAAAAAAAAAAAAACACAACATTATTAAAAAATCAAGTTGACTGTTAATATTTAATTCGACATATCGAAAAAAAAATTCTACAAATGAACGTTATGCACACCTATAAGGATGGCTTTAATTATGTACCAGTTTTAGCACGGCAACGCAGCATGAACATGGCCAATGGCAATGGAGCTTGCTTTAGACGGTAAAATGCACAAAAAAACTAAACCAGCCTGCGGCACCAAATTCGCCTAACTCTCCGCCACACATTATCTTCTCTTATAGCTCTTCAATTCCAATATCACCCAGAAGAGGTAGCATTATCTGCTATAACGGCAACTATGAGGGGGATCTCAGCATGTTTGACAGCAGGCAACCACTCAAACCCTTAACTCAACTGCGACGCCTAGAACTTGTCGAAACCGATTCAGATACTGAGTATAAACGTGAATTGGAAACATATCAACCTCAACAACACAGCACCTGCAACGATACGAGGAAGAGTCAATTAGCACGTTTACTACTGCATTATTGCGATCGTATCATAGCGCCGAAGCGTCGCAAACAAGTCACAGCATTTACAAGCCGACTCTACAACAGTACGCATTATAAACGCATACGCGAATTGTTGTGTAGAGCAGCGGCTTGGTTGCTGTGGCTATTGCGAATCGTTTTGCTTTCCCTATTACGTATCACTAATGGTAGTTTTGGAAGTTGGCGTAGTTGTATTTTGTTGCGGAATTCAGCGCGTCGTTTACTCTGGTGGTTGACTTTGGCGAAGTGTGGTGATGCGAAGTTATTTATGATGATATTGCTCGGTACACCGTTACTTTTTATTGTTGCCTTTGTGGGACTCTTTCTATCAATTTATAGCGCCATGCGAGATTGTTTGAGCAATTCAAATCTCATACGACGATTTCGTGTAATTTGAGTTTTTTTTTTGTTTGTTTGAGCTTTTTAGGTAATTTCTTTACCTAAAAGGTACATGTAATTAGGTATGGATATAGGAAAGAGTATAGAAAGCCTAGCCAAATTTTAGTTTGCCACTTTTATAAAGCGAATCACATTTAAAAATCTAAGATTTATATTTTTATTGCGTATGTATGTATGTATTAAAATTTAGTACAACAAATAAAATTCTATACTTTGGACTTTTGGGTTGTTCTTTTCACTTTTTTTTGCGAGTATTTCCGTTTCTCATTAACGTGCAATTGCTCTGATATTGTCATACCTATATGAAACGATGTTCATATACGAGGAGTAACTATGATTTTTCAAGCATTTTAGGGTATCGAGATGCATACTGCACTCACTAACTGTCAAGTAAAATAATTTTAGAGAGAAGAGTTTTCTTCGCCATCGGCGAATATTGAAACAAATTTAACGAGCTGTACGCCGATATGTGCAAGGTGGACCGAAATAAAGCCTTCAAATAAAGAAGTTAGGGGCTAGAAGCTTTTCTAATCGACACCCGTAATCGGCAGCAGCGGAAGGGGGAGACCTCGACCGATGTTTCCAATTGGCATCAATTAGCTCTAAAAACGGAATAACTGAACCTTAAATTAAATTTAAAGTCAGCACCTTAATTACTCGCGCATGACTGCTGTTCTGTCCTAAAACTTCGTATGATTCAACGTCATAGTAACAATTCAAACTTAAAACTTCAGTTCGCCCTGAAATACGCATCCATTCAGTCTCAGGCCGATCGAGAGATGTCTGTTCGGCAAAGCAGTGATATCTACTAAAGCTTCTGATGAGCTTCGCATAGCTCTGCTGCTATGAAATATCACGCGTGCTTTCCTTAAGTGTTTCCATAAGATTTATCAATTGGGGGCTGCAAAGACCGGCGGAGCCGCACTGGCCGTACTCTTCGTTCTTCGCCATTAACGGGCGGCTGTTGGTGGTTTGTGGCATACGCGCTACTGAACATCCTGTTAGGTCGTTTCCTGAAGATCTGTTTGCTTTAGGCAACACTACTTGCTTTTCGATTGGGATAGTACTACTTCGAGGTAGGGCCAGTCATCCAGTGTATTTGTACATAATTTAATCGTACTGCATTCTTGGAAATGCGTACTGACTAACTGACTTTCTCAAATGATTTACACAGACCTGTTAAATTTGATTAGTAATCAATTAATTAGACGGCTTTTTAAATTGGTAATGATTATTTTAATTGTTTTTCAAGAAAAGGCAATTGATTAGATTAGAGAAAATCGAAAAAAGAAATAAAAATAAAAAATAGTGAAAAATAAAATGATTACTTTTGATTGTGATTTTTTTTATATTTCTTAATTTTTTTCAGTGTTGTTGATTATGTGCTTCTACAACAATACTGAAAAAGTAAAAAATAATAAAAAAAAAAAAATCAAAAGTATTCAAAACAACTTTTTTATATTATTTTTGATTTTTTTTGTATTATTTTGAATTTTTTTCACTATTGTTGATGTGTATATTTATGTGCTTTTACAACAATACTGAAAAAAACCAAAAATTATTAAAAAAAAAAATCAAAATAACTTTTTTTTTACTATTTTTGATTTTTTTTAATAATTGTAAAAAATCATGATTTTTTAGATTATTTTTCTAATTAATTGGAAAATAATCATTGAAAATTTAAATAAATGGCATTCAATCATTAAATGGATTCTCAAGAAAATAATTTATCAAACCGGTAATCATTACGATTAGTAATCATTATTTAACAGGTCTCGTTTTACACCATTTAAATAAAATTATTGAGTTAGTCCACTTCGCTAATTGAGTCATTTGATTATTGTTTTTATAACCTAGAAATTATAAGTCATTCGATTATTAATAACTTTTTGAAATAAATGAGCTTCTTGATATATAAATTTATTTAGGTTTTAATCAATTAAATGATTTTTTGTATTATTTAATTTTCTGAATTGATCTTTGTGACAGCGATTTTTATAAATAACTAGATTTAACATAATTTCGAATATAAATATGAAACTCACTGTGTGTTATTTGACTAACTGATAAATGATTAGTCGACTTGCTCAATTGACATTCTTAACTAATAATTTTAACTTTTGCTTAACCGTTTACTTCCTACCTTGTCAAAGTTTTAGATTCATTAGAGTTGCTCAACTGAAAATCTTGTGTAGTAATTTCAAGTTTCGATTAGTCGACTACTTGCAATACTGCATTTAAACTTATATTTATCAAATAATTAGTTGACTTAAGAATTGATTAATCACCTCGCCCTATTGATAAATAATTCTCAATAAAATTGCTTATTATATTAACTTATGTATATCCAATTGCGTTATCATGCCTTTACCCAGAATATTTTCATATTCACACATGCACAATCAAATCTAAATTACTTTTATTTTCTCATATTTTTTGCAGTTAAATGATATGTTTAATGCCACTGCAGCTGTTTATGGTGTCTTTGTGTTCATTGAATCATCGTCAACGCTTTGCTGCAGCCGGATAAATGTTGTATGCTGGAATAATGCGTGAAATAATTTAATCATCAACAACAATTACGTTTCATTGTATTTTATTTTATCACTACATGTATGTGTATGTAGTCAACATTTAAACATACTTACATATATATTATTTATATGTCACTTAGAGACTGTAGTGCTCTCGACTACACTACACTACATTCACCCCAACGAAAACTAACTGCGCATATCCGCTAAGCTCAAGGCAAAATGCCATCAATAGCAGCAACTTCTTGTAAATTTTTATCACTATTTATTATTTTATTTGGCGGCATAAATACTGTTTATGCTGAAGATTTACTGGTTAATCTGGCTGATGGATTAGAAGGACCAAATGTGTGTAAGAAACGGGAAAAGTAAGTGCCGCATACACTTTTATGTTTTCTATAAAAATGTAGTAATATATATGTATATATATACTTTCAGTTATCCTGTTGAAGTAACCACCACTGAATTACAATCATATCAGGAACGCCAAACTGTTTGGTGTCTCAATGTGCCACCGCGTTGTTCGACATATCAAATTAAGCATCGCGTCGTAAATCGGACGCGTATGCTTATGAAAACGCGTATTGTACGCGCATGTTGTGGTGAGTAAAAAAGAAAACCGTTTTACATAGGGTTAAATATTAAAGGTCATATAACGGATTTGAAACGAAACCTGTAGGCACGGCGCTTATAGGGTTTAAATTTGTTTCATAAATATCTATATCTGCACTTTATGTATATGGACCAAAACGTGATAAAGGAAACCATGGAGGTATTTTTTTGTGATTATTTTGAGGTTACACACATGCCAGAGTATGCTTTGCTCGTCGGGTCAACGCGTAATCTATTATCTCTTTCGAAAATATACGTTATTTTCTCTGGTGTCTCTTGTTGAACAAAAATGACAAAAATTTCATTACGAAAAGAAAAGGTACTTTGCTTTTTAGGAATATTATTTGACCGTTCTATTTACTTTTTCCAGACAGATTTAGTTTAGCTGAAAGTAAATCAATAAAATATTTCAAGGAGAAAAATGTTATGAGTATTTTGGATGAAAATGAATTCGACCGCATTTTTTCATGTAACGCAACAGTCCGAAATTAAAAATAATTTTTTTGGGCAAAATCTAGCACGTCAACAAACGGGGAAAAAATTAATTTTCTTCGAGCATTTCCAGTCTATTTTTCATATAAAGTTTAATATTAGTAGTGTTTGTAGTTATGTCTTTGTTCAGAGTCAAAAGTAGTTTGTAACGTAACAGTTTTTTTCTTTGACTAACCACAAAAATTTGTTTGATGTTTAGGAAAAGCTGAGCAAGGCTCAAAAAAACAAGAATTTCATCGAAATACTTAAAAGATCAAACAAGTTTGATGATTTGAAAAAGAAACGAGCAGCTAGTAGAAACTGCAAAACAAGATGAAGGAGGATGACGACGAAATGCCGATTGCAAAACTGAAAAATCTCGTTGAAAGACGTCGTGGAGCTATTCTTACCTAAGACAAATGAATATAGGAATATGAAAATAAACAGTCAAAGCTATATTTAATGCTTCAATACACTTCTTATCCAAATGCAAATCGCACGTGTAACGTAACCGTCCGAACAGTTGTGTATCTAAAAAGCACCAAAAAATAGTTTTCAGTGTTATTTATATTTGATTTATTACATACTTCTTCTTAACCTTTTAAAATTATATACTTCACGTTGAAAATAATCTGACAAAGCAGATTTTTGGAAAAAGGTCAGGCTACTTCGAAACCTACTTCCAAAATTGTGTAACGTAACAGTGCTTACAAAGTCTTCCATAGCTCTTAAATAAGAAGTCACACAAAAATGTTCATATCCATAGCAAATGTTACATCAAAATCAGACTTTTAAATGCATATGCAAAAATATTGAAAGTATCTAAACCTATCTTGTAGTGTTTGTTGAAATGTGAGTCTGAAAATTAAAACGTAATTTTAGTAAGAGGAAAACGGCCAATAAACTGGGCGGATTTCTCTAATTCAGATTTTAAAATGACATATTCGTGCCATACAAGGATATAGAGTATTTTCAGAGTAAAAGCAAAGTTATAATAGAAATGCTGTGCTAACAATAATGTCCATTGCAAGTAAAGAATTATCATTAACACTTCTCTTTTATTATTTCAGATGGCTATACACCAAATCCTCATGGTGATGGTTGCATTCCCGAATGCACTAAAAAATGTGAACATGGCAAATGTATTGCACCGGAAAAATGTAAATGTGAACAAGGCTGGGGTGGTGAGACGTGCGATATAAGTACGTGATATTATTTTTCATATTTTTATATGTACTATCTGACCTTTTTTATTCGCAAGCGCTTAGCAACTTATGAATAAAAAAAATTCTGATAATTTTGTTGACAAATCGTTATTTTTCTTGAAAAATGTATCAACGCGACTTTTATTTCAAACCGAAAAGATTCACTTTTTTTTGCGCCTTCTGGCAGATAGTGGCGAAATAGTTTTTTGTGTTTGGTAAAATTTCAACTTATTGGCAACTCTTTATTCAGGCGAAATGAAAAGCGGGAAATCCCAAGTTCATTCACTTGTATTTTGAAGGCGAATAAGGGAGAATTGTTTTAATTAAATATACTTTTATTTTTTAAAGTAAATCCTTAATTAATTACTAATCGGAAACGTTGCTTGAGAAAATGTTGCAAACAAGCGCACAACGTTACAATAGTTGGAATACCAATTTTTTTGTTTCAATTACGGCAAGCAGTTAGCCAGAATATCTAGCAAATATTAAAATGCTGGCGAAAACAAAAAATTTTCCTGGCGACCTTCGCGATAAGCGTATATGTGAATAAGTCGCTTGAATCGATGCAACTAAAATTATAGACGCTTGTAAACTTTTTTTGCTTACTTAATGTTGTTGTCTTCCCATAAAAAAAATGTATTCTAAGCAAGCAGAACATTTTTTAACTGCCATCAAACTAGCGAATAGAAAAGGTCTGTTGTTTTAGTTTAGATATGTTTGTTTTCGTTGCTTTTTTGTGGCTTTGTTTTACTATGCTTTCTTTTTATAGAACATTGAGTACTGTATCTTTGACACACTTTTATATTATCCTCTGTCTATTTTATAAACATTAGTTTTAGTTAAATTATTATTTTCACATCCAACTGTCAATTAGTTCAAATCTTGACACAATCCACTCACACTTCACAAAGTCCGCTAAACACGCTTCACTTAAACGAATACTGTAAATCCTGTGAATTGTCTGATATTGCTTACTTCCTGATTCTTCACTGCCCAGTGAAGTTGTTACTAAGTGTCGCTGAATTTATGAAAATGTGATAACCTGTACATCTCTCTCGCTCTCTTATTATTTAATTGCACCAACAAAACGCTGCATACCTAAGTAAATATTTAGTGCAAAACAAAAGCAACTTGCAACACTATAATGCTGATAATGATGGATAAAAGAAAAAATAGAAACAAAAAAGTTTAAACTTAAATAAATTCTAATACAGATTGTCCAGCTGGCTTTTGGGGACGTGACTGCAGTAAACCATGCGATTGTTTAAACAATGCTACATGTGATCCGGCGTCTGGTGAATGCGATTGTGCCAAAGGATATATGGGTGAGAAATGTGGCGATACATGCCCACCAGATCATTATGGCGCCAAGTGTATGGAGGAGTGTCGCTGTGAGAATGGTGGTAGCTGCCATCATATATCAGGCGAATGCAGTTGTGCGCCTGGTTTTACGGGGCCATTGTAAGTTGATGGGCATATGATTTGAAGGTGTAGGTTTACTAACCCCAATGCAAAATACAGTGTTGTGCAATACAATGGATACTTTTTTTCTAAAATAAAAATTAATGTAATAAAATGAATTAAAATATAAAATAAGGGAACGTATCAAAACATAACGTAACATCGCATAATGTGAGCATAAAATGACATAACACACAACATAACGCTAGCTCACAATAGTATAATATAACAACATAAAAAATTTTAAATAGTAAGATAAGAGCACAAGATATAACATAACCTAATACCACAACAGAACATTTTTCAACATAACATAAATGAGCATAAGAACAAAACATAACTTAAAAGTACGAAAATCAATTTCAAAACATTTTGTTATATAACATAACATAGCTAAACATATTTATAACATAACACAACCCAACGTAACCTAAAAACGAAAATAACTAGCAGAAAATATAATATAAAGTTTTGTTGTATTATATAACATAACATCAAAGCATACCAACACTACATTACAGTTGCATACAGCAAAAAAATAAAAAATTAACAACTAAACAAAAAAATTTAAAATTTCATTGTTGTAACAGTACTTTACGCTCCTTAGTCGGCATGTTTATTCATGCATACATATGAAATAAGTTGCAGAAAAAACAGCCCTTAGGCGGCGCAAACCCGAGTCATTCTAGAGCGTATTGCTATTGTATTGCACAACACCGCTATTTATTGATTTGTTAAATATAGTATTTTCGTTTTTGTTTCGTTTTCCTACCTCGTAATCACTGCTGCATCACCAAAAACCAATAACAAACTAGATGTGAGGATTTGTGTCCCGATGGCAAACATGGTGTACAATGTCAACAAGACTGCCGCTGTCAAAATGATGGTAAATGTGATCCTAAAAGTGGCGCCTGCTTATGCCCAACCGGCTGGACGGGCGACGTTTGTGCCAATAAATGCCCTGTCGGTTTCTTTGGCGAACACTGCAAAGAGCAATGTGAGTGCTTCAAAGGTGGCCCCTGCCATCACATCACAGGCAAATGTGAATGCCCACCTGGCTATTTGGGTGAGCTCTGTTACGAGGAATGCCCCTTCAATACATATGGTTTGAATTGTACAGAGAAATGTAAATGTCAAAATGATGCCATTTGCGATAAGGCGACGGGTGCATGCCAATGTGCACCGGGATGGCAAGGTGATAATTGTAGCGAACGTATTTGCCCTTTCGATAAATATGGTGATGATTGTAATAAGACATGTGAATGTGATGCGCTAAATACACACATTTGTCATCCGGAGACGGGCAAATGTTATTGTGAGAATGGTTGGAGTGGTGCACAATGTAATCGGCCATGCCCATTCCTCAAATATGGACCAAATTGTGAATTGAATTGTGATTGTGCGAATTTTGCGCGCTGCTCACCCATTAACGGTACTTGCATATGCGCGCCAGGTTTCCATGGAGAACGTTGTCAAGAGCATTGTCCAGAAGGTCGTTACGGACAGGATTGTGCACAGAAATGTGATTGTCAAAATGGTGCCTCGTGCTCACCAGAAACTGGACAATGTAGCTGCACTGCCGGCTGGCGTAATATTAAATGTGATCGGCCATGCGATTTGAATTATTATGGTGAAAATTGTAAACATAAATGTGAATGTTATAATAATGCTGGTTGTAGTCCACAAAATGGTACCTGCACATGCGCACCTGGTTGGACTGGTGAGAAATGCGATCAGAAATGTGAAGCGTTCACCTTTGGAATTGGCTGTGAGCTGCAATGTGAATGTGATGCAAATAATACGATTGCTTGTGATTCATCGACGGGGAAGTGTGTTTGCAAGCAGGGTTGGGGAGGTAGGTTTTTGTTGCGTGGTGAGCGCGCGCATGCGCAATAAGCTGTGTCGACTGACATTTTCTTAACATTCATTCATTCATAACAAATCCATTTACTCACATACGCTCATACACTCCTTCATACTACTACGAACGCATTGAATTAGTGAGAAATGATGTTATAACGTGAAGTTCAGAAATGTAAAATAATTGAAAAGAATTGGATTTACCAACTATGAGAACGTTATGACTTCATTTGAATATTGATTTATTTCATAATCGTTCATTACAAACCGTTACATCTATTCTGTTATTACAATATATATTTTAATACGTAATTTGTTAAAGTCTTTTTTTGTTCGAAATCCCAGGTTCTAGAAATATAAGTTTGAATATTTTGTATTTTAATATTTATGCAGGAATGTTTGTGGTAGTATTCTGCGACCCTATTCTGTAACTCGACTCGTTAATTTTTTTTTTATTTTACATTTGAAATTTTATATTCGAAAAATTTACTGCTTAGCTATGTCCATGGTACGAAGTGAAAATTTTACAGAATTATTGCATTAAACTTTCGAGTGGGCTAGCAAAATATAAGACCTGTAAACGGTTAAAAAAAAAAACTCGTTTGAAATTCGAAATTTCAATATATTTGTCAGAATCAATCAAAACTGATAATTTCCGAACATGATTATTTTTTTTATGTAGTTCTATTTTTGAATTTGATGTTAAATTTTTAAGTAGTATTTTCCAAATTGTTTAGCTATATACAGGAAATTCGAAAACCTGATTTGAAAAAGACAAGATTTAGAATACGAAATCTCACTCTACTTGCATCTAAAACTCTTTTTTCGAAAGATATAATTGAACTATTAAGTGTAATCAAGGACTTGGCTTTATATCTTCAAAGTGCGCCTAAATTCCAGTCGAGTATCAAACTCAAAACCAATAACTCGGAATTAAGTTTGATAATGGACTCACTGAGAATTGATTCGAAGCTAATTATATTCGAATATGTACCAAATTTATTATGTAACGCTATTTTCGAATTTGAAGCTACATTTTAGCGTACCATTTTTAAGAATGTTTAGAAAAAATCATCGGGGATTTTATTATTTGGAGAATTTTCCAACACTTCTGAGCTTTCATTCAAGTATCAACTTTCGTATCGTTCTTTAGAATAAGACCCCTGTAAATCTATTCAAAACGGACTACGTGCATTATTCGTATATGAAACAGTATTTCTGAATATTAAATTTGAATAATAATATACACTTCAAACTAATCGTGATTCCTATAAATCAATTGATGTCTGACGGATATAGATTAGCTTGAAGCGAGATCGAAATTGTAATTTCCAATAGTTTAAAATATTCGAAACCGAATTTTAATTTGGAATACAGAAAACACACCTTCGAATGACTAAAATAGTAGGGGCTCTGTTAGAATAATTGTTTGTACATACTATTTTCAATTTTTACAAAGGTATTTCAAACATGAGTACTAACACGCCTACTATTCCAATGTATCCACGAATGGATTCCGAATTCATACTAGAAAAAATGTGTATCTTTTACTATATAATAATAATTAACTCCTGCGGAGAAAATTAGTTTCGAATAAAATCGGTATTAAAAATTTCGAAAAAAAGTAAGAATTTTTTACAGATATCAAAAACCAAACATGAAATGTATTTAATGAACATATACTTTATATATTTTTTTTAACTTTGACATGTTCCTCAAGAGTATTCCGAAAGTATCGCACAAATTTCGAATTGTTTACCTTACATATTTGAACTCTTAAATAGTTTTGGAATTACTGCTGTACTTCAACCCAAAATAGTCCCAGGTTTAAATGACGGGATAGGTAAGATCAAAAATGTTTAGAAAAAATGGTCGGCTACCTTCCTAGCGTAATTCTACTCACAGAGCGAACTATTTGAGTTTGCTTACAATATTCGATGTAATGGTTTCATCATTTCTCGCCTTTACACTCAACTTTTTAATGCAACCTTAAGCTTTCATTTATATTACTCTCACACAAGTTAGATCTGGACAAATGTAATTACATTATAAATGCATTTAAATTACTTTGAGCTGTCAAAAATAATTAAAATAATTAATTCATTTAGTCTATTGAAAAGATCTTTACTTTTTCTTGAGTTATTTTTTACCTTCGTTAATTTGGTTAAAGTAATTGTATGGGTAATTTATTTTTTTAAGCATAACAAGATTTTCGATTATGTTAATGTAAATGACTTATGTATAATTATTTGTATTAGTAACGTATTTAAAAAAAAATATTCCACTATTTTTCAATTGATACAATATGAAATACATTTTCTGCAATTAAATCAAAAAGTCAAAAGGAGGAAATAAGATTATTCTGCATATTTTTCTTTAATTAACAAACTTTAATTTCTTGTAATGCAATTCAAAACAATTACTTTTAAAGGTACCCCGGAAGACTTGAATCTTAATAATAGACTACTTTGTTGTAGACCTGTTAAATAATGATTACTAATCGTAATGACTGCCGGTTTGATTAATTATTTTCTTAAGAATCCATTCAATGATTGATTACCATTTTAATAAATTTTTAATGACTATTTTCAAATTAATTAAAAAAATAATCAAAAAAATCAAAATTTTTTACGATTATTAAAAAAGAAAAAAATAATAAAAAAAAGTTATTTTGATTACTTTTGATTATTTTTGATTTTTCTCAGTATTGTTGTAGAAGCACATAAATATACACATCAACTATACTGAAAAAAATTAAAAATAGTCTAAAAAATTTTTTTAATCCAAAAAAATCATGCGAATTTTTGGATTTTTTCTAATCGTATTCAGTTAATAATTGCCTTTTTTTGAAAACAAATTGAACTAACCATTACCAATCAAAAAAGCCGCCTAATAAATAATTAACTGATTACTAATTACTGATCAAGTTTAACAGGTCTGCTGTGATGTGATCTAAGGAATGTCATAACCCTTTTGTAATTCCTTGTTATATTTAACCTAAAGTAATTTAATTCCTAAAGTAATCATTACGACCCAGATTTCATTCATCACTTTCACTCACATTTTCATATACCCATACACAATTTATTATTGTTAATTATTTAATTTATTTGTTTTATTTCTTTTTTATACAATTTTGTGCTCTCTAAATATGTTGCTGTATTTGTTGTTGGTTCGTTTGCATTACGTTGCATTGTTTAAATTATATTAAAAAAAATAAAAAAAAGGTGTACATTGCGAAACAAATTGTCCAACTGGTTATTATGGTGAAAATTGTGATCAAGTTTGCAGATGCCTGAATAATTCATCTTGCGATCCTGATACTGGACGTTGTATTTGTTCTGCTGGTTGGACTGGTGTAGACTGCTCAGACCCGTGTCCACATGGTTTCTTCGGCGTTGGCTGTAGAGAACGTTGTCCCGATTCGGCGCAAAGTAAGAAATCCAAAATTTTTATTTCAAGAA
Source organism: Merzomyia westermanni (assembly GCA_949987695.1). Classification (NCBI taxonomy): domain Eukaryota; kingdom Metazoa; phylum Arthropoda; class Insecta; order Diptera; family Tephritidae; genus Merzomyia; species Merzomyia westermanni. Next base: position 34,102,146 of record OX465291.1, on the reverse strand, counting down.
TTTTATTTGGAGTTAATATTTTACTGTTTCCTGTTCTCTTCTTAGATAATACGAGTTGCGATCATATTACCGGTGAAATTGTTTGTCGTGCTGGCTACATTGGCTTAACTTGTAAACATCCTTGTCCGAGCGGTTACTTTGGTCATGGTTGTAAGAATAAATGCCATTGTGAGAATGGTGGCGAATGTAATCATGTTTCTGGTCAATGCTTGTGCTTGCCCGGTTGGACTGGCGCCAATTGTAATGCGTCATGTCCAGATGAATATTATGGACCGAATTGTGCTCAGCATTGTCGTTGTCAGAATGGTGGCACTTGCCGTAAGAATGATGGTTTTTGTGTTTGTCCAGCCGGCTGGATGGGAACACGTTGTGAGGAAGGTAAGTGTGATGTAGTGATAAATACCCGTGAACACGAACACTAAAACGAAAATTTGGGTGACAGAAGTGCAGTGTACTTAAGGTAGGTGGCTATCATACAACGTCATAGCTGAACCACTAGCGTGGATATGAACATACTTGAATATTTTGAAAGAGTTATCGGCTTCCAAGTCGGTCACCTTCTTACTTCAAGTAAGTACCAGTTGGAATAGTCGTATCCTCAAAATAAGTCGGCCGCTATAAGGCCCAGCAGATAATGTAAAAATAAACTGCAAAAGTATTCCGATCCTGCCGAGATGTCAAACTTATTTAACGTAGAGCGGTACGAGATAGTTTACAGCCCTCAATCCTAGGCCTGGGTTTGAGCTGAATAATATTTGACTCATTAACTAGGAACAGGTAGCAACAAACATGGGTATTTTAAAAAAGGAGCGCCCCTCGAAAGTTGGCGGCAACCCCCTCCGAGTGTATTTCAAATTATTTGTTCTTAACGAGTTTACTTTTCATTTAATTAATAAATATTTTCCTGTTTTACAGTTTGTCCTGAAGGCTTCTATGGCAAGCACTGCATCACTCAATGCGAATGTCCTTCACAAAATTTCGTTTGTCACATAGCAGTGGGTTGTGTTTGCCGTAAAGGATTTACCGGTGAAAATTGTGATGTACTTGCGGCTGAAGAACGCATACAAGAGGCGCAAGTTGGATGTAAGAAATCTTTATTTATCACTATTATTTTTTATAAAATGTTTAATGTTGAATATGTGTCTTCATTGCAGCCAGTCGTGCAGCTATCGCTTGGGGCTCGTTCATATTCCTTATTCTATGTGGTGTGATTATAGCTGTCGTTTTTCATTATCGTCGACGTGTTTCTAATTTAAAAACCGAAATACAGCATGTGCAGTATATTAGCGATCCAAGTCAAAATTGGGCAGATCGTCATAATTTCGATAATCCCGTTTATGGGTTTCAAGAGCAGCAACAACAACGTTTACTCAATAATATACGTCCAAAAATCAATAATTGTGATCGTGGTATGATGTATTCAGATAATTCAAATGCGAGTACTGGTTGTAAGTTAGCTACAGTGGCGGTAATTGTGTATAATTAGTAATAATCGCATTTCTCTTTCTTTTTACTCCCCGCCTGCAGCTGTTTCATACTCGGTTAACTTTTCACATGATATGAATGCTAAAAATTTAAATGCTGATCTCACCAATCCTAATGTTTATAACTCATATGAGGATCCTTTGAAAGAAGAGCACGTCTATGATGAAATTAAACAAAAAGAGAATTATAATAATCTTGGTAAGTATGTATATTTAAATTGTATAACTACTACTATGCAAGCTCTTCGTATTTTATATTACAATATGCAATTTCATCAATTTTAACATGCAAATTCGCAAAAATGCCAAAAAACAATGCGTAGTGAAAGTGTATTGCAAGAAACTATTTCCCGAGGGTAAGAAATCAAATTCAAGCCAACAAGCATATGTGGTGTGGTGTGCGTATAATTATCAACAATATCCTTTTTGTTTTTGCTAATTTTTCTAAAAGCTATTTGTATTCCAAAAATATTTGATTGTCACTACTAGAGAACACTTTTGTAGCATGAGATATATTTGTTACACTTTGCAAAGTAATATTTATAAATAAGCCTTTATCCACACATTTTTTTTTTTTTTTTTTTTGAAAATGAGGCGAGCCTTCGTTCATCATAACCAGGTGTCGAATTACCTTCCGTGATCGAGATCGAATTTTTAAATCACAATAGCTCTAAGTCCATAATTCGGAATGACGGTATACGTGAGCAACTGTCTGGAAATACCGGTTGGTTCAAAGTTCAACCGTTTAAAAGTTATTCTGACTTAAAAAATGGTTTACGATCACGGAACGTATGTTGTAATTCCGCCCCAGGCCTATTAAATAATGATTACTAATCGTAATGATTACCGGTTTGATTGATTATTTTCTTGAGAATCCATTTAATGATTTATTACCAATTACTTTAAATTTTTAATGATTATTTTCCAATTAATTAAAAAGAGAACCAAAAAAATCATGATTTTTTTTGGATTATTTTCAAATTTTTTCAGTATTGTAGAAGCATATATACATCAACAATATTAAAAAAAATCGAAAAAAAATCAAAAGTAATTGAAACAACAATTTTTGATTTCTTTTCATTTGTATGCCTTTCATGAACATGAAATGGTATTATAACGTTGGTCCGATGCTTGTAAGTATGAGAAGAAGAAGAGATAGACCCACCAATAAGTACACCGAAATGATCAGGGCGAAGAGCTGAGTTGATTTAGCCATGTCCGTCTGTCCGTCTGTCCGTCCGTCCGTCTGCCTTTTTGAACGCAAACTAGTCCCTCAGTTTTAGAGATAGCTCGATGAAATTTGATAAGAGGCAGCCATTTTGTAAGGCATTCATCATTAGTCGGAACCAGCATGATCGGACCAATACAACGCATAGCTCCCATACAATCGATTGTTCCGATAAACGGGTTTTGGCCTATAACTATTGCAATTGAAAAACTAGGAACGTAAAATTTTGCAGGTTTGGTGCATATTATATATCTAATGTGTGTAGTGAAAATCACTCAGATCAGACCAACAAAACATATAGCTCCCATACAATCAATAGTTTCGAAAAATGGGTTTTGGGCTATGTATCTTTAAATTAACAGTTTTGCAGAGTTTGTACTAATTGTGAGTAAGGATCGGACACTTAAAACCGTGATGCGTATTCATGAAAGGTATAAAGTTTTCGGCACAGTCGAATACAGCCCTTTCCTTACTTGTTTTTTTTTTTTTACTTTTTCTAATCGTAATCAATTAATAACTGCCTTTTCTTGAAAAACAATTAAAATAGTCATTACCAATTAAAAAAGCCATCGAATTAATTGATTACTAATTACCAAAAAAATTTAGCAGGTCTGATCATAACTTGTCTGTACTTACCTAGCAGTACTGTAAGCAGCTCACATCGAATAAGCGTTCTAAGAATCCTTATGTTGGGACATAAACTGAAACAACCAAGCTCTGCTGCATTCTCAAGTCGTGTAAAATTTTAAATTTTTGTTAGAGGGGCTTGAGTACTGTCACACAGTGCCTTTATAGTATTACGCCTTTTACTTGATTGCTCAATTGAGCTTCATTTCCCACTACTTATATCGTTCTGGTAGTCATTCAGTCAAGGCATGTATGTCAGTTAACTAAAAAGTTATTGGAATTGGCATATCGCTTAGTGTTCCTTCTAAGTTCTTCAATATCCGGTTTGATGCAGAGGCTGTTTCATTGCAGATATCGTCAGGGAGTTTTCCTATGATTTTGATCAACTGTTAGTATAGCATTTGATGTGCCAACTCTTCTCGGACTCGACACCAATTTCATGTTCGCGATTACTCCACACTTTGGTTACATAAAACCATTTGAACTTCATTTTAGACATATGGAGATCAACGCTATGTGTAGTCAAACAGCATCTAAACTCTCTCAGACGTTTTCGATTTAAGGTTTACTACAGTCAAATCTATTACAGAATGTTCTGGTGACGATCGGTGGTTCTGAGAACTGCAGGAACAACTTGGGTTCGTATACGGTAGGGCTAGCTGTTTTCCCACAAAAAAAAAAACAGCACCACCATTTGATCGGAGTTCTACCCGTCCTGCAGATATCGACGATTTAAATAAACTCATGTTTAATTTTTACCTTTAAAATCCTTCTGAAGTTGCTATTCATCGCTTTTAACAACCCCAATGACACTTAGATATCTGCAAAGAGCGAAGTTCTCGAACCGTCTTGAAACAGTGAACTTTGTGTACATCTAGAACTTGAATGTAGTTTGCTAAACCAACAGGCCTTGCGTATGGCGCTTGGGCTGGTCGCTCCTCAATTTCTGATTTCTTCTCTAGCATAAGTTTGAAGCTGCTTCTGTTCGCATCCTGGGGAGCGGCCTGTACGTCACCATTGCTTTGATGTCTTCCATAACCCACTTTCAAACTTAAGCATACTCCTTCGGATATTCTTCAATCTTCCTCTCATTTTGTTCCCATTTTCTAAAGGCAGCTAATAAGCACTGTTAGGTCATTCCGCTGCCTAGTCCTCGATTCCATATTCCATTAGGAATCCTGCTGTTTAATAACTGTACAGAATCTAATCTATCTATTTAAGCCCTTTTGAAGTTCGTTCTGCGTATATATAATATCTTTTCTGTACACCAAATAATATATTGTTAATTAAGATATGTTTTTACACCAATTTAATTATTAACTGTATAATCGCAATAAACCACACCTTAGTCGCTTAGTGCTAGCCTACGAGTCGCCATTTCACACTGCTTCAATAGAACTTTGTTTTCAATACTTAACGCACAATTTCACTTGTATTTCATTATTCCAAACTTTATTGTTACATGTTTGAATACCTTTCTTCCACTACTCTTTGATTAATTGTGTCTACTTTTTATTTTCTTCACAGATGAATACGATCACTTGGACTATTCACGTCCAAGCACATCTCAGAAGCCGCACTATCATCGTATGAACGATACAGTGCTTAATATAAATCATGATGAAGAGAAACCAACTAATTTGAAATCAATGAGTGATCTTTTGGAAAAGACAACAATTGAAAATGACAATGCGACAATGGCACCGACTGAGAGTGCGTCGACAACCGAAGAAGCTGAATTAGCATCAACATCAATGGCAGCACTTGCAAAGCAATATCAAGCTAGTAATGCGACTGAGGATACAACAAGCGATAGTATATGTGATAATGCATCGACGGCATCGCCAAGCTCCACTCCAAGTCATAATATATAAGTATGTAACGAATGAGAAAAGGATGTGAAATATGTGTTATGCGTCGAGCTATGATATTTAAAAAAGTTATGTTGTATACTGTGAGCTCTAAACAGTGTTTCAGTTGCGAGCTTGATCAAGCCTGCAGCAGGATTCCAGCATTCGTTATCTTTATCATACTATAGTCAAACATGTACAATTGGAATGCGCCTAAAAGTATGCAATTGCTAGTTACATTTCATTTGCACAACGAGTTTAAAGTGAGTTTTAAACATCACACCTAGTCACGGAATGACACAGTTCTGAAATGCTTATTTGTTCAAAATTACATCCAAAACGATAAACATAGTTAAACAATTTTTAAATCAAAATTTTAGCGGTTTCAGGAAATGGGGGAAACTAGTTCTAATTTTGCTCTACGCAGCCAAGCAGAGTTAGCCTCAAAACGTGCCGAGATAAGACTGACATCCACTGACACATTTATTTCTTTGTTCAAAGAACTTTTTTTTACAAAATTCATTTTAATAATTCGAATAACTTTGAAGTTATGACTTGATTTTTTGGTTGTTTTGTGAAAATCTTCAATAATTTTAATTCAAATATTTTTTTATTAACAATTAAATAGTCAAACAAATTTTTATCGATTTTAGCATCAATTTAGTCAGAACTAAATATGTTTTGAACTCAGAGACCTAGGCATTTGCAACGAATTATTTGCATACTATTAGGGGCGTAATATGTTAGGAAAGCTTCTAAGCGATAGCGTTTAACTCAAACGAATGTTGGTATCGGGCTGCTATGAAACAAGCGGCATTTTGTTTTCTTAAAGCTCATACTGCATTTACAATACATTTGAAAACTGCTGTATTGTATTTATTCATGACCTCACACATATATACATTTGCATATGCGGGCAAAATCTATCGCAAATTCAGAAATTTATGCAGCGCGATATGGCTAATCGATCGTATCAAGCTTCGAGCTATCTAAGCATGTGAACCCTTCAATGAGCCTCTAGACTCAACGCCTACATACTACACATATTTCATTATAAATATTTTTAATTTGTTTAATATTTATTCGTAATTGTATATTTTATATTTGTATTTGGAACTGCATATAGTACTATTAAGTAATATATACATCTTAAATACATACATATATATTTGTACACATATACACTCGAATAATATTTGTATGTTGTATGTCCATTTATTTTACTTTGTATATAATTTAATAAATCAATAAATAATATCTGTGAACGTTTATTATAATAATCTATGCAAAGTTTTTATTTAAACACTTAAGCAGCGAGCCTCTTTGCATTTTCTTGTTATTATTTGGTAAATTTTTTTAAATACTAATTGTGTATATATTTATAGTTAAAGTAATTTTTATACGAAAATTTGTATGTGAATTTCTAGAAATATTCTGCACGTATGTTCCATGATTATAGCTTGGTATGCTGCTCAACATTTTTAATTGATATTTTCAAAATTAGTGATATTCATTTAGATTTTTAATTTTATGTATTGTATTTGCTGCCAATCATGCAAGCACATAACTGATTAAGTTAGGATTACATGTAAAAGAAAGAATATAAAATATGTAAACCAACTCTAAACAAATTTTAACAAAATAAATTGAAGTCCGCCTAAAAATTTGAAACTCCTAATTATATGCTTAGGACACAGTCATAACTGGAGTTCAAATAGTAAGCAAAAAAAGCGCCTAAAATTATGTACTATCATATTAATAATCAAAGTCAATGGGTTGCCACGCAACATGAGGACGGTGTTCTTCCGAGGGAGACTAGAGTCATGCCAGCACAACTTCGTTCTGGATATTGTAACAGGTTGAACTCTTACTTATCCAGACTGAACCCCAGCATACCAAATACTTGCCCTGCATGTGGTATGCCCCCTCATGATACTAAGTATCTCTTTTCCAGTTCAATTGAACCTACTCTTCTAATACCAATATCACTCTGCTCCAACCGTGTTGAAACTCCGCGTTTCCTTTAACTTCCTTTAGAAGAGCTTGATGACGATTCTCAGAGTGATCTCGCCCATTAGGCAGGGTGAAGCACTGTTAATAGCAACAGCAAAAACATTCCAGTTAAATTCACGTGATCTGTCAAACTCCTTATCGGCCAGCTTTTGAATTTTGAATTGAATTGTCCTCTCGACATTGTTTTATTAAAATAAACTGTATAGCTTATAGTGCCGACAGTCAAAGTTCAACTGTAAAAATCGTATAAAAGCCAGGGAGCTATTTCTCAAATAGTGTATAGTTTCGGGCGCAACCTTTTGCATATACTTCTGATCTCTAGTCAATTATTTAGTTAGTTGTGACGTCATTAGGCGCATCTGTAATTTAGTTTTTGAAGCATGTTCTAGAATCCCAATGCCGAACTTTTGATCTATTTTAGGTAGTCGGTACGGAATGTATGGTTTCCGATCCACAAGTTTTCACTTATTTTCTATTTGTTACAGGAGCGGATACCTATGAAACCGTAAAAGAAGTAGGGGAGTTAAGAATAGGTTGGCCTTTTCAATCTTCTCAAAATAGGGGTTATTGTTGTAGTTCGCAAAATGCTCCACGAACGGTTTATAAAACTGGTGTTCTCAAAGAATTGACCTTGGGAGAAACGACTACTGTGTTAAAACTAGGTATTGCAAACTTAGCCACTTATATTTTTTTTCTCTTCAGACCTGTTAAATAATGATTACTAATCGTAATGATTACCGGTTTGATTAATTATCCATTTAAGGATTGATTACAAATTACTTTACATTTTAAATGATTATTTTCCAATTAATTAAAAAAATAATTATAAAAATCATGATTTTTACGATTAAAAAAACTAAAAATAATTTAAAAAAAATGTTTTGATTACTTTTGATAACTTTTTTTAATTTAATTTTTTTTATTGTTGATGTGTTTCTGTTTTTTTTTTTGATTATTTTTGATTTTTTGTTTTTGATTATTTTTTAAAATTTTTGATTTTTAAAATTTTTTTTCTTTGATTTTTTGTAATCATAATCAATTAGTAATTGCGTTTTCTTGAAAAACAATTAAAATAATCAAAGCTGTCTAATTAATTGCTAACTAATTACTATTCAAATTTAACAGGTCTTCTTTAATTATTTCAGAAAAATAAAATTTACCAGGACTCACTTGTGAACGAACTTAGTAAATAACCAAAAAACCTTAAATACATAATTTTTAAGCAGTACAGTTTTTAATTAAAAAGTAACCATTATGATCGAAAATTTGTTTACTTGAAACGTTTATACTGTTTTTAAAAGCATTTTTAATAAAAAATTAATAATGCAGGTTCACAAGTTTGCTCAAAAAAAATTTTATAAAATAAATTTGCTCAATTTTCTGTTACGAAAATCAATTTTTTTTGTCGTATTAGTCAAAATAAAAAGAAAAACAAGTACCTCTTCCCGTTATGTAATCAATTTATAATTAATTATTTAGCGTAAATGTTTACAAAATGTTCGCATATTTATATACAAAAAAAATATTATTTAGCAAAAGTTACATACATATTAAGTAAGCCGTATATACAAAAAACTAAAAAGGAACATGTATACAATAATTAAATTAATGAGTGAGATGAATGAAGCAATAATTCAAGCTTAATAGATATTCATAAATTTTTAAAATAAACAAAAAAAAATGTTATGAAAATTGTATATTACAAACTTTAGAAAAATTATGTACAGTTTCGGTGAAAATCTTAGTAGTACGCTTACGCAGGGCAGGAACAATTAAAAAAGTAATATGTAATCGTGTTCACAAAAAATATTCGTTTACCCGTTTATAACGCTAACATTGTTCTATACAAATCCCAAAAAATCAATGATTTGTGTAACCAAAAAAAGCGGCATTTTGCCTGATTGTAAAAAGTTACCTCAGATACAACTGTTTTGACTCGAAAGGATTTTACAGTGAATACCGAAAAAATAATGCGTTAAGTGTTACTCAGATTTTGAGTGCAACTGTATTCATAAAATATTTTTTTTATCGCCGGCTGATTGGAAGATCAAAAACGGCCTATTTTAACTGAAAATGTATTGAAATTACGTCGAAATAGAGGCTTTTGGAATATATTCTAAGAAAGGGTGTTCTTCAAAAAACTGCTAAGATAGCGCCGTTTTCAATAGTTTTCTTGAACAAGGTGATCTTCGAATCAGCAGTCCATATTTAAAAGAAAAAAATCAAATTATTATATCTTCTAAACAATACTTTTATAATCGTCGGTTGAGTGTAAGCTCATGTTATTTCAGCTAGCAATTCGAAAATGCGTTTCGTTTCGAAAATGGCCTATTTCAGCTGAAAAATGTATTGCATTTACTTACTTTGAAATGTGGTGTTCTTTAACCGAGTTGCAAGTTAGGCCAATTTTGGAAAAAGCTTTCGAACTTTCAGTCACTCAGTTGCCGACTCATATACATAATAGCCACTTATTGTTAAATTAGAAAACGATATAACAATACGGTAATATTTACAATGAAAAACATAAAGGCCAAATTTTAAAATAAATGTTATAAAAGCTTACATATTTAAAAATGTACTATTTATTGTATAATGCTGGCATAAATGTACGTATACTACATTGTTTTAAATCAATTAAAACCCCTTTAAATAAATATACTTATTTATGCATAAATTACATTTTATGTAATGGAGAAAATTATTTTGAAATACAAGATAATGCAAAGCTTAAAAAGTGGTATAGTATTTCTAAAGGAGAAAAGAAATCAAAAACAAAAATCATTTGTGCAGTTAAATTTTAAATTTAGAAGTTAAAAGTTTATAAGTATATATTTGTATTTTAGATATCAGCTAGAGCTTTAAGCATCAAGAAATATAATATATATATTTAATATAAAATATATACATGTGTGACTAAGTTATTGCAGCATTTTCAAGATACTCACATACATACATACAGTTGTGTTCAATATAATAGTGAAATTAAATTGGATATGGTTCGACGAAATAAGAAGAAGCTGTAATTTAATAATTTTCATATAAAATGTAGCAAATTCCACTGATGAACCACATAAAATTTTTCTAAGTTTACACAAAGTTTAGGAAATTTTATTCAACTTTAAGAAATGGTCATCAAAATTTAGCAATTTTCTTTGCAAGCTAGAACTCGCTCAAACATTATCTTGAATTTTCACAATATCAAGGAATGAGTGATTTATTCCATACAACACATGAAGAAAAATTTATTTTGTATGGAAAAAAATACCCAACATCCTTGACAAAAATATTCAAAAAAATTATGGCGAAGTTTTGAGGTACTTCTAAATTGCACACTTTTATGTTAAAATTGAATGAGCTATTAAACTGCGTACTCAACAATGTCCTAGAAATTCTGCCAAATAATATTGAAATTTTGATGTAAATTTTTAAAAGTTTAATTAACTTTGCTGAACTTTGTGTAAACTTTGAAATTTTTTTTAAGTGGTTTCTGTTATGGAGTTCGCTATATTTTAAATGAAAATTACTAAAAGCACAGCTTCTTGTCATCTCATTTCGCCGAACGATATCCATTTTAATTTCACTACTATTATATTGAACACAAATGTACATAAGAGAAAATCGCCTTGATCTATATACATAAAAACATTAGGCAAGAGTATGCAGAAAATGCTCCTTAATAAATATACAAGGTGGCGCAAAAGTAAGCTTCCGATGTTCAGCATATCGGTTGTGGCACGTGCAGTGTGTGCTGTTGCACCGTCTTGTTGGAACCACATGTTTTCCAATCCCAATTCATCAAGTTGCGGCAAAAAGAACTCGTTGATCATTGTTCTGTAGCGCTCACCATTCACAGTAACCGTTTGGCCCCGACCGATTATTGGTCAAATAAATAGTCAGCAGTATTCCGCGTTCTGGAGCAGTGTAACGTAACATTGTTTATTAACGTGTATTTCGCATGTGTTTACTACACAAATGTCAAAACAGAACTGACTTTAGGGGCCAATCGCAAAAGTTATAGCATTTTCTGATAGGAGGATTACTTTTGCGCAGTAACCGTTTTTCACCGACCGATTATTGGTCAAATAAATAGTCAGCAATATTCCGCGTTCTGGAGCAGTGTAACGTAACATTGTTTATTAACGTGTATTTCGCATGTGTTTACTACACAAATGTCAAAACATAACTGACTTTAGGGGCCAATCGCAAAATTTATAGCATTTTCTGATAGGAGGATTACTTTTGCGCCACCCTGTATATGTACATATACGTATACACTTGAAGATTCAATAAATATGTATGTATTTTAAAAAAAAGTTGACCTCGTATTATTAAAGCGAAGTTCATACTTGAATGACCACAAGAACCAGGTATTAGACGCGATCTACTATTGGAACCGATCCCGGTAGGTTGTTTCTGCCAAATTTAGTAGCTTAAGAAATTGCAGAGATATCAAGACTTGGTTGATCAGCACTGAAGTGCCCACAACAGCTGGTTCTACGTACTGATGCACCTAAGATCCTGCAACCTCTCTGCTGGCGCTGACAAGTTATGCCCAACTCTCAAATCCCTATAGAATCAAACAAAACCCAACTACTAGGTATCAATTGTCATGAGTGATAAGACTAAGTCGGTCCCGAAGAGATCCGCCCAACCAAGGCTGGTACCGTTCCTGAAACCTTGCAAACCAGCAAGTTAGAGGGAGTCATATCATTCATTCCCCCTAAAAATGGCATCCTTCGAGCATCTCCTTGCAGCAGGGCTGCTCTAAACTCTCTTCTTCGGGCGGGTGTTAAACCCAACCCGGGATCAAAAGAATGGATTTGCTGCGTTTGCTGGAAGAAGATTTATGTCAAACGTTTACACTCCGTCCAATGCCTCCCAGGAGATTAGGGAGACATCTCCGGTCTGGATATTTTAATAAGTCAAACTTCTACATATCCAGACTAAACCTCGCCATATAACATTTATGCCGGGCATGTAAGGATTTCTCTCAGCAGCAAACTCACTATGGTTCAACCTTTTTGAAACTGCCAATTTCCCAGGACTTCAGTTATAAGAGATTGGTGACAATTTCGAAAATGGACGTGTCGATAAGGCAGCGCCAGTTACTGTTATAACAACAACATGGCTTCCCAAACAATGACTCCCTGATCAATAACAGCAGGTACTTTGGAGTGCAGGTGCAAAATTAAGATCTCACATCGTAAATTTTGCAAAATTTCACTTTACTTTTTCCCAGAAATTGAACACAACCGACAACCGAAACAATTGCTCTATAGGTGCGTAAACGTATGCTTAACATTTATAATTTTGTGCTTAATAAGACTTCTGCTATACCATATCAAAGAGCATATGTGATATCAAAACAACATCACGTCATATGACATTGTAGCCACTTCATATGATGTCTTAAAAATATCACTTGAAATAATATCACACAACGCTTATTATACCATACTGTCGCTGCTTCGTTAGCATCTGGTATTATATTACACTTTTAAAAAATGCAGATGCAACACAAATGAGATTGTGCTTTCAGTTATGATATTTTATTTTAGCCAATGTTATATGATGTTTATCTTACTTGTGTGACCTTTATATAGTAAAAAAGGTGCGATTAGTCTAGGATGAATCCCAGATGAGCAAGGAGCATGTGACTAATGCCAGTTTTGATCTCTATATAAGAGTGGACTGATCGCTTTTGTTTGAGCATGTCCGATGAAGATAATAATTCTAATCTGTTATGCCTAAAGGGATATTGACGGACATATCCGCTTTGTTCCCCTGCGGGTACGGTCAGACAAATCTACTTTCGACTCCTAAAAGTATGCTGCACAAATCAAAGTGGACTTATTGGACCAATTAAATCCCACTGTAGACGAAATTTATAAGTCGGGAGCTACTCTATTTGGTGATAAGCGTTCGTTATAGGATTAGATTATATTGATATTATTAAAATTAAAAAATTATGTAAAAGTTTCATATGTCTCTCTTTTCTAGCTTAGATTTTTTTGGACTGATATATATTTTTCTGTAAAACTGAAGGGTTAGTTGCGGGCCGTTATCTTTAGAAGTAAGTCACACGATTTATGCAGGGAAGCTTCACAAATTCCCACTGTCTCCTTTTACAAATACGGCCGTACTAATCATGGACCCGGTAAAAAACAATGGAGTATCAGAGTATTCTAACACTTATCCTCCTTCATATAAAAAAGGTGGTCCAATGTACATGGCGATGCCCGGTGATTGGATCACCTAATCCATCACGGAGTACCCTTTACTCTGCTTCTGGATACTCTATCAAGCACGTACGGGAGAGTACTTTCAAAATTCTGCCAAAAGATTACTCCATAGAGTATTCTATACCAAAGCTAGAGAGGAGTAGGTGTACTTTTGAGGACCACCTACTCCCTCTCTCGCCTAGGTACTCTATGGAGTATTCAAAAGCAAAGAAATGGTGAAAGCTTGGTCTCCAACAAAATTGCAAACTTTTTTCTTCTGAACAGCAACGAATATTTGTGGAATTTATGTAGTAAACAACAAGTGCCTAAAAGTATGCAGTCTCACGTACCTCACTCCTACACGGAGAAGAAATTTCTTTGATACGCGCGACTCAGGGTTTATCCAGATTTTGGCATACTTAAATAGCAGAGCAGAAATTAAACATAAGCGAAGGCGACATTTTTTATATCGTGCGCCTAAATGTATGCTATAAATTTTCAAGGGACACTGAAATGTCTATATTAGTGAACTAGAGTTATGAGTAAATGAAAGAAATGAGACAAGACATAAATAAATAAATTTAAATTGAATTTTTTTAACGAAGATGCCAGAGTGATAATTTATTTACTTTTTATAAACAGCTTTAAATTACAACTAACGTTAAGTTCATACACAAACATACAAACACTGTGTTTTAGCTTATTTCAATGGATTTTCAAAACTTCTCCTGTTCTTCGGTATGTCTCTAATAATTATTAGTATAATAATTCTTTTGTAATTGTTATTTATTTTATAATTTAATATTTTTATTTAGCTTCTACAAACTAAGCGACTGGAATGAGTGCAACTTACAACTACAAAACTTTGTCTTATTTACTTTAATGATTAGTATGCAAAAAGTGGGCACGCACGCGCACATCTACAAATAACCATGGCCCGCGACCTCGGCGGGTATATAACCCTCACGTCCATCGCGCGTACACACATAGAACCATTGACGATGATCTTTGGATTCGCGACACTCGCATAGCGTCACAATTTCACCTTTATGCAGCACAATGCTATCGGTGGCGTAATCGCAGTTGATGGCGACCAAAGTCTGACGCAGACCATGCTGCTTACGGCTAACCACATGCAGCACGCTCCCATGTTGTTGATTGGCATTTTGCGCACTGCCATTAGCAAGACCTTTGGATGCGCTTTGTGTTGTTGCTGCAGCAATGTTATCCGCGGCCGCTGTTGAATTGCTAATCACCGACACTGACGCAGACGCAGGCGCCGCAATATACGCATTCTTTGGATGAAGATGTTGGCCATTGTGACCGTTTGTAATATACGTTCCGTTGATGAGCGATTTGTGTTGCAATTGTTGTTGCAACTGTTGTTGTTGTTGCATATGTTTTTGTAAATGCAGCTTAGACTTTTGCTGTTGCTGTTGCAGCGTTACATATTCATCGTTGCTGCCGCCATTTTGCAACGCCAACGCGGCCTGCTTGGTGGACTTGAGTTGCGCGTAGGCTTTTTCGACTAGACGCGGCTGTGATGCCGCGCGTAAATATAACCGATCAACCTGATGTTCACCACAAGTAGACGCGGATGCGGACACAACTGACGCATTACCATTTTTCGCATCCACGTCGGTGCCAACGGCATCACCGCGTTTGCCACGTGGTGTGCGCGCGCCATCTGAGCGTGTACCACCACGCAAGCGTATCTCCTTTTCTGAATCGGTCATATTACCGCCAGGACGTGGAAATATATCTCTATTAGATTCCCAGCAGGGCGCAGGTTTGCTGTTGTTGGAAGCGCTACGAGCAACGCCGCCGCGTACATTCGACGGTAGTATACCCAATGGTAGACAGCACGCATAACCCACATAACCTTCCTCAGCATGCGGCGTCTGTACATATAACCAATTTTGATTTTTAAATACCGCATTCACGACCATACCCAGCGGCAAGGAAATCTCAATTTGTTGCTGTCCTGGACGCGTCTGATAAAGTGTGGTGGCTGTGGACAGTACGACGGGTATATTGCCAGGCGCAGCTAGCGAACACTTCGAAAGAAATTCGTCCACATTGCTAATTTCATAGCCGAACTTTGGTACGCGATTACGTTCGCGCCGCTTGCGATGACGATGTCGACGGTGATGGCCCTCCGACGCAGCAATCAAGCTCGGTTCAGAATAAGTGCCCTTCAAAGACTTGAGCTCATCTTTTTCCAACACAACTGTAGTGGATGCTACCGACGCACAGCCATTTCTAACCACGTGACTCGCCTCAGCTCCATCCGCATTTGGTCTTCCCGTCGTCTGTAGCGTCGCCATTTTGGCAGCAAGCCTCTTACGTATCTCATTACGTTTTTTGGCCAATGAAAGCGCTTCGCTTGTGTCTGTGTAACTCTTCGGCAATCTTTGTGGTGTACACACGAAGAGCAGCTCGCGTGAGGGCGCGCGTGATTTATCGCGGTACTCCAACAAATTCTGATTACTGAAGAACATTTGTGGCTGCAATGCATTAGCTGGCATGTGCGCGGTGGGTGTAGTCGCATAACCATTGAGTGGATCTGTGCTTCCTGGCAGCTGTTTGAGACGATATCGTTTTGTTGTTGTTGTCGTTGCGGTAGTCGTTGTATTCGTTGTGGATGTGGTGGTCAATTGTGTCGGCACCACTTCGGTGCGCTGCTGCTTGTGTGGTTCGGCACCGAATGCACCATTCACACAACTCCCGTTATTATTATTTGGCGTGTCTACAGTGCCGTTACCGAGCTTCTTGCTGGTTGTGGTTGCTCTGTCTGGCGCGCCATCATCATCATTCGTTGGTGTTTGTACTTCGTTTAGTTGCTGTTCTTGTTTCTCTTGTTGTTGTTGCTGTTGCTCTCTTAATACCCAAGTCAGTGAGATACGCGGTCGGCGTAAACTCAAGTTCTGACCCATGTCCTGCTGATGCGTTGAGTTTTGTGTTAATCTTTGGTACTCGTCTTGTGTGCCTCCTTCTCTGCACTCTGCGTTTAAATGTGCGCCCACGCCATCATTACTGTAGATGCTTGGACGTAGTTCAGGTGTGCTTAAAGCACGTCCTACCTGCACCTGCCAACTACCAGGTTGTAGATCTCTGAAACGTTCACCTTCACGATCTCGTATCACTGGACGGATTTCTGCAGTTTCCACATAATTTGTGTTGGAAGGGCTGCCAGTGCGTGGTGGTGGGGTTGCTGTAAAATTGCTTACAGAACTGTCGCTGCTATCATTGAGCTCGACGGTTTGTTCGTGCTGCTGCTGTTGTTGTTGGTGGTGTAGGATAAGCGAGCAAGCGTGTAATAAATCAGGACAGTAAGCATCTGAAAGATAAATTAAAAATATACAGCTCAGTTAGAAATAATATATATCTTACGAAGTATACATGCTAAGGGTTTAAATGCATATACCGGTTTTGACAGGTGCTCCAAAGAGCTGTCTTTCTACAAACTGGCAAGCTCTGTACGAAACTCCTCCACCTACAAGCGAAATACTGCAATTCTATAGGAGTGTTGTCCACCGTACCAAAAGCTAAAATACTTCAGAAATTTCTTTAACAAAAGGTGCGACCCTGACTATGTCCGTAAAGCTCTCCGAGTGCTTCTCAGGAAGAATGCATCGACCTAAATTAGGCTTTGTTGAACCCCAGATGTGTTCAGTTGAGAGATTGTGTGAAAAACTTTCTATTCGAATTTATACGAACCAGTGGCAGCAGTAAAAGAAGGGGACCGACCATCCCTTGGAGAGGTGCTGTTTGATGGCAGGCCTTCAACAACATCGGTAAGTTCCTTTGTCAAGCAAGCAAACTCTGCTAACAGCAAATTCCATGGCCCAACACCATGGATATGAAGATGAGATAAAGCTCTATGAGAGCTGCAAATATTCTGCCACCAAAGAAAGTAGTCAGGTAAGCGATTACTAGATTACCGAACGGTACGTTGGGTCAAAGGAGTTATTCCAAACCTCCTTACGGATTTTTACAGTTTCCACATAATTGGCGATGGAGGGCTGCCAGTGCGAGTTTTTCCAAATTTTCGGAGGTCAGACGATACCTTGAGACACAACTAATTTCTACTACTAAGAAGACTTTCCATCTTCAATTTCGAAGATTTTTGCATTTCTATTTTATTCGGGGAAGTAAGAAGGCTTTGTTGCAAAGGAAACTGAAGTTGCGCATCACGGGCAGGATGCTGTTAGATGGCTAACCCCTTCTCTACAGTAAAATTGTTAACCAGTCTATAAAAAAGGCAAACTTAGAGCTCCACTTTGTATCGCGTTCCGTTTATAAGTCAGTCACAAGACACTTTGAAGTATCGGATGTCTATAATCACTCACCAGAACTAAGCCTAAAATATTCCAAACGGATCCAATTCAGAACTAGCAAAAGCGAAGCTATCGTGGAACTGGCAGCACTGTTACTGGTAGCCCAATAATGTACTGGACGACAATCGTACAGTTGAAGCATTATAGTTGAAAGTATTTGGGTATTGAGCTTGAACTAGTACTGTTGTGAAATGGTTTAACTCTATGCTGGTTCTGATTTAGACGAATTTTCTACAGGGTCACTGTTAATCTCCTGCGTTTTCTTCACTTTAGATGACACTGGCTGAGTAGATAACCTTAATTAAACTGTCCTTTTGCAACTGTCTTTGAGGAGCTACTATCCGAGCTTACTAGAATCTTATCCGAAAAAAGACTGTGAGATTGGCCTTAAGATCTTCCCCTCATTTTTTGTAGATAGGCATGAAGCATTTCGACTGATCTTCATACATTCATTTGAAGTTAGAGTAAAACTCTTTCGAAACCAAAACTTGTAGTTAAATCAAGCATCGGAAATCCAAACAAAAGATGTTGAAAGATATAACATACAATATGGCACCTTAGAAACTTAACTCAATAAACAATTGTCCCCATATACATACCCCTTAAGCCGCGACCAATGCGCTGTTGACGACTTTGACGTCGCCGTTCACTACCAAACGGCAGTCGCGCATATGCTTCGCTATCGCTGCTGCTACCACAAAGCTGGTTGTTATTATTGTTGTTGTTGATAAACTGATAATTGTTGCTGTTGCTGTGCCTGTTACCAATGCAACAATTGCTGCTGCTTGTGCTATCTGTGCTGGCGGCGTTGATATTCGACAAACGTTGTTGTTGTAATAAATGTAGGCGTCTGCGTCGCCGCAGTTGTTGTTGTTGTTGCTGTAGGCGCAACTGTTGATCTCTGTTTTCAAATTGTACTTGAAATAAATGCTCTTGCTGTTGTTGTTGTTGTGGCTGGCGCTGCTCTCCAACAGTTGACGCCACATTCTCGCTATTTTGCACTAAATGCAGCCTCTGCTGCTGCTGCTGCTGCTGTTGACATCCAATACTGTTTGCGGGCAATACAAACTCCACATAATCCGCCCCCGTAGCATTACTGTCCAATTGAGCTCTGAAAGGTTGACATTGCCTTGGATTTGTGGTGCATGTCTGCCAGATATCCGCACTGCGGCCGTTGGCTATAGCATTCAAAAGTACACCACCACCAGCAACACCCAGAATCACCCCACTATGCTGTGGCGGTGTGTAAGAGGGTGGCGGTGTAGCTGGTAGTGAATCGTAGACAGGTGGTGGTGTACGACGGCAAAGTACTCGATTAGCAAACTGAATTTGTTCGTTTATGTCTTCTTCTGCACGTTCAACTTGTCGTCGTTGTGGTAGTTGCTGGCTCGTCGTCGAGTTATCTAAAGCATTTGCCAAACGAAGCGTAACAACGTCACTTGTACTCGAGCTGGACGGTGGGGTTGTTGGGGCTAACGTCGGCGCTGGCAATGTGCCACCTTGTGCTTGACGCAGTTGTCCTTGCCCTTCGTTTTCATGCCAACTGCCACGTTGAGTGTGCCTGTCACTTCGTCTATGTTGCCCTTGGCGTTCTGCAAATAAAATGTAAAAAGGCAAAAGATAACAATGAAATCGAGTGCCAACAGATTAAAAAAATAGGAAGAATTGCAAGAACTTTATTTAGGAGGGTTGCAAAGCGACATAGTCAAGTGGATGAAGTGGGAAGAGGATTAGCGTACATTTTTTGTTTGGTTTCATCCGTTTTACAAGCAATTCAAAGGCAAATACGCAAATTAGTGCAGCGAAATATTTTAATAACTCCAAGAGCAACCCTTTGGTACTAAAAATATGCTGCGGTGGATTAAAATATCCTTTTTTTGAGTGTGCTCAAACCTTTTAGCAAATGTTGGCATATACAGGGTGCATGAGGTACTTGGGATAAATTTATTTATGATATGCTAATAACCAGGTTAAATGAAGTAATCCCAAGTGGTATAGTCTTATGTGAAGGTACTATTCATACCCCCTCATAACACGATCCAACACCGTCTTCGCGATCCCCAGATTTTCTACACAGAATCCCCTTATGAGTGGGATAGAAACCTGTTAAACTTTTCTCGATTTTTAAGCTCAAAAATATCATAACTGCAATTGGAATTATAGCACTCTAATATCAGCGCCATAATCACAAGCCAAAAAATAGGTACTTGGGATAATGTAACGGCACTTGCCCGAATATTTTTGCTTACCTATATTTTACAAATTATACTCGCTTCCTCTTAATTTACCCCTTGATCTCTCTCTTATTTTTCTGTCTAATTTCTTTATTTTTCTTCCCCATCACAACTCCCTTTTATTTACTTACTTCATTCTCCTTTTCTTCCTCTCCCCAAATTATATCGCTTTCTGCTAATTTACCCTAGATCTCTCCGTTTTTTCTTTCTTATTTCTTTACTTTTCCTCCATATCTCAACTCCCTTTTCCTTACTTACCTCATTCTCCTTTTCTTCCTCTCCCCAAATTATACTCGCTTCCTCTTCACTAATTATACTCGCTTCCTCTCAATTTACCCTAGATCTCTACCTTTTTTTCCCTCATTTCTTTACTTTTCCTCCATATCTCAACTCCCTTTTCCTTACTTACTTCATTCTCTTTTCCTTCCTCTCCCCAAATTATATCGCTTTCTGCTAATTTACCCCTAGATCTCTCTCTTATTTTTCTTCCTCATTTCTTTATTTTTCTCCATTCTTCTTTCCTTCCTCTTCCCTCTCTTCTTTCTATTTCTAATCATCTTCCATTTCCTCTTCTTTATTCTCGTATCCGTTCTGCTCCCCTTTTCGTCCCCATCTTCTTATTCTCTTTTTGTTCCTCTTCTTGTTCCGTTTCCACTTCCACTACTCCATATTTCATATCTATATACAAAATATTACAGCGGTGGTACTGACATGTACTAAGTTGCGAAGAGATAGGGAACGTTTTTGGGAGTGGGGCCGCCCATTTTTCCAACATTGTATACAAATTTATATCTGAGGAACACATTAATGACGAATTGGAGAATTTAATTGAATGGGGGCGTGGCACTGCCTAGTTATCCAGATTCAACATGAAAACTTTCTTATCTCTTAAGTTGAACCAAATTTATAAATGAAAATAAATGAAAACTTTCATCAAAATCGGTTGAGTGGGATATTTCTATATTAGGATATTGGATAGATCAGTCGGTGCTAGTAAACATAGAAGGGCTTAGAGTGGAGATTAGGAGTTCTGCCATTTATTCATAAACTATAAATTTTAAACAGGGCCTGTACGTTCCTCATGCTTTTTAGATTGCAGTTTCTCCGCAAAAAAACTGGACGACTTTGCACTCAGTCGATAGTATTTCAGTGGCCTGGAATATTTCTCACACCCTTTATATTCTTACTTATATTTGTTCCACGTTTTAAATTCGTTGCCCTTTCGCATTCAATTATGACTCTTCAGTTGCTTTGATGACTTTAAAATAGTCTAAATCCTTTTCACTGTTCTATTTTTGTGTTGATTTTTAAGAGCTCTCAATCATTTAGGTTTATGCAAATTCGCACTTGAATTAATTAAAACAAAGGTTGGAATTCTCGAAAACGTAATTTCGTTCTCTATTACCCCTTCGTTAGATTCTTGTGCTTTAATGTATGCGAATAGGCCAAGATATATGGCCAAGGGCTTGGGATAAGTCATACAAGGACATGATATTCGGATTTTCTCTCATCTACAGTGACTCCGTTTGTGGTAATATCCTGCTTCGGTTGCAGAGAAGGTAGAATCCCTCAAGACTGTTTCAAACTTTGGGAGAGTATATTTTCGTTCTGTCCCTATTCCGTTGAGTTTAACTATCTGCAGTGACATGATTTCCGCCGGTTCCTAAAGGGAGGAAGTTCCTCATGGTTTTAAATAGGAATTTTTCAACCGTGACATTTCTGCCAAGGAGCTATTCCTCGTCACTTGGTGCAAAGTTATGGCTATCTGTTATCCTTTCTGTACTACAATATATTGTTTGAGTTTTCGGAATGTTCATCGGAATAATAAAAGTTAACCTCACTATAATAATAATAAACCCAACGAATTGCCCACCATCCCGCCCAACCGAAACGAGGGGCGCATCCGCATAGCGCGCGGATATTCAGATCAAAATTGTAAGAGCATATGGCAGTTCTATCTCTGGTCACTTTTGACAGATTGGGTTCTTTCACTGCTATTGCTGAGTGATTGGACTTCAATAAAGACCTTCCTTGGACAGAATATGAAGATGCTCGAAAGAACTCCAGACGGAATACTAGAAGGTAGTATCGGGAGAATCGGTACTTTTGCGGTAGGAAAAATCTATCCGCAACCAACGCCAAATACAACAACCGAAAGTTCAACTACAACAACCACAAATTCAACAACAACCCACTACAATTACTACTCACAGTTATCTAATCAGTTGTGAGTCCATCCAACTTTGATGAATTTCAATTTTAATGTCGGCCAGCAACATTTTTTAGCCCCGCAGTATTAATCATCAAATAGCCAATTGCATATCTGGTCGATAACATCATTATGTTGTTGTTGATGTATTCATTATCTATAGCTAAGACAATTTGTCACCAGTGAATACTACAAAAAGCCAAAGCAACTAGTTTTCACTGTTGTTATTGTTGTTGCTGTTGCTGTTGCCGTAACACAGCTGGTCATGTTGTACGCTTGTTATTGTCAGCTGCTCATGTCTTTATTTGCAACATTTATGGCCAATGGTGATGCATGTTTAAAGTGACTTTAATACAAATTTCTTGGTACCTAGTGGTGACGTGTGGATCGATTAATAAATCGTTTTTTTTTTTTGAGTCAGTTTTTATGCAAGGCGAATTCAGTACAAGGTGGCATTATCCAATCAGCTGATAGCTACTTTTTTCTCGAATTTTGACACTACAAATTTCACCGCAGCACGATTTTGACATTAGATCCATTAATTACAAAAACAAAATACATGGAAAATTTGTGTCTGTATGTTTGTAATTCGCCTTGCTTCCAACTTATATTAAATTTTGCCTTGGTTTTTATGTGTAAACATCTTTGGGATCAGTATAGGGAGTGCAGTAAAGTTATGCTGATGTGGTTCTAGGCCTATCTGAGTTGTAAATGAGATTTGGTTTAGCATTTAGAAATTCTTCCCAGCTGACCAAAAGTAGGAAAAAAGACTCCATTCCGAGCCATTAAACGCACATTCCTCGGAGGTTTACCCTCAGAAATGAGCTCTTTTCGGAGCCCTAAAAAGAGTCATGAAAAAGTATTCAAAATGAGCTTATTGGAACCTTTTTGGACTCTTTTTCCAGCATTTTATTCATGCTTCTCTGAAGCTTTATTTGAGTCTTTTTTACTTAGATAGAAAAAAAACCCCCAGAAAATGCTGTAAGACATTCATATAATTGAGCCTTTCAGTTCATCCGCTCTACAATATTAATTTCTTTTCCCAAGGCTCCGTGAATCTTCATAAAAATGTGGGTTTTTTTAATGTTTAATATATAACACTCTTTTTGGATCGTTTAGCTATTAATAACATTTGTGACGAATTCGATGAGTCATTGATTATTAATCCTGGGTTCGATCACTATAAAGTTAAATAAACACACGCACATATACTTTAAGTAATAGCTTGTTTTATTTAGTATTAATAAACGCAATACAAATTTAAGAGTTTGGTAATTCACAGCAGTTCACGGAACATAACTTGAAAATAAACTAATGCCTTGCTTGGTCACTGCCTTATAAAAAAAAAAACCGCTATTACGCATGTAAGCTTTGTGGTTAGTGTAAGATAAAATAAAAAAAAATAAAAATAAAATAAAATAAATTAAAATAAAATATAATAAAAAAATTAAAATAATATAAAATAAAATAAAATAAAATCAAATAAAATAAAGTAAAATAAAATAAAATAAAATAAAATAAAATAAAATAAAATAAAATAAAATAAAATAAAATAAAAAAAAATAAAATAAAATAAAATAAAATAAAATAAAATAAAATAAATAAAAATAAAATAAAATAAAATAAAATAAAATAAAATAAAATAAAATAAAATCAAATAAAATAAAATAAATTAAAATAAAATAAAATAAAATAAAAAAAAATAAAATAAAATGTAATAAAATAAAATGAAATAAAATAAAATAAAATAAGATAAAAACAAATAAAATAAAATAAAATGAAATGAAATAAAATGAAATGAAATATAATAAGATAAAAGAAAGTAAAAAGTGGCTCACAGTCAAAAAGAGCAACCGTAAGTAATGCAATTTTCAGCAAGAATTTCTTCTCTCTAATAATTTCGATAGCTTCTTATATACAATAGAAAGCTTAGGACTTGTGGAAAATTCAGGACGAAGTTCTATCAAAATTTTAAACTTTTTACCAAGAAATTTTTGAATTTTTTTCTAGAATGCAGATTTGTATCTCAATCAATAGTAGTAAGATACTAATCTTAAGCCGATAAAAGAGTTATTGGACAAAGTAATAAGAACAATTGCGCCTCTAAATTTGTATGAAAAAAAAAATGGTTATGTCCAACATTGTGTTTTTGGTATAGTACAGATCTCAATAGAACTAAGTGCAAATTAATTAATTAATTTATTAATAATTAATAAATGTAATAATAATAGTAATTTAATTAAATTTATGTGCAGGATAGACATGATACGTAAAATCAAGCTTCACGTGTACTTGGCATTCACGAATTTTTTTTGTGATCATTCGACATTGCGTAGCGGTTGCTTAAGACCAGTGGTCAGCATAAAAAGAAGCCTCAAGATGAGGATTTATTTCTCTGCTAAGCAAAACATGCATGCGTTGTTAGTATAGCACTTATCATTCAATGCCCTGTAGGGAAGTCAGTAACTAGTTAAACAAATTGCTGGTTCAGACCAAATTGCTGGTGAACATATGTAGTTCGATTTTCAGGAAAGTAAATGCCGACCTCTAGAAACACGTATTTCGAGTGTTAGAATAGAAGCAGTTGGTTCTTTGAAGGACTCGGTTCGCGTTACTGCGTATCACTAGCGAGTGCGAGGTACTTGCAGCAGTTGTTGTTGATATTCACATACATGTCGCAAAGCAATAAACGGCTAGCGGCTGATGGTGTTATAAGTGCCATGGGTTAGCTCTGATGATTATGGAACCAGTATTTATTGTGAAAGCAAATCGATATGCATATATGTATTCAAATTTGGAAATGTATAGAGCTTAATTAGGTCGCGTGCAACATCGAAACACTTTCATTTTTCGCCATAAACCATAAACGACCTCATAAAAACAAGGACTAAAGCGTTGGTAGTGGAGGTGGAGTCAACTAAGAGTATTTGAACTAGTTGAATGGGTATTCATGCAGGGTGAATAGCACACCAGCAACAAAAGTAACAACAACAAAATTATTTACTCTGCATTGAAGTGGAGGCATTTGTATGTGGTTGTTTTGTACGAGAGACCTTCTTGTTGTTGTTGCAGTTGCTGCTGCCGCTTGTTGTAAATATTAGTTCCGCGAAAGCATGTCGTAAGGCATCTTCAAAATCACGTAAAGTTCATTAAAACACTTTGGTGGGGCAGAACGAATCATCATGATTACCAATAATAGGCGCTGCCGCTGCTGCTGCCCCGACTACAGCACCAACAGCGATTATTGTAGACCCATCAGGCAAAAAAGAAATATTTTTACAATTATGGGGTTGCATCTCTATTTTTGTTGTACATGTTTGTTGTACTTATATATTTGCAACATATGTATACTGACGAAACAAAAAAATAATTTTTTTATAAACTGAATATAATAACAAAAACAAAAAAAAAAACTATTTGCTTACAATAAATGCATACATGTACAGTTAAGAGCATTTGTTGTTGTTATTGTTGCTTTTACAATTCATGTGTATTCCAATCGCATTAATGTGAAACGCATGCGCGCCAAATACACTACATGCCGGAGCAGCAACAACATCAACAAGATCAACAACTAATACCATACTTATCGTTATTGGCAAACGTGGAAGTTGTCTGATTTTGTTGTTTTTGTTGCAGCCGTCGTCAATATCTTGGCACGACTGTTGACACACCCTCAAGGGCATACTTTCATTACCCGCCAAATCAAAAATGAAAATAAAACAATAAAAACAATAGCAATATACCAAACAACTTGAATGGTTCACATGCGTACATTAGACCGTTTCATAAAAATGCTTACTTTTTTCTCTTAGTCGCTAAGTTATCTCGTGCGTCGCATCTAAGGAAACTGTGCTCAGCGATATGTTGAGAATAGTCAAAGAGTAAATTCTGGCTGTGTTCGTTTGTGTGGAGAGCACTGACGCGTTGGATGATATCCGTCTGCAGAAACTAATAAAGGACTGGATCTCGTCCCTAAGCAAGTAGAGTTATTGTTGTGACACGTAATGATGATGTGACGATTCTGATACTGGGTGCTGTAGCCCTGTCTAATATCAGCGAGGAAAGTGATAATGGTGGACAACTTACATCTGGGTCCCCACTTATAAGGGAATAAAGGTTAACGTGAGGGTTAATAAGCTGGCTCATGGAGACTCGGCCGAAAGACCTAAGGGAGACAGGGAGAAATACAATACTACTTGGTTTTTGTTGTTGGTCAAACCCAAGAGCCATATGTCTAGACTAGGATGAAAAGGCTGTAGGATATCGTTTTGATGAAAATACTCTGCTAATATGGAGTTGTTTTGCACCGTTACATTACATTACAAAGGCTTTGAATGAGCAGTTTTATGGTAAACATTGAAAAAGAAGCACGATATTTCACAGCATATTGGTTTCAACCAAATTCATTTAATGGACTGTTAAAACAATCAAGAAATTTTTTATTCTGAAACGGTCTAACGTATATGCATATTTATAAGCATTTTATGGATGTTCCGAATGTGGTATTTTAGACTTACGGAGACGCCAAAACTAATGTCTAAAGCCTACTATCGGCGAAATAAGACGACAAAAATATTTCAAAAAGTATTGACCGATCATTCTTCAGCTCTTTCTCGTTTTGCAACATGTATCGGTACATACTTTTAAGGTGGATTCAGCAAATAAATTCTTACCAAATATTACTTACTCTCTGATGATTTTTATACAGGGTGGCGCAAAAGTAATCCACCTATCAGAAAATGCTATAAATTTTGCGATTGGCCCCTAAAGTCAGTTCTGTTTTGACATTTGTGTAGTAAACACATGCGAAATACACGTTAATAAACAATGTTACGCTACACTGTTCCAGAACGCGGAATATTGCTGACTATTTATTTGACCAATAATCGGTCGGTGAAAAACGGTTACTGCGCAAAAGTAATCCTCCTATCAGAAAATGCTATAAATTTTGCGATTGGCCCTTAAAGTCAGTTCTGTTTTGGCATTTGTGTAGTAAACACATGCGAAATACACGTTAATAAACAATGTTACGCTACACTGCTCCAGAACGCGGTATATTGCGGACTATTTATTTCGGTCGGTGAAAAACGGTTACCGCGCAAAAGTAATCCTTTTATCAGAAAATGCTATAAATTTTGCGATTGGCCCCTAAAGTCAGTTCTGTTTTGACATTTGTGTAGTAAACACATGCGAAATACACGTTAATAAACAATGTTACGCTACACTGTTCCAGAACGCGGAATATTGCTGACTATTTATTTGACCAATAATCGGTCGGTGAAAAACGGTTACTGCGCAAAAGTAATCCTCCTATCAGAAAATGCTATAAATTTTGCGATTGGCCCTTAAAGTCAGTTCTGTTTTGGCATTTGTGTAGTAAACACATGCGAAATACACGTTAATAAACAATGTTACGCTACACTGCTCCAGAACGCGGAATATTGCTGACTATTTATTTGACCAATAATCGGTCGGGGCCAAACGGTTACTGTGAATGGTGAGCGCTACAGAGCAATGATCAACGAGTTCTTTTTGCCGCAACTTGATGAATTGGGATTGGAAAACATGTGGTTCCAACAAGACGGTGCAACAGCACACACTGCACGTGCCACAGCCGATATGCTGAACATCGGAAGCTTACTTTTGCGCCACCTTGTATTAACAATAAACCAAAGCTGAACCGCTTAGTTTCAAAGTCTCTGTCTTTAGTTCGTCGTCAAAACTCGAGGTGGGGTTTGTTCCTATATTTTAGGTAAGTTAGATAAACCGCAGAATAAAATATTCGGTTACTCCCAAAGCTAACAATTTCTAGTATCGTGGCTACTTTTAAGTTATTCGCTTTCAAAAAACCTCGTTTTTCTTTTGGCGGATGCGAATGCGATTGCGGATATTGAGATGAATGCTGAAGCTCGAATATTCGCAACATTCCTAGCGCCTTTGCATGTGCCATCCATAGTCAAACTAAAATGAGCCTGCAATAGTAATAACAAGCGGAACAACAACAACATTAAAGACGTCAATAGCAATGGCATTAACACGATTCTTGCACGATCAGCGTAAACCATAGAGCACCCATTGATATACCACAAAAGCTAAGCGGCAGTGTTACAGTGTTGCCAATGTCAAATTTTGAGAGAAAAAAATACCATCGGCTAGTGAACAAACGACAGCTGTTTCGACGGTAGCATGATAGATGTCTACGAAGATTTTTCTCAAGAGTGGAATATAAGCCCGCATGATAATTAAACGTTTTTAAAACATCCGCCAGCAAGCCCTGTGTGATGGTTGTTATTGTTTTTTGTTTTGTCTTCTACTCTTATACTTATACTTTCATACCGAACAGAGCAACCCTTGTAGAAAACAGACCTGGTAAATAATGATTATTAATCGTAATGATTACCGGTTTGATTAATTATTTTCTTGAGAATCCATTTAATGATTGATTACCAATTACTCCAAATTTTAATTGATTATTTTCCGATTAATTAAAAATATAATCATGATTTTTTACGATTATTAAAAAAAATCAAAAATTATCAAAAACAAGTTGTTTTTGATTTAAAAATATTTTTTTTTTTGATTATTTTTGATTTTTTCACATAAGCACATAAATATTCACATCAACGATACCGAAAAAGATAAAAAATAATGAAAACTATATTTAAAATAATCCAGAGTAATAAAAACATTATTTTTTTGGTTACTTTTTTTTTTTTTTTAATTTTTATTGAAATCTTTGATTTTTTTTGATTTATTCTAGTCGTAGTCAATTAATAATAGCCTTTTCTTGAAAAACAATTCAAATAATCATTACCAATTTAAAGAAAAACGTCTTATAAATTGATTACTAATTACTAATCAAATTTAACAGGTCTGGTTGAAAATAATCTATTAAAATCTATCCAATTTACGGGCAATTTATCATATAGCAGTTTGATCAACATTGTTAAATTTTCTGGCAATTTACCATAAAACCTATAAAGGTCCTGCCTAGTTTCTTCAATCCAGGGCCTACCTAGTTTTCCTACTACTATTACGTTTGATTGGCGACCGCCGTGGTGTAGCGGTAGTGTTGCTGGCATACCACTCAAAAGCTCCAAGGTTAGAGTACTGGGAAAGGTAACATCAAAAGTGGGTTGAAAAAGTTTTTTACAAAACGGGGTGTATTTCAGCCATGGAAATCTTCCCAGAAAAAGTTCAGAGTTCAGAATCGGCAAAAGCTGTAGGTCCCACCAATTTCTAGTTAAAATTAGAAGCAGCACACCACAAATTGGTAGACAAGCTCGGCCTTAATCTCCTCGGAGGTATATCGCGCTAAATATTTATATTATATTTTTTTTTATTCCCTATGAGTCAAGTTGTTCAATTGCTCAAAAGATTTAACTGATTGTAAAAGCTCAATGGATAGAGAAAACGGCTTTGTTGTTGATTTGCCCATTTTCGATGCTGCCTCAGAGGCAATGAATTTTGTTTTAAATTAGCATAGCCTTGGAAAAATTAGGCAGGACCTAGATAGACATTAATATCAAGACCCTATCTTAAAAAGCATAAGCAAACAGGTCCCACCTGCGTATGCTTTCCTTGGCTGTCCCATGATTTCAAAAGGAAAAAGCTAGGCAGGCCTGTGGCAAAATTTATCACATTTTTTTACACGGGATTGGTCTGTGAATGCTAAATTATAAATTTTTTTTATTTTCGTGTTTAAACCCACTGTGTAATGCTATAAAATTGTGGTTTATTTGTGGTGGATACCTGGCGCTGAGTTCCGATGAAACTATTACGAATTGCAACTTTTCGGAGATCCAATGCCATATATCTGGCATATACCCTTACTTCATACTCTTTGCCTCTTAATAAAATCCATTATCAACTACCAACTCTGGCCAAATTATTTCACTGCTAGCTTCGCCTAATCGCCCAGGCGGTTAGATGACCATTTAAAGAGCTTTCGGTGTTGATCATGTAAGGGTCGTTAAATTGCGACGTGATATATGCGAATTTAGGTAAAATCACATTTACCTAATACTACAACAACAGCAACTCTGAAATTTCTCTTATGATTGGCTTAGCCATAACATCGCTATATTGGCTGTCAACATAGTTGCCAACAGTGAAATTTAATAAACCGTATACTACATACGAGGGTCGGCTGTTAAATAATCGATGCTCCAAAATATAAATTAATATATTTCTAAAATGATCATAAAACCTCTGAGCACTCATTGGAATCTCCCTTTGGGACTAACTTCTAAGAACTTACTAAATTGGTTTGAATCTTGGCTAATAGTGCGCAAGTATAATTACATTTCAGCCCACCCTAGTATATCGATCCAGCTTAAGCGTAGTGTAATTTCGATGTTTATTATATGAATATCCTGAGCAAGCCAACTTCGTCTATAAATGAATGTACCTACGCTCCACACTTGATTACTCAATGGCCCAGAGTACACGTAGTCATGTAGCAATGTCACCAGCCGCACCAGCAGCATTGGAAAAATCATGTTGCTGCTAGCGTTTACTCTCATACCTGGATACATATCTACTATGTTCAGATCGCAACATTGTTGCTAAGTCTACTATTTTTCACAAGTTATTGGCAATTGGCACACCATGCCTTAATGTTGTACTATTTGCTGTTTTGCTGTTGTTGTTGTAGCTGCTATGAAAATAATTGCATTTTTGCGTTAACTCCCTGCTCTGCAGTGCAGCTCATTTTCGTCTGATGACTGACGTTTGTCCACTTAAATCTGTACTTTCATACAGCAATGAGCATTGATGTGAGTGGTTTAAGGTTTTCTTAATATGTCTTCAATGATTTCTCGTCACGTTTTTTTGTATCTGTGGGATGTTTGAATTTTTATTAACCACGAGCTCATTGAAGTATTTTACAAGCAGACGATATTTTGAAAAATTTGCGAAACTAGGTATGAGGACGTCTTTTGGTTTCGAATAAGTTTGTTCCTAAATGTGGCTTTGCTACTAAAGACTCATAATGCTGGTGGAAAATTCATTTCGATATTTGCCCTTCACGACTTCTTATAAATGGTGGTAATGAACTTAAGTCAAAGATACTCTAACGAGGCATTGGACCGCGAGGTAGAGAAAGTTTGATTCTTTGATATTCGAGCATTGAGGTGTACTCTCTAGTAAGCAGACCGATATCTGATTGACCCTAAACAGGAACAAAGTCAGTCTGTTTCAACACCCATTTAATTTACAGAGAAACTTTTTATAGCAAAAATACACGCCCGGGGTGCCGCCAGGCAATAGCTATCCCTTGGGATGCCAATTCACATTTCGTCGCATAAGCTACAAGGGGAACGAGAATTTCGTAAAATTATCGATTCAGCTTGGACTTCGCGGTCCTTCCAATCTCTTAATCTCAACAAAACAAAACAAATCTTACTGTTAGCTTAGTTTTAGATTTAACCTAAACCTCAGTATTTTGCTCTTTGAGTTCAGAGATCGTGGTCCATAAGCAATTCCTACTGAACACTTGGCAGCTAGCCTTTGGTAGAGTGCTATCACCAATGCCGTCGGAATGACGTAATTATATCGACTTATAGGAATACCATTTTGTCGACAGCCAGCCGTCAAGTGCGCGTCAAGCTTTTCACTCTTCACGTTCTATTATAATCTACTGGCAGACCAGGCATAAGTTGTTCTGCCCGATAATATTTCTCCCTGCAAGCCATTTGAATGGAAAAACCTTTGTAGTACACTAAATAAGGCTATGGAAAATGTTACAACATTTTGAAATAATTTTTCCTGTTCTCCTTTGATTAAAATTGAGTCAAATTCTTTCGCGAATTACTACGAAATAATTATTTCCAGCCTCGTTTAACGGCTAAATAAAATAAGGAAATCGTTGTTTGAAATGTTTCAAAACATATCGGCGTGGATAGTGTAGCTCACGTTTACCGCGCTTTTATGGTTTTTACAGCACATTTAAGGAAAAACAAGATCTACCTTGACTTGGTGCTTTAGTTTTATCGCAGACATTTTTTAGTTAGCCTGAAAAATGGAATTAATTTTTTTAACGGATTTTTCAAATGACTTATATGTGGCGATCATCAATAAAACGAATACAAAATTGAAAACCTGCTCATATAATTTCATTTAATCATTTTTAGCTTTGGTGCTTTAGTTTTGTCGTACACATTTTTCAGTTAGCCTGAAAGGTGAAATTAATTTTTTTTAATCCATCAAGCAAACATTTTTTCTTTAATATTTCAAATAATTAATATGTAGCCTTTATCAATAAAAACAAATACAAAATTTAAAATCTGCATATAGAATTTTTTTTATACATGTTTAACAGAGGGATTTTTGGTGGTTTAGTTTTGTCGTACACTGTAGACTGGGTAGCAGGTATGAACACCACGCCTTCAAGAAAGAAACTCTTAAAGTTGTGTTCATGCAAAATTTAAAAGGTTTGTCTTGGTAAATACAAACAGTTGTAATATTTAGCCATTCAAGTTCACATAAGTTTTTTCTTGTTTCACATTCCAACTCGTACAAGCGAATCTTTAATTTGCCATAAAGTTCTAAGTTAAGTACCAATTTATGCAACCATTTCCAACTGGTCTCACATTAATTCCCTCATTTACGTATGCTACCAGTGCCTACTCATCTACTACTACACGTACACGAACAAGCAGCAAAAGTTCTGAACAATGCTCGCCACACAAAACAAAAAGATGACAGAAAATTTACGTTCGAGTGTGCGTAATAATTTCATACATAAATTTTCACATTTAATTGTTACTACAAATGACCACCTACTACCACCGGTGATAAACTGCACTTTAGCTGCCAGATGCCAACTGCTATAGCGCCATCAACGCCACCACAGGTGCTCATGACGCGCACGCAGCCGAATGGTTCATGCCAGTCACATATGTAAGTTGTGATCCCGTAAGAGATAAAACTAGTCTGAGGTTACTAGGAATAAATCCAGGACTCGATTCTTTGACTACTGAGAGCACAAAAAGGACATAAAATAAAGTTCTCTCTCAGTCAGAAGTTACTAGTTTTAAAGTTCAAAACATTGGTTCTATTGGCGTATTGCTATGGCCGTATCCATAACGTAAGAGAAAACCCATAATGCAATTGGTTGGTAAGGTTATGTTGCGGATAGCGAATTACGATGTTACACCAATTGTTCACTGCATTGTTTCTAATAAGGTTGGTTGAATCAGCTGTTAATGATAACGCACCAATAACTCGGACTTAAAGCTCAGTTAATGGTGACATATCCATATCTGGAAATCAATGTAATCTATTAATGATGCCATACCATAACGCCATAGTCTTAACCTTAATATTAATTTTTGAGTTGGTAAATTTATTAAATTTTTGAAACTTTTATTTTTTGCTTTCGAGTGAGTTATTAGTTGTACAATTCATTGGCATGATTTTGCATATTCCTGCATTTCATTAAATTGCAAGCTTTTTTAGTTTAAGGCATCAATAATCGATGACAATAGATGTGGTTAGGTTTTTTTTTGGATATGACCAGATCTGTTAAATGATGATTAATACTTGTAATGATTACCGGTTTGATTAACAATAAATTTCTAGTGTTACTCTCTCGATCTCAGTAAGTTTTAGTTTTTGACAGTTTTACTAGTTTTATTCTGAAAAATTATTTGGTTAGAGAAGCTCTGCCTTTAACTGTTTAAAGTAAAATTTTTTATTTAAAGCTGTATTTTTAAGCTGACTCGAGGTCCGAAAGTTTTAATTAAAAAACACAGTGTTTTTCTTATTTTTAACCGATATATTTCGATTACACAAGGTAATCGTCTTCAGGGTGAAAAATTTATAACAGGTCTGCACCTGTTGACGTGGAGTTATTTACTTAAATTTTTTTTTTAATATTCAAGTTATATTCGGAGCATAAATGAATACACCACACTTTGGGCTTGCGGTAAGATAGTAAACTGGAAACTCGCCCACTTTATCAGATAAAATCGTCCATAATTACCCCTGCAGTGTAACACCACACTATTCAGTTAATAAATGGAAATTTGGACTGATGTAAAACTAGTCCCAAAATTATCAAAGCAGTACCAAGAAATAAGCAACCTTTTAAAGACTCACTGCAGTAAAATTTCATGGAAAGTCTTATAGCTATCCATTTTGTAACGCTTTTGTACCGGTTACACTTTGAAATATCGTATATCGATAATCACGGAAACATATGATTGTACTATTTCGTTTGTTAACTCTCCTAACGTGAAATGGTTGATAACGAGTTTGACAAGTAAATTGTTGCTCAATAATTGCTACCGCCAATGACATCTCCGTGGACAGTTGAAAGCATTACTTGATTATTAAGCTAGATGTAGGGCCGTCGTTAAAATCGCCCAGGCGGTTAGATGACCATTTAAATGATTAGCAGGAATCGGACCCATAAACTCTCCGATGTGAAATGCGTACAATTCAAATATGACGTTTGGAATTTGAATTATCTCATTTACCATCATTGACCGTTTTCTGGTCTATTTTGAGTTAGTTTGATACCACTATATTCTGTACGAAATTTTGACAATTGAAATCCTTTAGAACATAAAAAAATCTCATAAAAGATTTGGCTGACTAATTGGCTTGAGATTTAATATAAGGTCGTTTAGAACTACTCGATTCGACTGTGGGGTCTATCCATAACTAGCTATATGTAAATATTTGCGGTTATAAAATACGTCAAATGGCATTAATGTGGCCAATTCGAGTCGTCTGCCATACAATGGCCATTCATTTAAACTTAACCACTTTCGGTTGGCTTAAAAGCCCAGTCTACTTTTTATATATACGTATAAATTATTATATTTTATTGTCATACATATACTCTAGTGTAAATATTTTAGAATATTTTGAAATTGCAATAACAAATATAATTTTTAATTTACTTAAAAGCTCAACAATAAATTCGCTGCAGGATTTTATGCTTTGCCAGTTTTTGCTTGATTAGCTGTTCATTTACTGGCCGAGAGGCTCTTGATTCAACCCATTTTTAGTAGTGTGGTTTGAAGTGTTTGTTTACACATTTCTCTCATTCACTTAAAAACTTAATTTATTGGTTTTAGTCGATGATGCGTGCAACGTTTTACAAAAGTTTATGGCAAGGGAACGTTTTTTGTTGGTGCTCAATTTGCTTTGTGCGATTTTTTTTTTCATTTAGTTTTATATTGAGACATATGTACAGTGGCGCTCAAAATCATAGTACAGCGTATCATTAAGAGAAACCCAGAAGAATAGTGTTGTTCAACAAATATGGGGCTTGAAGAACGATTTCAAACCCGAGACAAATTATTGGAGAAATTAAAATGCGTACTAAGATTACAGACGGAGAGTGAACAAAAACCCAGAGAATTATGGAATATGATGGTTTTTAGCGGTAGTTGTAGCGATGCTTTGCCTTGACTAGTGGTCACTCTCTTTCCCCAGTGTTGTCATCAGTATTTTCTGAGCGAAGTTCCAGAAAACTTTTAGAGTGAAATTGATGGTTGGTGTAACATGGTCTAAGTCATAAAGGTTTTTAGTTCAGCGGCCACTGTAAAGTACTTGTTTCAGCTTTTATAGAGTATACTCGTATGCTGGGAAGCTGCATGCACGACGAAAGGAGACTTAGTTTTCTCTGCCCAGTACAAAAGAAGGCAGAACCTGAGAACTGCTATACACTCATTATGGTTCGTTGAAGAAGACCGACTGAGTGAACCTTATCCGTAGAAGCCTGGACTACGTCTGATGTGACTGCTCTGAGAGTATTAACTCGAAGAAATGCTCTGCATTTCATAGAGGTGATGATCAGTAGCCCAACGCAAACCTAAATCGAGCATGACGGAATGAGGACATGTCTTGTAAGGAGAACAAACTAAATTTTTCTATAAAAGCTCTCAAATATACTTGTTAAAAGTTCTTCCTCTTATTAGCTCACTACTAAGATTTTGACGACAGCTGTACATATGTGATTCACGAGCAGATTGTTGAATATGTTAAAAAATAAAAAATCTGTAATTGGAGTTTTATAAAAAGGGCAAACCTTTTTGTGGTTAAGGTGTCTAAATGCGGGATATCCAATTTTAAACCAAGCCCACAACGACCGATTTAACAATAAATGGGAAGACTTTGCAAAAAAATTTAAAATAATACATACGAGTATATAAAAATCAAACCAAAATCATTTTTTTAAACCAAAATTACACTACCCCCATCAACTGCATGAGTGGATAAACGCATTTGGCTTTAACGCCAGTATTGATGTAAACTAGAGTTGACAAATGTTCGCGTACCTGCGATTTTGTCACAGCGACTGGAAGGTCACACACAGTAAATCGAAGCGACAGCTTCAAATTAAATGCCGTGATTGTAACAGCATCTGCTCCCTGCTGCCGTTCACAATCACGGTTGCCAATAAATCCAACTATAGCTCTCAAATTAGCAAATGGCTGCTCACGTATGAATCTATGGTTTGAGCTGCGACTAAGTATCAGTAGATGGCGCAGTCACAATTTAAGATCAATTGCGAAAATATGTGAAATGTTAATGTTAGACACAAATACGTGATGATCTAAAAAATTGTGCTGCATACAGCCCTAAGGTTATGAGATATTTTAAATGGAGTTTTTTCGCAAACAAATTACCTTGGCAATTTTAACAAGAGATTATTAATAAACTGTGGACTTTCTGAAAAAGATGAGTAGTAAGGACGAAGCACTCTAACTGCGGGGAAAAATCCCTTTTTTTAGTCGTAGGGTACTTCGAAAAAATTTTTCCCAATTAATGTTTTAATTTACTAAAAAAAAATACTAAGGCTTTCATCTATTTGTAAGCATTTGGGGACAAAGGGGCACAGTCATAGTCAAATTTAAGTATGATTTTAATTAAGTTGTAGCTATTTGCCTCAATTTGATATGGGATATCTGTCGAAAAAGCTTCATCTAATTTTACTAAAATATCTCAACTTTGACTATGACTATGCAGTAATACAGGGTGGCTGATGAATTTTGCTACATTAAGAAACTCAAATAATTTTTTTTTGAGTGTATGGAATTCATTTTTCTTTTATTCATGTTAAAGCTCATTAAATTTTATTAAATATAGCTTAATTAGTTTTAAAAATAATGGAATTTAAATGCCCCCCCTGCTCGTCGATGTATGTGCGGCATCTTACCAAAAAGTTGTTCATTACTGCTTGGAGAGTTGAGACAGGAATAGCCGCAATTGTTTCTCGAATGGATTGCCTTAGTTCATTCAAATTTGTTGGTTTTGCTTTGAAGACTTCCTGTTTGCAATAACCCACAAGAAAAAGTCAGGTGCAGTAAGGTCAGGCGACCTGGGTGGCCAACGGAATGTGGAGTTTCTGGATATCAGCTTATTGGGAAATTTTCGTCGCAATTCTGTCATAACAGGTTGGGCTATATGAGGAGCTGCACCATCTTGCTGAAACCACACAGAGTTGAAAGAAATTCTCATTCGGCGTAATTCTGGATAGAAAAACTCTCTCAACATGCTCAAGTAACGGTCTCCAGTAACCGTAACGGTGTGACCGTTTTCTTCGAAGAAGTAGGGCCCGACAATGCAGCGTGATGAAACTGCACACCACACTGTGACACGAAGTGGATGCAATTCCGTCTCATGGAGTATCTGTGGGTTGGAAGCACTCCATATTCGACAATTTTGTTTGTTTATGTTGCCGTTTAAATCGAAATGGGCCTCGTCAGACATGAAAAGACAGTTCAACATGTTTCCATCCTCTTCCACCATTTGAAGCATCTTCTGGCAAAATTCCAAGCGAATCGGCAAGTCTGCAGCGTTCAGTTTGTTGGCCATTTGAATTTTATATGGGAATAAGTCCAAATCTTTGTGCATAATTGACTGTAATGACTGTCTGCTTACACCCATTTGAGCAGATAAGCTTCTTGTCGAAACACGTGGATTGTTTTGTATGGCAGCAGCTACAGCAGCGATTGTTTCCTCCGTTCGAACTGAAGGGTTTCGATGGTAAGGTCTTCTGTTGACTGTCCCATGCTCGGCAAAATTGTTTACAAGTCTTATTATGGTCCATCTGCTCGGAGGATTGCCGCCAAACGTGCGCCTATATTCTCTTTGAACCGAAACTACGGACTCCAGTGCGTGATAGCGGCGGACAATCCAAGTTCTTGTTTCAGTGTCCCAGTTATCCATTTTTGTTAAATGTAAAAGTCAATCTGCAAAATAAAAAAAAAACTAACCAAATTCATTAAATAGAAAAAAAGTTATTTAATTTTTTTTTGGTAGCGGCTTTCATTAGCCACCGTGTATTTCAGACTACACACGAAGATTTATAACCAAAACAAACGATAATAGCAATCACTGTTGGTGGCTCTTCTTCCCAAGAGGCAGTCACAGTCACGAATACAAAAGACCTGGAAAGTCACAGTCACGAATCACACTGTTCTGCAAAAATCACGGGACCTGCAAACTCTAATGTAAACACACGGGTTCGCATTCAAGTATACGAGAAGGAGTCTAATGAGAATCTAAGGACTTCGAAACATGATATTCCAACCATCGCTATGTAAAGTTTTATAATTTGCTCTGACATCAATTAAATTAAAAATTGTAAAGTACCTCAAAACCGAGCTCCTGGACTATACCTTTTTCCAATGAAGTTCAAAAAAATCTCAAATACATTTCAGAAAATGTCAAATGTATTTTAAATAATAGAATAGAAATGAAAATAAATATTCGTATAAAAAAAATATAATAAATCATAATAAAGTTTTTTTGAAGTAAATTTGGATTTTTCTGAAATGAAATTCGAATATCTGAAATACATTTGGAATATCTGCATAACACAGGATATACTACCCCAATAAATACAGTCGAACATAGTTATGAACTCCCCAAATTCTGGATATGTATGCATACAAATTGCACTTTTTCGGTTTAACTTGATACATTCAAAAAATGCGAAACTGGCGAACTAACATAATATTATTTGACGAACTGGACTGGTGTTTCATTGCTTGCTTCTATGTATGAAGGTATTTACGAGCGCTGTGGAATTTATATATACACATTAAAAGAAACAGAAAAAGAAACAATAAAATTAATACAAATACAAATGTATTAATGTATGTATGCAGCCAGGACGAAGTCATTCGCACTTCCGCTTCCTTGGACTTTGCCGAACATTTCCACTCGAGCACATAGCGAGCCTAATTTGATGCGCTTCAAATATTTTACAAGTACAACAAATACATTCCATCAATGCCCAGAAAAAATATTTACCCACTTACTACGATTTTTAGTGATGTTCGGTTTTGTAGAGTTAGGGAACAAGCGATCCAGACATTAGAACGAAGGAAATGTTGTCAGTTACTTGATTTGCTATTTTACGCCTTTGCACAAGAACAATTTTTTTTGGTTTTCCTGAGATTATTTCGCTAGCTGAATGGAAGATAGTGATTTTTTGGCAGACGGATCGAAAACGTGCTGTATCAGAATATGTGTTGAGTGTCCCATTCAGAATCTGAGATGCTTCGTTTTTCAATAGGATATAGGATGCTTTCGACTCAATAACAGTCTGTTAAAACATTTTCCGAGTCTCTTAGAAAGTTTTTTTTTACTTTTCCAAGAAATTTACCTGGTGGCCGATGTTCAGCGAGCACTAAGAATATGGAGAAACTGAGCAAGAAACCAAAGAAGATGCCGAACCCGAGCCCACAATCGAAGATGATGGACTTGACGTTCCACAATCCGACTATAATGAGTTGCGAATAGCAATATCCCGATTGAAAAACAACAAAGCAGCTGGCGCTGATGGTTTGTCTGCTGAGCTATTCAAACACG
The DNA here is from genome assembly GCA_949987695.1 of Merzomyia westermanni. NCBI lineage: Eukaryota > Metazoa > Arthropoda > Insecta > Diptera > Tephritidae > Merzomyia > Merzomyia westermanni. Next base: position 34,062,099 of record OX465291.1, on the reverse strand, counting down.
GAAGCGAGGAGCTGTTGAGGCGAATGCATCAGCTTCTATGCAGAATATGGTCGGAAGAATGCATGACTGAAGATTGGAATCTAAGTGTTCTCTGCCCAATCCACAAGACGGATGATCCTGCAAACTGCGCCAACTATCGCGGAATCAGCCTTTTGAATATCGCATATAAGGTCCTATCAAGGGTATTGAGCGAAAGAAAAGACTGATTGGACCTTATCAGTGTGGCTTCAGATCTGGTAAATCTACCATCGATCAGATTTTTACAATTCGCCAAATCTTAGAAAAAAGTGAGAAAAGAATCGACACATAATCTCTTTGTTGATTTTAAAGCCGCTTTCAATAGCACGAAAAGGAGCTGCCTATATGCCGCTATGTCTGAATTTGGTTTCCCCGCAAAACTTATACGGCTGTGCAAAATGACCTTGAGCAACACCACCAGCTCGGTCAGAATTGGGAAAGACCTCTCCGAGCCGTTCGAAACTAAACGAGGTTTCAGACAGGGTGGCCCCCCTATCATGCGATTTCTTTAATTTATTTCTGGAGAAAATAATACAAGCTGCAGAACTTAACCGCGCTGGAACAATATTTAATAAAAGCGTATGCTTGGTAACCACTCCCCTGTTGGCAGCAATAATTTCGAAATAGTAAAGGACTTCGTTTACCTGGGAACCAGCATTAACACCAACAATAAAGTTAGTCTAGAAATCAAACGAAAAATTACTCTTGCAAACAAATGCTACTTCGGACTGAGTAGGGAATTGAAAAGTAAAGTCCTCTCTCGACGAACACAAATAACACTCTATAAGTCACTCATCGCACCCGTCCTGCTATATGGTGCAGAAGCGTGGACACTAACAACATTTGATGAGGCGGCTCTGGGAGTATTCGAGAGAAAGGTTCTTCAAAAGATGTGTGGACCTCTACGCGTTGTACCGAAGAAGATTTAATCATAAGCTGTATGAGCTTTACGCAGACGCCGACATAGTTTAGCGAATTAAAACACAGCGGCTTCGCTGGCTAGGCTACGTTGTGCGAACGAGCGAAGATGCTCCAGCCCAGAAGGTATTCTTATCGGCACCCGCCAGTGGAAGCAGAGAAAGACGGAGACCACCACTCCGATGGAAGGACCAAGTGGAGACCGATTTGTGATTCCGCGGTGTTTCCAATTGGCACCAGTTGGCGCAACGAAGAAACGACTGGCGAGCTATATTCGACGGTCAAAATCGCCCAGGCGGTTAGATGACCATTTAAAGATGAAGAAGAAGAAGTTTAGTTGTTATTGTTTTTCTGCTGCAGAACTTTCGGTATGCTCCGGACTGCTGCGATAACGAGGAGATTATTATCAAGTTTATGTTTTCTAACATTCCTTTATTCATTTTCTTTCGCGTCCCTTTTCGGGATCAGAGCATCGGCCCCATTTCTCCCTCCTGTGCATCACTAATATTTGCAGTACTTGTAGTTTCATATTCGTTGTCCATAGTTGCGAACTTTTTAGTTGTAGTCCATATATTTTAATGGTACTTAAGTGCCACAGGGATTATTTGGGTGGACCACTCGCTACCTGTTACCACATACTCGCCCAATGCAATACAACTAAGATTGGAAACCGAAAAAGGTAGCAAAAATCTGCCAATGTTTTTATAGTTGTACAGGTACTGGTGTATATATTTATGTGTGAGTGAATGTGAATGTTAACTTTTATATAAATATTTGTTCAGCATCCTTGCACTTGCGATACTTTAACAGAGTCGTATTGTTACGAATTAACAAATGGTGGAGGTTGCAGGATATATTTATATGGCTATTAGTTTCCACAACTTTTCACTACCTTACCTACCTCATAACTCGAGTTTACACATGTTGCTCTTGGATTTATTTTTACCTGCCCCATGAGTATGTTTCATTCACAAATAAATTTTGCTCACAATGAAGGTATACTAGGGATGTTGCGAATATTCGTATCACAAACGCGGAACTTGGCAATTGGAAAACAAAGTGGCTTGTGGTGAATTTTCTTTATACCTATATTGACTTCTATATATCAGAATCTTAAGGAGAAAAAGATAAATTGATAAAGCCATGAACACGATAACTTAAATAAATTTTAAGATATCCTAATGAAATTTGGTCTGCAGGTTCCTTGGCACTCATCTCCGAGCGCTATTTAAAATTAGCGAAATCGGATTATAGCCATGCCCACTTTTTATATATAGAATATTTTCGAAAATACAAAAAAGGGAGTATTTAGTACATGAAATTTGGTGCGTACATTATAATTAATGCAAAAAATAAAATTTTCAAGAAATTTTTGAAAACTGGCGTGGCAACGCCCACTTTTGATTAAGTCAAATTTAGAAATATTATTAATCATAAATCAAAAAAAGTTTAAGATATAGAAACAAAATTTGGCACACAGATTTCCATGAGTACAAGAAATGTTTAAGAGAAAAATGGGCGGAATCGGTTCAGGTTCACGCCCACTTTTACATGAAAGATTTTGAAAAGGATCATAGATATATTTAATAGGCAATAACTTTGCCTACAATAGCTTTATATCATTTCTATTTTACTTTTAGAGTGTACGTGAACGAAGAAAGTCGAAGAATATAAATTTTTGAAAATGGGCGTGACCCCGCCCTTTTTATAGTAGACTACTCCACAAAACCTTTTAGGCCATAACTCCGCCAAAAATTGATTTGTCGAAACGAAATTTGGTGAAAATGTTGAACATATAAAGGTAACTGTTTATTATAAAAATGGAAAAAATCGGTTAAGGGCCACGCCCAGTTTTTTAACATAGTCCTGAAATTTTTTTTGTAAAATTTTAAAATCCGATATTTCTATAACTAAGCAAGCTAAACACATAATAAGCTTTTTAAGCAAGACTCGACCGCAACAAAATTTTGTGGATTTTGGTGAAGTAGGCGTGGCGCCGCCCACTTTTCAACATAAAAATTCTTCTATTTTCAAAGGCGATTGCCTTCAATCAAAATTAGTCAGCTGCTTTTCAATAGTATGTAGTATACTCCTGCCAAAAATTAGGCTAATCGGATAACACCCAAGCAAAATATCCGGCCAAGTAGTTAATACCCCACTGCAATATACCTTTTTTGATTTTCATACCTTTTGTGACCATGAAATGTTTGTTGTATGAGAAGAAGAAGAGATGGGCCCATCAATAAGTATATGGAAGTAATAAGGACAAGTAGCTGAGTCGATTTAGCTATGCCCTTCTTTCCGCCCGTCTGTCTGTCTGTACGTCTGTCTATTTGAACTAAATTGTTCAAACATAAAATGTGCATGTTTTGGTATTTTGAAAAAATGTGGTTAGCAGTTGTTGGTAGGGAAGCTATTTATATACAAATAAATGATTTTACCACTCGAAACTCATAAGAGAAGTGTTTTTATTCAAAACAATTAGCTACTTTATAATACAAACTGAAAAGTATTAAAATATACCTGCGTAAATTGGTATGCCATAATAGGCCACTACTAGGTATACAATTTTCGGTTCCACACGAACTTAGACTTCCTTACTTATTTTAGTACAACCTTTACAGCGTAAAGCATGTAAGCAAATGTCAGCTGTTATCTGTGCAGAGAAGCTAGTGTTGCTTACCAAGAAAGGCAATTATAGCAGCGGCTTGAAACGCTCCCTGAAAACCTCCATTTTGCAGTTTAACTAAATTTTAAATGTCATCTGAATTTAAGCAAACTTAGTTTAACCTGAGCTTAACTAAATACCTAATTTTGTTAGCACGGATTTTGAACTTAGAAAAAATATCGTACCAAAATGTTTTTCTTTTCAGAACATTTGTGTTTATTGAGAATATGAATGATTTTATAATAATTTTAAAAGTGGTATAAAAAAAGTACGTCACTATTTAAAAACCTTGCTTCAGAAATTTAAACAAAAATTCTTCTTTTTTTTTCCTTTGTTCTTACAAATTATTTTCACATTAAAAATTCAACTATAACTTAAACTGTAGAAGAACCCGAAAATCGCGAATTTGTTAAAATCTAAAAAAGTGGCATCCCTAGAAAATAAATAAATATATTTGTTTCGTATTATTTTCATTTATTTCGGTAACAATGTGTATGAATGTATGTATTTTTAACGGTGTAATGGTGCCTTATGTCTGAAATTTAAAAATGTGAAAACACATTCTATCCATTTTTATTATTTTAAATCTATTTCTCTCTAAATTTACTTGTTCATGAATTAAAAACTTTATACTAAATAGTTATGCCAATTAGATATGCAATTTATGGCTTCCAAATCCGGTTGCTACATTTCTAGTGTGCAACAATTTGTCTGCAACATTTTATTCCAATTATTTAGTGCATATGTTACACCACAATAAAAACAACAACAACGGAAAATTTATGCAACATATTTCACAAATAACAGTTTATCAAAGGCTTCATTACAGGCAACTATCAAACTTAGTGCATTTGAGTGTAAATTCTTTGAATGAAATGAATTGGAAAAATCTGATTCGCAAATCTGAGGAGATTTGCAATCTGTTGGAAGTGCATACTACTTATTCGAATACTAGACTAATATATGCCTGTTGATATGTAACTGTGCTTTGTCTTATTCCATCCATTCTTCTCAAAAAATGGAGTTATCATTTAATTAGTAACATTTCTGTTTCTTATGTTCACCTTGCCTGCCTTTTCAAAACTCTCAGAGGTGAGTACACAAAAGCTTTCTGTACATTGTGAATTATGTATGTCTCTCGGTCTGTATAATACCTTGTATATTCGGCTATTGCATATTAAACACAATCTTGGTTGAATAACTTTTTATTGCGAAGCTCGGCTGTCGACTTTCAAGAATTTTCTAAATGCCAAGCAGACTTTCTGTTTCACAGTGCACAGAGAGAATTTTTCAAGTTAACTTCTTAGGCAAAATTTTTACTCAGAGTGAAATCAGAATTTTTTGGTTAATGAGATGAGCCTATTAACTCGAAATAAGAAGTTTTGCACATTTATGTTTCTGTCAATAGGGCGGCGAAATCTCATATCTCTAGTAATAATGTAGCTTTGCTAATGAAAATTGGCACCAAAAATTAGGTTGTTATCGCTTAAAATCAAAGGTATATAACTCAGCGTTATCATGAATTTCATGTTCCCAAAATGTATAAAGCAAAACAAAAATAAAGTGTGAAACTGTTATTGTAATTTTGTTCACATGAAATTAATGATAAGGCCTAAAATTAGGAGCACCACTAGGCGTATACGCAATATTTAATTTTGTAGAGGTTAAAGGTGGAATTTTTCATGAAATTTTTTGCAAGCGCCAACGAAGCAAACCCTTAGTTGAATAACAAATATTTTAATATTTAAATTTAAAGTATTTTGCAAAGGTAAAATATCGTATTTAGATAACTTAACAGTTTTTAGAATAACTTTCCTGCAGTCAGTTCTACTAATTTTATACTAGTTAAATACTAGTTTGCCTAACTAGCTCAACTAGTTTGAGTTCTGTAATTTTTCCATATCAGCAACTGGTATTTTTAACATTCGTTGTTGCAACTTCTAAACCATTCCATTGGAGATTAACTATCATTTTCTTTATGAAAACTGCATTTCACAATCGCAATAAGTCAACGCTAAAAAATAACAACAATAAAGTATTTACTTTATGAATTTTTTGAAAACTTTTTCTTCAGAAAAAGGTTACTTTGATTATTCCAAAAAGACATGTTATTTACGTACACTATTGCTCTTAAAAATTAAATTTTGCTTCCACTTTTCTTCGTGATTTCATTTTAGCAATGCTTACTCGTTGTTGCCTGGCTGCTGCGCCGCTATTGCAGTAGCGATTTAGAAAAAACAAGTAAGGAAGGGCTGTCTTCATATCTTTCATGAATACGTATCACGGTGTTAAGTGTCCGATCCTTACTCAGAATTAGTACAAACTCTGCAAAACTGATCATTTAAAGATACATAGCCCAAACCCCATTTATCGGAACAATCGATTGTATGGGAGCTATGCGTTGTATTGCTCCGATCTAGCTGATTCCGACGAATGCTTAATCTCATGCAAAATGGCGACTCCATACTAAATTCCATCAAGATATCTCAAAAACTGGGGACTAGTTTGCTTGCAAACAGACAGACGGACATGGCTAAATCGACTCAGCTCATCGCCTTGACCATTTCGGTATACTTATTGGTGGGTATACCCCTTCTTCTTCTCATACTTCAACATCGGACCAAAGTTATAATACCATTTCATGTTCATGAAAGGTACAAAAATAGGGGTGATTTTGTTGACATACACGTACGTATATGATCTGCAACCCAAGTCTACTATTTGAAGCACAAAATTCTCAATAGGATTATGATTTCACTTTAAGACTATTATTTACAAAAAAGTGTTATATTTAATTTAAATAAATGAATATTTAAATACTCAGAATATTCATTGAACGGAAAATTAAAATTTAGAACGGCGTTGTTAACTTAACGATTGCTGTCCGAATACTGAATAGGTCTGATTACATTCAAGACGGGACTGCAAAGCGCCATCTGTCATATTATTTTTACACACGTTCTTACGTAAAGCATTATTTTAAACGCGTTATAGCTACATGGCTACAAACCACGATGCCGCTGTCGCCAGATTAAATTTATTTCTATTTTTAAAAGCGACAGATCGTGGCGTTGTTTTCTTCTTGTCAATAAAAACGAAAGGAAGAGTGAATAACTTGTAGTTTTTCCATTATTATTTGCTACTTTTTAAGATAATTCACACCTGTCGCTGCTGGTTTCATTGTAATCAAGTAGTCAATGCTTGACTACAGTTGTCGAATAGATTTGTTTTATTGTAGCTGTGGCTTGCAGCCACCGTATTCAATGTGTTCAGCCCTAACTGTTTTGTTCCTCGCTCGAGTATGTATGTATCGACAGTTCTCGGGGGTTGAACGTTGAAGTCGCTGAGACTGGTATGAATAAGCCCACGAAATTCTAGTCCATGAACTAGATGGTGTACTTACTAGTCTGCCAGTTGACTGCAGAGTTTTAACAAATTTCTTTCTTTAACTTTGTTTTTTATTGTTTGTGTGATTTTTCTTCTTAATCAGATTTTTTAAATTAAAATACTTTGAAATAAATCTTGAGAATCCCCTTGCCCGAAAAAAAAACCCTGGGCACGACCCTGCTAATACCTAAAAAAAGCTTAGGGCAAACGCTTCAATCCTTGCAGACCTTGATTTTCTCACTTATCATTTTTTAATATCTTTAAGGTCCTGTTGGTTTTTTGCGCAGATCACATAAACTTATGCCAGCCTCCCATTTTTAGCGCACGTAACAACAAAAAAAAATTTTACTAAAACATAAATAAACAGCACCCACTAAATTAAATTACCACATTCAAGCGCAACTTAAAAAGACCTTAGGGGCAAGTCGGTGAAATAATAATTTTTCATTTACCAGGAACTTTGTGTTTCCCAACTGAGCAACTAAATTATTTCACCGTTTTGTATGAATAATAAATTATTGTTTTTATTACACCGCTGAGTTGTGAATTAAATTTTAATTACGTTCATTTATTATGGGAACGCAAATACAAAAGCGGTCCATTCATGCAACTTGAATTTACAGCGAAAATATATTAAAGGCGTTTTTGCGAAAAGATTTAAATTTAATTTGAAGAATGTTGTGTAAATTGTTAAAATATATTAAATAAATTTGTATGTAATCGTTTAGATGCATGCGAATTGTGTGATTTTATGCATACTAGAGTTCGCCCAGTGGTTGAAATTCAACCAGTAAACTTTATTTTGTTTTATTTTTTTGCTGTATCTTTTATCCGCCTTTTTTTCTTCCTTTCTAAGTCGTTCCTTTCCTCTAACATATTTTTATTTTCCTTGATTTCTTCTTTTACTCTCTTATTTTATTTTTTCCTTTCCTCAAACTTATTTTCCTTTTCCTTCCCTTCCTTTTATTTTCTTTCTTTCCCCTTCGTTTTCTTACCTTTCCTTCAATTCCCTTTCCCTTCCCTTCCTTTCATTTCCTTACCATTCCTTTCTTTCCTTTAATTTTCCTTCCTTTCCTATCCTTTCCATTCCCTTCCCTTTCCTTCCTTTCCTTTCTTTTAATTTTCTTTCCTTTTTTTCCTTTAATTTTCCTTCCATTCAATTCTTTTCCTTTCCTCTATTTTCCTTTTATTTTCTTCGGTGTTTACTACCCTTTATGAGTAATCATTTATTTTATTTTTGTAAACCCTGTTTGTAGGTATCAGCAATGAATTTTAAATATTTGCTCATATTTTACATTGCTTGTTTAAAGTATCCAACAAAGCAACTTTTCGTGCTCTCAGGAGAGCAGCTGACGCTGGGCATCGTAACCAGTAATCAATACAATAACAACAACTAAAGCAAAAATGCATGACACAACAGAGTATCTATAGTGCGAGTACTTACTTTTCATTGGTCGCACTCTTCGCACTCACAGTGAGAGCCGACCACACGAATAACACAAAAACATGCATGGCAAGTCTACTCACACGACTACGGCTCTTAATTTTTTCCTACAAAGCAACTCATCGGCCATGCTCACGATTCAGCATAGTACACAAAAAGCAAGTACACACACACACAGCGTGTCTATAGTGTGAATAAGTGAATGTGTAGTGGTGTAACTTTTATGTTAAATTTTTTATATTAAAATGATTTTTTAAATTTTTTTCATTTACGGATAAAAGTATACCTCAAAATTTCCTATCTATACATATATAATTTGTATACCTTAGAATTTCAGTTTAGCAGAAAACAGTTCTACATTGCATTCATCTTGTCTATTTATATATAAGATTCTCATATTTCAGCTTAAATAAAATAAAATTCCACTAAAATAAGGTCTGAAGCTCTGAGTGATACCACCTTTTTCTTTATCACTCAGAATTTTATTTTAGTGAAACTACCCTAAGAGTATCTTTCAACATATTCCCTTTCATTAGTATTAAAATTTCTTTTTAATGGAACTTCATCTCCATTACCATTCATTTTTATATTCACAGACTCGTATGCATTAACATTAATGGAAACTCAAACAAATTTCCAATCCAACCTTATTTAAGGCAATTCAGACTCCTAGGCATCTGCTCCGATATCGCTTACAGATCTGTTTAATGTTTAGTTTTCGGTTGAGTTTTAAATTTCAGTTTCGATTTCGGTTTTAATCGCGAATGCACCTACGATTTCGATTTCGGTGCAATTTTCGGTTTCTGTTCCAGTTCCAGCTTCGGTCTTGGTCTCAGTTTTAAGTTTGGTCCTTCTTTCATCAGGCTTCGGTTCCGCTTTCGATACCGGTTGCCTGTAATTATGGGGGTTTGAGGTAGTAGGTAGAAATTGGTTATTATTGCTTTTTGGTTGATTTTGTTTTAAAAATTTAAATCAGACATGTTAAACTAACTTTAGAACTACCTCATCGATTGATTGGATGGCTATTTCAATCAATAATATTGTTTTAAAAAATCCGCAATTACTATTTTATTTTCATTGGAAAAAAAATGTAAAAAAATTATAAAAGAAAAATATAAAAAATAATTTTAAAAAATCGCAGAAATTGCTTATTATACCTTTCATGAACATGAAATGGTATTATAACTTTGGTCTGATGTTTGTAAGTATGAGAAGAAGAAGAGATAGACCTACCAATAAGTATACCGAAATGACCAGGGCGATGAGCGGAGTCGATTCAGCCATGTCCGTCTGTCCGCCTGTCTGTTTGTACGCAAACTAGTCCCTCAGTTTTTGAGATATCTTAATGAAGTTTGGTATGGAGCCGCCATTTTGCATGAGAGTAATCATTCGTCGGAATCAGTAAGATCGGAGCAATACAACGCATAGCTCCCATACAATCGATAGTTTCGATAAATGGGTTTGGGGCATGGTGGTGGGGGTTTTGCTGTAGCCCCTCATGGGCTCTCGGAATCGTGTACATATTTTCCGTCCTCTCTCCTATGTAGCCCTATTGGCATTCGTAGGTAAGCTTGTATACTCAGTGTCTGTGTGAGAGGCGTTCTTGAGAGTCTGTCTACTTATTGCCTCAATGTTGCTTTTATGTGCTTTTGAGGAAGGTTTGACGTAGAATGTATTATGGTATCCGCGGAAGTTTATTTCGTATAAATGTCGTAGTGGAACTTATCTATAAATTTGTCAATCCTTATCGTTAGGTCCAGATTGTTCATTCCTATATCTTTTTCAGTCTTCATTTTGAATTTAATGTTCCCATGCTTCCTTTTGAACATTCGGTCTTCGTTGTTGGCTGTCAAGACAGATGATGTCATCAACGTACCTAGCGTAAAATGAGCCGAGAACTGGGATTTTAATTCCTGCATATATTTTCCTTTTCCAATTTCTGCATGAATGATTCCATGAGAATGACCAAAGTTGGATTTCCCATTTAAAGTTCGTTTTTCTTTCTATAGATTCTAGTTCTACTGTAGCGTGTTGGTAATAAGTGCAGTTCTGACATTATCTCTTGTTTTTTCAAGTAGTGTCTCTGAAGGCGGTAACATTGGGTATAAGTCCTTTATGAAGAATAAGATAGTGCTGTTTTTCTTTGTGAGTTTAACGGTCTCAAGTCTGTCTGTGGATTTTATATAAAATTATTTACTTGCTTAAATATCTTATTACCGTCATGTTCACAATAAAATACCTAAAAATATCTACAGCCAAAACTGCCAAGTTCACAAAGGAATTACTGCCATTGACCACATGTAAATTGCGAACTTAAACCAACGCATCCCAACAAACATTTTTATTTGATAATATTTTACGACTCACTCTATATATACAAAAATGAAATCGATGTCTAAACGGCTAAACCGGTTTCCATTATGTAATAAGTACTTCCTTGGACCTTCTCTATGGAAGGTTTTCCGATAAAAAATATTCAAAATTTTTAGTTGTTGCTACCAAAAACTTCATACAAGTGAGAGGTCACCATTTCCCAATTTTGTTGAGTTTTCCGTACATTGTAGGCCACTACTACACCGTTTAAAAGATTGGTTTATATTTGGAACATGTGTTGTTGCTTTGAGGAACATTTCCATCAAAAATTTACTCGATAGATGGCGCTGAAGTCAATCCGAGTTATTGACCAAGTGTGGCCCTAGAAGGTGTTGATTCGATATGAGTATCAAATTCACAGTGTTGATTAGAGTATAAGCAAGCAGATGTGTCTGGGATAGGGACTCTGATAGGAATAAGAATAGTGGCACGGATAGAGATAGAGATACTGATAGTGATAGTGATCTTGATAGTGATAGTGAGAGTGAGAGTGACAGTAGTAGTGATAGCAATAGTGATAGTAATAGTGATAGTGAGAGTGATAGTAGTAGTGCTAGTAATAGTGATAGAGATATGGTAAGTTGAATAAGGCATAAACGATATGAAAAACGAGAAGTAGATAAAGAAAAAGAAAATTAAGATGGGCAGGCAGAACAGTATGGATCTAATTAGAAGCAAGAATAAAGTAAATTTTTTTGCAGAACAACGTCTGCCGGATCTGCTAGTTAAATATAATTTTCATATCTCAGTTAGTTAGTTCTCAATAGTACGAGGTGTGTTCAAAAAGTATCGCGAATTTTGTGTTTTTTCAAAAATTATTTATTTATTCATGAATATCTATTTGTCCCCTTCAAAGTAATCCCCATGAGATATTATACACTTGTGCCAACGGTTTTTCCAATCTTCGAAGCACTTCAAAAAATCATTTTTTTGTATCTTGTTCAGCTCCTCCTTCGATGCCGTCTTTATCTCGTCAAGAGAAGCGTAACGTCGTCCTTTCATGGGCCTCTTCAGTTTAGGGAACAAGAAAAAGTCACAGGGGGTCAGATCAGGGGAATACGGTGGCTGCGGTATCATTAGTGTGTTGTTTTTGGCCAAAAAGTCGCGCACAAGCAACGATGCGTGAGCAGGGGCGTTATCGTGGTGCAAAAACCAATTTTTGTTCTTCTTTGCACATCTTCTCGGCCTTCTGAGAACATTTTGTACCAAATTCGCGATACGTTTTGAACACACCTCGTATAGACAGCAATACTTTTTCAATACAGGATTTTCTTAGTTATGAAATTGAGATATAAGTAGTTCTCAACTTGACCCCGAATTAAGTTACCTTGTAGTTTAGTTTGCCGTAGATACTCATAATTTAAGTAATTTGACTGTTTTTATATATAATTTTACTTAACCGTTTGTATAAATTAGTTAGTTCAATTATAATTTTTTTTATGGTGATTGTTGTTGGAGCAAAGCTCGAATTTTTATGTTTGTTTGTTAATTGATATTAGAGGAAAAATTACAACGTTATGCACAGCGATGGTATGGGATGACATGTTTCGAAGTGCCCAACTTCTCATCAGACCCCTTCTCGGACACTGAGATATGAACCCAAGTGTCTGCACCAAAGCCGCTGTTAGAGTACTCTAACAACTAAGCTATGATGCCCTGTAGCGTCACGATGCATTTTTCCTCTAATGTGCCATTTGCTTATTCCTTTTATACATTCTTTGGTACATATATTTTATATGTCAACTCAAGGAAAGTGGAAATATTTTTAGGCGCGTTCATAGAACAGTTTTAGATACAGAAGGGCTTTTTTTTTATGCATATCAACACTTCCGTGTTATTTGTTATGCACCCGCACTGTACCTGTAACAATTATAGTTATGGTGATTGTTGTTGGAGCAAAGCTCTAATTTTTATGTTTGTTTGTTAATTGATATTAGAGGAAAAATTACAACGTTATGCACAGCGATGGTATGGGATGACATGTTTCGAAGTGCCCAACTTCTCATCAGACCCCTTCTCGGACACTGAGATATGAACCCAAGTGTCTGCACCAAAGCCGCTGTTAGAGTACTCTAACAACTACGCTATGATGCCCTGTAGCGTCACGATGCATTTTTCCTCTAATGTGCCATTTGCTTATTCCTTTTATACATTCTTTGGTACATATATTTTATATGTCAACTCAAGGAAAGTGGAAATATTTTTAGGCGCGTTCATAGAACAGTTTTAGATACAGAAGGGCTTTTTTTTTTTTATGCATATCAACACTTCCGTGTTATTTGTTATGCACCCGCACTGTACCTGTAACAATTATAGTTATGGTGATTGTTGTTGGAGCAAAGCTCGAATTTTTATGTTTGTTTGTTAATTGATATTAGAGGAAAAATTACAACGTTATGCACAGCGATGGTATGGGATGACATGTTTCGAAGTGCCCAACTTCTCATCAGACCCCTTCTCGGACACTGAGATATGAACCCAAGTGTCTGCACCAAAGCCGCTGTTAGAGTACTCTAACAACTAAGCTATGATGCCCTGTATAATTTTTTTTGTAATGCGACGTAAAATACAATTCATTTGAATACAATCATTTGATATTTTATTTTATTTATTTAAAATAAGTGGCAACTCGGTAAAAGCTTCCTAAGTGGCAGATAAAATAAATACTCCATTTCATAGAAATGTTTCAAGTCGTGTACGATATAATAGCGGATGTCCCAAAATTTATTAGAATAAGATTAGGTGGCAACTCTAGGTGGTAACCTACCTAGAAATAAATTTGTTCAAATACGACGTAAAATACCTTTCGTTTTCTATTCAAATACGACCTAAAATACTTTTCGTTTGATACCCATATTGTCGTCTCTCATTTCATTACAAAAAATATCAGTTAGCTGGCAACCCCACAAAATCATCCTGTGTGGTTACGCAGAAATTCTTAAAATTTAATACCAATTACGACTGTAAAGGACAAGTTTAAGTACTTCCAGAAAATTGTAGCAAAGAATTCTGAAACTTTGCTTGAGTTAAGGTTTAATTTTTCTTGTCCTTATTGGGTTATATCGCTATTAATGCTACTTATGGAAGTCTAGTAGAATTTGACTATGAAACACTTTGCGCTCTCGGCAAAAGCATACACATATAAGTATGTAATGTGCTGAGTAAGTACTTATATATATTTAAAACTTATACATATATATATATATATATTTGCGCGTGTGTTCTTCTTAATAGCTAAAACCATATCACCCAATGACTGTGTGCTTAGGCATTTCCTTAAGCAGCTTGAAAATGAAGTAAACTTAGCAAAGTTCAAAGGAAAATTTCTATTTGAATTTGAAATTCTTTGAAATTTACAAGAAGCAAGTCAAACAAGTGAGGTTAACGCTTGGAGTTTGAGGGCAAATACCAAACAGGATATTATGCACAAGTACATACATACATTGGAGTAGTAAAGAAGATTCAGCGCAAATATTCTTAAAGGAATAGATATTTTTTAATGAGTATTAGAAAATGGTTGCATTCATTATTAAAGTGACTGGACCTAATGGAAGATAAGGAAATAAAAGATCTAGTAGAACAAGTTTTAGACCAAGATATGAGGCTATGCTTTTGTTTTTCAAACTAAACCTGAATTTGTCGTCAGATTTTATGGTTCTGGTTTTTGATATATTCGTGACTAAAGGTGCTAAGAAGAAATTGTTCTGATTTTCTAAATTTGCAAAACCACGCTCAGTCTTAACAAATAATCGCTTACAAATATAAAGGGTGTTTTTTTAGGGGTATAGAACTTCGAATTGAAATAAAACACAAGAAAATCGTTTTAAGGTCCATTAATTTGGCTTTATTGGAAGGATAATTTTATGCCATTAATGTTTAAATATGATTTCGGGCATGTGGCCGCCGCGGCTGGCTCGAATAAAGCCAATTCTACAGGTCCAATTTTCAACCACTTTTTCGAGCATATGGGGCCGTATGTCGGCAATAACGCCACGAATGTTGGCTTCCAATTCCCCTAACGTTTCTGGTTTGTTGGTGTAGACGAGCGACTTCACATATCCTCAAAGAAAATAATCCAATGGTGTCAAATCACACGACCTTGGTGGCCAATTGACAGGTCCATTCCGCGAAATTATTCGCTCATCGAATGTTTCCTTCAATAAATCGATTGTGACGTGCGCTGTGTGGCATGTAGCGCCGTCTTGTTGAAACCACAACTCATCCACATTCATGCCATCCAATTCGGGAACAAAATAGTCGGTTATCATGGCTCTATACCGGTCTCCATTAACGGTAGCTGCCTCTCCAGCATTATTGCGGAAGAAGTATGGCCCAATGACTCCACCAGCCCATAGAGCACACCAAACAGTCAGTTTTTGTGGATGTAATGGCGTTTCAAGGGTCTCATGTGGATTCTCTTCACTCCAAATGCGGCAATTTTGCTTGTTGACGTAGCCATTCAACCAAAAATGAGCCTCATCACTGAACAAAATTTTGCGATGAAAATCAGCATCGAAATCAATCTCATTTTCGGCCCATACACCAAAATCACGACGCATTGCATGGTCTCGCGGCTTTAATTCTTGCACAAGCTGGATCTTGTAAGGTCGCAAGCCAAGATCTTTGCGCAAAATCTTCCATAAAGTTGATGGACAAAGCTCCAATTGCTGTGCACGGTGGCGAATCGATTCATTCGGGTCCTCTTCAACACTTTGCTCTACAGCGGCAATTGTTTCTTCGGTGCGCACTGTTCGACGTCTCTGCGGATGCGTATTATCACATAGAGTAAACGTAGTACGAAAACGATCCATGGTTAACCGAATTAATTGCTCTGATGGACGATTATGTCGACCATAAAATGGACGGAGCTCACGGTAAACTTCGCGAACTGAACCATTATTTTCGAAATAAATTTGCACGATTTGCAAGCGTTGTTCTTTTGTCAACCTGTTCATGATGAAATGGCAAACCAAACTGAACATAAATGACATTAGAGTTGCCAGATTTGACCACAAAATGCCAGTTTTATCTCTATTCGAAAAACAAACCTGTAAAAAAAACACCCTGTATAAGGAAATACAAAAATTTATATAAAAAATAGTAAGAGCTTTTCACAAATTATTTAAGACCTGTTTTATTTATTGCCTTCTGTCGTCATCGCGGCCTCACTGAAGTAACAAAGGGGAAATCACGATTTGCACACAAAATTGTAAGTATTCAAAACAAAAAAAAAGGGGTAAAACAACAAATACCATGTAATCCCATTCTCTATCGAGCAGCTTCTACCGTCGAGTAATGAATTCATATAAAGTAAAGATTCCAATAACAAGAAAGCTTTCAAAAGTATTGCTAGCAATTTAAGAGGCAAACAAGTCAACGATATTGAAAAGCTGATATTGCCATAGACACATACTTGAGAACATACCCTGAAGGGAAAGCTGTTAATCAAACAACTGTCTCGAGATACTGAAATCATAGCTATAATAAGTGGTAGGTGGCTGGTGATCGCACTTAACGACGAAGACAATAGACCACAAGGATCATGTAAAACGATTGAGAATGGTACACATTTGTCGAGATACATGATTATTAGGAGAAAACTTTACTTCGCAAGAAATTATTTTCAGCAACAGAATATACATTTAGCAAGACATTGGTAAAACTGTAGTAAGTTCTATAATGCGGCGTTGAGTTATGCACGAACAAACATACAGATTGACAGACAAAAATTCTAAAAACCGTGCTCTATTACACTCGTCCTATTAGATTCGATGCCACTGTCCATTGCTTTGATTCCTGCTGCGAACTGGAAGCTTCCGTGCAAGGCGCACTATTTTTCCGTTTTAATAAAGCTCGTAGTAACAGACGTTGTACAGGGTGTTTTTTTTACAGGTTTGTTTTTCGAATAGAGATAAAACTGGCATTTTGTGGTCAAATCTGGCAACTCTAATGTCATTTATGTTCAGTTTGGTTTGCCATTTCATCATGAACAGGTTGACAAAAGAACAACGCTTGCAAATCGTGCAAATTTATTTCGAAAATAATGGTTCAGTTCGCGAAGTTTACCGTGAGCTCCGTCCATTTTATGGTCGACATAATCGTCCATCAGAGCAATTAATTCGGTTAACCATGGATCGTTTTCGCACTACGTTTACTCTATGTGATAATACGCATCCGCAGAGACGTCGAACAGTGCGCACCGAAGAAACAATTGCCGCTGTAGAGCAAAGTGTTGAAGAGGACCCGAATGAATCGATTCGCCACCGTGCACAGCAATTGGAGCTTTGTCCATCAACTTTATGGAAGATTTTGCGCAAAGATCTTGGCTTGCGACCTTACAAGATCCAGCTTGTGCAAGAATTAAAGCCGCGAGACCATGCAATGCGTCGTGATTTTGGTGTATGGGCCGAAAATGAGATTGATTTCGATGCTGATTTTCATCGCAAAATTTTGTTCAGTGATGAGGCTCATTTTTGGTTGAATGGCTACGTCAACAAGCAAAATTGCCGCATTTGGAGTGAAGAGAATCCACATGAGACCCTTGAAACGCCATTACATCCACAAAAACTGACTGTTTGGTGTGCTCTATGGGCTGGTGGAGTCATTGGGCCATACTTCTTCCGCAATAATGCTGGAGAGGCAGCTACCGTTAATGGAGACCGGTATAGAGCCATGATAACCGACTATTTTGTTCCCGAATTGGATGTCATGAATGTGGATGAGTTGTGGTTCCAACAAGACGGCGCTACATGCCACACAGCGCACGTCACAATCGATTTATTGAAGGAAACATTCGATGAGCGCATAATTTCGCGGAATGGACCTGTCAATTGGCCACCAAGGTCGTGTGATTTGACACCATTGGATTATTTTCTTTAGGGATATGTGAAGTCGCTCGTCTACACCAACAAACCAGAAACGTTAGGGGAATTGGAAGCCAACATTCGTGGCGTTATTGCCGACATACGGCCCCATATGCTCGAAAAAGTGGTTGAAAATTGGACCTGTAGAATTGGCTTTATTCGAGCCAGCCGCGGCGGCCACATGCCCGAAATCATATTTAAACATTAATGGCATAAAATTATCCTTCCAATAAAGCCAAATTAATGGACCTTAAAACGATTTTCTTGTGTTTTATTTCAATTCGAAGTTCTATACCCCTAAAAAAAACACCCTTTATTTTGAGACTAAACCAAGTTTTAATTCTTAACTCATAATATACTGCATCAACTTTTCGCCACATCCTTTAATTAAAGTATTAAACTGGAAACCTTTAATGCTTCTGTTTTTCTCTTCCCGCACTTACGCAATTACTTCCATGTAGTTACATAACAAATATTTAGCATGCAAATGGCACATAAAAATGAAATAAAAAATCACTTCAAAGTGAATACGCGAATCGCCTGGAGGTCAACGAATATACGGTCATACATATGTGCATTAGGGTGTGCCTTATTTGTGTGAAGATGCATTTTTCCGCAGATGATTACTACACCAAGAAATCAAAATAGTCAACCCTGAGTGGAAAGTGATATTCAACTAATTTGGAATAGTTTTGGGAGAGCATATTCCGCACCAACCAGTCTATGTTGCTCAAAAAATAGAAATGAAGCCAAAAATAATTTTTCCTTTTTGGGAATAGTTGTTGCCAGGAAGTTTCTGATATAACGCCAGTCATGTTTTCCTCGCTTTCTTATAATCCACTTTCTTGTCCTGCAGTTTACATCGAGGTCCCATTGGGTCTGACCCATGATTAGGTGGAACCGTGCACCTTTATTTCCACACACAGCAACGACCACAGCATAGCTGCTTTAAAGGCCAAGACGCTTTGGTCTAAGAAGCTTTGAGCCCCGATTTCCCGAAAAAATTACACTAGACGGAACAAATTTATCCAATACTTTTTGTTCTTCTCGACGTCAGGAACACGTATGCAAAATATATGTACAGAGTTTTCCATCAGGTAGCCATCAAAATTCAAAGGTGTTGATTAAAATCGGTTTTAAAAATTGGAAGAAAGCGCTAGAAAGGTTCAAAGACCACGCGGAAACTAAGTATCACGACCACGACCGTATCGATGCGAGCAACTTTCAACTTATCTATGAAAAAAAAAAGGCGAATAGACATTACTTTGTGAATGCTCCAGTCTTGCTTTTTTGGTGATCTTTTAAAAGAACGTATTTTTGTTATTAAAAAATATAAAATCAACTGCAAAATCTC
This sequence comes from Merzomyia westermanni, assembly GCA_949987695.1. Taxonomy (NCBI): domain Eukaryota; kingdom Metazoa; phylum Arthropoda; class Insecta; order Diptera; family Tephritidae; genus Merzomyia; species Merzomyia westermanni. The sequence goes on along the minus strand of OX465291.1, from coordinate 34,043,074 downwards.
TTGAACCTTATTTTTTTGTTGAGTAAGGTGTATTTTCATAACTAAGTTGCAGTTTGATTTGAAATAAATATGAAAACTTACATTAAATCTTATACTTTTATATTTACCGTGAACTGATACTTGTGCGCAGGAATGCAATATGGAATTTTAAAGCGGGCTGAGGGTATACTTTGAAATATTTTGATCGAGGCCACCCCGAAAATATTTTCTAGATCCGCCCCGGCCGGAAACTGATGTAGTTTTATGATAACTGAAAGCAGCAGTTACGGTGAGCTTCTGGTAAAGGTGTACCTACCTGAAAATCTATTGCCGCCCTCTCTGCTGAGAATGAATTGTTGCACAGTAGATGCATGATATGCTCATATTATTACAGAGACCTGTATTTCTGCGCATAAAGTTGAAATCATTGCGAATTCTAAGGAATCATGTATAACGACTACTCTAAGCAAGGAAGAAGTATCTACCAGTAATATCGGTCTCAGAAATAATGCTTAGAAAGTGCTGCAGCTAAACTTTCTTTAAAATTCTTCTAAATTAGAACGTGATAAGTTTCAGGACTGTGTGGTAAAAGGGGTTGAACCTTTAGTTCAAGAGAAATTGTGGGACTTTTACAGCTATAATTCTAAATGGGAGGATCTAACGCTTCTATTTCTCTTCTCACCACAATAATGAAATTTTTGTACGACCCTGTTTGATTCGCATTCATGAGTGGACTTTTGAATAATAAGGCACACCCTCATGTACATAAATTTGTTCTTAGCTATTTTTCGATATTTGTAAGTACACATATGCACATATGAAAATGGGCTCCACATAAACAGCAATATGTTTTGTATGTGAAATGGCCCATAGCTTCGCTGTGGAATCGGAAGCAAAGCAAAGGAAGCGAAATATATTGCAGACACGGGCACACTCACAAAACGTTTACTTTTATTTATTAAATTCACTTAATTTTTCTTCCCATTTCATAGAGTTCTTCATGTCAACGTGAAAGCCAAGCTTATTCGAAGCGACAATTTGCTGAATTGCGTTATCTCACATCTCTTATCAGCTTTGGATCATCAGTATGTTTGAGATGACATTGGCGAAAGCTCCAAAGCCATATCATTCATCTCGTGGTTTGTCGTTAACGCCCTCTATTGTTATCGCTTGATTGAATTTGCTTGGATACCCCATACAATTCAAGAGGAATGTGGGCTGCCATTCGTTAAGAATATCCAATTTAAAATGTATAAGGAAGCAAGTTGAACTACCTTAATAACTTCAGTGTTGTTTTGGACCATTTTGAAATGTCTTTATCCATGTACATTATTCTATAGAAGAATCACGCCAATGGCGTAAAAGTCTATGTATCTTATGAAAAAGTACCGTCTTTAACACAGCAAATGACTCGAAAAAGTTTAAATCTGGCAAATTCTAGCCTGCCATATAAATAAAAAATTAAATATAATAAAAAAAAATAACAAATAAAGATATAAATATAATAAAATAAAATAAAATAAATTAAATAAAAAAATAAATATAATAAAATAAAATAAAATAAAATAAAATAAAATAAAATAAAATAAAATAAAATGAAATTAAATAAAATAAAATAAAATAAAATAAAATAAAATAAAATTAAAAAAAAATAAAATAAAACTAAATAAAATAAAATGAAATAAAATAAAATAAAATTAAAAAAAAAAAAAAAATAAATAAAAATAAGATAAAACAAAATCAAATAAAATAAAATAAAATAATTGAGTGTGTTAGCGCCCTTTATTTAACTAACTTCTTGTTTTGCCGGCTCAAGGTCAATTTGATTGAAAAAATGAAACACAGGTGTTTTTTCTTTAACCAATGTATTTCGGTTACTCATCGGTAACCGTCTTCAGGGTAAAAATTTATATTCACGTCTGCCCTGTGTGACGCGGAGTTTGATACCAAATTTTTACCCTGAAGACGGTTACCGATGAGTAACCGAAATATATTGGTTAAAGAAAAAACACCTGTGTTTTATTTTTTCAATCAAATTGACCTTGAGCCGGCAAAACAAGAAGTAAAATAAAATGAAATAAAATAAAATGAAATAAAATAAAATAATTGAGTGTGTTAGCGACCTTTATTTAACTAACTTCTTGTTTTGCCGGCTCAAGGTCAATTTGATTGAAAAAATAAAACACAGGTGTTTTTTCTTTAACCAATATATTTCGGTTACTCATCGGTAACCGTCTTTATATTAACGTCTGCCCTGTGTGACGCGGAGTTTGATACCAAATTTTTACCCTGAAGACGGTTACCGATGAGTAACCGGAATATATTGGTTAAAGAAAAAACACCTGTGTTTTATTTTTTTCAATCAAATTGACCTTGAGCCGGCAAAACAAGAAGTAAAATAAAATAAAACAAAATAAAATAAAATAAAATGAAATAAAATAAAATAAAATAAAATAAAATAAAATAAAGTAAAATAAATTAAAATAAAATAAATTCTTACAGTTAGTAGTGTGATCATGATAAAATAAAATAAAATATAATAAAATAAAATAAAATTTTTATGAAAGTTAGTATTGTTTTTTACATTTTTTTCACTTTTTTGGTATACGAGTATAGACAAAACATTCAAATTTTTCTTTTATTGTTTGTTGTTGATAAATTACTTTAACTTTTCAATCAAATTTAAGAGTTAGCTTTTTTTATAAACTAAGCTTAAAATTTAAGTAAAGAAAGCTTCCAATATTTAAAAAAATGTATTCTATTATTAAAGTTAAAAATAGACTAATATCAAAGTAATCAAATACTAAATTTAAAAGTTAAATCTAATTATCAAAGCAAAAATAACAATAAAAAATTATCATTTTATTTTTGAAAGTTGAAAAATTAAAGACTGGCTGTAATTGTATGAGTCAAGATTAAAATTTTACATTGAAATTTTTTTATAAAACTGAAAAAAAAATTCAGGTTTGTCTGTTATGAAAGAAGTCAACTACTGACTATAATTAAAAAGTTCAAACATAAAACTTTAAAGTTGAATTTTATTATAAGAGTCAAAATTGAAATTTTATAGTAAAGGCCAAAAACTAAACAAACTCTTTAATAAAATAATTCGAAAATAAAATTAAAATTTAATTATAAACGCCAAAAAATGATTATAATTGTTTTATCACAAAGTTTAAAAATAAGTATTAAAAGTTGAACGTTATCATAACAGTCTATAAAAATAGTTGAAATTTCATTGTTTTTATCAAACGTACAAGTGAAAAATTAAAATTTACGCAACAAGCATTTCTGTAAATGTTTTTAAAAATTATTTAAAGTAAACTTGCTACAATAAGCGATATGTAAGCTTTTTCAGTTTTAATTTATTTGAAAGTTTAAAGTAAACTTTTTATAAACTTTAGGAAGAAACTGTCATAAATCATTTCAGTTTAAAAGTGAAATTCAAATGTTTACAAAAATTCAGAAAAACCTGTCTGTCAGTTGTTTTCTTTTCAACTTGCAATAGCTAACTAATATAAAAAATATCGTGTAAATAATGCTTCAGAATAAATATTCATAAAAAGCTTTCTTTTAAAATTTTTTTATAGGCTTACAATAATAAGCTTTTAATCAACGTGCCGTTTTGATTATAAAACCCTTATTTTCAAAAGTTTTATAATCGAAAAACTAGAATTTTATAAGCTTGATATTTATTTTGGAAAGCTTTTCAAAAATTTATTTCATGTTTACTTTGCTTTTTAGGTATTTTTGACCAAAATAAAAAAAACTGAACTTTTATGTTTTAGTTAAACTGTTTAAAACTCACTTATGCAAAAAAATTTAGTTAAATTTTACTAAGTCAAAAACAAGCTTTAATTACATCCCAACAAGCAAAGTAACCTTAAAATAAATTTTTAAAAAGCTTTCCGAAATAAATATTAAGCTTACAAAATTCTGATTTTTCGTTTATAAAACGTTTGAAAATAAACGTTTTATAATTGAAACGACACGTTGATAAAAAGCTTATTAATGTAAGCCTATAAAAAAATTTCAAAGAAAGCTTTTTACAAGTGTTTTTTGTAAACTTTATTCAAACGATGTTTTCTATATTATTTAGCTATTTAGATATTTTTTTATAATTTAATTAATTATTAAAAGTTTTTAATTGAAGAAAAAAGGAAAGTTTTTCTTATAGATCCATTAAAAAAAACATAAAAAATAGAAGAAAATAAAACTAATTAAAAAAATTAAGTAAAGGAGAGGAAATGAAAAGAAAATAACGGAAATTGAGGTGAAGGAAAGAAAACGATAATAAAATTAAAAAAGTGTGGATGTGTATACAAATATACCGCGAGGAGAGAAGCCACATAGCAAACAGCAAGCTTCGGGCGAACCCTGGTAAATATAAAGTATCAACAGGGCAATTACGACTAGCCGCACTCCTAGCATATTTTAATGACATTTCTAGTGAAGTCTTGTTTTGTAGCTGAATGGCAAAATATTTTATCTCGATAATAAATTTCAATTGCATAATTGGCATATTGTTACAACTCATTGCCATAACCATGAAAATCTTAGTGAAAATCTAATACAACTAGCAGCAACAATCATAACAGCAACAACAACAAGCACTGACACAGCAACAACCATTTGTGTAACAGTAGACGACAAACGCAGTTGACTTGAGCCGAGCATTTTCTTTTCATTTTGCAAGTATCTAGGCCTTGACTTTCTTCTTCTTGTAGCGTGTGGCGCTGCTGTTGTCTGTCTTCTGAGCTTCCAATAACACTTCAGTATTGTACTTATTGCTTCATAAACTTTTATTAAGTATGAATGTATGTAAAAGTGAACAGCTATGAGGCAGGCAAAAATCAACAAGAGTTTTCCAGCAGCTGGTAAAGCTTAAGCAGCGGCTTCTACTTCTTTGTGTGACTTTGGGTGCCGGTGCCGGTGCTGTTTGCTGCTTACTGTTTACTGCTTCTGCTCTCAATGTGTTAGCGAACATGAGCATATCGGTAGCTGTGTGGATAATCACTATCATACCACGCCTCAATAGCATTTGTTCTGCAAACGCTTCCTGCTTGGGTGGCCTATGGGTGGCGGTAATGATGGTGTTTACTACGTCGAACGAACGGTTAGTTACCACCGGTTGTTGTTGCTTTTTCATCTGGTCGTTTGTTGCGCTTCACAGTCATGGCAGCACAAGCGTCAACATCAATATCAAAGCCATAGGCCATGGGTTGGCAGTCGCAAGCATATCTACATACATTCTTTTCGTTACAAAAGTAGACAATCTGTAAACGCCCGCATCTAATAAACACAGACACACACCTTTACCTATACTTCAGAGCACATTCTTTTAATGTTTGTCAATTTTCAATCAAGAAACTAGTTTCAATGTAAAATTTTCTAACTCTTCTAAAACTAGTCCGAAAGCGACCTAATTTGTACCAACAAAAATTCAAAGTTTTCTTGAAAACTGGGCTGTGCAGAGCTCGAAAATTCCAAGCATAGCTTATTTTTTACTTTTTAAATTGTCGGCACCAACCTTTGACTTCTACCATGTGAGCCAAGAACCGATCTACTACTTATGTCCGGAGTCATTTTAATTATTTTCACTTTCTATTTTTGAACTAAATTTATGTTGTTCTATTTTGAAGTTGTTTAAGACTGGGGTCAAAATTGACAATTGATCTCTCGCATGACAATTACGTTAAACAATCCAGTTGCTTTAAAGGAAAATGGCAGACTAACTAGTTGACTTTTGATTCATACTAGTTCTGAAACAATTTATAACTAGTTATCTTGACTGCAGGGTACTTACTTAAGTATGTATGTGTGTGGCATTCTTCTGGTATGCCGACAAATCAGAAATTCCAGTTCGCAAATCGCGATCCTTAATTTTGATGTGGTGGGTTTAACATTTTCATGCATATTAACCGTAAAACGTTTTGCAAAAATCGGACAAGTACAAAAACAAATCAAAAAGTGTTTAAAAAGGCCAAATAGCATAGTCAAGCAAAACTGTTAAGCTAAGCGGCGAGAAAATTAATAGAGACAACCAGACATACCTATATATACCTACATGTATATACATATATACGTACATGTACCGAATTGAATAGTTATATGTGAAATATTAATTAAACAAGTGAGATGGAAGGATCGAAAGAAATCCTGTTAAGCTCAGCCGATCTAAGCTTTTTTCACGTTTTTGGTATATAGACAAACCATTCAAATTTTTCCTTTATTGTTTGTTGTTGATAAATTACTTTAACTTTTCAATCAAATTTAAAAGTTAGCTTTTTTTATAAACTAAGCTTAAAATTTAAGTAAAGAAAGCTTCCAATATTTAAAAAAATTTATTCTATTATTAAAGTTAAATATAGACTGATATCAAAGTAATCAAATACTAAATTTAAAAGTTAAATCTAATTGTCAAAGTAAAAATAACAGTAAAAAATTATCATTTTATTTTTGAAAGTTGAAAAATTAAAGACTGGGTGTAATTGTATGAGTCAAAATTAAAATTTTACATTAAAATTTTTTTATAAAAGTGAAAAAAAAAATTCAGGTTTGTCTGTTATGAAAGAAGGAAACTACTGACTATAATTAAAAAGTTCACACATAAAGCTTTAAAGTTGAATTTTATTATAAGAGTCAAAATTCAAATTTTATAGTAAAAGCCAAAAACTAAACAAACTCTTTAATAAAATAGTTTGAAAATAAAGCTAAAATTTAATTATAACCGCCAAAAAAATTATTATAATTGTTTTATCACAAAGTTTCAAAATAAGAAATAACAGTTGAACGTTATCATAAGAGTCAATAAAAATAGTTGAAATTTCTATTTTTTTTTCAAGCGTAAAAGTGTAAAACTAAAATTTACGCAACAAGCATTTCTGTAAGTGTTTTTAAAAATAATTTAAAGTAAGCTTGCTACAATAAGCGATATGTATGCTTTTCCAGTTTTAATTTATTTGCAAGTTTAATGTAAACTTTTTATAAACTTTAGGAAGAAACTGTTGTAAGTCATTTTAGTTTAAAAGTGAAATGCAAATGTTTACAAAAATTCAGAAAAACCTGTCTGTCAGTTGTTTTCTTTTCAACTTGCAATAGCTAACTAATATAAAAAATATCGTTTAAATAATGCTTCAGAATAAATATTCATAAAAAGCTTTCTTTTAAAATTTTTTATAGGCTTACAATAATAAGCTTTTAATCAACGTGCCGTTTTGATTATAAAACCCTTATTTTCAAAAGTTTTATAATCGAAAAATTAGAATTTTATAAGTTTGATATTTATTTTGGAAAGCTTTACAAAAATTTTATTTTATGTTTTGACCAAAATAAAAAAAACTGAACTTTTATGTTTTAATTAAACTGTTTAAAACTCACTTGTGCAAAAAAATTTTGTTAAATTTTACTAAATCAAAAACAAGCTTTAATTATATCCCAACAAGCAAGTAACCTTAAAATAAATTTTTAAAAAGCTTTCCGAAATAAATATTAAGCTTACAAAATTCTGATTTTTCGTTTATAAAACGTTTGAAAATAAACGTTTTATAATTGAAACGACACGTTGATAAAAAGCTTATTAATGTAAGCCTATAAAAAAATTTCAAAGAAAGCTTTTTATAAATGTTTTTTGTAAACTTTATTCAAACGATGTTTTCTATATTATTTAGCTATTTCACCATAATAAATAAATAAGTTGTAATCATACATTGAATGCTGCAACTTAAACCAATTATCAGCAGATTGCAGAAGTGGTTAAGATGCAGCCATGATTTTTGCTTTTTCGTCCACATTCTCATGTAAAATTTCTTATGAAAAGAAATTGAATATTTTTTAAGTTGAAAGAAAAAAAATTGACAAATAGTTTTCTCTGGATTTTTTGTAAACATTTGCACTTCACTTTCAATGTGAAATGATTTATAGCAGTTTTTTGTTATAGGTTATAAAAAGTTTACTTTAAACTTTCAAATAAATTAAAACTTAAAAAGCTTACATATCGCTTATTGTAGCAAGTTTACTTAAATTACTTTTAAAAACATTTACAGAAATGATTGTTGGGATATTTGAAAAATAAAAGTTTAAAGTGGAATTTTATTATAATAGTCAAAATTTAAAATAAAAGGTAACAGTTGTACTTTTTTATAAAAGTAAAAATTGTATAAAATTGTTTAATGTTTTTATTCCACAAAAAACATCAAACATAAGTTTAAGTAGTTTTCACCAAAATAATAAAAAAAATTAAAAAAAAAAAATAATCGGTCTGTGTACCAAAAAGAAAAATTGTTCACAAGTAACAAAAATCCATCATGAGTATGATCTTGCCGCCAGATGGCGGTGCATGCTCAGCGTTATGGTAAATGTGATCAGAACTAGGATTTTAGCTGACACAAAAACCATGCTCAATTGTTGGTATAAAAAAAAAGAAAAAACAATAATAATTATGTATATTGGAACGATTTTTCGTCATCCCTTGTCAAATTTTGTTTTGTTACAAACCGGTTTCGGCGATCCGCCATCTTCAGTGTATGTTTTCGTTCTGATCTGTGTCTATCCCTTGTTATGCGTTTATAGTCTGGATACTGTTCCAGGTACGAATACTCCCGAACGGGTACCTATAATAAGGGTTGTTTTGACGCTCGTTAATTAGTTTGTGGATGTTAGGTCAGGTAGTGTTAATCGTGTGTTTGAATAGTCTGTATTGGAGGTTGTTTCTGTCGCTCGTTACTTAGGTAGAAGTCAGTGATTTTCGTCTTTTGGTTTGTTTTCTGTGTTCGCTCGTTTATTGTTACTCGTTTGGTTATTGTACCTGCTGCGTTGTTTTGTTTTCGCCGAAACTGGTTTGTAACAAAACAAAAATTGACAAGGGATGACGAAAAATCGTTCCAATATACATCTAATATCCTGTCGGGAAAACAGAAAGTCAAATCAACGCAATAATAATTATCATAAATAAAAAGAAAAATTATTATTATTGGTCCTTTGCTCCTTTATAGTCATGGTACTTTATAAAAAGTTAACTTAAATAACTACTCGCCCTTCATAACCCCAAAGCTTAGATACTTTTTTTCTTTCATTAGCATCCAGAATGTGTAGACACCGGTCTGTAACAATTTGTTATGTATAAAGAAGTAGTTTCTACATCCACAAATTTCAAACCCTGCCTAATGTTTGCAAAGATGCAATAAAACCAAAAAGCTCGATATACCGAAAAATTGAGTACTTTTTGTGGGCAACAATGTTTTTAACTCTAATAACAGCTCAAACTTGTTAACAACTATTCTCATTCCGTTTTATTACACGCTTTTCGAACTTTTTCGGTTGTCATTTCATTAGATAGTTTTGACACAATTTAAGCGAAATATTAAAACTTGCAGTTTATGACAGCCTTGTTGTTATTTGTGTGTGTGTGTGTAGCGTAGTTAGATTTAATGACAGCAAGATATAACATTGTAAGAAGAGGTGTAAATATTAAATATACAGCAAAAGTTTTGCGAAGAGTTAGATTGTTTGAGGTTAGCGTGGAGGGGAGGTCAGAGGGCATGCGACTTAATTAAAAATTTTGCGCACAATTTTATTTAACAATAAGCGGTAAATATTGTAATAGTATAAGCTACAGCGTGCTAAGATTCAGCGTGTGTTACAATACCCTAAGGGGTTTTCAGCCTCTCCAGGCAAAAGCGTTCATGGACAGCGGAAGGAGTTCAGACCCCTTAGTATTTCGTCTTTGGTTTCTTGAAAGATTGCTGGTCACACATATTTGCATAGCTTTGGAAATTTCGGTTATAACTACATTCTTAATACGAGGCCTGCTCAGCTACAGGTAGAGGTATCCCTTACAAGTTCCGAGGTTAAACTTTCGCTGTTAATCTTTCGTCGAACAACTAGCCATGTCACCATTGAACCAGCTAGTTCCCTTGGAATAAGCGGAAATTTATGTCAATGCTAAGTAAGGCAAAGTACTGCTACCACAACAACAGTGGGCCACCACAGGTATATTGGCTCTGACATTGGCAGCTCTGACAAGGGCCCTTAAAAGCAGACCTATAACTCTTTACGCATACCAGGAACATGCAAAGTTTTAGCTAAACTTCTTTAACAAATAGTGAGGAATACTATCTATGAGCTCTTTTGAAACTTAAGATGGACTAGCGGCCTGCAAAAGGATGGTGGACGTATGGTATGCGAATGGAAACTCCGTACCAGCAGTGTTTTCTATTGACATCAGAGGAGCCCTCCTCTGAGATGGAAAGAATAGTTTGAGGATGAATTGAACTCATGTGGTGTTTCCAGTTACAGTAAATTATTCCGAAAAAAGGGATAAGCAAGGACTGAAAAAATGGTAAAATCGCTTAAGAATCATAAAAAGTAATAGACTAGTCACCTTCTTGGGGAGTCAGGTTCCTCTTCTGGCTCTCACATCAACTCGTTTTAGGTGTTGTAGAGAGTGCCTTTTTGAGCCGACAAAGCACGGCTTTCATACAACGTATTATGATACTTAGCTCATTTTAGACGAATTGGAGTTAGAGCTTCTCAAAACTTAAGAAAATTTAGCGTGTGTAGTGCCTCCAACTTAAGACAGGCTTTCGAATATTTGCCATTTTTTCCATTGCTTTTAAGTGGGACTTGCCACACCCACGACCAATCCACTATCCACAAACAAGTTTAAATTTAATTTTACAACAAGAATCCAACCCGACTTAATCTCTAGTTACTTGTGCTACCGCCTGTTATATCAACACCAGGGTGGGTTGAAAAAACAATTATTTTATTTTCGATTAGTTTGGGGGTAAACTTTGTAATTTATAAAAAAAACTGGGGTGGCTCAGTCGATTTTTTAATTAATGAACAATAGTTTAAAAGGAGAAAAATGCTTGCTCCAAAATCAAAAATAACATCCAAAAATAGTGGAATGAGATTTAAAAAATTTTTTTCATTTTGATACTAGAATACCCGGTCACGCTTCTCTGCGTCTCATAATAGACTCAGTACGATTTTATTTATTGTATCTACGATACCAGTTAAGAGATGGAACTTAGTTACATCGATTATCGCAGCCCTCATTAGCAGCTTTCGTTTGATACCCATATTGTTCGAACACGTTTTGGGTCGGCCTAGTCCACGTATTAGTCGATAACTCCGAAAACCGTATAGTTATCGAAATAAAGGATATCTTAAACTTCAAGTTGGACGTCTAGTAATGCAGCGGTGACAGTTTAATTCAATTACATTGAGCACTTTTTTAGTGATGTGCGCCCAAACATGCATACAGACAAACAGACAAAAATTCTATAAACTTTTTATTTGCATTCTATTGGCTTAAAAATGATGCCTTCTATTAATTTTGATTGAATATCTGCAATGTACAGACATCGACCTGTTACAATTTCATTAAATGTAGATATGGGGGCGTGACACCGCCCTCTTCTCCAAACTTATTTTTAGCATATGGTGTACCCAGTGAACCCAAGAATCTACTGGAAAATTTCCTAAAGATCGGTTCAGTACTTTGAACTACTACTACTACTACTTTTTGAACTAAATTCATATTTTACCTTTTTTGATAAAAGTCAATTTAAAATTTTTTTTTTTTGCTTTTATTATAAAATTTAAATGATGCCTGTTACAAAAAAATCAACTGCAACTTTTCAAAATATTTTTCAGCTTCTTACTTCCCATTGGCTTTTGACGGGACACCCTAGAGATTCTAAAACTTAAAAAAAATTTTTTTAACGTTCAAACTAAACTTTTTAGTTATATAACTATTAGTTTAAAAATCGAGTGAGGCACCTCCGAAAGTTTTGTAAATTTTTTTTTTGTTCTTCTTTTTTATAAATTACAAATTCTTTCCAAATGCTAAGCGAAAAAAGAATTTGTTTCGACACACCCTAATCAACGCCCATCCGCATACATATTTACATGGTCCCATATTTGTACGCATTTCATATTACATCGCCATCTAAATAAATATTCATAGATTTTGATCCATCCATGCACCCATCCACCGCCCATCATTGCAACTGACTCGGAGTCGTGAAATTTTCCGTTATTTTAATATTCATAGCAAATTGTTCAACCACAAACAGTAAAGTTCTAATACACTCGAGTGCATAGCGCGTTCGCATACCAATTCGTGCATATCCAGCGATGCATATTTTGATTGCTCCAATGCGTTCATATTTGTTCATATTTTACACCCTGAGGAGGCATACGAAATGAAACTATTATTTTTTCTCATCTCGGCAGTTGCTGATTTTCTGTCGTGAGAGTATAAAATATTACAGGCTGTCAACAGTCTAAAGATATTTTTGTGTGTAACTGAGTGGTGCGGTAATATTTGATTGGATGTTAAAGGGTTAAAACCACATTTTATACTTTTTTTAAATAGAATTTAAAACCAATTGTGTTTTTATGAGTTACGAAAGAGCGCCAGAAATTGTTGCTGTTTTTGTAGTAAAAGTATTGGATCCTGCTTAGCGGCGCTTCCGTTCAGGGATACGTATTAAACAAGGTTATGCTGAGTAAGATGCCCTTGAGTGGGTTAAACCTTAGTCGAGCCGTTGCACATACCCGCCCCCCGGGGCTACGGAGTACTAAAGATTACTTTTCGCCGGCTGAATAAGAAAGTAACGGTCTCAAAATTTTTAAATCCATGCCCCTTTTGCTCCCATCGTAAGAACTATACTGCGCCTTCCGGCTCAGTTGTGGGAATATCTAATCTTGGGCTACGAGTATCTTAAAACTAAAACTTATGTTCACAGAGGCACTTCTAGTAGGTGTAGGATGAGCAGACTTTGTTGTTGTTGTAACTGCAAAACATTATCTGAGGGTGTTTGGAGTTGTACCAGATAAGGACAGAACTTTGAAAGGATGAATTCGGTACAATATGGCAATGGCTCGACTGCCGCCAGAACGATTTGTTTGACACCTCAAACCTGCCGATTCTAAGGACAAGTATACTCTATTGAGAAATCCTAATTATGTTTATCAGCCGCTATTAAGCTACCTCATAGGTCTCACTTATCTAGATTATGCAGACAATATTAATAGCTGGGAGCCATACGCTTAGCTGAAGACTTTCACCCTTTATTCCTAGTCGTGGAGAGACATATTTTATTTTAGTGTACCCTCAACTCGAGTACGTACCAAGCTCTCTGTACCCTGTGTCATTATAAAAAATTTCAAACCCTACCGCCTGGCAGCGCTTCATTGATACTAGTCCAAGACCATCGAGGCAGACTCACTCACAAACTCTTACTTATCCAGACTTCATAATTGACGACGCAATGAACCTCCTCTTCGCATGATCTATGGAACCACCACAAAGCTGGGCAAATCTTTATACGAAATAAATGGACCTACTCTGTCCTACCTCTCGTGCAATAAAAGAACAAGAACTTTTGAAGTCGATTTCCACTTCTCCATCGACGTGGTGACCTCCCTCTTCCTTTATCTCGATCGTAGGGTGCCGAGCATCGTCATTCTGGATCGGAGTAGCTTCATTCATTCGCACAACATGGTCTAGCCATCAAAATCGCTGGTTTTTAATTCGTTTAACTATGTCGGTGTCTGCATACAGTTTATACAGCTCGTCATAAAATCTTTTTCGGTACTCGCCGTTGCCAACGAGAAAAGGACCATAAATCTTTCGAAGAAACTTTGTTCCGAATACTTCCAAGGCCGTCTCTTCAGCTGTTGTCAGTGCACTTGGACGGCTGCGGTAAGTAACTTTTAGATTATTATTTTCTCTATGGTTACTCTCACGTTAATGGGAAGAATTCCGTCTTAACGGTTTGTGGGGACGGAAGCACAGGTTCGCAAGGAAAGTTTACCTTAAAAGCTGCTCCTTCAAAGTCGGCTCTCGTAAGTCCCTTCTGAGAGAAATGTTGGATCAAATGACTTAAACGAGCAGCGAGACTATGTTTCTCAAACACTAAATACTGCGCTCAAAACGGTGTACAGCAGGAAAAATTCGGAGTGTCGCTCTATAGCTCTAGAATCTTCTTCGAAAACTTGAGATGAAACTTAAAGCCTTACGAAAATATTGACATCTTCCAGCATATAACAGTCTAGACTTTGGCAGCTTGATTAAGTATTGCGATTGGAAAGAAAGAAAGTGGTTCCCCAAGAAAGGGAAAGGGACTTACGCACTGGGTTGAAAAAACAAGTCGGGCATGACTTCGAACATCTTGATTCCTGCTTTTATAAAGAAAACCAACCTTTCTTGTTAGTTTTTGACCTGGTCAACTCTTTTTCTTTCCTCGGCACGTTGGTAAAATGGCATTGTCCTCACAACAACAAGACAACATCTGCAGGAATGGTACTGTAAGCGAAGGCAAACCATATCGGCATTTTGCGTTGGTGACGAGTTACATACTTCGAGATAACAGCACTTGTCGGATAAGAAAAGCAGAGTCATTCCGGTACGATAGAATCGGCTGTTTGTGTTGATCAGATCTCATACTGGTTTAGAGCTTTCGAAATTTCATTGCGAGGTTTTTGAGTTCTTTTGTTAAATTTTTTTCAAAGCGATCTCTTATCTTAAGCTTATAATAACGCAGCTTTGCTTTGAACTTAAGCTCTCAAAAGAATTCATCACAGATTTCAAAGCACAAAGAATATTCACATTATAAAGACCTTCAACCAATTACAAATAAGCCCATGAATATTACCAAAGCATCATTAAAATATTTTATTACAACATACAGATAATAGCGAAAAGGCCAAACTTTTTACAAAGTTCAAAATATGAACCAAAAAAAAAAACAACAAAAATATTCATTCCCACGCAAAGCCTTGTTCATCTTCATCAACATATTCCTCCACTTCCGGATATTCTTCGCTTTCATGGCTCTCATCACTGCTGCGCGAAAAATGATTGTAGACCATATCCTTATAACCAAGTGGGCCGCCATCCCTGCCGCATCCGCCCGCATGGCCAACGTCAACACCAACACTTTCAGGATAATCATCATACATTAAATCGCCTTGACCATGCTCATGTGCGGCGGGAGCGCGAAGACCAGCAGCCAGCTCATGCTCATACATGGCATCACCACCACCACTGCCAGTGCCACCACCGTGCGCACTGCCTTGTCGACTCTTATGTGTAGCATGGCCAACGCCACCATGTGTAGTGTGTGGTATATGTCCGGCATAACCGCCAAATCCTTTGCCGCCTTGCATGGCTATGCTAACTATTTTATAAATCGTCTGCTTTGTACCGGTACCACCTTTGCCACTGCCACCGCCAGCACTGCCCGGACTACTATGTGAACCTCCGCTGGCGCTGATACCACCACTGCGTATGTGTGAATAGACCGTATGTATGTGATGATGAGTTTTCATACGGAACGGTACATGTATGATGAGACGCTTGTGTGCACGACGAGCTGACACATTGCCAAGTGACAGCAGTAGGATAAGGATAAGCGCCAAAACCATGAATGGACGAGTTTACAGTGAAGCGCTATATGCGGCAGAGCTCCTGTTGATGTGCAGGAATAGCGCGAATATTTAATTTAAATTTTTTTTTTTACTTTTTTATTTAATAAATTTTTGTTGTAAATACCACAGAATGACTGCACCTTCCTTGCACTTTTCAGTTTCACCAACTATGCCATAGACCAAATCTCGCGTTTCTTTCACCGGCTTAGCCGACTTTGTACTGTTGAAATATTTTGCATATCTCGTGCATTTTATATTTAAAAGTTTTTGTCCATTGTGATCTGCAAAGTTTCGTTTTGCAGCTCAAGTTCAGCGTCCGCCGTAGGGAAATTTTATGATTAAGTTGTAAGTCGTTAACTGCGCTCCAGTGGTGTATGGGCAGTGCCGACAAGCAGCTATTAATGATATTTTAGCATACATAATTATGATTTTCAAGCGCCACATAAATTGTAATAGGAATATGGTTTACGAGGGTGGTAAATATGATTTTCTTAAATCGGATTTCTGTTTCCCCCTTGTCGACATCCTCAGTCCGGTGTAAAAGAAGGAACCGGGAATTTAAACGAAGTCGGCTCTTGCAAAACTTCGCAACTAAATGTATGTGCTACTTAAAGCGGGCTGGTTTCTTCTTGTGAGAGGTTAGTACCTTTGCCTTGGCCCCAGGGTTATATTAGTTCTCTGGTTTTAACACGAGGAGCGCTACTGTCTAGTTCTGAAGTGACGGGGTCTACGTATTTTATGCAGACTCGAAACGGTACCTACTAAAGCAGACGGATTTTGTAGAGTTGCTTTTTGATGCCGGGGCTGATTCCTTTTCAAACAGCTTTTTTAACCATTTAAATGTTCTCTGCTCCGGCAACGGGAACTTTCGGTGTGACTGGCCAGCACACTATCACCTCATCATACGTTCTCAACCCTTGTCTATATGTTGGCTGCAGATCTTCGTTCACCCCAAGCTTTAACGGAGGGAGATTTTGCGGACCTTCTATACACCGGTTTGGGTACCGCTAGTGGCAGCTCTGAAGTCTGGCAGTTCTCATACAGAGGAACTAGCGCTGGCTCTCCTGACATGCCTAACAACATTGCCCAAAATGGAACTGTAGAGATTGGCCGTCTGCGTTGTTACGGTTTTCCATAGAGGGGTTAAGCCAGGCAACTATTTTCTACCGGCGGAAATTTTGTGTGTTACCGGCGAAGTGGTTTTGGTGATACTTGTTCGTCCTTAACACACTTAGAAGAGGAATTTCGGTAATGGAAGGAAAGCAACGGTATACTACTGCAGAGCATATCCAGCGAAGGTGAACAGGTATCCGGAAATATTCGTTAGAATACAGTTGGAAACTCTTGATTACAAATCACCCAATGGTCAGGGACTCCCTTAACGCTTTGGTTAAGTGGAATGGATGGATAAGATACCATACAGATTCAGATTCGTAGCTTTCTGTGTGCGGAATACAGCTCCCTTCGCAGCATATCGACACACAACGTAGGGTACTTAATCGTGCACTACGGTCTTTATGTGAGAGAAACTTGAGCCGGTGTGTTCTGTCTCTAGAGTGAGCTTCATTTACATGCTGCATTAAGTGCGGCCACATAAGCTGAGACTAAGTTCTAAATAGCCAGTTGTGGAATGCGTGGATCAAACTGTCGGCCCGCGACTTTGCGTGGAGACGAATAGTCTAACTAAAAAGTTAGTTTCGGCAGAACCTTCGGACGATGATGAGAGGACAGTCAAGGTGTAACAATTAACTGAGACCACAGCTAGCTGACAATCACAGCTCTTGTTGATAGGATACAATATGAAGTTATACAACGTGGCGCAAAAGTAAGCTTCCGATGTACAGCATATCGGTTGTGGCACGTGCAGTGTGTGCTGTTGCACCGTCTTGTTGGAACCACATGTTTTCCAATCCCAATTCATTAAGTTGCGGCAAAAAGAACTCGTTGATCATTGCTCTGTAGCGCTCACCATTCACAGTAACCGTTTGGCCCCGACCGATTATTGGTCAAATAAATAGTCAGCAATATTCCGCGTTCTGGAGCAGTGTAGCGTAACATTGTTTATTAACGTGTATTTCGCATGTGTTTACTACACAAATGTCAAAACAGAACTGACTTTAGGGGCCAATCGCAAAATTTATAGCATTTTCTGATAGGAGGATGACTTTTGCGCCACCCTGTATAAAGCATTCTTTCGACTCACAAAGAATTCATGGCAGACGGGAATACCAACATCTTCTTGAAGATTGCTAAACACAGACATAGGAGCTGCCAGTTCCGTCTTTGAATTATTTTGCAACTGTATATATCCAGCAATCGTAGATAAACAAGATACTCTAGGAAGAAGGGATTTTGTAGAATGTTCGTCCACTAAGTGATGAAGGTGTAGTACTTATTGGGGGTCTACGAGGACTGCATCCACTGTTACCTGAAGCATATTGAGTTTATGCTTAGAACTTAAAACTAAAATAGCTGGCAACCCTAGAAGAAACGATTAGAAATCCCCTAACCTAACTTTATCTAATTTTCATTAATAATCCGAAGGTTATAGTAGATTAATGATAGAAATCGGTTGAAATGTGCCCACCCTAGTGCCTACCTGCATGTCTCTTCACCGTTCATTGGTTCTAATAATTATTATTTTTTATTTTATTTTTTCAATCAAAAAAATTAATTTTTATGCTCCTCAATTTCAAGCACGCCAACGAACTGTTACCAAAACAAGCGCCTCATTAGCCGCAAAACACTTTTCGTTTCTATCTCAGCATAATGCAATCTGTATTTGATGCTTATTGAAGACAAACTTTGCGTCTGATTAAAAAACTTTAAGCCAAATGCCTTTGGGCCTTAGAAATTTTCATTTTAGTTTTGATATTGCTTCTGAGAGTAAACGCTTGGATAAGATCAGTTAATTAATCCTATTTAATTAAATAATGAGCTATGATATTAACAGTAAGTTGTGCTTTTAAAAATTTAAAATTCGGTATTCTGAAAAATTACATAACTGAAGTTATTGTCTTTTTACGCCACACCTCAGATATTATGCAGTGTGAAAAAGTAAATCAGCTAATAACGACATATTGCATGTTGCACGATGATTTTGAAACCCAATCAGCTACATAATTGAAATTTTATTTATTTTTTCTGTGCAGAAAAACAACGGAACTGAGTTTGGGAGGGGCCCATATTGCACTGTACGAGTACACCAGCAAAATTTCCGCGGAGTAACCATAATACTTTTTTGAAAGGAGAGGTTACATAGATATTCCTTTAAAGGGCTCGTAAAAGTTAACAAGTATCTTTGTATGAAACAGTCAAACATGAGAGTATTTGGTATTTAAGAAAATGTTGGTCCTCATAAAAAGATAAACTTTATATTCATTCTAAATCTAGAACCAAATGATTATGGAACTGCTAATGAATTCGGATTAAACTCTGTCTAATGACATCTTGCCAGTTGAACCTATAAATACAAATAAGAAGTTACCCAGTTGTGCTGATATATAAGTTTGTTCAGGAAAAATAGTCCCTAAGAACTAGATCTTCTGAAAATTATCATGATTACTCTGTTACAAAAAAGTTCATCATTTGTTGTACAGTGTTACTATTATAATTTTATTTTTGTACCCAGCTGTGCTAGTACACTTTGTATTATAATATTGTCCATATAACGGAGTTCTGTGAAAACTGAAAAGAATCAAGGTAGCTTTAGAGCGCCAGGGAGTATTTAGGGATTCCGATAAAAAGGAGAGTGCAGCTACGGAATTTACTTTATAGAAAAGCCAAAGGCGCTAATTGGATGCCGAATAACGCCTAACAAATGCATTAAAAGCTCTAAATTAGTTTCAAAGTCATATCTGCCTTAACATTTATTAAAAATGTATGCAACATTATCCATTGTATTCAGCAGAGCGCTCTCTTTTTCGACCTTCAGAGGACTCAAACCGATTTAGTAATGTCCGTACAATCGTCTGTCCATCCATTCCTCTTGGATAGTTATTTTGGGACCAAGAAAGCTTGCTGTTGAAATTGGGCGAAATCCAATGATAACTACGCCTCTTGTTTACATCGAAAGTTTCGAAACACATATGAAATTAAATAATTCGTTGACAAATGCGGCTCAAAATTTTTGTTTTTGAACAAAATAAAATAAAATGAAATAAAATAACATGAAATAAAATCAAATAAAAAAAATTTAATTAAATAAAATAAAATTAAATAAAAAAATAAAACAAAATAAAAAAAATGAAAAAAAATAAAATAAATTTGAATAAAATAAGATAAGATAAAATAAAATAATGTGAGCAAAAAAAATTTATTAAATAAAATAAAATAAGATAAATTAAAATAAAATAAAATTAAAAAAAATAAAATAAAAAAATTAAATAAAATAAAACAAAATAAAATAAAAAAAATTAAATAAAATAAAATAAGATAGAATAAAATAAAATAACTTTAAGTTAAATTTCTTAAAAAACAAAATAAAAAAATAAATAAAAAAAAATGAATAAATGGAATTAAATAAAATAAAATAAATAAAAACCCAAATAATAAAAAATTAAAAAAAAATAACAATAATAAAATAAAACAAAAAAAAAAATGAAAAAATAAAAATAAAACAAATTTGAATAAAATAAGATAAGATAAGATAAAATAAAATAAAATTAATTGAAATACAATCAAATAAACTGGCTCACAGTCCTAATTAGCTATCATAAAAATTTCAACTTTCAGCAAGGGTTTCTTCTTTTTAATAATTTTGGTAACTTCTTATGACAGTATACAAAAAAACGCAATACAGATACCCAAACCAAGGACCGCAAATAATGATTATCTTTATTTTTTACTCATAATGAGTATTATTTCATTTTTTATAATAAAACTCCAAGCATCAATTTGAACTAACAAACTTCTTACTCTAAAGTTCTTGAAAGATAAATTTTTGAAAACTCTACCTTAAATAGAGAAAAGGAGTATTTACTAATGGAAATGGGTATGTATGAGATGGAAATAGCGCACGAATATTTTCATACCCATTTTCAACCATTTATAGTAGAATTTTCTCCAAATTTTTCCTCAAATTTTTAAGGTGAAATTTTTCGTAGTTCAGGATATATGATGATTTCAGTTTTATTATGAAAAATAAAATATTTTGTTGTTGGTTTTACGGTCTGTTCATTTTACATATTTTTGTAAGTATAACGAGCTCAAGGCCAGTTGATAATAATTCTTAGTTAATTATTATTATTTTTGATTAGAGGAAAAATTGAAAGCAACAAACATATACAGGCTATAGTTATAGTACTATTTCGAAAACAGCCACGATTTCTCGTCAGACTAATTCGTATAGTTTTTTGGTATTTTCAGAGGATCTTGTGGAGATCGAACCCACTCACTCTGATTGCCAGCGCAGCCGCCTAACCCATAGGCTATGCTGCGTGTAGTTTTGCAAGCTGCTTAATTCACGTTTTCCTCTAATTGTTGTTTGTTATCTTGCCAACGGTATACACAATATTTTAGACATTCTGTCTATATGGAAATCGTGTATGTTGGACTTTGTTTGTGTACATTCTTCTTCCTATTTTTAGAAGATAGTTATTGTACATAACCGCGTGCTCCGGTATAAATGTATTTTGTTGTTGGTTTTACGGTCTGTTCATTTTACATATTTTTGTAAGTATAACGAGCTCAAGACCAGTTGATAATAATTCTTAGTTAATTATTATTATTTTTGATTAGAGGAAAAATTGAAAGCAACAAACATATACAGGCTATAGTTATAGTACTATTTCGAAAACAGCCACGATTTCTCGTCAGACTAATTCGTATAGTTTTTTGGTATTTTCAGAGGATCTTGTGGAGATCGAACCCACTCACTCTGATTGCCAGCGCAGCCGCCTAACCCATAGGCTATGCTGCGTGTAGTTTTGCAAGCTGCTTAATTCACGTTTTCCTCTAATTGTTGTTTGTTATCTTGCCAACGGTATACACAATATTTTAGACATTCTGTCTATATGTAAATCGTGTATGTTGGACTTTGTTTGTGTACATTCTTCTTCCTATTTTTAGAAGATAGTTATTGTACATAACCGCGTGCTCCGGTATAAATGTATTTTGTTGTTGGTTTTACGGTCTGTTCATTTTACATATTTTTGTAAGTATAACGAGCTCAAGACCAGTTGATAATAATTCTTAGTTAATTATTATTATTTTTGATTAGAGGAAAAATTGAAAGCAACAAACATATACAGGCTATAGTTATAGTACTATTTCGAAAACAGCCACGATTTCTCGTCAGACTAATTCGTATAGTTTTTTGGTATTTTCAAAAATAATAATAATTAACTAAGAATTATTATCAACTGGTCTTGAGCTCGTTATACTTACAAAAATATGTAAAATGAACAGACCGTAAAACCAACAACAAAATACATTTATACCGGAGCACGCGGTTATGTACAATAACTATCTTCTAAAAATAGGAAGAAGAATGTACACAAACAAAGTCCAACATACACGATTTACATATAGACAGAATGTCTAAAATATTGTGTATACCGTTGGCAAGATAACAAACAACAATTAGAGGAAAACGTGAATTAAGCAGCTTGCAAAACTACACGCAGCATAGCCTATGGGTTAGGCGGCTGCGCTGGCAATCAGAGTGAGTGGGTTCGATCTCCACAAGATCCTCTGAAAATACCAAAAAACTATACGAATTAGTCTGACGAGAAATCGTGGCTGTTTTCGAAATAGTACTATAACTATAGCCTGTATATGTTTGTTGCTTTCAATTTTTCCTCTAATCAAAAATAATAATAATTAACTAAGAATTATTATCAACTGGTCTTGAGCTCGTTATACTTACAAAAATATGTAAAATGAACAGACCGTAAAACCAACAACAAAATACATTTATACCGGAGCACGCGGTTATGTACAATAACTATCTTCTAAAAATAGGAAGAAGAATGTACACAAACAAAGTCCAACATACACGATTTACATATAGACAGAATGTCTAAAATATTGTGTATACCGTTGGCAAGATAACAAACAACAATTAGAGGAAAACGTGAATTAAGCAGCTTGCAAAACTACACGCAGCATAGCCTATGGGTTAGGCGGCTGCGCTGGCAATCAGAGTGAGTGGGTTCGATCTCCACAAGATCCTCTGAAAATACCAAAAAACTATACGAATTAGTCTGACGAGAAATCGTGGCTGTTTTCGAAATAGTACTATAACTATAGCCTGTATATGTTTGTTGCTTTCAATTTTTCCTCTAATCAAAAATAATAATAATTAACTAAGAATTATTATCAACTGGTCTTGAGCTCGTTATACTTACAAAAGTATGAAAGATAAAATAGTTTTTATGATTGAGTAAAAAATAAAAATAATCATTATTTGCGTTCCCTGACCCAAACTGAAGCTTGTGGAAAATTCAAAAAAATTAGCTGGTTTTTTATCAAAATTTTACACTTTTTACTTTCAAGAGTTTAACGATCCTTACCTCGCTAAGGTCTTATACACATCGTTGGTTCGTCCAATACTTGAGTATTGCTCGTGTGTCTGGTGTCCAGGATATAACAGTCATATAAATCGAATTGAGTCAGTGCAAAAGCAATTTTTGATATTTAAAGTTTCCTCTTCCTTCTTCTTATTGATTTTTCAACTCTTGCAAATCGTAGAATATTACCCGGGGTAATGTTCCCTCATAAGCTGACTCTAGGCGAGATTGACTCTTTTAACCTTCTAAGCCGAATAAACTTTGCAGGTCCTGCTAGGGCGTCTAGACACTACGCGCCTTTCTATTTACCACTTTGTCGTCTAAATTACTTGAACAAATTCATTAGTATCGAATGTTCGTTTGTTGCCCTATATACCGCAATACTTTCATGTCTTATCCGTTATTTTACAATTTTCTTTTTAAATGTTTAAGGCACTTTGATAGTCGACCGCATTTGAGTGTCGAGTTTGAATACATAAAAAAATAAAAAGAATGTTTAGAGATTTTTCTAGTATTCAGTTTATTAGCTCATTGAATTTTAGTAAGATGCTAACATGAAGCCGCTAAAAGAATGAACTGATTTTAAAAATTTTTCTTTTCTAGAGGATCTGCGAATTTTTTTTATAAAAAAGTAACTGCGCTTTTAAATTTGTATGAAAAAAATTTAACAGTCCGGGTAGAAAAAAAAATTAACAATGATTTTGCGTGGTTCGTGTAGTGCGCAAATCTCAATAGAACTACATAAGTATTAATAATCTATTCTACATAGATGTAAAAATAATAATTATTTGATTAAATATATGTGCAGGATACAAATGTCAAACTTCACGAGTATTTGTATGTGTTGGTGTCAGGAAAAAAATTTCGAACTGAGCAATTTTTGGCAAGTGGAAAGCGTATTCATCAATGTTTTTTATTTACTCACATCAGTCCAATTCATTAAATAAGTTTGTAAACATAAATAGTGCATTTTATTTTTATCATGATGACCTCTTATGTCAAGCCTCATGTATGCATGACCGACATGAATCATGATCAATCAAGTAGGTAGCACCCAGCAGATTAACAAAAAGTGTTTACCACTCAATCCGTTACAGTCCTTTTTTGCCATAAAACATTTAGTTTGACGCCATTAAGTCAAAGCCAAGAAAGTCAAGTAAGGTAAACAGATTGCTAGGCTGCCAGCTGCCAGTTGCCTTACACTTCTAAAGACGTACCGTACAATGTAAGTTCAACGCAATAACTCCGGCTGCTTCTTATGGACCTACTGAGCAGTCAGACTTATATGAATAATCACCGAGGATAATTGTTCATGGCATAACGAATCGAAAACGTTCATATTTGCATAGCTCCAACTACATTTCTGTGGTTCGGTGTGTGTATGTGTGTCTCTTTTTGTGTTTGTGAATGGACTAGGCCAAGCTGATCAATTCTTTATTGTCATACACAATAAACTCAGAGTGTAGCGCAGCTTTTAAGATGGCCAAAAGCTTTCACTTGGCACACACTCGTCGCTTGCACTTAGCATTAAGCCACATTGTAGAGTTTTATGTTGCAAACACTTTTAAGCAACACTTCAATACAACACTTTGGTGCAACATGCGCCTCAATTATGAATTACTTGCGCTAAGGTAGCAGTAAAAATACAACAAAAACAACAACAATATTTATGACTTAGAAATGAAATGGGTTCGCAACTTGCAACTACATAGATACTGGCACCACTTCTGGCCACCTGTTGATGCCACAAACTATAAATGGCTATTTTACTTACAGCAGCATGTACGATATAGGGATGCATATCCCGAGATCCCAGGATACCTTTCGCTTGTAGGTGCCGAATCTCTGGGGATTTCTTTTTTGCATTTCCTGGATTTTCGAGATTGGAAATATGTTACTAAAAACTAAATACGTGTGATTTAATTATTAAAAATATTTTATTTTTTTTTGTTGATGTGAAATATTTTTTTAATTTTTTATTTTCTTTGCTTATTGTATTATAAAAATTTGAATAAATTTTTTAAACTTCTCATCGGTTTTAGCAATTTGTTAAATATTTTTTTGTAGTAATTTCGAAACCTTTAATTTACCTTCCATGATTTTTGATTTATTTCGGTTTAAATTTTATACCTAAGTGAATAATATTAGTTTTTAAATTAAACCAAAAAGTTTAAAGGTTCTGCCGATAAAAGAAGAAAACATTTTGGTTTTATTTTTCTTTAGTTCTGAACGCTTTTCCAAGTTCTACAATTTTTCTCTAAACATTTTTATATATGTTGCAACTTATTGGGTAGAGCATTCCACTCTGATGGGGATCGCTTCGGAGCGAATCCTAACAACTGATACATCTTTTTTTATTTTTTAATAGGTAAAACATTTGTGGTTTAAAAGGAAACCTCTTTACCACAAACATTTTTTCGAAAACAAGAATAGTTTTGATTTTGAACTAAATTTGGTTTGGTTTGCAGCCAAAAAAGGTTTAAATTTAGACACACATTTTTAAAGTAGTTAAATTTTTTTATTCAATATTCAATTTTTTTACATTAAAATGTACCTATTGGATTACGGATAAAATAACTTTCGTTTAAAAAAAATTAAATTTTGTATCCAATAATTTGTTAGATATTTTAAGGTTAAATCTCGTACAAATTCTCCACTTTTTCCAACCTAAACTGTTGTAGAATAGCTAGTTTTCTACATATTTTTTTTTCAAGCTCGGCTGGTCCAACCATGTTGAAACTGCCAGTTTTCTTGCACTTTCGTTAGAAGAATTTAGGTACTGATCCTCAGAATGATCGTGCCCATTAGGAAAGGCGAAGCACTGCTAACAACAACATCGAATTTCCAAACCTCACTGCCAATCCCGTGATTACAAAATCAGATCCCGAAACCCCCTGGATTGTGAAAATACAGAAAATGTGCAGTCCTAGTACGGTATATACAGGGTGAATCATATAAGTAGATATTAGTATCTGAATTTTCAGGTTTTCGGACAGGGTGAAAAGTTTACGTAAATTGGAGCGATTTCTTGTTAAAACTAATTTTTAGTAGAGTACCTACATTGCTTTAAAGCAAAATGTAATCGGACGGCCATTTGCTAAAACTTAAGTGTGCTTTGTCGCATCCACAAGAAAGGCGTTACGCAGCAACTATCGCGGAATTGGTCTTCTTAATTCCGCATATATGGTTCCATTTAGCATATTATCAGTCCTGAGGCTGATGGAGTTTATGAGTGATTCTTCAAACCTGGTTAGTAATTTTGCAGAAAGCCTAGATAAGACAATCGAGACACATAATTTTTTTTTTTGTCGATTTCGAAGCAGCCTTTGACAGCGTAAAAGTAGTTGTCTGCCAATAGGGTTGCAGGGGATCCATCCGGGTCACTCTAACGATTCCAGGCTAGCTTTAAAAAATACTCCATTTGCTCAATTACTTATTTCAAAATGGAATGGGTCACCTCAAAATACTTCACTAAAAATTTGTTTCTTTTATTATAAAGTGAATATTCTACCCACAACCCCAGTTTGATATAAACAATTGATATACTTCTCTTCTTTTTCTTCCCCTCCAGTATCACCTTCCACTTGATCTACCGCTTTGTTTTAGTCTTTCTCTCCAAACTCCTCTTCTTCTTCCTAGTCTTCCCTTCTTTTTCTTCCCTTTCCTCTTTGTCTTCCATATTTATTTCTCATCTTTTTCTTGCTCCTTCTCTTTCGTAAAAAAAAAAACTTATGGCGATATAGCAAACTAAGATTTTTCCGACGCATAGCCCACTTTTAAAAAATTTCATCATTAGTTTGAAACAGACCTGTTAAATAATAATTACTAATCGGTTTGATTAATTATCAGACTTTAATTAATCACCATTACTTAAAATTTTTGATGATTATTTTCCAATTATTTAAAAAAAATTATCAAAAAAATCATGATTTTTTACGATTATTAAAAAAAATCAAAAATAATCAAAAGAAAGTTGTTTTGATTACTTTTGATTATTTAAATTTTTTAATTTTGTTTTGATTAATTTTGATTTTTTCTTCAGTATTGTTGTAGAAGCACATAAAACTACATATCAACAATACTGAAAATAGTCAAAAATAATCCCAAAAAAATCAAAAAGTTATAAAAATTAACCAAAAGTAAGCAAACCATCTTTTTTTTATTATTTTTTTTTAGTTTTTTTAATAACCGTAAAAAACACAATTATTTTTGGATTTTTTCTAATCATAATCAATTAACAATTGCCTTTTCTTTAAAAACAATTAAAATAATCATTACCAACTAGAAAAGCCGTCTAATTAATTGATTACTAATTACTAATCAAATTTAACAGGTCTGGTTTGAAACAAAGTGCTAAGTTGTTATGACTAATCAAATCTTTATATTTCTTTGGGGCGGCGGACCGTCCAATGACCACACAAGCCTACTATGATAATATCACCTCTATAAAGCACTTCATAAACAACAGCAACACCCAACGACACACCCTGTATATATGAACGTATATATGCACATTCTATGCATAGCTTAATCCGTCCATCCGTTCTATCTTAAATGCATTTTATCTTGTTCAAAGTGACATAATGTCGTGGTAAATTATAATCAATTATTATTTGCAAAAAAAAAATTTACAATTTTGTTTATTACAATTGCAATAAAAACAAAATTGATTTATACATACATATTGTTGTAACAGTACATATAAAGAATGAGATGGCATTGCTCCTCATAAAGGTTCTACGCTAATAGTCGCTATCTAGCGAATTGAGAAATATTTGCTTGAATGTACAAAGGCTCTTTCTATATTACAAAATCGTAAATATGTACTTAAGTGGATATGCAGATTGTTCAATTATGTTAAATATAATGGGAAGTGACGTTACAATGCGCCAAGAGCGCAGTCATACCCTGGCGCCGATATGGTGTAATCGTAGCACAACTCTGGCTCATGACTCATGAGAAATCAATACGTTCGTTCATTCGCAGTAACTTCCAGTGCCAACTACAAAAGACAGCAGTGAGCATTTTTGGACGGACTCTGTTTGAATCTTAAATGTAGAGTCTCCGCTCACTGACCTCGAAAAAGAAAGGTGATTGCTTCTTGCTGATACGACTTTGTGCAGAGCACATTAGAAATTTACATATTTTAATAATTTCATTTGTATACTATCATTTAAATTAAAATATTTTTTTTTTTATAGAATAACATTTTAAGGGCCGTTTTCACAATCTCCGGCTAACACTAACCGGGCTTTAGTTGGCGTGAATGGTTCGATAAGTTGCCAAATTAACTGCCCATTAGCGTTAACCGGTTTTTATTCAACAGACCCTAAGAGTTCTATAAAAATTCTATAATTAAATATAAGGCTTAG
Source organism: Merzomyia westermanni (assembly GCA_949987695.1). Taxonomy (NCBI): domain Eukaryota; kingdom Metazoa; phylum Arthropoda; class Insecta; order Diptera; family Tephritidae; genus Merzomyia; species Merzomyia westermanni. The sequence goes on along the minus strand of OX465291.1, from coordinate 34,014,768 downwards.
GTTTTAAACATCGCCTTGAATTTTTCGAATTTTTTTAATCATCTCCCCATTATCTTCCTTTAAAAAATAACTGTTGGTCATACGTTATACGAAAAAAATAATCTAGAAATTCAATGCGAGTTTTTTAACATGTTTTTTGTTGGACTGGATTTGACGGTTTATAAAATAGTATTTTCGCTTTCTCTGTCTGTATGGCGCGATATACAACAGGTATATCATCATAAACCTCCTAAGAGATTTTTGCGCCAAGCTTCTCTTCCAATTTGTGGTGTGCCGATTTGAATTTTCCCTACAAATTGGTGGGACCTACAGTTTTTTGCCGACTCCGAACGGCATCTACAATGGAGACGAATTTTTGCTGAGAAGCCTGTCATGGCAGAAATACACTCGGAGAGTTTGCCAAACCACTGCCGAGGGGCGACCCCGTTTTGAAAAACTTTTTTTTCAAATCACTTTTGATGTTACCTGTACCAGGGCTCGAACCATGGACCTTCGGTGTGGTAGGCCGGCAACACTACCTTCACACCACGGCGGCCGCGGTATTTTCGCTTTATTCGTTTAAAATATGCATGTCGTTTCAAAGCTTCGATATTTATACCCAGCTGTACTAGTATATATAACGGTGGTTTCTAACGGTATAAAATAATCGAGATAGATAAAGAAAAGTTCTTGGAATGAACAGAGGAATCGTTTAAGATATGTCCGTCCGTCCGTCCAAGTACACGATAACTTGAGTAAAAATTTAGATATTTGCACACAGGTTACTTTCCTGCTAAGGTAGGTTGCTTTTACCACGACCCTTTTTCGATATCGAAAATTTCTTACAACGTATAAAATGAGATAATTCAATAACAAAAGCAGCTATAATAATGAAATTTGGTTGCTTCATTGAATTGATCATTCTATTAACGATTTTGCCAAATTTTTAGGAAAGGGGCGTGGCACCGCTCACATATGAGTCAACAAATTTTCAAACTTCGACTGTTAATAACTTTAGAATAACGAAACTTAGTAGTAAGCATACTATTATTGTTCTACACACCCATAGTAAATAAGCGAGATCGCTTTTCGACCAACTTTACTTTTCATAAAAGTCATCTAAGAAGGATGTAGAAATATTGAACTGGCCATATCTCATTGACTGATACAGGTAGAATGATACAAGCTCCCACTTATGGGTCAAGCAATTTTCAAACTCGACTGTCAATAACTTCAGAACCGTTTACGAAAGAACGACAAAACTTGATACGAGGTATACTATGGATGTATGAAGTGCGCCCACGGAAAATAAGCAAAATCTGTAACCGACCACCTACTTTTGTACTAAATTTTCCTGAAAGACAGGTAGTAGAACAAAACATGCCATATCTCTTTTACTGATGCAGATAAAATAATAGAATTTGGTAGTTACAATGACCTGACGATCTAATCAATGATTTTTTTTTTTTCATTTTGGAAAATGGGCGTGGCCCATATATGAATGCACAAAATATCAAATTTTGTCTATTAATATATACAGCAGGGTATTTAATCTTTAGTTCCACCCGAACTTAGACTTCCTTACTTGTTATTAACTGTTTTTAATACGAAGAATGTGTGCAATGGAACTGGCTGACATTTAAAAATCCGAAAAAATTTACAAAGAGCCAAATAGAGTATACGAGTATATACCCTGTAGGGATGTTTAGGAAAAAAAATATAGTAAAAATGCATACGGGGATCGAGGGAAGCCTAAGACAAACCGCTTTTTGGGCTTTTTGTCTGTCTAACTGTATTATGTTTGTACGCACATCACTAAATATAAAATACCACGTACAGATGTATTTCTAGGGGTTAAAATTGAAATATGGAATACATTTTTAAATCGCTGCTTTTTTTGTTTTATTTTTTTTTCTTTGCGTGACTAGGCCTGGCACTACGGCGGGTATACAGTTTCACTTTGAAAATGTTTTGTCGAAAATCGGAGTCGCCTTTCTGTAGTGTTTGGAAATGTTACGATTGTACTTCTGTCGCCAATTTATAGTAAAAAAAACTTAATATAGCACATCACAGATTGGTTTAATGGTACTCGGTGGTATATCGCTCCACACTTTTAATATTAACAATAGTACAGAACAGCTTACCAGCACCCGAAACTAGTCGCCAGTATATTTATTTGGTTTATGAGTTCAACAAGAACTCCACTAACTATCAATTCATAAACAACAATTTACTTACTCTCCCCTTTCAACCGAGTTGTTTCAAAACTTCGGATTTATGCGAGTTTGTCTTGTATGCATAGAATGCATTTTACTTTTCCATAGAGTGAGTTTTTCGCAACTTGTTCAATAAAGATTGCGTTTTATATATCCATTCTTGCTGGATTAGCGCAATTAACATTTCGAAGAGATTTCTCTATTCATGGACTATTCTAAAGAAAAAATGTTTGTTTTCCACTTCCGCAAGCTTTGCAAAATCGAGCAAATTGAATTTTCTGTAGCAAATTATTGTGTCGACGCTTACGCAATTATTGGTTGGTTGGCTAACTCGTTTTCTACTTTCATACAAAAGTACAACTTGCAACATTCCGTCACTCGGTCTATCTCAGCCCGCCCCACTTAACGCGCTGCCCTATACAAATGCAATTACAAAGATATTAGTTTCATTTTTTCGTTTTTCGAATTGAAAAAAAGTTAATCTTTTGATTAAGCTTCGAAGCCAATGCAATAGTTACATCATAATTCCGATTTGAGAGCGACCACATGCTCAAACAAAGCACGAGAACTGTAATAAGCCGCAACCAAAAGCAATAAGCAACTTATAAGTGGCATCATAGAAATCGAGAATAATCAAAGGACAAAACATGGTTGGAGGCAAAGCGAGTGAAGTAATTGCATGCTCGGTATAAATAGGTACTAGGGATGCGACGGTAGTGAGTTTATCAGAAGTTGAGTGGGAAACGAATTTTTATAAATTTAGTGTTTAGTAAAGCTTGAGATAAACTTATTTAGCCAAATTGTAAGTTACAGCAATAGAGCTATAGGTTAGTCTTCTAACACCAATTTCAGTCTGGGCTAACCCAATTGTAGCCGCTAGGTTCCTAGGACTCCCGTTAGCGGATATTGATGACATGAATATGGAAGCATCGCTGCAACAACAACAACAGCAACAGTCTAAGGCGAATATATAAAAGGAAGATGCAAGTGTAAATAAATGGAAAAATTATACTGCGGAGTGCTTGTATTTGTAAAAAAAAAAATTTAACAATCGGATAGTTTTACCATATATAGATTCGCCTTGGAATAGAAGTTTCGTGCGACACAGTTGAAAAGGAATGTGTGGAGAGACTTGTAGTGCAATAAACTCGGTACCATTTGCTGACCTATAGTGCAGGATGCATTTGCGCGGTTTTGCTATGCTGATAGTTAGGATCATCATTTTATACTAGTAAAGACCGCTAGCTTCGCTGCGTCTCAGAACTAATAATAGACTTAGTCCGATGTTAATCATTATATTCCATTTCAGCACTCTATTATTACCTTTCGTTTGAAACCCATATTGTACTAAACACATTTTTGGTCACCTTGATCCACATACCGGTCGATATCTCAGAAACTAGTCGAGCTATCGGAACAAGTGATATCTTAAATTTTAATTTAAACATCTAGTAATACAACAGGAATAGTTTCATTCAATTCCATTTTGCAGTTTTTGAGTGATGCGAGACCAAAGATACATACAGACAGACCAAAATTCTGAAAACAGTTGATTTGGTTTCTATTGGCTTAAGAATGATTCTTGCTATCGGTTTTTCCTAAATATCAACAATGTACAGACATCGATCTTTTACAATTTTATTATATGTAGAGATTAAAATATATGCACCCAGAGGTTTGAAAGTATTTCTTCGTTATAACTGCGTTTCAAAATAACCACAAAGCAACTCTTCGGCTTAAATTATTTTATTCGAATTTTTACAATGCTTGGACTTCCGGTTTCGGTCCCGATTGTAAATCATGAAATTTATTTACACCTTACAGAGTAATTGCGATCATACTTCGAAATACGAGTAGTAGCTTTTTCAGTGGTTCAGAAATGGTTCAAAAGTAACTATTTCGGAAAAAAAATCACAACTAGATTAGCCTCCAGTATTGTGTTTGGACTTACAAATTTCCTAATTATAAGCGCAATTGTTGCGTTGAGACGCGCAATGGAATTATGAACTTGGTTGATTGACAGGTCTGCCGAGTCTCTATTGACCACAAGCGCCCAAAGGCAATGGTGAAATTTCCTTCAGATTTCACCCATGTCATTGAGTTTACACATTTTAGAAGCTTCCCGGGCTTAAAACAGTGAATTAAGAGAGGTTCCATAGAAGATGATAAAGGGTCTGAATATTGTAGGTATTATATATCAGACCCACCAATACCAAATGCGCCTTAGTAGTCCAGAGCCCCATATGTCACATACATTTATCTCCGGAATTATTACAGATTGTTCTTCATTGTAAGAGGGTCAGATACTTCTAGGCTACAAGCCAGCACTGGCTACCACAAATTACTATCTTCCCTAATTCAGTGCTGAGAGATATGAGCAATAATAAGCCTTAAGGGTGCAAGGGTTAAGAGCAGATCCGCGACAACCTAGCTCATCGCCTATCTCGTTTCAATGTATGTTGGGGAAACGATATGTCGATTTGTCAGGTTCATGGTCCACTCTCTGCACCGACCAACCAAGCTCGATTTTATCGTGCTGATCCGAGACTGATGAGCCGACAGTCTGTCAGAGAAATTGATAGGAATAGTTAGACAGTTTTTCTAAGTGCATGACAAAATTACATCCCTCTTGATTTCTTCGAATGTACGGAGAACATATTCAAGGTGATTCGGAGCGAAATCGTTGCAATGGGTGCGGAGCTGCTACCACTCAACCTAACGTATTGTAAGTAGATGATGTTCTTCCTCCGTTTTCATCGGCTTTGAGAAATTTGAGCACTCGCCTATAAAATGCCCTTTACCTTTGAGAAATCGGTACCCATATTATGAGAACCGAGTCTTTCTGCTTTGATGTTATAGTGTATTCAATATTTTAAGAATCGAACCAAACACCTGAATGTAATAATCATGCTCCATCAACGATTGAGCATAAACAAATTGTTTCAAACAATCACCACCTTACATGTGACAAAATTGAAACAGTCCAATGGCTGTACATTATAGATATAATGAAAAGAGTAGTAGACGCCGAAACAACATTTTTTGGAAATTTAGTCTGTCTGTCGGTATATTTGTTCGCACATCACTCAAAAGCCGCTACATGGAATTGGGTGTAATTTTCACAGACGTATTGCTAGATATCCAGCCCTAAGTCTAAGACTGGTTTTACACCCTGGAAATATTTTGGTTCCGTTATTTACAGTGAAGGTAAAACAAGCTGACCGAAAATATTTTAAAATCCATCGGTGCCTTGTTCGGTTGCAGGCAACTAGTTTTTTATAGCATTGACCAATCCAACAACTCTTCACGGCTAAAATCGTAACATCAAGTTCAGTTCTATAGCGATCCCCATAAGTCTATATACCCCTGCGGGTTAAATGTTTAGAATAATACCGAGGTAGGGATACCGGTCGTAAGAGGCGACTAAAATGCATAAAAGTAATGGCGTGCAACTCGATGGTTGATCTACTGATATGATGCCTCTCACCTCTCATTACCTATCTTCTACTTGACACAACCTAGAAGGTTGCACTGGCCATGCCAAATCGCTACCACCACAGTCGGGTAGTACTGTAAGGGAGTCCCGGGGCGTACCGGGTTCCTATCCGCCTAAGGACTGTCAATTCGACAACGCTCCCCAAAACATTCGCCGAGTGTTTTTGGCGTTACAAACAACAACAAAATGTCTATATCTCGACCCTTTTTTTGTTTCTTCATACTGGGTTTATGAAAATGAGTACTTACTTGGTAAGCGAGAATTCTTACAAGTGTTTTATACTGGCGGAGAGACGTTTGGCAATTTGTTAGGCCCACTGGCGACGGTGTAGTGCATTTGAAGCACTCAAAAACCTATTGAAGTAAAATTGCTGTGCTGCAGCAAACACGCACGCACGCTTCTTCTCAATCAGTTGAATTAACAACAATTCCTCAATGCACTGAACTCGCGCACACTTCATTGAGTTAATAATAATATGGCCACAACGCTAGGTAGCGACGTGTAGAGAATGGATGGCAGCATATTCAACAAAGGTGTGTGTGTGTGAGCTGTACTTGAAGCAACAATTCACGCTTAAATACCCTGCAGTCAAACTAACTAGTTGTAAACTTCTTCGGAACTAGTATGAACACGAAGCGCAACTAGTCAGTCAACTGTCTGTTATCCGTGTACTCAACTGGTATTTCTAACAAGGCGATATCCTACGAGATGTCCACTGTCAGATTTTGGAAAGAAATAGACCATCCTCAAACCAGTTCAAATTAGTTCAAAAAAGTCATAATTAAATTTAAGTGGTAATTGTTAAGTGAAAGTATCTTAAATGCTTTCGGGCATGGTGGATAAGTACCCATCGCGCATGGGAGAGTTCACAGGTTCGACATGGGCACTTAAGTATTCTTCAAAATTTTAAATTTTTGTTGGGCCAGATTTTGTCTTTTTCGGTCTAGTTTAGAATGAGTTAGAAAATTCTAGTTATAAACTAGTACTTTACTCACTATTTTACAATTTCACTGCAGAGCATTCATGTTGCCAACAACTGCATTCCCTTCGCTTTTACACGCATACTTGAAGACGTGGTGTGGTGCGCTGTAGCGAGCGTTAGGCATGGTGCGCCAACGTCTGTCTTATGCTGAACGCCGTCTTTGCCAATGTTGTGTTGCAGTTATGTTGCATTCATGTTTACCTCTTCAAAATCGCTGAGTTGTCATGCGATTTTCAGCTGAATGACTTTGATGCGCTGCTCATAGCTCACAGCAAATGCTGGTGGGGTTTTGGTCGTTGAGGGGTCACTGGGAGAGGAGGGCGTTTAATCAGTGGGCTGTAGTATGAATTCGCTTTCTGATATGAACGCGCGTGCCTGTCGTTTTGACTATTCGCTTTCCTGGAATTTGTATGGCGTACTATGGGACGTTGTAATAGAAACTAGGGGCAAAGTCTAATATGTATGGATCTTGGCAACGAAAGGGAGCTAGCGCTGTAAATCCAAACAGAGTAATCACCAATTTGAGAAAAGATATTTATCTTGTTAAGATAAAAATATCCATACAGTTGGAAGAACTGGGATGGCCTAATATTTTCAGCCCCATCGCGAGGACTCCCATCGGGCAGTGTCCTGTCAAAACTTCTTCTATCATCATCTAGTGATGGGCCTCATTGAGCACCAGCATTTCCTCCAGCGCTTCATGTCGATAGCTGACCAGAAGGAGCTCAATACCTGTCAAGAGAAGGTCTTACTCATCCACCGAGGCCCACCTGTAGAGAAGCAGACTATTTGACAGGGCTACAAATTAAGGAAATAGAAATCTAGACCACAAAGAATCAAACAAGGGTTGCCGCAGGGTGGTGTCCTACCCCCCCTTTTTAATTTCTATATTTCGAGGCTTCCTCCCCCACCAGACGGAGTCTGCATTGCATCCTATGCTGACGACTGCACGGATATGGCTTCGGGTAAGGGCCCCTCGATTGATGAATTCTGTATGAAGGTTGACTGTTACCTCCGAGACCTTTCCAGCTTCTTCACCGAGTGAAATCTGATCCTGTGTCCAACTAAATCTACGGCGACTCTTTCAACAACGTATAATGCGCAGATGGGACAAGAGTTAAACGTTCATGGAGATGGAGTGCCTCTACCTACTGTCAACCACCACAGAATACTGGGTGTCACGTTCGGCAATAGCCTTACCTTTGCTGGTCATGCCATCGCAATGGCCTTAAAGGTACAGAGCCGCAACAAGATCCCCAAGTCGCTTACCGGCAGTACTTGGGGAAAAGATATATACATAATGTCGCCCAACCTTGCTAACACCAAGGAAGTTTAATCCTGCCAAGACACCGCCATCAGCACTGCCACGGGATGTCTGTTTATGTCATCGGAGTCTCACCTCCACCAAGAGGTTAGAATGCTTAATGTTCGAGAGCATGCGAAACTGTTGAGCAGACAGTTTTTGCTGAACTGCCACGAACCTAGCCAACCGAACCGTCATCTATTGGATGAAGCTCCGCCCCCTAGAAACATAATGAAACATCTCTGCAAGCACTATGATGAGATCCGGCACCACATTACCTTACCGTTTGATTTGCGAAATCATAGGCGGGCTCTAAACGACCTCTATACCGAGTCGGTAGACAGATCACTCTGATATCTGCCTGTGAACCCCGTAATTGACATCGAACTACTTGAAATAGCTGATGAGGAGCGTATTCTGCCGAGGGAGACTAGGGTCATGCTAGCACATATTCGTGCTGGATATTATAACAGGTTAAAGTCTTACTTATTTAGACTGAACCCCTCCATACCAAATACATTCCCTGCATGTGGCGTGCCCCCTCATGACACTAAACATCTCTTTTAGTGTTCAATTGAATCTACTCTTCTAACACTAATATCACTCTGGTCCAACCCTGTTGAAGCTGCGCGTTTTCCTGGAATCCCGGTGGAAAAGCTTGATGACGATTCTCGGAGTGATCGTGCCCATTAGGCAGGGCGAAACACTGTTAATAACAACAACACCAGAAACAGATTATAAGTGGCTAGCAGAGTACCAAAGCCCATATACGAAGTTACGTCTGATTAGCAATTGCCCGCTCAGGCCAAGATTGTGCTTGGCATTTTTTTCCCACATCCACATAATTGCAGTCTTAAATATGTAAGCCTACAGGAAAGGCGGGCGAGGTTAGGCATGCCCTAGCTTCGCGTTTTTTGAAACATCGATCTGTGCCTGGGAGCCTCTGTGGTGATCACCCCCTAAACTTTTGGTTTACAGGATATCAAACACAACCCTTCCTCCGGATATACCCGTTCAGTAGGTTATATCGACATCCGAATTTCCCCTTGAGCGTATAAAAGTGATGAAGTTATAAGCCGGGTACAAAGAACTTGTTAGGGATGAAGGCAAAGGTGTTTAGAATGCTGCAGTGCGAATAATTCGGGAATGTATATCCTAACTCGAGAGAATTAACCTGATGCAGATCCAGCATACATTAAAGAGAAGTTGGTAGAGAAGCTTAGCCTTTATCTGCTGGGAGGAATATTGAGTCAAGTTATCCTGAAACCAAACAAATCCCTAGGAAAGTGAAAGAGATAAAAAGGAAAAGAGACGATTATAAAGACATGAGAAATATGTGAGATAGATTGAGAGCGGAGAGAAAGACAGAGGACGTATAGAGACGTATAGAGAAAGCGACTGGGATGGGGGTTAAAGAAAGATACGCTCAGAGAGAGGGTGGGGTATGTAAGAAGTGCAAAAGAATGGCAGTAAATGCAGAGAGATACGGAGTTGAAGAACAGAGACAGAGAGATAAAGTGTAAGTGATAGAGAGCAACAATAAAGGGAAAGCGAAGAAGAAGCTTCAGGCAAAATTTCTTTAATTTCGGCAAACCAAAAGGTTTCTCCGTCTACATATTCTTACCCAAATTAAGAAAATCTATTCGATATGTTATGTTTAGTTTTTAATATTTTATGGCTATTTGCACGTATTCTATCCGTGCTGTTGCTGTCGTTACCGCAGAAACACTCCTCGAAAGATTGCAGAGTGTTACGAATATGGGCAGTCCTTAGAGCTTGCTGATAGCAGCGTAACTGCAGCGTGAACTATTTCGTTGACACCTCTAATCTTCGGCTTGGTGTATTTTAGTCTCCTCTCAAGACACGCTTACTTTACGAAGAGTATTTTCTAAACCTCCAAACCTTCCCCCTAACTATTTTATCCTTATCTTAAACCGCCCCACTGTGCGTCATGTCGTTACGTTTCATTTATGTTTTATTACTATTATCATTATTGTTGTTGTTATTGCCAATTTTACTTGGCATTTCTCGATGTAACAATATCTCCTAGCTAGCTGTTCCTAGCAACATATTGCAGATACTTGAAAGCGCTTAGATACTTGAATAAGTACTCACTCATTCCCGTCACTCTGCCACCCAAATCCTTCCAGCGGATTATTTCCTACGAACTCGTACTTCTTCTTCCGCTTAAATTTCTTTGTGCGCAATCGAAATATTTGAGCAGTGAAAGTGCTCATGATTGTAGGCTTCGGAGTGTTGGCAAATATTCATGTAATCGTGGTGCACGCCCCCTCAAAAGAGAGAGGTGTGTGCTGGAGTAGCAAAGGGCAAATGAATCCTACTCGTTAAATAATTTCACAATGAAAGGAAGCCCTATGATTACGACTTTTCGAAAATTGTTTGGCTAAATGCGTGCTTAACACTAACGAAAGTATTTAGGCGTCAATATGTAGTAGGCACTTATTTGGGAGCTTACAAAAAGGAGTAGATAACTTCAGTTTAAGAAACTTTTACTTGCAGCTCAATGTAAATTAAAACAGATTAAAATCCACTACCCGAAGCTTAAAGTGGTCAAGCATATCAGTTAGGCGGCAGTCGGGATAGTAACTGTAGCTGCTAATACCGGATTATACCCAATTGGCTCAGGTAACAACCCCTCAAAAACCCCCAATCTAGTAAATCTGTTGCAATTTTCTCATGGAGAGGTCACTTCGAAACTGTGCATGATTCCGAGAACTAAATATGGGCAGGTATGAGCCAAACTTAGATAGCTTCGAGACAAGACTTCACTTCTCAGCCATAAGCGCTGGTTCCCAAAGACGAAGGACTACACAATTTTAAATTTGTATTTGTCAGCATTCACGTGACTGTCAAGGCGCATTGGATGACAGCATTTTTCGCTTCTTAATCCATGCCAGAGATGCAGAGCTGCGGCGGTTCACGAATAATTTCAACAACAAAAATCGAACGATGACCAGACGCTTTGTCCTAAGGCTCATCTGATTTCGAATAGCTCGAAAAGGTCCTTACGAATCCTGATCGAGTTGTTAATATTGCTCAACGTCATTCGTCCTAGCCACATAAGTTTATGAGCAAAGTTAAACTCAGGGTCTTTTCCTTCGGCGTATCGCGAAAGTCTTGACAGGGCTGAAGCCGAGAACGCCATTCTTATAGAGCGGACAGAGCACACTTAAACTACCAACTAGCTGCATACGAGTTGATGTCCATTTTTAACTAACTCTTCACCTTCGTGTGCTGAGCTCTCGGCAGAATGTCAGTACCACTGATGCTTTTCCAAAATAGAGACAGGCAGCGAGCCTTAACAGCTAACCGGTAACTAAAGTAGACACATTAGAGTCAAGAGCAGTTTTCGCCAGAGTCGACGAGCCTTGAAATTCTGCTTTTCAATAAACTACACAAGTTTACCCAGGACATAAGAGCCTTCGCAAATAGAACCACACACCAACGAAGTAACCAATGAGCCGGCGATGCACAGAGATAAAGATTTGCTACTCGGAACCCAACTAAAGAATATCCTAAATCTGTGCTGAAAAAAAAATAAGTTTTGCGCACAGCGAAAAATGGATGTTACAGCTCCCGCATGAAGTGACTTAATAAAGTATCTAGCACAAGCCGGCATGGTAGCCAATGTCTAAACTATTTGACATATGTATGTCCGTACTGTGACTGCGATTGTTAGGATATGGAAGGATAAGAAGTTTTGCAAAGCAAACGACAGCAACAAAAAAATTCCCAAATAGAAAACGGACGAAGTGGAAACGGCCAATGCTCGGGTATAGGATGCCTAAAACTTTTGGATGTCTTTAGTCTTTGTCTATTTTTAAGCTTTGCAGAGCTCCTTTCCTATTCCTTTAGCGGAGCATTAATTCGATTGCCATTAATTTAGCAACGAGAAATTTTGAGACGTCCGGTAACTGAGGATGCTCTTGTTGAGCAAAGTGCCCAAGTTTAATATTAAATGGGCAACGCTTTTAATGGAATTGACTAGTACAGGCACTGTTCAAATGGGAAATGAAAATTTCTTAGCTAATAAACTTTAAAGAGCTACAAAGAACAAGCAACAAAGTTTCTTTACTAAGTTGCGAAATGGCCATAGAATCATGGAGTAATGATTACCCAATTTCCCACAGAGCGATACCAAGTTCGAATCGTATCATAGTACACTTCAGTCTACAGGAGTTGTATAGAGTTTTGTTAGGGTGTAATTAAGAAGGAGAAGCAATGGGAGGTGAAGAGACCGTGGAAAGTGAAGCGGCAGAAGAGGAAAGGGGGAGCTAGTGGCAAAGAAGTGAAATATTAATTGAAAAAGGAATAGGAATATTATTACGAATCAAATTAAGATAAAAAGAATATAAATCGAATCGAAAGGAATAGAGATAGAAATAGGAATACGAATTGATTCGAATTGGAAATAATAAGAATGTATATCGAACAGAAATATAGGAATATAAATAAAAATAGCAATAAAAATGTAATGGAACAGGAATAGGGTAATCAGTAGAAATATGAAAACGAATGGAATCGAAAGGAATAGGAACAAGAATCGAATCGAAAATAATAGGTATATGAATCGAATCGAAAGAAATAAAAGGAATAGAATACAAATCTGATGGAACAGGAATAGGATAATCAATAGAAATAGGAATACAAATGAAATCGAAAGAAACAGGAACTGGAATCGAATCAAAAATAAAAGGTATATGAATGGGATCGAAAGAAAAAGAATACAAATCGAATCGACAATTAAAAGCTATATGAATCGAATCGAAATTTATAATACGAAACAGGAATACGATTCTAATGAAACAGGAAAAGGAATATCAATAGAAATAGGAAAAGTGATAAAAATAGGAATCCGAATCGAACACCAATACGAATCGAATCCAAATAATAGGAAAGCGCATTGGAATAGAAATTAGGTTAAAACTGAGAAATCAAGACAAAAACAAGATACAGAGACAAAAGAGGAGAAAGAGGAAGAACACGGAGAATAAGTGCTTGGAAGCTTAAGAAGAGAGGCAGCGAGAGATGAGGGGCGTAAAGAGTAAACAGTTTTTTAAAGTACTCAAATAAACTTACGGGCAGGAAGCTGTTGTTGGTGTAATGAAAGTTGTTGTTGTTGGTGTAATGGTAAAGTCCTCATCTGCTGGTACTAGCCCTGGAGTGGTTTGTTTGACTCCTTGAACCTTCGGGTCGTGGATTTCAGCAGCCTGCCCCCTAACCTAATGGGGTTTCGGGTAGGACATCGTTGTAGTATTAACATTACTCCCTGTTTAGGTGACATATCCACTCATGGATGCAAATCAAACACAGTTACACTGAAAGACCAGCCCTGGGTCATGTATTTCTGTGTCTGCTATTACCGCAAACAGATCTACTTTACATACATTTTTCATCATCATGTGTCGATATTAAAAAAGGCTAGCATACGAAACGTATAGTTCATTGTAACGAAATGGAGATGGAGGAGTTTCTGGCCGTCGCACATCACCTCTACCTATATACTTAACTTTGTTATTGTTGCCACAAAACTTCACGCTGTTTAACCAAATTGCTCCGCAGGTTTGCTGGAAGGACATTGATTCGAAGCCATAGGGCAAATTGGGTAGTCTGCTTCTAGCTACGCAATAATAAATTGCATCAATTACTCTTCACTTACATATATATCTTTTCATGCCTGTGTGAGCATATGTCGCATATGTGGGCTAAGTTATGTGGGCTAACTTATGTGGGAAGTTGCAAGCCAGCTTCCGAGAAACTAACAAACCAACTGCCTCAACAACCACCTCAATAAGTAGGTACGTGCTTAAAATTGAGAGAGCCATGTGCGGAAATATCACAGGAGAAATGTATAATATTTATGTAGCGACAAAAGTTGGTGTTAAATTTTTTACGCAAATTCAGTTCAGCAGAAGCGTAATCCTTGGTGGAGCTTTAAATTCAATTGAAATGGTGACGTTGTGTAGAAAAGGTTTGGCCCTCAACTTCCACCAAGTAGTTATCCTTCATTGCAGCGCAGAATGGCTGGAGGATAGAATGTCGCACTCAAGTCAGTTGTGTGCTCTGCTTAACTTATTTCTATTTTGGTGTGCTTGTGTTAAGTTTTTGATTTCATGAGAGATTTATGTGGGGTCGCCTGACGTGTAGGAAACTTTCGCGTATCCAAAACGTAACTCAAATATTTAAAAAGACATAAAGTGGCACGCTCCATACACACAAATACAAAAGTTTTCCAACTCTTCTATTGGAGACATTTCAGGAATTACCTACACTGAGAAAAATTGCATGGGTTTTGTACAACACTTGATGGTAGTGACTTTATTTCATACCACAGTAAATCTTATATTCTCGTTTATTAATTGATAAAGAGTAACGTTTGTGTATTTGGCTTGGTTATATAAGTGGGCAGCCCTCAGAGGAACGCTAGCCAGACACATCTTTTGATCAGATTTTTACTGAGTGTATGTCACTGTGCGGCAAGGGAAATTAAGTTTGCTTTCCACACCGAAAAGGTCTATAGTTTTGGCAATCTCTATCAGACGATAGATTAGAGATCCTAAATTATTTAATTAATAACCACAATCTAAAGCAGAGTATTAGTAGACACCACTACGGTTTATATCCAGCACATATATTCTTACACATATACAGGCACTTAGCCTCCTCCCAGAGTTGTACTGATACACACTCGTTTTGGATGATAGTGCTGGCATCCAAAGTGCATAGTGTCAAGAAATGACGAGTAAGGAAGAATTGTATTCGATATCATCTAATGTTAGTCTTTTTAAATATGCAGTTTCAAATGAAGAGGAACACAGGGAGTGATAACAAAGAAGAGGTTGGTCACATCATGCGCTGTCTTTCCACTAGCTGTTCCTCCCACTTGTAAGCCAAGATTTAGTCTAGATAAAAGTTTAAGCTGTAAAACTATCAAGAGCGAAGCTCAATCAGAGCGCATCGAGTATCCCGGGGCCTAAAACGACCTTCGTGCTGAAGTTGGGAAGTAAGAAAAAGTAGCTTTAGATGACTAACAAGGGAGATATGAGAAGGTTAGATATTAAAAATGTTCGGGACGTTCGCCGAGTCTGCTAACATAATACGTGTTTCGACAACGTTTCTAATCGCCCTTTGGTCATGTTTACCGATAATGTGAGTTTAGATCCTATATTTCAGTTCCTTAGAAAGTTAAAAGTATATGGTCTTACGTTGCTTTGAAAAACCTGTTAGCCGATCTCCTCAAAATTCGCAGTTAAGATCGAAGTTAGGTATAGAGCGTGCTTGTATTTAAAGATCAATATATGGAAGATCAAGATATTAAAAAAAAACGATATTTGGAGATTTTCTTTCAAAAACACCCTATCTCAAATGAAAATGTGTTAAATTTTCGTTCAGTTAAACAAACTCTGAGATAAGTAGGTTTTTTAAACATGTTTAAATCAGACCTTTCAAATTTGATTAGTAATTAGTAATCAATTAATGAGACGGCTTTTTGAATTGGTAATGATTACGGTCAAAATCGCCCAGGCGGTTAGATGACCATTTAAAGAATGATTACTTTAACCGTTTTTCAAGAAAAGGCAATTATTAATTGATTACGAAAAAAAAAAAAATCAAATATGATCAAAAAAATAAAAAAAAAAAATTCAAAAATGATCAAAAAAAAAGTAGTTTTGATTACTTTTGATAAATTTAGATTTTGTTTTGATAATTTTTATTTCTTTCGTTATTGTTGATGTGTATATTTATGTGCTTCTACAACAATACTGAAAAAAGTCAAAAACAATAAAAAAAAATCTAAAATTATCAAAAGTAATCAAAACCACTTTTTTTTTAATATTTTTGATTTCTTTTAATAATCGTAAAAGTTATGATTTTTTTTATTACTTTTTTAATTAATTCGAAAATAATCATTAAAAATTGAAAGTAATTGTAATCAATCATTAAATGGATTCTCAAGAAAATAATTAATCAAACCGGTTATCATTACGATTAGTAGGGATTATTTAACGGGTCTGGTTGAAATGCAGTATTCTTCAACTCCGTCGTTGATACTGTGCTACTTCAGAAATGACTGAAACTTCAACCTGACAAATTCACGGCTAATATATTACAATATATATTAATCAAAAGAATACACCACAGTACCGCAACAATATTCTTTTGACTCTCAAATTATTGTGGAATAGCTAAAATTTATTTAGGGTACACAGTTTGCATGGAAGAATCCCGAATTTGAGATAAAATGTGGTGGAATTGCCATTTTAGTCATTAAAGTCTGAGCATGTTTAAGTATCCGAAGCGCTATCACAAAACAAAGAGCAAAGAATAATAAGAGCATCAAAGAACAACATCCCATGTTGTAAGTTTAGAGTAGGGAATTCACCGAGCTCCTTGCAATGACTTAAACACATTCAAAAATAAGTTTATGTTTTCTCAGTGTACCACAAGGATTTTCTCAGCTCATTATCAAGTATGTTTGACGTGTTGTTAGAAGTAATAAAAATGCAGTAAGTCCAAATAATACAAAATACAAAATTTAATGAGCAAACACTTAATTAGTAGTTACGAATAAATTGTAAAAATTTTTCATGAATTTTATAATAGGGGTGGGCATCACCATTTCCACCATTAAAGAGGTTGACGATGTCTTCTTTGGTGTATTAACGACTGGTGTAGTTGTTCTATTTAACTTCTGAATGGCTTCACGCACATCAATTTCAATAATGGGATTGCTATGCGTTAATGGGGCTCGATTGAAGATCGAAACTTGCTGTATTGGAACCGCATTTGCAGGAGTTTGATTTTGCTTGATATTGGCAGGTTGGACGCTGTATACCGGATAGTTGTTAGTTTGTGAAGGTTGCAACTCAATGAACGTCATAACAGGCTGATGTCCTTGGTGATCATAGTATGGCCAGATTTGTCGAATATTCTGGGTTTGAAATCTTACTGAAAAAGCTTCGTGATCATTATTCGCACCGATGGCCAGCTGTTGTTGTGGCGCTTTTGTAGTATTTGTACTGTTGCTGGGGTCTGTTTGGGCCAACACACTTGCATTATAAGGTACGAATTTGAAAATTTTGAAAAATGGTATAAGCTGCAGTTGTGTTGAATTTGTTATTGTGTTTCGTTCCGAGTTTGTTGGCACTGTTGAAGTTAGCGTGCTTGCAACGGATTGAGAACGTAAAAGCTGTGGAAAATTTAAGCTTGAATAATTGAGGAAACTTGTATAATTCCAAGGTGTTGGTGTATTGCCGAAGTAATTAAATGGATTAAGCACATAAGTGGGAAAGAGCGCGACTATTTTGGAATACCAAGCACCGGGTGGTGGATCTTGTTTCGACTGTGTAGGTGTTTTTTGTGCGGGTAGCTTTGAGGTTGCCGTTGAATTTACTGCACTTGATAAATCTATTGAATTTGCGAGGTCTGCTGTTGAATTTCTTTGCACATTTTTGTTGTCGAATACCGCCCGTGAGTCTATTAAGTCCACTATGGATTGGTTCAGTTTCTCTTTTCCTTGAAGCTCATCTTTAGTTTGTAAAACACTCAGCTTTATAGCTTCCTCTCGTAGGTTTTTTTCCTCAAAATTCAACAAATCCGCTCTGTGCGTTTTAGGTTCTTGGTCATTTGGCAAATTAGCAGAGTCAGCGCGTTCGACATTAAAACTTGCATCACTTGCCTTCTCATATATTGGTAGCTCTATTATCACACTTGGTTCTGAATCTATCTTTTCAAAGCTCGGCAGTTGAGTTGTCAACTCTATAGCATTCGCTTGATTTGAAGTTGAGTTATCGGCAAGTTTCTCAGTGTTTTCTGTTTCAGCAGCCTCATTCTTGAAAGTAGCTGGTTCCGTGGAGTTAGTGGAGTATTCCTCATTTATTTTTATTCTACGCCCCCCAAAACCTGTTCCGTCAACATATTTGGTCTTAGTAATAGCGCTCTCTGTATTTTCGAACATTCTAGGATTTAATTCGACGTCAGTTATCGTGAATCCATCTTCAGGAAACTGAATTTTGTTATTCTCGCCAATTTCTTCTGCACTAACTTGTACTGATTCTTTCGCTTCTACTATAATTTCGCCTTCCTGAATTATTTTTGCTTCGTCTATACTAGGATTAATAGTATTCGATTGTACTATACCGTTAGGAACATATTCAGATATATTTGAAGAACCTTCTTGACTTCTCTTAGATATATCCGAATTCTCATCGATTCCTCTTTCTACAACATCCACTGGCTTACTTTCTTCGCTGCTATTCGTTTTGCTACTACTTTGTTCGTTCAACTGATTTTCCGTCTCATTTTCGAAGTTCTCTCTATCATAAATCATATCCCGTGCTTCACTTTTGATTTCTCCATCCATTAGATGTGTTCCTACTTCATTATCCTTCCCGGTTACTTCAGTCGGGATCTCATTCTGGGTAAGCAAATTCGTCTCTTCTCCAACCAATGCACGTTCTTGACTTTTGGTGACGAAGGAAGATATAAGCAATATTGTGATAGAAACGACTGTTCTGCGACACTGAAATAAGATATACAATTTAGTATTGAAAAAAATAAAAAATTTACTGGGCGAAGAAATGTGCTCAATGTCGTACTTATGACGTACGATGTCTTACTCACCATTTTGATTTCTAATACGAAACTAAACAATTTTCTCAAAAATCACTTCCTTTTTATACTTTAGGCACACAGGCGATAAGAAAAAGGAAAGTAAAGTAGTGATGCAAAAAAGGTTGGCAATCGATAAAAATATTGTTATCCGTAAAAATATCGTTATCGATAAATGATATATAAAGTAGCAAAAGCACTTTAGAGCCAGAGGTTATGAATTTAGCCAGGGTGGCCCGAGTTCAAGGCCCATTAGTGACACATAAGCGGTGACTTAAGTCCAAGGGTCGAAGATCCGTAAGAGTTTTGATTCATAAATTTCGTATTAAGAGCAATAACGATGTGTAGACGACGCCTTTAGCATAAGTTTTTTTTAGCTGGTATGTCCACTAATATTGTTAGACCAAGAATAAAAGAAGGAGGGCTTCATGCTTACCGTTCAAAATTAAAAGACATCCAAATTAGCCCTAATGAACATAGCTAAGACGGGCTTTGTTAGAGCAAAAGTCTTCCTATTTCGTAACGTAGCTAAACTGAGAGATCGGTTCATAAGCACTCAGTTACCCAGGAATGGCAGCAATTGGAAGATAAGACAACTTTATATCACTCAAAAGAGAGGATTTTGTGCTCGAAGTTATTATTACGGTTAGAAGTAAAAATATTGGAGGTCCGAACCAAAACTTAAATACCACTGGGACACTTCCCCAGCGCATTTAAGAGTAGAAATAGTCGCTAGAAGCTAGAATGCGGAAATAAACCTATAACACGGTTGGACTAATACGAACATCCCTTAACTGAATGACTGTCAAGTAGCATTCCGAACCGTACTGCAATGTGTGATATGATTCTCAATACCGCTTAAGTGCGCAGAATGATTGAACAGTTTAGCATTTCGAGTATGCACTTAGACTGGGTTCCAGTCATTAGAGGGTGAATGAGCAAACTGGTTGAAAGCCCAGGGAGGCGTCAATAGGATTATAGACCATGAGAAAGTTGTTCAGAAAGTAAGAGATGCAAATGGGAAAAGCAAACTGACTAGGATGTGCCAGAAAGAATCTTATATGGGAAGTTACAACAGCAAAGGCTTCAAGGTAGTAATCAAAATATCCAAGGGCACCCATAGGATCGGAACAGGAATTATTAAAGGTAATATCGGCCGCTTATACGCCACGGCAACAACTGCGGCTGATCATGATTCTCGATTTTCGGAGGGATTCCGGTTTAGATGAGGAGCTGTGTTGGAGTGCATTATCTCATATAACTAGTCTTATCAACAGAGGCGATATACCAACTTTCGAGGAGCATATTGGGAAGAAAATGCTGAGAAGAATCAAGTATAGCAGCATCTAGAAAGGCAAAGATAAAAATAAGTAGTAGCTTTCTTTACCTTTTTAGAGGTGGCAAAGTATAAAAAGTAATTAAAGTATTATATCAGCGTGAAAAACCAATGGTATGCCTAAACCTCGGCGACCGCCATTTTGAAATTTTGTTTTCTTTAGATTAAATCAATTATTCGATTTCGATTAGCCTTAAAATCGATTTCGATTGGTATCGAAAACGAATGTAGCTCATCTCGATTACATGTGAATCACATGCCACGGAAATGCATTTCTAACTTTCCTTCAGAATTCTTTAAGGTCAAGACAGCTATTGATTGCTCCCAAAATTTACTTTGCACCACAAATTTATCGCTTTACTCACAATTTATTTGAGTGTTTTAAGCTATTTAAGGCTAATATTGTATCGCTCATAAATCACCGGCTATCATTACAAAGCATGAGGCGTATATTACGAGTACAAATGCATTAATAGTTATTGTTGTATGAATGGCTCAATTTTATCGCTAAAAGTGGAGATCAGCGTGCGTACATATAACCGCAATTAATTTACATTTCAAATGCCAACCTCTGCTTAAGGTGATTTGTGCCTTATTGAATGCACTCTGCCAATAAATTTGAATGTGCATTAAAGGCGAATATGATTTTGAACTATGACATGAGGTTTCCATACAACAATGGGACGCACAAATTCGACATAGTTACGCACAGCTGAATATAAACATACACTGAAAACAAAAATGTCCACAAAACAAAGGGAATGTGAATAAATTTCCTACCAAATCATTTTTGCTTAAGTTAGCAGATGGAGGACTTTACTTACGATTTTCTGATAATTTGTATTATATAATGGTCTTTATCTTTCGATCTGTCCATTTTGTGCCCTAAACAAGTTCTTTCAGAAATTTTCAGCATTTCTTATACCTCGATCTAGCTCTCAAAGCACAAAGGGAATTTAGATAGATGGGGAGTATCTTATATCAAGGTTCTTAGGCTGAATTGAGAAAACGATTGTGCCATTCCCGTGCGTCCATCTGTGCCTGCAACAACCTAATATTGGAAATTTCATACTTTTAATTATCTTTAGGAAATTTCGGAAAAAGAATGCGGCCCGCCCACTTTTGATTGAGTGTATCACAAGTATGATAAATCATAAATCAAAAATCAATACCCGTTTAAGATATCGCAACAAAATTTGGCATACAAATTAAATGGACGAAATTGATTAAACCCCAGCCGACTTCAAAATTTAGAAAATATTTATCAACGGATCATGGCCGCATATAATAAGAAATATTTCTACAAAGTGCAATTTTATGTCAAATTAGTTTTGCTCCGTAAGTGTCTTTTGCAAAAAGAAATGAGAAAAATATTAAATTTTAAAAATGAGAGTGGCAAAAAAAAAATTCAAAAATGGGGCGTTTCCGCAGCCGAGATGGAATGCTTTTCCACTCAGGCGACCAAGAAGTAATGCTTACGGCTCGGAATTGCTATAAACACCTAAATGTTATTGAATAAAACGATCAGATCCAAGCACATAACTAATCATAAATTCATCAAACGCGTAACAAAACAAATCATTTGCAACCATAATAATAACAATGGGGCGAAAATTATCAAATCAAATGAAACTTGTAAGTCTAGACAGACAGTAACATTTAATGCGCATTAAGAAAGCTTATAAGCTTATAAGTATTTCTTTAAGCGACATAAACTGTAATTATTTCTTTCGTTTATTTCATTTGCATTGCTATTATAATTCGCAACCAGCTTATGAAATATTCTAAAGATATAGTTTATGTTTTGCAATCCCAAATCGGGGCTTTTCACAGTGAAAATGAGGAGGCCAATCCCGCGCTAATAGCTCAGAGCCACAAGAGTTCATCCCCAATTAATACAAATCAGGTGTAACAGATGCCCCTCACCTCTATATAGAACAAATAATTTAAATAAAAAGAATAATAATAATAATACAATGCTCAAACCTTGCCCCTATGCAACGTGTGCTCCGCACTCCCGTTCTACTCTCTGAACAAATAATCAAAGATAAAAAAAAAATTACTTAAATAAGCTACTCGCCTTCAATAAAGCTTAGATATTATTTAATAACAACGCTGTAATGATAATAAGAAGAAAAAACTAAAAAGAAATCTTGCTTAGAATATTTATTGAGTTTGGCTAGTCCCTTTTAATTCTGCGAAGTAACAATGGAATGAGCGAATTAAAACCCAACTTCTTCGTTGGCTAGGTCATGTTATTTGAAAGAATGAAGATAATGAAGGTTCTCCCTCTAGGATGGTATTTTTATAGGCACGTACCGGTGAAAGCAGACGAAGATGGACACTACCACTTCAATGTAAGAACCAAGTTAAGCCGGTTTGTGATTTCGTCGGGTGTCTAATCAGCGCCAATAGGTAGAGCGAAGAAAAGAAACCATTGGCGCTATGTTGGGCGGTCAGAGAAGTTTAAACTATTTGGATCTATTTAAAGAGAATTAGAAAGAATAACAATGGAACGTCATAGAGATTTCCTTCGGTTAAGGCCACATTAGTTTTTTTTTTTTTTTTTTGTGGATTACTGAGGCGCTGTCAATCGACAGCAAGGAAATTAAACACTTAACATCGGAAACAAGAGAATGGGCAGTGTTCATATAGGGAACTTATTTGAATCAGCTTGTTGATCTGGATTAACTTACCACCTGCTCAGTGCATAACACAAGTCCAAATAACTGAAAGGGATATATGAGTAAACGAGAATGTCAGCATTGTGCTTTTCAAATGTACGCAAATACATACAGGCAGAGATCGGTTACTTCGGTAATGTGAATTTCAGGAAAGCTTTTGTCAATTACAGAACCAATCCATTTGCCATTGAAGCGAATGCATAAAATAGGAATGGATATGAAAATGGCTCAATTTGATATGAAATGGAGGGAGTTTTCAGCCAACAGCAATGTCTACAAGAACATTCATACGTAAGTGGTTTTATTTGTCTATATGTAAACTATATCCATGTGTTAGGGATGTGCGATTTTAAATATTTACAGAACTGGGTCTCTCGAGCCGAGTACCAGACTCCAAAGGGATAGAAGAGGCTGCAGCGCACTACAAATCCTACACAAGGTGCACCCTCACCTAAGCGAAGCGAAGCTCTAGCAACCAAAAGTTCCATGTCAAACATGGGTTCGCCAAAGATAAGTGATGTGCAGCTTGATGGCTGATCCGCGGTAGAAACTGAGATGACAAGGTTAACTTTCGCTATACTTCCAAAAAACTTTGCCAAAAAGAATTGTAAGGGTCATAACAAAAACAACAAGCACTATAATAGTCCAGTTTAAAGCAGAGTCAGCTATTCGGACTAATTGGGGTTGTGGTGGGGAATGTAACTCTGACATAAATGTCAGATTTTTGGTAGCTCAATAATCGCTAATTTCAATAGCTTAAAAGGACGAATTAAGTAAAGGGTTGCGTATCTATATTTAAGCGCAATTTATTACCAGATCACGCACAACTTTTGCTGCCCAAAAAATTGCCCTATCTCTACTTCTCACCCCTTATGTCCTATTTCTCTGCCTCATTACTCTTATTCCACTTTTTCTTTTATCTCCACTTCTGCCTCTACTTCTTGATCTTTCCCTTCGCTTTGAGTTTGTAGATAATTTCGATTTAGTTGAGCATGAAAAATAAAGCAGATTAGAACATAACGTGGGGTTTTATGCTGAATTCTAATCGCAAAAGTTTGAATATTTAGTGGCCTAGCAAGGTATAGAATAAGTGTCAAAATTAATAATTTAATGCAACATATTTGTTGTCAATAGTTTACTTTATATATACCTATATCCTATCATCATCATTTAAAATTAGAATTCGAGAAATCGGCAATAAATTGGATATTTTGTTTTTACGAAAATTTGTGGTTTGCTTTAGTGTAGGTATAGACTATCGTGTGCAAACATTTTTTAATGTACTATACATCGCTTTCGGCTTCTTTTAAATTTTTTTCAGTTCTTCGTGTTGAAATACTCGGTTGTCAAGGTTCCGTTCTCACATTCCGCGCATCACTAGTAGTACATATGTACCAGTATATCTACATTTCCATAATGCTCATGATATCCATGAATTTGCTGAATGGCAATTTAATTATAATTTAATATTATAAATGTAAATTGCTTTAATGTTTTCTATCAATAACTAGTCTATCAATGAATCGAGAATACCCGTAATATCAGTTTGTGTTTAGTATAATTTAAAAGAGACAAGGTAAAATGATTTACTGCCAAGTGTTACATACTCGAAAGATGAATATATTTTTTACCCTGTGAAAGAATTAGTTAAAATCCCACTATTGAAATTCTAAACGGGTGTAGCCTTGGAGCAACAGAGATCAACTCAAAAGTACCCTGCAGTAAAAAGATATCAATTGCGATAAACAGATAGCTAATAAATAACTGATTTGTGGTCTATACTTAGAAATAACTAACGTCTAAGTAGACTCATAAGCTGTGCACAGGAATCCTAAATTCGATTACCATTTTTAGGGCCGTTTACTCAATGCCTTTTTAACTGTTTAATCAAGACTTTATCGGAAGTTGGATCAAAAATTATTTACTCAATGTCTGATTAGCACCAATCCTCTGATAATGTTCTGATAAAAGTTACCAAAACAAAAAGTGACAACTGAAAGTAAACATCTGATTTTGTGATAAATTGTTTTGCTAACAAATTCTGCGAGTGATAGGTTTTAAAATCACAATCGAAATGTGTACGCCAAAACGGGTTATTTAAAATTGTAAACAAGAGCTGCTGTCACTTCACAGATGATATGACAACAATCAGCTGTTTGATGGAAATCAACTTCTAACGATATTGTAAAAGTGAGCAGGCGCGTCCAGTTTGTGAAAATTGGGATTTTATTAATAAAAAAGGTAGTATTTATATTTGAGAAATGTTAAAAGAAAGGTGAAAGTGAAAGAAACCAGCGTAGGTTACTAAAAACAATAAGACTTGTATATAGATAGGCTAAACAATTTGAGTGATACAACGAAGACAGTGACACAGCCAGCGGCAGCGACGTTTGATGCTTCGGTAACCAATTTTCTTCTTAAAGATTGATGGAATACACCAAAAGCAAGGGTTAAAAGAATATCAGCAGTTTTTCTGTTCTTTGTTAGACATACAACAGTGCTTAGTTTCTATTTAACAACTTTTTACTTATGTGATGATTTTATTTCACAAATAAACATATTTAATTGTTCCTTGTTTTGATATGTTACAACAACTGTTATTACTAAAATAATTAACATAACCTCATAGTAAAAAAATGTGAATAGAAATGAACAGAAATTACTTTTTTAATAATAAGCGAAAATGATCAATTAATGCGTTGAATTTAGGTTTTTAGTAGCTGGTATTAAACTACAATCTTTTTGAATAAATTCTATGTAATATCAAATAAACTAGCTACTAGCTAGTTTCGATGTAGAAAAAAAGCTGCCAACAATGCCTAACTTTCGACCTATGCTACAAACACACTACTATATAGCAGCCGCCTTTAAGAAATGCTAAGTCCAATCTAATTTGTCTGAATTTATTTAATTTGTTTTTGTTTTTCATTCATTATGTTTAATTAAGTCCACTTCTAACTTGTCAATTGACAAAATGAAAACAAAGAAAGCCGAGTTCCTCGAACCATCAGCAATCATTGACATGTGCCAATAGTACAGACGATAACAAAATGGCGCTTATAAAAGAAAATTCATTTAATACCTGGTTCGAGTGCAGAAAATTCTATTAAACCAGAGGCTTAGAAAACAAGAAAAATAAATTTGGCACAAAATGGCATTACGAGGGTTATGCGTTAATGAACTGTCGGGGAATAATGAAGAAAGTACCTACAAAAACATGATTAAATGTCAAATACTATCGATGTTGTAAAGGGGTTTTCAAAGGGATCATTAAATGTGGTTGGAGCGATTGACGTTGGAATAATTTCATTGACCTCGCAAAGGGGGCCTCTTATGGCAGGCATACCTATCTCTGGTATATTCTAAGCCCCCTAACTCGAAGGCAATCGCTTATCATGTGGCTCAAGTTTACTAGAATAATCTTACAAGAGAAGTAGGAACGAGCAGGTCTAAGAGTAGTAGCAAGCTCATATTTATTGTAGATGATATAAAAGGTACCACGGGCTGTGTGACTAGTAACGAAAGTGCTAGTGCCCCAGCTTACCAGACAAGTATCGAAATATATGAAAATTACTGCCCACTTCAGCAGATCTCTCCAAACAATGTCAAGCCCTCGTTAGAGTCCTCATTAACATCTTTCGTTTGATATATGTATTATGAAAATACGTTTTGAGCGTAACTAGGCCCATATCTTGGTCGATATTTCGAAACATTGTTGAAATTTTCGGTACTCTATGACACTTCTGTAATCTGTATTTGTACCAACTAGCTCCGAATCGGACCCAGTACCTTCAAAATGATTCGACCTACTGAATACCGGCTTTCCCGAGTCCCCGAAAATGTTTCAAACAAATCTTCCTTGGCACAATGTTTTGCATTTGTAATATGAGATCAAAGTTTGATTCTAATAATATCCCTTATGTTAGAAATTAACTTTAGAGCCATGTTTAATGGACTTAGCACCTGCTGGGAACGATATTGCGAAAATCTATTTATAGGAATTTATCCACTCTTCTGTAAATGTAAAATCATGGGCTGAACGCAAGAGCGGGATGCCATCTCTATTTTGATAGATTAAAGAGACTTCAACCTAACCTAAACTTTTCGAATATTTTTGTTTTAAAAAGGCTTTAGGCGAAAGTCTCTAAGCAGATTTTTGGATAAAGCCCACTTATAGGGGTGTAAGTCAATTTCAGTTTTTGTAGCATACTTATAGAAGTAAAAGAACGCGTTTGGGTTAAAAGTGGATTAGCCCTTTCGTACCCTTTCGGGTAGAAATTTGTACAATTGGTCTCTCCGTGGTACATTCTCAAACAAAAGTGAACAGTTCAACCTGTGCAAAGTGATCAGAACTGGCATTAGTCGCATCCTCCTTTGCATCCCGGTTTCATCCTAGGCTAATCGCATTTTTATTATGTCCACCACTGGCCTACAACATTGAAGCGACCCAATTGTCAACCCCTTTACAAAATATTCAACTTTTTCCCCGAAGTTGAGTACGAAACAGAACCTAGCAAATGTTGTTAGCTGCCAACTAAAGAGCACAACAAAATCAATCCTCCACTTCTAACGATCTTTGCTTTGTCTTTTCCAACTGATTTGATAAGCCTGACAAAGTGGAAAATTGCTCGGCTCACCCAGTAAGTCAGTCAGTCGGAGAGTGTGACAGCCAGCCAGTAATACCGAGCGGCTGGCATGTAACAGCAGCAGCTTACTTTATTTTCTGTTGGCTTTCGTGCGACAACGTCATTTACCCCAATCACAATTGACTCGAGTCACGGGAGATGGTGCTTGCAACACCAGCAAGGAAACGTGCAACAGCAATATTGCTAGAGCTTCACTGATAAGCCTTTTGTTTTTGCATTGCAGCTTACGAAAACATTTTGTTTTTCATTTTAATTTCTTTTATTTTAGCTTAGGTTATGTCTTTATTCAATACTTCCTATTTTCCTTTTTTTTCTTTGAGTTTTTGCCCTATACAAACTAAAATCTTTTCTTCTTGAAATCATGGTTTTTCTATTAGATTGCTTTATTTGAAGAACAAAAGATTAGTTACAACAACAACAACGAAATTTCAGTACAACAAAATCACATAAAGTTCTTGACACAAAACAAGTGCAATGTACGCTAAATTCTTTAAACAACACCCACGTAAACCGTCTGCGCTAAATCCCCTGAAATGAAGTTTAACACACAAAAAAGGTTTAGCTGCAGCCTGCAATACAACAACACACATATATAAATTGCTTTAAGGAAATTCTCAAAAGCTTAAATCGGTGAAAAGGGTCAAGAAGCCCTAAGTAGCAAGCAACACCACAAAAAAGCAATCACAAAAACAAAATTAGCGTAGCGGTTGGCTTTGCCAGACAAACTGACGAGGACGCGCCCACAATTCAGCGAGCGAGTAAATGCATTGCTAACGCAGGGAGTATGTCAGCTACACTGTTGTGCATAAAAAAAGCAACGCTGGTATTATTTATCGTACCACCACAAATTCAGGGAGAGAACGTTTTTCATGTACGCTGATTATCATTACTTATTACAATTCCATTCCTCAGTAATTTGAAAAAGCTTCTCAGATCAAACTATAAAAAGAATTGGAAAAAAAGCTATATCCACCAAAATTCGTAGGCGGTACAACGCACAAAATTTGTATTTTATGGGGAAAAACAATTTATTTCCTTACACCACACATTTCACCAGTGACTGCTTTGACACAGTGACTTTATAACAACCAGTGACCTTTTTTGTAAACAGTGACTTATTGTAACCAGTGATTTTTTGGAGGCAGTGACTATTTATAACTTGTAATTTTATTCTAGAAGCGATGGCTTTCGTGGAACCAGTAATTTTTTGTGGAGTCAGCAATTTTTTTTAACCACTGCATTTTGTAGAAAGTGATGTTTTTGTAATAAATGACGGTTTTATAACCATTGAATTTTGTGACCAGTTCCTTTTTTGTACCCAGCAACCTTTTTGTTTAAATGAAAAAACAAGCGCTAAAGTGGTGTTAATTATTGGGTCACTTATCCCTAAACTGTGCACAGAAATTAGAAAGCTGAATGATTTTTTTGGAAGCAGTAACGTTATTTGAACACCATACTTTTTTGGAACTGGTGACTGCTTTTTTAACAAGTGACTTCCTTGCCTCCAATGACTCTTTTGTCGCCAGTAACTTTTTTGTAATAAGTAATAAGTTGGGAGCAATTTTAATTTTTGGAACCGCTGACTGCTTTTATGATCAGTCAGTTTTAACAATTGTTTTTTAACCAGTGACTTTTTTAAACACAGTGACATTCTGGGAGCAAGTTACTTATTTGGAACTGGTTACTCCTTTTTAAGCAGTGGGTCTTTGCATCCAGTTAGCTTTTAACCAGCGATTGTATGGAAATAGTGGTTTTCTTGGAAGAGGTGACTACTTTTTTGACAAGTGACTTCCAGTGACATCCCGTAAATTTTTTTTATTAAGTAAAAAACAATCACCAAAAACAAAGAAAATATAACACCAGCATACGAGGTGTGTTCAAAAAGTATCGCGAATTTTGTGTCTTTTCAAAAATTATTTATTTATTCATGAATATCTATTTTGTCCCCTTCAAAGTAATCCCCATGAGATATTATACACTTGTGCCAACGGTTTTTCCAATCTTCGAAGCAATTCAAAAAATCATTTTTTTGTATCTTGTTCAGCTCCTCCTTCGATGCCGTCTTTATCTCGTCAAGAGAAGCGTAACGTCGTCCTTTCATGGGCCTCTTCAGTTTAGGGAACAAGAAAAAGTCACAGGGGGCCAGATCTGGGGAATACGGTGGCTGCGGCATCATTAGCGTGTTGTTTTTGGCCAAAAAGTCGCGCACAAGCAACGATGCGTGAGCAGGGGCGTTATCGTGGTGCAAAAGCCAATTTTTGTTCTTCTTTGCACATCTTACCGGCCTTCTGAGAACATTTTGTACCACCGATAAACGTTGCTTCGGTCCAAGGTAGATTCTCCGTATGCCACAGTCAACATTCGGAATGCATCCGCGCACTTAATTTCGTTTTTCACACAAAATTTGATACAGGTTCTTTGATCCATTTTTTTGAATAGGTAAAAATCGAAGACGATCCAAAACACGTGCAAGCAAAGCAGCTGTCAACAATTAACTGAGCATTCAAAATGGCCGAGCTTGTCGGCATAAGTGAGAGACATGAGTACCAACATAACGCCACAAAAAATTCGAAATTCGAATATACGTAACCAGCGAAAATTCAAAATTCGCGATACGTTTTGAACACACCTCGTACAAGTTCAACCAATATTAGCCAACATACGAGTATTTACAAAAACACAAAGTTTCATTGAAAAGTTACAACAGAATAATGTTATATATGAAATCACGTGTCAAGGAAAAGAAATGAATAATGCAACAGGGTATATATTAGGTCCACGAAACAAGCACTTGGAGTCCGACTAAAAAAGCACGAAGCGGGTTTTTTTTATAACATTTTCCAATGGTGCCAGTATGTTGAAAACAAAATATGGGCATTTTGAGTAGATTTTTGGGTATTTTGCAGTTTTCACACCAACATGAGGTATGCAAAAGGCGTGTTACCGAATTTATTTTTGGGTGCTCTGTAGGCCCAGTAAGCCTATATCACCCATATTAGAATATACGTATAAAATAAGCCAATATATATTTAAAACAAAATTTATTGAGCTTATCGAAGTTTACTTCCAAAAAAATCTGATAACTATACGGAATATAAAAGTTAAAAATGTATTTATTTAAAAAAAATTCTTTAAACTTAGTAAGAAATCCCAAAGCAAAGCTTTCAAGTTTGGGTAAGTTTTAAATGCTTAACATATTTTATTTTAAGTAGTATTTACTCAACTTTCCATCGAAATACCTGCACAATTTTAAGAGGATTCAGTTATATTTTATTATAATCACCTAGATTTATCCTTCTGCTTGCTAGAGAATTTATGAAAACGCTGGCCACCAGCACACCCCGCGATACACTTCTTTACCTTCACCATTTCAAACGTTTTGTAATTAAGTTCTTACCGCCTTTTAATTAAAGTTTATATGAATATATACTGTAAATTGTTTGGATTAATGAGGTTTTTTTTAGCGCCCTGTTTTTTCACACTGATTTCTGAAAATTTGTTTTGGTGCGTTTTTTGCTTTCTGGCTCCTCATTGTTTATGTATCTAATGCCAGTTGGCAACACTGCATAATCGAGGAGCGAAATGAGAAAGCGGGAGAGAGTCTCGTATCAAGTCATCTTTGGTCACTCGGCAAACATAAAAAAAATATCATAGATAGAAATAAAATTGGTAGAGCCAGATATACGCTGGAGAGTCTACGCATGTTAGAGAAAAGGGGAAACACTGTCACAAAAAAAGAAGATACACAAGACATTGTAGTCTCATCCCTTTTATGTTTATAACTTAGATTTAGTATGACAATGATACCAGTGACGATTGGTAGTGAAATGATTTTTTAGTTATAGCAAAACTGACAACTGCTGACTGCTTTTAGAACCAGTGACCTTTTAAACAATTCATTTTAGTCAGTGATTTCCTTGAAAACCATTGATTTTTATATAAGCATAAAACATTTTTTTAACCGTAGTCCTATTTTGTTAGTGAATTTTTTGTACCAGCTACGTTTTTTCTTATTCCGTCTTGAAGCCGAAAACAATATCGATACGAGCTCTTTTTGATCCAGGAAATATACTTGATATGGTCCCAAAACTCAACTATCCGGATCCAAATGGAGAAAGTGACTTATCCGCAAGGAAGCCAGGCTTCGAGCGACGAGCCCCTCTATTCCGCCAAATAATCTTCAATTTATCCCTCAAACTGTTGAACTACCAAGATGTTGAACTAGGAAAATTGAAATCCCCACGTTCTTGGTACGACGTATTAAATTATACTAAAATTATGAGCACAAGTGTACAATACTAAATCACACCTTTACAAGCCGACAACATCTGTGGCAGCTGAAAGATACCGGTTAAAATGCAATGGCAAAGGGATGCATATGGGTATGCCCCCCACATGGCCCAAGGACAAAATCCAAGAAAACGCAGACTAAACGGCGAGTAAGCTTTGCAGAAGAAAAAAGTTGCTTTCTTTTTTTTTTTTTTGTTTTTTTTTCTCACCACCAGTAATCCTACATAAGTATATCTGTCCATACGTAAAGCCGTCTTTACATTTTGGTCTGAGCATAGTAAATATTTTACGTATGTAGCAATCATGATAAGAATCGCAAGTTCAGTGTTGTTATTGTTGAATGTTATACTGGCCTTTTTGTTGGCATAATGCATGTACAACATGCACCAATGGCAGCTGGTCACACAATCCACAGACGCTTTAAGAATGGCACTCTTGTGAGCAGGTGTTTTACTGGCCACATCACACAGAATGTGTTTCACAAAATTCGATCGCTCGCACGCACGCAAAGCAATGTATCGCATGATCCCTTAAGATACTTAAGTATGTAAATAAATGAAAAATAAATAAAAATCAAAATAAAGGTAAATAGAGAGCTTTTTCATGAAAACAAGTACTTTGTGAAGTGTATGAAGTTTTATGGTTATAAATAAGTAAATGCGACTTACCAATAATTTGTCATTTCTTGCGTATTTAGGGTCGCTGACGTCATACGAACTAAATGAAATACCATATAAGATGTAAAAACGACAAGTGCGGTGGCTAGAGGCCAGCATAGAGTCCAACAACTTTCTGCCAATTTCCTGAAACCGGTGAATCTTAGGTGCCAACAGAGGAGCTCTCTGCTAAAGATTTTGTAACTTCATTCGATACTTTTTTGGAAATGTTTGTGATTTTTTTCATGTCCAGATGTGATAGCTTGTTCTCATGCATATGATGCGATATAAGGTGTTAGTTGTGATATTAATCAATAGGATATGCACTCTGCAATTTTATGTTTTTTTTTTTTTGCTACATCATATGTGTGTGATATGATTGTATGTGTGTGCCCTAATGATACATGATAACTGAATGCGTATGATGTGACTTGATATGATTATCTCAAGATAGTCCTAATATGATGTGTTATGACGTGATATCATGCGAAAAAGGTATTTTTGGAAAATATTCTAATAAACCCAATTTTCGAAAGTATTTTGATATATTTTGATCTTCCACTCATCCGTCGATATGTTGCGAGATATTACTACTGTGATGTGATATGACTTGATATTATGCAATTGAATATCATGTGATGTGTTGATGCCCGTTTTTTTCTTATTTGATTAAGGATGTTAGCTTTATATGCACGGAGTATAATTCTGTGAGTATCGCAGTTTGCACATTGCAAAGGCAGGTCCGGGCGGAAAGAAGCTGTTCTGGGCATCATTCTAGACAAGGAGCAAACATTCAATAATATCTTGCCAGCTGCTATCAAGGATGCTACACTGGCTATCTGTTAGGAATAGGAGTACTCTGTCAAGAGCACGAAATCATCCGATAATTTGGCCTCCCTAATCTATGCAGCATCTTCCAGCACTGTACAGGACACAGTGAATAGTAAGCTGTGGGTCATCAGGAAGCCTGATCTTGACTTTGGACTTCTTTAAGATGAAAATCATATGGGGATGGAAGAAATTTCCAAGCAGATCTTTCGGCAACAACAAAATATTTCTAGTTAAGACTACTCACAAGGTTGCCACCTAATCTTATAATATATATTTTATCCATATCCGCTATTATCTCGAACACTTATTACCTCCAAATAATCAATACCTTACGGCTCATTAATACTAGAACTTTATATGTATGCATAAAAACGGCCGGAAGAACTCTTCTAATGATTATCTATCCGAAATTAATTCATACGGCAACCACGAAAAATGTCAAGTAAAGCTCTATTGCCCAAGCATTGATTTTTGACTTGATTATTAATATATTTCGAACAAATAGGATATGGCTGTATGAGTGCTGATTCCATGTAATGTCATAACTTTTCTTGTGATGTAAAAAAATGTCATGCGATTTAATGTTTTTTGCCGTACAGTAAAGGAATGGTGTGATATGGTGATACATCATATGAGGATTCTCCGCTACATTGTTTTAACATTTAGTTTAGCTCATACAATTTAATATGCATCACTATTTAATGAATAATAATTTTTGTTAAATTTGTCTAAGCTAAAATATCTCATCAGCATATTGTGATGAACGCATATCCAAAAATGTAGCTGCAATCATTTATTTTTTTGTTTGTTATTTATATACTCACACGACTCGAATTTTATACTATATAGGACGAGTATCCACTGAAAACAACAATAGCACTTCTTTTTTTTTGTGTCATGTGGTTCACGTCAACAAGTCTGTCATTGCTTTAGTTGCATTTCCAGTGACTAGAAGTGCTTGAACTAGGATAACAGTGAAACGAAAAAAAAAAACACGTTCATTGCATCTGTGTATGTGTGCAAGTATTTGCTGTTGTTGTTTTTGATTATTGTAAGTTTTTTGCTCCTCCGCTATGTTTGATGGGGTGCACTTTTTTTTTCTTTTTTTTTTTGCTTTTACGTTTGTTTTCATTTAAAAATTCTTACTTTTGTAGTTGCCTATTTTTACTACTCCATTTCGTTAAGCTCGCACTTCCGTTTCCGCTTCCTTTGCTGTCATGTTTGACATTTTTTTGTTAGTTGAAATCTGTTAGCAACATAGTTTTTTCTATAGCCGTACTCTAACTCAAACACTAGCAATTTTACTGGCACAGACTCGCTGTCATTTTCACAAATACATAGCCAGTTTGGACATTCAGTTTAGTGTAAGCGCTTGCTTCCTGGTGTATTCCCCTTTTTATGGTTTTTGTTTCATTTTAATTGCGCTTTCGTTTATTCTAATTTTTGTGCTTTTTTGTGTTTCTCTTTAGTTTATTTTCTTTTTGTTATCGCATTTTCCTCATTTATCTCACTCGTGGAGCTATCGTGTAAAGAATTCCCATGAATGATTTAAAAGCAAACACTATTAACAACACCCACATGACTAGTGAAAAGCTCGAAGGCAGCACAAAGAAATGAATAGATACTTGCTTATGTATATATATTAGGGTGGGTTGAAAAAAATACCTTAGCTTCAGATAGAATAACAACTTTATAAATAATAAAATTAAAACAAATAAGATTTTTTAATCAATATTTTGAGGGGGCCTGCTCAATTTCTAAATCAGTTAATAAAAGCTTCAAAGGATGAAAAAGCTATTTTGTGGGTTTTCTGGAATCTGTAGAGGTTTTCCTCGCGAATGCCAATGAAATAAAGAAAAAAAAATAAAAAAAAATTAAATAAAAAAAATTAAAATAAAAAAAAAAAAAAAAAAAAAACAAAATTAAATTAAATAAAATACAATAAAATGAAATAAAGTAATATAAAAATAAATTTAGTTAAATAAAATAAAATAAAATAAAATAAAAGTGAATAAAATAAAACAAAGTGAAATAAAACTAAATTTAATTTAATAAAATTAAAAAAAAATTAAAAATAAAAAATTAAACAAAAAAATTTAATTAAAGTAAATAAAAGCAAATACAATAAAATAAATAAAATAAAAATAAAATTAATTAAATTAAATAAAATAAAATAAAATAAAATGAAATAAAATAAACTGAAATAAAATAAAATAATATAAAATACAATAAAAATAAATAAAATAAAATAAAATAAAATAAAATAAAATAAAATAAAATAAAATAAAATAAAATAAAATAAAACAAAATAAAATAAAATAAAATAAAATGAAATAAACTAAAATAAAATAAAATAATACAAAAAAAAATTTTATTAATTAAAATAAAATAAAATAAAAGAGAATAAAATAAAACAAAGTGAAATAAAATTAAATTTAATTTAATAAAATTAAAATAAAATAAAAAATAAAAAATTAAATTAAATTAATTAAAAGCAAATACAATAAAATAAAAGTAAAATAAAATGAAATAAAATAAAATAAAATAAAAAAAAATAAACTTAAATAAAATAAAATAATAAAAAATACAATAAAATAAAATAAAATGAAATAAAATAAAATAACACAAAATAAATTAAAATAAAATTAAATTAAATTAAATGAAAGAAGATTAAATTAAATTAAATTAAACTAAATTAAATTACATAAAATTAAATTAAATTAAATTTAAAAAATTAAATAAAATAAATTTAATCAATTAAATTAAATTAAACTAAATTAAATAAAATGAAATAAAATTAAAGAAAATAAATAAAACAAAATAAAAGAAAATGAAATTAAATAAGATAAAATAAAATAATTTAAATTAAAACAAGATAAAATAAAATAAAATGAAATACAATAAAATAAAAAAATATAATAAAAAAATTATATAAAATAAATATAAAAAAAAATTAAATGAAAAAAGTTAAATTAAATAAAGTAAAATAAATTAAAATAAAATTAAATAAAATATAATCAAATTAAATTAAATATAATCAAGTAAAATATTTAAAAATAAAAGCGAAAACTGTATTATTAAATATTGCACAAAGGAATGAAAAGAAGGAAAAGAAAAGTAAAATATAGGAAAATATATTAAAGGACAGGAACAGCAAAGAAAAGAAGGAAAAGTTATAGCAAATAGTTAAAATAAATTAAAATTTTGTGGTTTTTTCTGGAATTTCAAAAATTTTTTATAAAGTTACTAGTTCCGATTTTTTAGGCGATAAAACTGAGGGCGTTATTTCCATTGGTCTTACTGCACTGCACCCAAATTGTACGCACATGCCAAAGGAAAAGAAAGTAGGCCCACCCTAATATATATAATATATACTTATGTATTTACGTAAATGTTAAGTGAGTGAACCGTTTACATACCTAGTATTGATAAACATACATATGTATATATGTATGTAAGTGTGTATTTGTTTGTATCAGTGTTTGTTCACCTGCGTTTGTCTATCAGATTGGATTCAGAATCCTTTTCATATGACAAACACACACACACACATCGCATGATATGAAATTTGCATTAGCTTCAGGCGATTGTGCATTCATCGCATGATATTTACTTACTTTCACATGTACTATAGCTGTTTACGAGGGCAGTTTGAGAAATCAGTGGCTATTTTAATACAACATAGAACGATTTCTTCGGCGGCCGCCGTGGTGTGAAGGTAGTGTTGCCGGCCTACCACACCGAAGGTCCATGGTTCGAGCCCTGGTACAGGTAACATCAAAAGTGATTTGAAAAAAGTTTTTCAAAACGGGGTCGCCCCTCGCCAGTGGTTTGGCAAACTCTCCGAGTGTATTTCTGCCATGACAGGCTTCTCAGCAAAAATTCATCTCCTTTGTAGATGCCGTTCGGAGTCGGCAAAAAACTGTAGGTCCCACCAATTTGTAGGGAAAATTCAAATCGGCACACCACAAATTGGAAGAGAAGCTTGGCGCAAAAATCTCTTAGGAGGTTTATGATGATATACCTGTTGTATATCGCGCCATAGAGAGAGGGAACGATTTCTTCGGTCTTTGTTTCAGGGCCCAAAAAGGTTTACGTTCAGATTTACTAAATAGTTTGAAGTCCAATTGCCAAGTTGGAAGAAAAATTCTGGTTTGATGACTTCGGATATGTTTGCCGGCGATATATATTTTTGCACATTTTCATATTATTTTTAAACATGAGTTTTATTTCCTAGGCCCAGAAGGAGACCTTTTACTAATTGAAAGAAAAAAGTTAATGGTATAAATTAAATTTATCCTTCTCTAAAATACTTCTCCTTAGTTTAAGACAACTGATCTTTAAAAAATTACTAATAGCGGAACTTCCGATGTTTATATCCCAAACCAAACAGATCTTCTCTTTAATACGGCTATGGAGGGTAACCTCTTTAACAAGACATTTTAAAGACTCTCCGACTATCAAGAAACTTAAAGCTCATTTCTTCATTAGTTTGCGCCATGTCATCTAGCTATAACTGACGCCAGCTGGAACCACCTAGTTAATCCGATTTCGTCTACACCATACCCTTTCCTCTGGAAACCCTTCTGCGCTAAAAATGTACTGGCAAAGTTCATACTTTTTAGCAAAACCTGAATCGAACACGGCTAAAGCCTACTGAATTATTTTTTAAAAATGTATAACACTCGGACCCTTCCATGTATACAGCTAAATATTCGCTACATCCCCAGCATTCGCATTCTCAAATATATGGACCTATGCATTCATCTTAAAACTTTAGTGACGTTTGTCCTTATTAAAAGTGCAGAAAGTGCCATTTTGAACTTTGCTGCTGATTTGATTTTAACGACAATTTGCATGACGTGACCAATTTCGTTGATGGATAGCGCACGCCGAAACTTTTCAATTTCCTAACAGCAAGTGTCATGTTAGAAAGTTATAGGGTGACATTTAGGTAGATATCTACATACATTAGGCTGATTAAAAAAAATTGTAAACTCTAAAGTGGTCCAAAAGCCAATTTTTTTTTATTCTCTTTGGATTGTCACGGTCTTGTTACAAGGCCTTGGTCGTAAAGCGAAATTGTTGGCCGAACATTTTTTCTAGAGCATTTTAATAAAAGGTTACTGGTTAGGACGGCCACCCTCATATCCAAGCTTATTGTCAGCACTCAGAACAGACTTCAATGTGTTTACGGCCGAAACTGACCAGAAGAAGATTTGGAATAATTCCTGAAAACATACATTTTTGAGCAGCATGTTAGTCCAATGAAAGCATGCAATGTATCACTTAGGCACTCATTATGTAAAGTTAAAAAAAGTATGATTGCTTCGGTGGCCGAAAAATTCGACCGAATTTTCTAACGAAGCTACGGTCCCGATCACGGAAACCAGAATGGATTGGGAGAAGCACCTAAGGTCCTGAATCCTTTCTGCTGGTGTTGACAAGTTATGGTCTGCGGTGAAATCCTTGTCCAATCTCCCACAGAGACTATTGATAGAGTATCAAAAGCTGATAAGGAAGGAGGATACCAGCTTTTGAGTGAAGTTTTTGTAAAGAAAAAAAGAAGTAGAGTTTTCAAAAAATTTGAACATTTTATTTCTTACAAAAGTTAACAATGTAGATAACATTTTACTTATTATTGTGATAAGACATACCTACAAAATATAAGTGAGCATACTCTATTTTATTCATTATAAGAGATATTTTACAAGTGAAATGTAAGTTCGGCACATATGATGGAAATGACTCCGGATCAATTGTGTAATTTCTGAAGTAATATGTTTTATTCTGTATGAACAAGAGAAAATATAATTTTTCAACTTTATAAGTATCGTTAAATGCGTTTCAACAAAGAGACGGGCACCTCTGTTCTCGGCTGTACCTAAGGCTTTACAACTTTCACGAATACGAGAGATTTTAAATGAGTTATTTAATGGGTTAGTAAGAGCTTTACGTCTTTGGTCGACAGGCCGGTTCAATTTTCACCATCCACTTTGCATATGTACTCAATTTAAGGAGTTATGAAACAAACACCATTTTTCGGAACATTCGGCTGTATGGAGGCTTTGTATGCACGCTCCAGTTGTTGTTATTGTATTAATTGCCGGCATACAATGCCCTCTGTGAGCCATGGCAAACATAGGCAAATATGTAGCTTACATTGATGATACAGTGTTTACTAAAACAGAAACGGCGATTATGCAAGTTGAATATATTAGAGCTAAGCGTATTTAACACAGAGTTAGTTTAGTTTTTGTATTTCTTGATTAGATTTACTTCAATTAAATAAAATGTAATCAAATAAAAAATAAAATAAATCAAAATTAAGTTAAATTAAATCAAATAAAAAAAATAAAATAAAATAAAATAAAATTAAAAAAATAAAATAAAATAAAATAAAGTAAAACAAAATAAAATAAATGAAAATAAAATAAAGCATAATAAAATAAAATTAAAATTAAAATAAAATAAAAGAGAATAAAATAAAGTACAATAGCATAAAATAAAATAAAATAAAACAAAATAAAATAAAATAAAATAAAATAAAATAAATTAAAATAAAATAAAATAAATGAAAATAAAATAAAATAAAGCATAATAAAATAAAATTTAAATAAAGTAAAATTAAATAAATTAAAACAAAAGAAAATAAAATAAAATAAAAAAAGTAAAATAAAATAAATGAAAATAAAATAAAATAAAGCATAATAAAATAAAATTAAAATAAAATAAAATAGAAGAAAATAAAATAAAAGAGAATAAAATAAAGTACAGTATCATAAAATAAAATAAAATAAAATAAACTAAAATAAAATAAAGTAAAATAAAATAAAATAAAATAAAATAAAATAAAAGAAAATAAAACGAAATAAAATAAAACGAAATAAAATAAAATAAAGTAAAATAAAATAAAATGAATGAAAATAAAATAAAATAAAATAAAATAAAGCATAATAAAAGAAAATAAAATAAAATAAAATAAAATAAAATAAAATAAAAGAGAATAAAATAAAGTACAATAACATAAAATAAAATAAAATAAAATACAGTACAATAAAATAAAATAAAGTAAAATAAAATAAAATCAAATTAAATGAAATCAAATAAAATAAAACGAAATGAAATTAAATGAAATGAAATAAAATACAAAAAAATACAGTAAAATAAAATAAAATAAAATAATTTGAAAAAAAAAAACAAAACAAAATAAAATAAAATAAAATGAATTATATTAAATTAAATTAAATAAAATATAATAAAATAAAATAAAATAATATGAAATGGAATCAAATTAAATGAAATAAAATAAAATAAAATAAAATAAAATAAAATAAAATAAAATAAAATAAAATAAAATCAAATGAAATAAAATAAAATGAAATGAAGTAAAATAAAATGCAATAAAATAAGATAAAAAAAATAAAATTAAGTAAAGTAAAATTAAAAAGCAAAGGAAAGGAAAGGAGAGGAAAGGAAATGAAATGAAATAAAGGGAAAGAAAAAGAAAGTAAAGGAAAGAAAAGGAAAGGAAATGAATGCAAAAGGAAAGGATAAGAAAGGAAAGGAAGGGAAAGGAAAGGAGAGGAAAGGAAAGGAAAGGAAAGGAAAGGAAAGGAAAGGAAAGGAAAGGAAAGGAAAATATATATTAAAGGAAAAGACAGCAGGACAGAAAGAGCAAATAACTAAAGGAAAATAAAGTTTTGTGATTGAACCGCAAGGCGATCTTCATTATATTTAACAATGCCGGCCGCTAACAAATTTCAGCCATATATCTCTTAAACTGAATTAGCGTTCAAACATACAGACGGACGCACAGACGGATTTGGTCAATCGACTCAATCGTTGTTATGATAATTTCCTTGTATTTACTTTTCAATTTCGCATTGGACAAAAGTTATTATACCATTTCGTGTTCATGAAAGTTATAGCAACAACAAAGCACATGACATACTCACCGCTATCAATGGACAACCGCTTAATATATTTGATGTTCGCCTCAGCTCGTTTGAGAAAACTTTCAATAACTTACTATTTTTCTTCATCAAAGCATCTAACTCACAACCATTCATATCTACATTCAACACATTGATTCTCGTGTTGTCAGCTCGTAAGATGTCAAGCGTTTTGAGCATGCGATAGGTTGGCAAATTTTCTTTAAATATAAGCTCAATATGAATTTTTATCTTTCCACGTACATTGTAATAGTTGTAAGTGTTATAGGCTACTTTTTCCGGGTTAACAGATGCGTTCATAAAAAGCACTTTGTAGGCAAGCGTATTCTACAAAAAAAAATTTTAAATAAGAAATTTATGTAAAAAGCTCTTAAATAATTTCTATACCTTGCCATCGATTAGCTCATTGTGTTGCATAAGCAGAAAGAAGCAAAATAAAATACTCAAGACGCCTTTCATATTAGTTACTATAACAAGCTTTTGTGAAAACTGACTGAATACAAATTATTTATGGTATGAAGTTGGAAACTTTTAATGGTTTTGTCAAAAATTTATGTTTTCAAATTACAACCACTGCAGCCACCCACCATTTAACACGTTTAATTACTTTATTCGACTATTAAATATGCATTAGCTAAATTTGAGTTACTAACTTCTGCAATAAATCACTTCATTATATAAAATCTTATTAGCTTTCGATAAAAACGTCGATTCGATAAAAAAAATCAAATAATCAAGTAAGGCAGTTAAAGTTCATTATATACCCAGCTGTTGGCTTTAACACATGACGGCCACAGTTGAGTTAAGACAAAATTAAGTTACGATCAGCATTGTGTTCTTCATTCCTGGTTTTTATGTCTATCTCAGAAACTGATTCCAAAGTGTCCTATCTCGGCTGAATTTGGATTGACTTTTTACTTAGTTTCCTGGAACAAATTCTGATGAAGGCCGCTCTTCAAGCAAATTCTGAAATAGGTTGCTTTTTAAAAAAAAGTTCTGATCTGGGGTGTTTTACAAACAAATTTGAGGTAGGTTGTTTTTTGTAAATATTTTGAAATATGGTTATCGCACTAAAGCTTCGACACATTTTTTGTAAAACTTGAAATTTTTAAGGTTACGTGGCGATTCGTTAAATTAAGCATTTTCGTACTACTTAAAAAGTAAGGCTGCTTAAAAAAATGATTTGGTTTGGTAATAACAACCAAAGTAATCAAGATTAGCCTTAATAAAATTACTAGTATGACAACTAATCTATCTATCTATACTACTTATAAAATAAATTCGCTAAAAAGCTATGTACGGAATTGGCTTCGCACAGAATGCTTCGATTTGAAAGCGGTTTTTTGCATTTTAAAACTTAGCTGTGTGAGATGGACTTTTTTTTATATAATGTGAAGGAATATGTAAAGGGGACGTGGCAATCGGACAAAATGTGGTAAAAAAAACATAAATTTTTGGTTCACACAGCCATACATCATAACCTAATCAACCGATAAGAATGAATCTTCCTTGAAGTTAAACTTTGAAATATTTACTTTCGTTCTGCATCAAAAAAAATAGTTGATTTCTTTCTAATTTAACCAAAATTGTTTAAACAAAAGCAGCACTTTTTCCAAATAAAATCTGTTTGTGTGTTTGTTCGCTGCCAACCGAATAAGTCAGCGTGCTTTAAGCGACAGCTGTGGTGAGCCATTCATTTGATGAATTCGCGAAAGAGCTCGGTAGCGTTACTTCACTTCGGACGTATGTATGTACGAGGTGTGTTCAAAAAGTATCGCGAATTTTGTGTTTTTTCAAAAATTATTTATTTATTCATGAATATCTATTTTGTCCCCTTCAAAGTAATCCCCATGAGATATTATACACTTGTGCCAACGGTTTTTCCAATCTTCGAAGCACTTCAAAATATCATTTTTTTGTATCTTGTTCAGCTCCTCCTTCGATGCCGTCTTTATCTCGTCAAGATAAGCGTAACGTCGTCCTTTCATGGGCCTCTTCAGTTTAGGGAACAAGAAAAAGTCACAGGGGGCCAGATCTGGGGAATACGGTGGCTGCGGCATCATTAGCGTGTTGTTTTTGGTCAAAAAGTCGCGCACAAGCAACGATGCGTTAGCAGGGGCGTTATCGTGGTGCAAAAGCCAATTTTTGTTCTTCTTTGCACATCTTCTCGGCCTTCTGAGAACATTTTGTACCACCGATAAACGTTGCTTCGGTCCAAGGTAGCTTCTCCGTATGCCACAGTCAACATTCGGAATGCATCCGCGCACTTAATTTCGTTTTTCACACAAAATTTGATACAGCTTCTTTGATCCATTTTTTTGAATAGGTAAAAATCGAAGACGA
Source organism: Merzomyia westermanni (assembly GCA_949987695.1). Classification (NCBI taxonomy): domain Eukaryota; kingdom Metazoa; phylum Arthropoda; class Insecta; order Diptera; family Tephritidae; genus Merzomyia; species Merzomyia westermanni. The sequence goes on along the minus strand of OX465291.1, from coordinate 33,971,419 downwards.
TCCAAAACAAGTGCAAGCAAAGCAGCTGTCAACAATTAACTGAACATTCAAAATGGCCGAGCTTGTCGGCATAAGTGAGAGACATGAGTACCAACATAACGCCACAAAAAATTCGAAATTCGAATATACGTAACCAGCGAAAATTCAAAATTCGCGATACGTTTTGAACACACCTCGTATATAATGTTAATTATAAAGTTGTTTTAAACATTATCAAAATGTGTGAAACAAGGTGCGGGTTGCTAGTATATTTTTATTAACTTAACCGCCAGTCATCAGTATTTAGCTCTAACTGATGCCTTAGATATATTATATTCCGAGTTTTTTATGTAAACATTCATTTTCAGGACAAAATCATCATTTACTATACAGTTGTGTTCACAATAATAGTAGTGCAATTAAATTGAATATCGTTCGACGAAATAAAAAGAAGCTGTGTTAATAACTTTCATTTAAAATATGTATAGCGAATTCCATAACAGAAGCCATATAAAAAGAAATTCAAGGTTTAAAAGTATATTTGGCTAAACTTAAAAAAATGGCTTTGAAAATATGCAAAATATTTTGGCAGAATTTCTAGAAAAGTTTTACATATGCAGTTTTGTAGCCCAATTAATTTTAGTATAACGTTGTGCAAGTCAGAACTTGCTCAAAAATTTCCCTGAATTTGCAGAATTTTTTTTGTCAAGGGTGTTGAGTGATTTCTTCCAGATTTTGATAGCCATTTCTTAAAACTTAATTAACTTTCCTGAACTTTGTGCAAACTTTGAAATTTCTTTTTATGTGGCTTCTGTTATGGAATCCGTTATGTTTTAAATGAAAATTATTAAAATCACAGTTTATTCTTAATTCGTCAAACGATATCCATTTTAATTTTACTATTATTATATTGAAAACAGATGTATGTGAGTATATACACCCCCATTGTGAGTGTCGAACAAAAATAGATGATCGACTATTAAGCGATTAGCGATCATCGAGCAATTGCGAGTGTTTAACCGATCACTTAATGAGCGACTGTGAATACTTAATCGATCATCTTTCTACTACCATTTAGCAGTCGCTGGCGTGTCGATGTGAAATATCACCGCGTTACACACATTCTGTCCTATGAACCAAATATACTTTTTCGGAAAGGGGAAAAAAACTTAAAATACACGTGTATCGGTGATTTTCATGTACACGTCAGAATTTTTTTTTAGTGGTGTGCGACTATTGCTATAGAAATTTATGCAAGTTTACTGGTGGAAGGTCAACAGCTCTACCAACAATTTGGCTACAGCGTATGGAGCACTGCAAAAAAAAAAAAAAAATTCTGACGTGTACATGGAAATCGCCGATACACGTGTATTTTTATTTTTTATCCCCTTTCCTAAAAAGTATCTTTGGTTCATAGGACAGAACTAAAGCTCGTTTTTGTAACGCAGTGTATGTAAATAAGCATTAAAAATATGCAATTTTTGTTTGATCAAGTTACACAATACCAAAATAAAATGCGATCGATTCAATCGAAAAATTTCTATTCTACTGCAAATCGACACTTGCAATAGGGGCGATAAAGTGTGCTACAGACCTACTTATAAAGAAAGCATTTCTGATCAAAAAAATCCATCTAGTCAGAAATGACCACAAAAAAGTCTTGATAATCGTTATTCTTAACAAAAAAAATATATCATTGCTTATGGCGACCAAAAAAATATTTTTGTTGATATTTTTTAATTATAACCAATATTTGCATTCATTCATGTTAATGTTTAAATACGACCTTTGCCTCATCTTCATAATAACCGTTACGTCTTTAAAAATATGTCGTTTGATAAGAATGACCTAAGCACGAAGCTTATTATATAGCAAAAACTAATTTCACTGTTTTCACAGAGTAACAAAAAATTTCCTTTTGTTTCTAAAACCTCACAAGTTAAGTGTTTAAACTGTCATCAAATAAAGTATTTTCTTGTGATGAGATGGATTCTAAGCTTTGAGTTGGAAATCTAGCAATACGGGATAAAAATTTCATTCAACCATATGCATTGCTTTCTGAGTGATGTGCGAACAAACATACATACATACAGACAAAAATTTTAAAAGCTGTTGTGTTGACATCATGACAGCCATCGCTCTGTTACAATTTTGTTATATATAAAAACTAGGCCTGTGGCACTGGCAAGAAAATAGGCACAGCCTATAGATAGATATGTTTGTTTGTATAAGCTGTTAACCGTTTTTTTTTCTAATTCAAACGCTAATTTCGCACACACTCGTACATCTGGGCAATTCAATAGGAACACTCTCATAGAAATGAGTGTGAAGTTAGCGGAATAATAGCAGCGATTATGCAACATTCATAAAGCGCAACTGTTTTCTGTTACGCATTGATGCCACGTCTGGCTGGAATTGGTGCTTGGTCGACTTCACTGAACTCTGACATTCTGTTGAATGATTTTTGTAAGTTTCTAATTGGAGCGTTGTTATTTGCTTGTATACGTTTTTCATGACTAATATCATTTGTATTTGTAAAAATACGCTCACCAGGAATGCATTTTTTTTTTTTGATTTTAGCGAATACCGGGATTTTTGAGATGCTCGAATTTCAGTTTAACACTTTTATTTTACCTTATTGCTTTCTTGTATTTTTTTTATTATTATATTTTTTTTAGATATTTCTGACAGTGTATTTGTAATTCGTCAAAAATGTATCTTCGGCATATTCAGTCACTTTTATTATTACCCTGCAAAAAATCGTGGGACTGATTTCTAAAGAGAGTGATCGGGGATCAATACCTTTCGTCTACAGTGGACTAAAATTAATCCTAACTATTCCGTTATAAGCAAAGCTAGGATAAGTTGATTTTAAATTCTGTAGCCTACTTTTAGGTGTTGAAAGTAAACTTGTCCGGCCGTACCCGTAGGGGAACAAAGGGAATCTGTCCGAGACTACCCTTTTGGGCATGAAAGGACCAATTAGTCTCTTCATGGGACATGTTCAAACAAAAGAGATCACTTCAACCCATACAAAAAGATCAAAACAGGCACTGAGCGCATGCTCCTTTGCGACTCATCCCTGATTCATCCTAGACTAATCGTATTTTTTGCAGGGCTACTATTGCAGCTGCATGCCATCCCTGCAAGAAACGGAAATACTCCGTTCCATCATCCAAAGAATACTCCTTAAGGAGTATCAGAGTACTCCAACACTTATCCTCATTCATATAAAAAAGGTGGTACAATTTACTTGGCGATGTCCTATGATTGGATCACCTAATCCATCTCGGAGTATCCTTTACTTTGCTTCTGAATACTCTATGGAGCACAGCGTTGTCGTTGTAGGAGATGCAATCAGGTAGTTGATACGGATGACCCATTTTGCTTGAAAATGTGTGACAGCAATGGCGTTAAGTACCCATGCACACACACACAATTTGACACATTCGCACATCAAACATATGCACATACAGTTATAAAGAAGAATCCCATTCATGTATATAAATGAATATTTGTATGTGTCAACAGTTTATACAAATGTTTGCGCCGATTATTAACAGCAACTCCACTGCGTAAAGTATGCGTGAATGAATTGCCCGCTAGGGAGATAAAGGAGTATGTATGTCCGTATGTATACATATTAGACCACTCAAAAGAATGTGTGTGGTTTTTTAAGCTCGTGCTGATAAGCTAAGCTCTGCAAAAATTTTGTGAAGAAAACTTATGAGAGTCACTTTCGTTACCACAAAAATTTATTTGTAATGGAATATAATAAGAGTTGTATCCATTATCACTCAGATTCATATTTACTGGATATTTTTCTAAATTGGCATTAATGAAAACTTAAACACATACCACTTTTAATTTAATTTAAATTAAAATTTATTTTTTGCTTATTTGCTTGCTATTCCATTTAGCACAAATTGTAGTATATTGGAACGAGTTTCAGTCCTCCCTTCTTAAATTTTGGTTTGTAACATACCGGTTCCGCCATCTCATAAATTTTAGGTCTACTCAAAATCAACGTTGGGTGAGAAAAACAGTAAACGCAGCAAGCATTGCTTTGTGGTCGATCATGGTCCAATTAACAGGTCGTATCATAAGACCAGCTGATTTCTACTTTTTTCTCGAATTTTGACAGTACACTCATTTCTCAGTGCGATTTTGACATTAAACCTATGAATTACAAAAACAAAATAAATGGAAAATGTAGGTGTGTCTGTATGTTTTAAGAGCTGCTACGACCTGTTAGTTGGACCATGGTGGTCGCTGCTGTTAACCGGATTGATCATTATGATGTATAGTGGTATCATCGAAACAGCTGCCGGTTTATCTAGCCATTGTACGTGTTTTTTTTTGTTTTCTCTCAAAAATTTAATCACTACACATTCACCTTTAGTAGAATTTTATTTCATTCATTTCAAAATAATTTTAAAGTACGCCTTAGATCAGATTTATTACCGTGCTACATCAAAATGCGGTTGAAAAACACACACTCAGATTTTTTTCCAACAACATGGGGCGTTGTATGCAGAAAATATAGGGTAGAGGTAGGGACTTAAACCGAAGTCTGCTATAAGGCGTTATTGCAAAAAAAACCTGATATAGGACGTTCTTCAAAAATATTTTCAAATGGGGTGATCTTCCGATCAGCCATCGATATTTAAGAAAAGTTTTCTTTCAGATAAGGCGTTCTTTAACAAAATCCCGGAATATACATTTTTTGAAAAAAATTCGAAAGCCTTCTATATTTACATAAACATCTTCCACTCACGCCTCGAGTTTCTTTCAATTTTAAAATGAATAGGTTCAAGTGGTTTTACTCTTTTAGAAATTACTGGATCCCAACCGAAGTTGCATATTTGTGGAACACAAGCTTCGTTTAAGCGAAACGTTCGCTTTTATCCGTTTACCTAGTCCTTAATTAGCAGGGCAAGTTCTTGCCAAAGTTATTTTACCACCAAGTTTTTTTTGCTTTAGAATCACTCTTAGGCTCTCGATTGCTAAATCAGCCTTTATACCCAGTTGTGCTTAGCACAGATCAAAACACTTAGGCCACCCGTTTATAGCTATAACTTAATCCAATGAAACCGCAAGGGTGAAAAATGGTCATAGTGGGAACCTCTCCCTCCATCTCCTGCCGAATTAAGAAAACCTTCGGCCCTGAGCTTCATTGTTCATTCGCATAATATGCCGCATACAGCAAACCTTTTGGGCAATAATTAACTGTACTTCCTGATACTATCCTTTGGCATCACGGGATGAACCATATGTCTTTCAAAAAACTTTTCTCTTCTAAAGAACTTTTCCCTCAAATGACTCCTCTATATATAAAATATAATATTTCAAAACAAAGTCCGTCTAATGTACATCTATTGGTGCGAGAGGCTCTTGTTTGCTGCTCAACTCAATTCTATTCAACTCAACTTTGCATTGCCGCACGGCCCAATGAATGGCTTGGATGTTTATTTCCTGCTCTCTTTTGAGCTGAACACATTGCCAGTTAGCTGTAGGCGTTTAAATATCTGTAAAGTGCGATAAAGCTTTGGTAGGCAGTTAGGCTTATTTGGTAACAGAATAGGTGCCATACAACCGCACACCTGCGCGACTTAAACGAACATAAAATGTGGTAATTTACTAGCGAATTTAATGACATTTGAATGAATTGGTCTCGAACTCATATTAGTTCAGTTACAGCCGACATGTCGTTAAAGAAATTTGTTTGTATTAATATTGAACATAAATTTGAGGTTAGGAATTAACTTTGTTGATTTCATATATATTTATGAGGGTGTGTGTAATATGCGCTATATACGAAAGGCTAATTTTATGACAGGATTTAGCGGTTGTTTTGATCTTTATTAATAAAATTAAGTGCATTTAGAGTTTATTTTATTACAACAAAAATAAAGTATTGATCTGATATTGGTACAAAACTGAACTCAATCAAGAGTAATAACTAAGCCGAAGCTTAGCAAATTCTAAACTATTTTGTTTCTCTGTGACTCGAATATTGAACGTTTGGTATGGAAATCAAGTAACTACTGTGCCACAGCGCAATTATTGTGCAGTTTCATTGATCCCAGTACAGTAAGCAAAAATAGAGAAAGGTTTTGTGGTTTTAACGGGTATGAGCTCGAATTCGAAGTTTCCCTACACCAGTACCTAATGCCTGACAAACTCAAAGCATTAAAGAGGCCCTATAGGGGTTCGATACAGCAATCACAAATATCATAACGGCAAGCTAAAATTGCATAAGAAAAAGCGCTATTCAAGGTCGAAGCCTTAGATAAGTTATTTCCTAGCTCGATGTGGAAAGGCTTCTTAGAACCGAATTCTCAGCAGAACCCTCTATTACGCTATTTAATGTCAAAGCCTTTATTATCCAAGTCAATACATCAGCGGGCTCTTTATCCAGCTGATATGAATCAATCAATAGAAAGACCATTGACTGTTTCGACTTTTCAACCCCATAAGATGAGGCTACTTAAGTCCACGTACGCAGAAGGTCCATTTTTCATACGACAAGAAAGTACGTGTTCTGAAATTAGAAGTCTGAAGAAAGAATGTTTCGACCCACAAGAGGGTAACACTCAAAATGAAGAGCTTGAAGTAGCAACTGCTTCATCTGACAAGCTGTAGCAACCCAAATTAAAAAAAAAATCTGAGTTCAGGTAACAAATTTATCCCCAAGCTTTTTTTTGTCTGTTTTCGGGTAATAACAAATATTGTAGGAAACCGTATAACTGATGAGATAGTCAAAGCGGCTCTGAAATGGACTCTTATTATCTCCTGATAAAAAAAATAGAATGAAACTCAGATGTCAGACAGCAATCTAAGCTTTTGTCGACAATTCGTCGATAGTTTTACCAACCCTCTCCTTCGGGAGGAGTTGCATCTTCTGTGCCTATAGCTTACTATATATTTGGCTGATTTACTGATCGCAGTAGATCTTCTCTTTTAACCTCTTTCCGAAAAAGAATGTGTGCGCTGTAGCCATTGAGCCCAATAATAGGATCATCAGATCAATTACAAAAAGTTAATTCACCAACTGACCAAGTTTATCGAAGCAACTTTTCTTAATAAAGGCTATCAGACTCTGCAGATATTCCAATGCACGAAATTGTACTTTTACCCTCCCTCATTGCTCCTTTCCTCTTCCTCTTCCTATTCCTTACCGTCTTTTTATTCTACATTTTCTTCTTCCTTTGTATCTTGCTATTAATATTCCTGTCCATCTTCCTCTGCGTCTTCCACTTGCCTTACTCTCACATCCCTTTATAAGTATTTCCTTACTTCCTCTACAAACCAAAGTTTCAAGATTAAGCAGCATTTAGAGGTCTTCCAGTTGAATATTGATTACATTTTATTCAACTTTCATGACCCTTCGCATACGAAATTAACCTCCAATATTGCTTAACTTAGGAATTGAGTTATTCCTGCAGTGGCAGACAGTATATTGCTAAGGGTGAAGCTACCTTTTCAAATAAATTAATATTTAAAATCTTGTTTTGATCTACCCAAATCAAATATTATTTTAATGCGGAAACTATGCCACGTGACCAACAACACCTGCTTGCCTGGCCCACATCCACTGCTTACTCCCTTCAAATGTTACTAATACACAACTAAACCGCTAGCCGCCAAAACACCCTTCAGCTGAAATCAGTTCTCTCTTTTATCCTCCCTCCGTCCTTCTCAACTTGTGCATGCTTACTGGTGGCGCACTATGGGGTATTTTGAAGCAACTTGCCACCTAATCAAATATCTTTGCAACGGATAGAGTTGGAACAATATTATATAAATGTAGTTTTCAAAACTATGTATTAAAAATTTGTTATTATAAACATTTTAGTACTTAAAAAAATTTTTTTAAGTGGGTATGGAAAAGATTTTTCTAAAATTTAATATTAAAAATGTTTTTGGAAAATGGCGTTTTTTAGTTTTAAAAACTATGTTATTATAAATATTTAAGGATTAAAAAACTGGGTTTGAAAAAAATTTTTCTTTTGTTTTTTTTTTTGACATCGAAAATTAAAAACTTTTCAAAAAATGTCTTTTTCAAACCTGGGTTTTGAAAAAATTGGTTATAAAATTAAATTTAGTTTTCTCTAACGTTTTTTAGTTTGTTTTAAAATATATGTTGGTATTAAAAAATGGTTTTTTTTTAACTTCATGTGGAAAAGTTTTTTTTTTTTCAAAAATTGAGTCGTGCATTTGATTTTTTTTTTTGTTTCTAAAATATAGTTTTCAATATTGGGTGTTGAAAATTTGTTATTATAAATATTTTAGTCTTAAAAAAAGCTTTTAACTATGTATGGAAAAAGATTATTCAAAAATTTAGAATTAAAAATGTTTTTGAAAAATGTCGTTTTCGAATATGTAGAAAAATTATTAAAACTTTGCCAAAAATATAACACCATTTTTAAAATATCTTTTTTCCGTTATTAAGACTGGAAAAATATGTATTCTTCATCTTTGTTCCTAATGATAATGAAAACGCTTGAGCTAGGTAAATGTACTCGAAAATGTTTCTAAGAAGTTTTAAAATATTTATTTAAATTTTTGCGGTTTTAAAAAGCTTACAAAAACAAATTTTTGGTTTGATAAAATATGTTTGGGTTTGGTTTTACAATTGAAAAACGCTAAAATAATATTTTTCAAAATCGTTTTTTAATATTAAATTTTGAAGTTCTTCCTTATTGACGATCTTTCATAGTGACAAATACTTCAACTTAATAAAAGTTTGATCTACTGGTCGATGTTGTTCCATACGTTGCAGAGATGCTTTATTTTGAGACAAATTTCTTCAGAACACCCCACAGTGTGCCGTTACTACTTCGATTGTTTTTCGTTATCCGTGCTCTCATTTTCATTTCAATTCTATGTTTTTTTCATTTGTATGTTTTTTATTTTCAATTAAGCAAAAATTAAAAATGTATTATTATCCTTACGTTCAGGGAGCCCGCAGCACTGGCAGCGAAGCAGAAAACAACAAAGTAGAAAAGTATATATTGTGCGCGAGAAAAATAAAGAGTGAGAGGGAGTAAGGATTTAAATGAATTCAAGAGTAACTTTTGAAGAGACGAAATAATGTTTACTTTCAATAACTTTAAAAGAGTGAATAATTTATTATGTACTTCAGAGAATACGTAAATGTTTTGATTGACAATGTTGTACTAAATGCTTATAACCTTACTAAATTTATAAATGCTACAATTTATATGTATGTTTGGATGTTTGTTACTTAATAACGCAAAAACGACTAAATGGATTTGCAAGAAATTATTTACACAAATTCACAGCTTCCAGCTACACACTTTACCAATATATGAAATTAGGAAAAGTTAGCATAGCGGCAATCTTCCATATGCGGTTGATTCGTAAGATCTCTTTAACACCTCACCTAGCCCCTGCTATTTTTTCGCACTTTTCGCCAAAAACTACATATATTTAAGTATGGACTTTGGTTCTATATATCCAAAATTAGGTATTTAACCCAAAAAGTTCTTTAACGACGACGATATATGTAGGAACGTCCAACAATCCCATGAATATCATAGTGAATATATAAAGCAGGTGGTCATTAACAAAATTGTTACATTCGGATCTCTGTACGTTATATATATTAATTTCAAAAAGTAATGGAAACAAAATAACCAGTTACCGCAATTATTGGATCTTTGCTGTATGTTTGTTCGCGCATCATTCAAAAAATACTGTCTAGAATTGGATAAAATTTTAACCGAAACATTTCTAAATGCCCAACTTAAAGTTTACCATAAATAAATATTTGACTGTCGCTGTAAACAGTAGTGGCAATAAAAGTTTACTTAAAATATTTTGATATATGTAGTGATATTGAAACAGGCCGATGAACATGCATATGCATACGAGTATATGTATATAAATAATAATAGCACTAAAACGTTACACATAAAGCCTTAATTAGAGGAACACAAACTCTTTGCATCTCTACATGTCTGCATGTTTGTATGTTTGTGCGCGCATTAACGGTTTCTTCATCAATATATTGCTGCAGGTCTATTTTAAAATATAGTAGTAATTTTTAAAAGTTTTGCAAAACGGGGTCGCCCCTCGGCAGTGGTTTGGCAAACTCTCCGAGTGTATTTCTGCCATGACAGGCTTCTCAGCAAAAATTCGTCTCCTTTGTAGATGCCGTTCGGAGTCGGCAAAAAACTGTAGGTCCCACCAATTTGTAGGGAAAATTCAAATCGGCACACCACAAATTGGAAGAGAAGCTTGACGCAAAAATCTCTTAGGAGGTTTATGATGATATACCTGTTGTATATCGCGCCATAGAGAGAGAGTAATTTTTACGTTACTTTTGTATATACTGTTTCTATTTGGATGCGTGGCGAAGCCTCCCATAACCGCGGGCATCTGATATTCCAATATTTTCATAACCCATGTGCTTGAAACTCATTTAAAAAACAATACGTTTCCATACCATTCAAATTAAATTCAGCAAAAATTTAATTTATTTCAGTTATATCAGTATCTTTATAGAATTGTAAACAGTACCGAGGGTATGAATGCCTATTTACATAGGTAGTAAACATCCTCAATCGCCGCATTGTCCTGCCCAGGCAATACGAAATTTCCTTTTATTCGTTATTACATCAAGCATCATTGACTTCACTAAGTTACGAGCTACATCAATATTTATTATTTATTGGAGTAATTTTTTTTTTTTTGTGTTTGTAATGAGCTCTTTTTATTTCTTTTATGTCGAAAACGCCCACATTTATTGTAATGAGCGGCATTTTCGTATCATTAGAAGTTGTTAATGGTAAAAAATATATTTTTGCCACTTTTGCATTGGTGTTGAAAGTAACTTTTGCCGCTGAAATACGAATTTAATAAATGGGTGAAGTTGTTGAATGACAGGCTAAATGAATGCTAAAAAGGTTACTCGTCATGAATATTAAAGGAATGAGCTGCTTGTCGGGAAGTTATGCTAATTTCAGGATGTTAAGTAAAACGATATTTAAACATTTCCAATATTATAGAAAAACAAAAAAGAATTCAGCCCTTAAAAGAATTGTGCGTAGTTAAGAAAATTAGTTGTGAGTGGTTGTTAATATAACAATGACGAAGTTGAGCAAGTTCTTTTACAGGGTCACAAGCATTTTAAGCTTTTATAGATATGTAGGTCTTTTTGGGTAAACGGGTTGCATTAGAATCCCATCTAATTTTAATATTAAAATAAAATAATCAACAACATGCTAACAATCAATCAATCAAGTAGGGTTGTCACTTTTCTATGTATATAAAAATGAATTTGTTTGCCTTGCTCAATCTAAAACTTGATCGATTTCAATGGTTGGCTCACTCTTATATGCCCTCTGAATCATTGTGTATTGTAAAACATAATTTGTAGGAGTTAGTCTCGCTAAAACTAGGGATGTGACCTCCATTTGGAAAAATCGATCACTCAATAATCATTGTTTTAATAAAAATATATTATAAATAATTGTTTCCAATGAATAATAAGTCATTTTATTTGTTACTGAATTAAAACTTAAATTAAGTGATAAAACTGAAAGATAAAATAAATTTTCCTAAAACTTTGAGTTTAACAAATAATGCTAAAGTAAATAATTTGCACAAATGTTCAGTGCTATCTAACATTTGTCTAGCATCAAGACTAACTAGAAGTTATTTAGAATTAGGTATGTGTTTTTAGCTTTAATGTGCACATGGTTTTAGCCATTTTTTATCGGCCGCAGAAATTTGCAAATATCGACTTAAAAAGTGGAATTCTTATAATCGATTTATTAAGAACTATGTTTACTATTAATAAAATAGGTCCAAAAAATATCGAGTAGAGGAGCAAACGATTATTCATTCACAACTGTAACTAAAACTCAACAACGAAGTGATCAATTTCAAAAGGTGTTTCATTCTTTTATGCGCTCTGATTCAAGGATTGTAGATCATATTTTTAGGAACATGAATTTTTGTTCGTTTGTTCCGTTAAAACTTAATGACGGCTCGACCGATTTCAATATTTTTTTTCTTCTGTGCGCCTTGAGTGAAGGATGGTTTAAATAAAAATAAAAATGCATAACCTTTTAAAAAAATAATTTTCTATCTTTTATGGGCGTCCAAAGTACTCAACGGGCCTTTATTAAACTCCCACAGTAGATTTTGGGGTACACTAGGTTACCCGCCCCCAGGCTATACAAAATTTCAATACAATTACTCTGAAGGTATTTGGTTTTCTTATAACTTTAAACGAGTTATTCTTGTATATTTGTATATTTGTATAGTTGTATATTTGTATATTTGTATAGTTGTATATTTGTATATCCACTACTATCTCTATATGGGTAGTATCGTTTGTTCTAAGATTTTCTACTTTGGTGTTGCCACTTGGGGTGATTCACAGGGTTGCCACCTATATCAATTTTTTGTAAATATTAAGCAATATATGGCAATATTTACACAATTAGAGAAAAGTGAGCTGTGCCACGCCCATATATTATTGTTTGTCCATTATTGCCTTCCAAAGCTCACCACCGTTGTCTATGAAACTTTCACACTAGGCTCAGGGGGTACGGCACAGGCAACATATAGTTTTGGAAAAGTGGGTGGTGCCACACCCACGACTATATAATAACTATGAATTTGAGTTAGAATAATAACATTTAGTTTATACATATGCATCTGCATGAAATTGTGGAAAAAGTGGACCACGTCTAAAAATTTTTAATTTGCTATATCTTCGGAGCTATGCACATATAAGTATCGCTAGAAGAAAGGAGAGAAGACCAGGAATAGTAAGATTAAAGGGGATATCGAAAAGAGGTTGTAGTGGCATAACAATAGGGTAAAAATGAGGGCGCATGGGGGAAAAGTAAAAGTTGGTGGCAGAAAAAGAAGAGGAAGTTACATTAGTAAACGAAGAGGAAGCTCGAAATGGGGAGGGGAGACAGTTTTCGTGCAGGACAAAGTATGCCGGAATCTGCTAATGTTATGTATGTAAATATCAAAGCGGCCGCCGTGATGTGGCGGTAGTGTTGCTGGCCTACCACACCGAAGGACCAAGGTTCGAGTCCTTGTACAGGTAACATCAAAAGTGGTTTGAAAAAGAGTTTTCAAAACGTGGTCGCCCCTCGACAGTGGTTTGGCAAGTCCTCCGAGTGTATTTCTGCCATCGAAGGCTTCTCAGCAAAAAATTAATCTACTTTTCAGATGCCGTTCGGAATCGACAAAAAACTGTAAGTCCCGCCAAATTGTAAAAAAACTTAGAAGCAGCACACCACAAATTGATAAAGAAGCTCGGCCTTAATCTCCCCAGGAGGTATATGTATATAGCGCCAATTATTTACTTTTATTTAAATATCAAAGTTTGTTATGTACAAATCATTAGATCAATAATATTTGTTAATTTTCAATAAGCTTCTAAACAAAAATATAAATTTTAAATAAAATTTTTAATCCATCTAAATTTTATGTTTAAGTTTCTGCGTGGGAACAATTACACAATCTTATAATTAACACGTGCGAAAGTCTAACATAAAAAATTTGGTGAAGCTTCAAGCTAAATGTATTTGCACAAAAATCACAAAGATTCTGTTACGATTTTAAAATAAATATATCCGTAAAGACTGCGGATGTGCGAGACTTCGCCAAGCACCCAAAAAAGACAGTATATGCATATGGAAAATATGTTTTATATTTTAAGACAGACCTTCAGCAATACTTCGATGCATAAATCAATAAAATGAACAACTTAATTATTAAGTGAAGCGCCTACAAACATACATGCATACAAACAGAAAGCAATCAAAAGAGTTGCTCGGTTTCGGCTTCTGTTGCTGTAATCAAGTCTAGTCTTATGCATTCTAAATAATATCCAAATCGGCCTGTTCCAGTTTCACTATATGGATAAAAATATTTGGGGTCAACTTTTATTGCCACCACTGTTTACAGCGGTATTGGTCGGCAAAAAATCCTCATACTGAACCCGCCCAGAGGGTGCCGACTGGTAATGGATACCACAGTTGTCTGTTCAGATTGGTACCTCAGTACCTCTCTGTGCGGATGGTATCCAGCTGAGGTCAGGAGTCACAGCTGCACGTCTTAGCTCTTCAATAGCCCTGGCGTGTGGAAACGGTTCTTGACTATGGTAGTGAGGTAAAAAATGGTGACTGATTTAGGACTTTCTCGGACGATGTTTGGATTTAGTTTGCTTTGGGCTGGCAGGTGCGGTATTCTGCCACCTCAGTAGGTTGGGGTGAAACCCAACTGAAATGGCTGGTGGGCTAATATCGCAGCTGCCCACGTCCCGTTAAAACCTTGGCAGGCCTCAGGGTACGTTCCAGGCCCGTCGCCATTTAGTTGGTGGTGTAGGTGCGGTTGAGGATCTCCCGTTTTTGCGCTCGGTCTGGCTCTGAACGCATGTCTCATAAGGGCATGCGTCAACCCTCGCGTGGCCTCCCTGCTCGCATAGATAACCACGGGACCATTATTGGGCGACTACACATTCGGGTCTGGATAGCGGCCCTGAGTGGGGACGTTTATTAGCATGGACAAAAATAACAACAACAAGGAAGAAAAGGAGGGGGAGAAAAACGGGAGGAAGACGGACGAGGACAACGGGGACAGGAAACCGGCCAGCAACGAGGCTCGCTCTTGCGTATCGCTTGGGAGTGGCTCGGCTGCTGACCGGCTTACAAGTACGGGACAGGGTCGCAGACCTGACAGGGTGCTCGTGTCTCCGAATCGGAGGCAGAGGACTCACTTTGAGGGGATGCGACCAGACATAGCTGGAGGCCTGAAATCAGGCCGCAGAGACACCCAAGCGCGACGTGACAACAGGGCGAAAAGGACGGACAAGCTTCGAAACCTAGAGGCAACTTCCCCCTTAGGGTGCAGCGGGGCTGGCGCTCTTGCGAGTGCGGGTTCCGCTGGCAATAAAGGAGTGTCGAAATCGACATCCGCGACTGGACATTGCTCCAGTGCACAATTAGGTGCTCAGCTGCAGAGGGTTCACTTGGTGAGCAACCTGGACAATACGGCTAGCACCAGCAGAGGATTGTCCCCCAGCATTCCTGTAAACACAGCGAAGCGGAGGCGGTCTGGAAGAAGCAAGCGAGCGACTCCACGAAGGAAAGCCATCTGCGATCAGCGCTTGGCTGTCAAAATCCTGGAACGCTACAGCGGTCAGGAAGGTTCTCAGCTTTCTGAGAAGCATTCCCGTACGCTGGAGTGGGCCAGGAATGTCATGAGCAGCGCTGACCAGACTCCGGCACCTAAGAAGGGAAGTGAGTCGGTCCCGCTTGGTGACGACGCTCAGCCGAAGAGGCCGAGTAATGGAGAGCACAGGGTCCGGGGTGGTGAAGCTGTGCAGCGTACGTTTAGTGAAGTCGCTAGACGTGCCGGCTCCATCACCCTGGGGGTAGTCGACAGAAGCAGGGAAGACGGGGCCATCTCCAGGGAAGAGTGGAGCTGGGTGGTCAACGCCTTTTCTGCGGTCTACTTGACTGCCGCTAGTAGGTATCCGGGGCCACAGCCATCCATAGAACATATGGGATGGTACCATGGCTTCAGGCTGGTGGAGTGCGCTGACGAGCGGTCAGCGAGCTTCTTTAGGTGCCTTGTCTCGCTGGTTGGGGAGTTGTGGCGGGGGGCTAGACTCGAGGCCGTGGATAGGAGGGATCTCCCTCTTCGACCAAGGGCTCGGGTGTGGCTACCTGCCGAACCGTCCCAGCCAGAGAGAATTCTGGAGCAGTTGCGGTACTGCAACCAGAACCTTCCGACCCACAACTGGAGGGTTCTTAGGGCTGAGGAACCCGAGGGGCCCCGACGGCAAGTGCTGTTGCTGCTTAATGCAGAGTCCGTGGGTCCTATCTCTGAGTCGAGGGGTGTTATCTCCTATGGTATCGAGCGGGTGACTCTTAGGATCTACAGCGCCGATGCCAGGGGGGATGACGCTTCGCCTCCGGTTGTGGTGCGGGGGGGAGGAGAGCCTGAGGAGGCCTCGACGGCCGCAAACACGGTGCCCATGCCTGCAAGGTCGGACAGCATTGGCTCTGGGGGCATCCCGTCTGTGGCGGGATCTGTCTGTAGTGTTGGACTGCTGTTCGACAGGGTGGAGGAGGAGAGGCTTTTAGCTTCGGAGGGGGAGGCCGCTGAGGTGGAGGAGATGGATTTGTCTGATCATGATCATCAGACAAATTAATCTCCAACACTCTAAGACGGCCTCCGCCAGCCTCCTACTCTGCCTGGAGCAAGGCGGGGTGGACGTTGTCCTTATCCAAGAGCCGTGGCTAAGCAGTAGCGGCAAAATATGTGGATTGAGGACTGGCAATTTCAACTTATTTGTGCACGGAACGGCAGGTAGGCCAAGATCATGTGTACTGGTCAAGAAGGATATTAAAGCCTTTCTTCTTTCCAATTTCAGTGACGATGACGTAACGGCTGTGTGTTTGGAGGAAGGTATTAAGGGATCGTGGCTGGTCTCGGCCTATATGGCCCATGATGATACTTATGGGCCGCCTCCTGAAATACTATGCAAGATTACCGCTGAGGCAAAGCGAAGAGGCGTAGGGCTCATTGTCGGAGCAGATGCGAACTCGCATCATTCACTGTGGGGAAGTTCGGATACGAATGCAAGAGGTGAGTCACTATTTGCTTTTATTCTAAATGAAGGGCTATGTATTTGTAACAGGGGTAATGACCCCACTTTTGTAACCTCAGTTAGAGAGGAGGTCCTGGACCTCACTCTTGTTTCAGAAGACCTGTTTCCCCTTATATCCGACTGGCGTGTTCTTCCGGAACACTCCTTCTCGGATCATAGGTATATTCAGTTCTCTCTTGTTAAATCTAGACCCAGTAAAACCATGTTTAGAAATCCTAGGCGTACTAACTGGGTCCGGTACTGTAGCAAGCTGGATGAGTTTCTCCCAAGAGCACCCATATCGGACTCAGAACTATCTGAGACCGCTATTGATGCTCTGGTGGAGAGATTCACCCTTGCTTGTAATAAAGCGTATAAAATCGCATGCCCACTGAAAACCGTAAGTGGAAAGCGTAAACCACCTTGGTGGACTAAGGAAGTAGACGACCTTAGGGCTTCCAGTAGGCGCCTGTTCAACAGGGCCAGGAAGAGTAAACTACCTTCTGACTGGGAGCTCTACAAAGTTGGGTTGGGTATTTACAAATCTGCGATCAGGAGAGCCAAACGAGACTCCTGGAAGACCTTCTGCGAAAGCGTGGAAGGCTGTAATGAGTCTGCGAGATTCCGGAAGATTCTTTCCGGGAATCCTGCTCCCTTGGGTTACTTGAGGAATGTAGATGGCAGCTGGGCTATGAGTAGCGAGGAATCCCTCAAACTTCTCATGGATGCTCACTTCCCTGACGTCCCGGTTTCACAGGACCGCGATGCCCCATCGCCCACTAGTGTGAGCGGGGGGGCTCGGCCAGCCATCTGCCTGGATGAAAGCCAGCTTGTATGGGCTATTAATTCTTTTAAGCCGTACAAGTCACCCGGGCCTGATGGCATAACTCCTGTGCAACTACAGAGATCGCTGGGGATTTCTTGTAGCTGGCTGGCTCCCATCTATGCCAACTGCTTGAGGTTGGCCTATATCCCCGCCTCTTGGAATATGGTCAAGGTTACCTTTATTCCAAAGGCGGGGAGGTGCTCTCACGTATCTCCCAAGGACTTCAGGCCAATCAGTCTCTCCTCGTTCCTTTTAAAAACGTTGGAGCGGCTGATTGACCTGTATATACGCAGCAGGGTCCCTAGGGAGCGTTTTTCGGCTTCGCAACATGCTTACTGCAAAGGCAGATCAACTGAAACGGCGCTTCACTCCGTTGTAAAACTAATAGAGGGGTCTTTCCAGCACAAAGAATTCGTGCTGGGGGCCTTTCTGGATATCGAAGGAGCGTTCAATAATGTTTTGCCTTCTGCCATCGTACGGGGCTTAGCAAGCCTAGGAGTTGAACCAAGCTTGATAGAATTTATCAGCAGATTACTCTGTGGCAGGATTGTCAGGGCGGAGTGGGGAGGTGCTGGGGCTCAGAGAGGGGTGAGAAGGGGCACGCCGCAAGGAGGTGTTCTTTCTCCACTTCTCTGGGTCATTGTAGTCAACGGCTTGCTCCAGGACCTCGAGCGTAGGGGCTGTCAAGTGATAGCCTATGCGGACGACCTGGCAATCCTCGTCAGGGGAAAGTTTCTTAGTACCGTAAGGGATGTTCTGCAAGGGTATCTGGGTATTGTAACAGAGTGGTCCGAATCTTGTGGACTGGCTGTTAACCCAGGTAAAACGGAACTAGTCCTCTTCACGAGAAGATATAAGATTGATGATTTTGTACTACCCTCTATTGGGGGTGTACCGCTGGTGCTTTCTGAAAAGGTTAAGTACCTAGGTGTTATTCTGGACAGGAAGCTGTCCTGGAAGCTGAATGTAGAGGATAGAGCTAGGAAAGCTTCGGTCGCTCTGTATTGCTGCAGAGGGGCCATCGGCAAACGATGGGGTCTCTCTCCTAGGGTGGTTTATTGGTTATATGAGATGGTAGTGAAACCTATCCTATTTTATGGGGTATTGGTCTGGTGGGGCGCACTAGACACGGCTTCCACCACGAAGAAGATGGTCACGGTGCAGCGAACGGCCATGGTTGGGATCAGTGGGGCCATGCGCACCACTCCTACCCTGGCATTGAACGTTATGCTCAATCTGCACCCAGTTGACCTTGTAGGAAAAATAGGCGCAGCTCGGGCTGCAATTAGGCTCCGAGACGCTGGTTATAGGCTTGTTCAGTATGGCCATTCCAATATACTATCGGGCTTTGATTTTATTCCCAATAGAACAGATTACTGTGCGCCGACCTTTTCTCCGGCGAAGGGGTTTTCGACTTACATTCCCGCAAGGGATGAGTGGACAGGCGGAGAACCTATCTGGGGGGAGGCCTTGGCGAACCTGTTTACGGACGGGTCAAAGCTGGATGGATGTGTTGGGGGGGGTGTATACTGTCAGGAACTCGGGATTAGCACGAAATTTAGGCTTCCTGATCATTGTAGCGTTTTCCAAGCGGAGGTTGCCGCCATTAAGGATGCGGTAGATGGGATGCTGTCGAGCGCATTCACTGTCAAGGAGTTCAACATCTACTCCGACAGTCAAGCGGCAATTAGGGCGCTGAGTGCAGGCAACGTTCGATCGAGGACAGTGAGCGACTGTCTGGAATCGCTTGCGGTTGCGTCCAACTACTTCAAAATAAAAATCATTTGGGTGCCTGGCCACTGTGACATTCCCGGCAATTGCCATGCGGATCTCTTGGCCAGAGCTGGCACGCGTGACACAGATGTGGCTGACTCCAGTACACTGGGTATTCCCCTTACCACCTGTAGTTTGCTTCTGGGCAGGTGGGCCTCGGAACAGTTAAGCAAACGCTGGGCGGACACCACCTCATGTCAGGTGTCGAAGTCCTTCTGGCCAGTAGTTGACTCCGGGCGGTCAGTGGAATTACTCAGGTTCCCCAAGTTACATCTTTCCATGGTGATAGGGGTGTTGACAGGGCACTGTCCGATGGGGGTCCATGCGGTGCGGTTAAATATTCTTGAAGACCCGAGCTGCGTAAGCTGCATGGAGGACGACGAGGTGGAATCATCAAGTCATTTCATGCTCAGTTGTCCAGCGTTTGCTAGGACTAGGCGCAGGTATCTCGGTTCGGATGTTCTTAGGTCTCCGGAAGACGTGTCGAAAATCGATGTGTCCCAAATCAGGAGTTTTATTGTCGCTACGCAGCGATTTGCCAAGTGATCCTAAGTTAGTGTCACCGTTCAGAATGTGGTATCACAACGGACCTTCAAAGTGTCCAAGTGAGCGGCCCACCTAGTGGGCTGCTACCACCTAACCTAACCTAACCTAACCTTACAGCGGTATTAAAATTTGTTTGCCATAGTATTCATTGTAAACCTTAAGTTGGACACTTAGCAACACTTGGGTGGTAATCTTATTCAATTTTGAGCAGCGGTTTTTGAGTGATGTGCGAACAAACATGCAGACACACATAAAAAAAATTCAAAAAAAATTTTTTTTTTTTGCTGCTTTTACTCTAATAACTACAGCACTTATGTACTTTTATCTTTGATATCTTTAATATAAGATATCTGTTTGTAACACTTTTATAATATTTAAAGTTGTATTTAAAAAGCTTCACAATTACCTTTATTTTCTTTTGAGACTAAGAAATTCCTTATATTCTTGATACTAAAATCCTATCTCCGTCGCCAATGACATAATTGTTAAACTATTAATTCAGTACCTTTGCAAACTCAAATTAACTTATTATTCAATTCAATTCACTTCATTAACAGCACATTATGCACTTAAAAATATTTTTTCAAATTGTGGCGCTAGTTACATTAACGTTGTACTAATTATAATAATCACTTGAGCTTCCGCTCCCGCTAAGCCTTCATACACTGAGGCGAACACCTACACAAAGATATGTGCACCTTATATGCTTGTATGTGTGCACACAATTCAAATATTTTTCGGGAAGAAATTGCAACAATTTTTACTTCCGCTACACCTACAATTTGTACTTGCGTGTTACACTAACACCAACACATTTTCTGAGATAAACACTTGAGCGTACAGTGGCGCCTCGTAGAAACACACACACACACATGTGTGGCTCACTTATGTTATGGCGCGCCGTAAACGACGATCTCAAAAAAATACGAAAAATTGCACTTTAATTACTTCAAAGCTTAAGATTTTTCACTTCATTTGCAGCAAGAAGTTCGTCTCGCTTGATGCGCTGCTAAACCGAACCACCCGCAACACTCAGCAAACGAAGACTGAATGCAAGTTTAACAAACGCTTTCGCGTAAACATTGAAAACTTCGCGCATAGAGGATATGAAATGAAAACAAAAGCGATAAGAAGAAGAAAAAAAGAGCTGCAACCAACTAAAGCCCCCAGCAGCCAAAGCCGGCTTGAAATTGTTGCTGTAGAGTAGAGTAGAGTAGTGTGGAGTAAATGTGCAAAAGTGTGTTGATGTTGCAAAGTCAACATTCGCAGGGGGGCTGGGGCTTAGAATGGGTGGCTACGTAGGTTGCTAGCGCCGTACATTGCTGACAAACAAACGAAATAGCAACAAAACATTTGAAATGCTGTTTGAATCCCTTAAAAAGTTATGCTGCAACATACCGCACGTGCCGCATACAACATTCTACATGACACACAAGCAACAAATGCTGCTGACTTACCACGTATGGTCAATGCCATTTGGCTTCACTCACTGAGCAAGAGAGCAACTCATTTTTGTTTGAGTGAGCTCAGTTGGCGTTAACAAAATTTGTTGCACAAATGCAAGAACTGACAGCTGGGTTGTCAGATGCTGGGAGGCAGGTTTTGATGTTGCAAAGCAGCATTCGTAGGTCATGATACCTTGAGATTTGCAATGCAGCAAAAAAGAAACACATGTACCGCATCTTGTTGCAACAACAAAAATAGATTATTAGGTTGGGGCGTATCGAGTTCTGCGAGTGGTAGGTGACAGCGGATTCCCAAATGAATGGACAGTAACATTTTCAGGGAACTCCGCTGAATTTTCATTGTTGTTGGTTGGTTTTTATGCTGTTTTCGTTGTTTTTTGTTTTTTTTTTTTCTTGTTTGCTGTTTTAAATTTTTTGTTTTTATTAATTTATTTACTATTAAAGTCAGTTATGTTTTTGTAGCAAAAATTGGTGTTATTTTGTGATTGATTATAATAGTTTGAAATTTCGTATTTAACTGTTAAATTTCTTCGCCATCCATTTTTTTTTAGTTGTTGCTTTTATTGTTGTTTGTTCCTTTCCTTTTCTTTCCTTTTCTTTCCATTTCTTTCCTTTCCTTTCCTTCCCTTTCTTCTCTTTTTTCTTTTTTTTCTCTCCTTTACGTTTCTGTTCTTTTCTTCTCTTTTCTTAAGTTTTATTAACTTTTCTTTTCTTTTCTTTTCTTTTCTTTTCTTTTCTTTTCTTTTCTTTTCTTTTCTTTTCTTTTCTTTTCTTTTCTTTTCTTTTCTTTTCTTTTCTTTTCTTTTCTTTTCTTTTTTTTTCTTTTCTTTTTTTTCCCTTAATTTTGTTATTACCCTGCAAAACAAAGGGATTAGTCTAGGATGAGTCCGGGATGAGTCACAAAGGAGCATGCGATAAATGCCAGTTTTGATCTCTTTGTATGGGTTGAAGTGATCCCTTTTGTTCGAGCATGTCCTATGAAGAGACTAATTGGTACCTTTCATGCCCAAAAGGTACTGTCGGACACATTTACTTTCTACACCTAAAAGTAGGCTACAGAATTTAAAATCGACTTATCCCAACTATGCCTATAACGGAATAGTTTGGAGCAATTGTAGCCCACTGTAGACGAAAGGTATTGTTCCCGGATCACTCTCTTTAGAGATCAGTCCCACGAGTTTTTGCAGGGTAGTGTTCTTTACACCTATTCTCTTCTATCTTATTGTTCTTATTTTACTTTTATTCTTCTACTACATCTGTGCTTTTATTTATTTATTTTCTTAATACTTTTATTTAATGCTTTTCGTTCTTTGATGTTTCGATCTTCGTCTCCTTCCTTTCTCGTTTCTTTTTTACCTCGATAATAACATTTTTTCCATTTAATTGTCTTCTCTGTCTTATTATTTCCTTGTTCTAAAAACCAATAAAAATCCATCCTCCAATCTTGGCTTTGGTTATTAGAAAATTCACCTTCTTGGTCCAGGAGTCGTCGTAGAAAACATGTATTTAAGCACCCTTAGTCTAGACTTAGTGCGACCTCTTCTATAAGGATTTGCAGTCGAAGTTCTAATGAGATAAGGACTTGGGTGATGCTTCCATCTGCAGTGGCATAATGATGTGCCTATGGTTTCGGGCCATTCAGAAACAGTCTAGCTAGCAACATTTCTTAAAAAATTATCTTACCTGCAAAGACTTGAGGTGTTTTAAAACATACTTACTGCGATTCTTCCCGCAGGTTCATGACTATACCTTTGGGTGTCCATTATAAGTGACTAGTTCGTACTGTTTCAACTTGTCATTTAATATACAAACACTTCGCAGTCACAAATATCGAGAATGGACTGCTTCAACTGCAGGTCGGCAACGATGTTGCTAAACATGTTGCTCAACATCCATTTGTCGCTTGCAAGTGCGCAGACGCCAAACAAAAAAGGTTGCAAACAACATTACCACCAAACGAACGCTATTCCAACCACCTTTGGAACAAACCACAACATCACACGTACCTCAACTTGTGAACTTATTTTAACAATAAAAACAAGAAAAAGGAATTGCGCGGGAAAATTAAACCTTCCGCAAAACTCTGTACATACGAAATATGGAACAGGAAGAGTCGACTTAAAAGTTTTTTTACCGCATTTTTGGGCAAATAAAACGGAGATGAAAATAAAAAGTAGGAAATTAAGACCCGCAACAGCGTGAATGCAAATAACGCATCGCATGCAAACTGAGTGACACTCAAAACAACCGGAGCAACGGCAGCGGCAACGACACAAGTGGAAATAGCATGCGAAGATGAATTTGAGCTGGTGGGCGTTGTTGGGCGGCGTGATAGTCAATATACGTGTATATGTATGCAGGTGGATTTTTATATATATTTCAGCAATTACATGGAAATAAATATTGAAGAGGAATGCCGACTGACTGCCTTATTCAGTGGGTGATTATTTCGTCAATTGTTTGGTTAGGGATGGCGAATTTCCTTTGTCATTTACAATAGGAATTACTGTGCGCTGAAGTATTATTTCCCTCTGAGGGAAAGTTTGTAGGAATGTGTATATAAATTTGCCCGGCAATGTTTGTGTTTGGTGTATGAATATATTTAAAGACCCTGCAGATATGAAGTAGGTTTAATACTTCGGAACTGGTTACCGCTTTAACCTCTTCAATCCCGCACCGAAAATACGCTCGAAAAATAATTGTTTATGACTTATTTTTAATAACTGGTGTCTGAAGAGGTTATTTCAAACAAAATTTTTTTTGTTATTTTTTTTTTTATACAAAAAAACAGTTTTTCGAAAGTTTTAATTTTTAATATAACTGCAAAATAAAACAAAATATTCTTATGTAATTCAAAGAAAAAGCTATTTGAATGTTTTTCTATTAAAAACAAATAAATATATATTAAAAAAAGTAAAAGTGTTTAAGTGTACACAAAAAAAATTTAGACTCACTTGTGACAAAATATGATCCAATCTTGCATATTTCAGTTCATTTGAAAATATCGTATGAAATGAACGCGATAGAAGAAGTAAAGAGAGAAACTAAAAATGTAGAAAAGCGAGCGAATATGTTCCCAATAAATTGTTATATTGTTTGAGAAAAATAATGAAATATTGACAGTTATTTCACAAAGAAAACTTTTGTCCAAATATGTGGACATTATACCCGAAGAGGTTAAATAGGCCTTTTCTTTAGTTATGACAAATTATCTAACATTTTCCAATACTGAGGAAATCAGCGTCAGGTGATGGGGAGTTCAAATCTTTGTGTTGGTCTTGCAAATAAAGGGAACCGAGCCCGGAACTGAAGAATATAAGCGAGTACCAGCCAGAACCATACATGAACCCTGACTAAACCAATCATTTAAGCAACTATTGAAAACAGAATCGAAACCGGAACCGAAACCAAAAGCGAAAGCGAAACAACAAGAATCTTAATAATAACATAAGCGAGTAACGAAACCGGATCCATTTAAGAAGTATAAACTTAACCACGAATACGAGCGAGTACCGAAGGAAAAACGAATAGAACCCGGAATTGCAAGTGAACCTTGAACTATAACGAGAATCTAAGCGAGTACCGAAAAGTAAACATAAAAGGAAACAATGGCTTAAATTTACGCGAGTACCGAAACAGAAACTCGAACCTTATACCCTACTCGAACCCGAAGTTAAACCCAAACTGGGACCGCATACCCCAAACTGAAACATGAACCGAAACGAATATCTACAAGAAATTCAACCGAAGCCTGACCACTATACTAACAACGAACTAAAACAAGAATTTAAGCTGAGACAATAATCTAAGGGGAATACCGAGACCTGAGACCTGAAACCTGAACTGAAATTTATATCTATCATAATAACGAAACTAGTAATTGTACACAAACTCTGAAATAAAATAAAGTTCTAAGGGAGTACCCACTTAGTAAAAAGTAAAAAATAATCCAAGCGAAAACCGAACCCGGAACCGACATCGCAACCCAAGACAGAACCTAAGCCTATGATTTGAATTTTAATACTTTTCGCATAGAATTCTGATTTAAGAGTTATGTAAATCTATATTCTAACCTCTGTGCGCATCTTAAAAAAGTTCAAAAAATTTTGAATTATTTTAATGAGAAAATCGGAAATATAGTTTGTAACCCATCAAAGTATGATGAAGTATAAATTTTGAAGTTTGAGAAATAGCGTAAAATTTTTTTTGAAGTCATCTTTCGTTTTCTGCTCATTCAAACTTCTGCAATTTCAGTGCGATTTCTAGTTGACATGTTTCATTGATTTATATAATAGCCAATTTTTTCTTGGTGAGCACTTAGCGACTTCCGCATAAAATAAGAAATATTTTTTTTTAATTTTGAAGTTTGCTTTGAAAGTTAAATGTGAATAAAAAACGGCCAATATCATTTGAATTTCTATATGTTTCGCATAGAATTTTTTTTCGTATTCTGAACTTACTAATGGGATTAAATACGTTATGATTAATTAGAAACTAATTAGCAGGATTAATTGTTTAATGATTAATTAGAAACTGATTAAGAGGACTAATTGGATTATGATTAATAAGGAACTAGTTAATCGGATTAATTGGGCTATGAAACGTTATAGTTATAAAACGCATTATATAGTGATTCTAGTAGTGTTATATAGTGACAGTATATTGGTTCAATTTCGCTTTTTGGAAACTTGGATTTTCCTACTGGTAAGCTTAGCATGTCGAAAGTATTAATGTGCCAGATTATTTTTACTTTTCATTCACAGCTTTTTAGCTTTTGAGGGTGCATTTACCAACAAATAAAACAGAATATGCATTTCTTTCAAGTCATTGAGTACTTATTCTTTGGCTTGTGAGTGGCATTGTACAATATATGAGCTCCTTTTACTTCTTCTGTTATTTCTATAGATCGTTGTACCTTTTTATAAAATCATGTCGTTCCTTTTAACAATAAGCATTATAGAAATAAATACTTATGTTAATACCTTATTAGAATACATGCACATACTTATATAAAGTTAGAAGAAAAGTAGGTTTTAGCGAAAGTAAAAGTGTTTAAAAATAAGTAGGAGGGTAATGCAACAAATGTAGGTAGGATTAAAATCATTTAAAGAAATTCATTTGAAAGAAAGCGGCTAAGTACAGGGTGGCGCAAAAGTAATCCTCCTATCAGAAAATGCTATAAATTTTGCGATTGGCCCCTAAAGTCAGTTCTGTTTTGACATTTGTGTAGTAAACACATGCGAAATACACGTTAATAAACAATGTTACGCTACACTGCTCCAGAACGCGGAATATTGCTGACTATTTATTTGACCAATAATCGGTCGGGGCCAAACGGTTACTGTGAATGGTGAGCGCTACAGAGCAATGATCAACGAGTTCTTTTTGCCGCAACTTGATGAATTGGGATTGGAAAACATGTGGTTCCAACAAGACGGTGCAACAGCACACACTGCACGTGCCACAACCGATATGCTGAACATCGGAAGCTTACTTTTGCGCCACCTTGTAGTTTAATTTAAAATCTTAAGATAATTATCAATTCTTAGTTGTTTAACACAACTCATGATGATTACATTACCTAACTTTAAGTAAAAAATAATAAAATACACAAACAACAACAACGTTTAAAAACAGACTTTATACATACCAATTAATTTAAAAGGACTTAAGGGAGTCCAAAATGAAATGGTCGCACCACAAAAATATTAAATGCATAAATAGTTTGTTTCATTATCAAAATAGAATAACAGAAATGTCAACAGCAGTACCGAAATGCAATTAATTAATATCTCGTTTATAAATGAAATACATACATACAGTGTTGTGCAAAGCAAAAGCATTTTATGTATGGCTTGAAAATTTTGTATATCTAAGTAAACGTGAAAGATTATTTAAATGCAGTTAGTTATTATTTTGTAATAGAGTTGTAACATAATTTGAAGGAGAGGGTATTAAAAAAAAACACTAAACAGGCTTTTTTATTTCAATTTTCTCAAAACTGTCAAACTTCCTTTCAATCGGTTTGTTTGCATTTTACCATGTGCTGTGCTGTTTTGACGTTTTAAAGAAGGGTTTTTCAACATGGCCGCCGTGCTGTTACCTGTTTTACTATGCCTTGGATCTGAGCTTTTATTTTTTCAGCCAAAATATTGAACACACTTTCTTCACAACTCGGATTCATTTCGTGACAATTTCCGGACCAATTTAAAATATTTTCATTTTAGCTTCACATCGTGATCAACCAATAGGGTATCGATAAATTAACAGGTTCCGAAAAAGTAGCAAGTGCGCAAAAGTAACCGGTTCTGACAAAATAACCGATGCTGATAAAGTAACCAGTATCAAAAAAAATTCCGTTTCCATCAGCACTGTTTTCCGTCAGGCCGTGGGGCAGAAATTTGGACGCTGATGACATCTGATGAGACTGCTCTGAGCGCATTCGTGAAGAAATTCTTTTATAAAGGGTGTTTTTTTAGGGGTATAGAGCTTCGAATTGAAATAAAACACAAGAAAGTCGTTTTAAGGTCCATTAATTTGGCTTTATTGGAAGGATAATTTTATGCCATTAATGTTTAAATATGATATCGGGCATGTGGCCGCCGCGGCTGGCTCGAATAAAGCCAATTCTACAGGTCCAATTTTCAACCACTTTTTCGAGCATATGGGGCCGTATGTCGGCAATAACGCCACGAATGTTGGCTTCCAATTCCCCTAACGTTTCTGGTTTGTTTGTGTAGACGAGCGACTTCACATATCCCCAAAGAAAATAATCCAATGGTGTCAAATCACACGACCTTGGTGGCCAATT
This sequence comes from Merzomyia westermanni, assembly GCA_949987695.1. Lineage (NCBI taxonomy): Eukaryota > Metazoa > Arthropoda > Insecta > Diptera > Tephritidae > Merzomyia > Merzomyia westermanni. The sequence goes on along the minus strand of OX465291.1, from coordinate 33,943,364 downwards.
GACAGGTCCATTCCGCGAAATTATGCGCTCATCGAATGTTTCCTTCAATAAATCGATTGTGACGTGCGCTGTGTGGCATGTAGCGCCGTCTTGTTGGAACCACAACTCATCCACATTCATGCCATCCAATTCGGGAACAAAATAGTCGGTTATCATGGCTCTATACCGGTCTCCATTAACGGTAGCTGCCTCTCCAGCATTATTGCGGAAGAAGTATGGCCCAATGACTCCACCAGCCCATAGAGCACACCAAACAGTCAGTTTTTGTGGATGTAATGGCGTTTCAAGGGTCTCATGTGGATTCTCTTCACTCCAAATGCGGCAATTTTGCTTGTTGACGTAGCCATTCAACCAAAAATGAGCCTCATCACTGAACAAAATTTTGCGATGAAAATCAGCATCGAAATCAATCTCATTTTCGGCCCATACACCAAAATCACGACGCATTGCATGGTCTCGCGGCTTTAATTCTTGCACAAGCTGGATCTTGTAAGGTTGCAAGCCAAGATCTTTGCGCAAAATCTTCCATAAAGTTGATGGACAAAGCTCCAATTGCTGTGCCCGGTGGCGAATCGATTCATTCGGGTCCTCTTCAACACTTTGCTCTACAGCGGCAATTGTTTCTTCGGTGCGCACTGTTCGACGTCTCTGCGGATGCGTATTATCACATAGAGTAAACGTAGTGCGAAAACGATCCATGGTTAACCGAATTAATTGCTCTGATGGACGATTATGTCGACCATAAAATGGACGGAGCTCACGGTAAACTTCGCGAACTGAACCATTATTTTCGAAATAAATTTGCACGATTTGCAAGCGTTGTTCTTTTGTCAACCTGTTCATGATGAAATGGCAAACCAATCTGAACATAAATGACATTAGAGTTGCCAGATTTGACCACAAAATGCCAGTTTTATCTCTATTCGAAAAACAAACCTGTAAAAAAAACACCCTGTAGTATTAAATTTCTTTACGCATTGGTGTTGGTGAATATCGAATAAATGAGCATATTGGTCATTTCAAATTATTTCAACGGTTAAGCGACTAGTAATTATATTACTCATATTTTTTACCTTTGCTGCTTCTTTGCCAATTTTTTGCGCAATACGTATATACATGTATGTGTATCTGTCCCCTGTGTATAATCATCAAAAAAATTATTGTTGAAAACTTATGCTAAATTTCCAAACATTTAACCCTTACAGACACATATTGTAGGGAAGTGGTTTTAATTACGCAATTTAATTAGATTGATTGAAACAGGCTTTAATTTATTTTATTGAAATTAATTTAATTTTTCGAAAATTTAATTGTTGCCATCAAAACTTTAGGTGCAGTAGCACGTACCAACTTTGTCTTTTTTTTTTAACAGAATTATACTCGTATTGAATTTTAATCGGTTGGCAGTCATATTATTGTTAGCGTGTGGTCGCCTTCTCGGAAAATATGTAGTCTACGGCTTAATGAATGAAAAATAAATATCACTACCGTTAATGAACTTGCGTGTAAAGGTTAAAAAAACTCAAAATGCTCCTACTTTCATATTAAAGCGAGTGACATAAGTGCCTTCTCAAATGTAGATGCTGAGTATCGAATACTTATATTAAAATAAGCATACGAGTATGTGTACATAACATATGAGTGCTATATCCTTATACATTAAGGTGGCTTAAAATGATTCATCATTGGGGCAGAACTTGTACTTTGGCCGTGTGCTAATCGGAAACATTTCACCCAAATATGTTTCGTATTTTTTGCATTAAATCATATTTTACCTTTTAATAACGTGTTGGGATACAAATTTATTTAAAATATAATAAGGCGCGTTCCAATCAGGAGTGATCCAGATCCAGATAGAAATTTTACATGTAAATGCAAGAACAATGTTGTGATCCTGATATTTTTCTGGATCAATTTCGGATCCGACTAACAGAGCTTCTAGTTTAGTTTTTGTAGTAGATTTTTTATCAGCCAACCTTTATTTGCTTGGTAGCCCATACATACATGTACAACGTATATACACAAACAACTCTCATACAACTGATCAGTATCGTTCTCGTGAGATCTTGATCGTGATACGGATCTTCATAGCTGATTTGAACGCAAATAATGATTAGCAATACCTAATGCATTCGTAGTTGTCCAAATTTGACCAAGCCCCATGAGCTAGGATCAATTCTGACGTTCATATTCACCGCGAACAGTTTTCAACCAGACCTGTTAAATTTGAATTGTACTAAGTAATCAATTAATTAGACGGCTTTTTTAATTGATAATTATTATTTTAATTGTTTTTCAAGAAAAGCAAATGATCAATTGATTAGAAAAAAAAATAAAAAATTATCAAAAAATAATTAATACTTTTTATTTTAGTTTTTTTTTATTATATTTTATTTTTTTTTCAGTATTGTTGATGTATATATTTATGTGCTTCTACAACAATACCCAAAAAACAACAAACATAATCCAAAAAAAATCAAAAAATTTTAAAATTATCTATTACTTTTGATTCTTTTTTTTAATTATTTGAAGAAAGAATCATTATAAATTTAAAGTAATTGGTAATCAATCATAAAATGGATTCTCAAGAAAATAATTAAACCTGGTTGGCCTTTATAACAAAAAAAAATGTATTTTACAAATGTTTTGCTCAAAATTTTGAGACTCGATTTTCGACCAACTTAAATTGGTTTAACTTGTTAAATCTTCTGTTATTCTTTTTCTCCAGAACTGCCTAAAGGCCTTAATAGTTGAGCAATTTTTGTTACTGGAATTTCTTATAGTTGAGTTATTTAGGGCCGCTTTTATAAAAGCACGGATTAACACTAAGCGGCGGTTAATTTAACAGCTAACCGAAAAAATCCCTTAATTAAACCGCGGTTAGCGTTAAAAAGACTTGGTAAAAGCGGCCTTTAGGAATGATCGAAAGCCCGCCGTCAGTGCTAACACCCCATTCAGATCACGCTCAATATTGTAAAAGCTTACGTGTTATAAGAATTATTGGATTTTATGAAGACATACCAGCAACATAGTTAGACTTATAATATATGTAATGGTTACATAGAAGGATGCCGTAGATAGAAAATTAGATGGCGGTTCCATTTTGGAACATTTTTTTGCTTGGAATACAAGTGCTAAAACATCCAACATGGATTGGGGTTTTTTTTAAATAAATTAAAATTTTTAAAATGGCGGTCATTGATTTCTTTAGGTTTTATTTTTATAATCATATTATATTTAAAAAATAAAACTTAGATCACGATTTCTAAATGATCTAGGCAGGTAACAAACAGAAAAATATTGGGTAAACATTTAATAAATAAAAAAAGTAAGACTAGAAGTATTTATGTGTTTAAAAATAAAATAAAATATTATTTAAATAAATAAAAAACAAAATCTGCTTTCTTCTTATAAATAAAGGAGGCACTATCGGTTAGATATGACAGGCCTATGCAATACCCCCTGACTCATACCAACATATCTATATATATTTTATAGGAATTTATGCATGTTTAGTATAAAAAATAAGTATAGTATAGAAATTAATTGTATGGGATTCAGATATTCATTCGAAAGCCAGAAGTGGAAAAAAATTTGTTTTACATTATTTCTGTAATTTAACCAAAGAAATTGTATGCATTCACTTTTGTATTAGCATAAAAAAGATTAAAGTAATCACTTTAACAAATTTATATATATTTTACAATTTCCTAAGCCCCGCTAAGCAAAAAAAAAATTGTTTTCTAGTCAACCCTACTAAACCTACATCTATACTTGATACTAAAAAAACGAACCAGTCAAAGTTATAACTAACTACCTACTATTTTAATGGGGTTGCAAATTACATACCTTCATATATGCCCGATTTTGTGATTTTTTATTACAAATGTGCGTATGTACTCACACATGCGAGTGCACATAATTTTAACCCATAACAGTGTATTTATGTTTCTAAATTAAATTCACTACACGCACACATGCAGACACAGTATTTTGCTGTGTTGTGTTGTGCTAAACGCAATATTGCGTATACGCCACGGGCGCTTGCTTCCCATCACTTGCACATATTAAAGGATATTAAAGCTGCGTGGTAGACATGTTTCTATTTTGTGTATTCTCAGTTTAAATATACATAATTTTATACATAAAATTTATACAAGGTATCAGTATGTATAGGGAAAATATGTAGTTTTGCATGTGCAAATTAGGGATGCCTATCCCGGGATCCCGTACTTTTCTTGGGTCCAAACAATATCATAGTTTTTCTTACAAAAATTCGGAAAACCTGTTTTAAAACGGCAAAGGTGTGACAGTATATGAGTATGCATAATTTTTTAATATAACTACTATTCGTTGCATGGTATGTACCGTAAATATATCCAATTCAATATTACCAAGTAATTCACGTTTCGGTACCTTTATTGTCTTTGCTTTTGTCTTAAATTTAATTACTTTCGTTCTAAATAAAAAAATCATATAAAAAATCCGCACTTTTCAAGCTTAACTCTTAGAGAATATCGAGAACCCCCGGAAACAGTCGGAAAGTTCAGACTCCTTGTACCATTAAAAGAGCCAGAAATAAAAAAGAATTTTAAATAAAATAAAATAAAATAAAATAATATAAAATAAAATAAACTAAAACAAATAAAATAAAATAAAATAAGACAAAATAAAATAAAATAAAATAAAATAAAATAAAATAAAATAAAATAAGATAAAATAAAATAAAATAAAATAAAATAAAACAATATAAAATAAAATAAATTAAAATAAACTAAAATAAATAAAATAAAATAAAATAAGACACAATAAAATAAAATAAAATAATATAAAATAAAATAAAATAAACTAAAACAAATAAAATTAAATAAAATAAAATAAGATAAAATGAAATAATATAAAATAAAATAAACTAAAACAATTAAAATAAAATAAAATAAAATAAAGTAAAATAAAATAAACCAAATAAACTAAATTAAATTGAATTAAATTAAATAACAATACAAATACTGAAAATTGAAGAAAAGTTATACTAATCTTTTATCAAAATTTTAAACATTTTATCAAAAATTTTTAGATTTTTTTCATGTATGCTGTTTTGCAGCTAATTAAGTTCTAGTTTTATCAGATACTATTCTAATCCCTTAAAAGAATAACCTAGCCGACGAGCGCATTTTCTTTCATATGAAAACAATTGCACTTCTAAATTTGGTATTAAAAAATGGTCAGGTAGGCTAGAAAAAATTTAACGATAGTCATGGTTAGTGTAGTGCGCAGATGTCAATAAAACCAAGTATTGAGTATCTGTAATATTTGCAACAATTTAATCATTTAATTGCTACAGAACTAGACTATGTTATGATAAATAACTTTAAAGTATCATTCCCAAAAATAGTCACTAAAAAGTAAATAAAATTTGATAATGAAGCAACTAAAAATATGGAACTTTCAGGTAATATTTACTACAAATTTCCGAATGCCTATGTATGAACATAGAGGAATTCCGTTTCTGTCACGTCGGTGCTGGTTGAAAATAATCACGTCCATGAAGGATTCATAGCTATAAAGACTCTGCAATGATTCGAAACAAATCGGAGTAACTTACAAAATAGAAATATTTTAAAAGCAAAACTATTGATTTTCATTCACCTCTGTGATACTTACAAATTGAATCTTTTTACCGTTTTAGCCTTCACTGTACCTTTTCTATTGTTGTTGTAACATCTACTCCACTCATATATTCAAATATTTAAAAAGCTAAAAACGGACTGTCTTTATTACTTCATTTATAAATTCATGAGTTTAGAACAAATCTTTGACGCCTGAATAATTCAAAAGCTCTTTAATCCCAATGGGACTTCACAAAAATATGCTAACAAAGTTTCGTGTCATTTTCACGTCTGTAGTATATTTTTCCCCAGGCAATTCATTGCATTTTTATGTGCTAGGCAATTATGCCTAATAAATTGTCTGTTTCAACATGGCCTTGATGTTATGTAGCACACTTTATTGCGGTAACTTGGCTATTTCCATATACCATTATCTATGTGTACTCGTATGTGAGTACAGTGTTAGAAAAGTCGTTGTGTGTTAGCTTTTCATTTGTTACGCAAAATTACCTTTCCTGCCATAGGTAAATGTGAGACTATAAAATTGTGTTTAACTTAAATTTATTAGAACTTTATTTTCGCACATGAACAAACAAATAGCCTGTGATCAAATATGTTACGTGTGAAATGTATGTCTGTACATTAGGGTGTGTCAACAAATGAGACATTGTTTTTGCTTTGCTCACCACACAAAATACAGTAGAATATGTCTAAACAAACAAGATGTTTATAGTAGAGCTCATAATTTTTATTTTCAAAGGCCCATAAATTTGCCGTGAAATAACACAAAAATTTACCGTATAAATAACACACAAAAAAAATTGGTTTATAACTTGAAACATGCTATACTTTATATTTGAAACCATAGAAACTACTATCTCGGAAATTATTTGGAAGAAATTTAGTGCGTAGGTGGACTACATTCTAAGATTTCATATCATTGCCACTGTGAAGCTTTGACAAGGTGCCACCTGTTTGAAATCTTTTCAAAATTTAGTGAGATATGGGAATATGGAAATTAAACAAAAGTTATTTTACGTCGCATTTTAACAAAAATATTTCTTGGCCTGTTATCATCTAGGGTTACCACCTAATCATATTATATTTTTTTGTATGTCTGCTAATAACTCGAAAACGATTTGAAATATTAATATATATATTATATACTACGTTTCAAGCTCTGCAAAAATATTTGTAGCTGGGGTTAAAGTACCATTTCTGTGGAATTGTGTATTATATATGTAAGAAAATTCTGGGTAGGGTTAAAACCTAGGGTTGCCACCTTATCGTATTATATAGATTATTTATGTATCCGTTATTATTTTTAAAACAAAATTAGTACAAACTAATTAATGCACAAAGGGAAAAATTGAGAATTTTAAATTTGGACATTGTGAAAGAAAAAAAATTCAAATATCAATAATAAAATAAGTAATTTTTTTGTGTTATAAATATGCTAACATTTTAGATTTGATGATGGACCTCTCAGAATTAAAATTATGTGGTATTTTTTGTCAACAGGAGGTTTAGACATATTCTACTATAATTCAGCGCAAGAAAAAAATATCGAGTTTTTAGCACACCCTAATGCATATATTACGTATGTATACAGTAGACTGGGGCAAAAAAAAGTTTCAGACCTGAATATTGTCTGTTTTTTATTCGTCATTTCTATTATAGGTAATGTCAGCATGCCTGAACCAAAGTTTTAATTGAAACCAACAAAAAAAAAATAAGCAAGTACAAAAAATTATAAGCCCTCAAAATTTTCGTTGCTATCTCACAATTGACAAGTTCGCTGTTGATTTTAAAAGGAATATGGCGTAGGAAAGCGTTTTTTAAATATGTCGAAAATTTTTACTAATTCTAAAATGTTCCATAGTTTTAGTAAAGAAAAGAGACGGGTACTGGCCTAGCAACTTGTTTTTAGGAGACAAATAGCCGTGTGTGAACAGCGCCATACTTTTTTTTTTAATTTTATCGAATTTACTATTCGATTACTTGCGCTCTGGTTCGTATCACTAGACTGTTAAAACCCCTGTGACTTTTGCTAACTAATAACTTACTTCACTAGCTAACTGTATTACTGACTACTTTTAATTTAAGATGTAAAATAGGGCTGGTATACACTCGGCTAGAGAAAGCTTGCTTGTTCCTTTCTGAACTTGATGATCCCAGACCTGTGCATCTTTGCAAAAATCTTTTTGTTGTTATCGGCTTAGCACTACTGCAACCTAGCCTAGCCGACATGCTCATTGAAGGATTCCATAGACATTATCTAGCGACAGTGCCAGAAAAGGAGCAGTTTCAAAACCGGCGAACCGCAGTGGCAAGGATATCATATGAGTTATTTTCATATGGCACGTCACGAGCTGGTTGGCATCGTGCGTGGACGACTTAGATGATACAGTATCTAGATCACTGTTGAACGAAAGTGACTCTAACCTCACTGTGTACGTCGTATTCCATTTTAACTGAGCTCTGATTAAGGGCATTGCTAAAACTAAGTTGATGAAAGAAACAACCACGATTTTTGAATGTTGTTTATGGACCATGGGTGCACCGGTACACGGAACTTATTTTCCAGAAGTAGCATCTGCTGGTAATAGTCCGATAGTCGCGGGGCAATTTAATTGTCCTTCCGAATCTTCCGTTAGTGGATTTTAGTCACTTCTTACGACAGACAAATTTTACAAAAGGTATATTATAGGACCACTAACTTACTGGCTAGACCTTCACGCCGTCGCATCAAACGGCTGTCGTGTGAATTGCAGAATCTCAATATTCGGATTTTAAGGTGAGTGTGGGTTTTCTCTTTCAACACCCTTCACCTGTTTAGACATACATTGCTGGTACATATTCAAAGGCTTTGACAGTTTCCCCGACGCACCTGGCATCGAAGTAATCGGAGATGACTCATTTTGCAGTGAAATATCGGCATGTGGGGCTTTTCTTTTCTGGTTTTCAAGACGAGTTATGTTATGTTGAAATACCCCCATAAAGCTCGCTAACCGTTGGCCAGAGTTTTGATGTGAGGCGTACAGCTAAGAAGTCAGCTTATACGACTTCCATTACTGCCTCTGCTCTGAGAGTTTTCAAGAGTTTTCTGGCTACCACTAAAGAGAGGCATTTTACTTACAGAACCGTTGTTCAGAGTTCATTGACGCTCCTGTTTATATGTAAAGGTCAATCTAAGCTTTTTAAGTACTAAGAAAAATCTATTACATGTTTAAGAACTTTTTATTTTTCCTACTAAAAACACTTCCAGAGAGTCTTCAAAAATCTCAAAATATAATCTTTGTCAACGACAATTTTCAATTTTTATTTTTTATTTAATTTTTTCAAGCAACATGTCTGACTACAAAACAACAATTTCCGATGTAATTTTTGGACCGCAAGCAACACATAGAAATGAAACACGTCGAAGGATACGCCGGCGAAGCCGTCTTCAAGGTGGCATGGCTGACAAAGCCGACGATGATGATAAAGTCGATATGGATGATATGAACTTGGACGATGCTGATGCTGATGCTGACGATGAAGTGCCATCGAAAGATAAAAAGAAAGAAAAAACATTACGACTTAAAATACCCGAAAAATCACCAGCAGAGCCAATAGAACCAATAGTTCACGTTGTGGAAAGTAATTGGCGTATATTTGGGCGTTCTATTAAAATCGGATTCTTATGCGTTGTATGGCTTGTAACGACCTTATGGCTCGGATTTATGCCAATCGAAAAAACCAATGGACGGCTAACAACAATTTTTCCCGATAAACCACGAACAATTACAATCAAAGCGGATTTAGTGAAATGGGAAGCATTAGGTTTGCGTGCATATGGACCATTTTTGGTGGGTGGGGCGCAGGCAGGTTCTAGTGCACCTGGACAAAATCGACATTTAACCGCTTATTTGGTGAAGGTGCAACCGATTGTGGGCGAGAATGTCCGAAATGGCGAAATTGTGTCGAATAAGCAATTTTTTCGTTTGTCCAATGAAGAAAATTTAGATCATGCGCCAGCTGAAAAAAATTTTGGGCACTTTGAATTGCAGAATTTCACCAAAAGCAATATCACCGATGAAGTGCAGCTACGGCTTTATATGCGCACGAACATAGCTAGCGAAGTGACGATAAAATATTATTTTGAACGTTCATTGGATCGAGTTTATGGACTAGCACTTGGTGGTTTCGTCTTGGCATTTCTTTATATATCGATTGTTTGGGAGCTCGTCAATCGCACATTTGTGTCGGTAATAGCTGCCACACTCTCTATAGCAGTGTTGGGTTTTATGCGTTCGTGGCCCGAACTAACTAAGATCATACGCTGGATGGATACAGAGACGCTGCTGTTGCTTTTCGGTATGATGATACTTGTTGGTATACTCGCGGAATCGGGTATTTTCGATTATTTTGCTGTTTACGCTTATAAAATATCGAAAGGTCACATATGGCCGATGGTGAATATGTTGTGCTTCTTTACCGCAAGCATTTCGGCTTTTGTCGATAGTGTCACGATGATGCTACTCATAACACCCATCGTTGTGCGTTTGTGTGAAGTAATGCAAGCCGATCCCGTTTTGGTGCTAATGTTTCTGGTGATCTATGCAAATGTGGGCGCTGCCGCTACGCCTGTTGGCGATCCACCTAACATCATTATAACCACCAATAGTTTCATATCGAAGCACAATGTCAACTTTGGCAATTTCATGCTGCACATGCTGCCTTGCGTCTTATTGGTTTTGCTGCAAACATACATACAACTACGTTTGACATTTCGAAAATTGGTGCGTGTACCCTATAAACCGGATGCGCAGAGTGAGTTGCGTCAGGGTGTGCATGCATGGGATCGTGCTGCCGCAGGCATACAAGCCTTGTCCAAGGATACCACAGAGCTGCGTAAGGTGCTGCTGCGTAAAGCTGAGCGTGTGCGTAAACGTATAAGTAAGTTAGGTGCAAGTCGTCCACCCACTGCCAATTATGAAGAGACCCTAGCCGAGTTGCGCTCTCACTATGGCATACGCAATAAAACGTTGCTCATCAAGTCGGCCATTGCATTCGCTTTGGTGATGTCATTATTTTTCTTGCACTCCGTGCATGGTTTGCATCAGCTGTCGTTGGGTGAAGCTGCACTCACCGGTGCTGTGTTGTTGCTGATTATTGCCGATGTGCGTGATATGGAAGCGGTTTTGGGACGTGTTGAGTGGTCTACGTTAATTTTCTTTGGCTCTTTATTTGTGCTCATGGAAGCACTTACCGAGATTGGTGTTATTGCGGTGCTGGGTAATATGGTGCGTAACATTGTGCATGCGGTTAGTAAGGAAAATCGTTTATTTGTCGCTTTGGAGCTTTTGCTCGTCGTTTCGGCATTGGCGTCTGCCTTTTTGGATAATATACCGGTGACCACAATGATGATACGCATTGTGATTTCTTTATCGCAAAATAAGGAGCTGCACTTGCCGTTGCATCCGATGGTGTGGGCTTTGGCGTTGGGTGCTTGTTTTGGTGGTAATGGCACTTTGATAGGTGCTTCGGCGAATGTGGTGACGGCGGGTGTGTCGGAACAGCATGGCTATGCTTTTACATTCAAACGATTTTTTTTAGTCGGCTTTCCTGTAATGATTGGGAATATACTGGTTACGTCGATATATTTGTATGTTTGTCATGTGGCTTTTGAGTGGCATGATCCGCCAATGCAGTGAGGTTTTACATGAAACATTTTTTGAATAGCTAATGTTAGTCAATGTTCATCATAAATACTTATTTTATAAATTTATTTTCTAAATAAGATAATACTTAAATCCGAAGCACAAAACTCTGTATTTACTCTGAAGTGGAGGACGTGGTTGGTTTGTTTGTGCGGCATGTCCCCCGTTACTGCAGGTGGAGCGCTGTTTTGATACCACAATTTTTGAATAAAACAAAACAAAATTGGTGTGTTTTGTTTTGTGGCAATGGAAGAATTGTACAAATGACAAGATGGCCGCGGTGGTGTCAGGGTTCGTCGTGCACCCAAATAAAAAAGTGCACATACATTTAAATACAGCAGCAACAGAAAAATGTGTTCTATATCTCATCAGACAGTCTCATATTAAAAGCATTATTTCTTTGGCCTCTATTGCTCTAATTTACGTAATATCTACTATGCGCAGACATAGACGTGTTCTCCCTCAATGATATGCACAAAAATATTTCGTGCAAACTTTTATGGCCACCACTGTATAAATCAGGAATAAAATACTTCCTTGCTGCAAAATTTTTCCTTGAGTACAGTATTTGCTTCATCAAATATTGTATTCTGCAACTTTTCTGAATGTGACTCCTGGACTCATCTCAAAAATGGCAGTGGATCATATTTCACTGTCTGATGTCAATGGAGTTTTAGATACTATGAGCGACTGCAACCGGTGCATCGACCAATTTTTTTTATTTTTTTTTTTATTGATAATTGTATTTATAGATAGCCAATAAATACAATGACTTAAAGCTATGGCTGCAGAGGCCTTAAGCTTGTTTCTGTGTTTTCATATGTATTCATTTACTGATCACCTAAATTAAGGAAACGTTCCGTCACGCAGTGCTTCGACTCTATATAGGGCTCTATTTGTTAGATAGAAGAGCAAAAGTCCGATTGGGCCAACCTAAATATTAATACAATGGCTTCATAGAGGCTTTAAGAGGGTGATTTTGAAGAAAAAAAATATTTGTTTAAAACACCCTTAAGATTACACCCGAACACCGCTACTGTAATCTTAAGGGTGTTTTAAACAAATATTTTTTTTCTTCGAAATCACCCTCTTAAAGCCTCTATGAAGCCATTGTATTAATATTTAGGTTGGCCCAATCGGACTTTTCAATTTTTTATCAATTCTACTTTTGATACATTTATTCCTAACACAATTAAATGTTTTTTTAGTCTCTCATTCGCGCCATCAAAAATGCGAAAAATACTTTTTAGTTTAATTAATTTCTTCACCTTCTAATCTAGAAAATATAATAATTTTCACACAGATTAAAATAAATAGCAAGAAATAAAAAACAATAATCTTTCAATTTAGAAACTAATTAGTCACTTATATAATTACAATTAATAACAATTTGAATTGTCCATGACTATAAATGGGCTCCAGACCACTCTTGCCAGTAGGCGTTTGATAGCTGGCTTAGTTTTTATACGTGATGTTTTGAATGGGACCATTGATTGTTCTTATTTGTTACACTGTATTAAAATTAATGCTCCAGCTAGAAATCTGCGACATAGTGATTTATTTGCTATTGAAATTTGCAAAACAAAATATGCTCAAAATGAACCAGTTATCAGACTGTTAGCTGAATTTAATTTGATATGTAAAGAAACAGATTTAGATATATTTGCTAATCGAATTATATTTAAGGAAAAATTGTATATGTATTATTCCTAAATTTTTGAATTATTCTCTGTCTGTAAGGTATGTAAGCCATAGACTTAAATGAATAAATAAATAAATAAATAAATAAATAAAAACAATAATTTTTTTTATTAAAATTATTACTGTTTTTTATATTTTTAATAATTTAACATTAAGCTAGTGCTGTTAGCAGTTTTTCTGTCAGTTAAAACTGTCAGCTATAAAGCTCTTTCTAGCCATTTTATCATAACTATGAGCAACTCCCGCCAACTGGCAGGCAGTAGTTAATCAAAATGGATTTTTAGTTTATGTGTCTGTATTATCGACGAACAATTTCTCTGATATCAAGATTCACAGGGTTCGAATGCGAATTAAATTCTTCGAAAGCTCTAAACATCGCACCGTTAGAAATGTAATTAGTTCTAGTAGCGGTGTTCGGTGACAAAACTTGCAAACACTTGCAAAGAACTGTCAGCAAAGTGAGAATGACGTAAATATCTCTCGAAACGCCAAAAGTAAAAAGTTTTCGCCGAACAGGAGTCAGTAAAAATTTGCCAGCAAACAGCTGTTGCTTTTTTGATTGGTTAATTGTTCAAACTTTTAAATTTTTGTTGTTGCTTTCCTATGTCACGATCAGCTGTTTTTCACTTATAAGTTTTACTGAGTGAAATTCCCCCAGCAGAAACTTGCAACTCTCTCTCTCAATGAAATGTCAAAATGCGCTTTCTCGCTGCAAATGTTTTGTGTCACCGAACACTTTCCAGTCAAAATTTTATAAAATTTTTTAAAATTTTATCCTCACCGAACACAACTAGTAACAAACAGAGAAAAAAGTGTGATTCCTTCTCTTTGGGATGTTGAAACTTGTTCTTCCAAGCAAATATGGGCAGTCAGTTGCTCCACTTACTAAATCGAAAACAAACGTGAGAGACAGAATAGACAGTCTGCTGTCTAAGGACTTTAAACTAATAAGTAACCAACTACTACAATAATATTTAATTGTCTGACTGAACTGCAACCACTCTTTCAAGCGTAATTCAAATAATTTTTTTTGCTTTGTTCGACAGCGTGGAAAGTTGATGTAAATTGGAACGATTTTCCGTCATCCCTTGTCAAATTTGGTTTTGTAACAAACCGGTTTCGGCGGTCCGCCATCTTCAGAGTACGAAATTAAACACTGAGGATGGCGGAACGCCAAAACCAGTTTGTTACAATAACCAAATTTGACAAGGGCTGACGGAAAGTCGTTCCAATATACGAGGTGTGTTCAAAAAGTATCGCGAATTTTGTGTTTTTTCAAAAATTATTTATTTATTCATGAATATCTATTTTGTCCCCTTCAAAGTAATCCCCATAAGATATTATACACTTGTGCCAACGGTTTTTCCAATCTTCGAATCACTTCAAAAAATCATTTTTTTGTATCTTGTTCAGCTCCTCCTTCGATGCCGTCTTTATCTCGTCAAGAGAAGCGTAACGTCGTCCTTTCATGGGCCTCTTCAGTTTAGGGAACAAGAAAAAGTCACAGGGGGCCAGATCTGGGGAATACGGTGACTGCGGCATCATTAGTGTGTTGTTTTTGGCCAAAAAGTCGCGCACAAGCAACGATGCGTGAGCAGGGGCGTTATCGTGGTGCAAAAGCCAATTTTTGTTCTTCCACAAATCCGGGCGTTTCTGGCGGATTGCTTCGCGCAAATTGCGCATAACTTGCAGGTAATATTCCTTATTGACCGTTCTTCCCTGTGGCAAGAACTCATGATGCACCACGCCCCTGCAATCGAAGAAAACTGTCAGCAAAACTTTCACATTCGACCGAACTTGGCGCGCTTTTTTCGGTCTTGGTTCGTGCGGCAGCTTCCATTGAGATTATTGAGCTTTGGTTTCCACGTCATAACCATAAACCCACGATTCGTCACCAGTTATGACCCTCTGGAGCAAATTGTGGTCGTCGCGGACAGAGTTTAACATCTCATTAGCAATGTTCATGCGATGCTGTTTTTGGTCACAATTGAGCAATTTTAGTAAAAAAATAGATAAAAATCGAAGACGATCCAAAACACGTGCCTGCAAAGCTGTCAACAATTAACTGAACATTCAAAATGGCCGAGCTTGTCGGCATAAGTGAGAGACATGAGTACCAACATAACGCCACAAAAAATTCGAAATTCGAATATACGTAACCAGCGAAAATTAAAAATTCGCGATACTTTTTGAACACACCTCGTACATCAAATCAAATAACTTTGAAACAGGAATTTACTGTCGAATACTACGCCAAGATCAGTAATTTCCCTTATACTCGTATCATCAGCATACAAAAGAAAATTTTGCTTGACTGAGCAACTACACATATCATTGATAAAAATAATAAAGAGAAGCGGGCCTAATACGCTACCCTGAGGAACGCCAGAGGACACAATTAAAGAATTGGATGACGTCCCATCAAATTTTACCACACACTCTCGAGACGAAAGATAGGATTCCAGCCATTTTATAAGGATGAAATGAAACCCTCCAGCACTCAGGTTTATGAACACAAATTTACTGCGGAATTAGTGTTTTCTTTTCTGTATCAGACTCTAAGTTTAAATGAAAGAAATCAGCAAACGGCTTAGCAGCCTCAGAAATAGAGGGTGCCGAAAGTAACAAGAGTTTTATTTTATATCCTATTCCACCTTCAGAATATAATGACGCTTTAAGCTGCTGTCCAAGGATTTAAAATTTCTTGTATAATGCAGATATTTATCCTTGTGGTTAAGTCTGCCACTTAGCTGGGTGCTGCCTGGGACCACCGAAAAATAAAAAAAATTTGCAATACTCTTTTGAGTAGAAATTGCCACTTAGAACGCAAGGTAAGAACTAATAGTTTCGTGCTCTATGGAACGAATTTGATATAAAAACGTTACCCATCCACGCTTCCTTTTTTGTTTCTGATTTTTTGCAGCTAATCAATAAGGCACAAAGCGCGAGTGCGAATATCAATCGCAATTACTCGCCATCACAACATCCACTAACTCCCATATACACTTTCAAATCATACAACAACAACAACCTGTATAAGAGTGACTGGTTCAAAGCTGAGGTGGGAATATCTTTGGTTACATAGTTCGATGGCAATAATAATAGTTCGATCGTGAGATGCGTGACTCGCTGCCGTACTATATCATGATTTTGAGCACATTGATGTGCTGTTGATGCAAAGAAATCAAAACGAATGGGTGATGCCGTAGAAGTGGGATTGAAGTGATATAAGGCGGCATGAAGCGGAATGAGCGCTTTACAAAAAACACAGAGAATCCAATGCCTAAACAAATATTGCAGTTCTTTCGATGCGCTTTACATTTTCGAAAATTAAATGTTTGCCGACTGCAGAAACAAAATTCGCAACAGCGATATGGCGAGCTCTAGCGCAGTTATTCGTACGGTTGTTGCCGTTTAGGTGGAATTTTGTAATGTGGTATACTGCTGTAGTTTTTTATGTTTGTCTTGCTGTTGTTGTACGAAATTTGTTTCGTGTTCAACCATCAACTCCGCTTTGTGTGGGAACAAATACGAGCGGAATATGCAAGAGCCGAAAGTTGGCGTTATTGAAACAGCGGAATATGTACTTAGCTACCAAGCAAAAAAAGCAGCAGGAAACTAGTTTAAAACTGGATGATTGTAGTATAAGTTGAAGTAGTCTGAGAGACTAAGCTTTTATCAAATACACAACAAACAGACACACTTTCCAGGCTACGATAGCTTCTTCCTATGACGGTCTAGGGTTTCATGTTCAGAGTTGCCTCCAAAGTCAATATGGTCCTGCGTGGCCCCCTATTTCCAATGAATCCAATCCTTCTTTCTCAGCGGATTTTGGCAGTTATTTGAAGTAATGAACCCGACACGTCCGCCACCAGCACTTTGCGAAACTACCACGACTTCCACATTTAGCATTTGTTTAAACACTCGAACCTTTCTAAATCGCTGGGGTTTCCCTCTTTGTCATCGTTCGTGCTTCTCCATGCAATGTATTGAGCATGATTTTTGTTAAACAAGAGGGTGGTTGGTTAAAGTGTCCAATGAAAAATATTGGATGAAGAATGACGAATATAAACAGACAAACTGAGTATAGCCATTAGCTTTTGAGTGCTGAAAATTGCTCGAAAAAGCGAATTCAAACGGATTTGATTGTTTTTGTGGTTTTTGTAACCACAAAACTCTACCGAAGGTGGAGAAAACGGTTCGCGACTTTTAATGAGATACATGCCTTTTCGTGGGTGTATTCTAAGCCTCAAACCCTTTGGGATAAGGAACTCCATGCTTCTGGGGCAGTGTGCGGGACAAAGGCGAAGCAGAGAATCCACCGTTTATTCTGTCTCCGACATGATATATTTTCTTCCAATCTCAACCATATCCTAAGCCCCCATAGCACTGGTGAACACCGCATCCAATCTGAATATAACCCTTCTCTTCATCGTAATTTTAGCTGACGACCGTATTTTGTTAAATGAAGGCCACAGACCAAAAGTTGGGAGAGGAGCTTGGCATTTATCTCCCCGCATGTATATGGAGACGAATGGTTATTTTTATAACAAAATATTTCCCCCTCTTCAAACTCTGTATTTGCTATCTATCACAGACTAGTAGGGAGATTAGTTAGTCTTCGGATTAAAATTATTTATTGCTTTGGTTAAGAACCAGTTTATTTGACCACCGGGTAGTTACTTCAAACTGCCAGATTACACACGCACAAGCTTGCGCTTACGATTGCGGAGACGTGGTATGGGCGGACAAGCTTTTTTTCGTTTGGGACCGCAACGCATCCTCGCAATGCACTTGTTTGTTGTGGTTTTCCGCAACTCTTTTTCTTGAATGTCTTCGATCTGTTTTGTGGTTTTAAATTTCCCAGACGCATGTGAACTTCTCGACAGTAGTAGGGGGCGTGGCGTGGCTTGCGAAATAACATGCTTATGGTATTTGCTACAAAGAGCAAGAGTGAAATTAAAAACGATGAAATTGAAGAAAAAATCCCACCAAATACTCAAAAACTTGTCTGGCAGGCCAAAAAAAAAACGCAGGATGAGCTGGAATTCTTTAGGGTTATGGGGACGCTTCGAAGTTTAAGTGTTTAATGAAATTATTTTTCTGGCTTTGTTAAAAATTTAACATTTTCCCAGCGTCTGACGAGATTCTTGTTGCAAGACCCAAAGCATGCAACCCAAACAGGCTTTTCAAGGTTACTTTTCGGAACAGTTTTTGCTGTGAATCACCCAAAATAAGCGGCCTGCATATATGTCTTTGAGAGGTGTGCTGGGTCTACTTTAAATTCTGTTGCTGTAAAGGAAGCACGTGGAATTGAGATGGATCTTAATTTGGTCAGTTTTCGTACAGCTCTCTAAAAAATAAAAAAGGCGATTTTACACTGGATTAATATTGCATTGGAACTGGGAATACTTCATCTTGGTCTACTCTCTTGATGCTAATAAGCTTAAGAAGACAAGCTCAGCACGTTTCAAGGTTTAAAAAAGTTAATGCGTTTTCGCACGGTCTGGTTAGGAAAGGTAACCACTTTGGAAGGAATTTGAGCGGTTAACATTGGGTCTATCGCATGTCTGCCGGACAAAGAATTAGACATGCTTAGACAGCCGTAAACTGCGACTTTCGCTCTGAACTGTATCTATTTAAGTCTTAATGTCTTCCAGGAGCTGAGTAAACATTTCTTCTATCATCTAACGGAAGTCCATTTAAATTATTTGTGTTGTTATCAGACGCAGGAAAAATATCCAAATCGAGCACGGGAAAAGTAATTTTGGGAATAAATTTGATGTTAAGCATATCTTCAAGCTACAAGTGTCCACCTCATCTACCCGAGCTGAATCCTCTAACGGAAAGAGCTGGCCTACAAAAAGCTAATACCAGAAGGTGTTAGTGCAAAAGCTTGCCTGATTCACATCCACCAAACGACTGTTCACTTCAGCAACATCCCCAATCCCACCAGGGAGAGCTTTCCTCTTAAAACAACAAGGATCATCCTTTGGCAGAAGAAACTATAAATAACCTGTATCCTTAACAATACAAGTACATCCATTAGGACAGCTGCAGTACAAGCCACCTCACCATATCCATTACATTAGCAGAACCAGCCAAGCGTTTTACTTTTCATCTCCATTTTTTCAGTTTAACCGCGTTCCACAACCGCATTCTACATTTCAACTCAACTCACTCAGACTTGCCAAAAGTTTTACATTCGTTAATTAAAAATGTTTTACAGAGTATACAGAATCTCCTTTTTTTTTAAGATAGAACGTAACACTTTTTTGAGAGGTGTAGATAATTTTAAAACTTCGCTGTACTAGAAGCGGGATCTTTTATTTTATGTTACATCAAATTAGAGTTAATTCTTGAAGTGCGAGGTTTATACTTTCTTCTTAACTAATAACGTCAGTTGGAAGCACCATGGGAAATCGAGTTTCTTGTAAAAACTGCAGTTCTAAAGGAGTAGGAATTTGCCACTTCTTGCGCTGGAACATTTTTTAAAAGAAACAGTGAGTTGAAATGAAGTATAGCACACATACAAAGTAAGCCACAATTCTGAAGACGCTCCAAGCACATGCACAGAGCCTCCCAAAGCAAGAAATGGCAGCACGACCCCACCCCTACATTAAGAAATTTTCCGGAATATTAAGATAATTGTATTGCATCTTTTATTTGGAGAGTCCTGTTAAATCAGTTGTAGGAGTGTGAAATTGGGCTAAGGACTTACAAACAGCGCTTTACCAGAAACGTCTCCCGATAGTCTCGAGCTAGTATCGTCAAGCGTTCCGTCAACTAACTCGCAAGCTACCAGCCCGAGAGATGTTTTCGTGATCTCATAACAGTCCCAAGCTTCCTGTACAAACACGCTGTTCCAAATGTCAATGTATCGCTGGCACACTGCGACTCTGATTTAGTTTATCGAAGGACAGCCATTTCAGCAGAACTCGCAAAATGTTTCGGTACCACAACAACCTCAAAATGGTTAGCAACGTATATTTGAACCAGCATCCGAACTATAAGAAGCCATAGGATCCGGAACAATGAATGGGGTGGCCAACAGTTTCAAGAATACTCGGCAAAAGATAAAAAGAGTCTTGAACTGTGGTTTATGGCAGCGCTTGGCAGAAAAAGTGGGCCAAGTTCGGCAATTCCAGACTCAAAGATAACTAATAGCAGGAAAATTTCAACAAATAATGTGAGATTTGGTGCAAAACCACCAGTATGCACTGCTGAGACTGTTTCAAGACAAATGGCCAAACTTAAAAAAATTCAAAATCTTTAAAAATTGGGAGGAGGGATCATTATTGAGCCAATAGAATCCAAAGCAACAGTTTTTAGAATTTTTGTCTATCTGTATGTTTGTGCGCGTATCACTCAAAATCTGTTGAATAGAATTGCATTGAACTTTCACTGTTACACTACTAGACGGTTAACTTAAGGTATGAGATATCCCTAATTTCGACAATCAGCGCTAACAAATCCCCTGTATAGACAAACACATAAGCAGAGCGTCACTTATCAGCAACCAGTCAAGCAAGAATTTCTATACACGCATACTAAGCCAGATCTCACTTACAACTCAGATATTCATAGAACTAACATCAACAACAACATACTTAGACACTGTTCGAGCAGGGATAAACCACTCAGGGGCTGAAAATCCTCTTGAATTGCGAAAACGGGGAAACTAAGGTGAGCCGGTCCTTAAAACAATCGAAATCTGGAATAACTTACCGACGTTGTCCAACAACAATAAAAAATCAAATAAATGTTTCTTCTTTTCTTAAATGGTTATCTACCCGCCTGGGCGATTTTGACCGTTCAACATAGCTCGCCAGTCGTTTCTTCGTTGCGCCAACTGGCGCCAATTGGAAACACCGCGGGATCGCAAATCGGTCTCCACTTGGTCCTTCCATCGGAGTGGTGGTCTCCCTCTTCCTCTGCTTCCACCGGCGGGTGCCGATAAGAATACCTTCTGGGCTGGAGCATCTTCGCTCATTCGCACTAAGTGGCCTAGCCAGCGAAGCCGCTGTGTTTTAATTCGCTGAACTATGTCGGCGTCTGCGTAAAGTTCATACAGCTCATCATTAAATCTTCTTCGGTACTCGCCGTCGCCAACGCGTAGAGGTCCACAAATCTTTCGAAGAACCTTTCTCTCGAATACTCCCAGAGCCGCCTCATCAGATGTTGTTAGTGTCCACGCTTCTGCACCATATAGCAGAACGGGTGCGATGAGTGACTTGCAGAGTGTTATTTTCGTTCGTCGAGAGAGGACTTTACTTTTCAATTGCCTACTCAGTCCGAAGTAGCATTTGTTTGCGAGAGTGATACTTCGTCGGATTTCTAGGCTAACATTATTGTTGGTATTAATGCTGGTTCCCAGGTAAACGAAGTCCTTTACTATTTCGAAATTATTGCTGCCAACAGTGGCTTGGTTGCCAAGGCGCGAATGCGCTGACTCTTTGCATGATGACAGAAGTACTTCGTTTTGCCCTCGTTCACCACCAATCCCATTTTCTCCGCTTCTTTTTCTAATTTGGAGTAAGCAGAAGTTACGGCGCGGTTGTTAAGGCCAATGATATCAATATCGTCAGCATATGCCAACAGTTGCACGCTTTTATAAAATATTGTTCCAGCGCGGTTAAGTTCTGCAGCTTGTATTATTTTCTCCAGCATTAAATTAAAGAAATCACACGATAGGGGGTCACCCTGTCTGAAGCCTCGTTTAGTTTCGAACGGCTCGGAGAGGTACTTCCCAATTCTGACCGAGCTGGCGGTGTTGCTCAAGGTCATTTTGCATAGCCGTATAAGTTTTGCGGGGAAACCAAATTCAGACATAGCGGCATATATGCAGCTTCTTTTCGTGCTATCGAAAGCGGCTTTAAAATCAACAAAGAGATGATGTGTGTCGATTCTCTTTTCACGGGTTTTTCCCAAGAATTGTTGTATTGTAAAAATCTGGTCGATGGTAGATTTACCAGGTCTGAAGTGACACTGATAAGATCCAAACAGTCTGTTCACGGCAGGCTTCAGTCTTTCGCACAATACGCTTGATAAGACCTTATTGGCGATATTCAAAAGGCTGATTCCGCGATAGCGCAGTTTGCAGGATCACCCTTCTTGTGGATTGGGCAGAGAACACTTAGATTCCAATCTTCAGGCATGCATTCATCCGACCATATTCTGCATAGAAGCTGAAGCATGCGCCTTACCAGCTTCTCGCCTCCGTGTTTGAATAGCTCAGCAGACAAACCATCAGCGCCAGCTGCTTTATTGCTTTTTAATCAGGATATTGCTATTCGCACCTCATTAAAGTCGTGTTGTGGAACGTCAATTCCATCATCTGCGATTGTGGGCTCGGGTTCGGCATCTTCTCTGGTTTCTTGCTCAGTTTCTCCATTTAAAAGGGCAGAGAAGTGATCCCTCCATATTCTGAGTGCTCTCTGAGCATTGGCCACCAGGTCGCCGTTCTTATTCTTACAGGAGTTTGCCCCGGGTTTGAAACCTTCTGTCATTCGCCGAATTTTTTAAGCTCCTTGAGTTCACGCTTCCCTCTTCAACTAGTGGTAGTGTTCACACACCCTAATCGTTGGATTCGCTCTCAGTGTTGCCTTGTAGGCTTCGGCCTTTCTTTTCATTGCAGCGCGGGTGTACGTGTACTCGTATATATAAAAAGATATGAACTGTATTCGAAGATAAATATAAACTTCGCACTCACCTGGATCATTGCTGGTAGACTAATAATAAGGGGGAGGCTAGGGCATTT
The DNA here is from genome assembly GCA_949987695.1 of Merzomyia westermanni. Taxonomy (NCBI): domain Eukaryota; kingdom Metazoa; phylum Arthropoda; class Insecta; order Diptera; family Tephritidae; genus Merzomyia; species Merzomyia westermanni. Next base: position 33,920,589 of record OX465291.1, on the reverse strand, counting down.
CACCGCTTATATAGGCCCCACAGAGGAAAGGTGAAAGGTGGCTTCCATAAAAGATGTCCGGGATTTTTAGCCATTTCGTACTCCTCCCCCCCCCTGCTTGTCCGATTTCGCCCACATATCTGACCCCCCCCAAAGGACGTCGGAATCTATACGTGAACCCCGCCCCTACTTTTTCAAATTTCAAGTAAAGATATATCAATTTTTATATAATATTTTAATTATTATATATTTTTTGTTGTAAGAACGGTATTCATTTGTTTTTTTCATTAAGGCAATTAAAAAATATAAATTCGTCCGATTTCTCTAACCCCCTCCTCCTAGCACCGGACGTCTTTTATGGAAGCCCTCTAACGAAAAGGATAGGATGAAAAGAAAAGGAGGAGGATATAACGAGTGACTTCCAGCGATATTTCCAGGTGAGATCGAGATAGTAATGCAAGCTTCGACAGACACATTTTACATTTTGGGACGCGTAACTTTGCTAGACTGTCCGATACCGAGACACATCACACCGAGCTTAAAAGAAAATTTGCTTAGCCTAGTCTCATGTAGCTATTTATAACAAATAATTAACTTGACATTGCCTTAAAGGATCCTATAGGTACCCCAATAAAAAAATACTACAACCAGCCTTTAAAATAAATTAAAACAAAAATATTAAAAGCCCTACTTAAACGCACCTGCTTCGATGTAAAAATAAGCAATATTCCGTTAGCAATAACAAATCGAGCACTCAACACTTGCAAGTCTGATTTACATACTTACACGAATACGTACTTACATTTCCACTGTTTAATATCGTAAGTCGTGTTACAACAGCACCAACATTCTTTTCAACACCGCCAACACTGGATTATATTACTAGAATTAATTGATTTAGCAAGAGACAATTCGCAAGAACAGAAACAGCAACACGAACTGCAACCGCTTGTATGACAAGGTTTTGGCCAGCTTGGTTTCGCACTTTAAGTTCTTTTACAACAATCGAAAAAAGTAAACGAGACCTTAGCTACTTGCGGGACTAGAGAGGTTGTCAATGCTTGCAAATGGAATGAGGAGCACGTGCCAAAGTTACTGTGTGTTTGTCTCAAGTTCATTTAAAGGACTTTACAGATATGATTTCTTTAATTGAAAGGCGATACATTGTAAACGCTAAGAGCTCCTTTCAGAGGCAATATACAGTATTGATTTTGCAATGGCAATGTAATTAAAGTGGAGTAATAGGGGTAGGTCTAGATATAAATATGAATGCAAAAAGTTTGTGCACTACTAAATATCGTCCAGTGAAATATGAGTAATTCCCGCCAAGAAGGCACATAAATTGTGTTGGAATCGGTGAAAAGTTGAGGAAGACATACTAAAACTCTAGGAAACTGTTTTTTTTTTATTGAACTTCTAGTTTAGGTAGATACTTGAGTGCAGTCAATATTCTACCCCAATGCACCGCACAGCCGGTGTTGCACCTTTTCTTCCGCGCCCGGAGTATTATAGCTGCCATACGGGCTATTGTTTATTGTTAAACCATCTGAGGTGATGATCGTACCTCGTCGCAGGAAGATCAGAGACACCTTTAAAACTTACAGAACTGCAATCACCTCCACTTGTTATTAACGTCGCTAAGCCGGTACTAAGATACACGATCTCTTCATAAGTGCCAGGGGTGCTTCTGACACATCAAGAGCACAGCCAGCTCATCGGCCATGTTGTTTCCCAGGTGCCATTAATACAGAAACGATATGTCAAGTAGCCAAGTTCATGGTCCACTATCTGCACTGACGAACCAGGCACAATGTTACCGTTGCTGCCCCGATATCCCGAAAGGCCGTTTGACTGTCTAAAACACACTCGCTCAGTCCGGGATACGCCTAGATATCGACATCCATTCTGATTTATACATCCATGCCTTGAGTTTTGGGCCTCTAACTATCTTTACACGTAGCAATTCCTTTGCGGATGTACATAGCCTCCCCCTTCCTCCCCATATGTCCGTTTGACTCTGTCCACTATATTTAGCTTCCAGTCCAACTTGTGTGCCAAGAGGATGCCGAGGCATTTCGCACTTTTAGACTTTAAGGACCAGTACCGGGACCTTCTGTTTTTAGCCCGACTACTAATGATTTACTTGACTCAAGCGAACCTTTGTGACTTCGAGGCAGTCAAGTCTTACCGGATTCGCTATGACCTCATTAGCTCCCAGCTTGAAGCTTATCATTCTGGGCAACAGAGCCTCAACTTTCCAGATTACCACGCAGGTTACTCTAGGGTCTTAAACACACCTTGGAACATTCTTACTTAAAATCTCACCTGCAAATAAAAGTACAACAAAAGTATATCTTTTTTTTTAGGGGGGAATGTGCTGTTCCTGTTTACATATGAATAAAATTTAAAAAATTGAAATCAACTGTGAACTTGTCGCCTGGCTTATTTTTTGCGCTCTTTATTTCAGTTCAAACATATTTTGTCTCGCGTCGAAAGGGCGAATAAATAGGGGCAATTATTTTATTACTTTTTTGTAACTGGGGCAAAAAACTGGCTTGCAAAAGAACACAACAAGTACTGTTATGTGCAAACTGTGGAACGAAATCGAACTTCCAAAATAACGGACTTCCCCTAAAAATATATTTCGAATGCTCATTGTAACTATGCATCAACTCTCCTCCAAAAATAAAATTACAACAAAAACATAAAACTTTTATATTATAAAGCAACAACAACAATGTCAATAAAAATATACTGCACAAGTCACGTTTTACTCCTCACCAAACCATTCAGAGTGCAACTTCAGTGCGCTTCAGTACTCACTTTCTCACTTCATAAATTCCCCTTTTGATCCTGTGTAAAATGCAAAGTTAACATAGCAAAATCACTGCGCTGAACTTAACTTTGCAATTCAGCTGAGATCGCTTGGTTTGGTGGATTTGACATGCCCGCATATTTGCACGCCAACCGATAATTATCGCTCGCGTCGTAAATGCGGTCAGAGGTTGCGCGCGCGAACTTAGTCAAGAAAACTTTAAATAACAACAGCAACAAGAGGGAGGCAAATTCAGACGCTTAAACAAAAACAAAGCATGATAATACAATACAAATTGAAATAAAATAAAAAAAAGGAAAGCAATACAAAAAAATCTTTGTTCTTTGCATAAACTTTTTATTTTTTTATTTTGTTTACGCATGTTATGCCTTGCTTTAGTTGTTGTTGTTGCCTTGTTGTTTAAAGTTATTTCTTTGATTTTTCATGGAGTTAAGTAAGTTTCGTTTTTGCAACTATATTTGTTGTTGTTGGTGAGTAGTTAGGATCTGCAGTTAATTTGGCGTAACCACCTTATTTTTGCGCAAGCCAAAACTTGCTAACATACAATTCGTAGCTATTCATATTAGTGTGTATGTGTGTGAATATATTTTGTACATTGGGGTGCTTGCTTTAAGGTGACTTTATTTTTCTTCAAGATAGCGAAGGTCCTAGGTGCAAGTCCTACTACAGTTCACTCAAAATTACTTCATAAACTTGTATATGTATTTTTTGTAAAAAGAATCTAAAACGAGTCGAATTATTATTTCCATCATCATTGTTATCATCACGATCATAATCATCATACTCATTATAATTATTTTGGGCGGGGTAGTCTGGACAGCAGAAGTCCAATCTAAAACAATTTAGAAATAAATTTATGAAAAACGGCTTCGTCTCTCGAGTATTCAGTAAGGTGACGTGTCATAATGTCATCGGAATTAATGTCAGTGGCATTAATTCGCATTTCAAATTTTCATTTTGTACCTTATGTATGTATGTATATTCATTAAACAAAATTTTATATACATATATGAGGTATAAAATAAAAATTTGGGATAAAAAATAGCGCAATATTTTATTGCAAATTTTAGCCTGTGGTGCTTTTCTGAAAATTATCAAAATTCATTTAATAAAATGTTTTTATTTCATATACATACAATATATAAGGTGTATTTTATTTTCATTTATTTTATTTTATATTATTTTATTTTATTTGGTTTTACTTTATTTTATTTGATTTTTATTTTATTTTATTCTATTTTATTCTGTTTTATTTTTTTTTTTATTTAACTTTATATCATTTAATTTCATTTCATTTGTTTTCATTTAATTTATTTTGTTTTATTTTATTATGCTTTATTTTATTTTATTTTGTTTTATTTTATTTTATTTTATTTTTATTTTATTTTGTTTTGTGCTTTGGTGCAGACACTTGGGTTCGTATCTCAGTGTCCGAGAAGGGGTCTGATGAGAAGCTGGGCACTTCGAAGCATGTCATCCCATACCATCGCTGTGCATAACGTTGTAATTTTTCCTCTAATATCAATTAACAAACAGTTTTACTTTATTTTATTTCATTTGTATTTTATTTTATTCAATTTTATTTTGTTTTGTTATATTTAATTGAATTTTTTATTTTTTTATTTATTTTTTTTTTTTATGTTAATTTAATTTGTTGTTGGTCTATGGTCTGTTCATTTTTACATATTTTTGTAAGTATAACGAGCTCAAGACCAATTTTTTTTTTCAATTATTTAATTTCATTTAATTTAATTTAATTTAATTAATTTTTTTTTTTTTTGATTTATTTGATTTTATATATTTTTTTATTTTATTTTATTTCTTTAGATTAATTTTATTTTATGTTACTTTATTTTATTTTAATTTATTTTAATGTACATATTTTACTTTATTTTATTTTATGTGATTTTATTTGATTTAACTTTGTTTAATTTATTTCATTACATTTCATTTTATTTTATTTTATTTTACTTAATTTTATGTTATTTTAATTTGTTTTATTTCGTTTTATTTTATTTTAAAAGTTAACATTGGAGTGCACGAGCGGCCTACTATGTAGACCACGGTTACATTTTTGTTGATAACAGCGTTGTTAGAGCGGCGCAGTTCCAGAAAAGCCCTTTGTATTAGACTTGTATTCAAGTCAATACCGTGCGTATTTCTGTGGATTAGCGGAAAAACCTCGGGCTCTTTTGAAATGGTCTACCTTAACAGACCACGCGTGCATTGGTGTAAAAAAGGGGCGCGTGTACTGTAGTGTTAAGGTTTTGGCCCAATGCAAGCTTGCTTTGTTGACTTTGTCTACTTTACCTAACCTTGCTTTTATTTGAAAGCTTCTATGGCTAAATAGAAGCTTCGAAATTATCTTATTTTAGGTATTAAGTCTTTGATTGGAACATTTTTGCTCAGTAAATCTATGGCATAACATTTTTTGCAAAAAACTTTTTCTAAAAATTAAACACCCTAATATTCATATGTATACGAGGTGTGTTCAAAAAGTATCGCGAATTTCGAATTTTCGCTGGTTACGTATATTCGAATTTCGAATTTTTTGTGGCGTTATGTTGGTACTCATGTCTCTTACTTATGCCGACAAGCTCGGCCATTTTGAATGTTCAGTTAATTGTTGACAGCTGCTTTGCTTGCACGTGTTTTGGATCGTCTTCGATTTTTACGCGAAATTCGTACCAAAATTGCTCAATTGTGACCAAAAACAGCATCGCATGAACATTGCTAATTTGCTCCAGAGGGTCATAACTGGTGACGAATCGTGGGTTTATAGTTATGACGTGGAAACCAAAGCTCAATCATCTCAATGGAAGCTGCCGCACGAACCAAGACCGAAAAAAGCGCGCCAAGTTCGGTCGAATGTGAAAGTTTTGCTGACAGTTTTCTTCGATTGCAGGGGCGTGGTGCATCATGAGTTCTTGCCACAGGGAAGAACGGTCAATAAGGAATATTACCTGCAAGTTATGCGCAATTTGCGCGAAGCAATCCGCCAGAAACGCCCGGATTTGTGGAAGAACAAAAATTGGCTTTTGCACCACGATAACGCCCCTGCTCACGCATCGTTGCTTGTGCGCGACTTTTTGGCCAAAAACAACACACTAATGATGCCGCAGTCACCGTATTCCCCAGATCTGGCCCCCTGTGACTTTTTCTTGTTCCCTAAACTGAAGAGGCCCATGAAAGGACGACGTTACGTTTCTCTTGACGAGATAAAGACGGCATCGAAGGAGGAGCCGAACAAGATACAAAAAAATGATTTTTTGAAGTGCTTCGAAGACTGGAAAAACCGTTGGCACAAGTGTATAATATCTCATGGGGATTACTTTGAAGGGAACAAAATAGATATTCATGAATAAATAAATAATTTTTGAAAAAACACAAAATTCGCGATACTTTTTGAACACACCTCGTAGATATATATGAGTTGAGCTTTGAACGCATTGCATATTCCATATAAGATCCCTTTATACGAGTATCCCCTTTTTTGTATATTTTTTATTTCGTTTGCAGCTTTGTGAATCTGTAACTGATACCATACAAAAGGAAGTATTTGCAGGCACTGCTGGCGGGCAGTATGAAACACCTGATAGTGAGCAGGTGGAGTTTTTGGCATTGCGCATGCGTTCAGTGTCTGCAAAAATTTGGCAGATTGTAAGTACAAAGATTTAAGACGGTCAAAGATTAAAAAGTAAAGCAAACAGTTGGAAGAAGCGATCAATTTAAAGTTATTTTATGAATATATTTTAGTTGTGTGTTTTTGTTGTTCTTTTGATTTAATTAAGCTTAAATGTTTGCTTCTTTTAAAAGCACATTATAAATTTGATGCCACATAGCTTGCTAGAAGATTTTTGACTTGGAAAAGGAGGACTCTGCTTATAGGACCACGTTGCAAACGGGTGCAATCCCTTGGACTAAGAAGCAAAAAGGCTATTAAGAAAAAAGAAATGTTGGGCCAAAATGTCGACCACCACACCCCAATCCCTCACCATGCAAAAACTTCCCACCAACCGACTATGGTGAAGATAGGATGACAATCGTGAAATCGAGGAACATCGTCGACCAACTGTTTGGGATATATCGACGCGCCTTCAAACCTTATATCACTATCATCGCCGAGATATTCACGTTACGCCAAGTCCTGGAGAAGGGCCATAATGAGACACCATCTCTTTATCGATTTCACAACAACGTTAAATGAGTTGCCTGTATCCTGCCATGTGCCAACGTTACTTCCCTGCTAAGATTATCCTCCGGTGCGCAATGGCATCGTGTTAAACTAAACTACGTCAGGATAGGATAGAACCTCTTTAAGTCATTCGAAACTTGACGAGGCTTCTGTGATCTTTTTCTAACTTAATCTTGAAGAATATCATTCGAGCAGCAGAGCTGGCGTAAGTTAATGATTTTCATAACGTAGGTCTTAACAAGCTCGCAGCCTGCCTTCTCTGGCCGTTATAAAGATGTAAATAGAGTGCGTCTTGCGGTGAGGATGAGATGTAGTATTTACTGACTTTAAATTTGAAACTGTGAAGGAGTTTTAGGAAGCAGCATTAAAAGCGAAAATGAGGTGAGCATGGAAACTCAGCGGAGAATCACTCTTGCCAAAACGTGATACTTTGCAATGAGTAGGCAATCGAAAGAGTAAAGTTCACTCGATGAGCAGATATCACGATCTTTAAATTTCTCATCACTGGCATCGAATGAAAATGGCATGCCGTTTGGAGTATTGGAGTGGAAACCTATCCGGAAGATTTGTGGTCTTTCCTGATGACAACGAATAGAAAAGAAGGAAATCTAATGATGACTTGAGTTGAGTTCAACTACTAAGCTGACTAGATCATGTTATGTGCATGAACAAAGAAGCTTCGTCCCAGAAGGTTATTCTATCAACACACGAATTCTGCAGCATCTAAGGGGCTTAAAAGAGATGGACGACTTACGTGCTTCGATAAATAGCCTAAAATAGCTTTAAAGGGTTATGATTCCGATGCTGATTCTATCTTTTTCGAAGCAGTAACGCAGTTAATAATATTTTTTTTTAGTCTAGGATCATCTTATTTCTCAAACTGTGATAATAAAATACTTAAGTACACTTTGGCTCTTCAATTTATCGTCCTTTTCCAAAAAGTAAAAACACTCAACCCTCAATCATTTGAATTGCACCAAATTTAAACGTCAACATTCTTGCGTTGGCTGCGATTAATAAATGGAGCCGCAATGGACGTCAGAAATGATGATTGTTTACTGAATGCAGTCAAAGCAGCAGTGGCGCTTAAAATCTGAATGTCAGAGGTATGCGGGGTAAGGGGGCATATGCAGTAAAGACCTCAACCCAACACCAATAAACGTCAAAGTCCCAAATGATTTTTGGCCACATAAATTATTTTTGAAAAACAAGCAAGTTGCACTAATATTTACGACCAATTTATTTTGTTTTTGTTTTTCCACATTTGTTTCACTGCAATTTTTATGAATTTTTTGCTCCATGAGAAATGTTGGATATGAGCCAAAGGATTGATTTATTTATGTGCGTTATGAGTGAAATTTTCACGGCTCTCAATTGGCCTGCAATTGAGCGCTTGATATTTGACGTGAATTTATGTGATGGTGAAAAGTTGTTGCTGGTAGCTGCTTTTATATATACCCTGCTGCACAAATAATGGGATATTACCTTGTTTTTTTCGCAAGCGACTTACATATGAATAACATAAAAATTTTTTTTTTTTTCAAAATTTGAAATTTGTTTTAGAAATCAAATGTGGCCTTTTAAGATAGCAAGCAACATTGTAAACGTTTATATTTCTTCCGCTTGCTTACAATTCAAAAATTTTTTCTAGGCAAGTACAAATGTATCTAAAATTAAAATGACTGATAAAAAGATACTTGTTGAACTAGCCGTGCAAAATAAGAACTTATAAACATCGGAGTTTACAAGCCAAATTGTTCATCAGTGTAGCCTTTGGCTTAGTCCAGTGCAACATATTTGGAGTAGAGATACCACGAAGATTCTATTCCGAATTCGTAACTTCGAAACAATTGGTTGATGTAGACGACTGAAGAAATATAAAGAAACCGTGCCAAACGGTAGTAGTAAAGTATGATGGAAATTTTTGCCAGTTGTGAGATGATAATATATTCGTGTTCCCAGAAACCGGTATTAGACTATTTTTTTACTATAGGAAAATATGCCTCACCATCTTTTTGCTGTTGGTCCCTAATCGGTTTCTGAAGAATTTCCGCATGCAGTTGGGAAACCGACTAGTGTAAACTTTGCTTCAACTGCGGATTTCGGTTCCTATTCTGATGACCCAAATTTGAAAAATCATTCTGATTCTGGCTCAATTCCGTAGCAGCCCTAGCCTGGATATCGCTAATATTGTTGATCTAAAATATAACGGTAGCCTTTTAGACTGCAACAAGTATTAGATCGCTTTTAAAATTCAGCCAAGTTCAAAAACTTAGCCACGCTCACTTTGCTATTGAAACGTGCGAATATCCCTCCGAGAGAACTATACGTTGATCCTGGCACCCGCTACTTTAAAGGAACCTCCAAATAACACTAACGTCAAACTTGAATCGCAATAGTAGGACCCATCTTTTTCGTCATCAAATAATATTTCTATGACTTCTTAGAATGCACGTACAAGCCCTGCCTCCGCGACGACAACTGTAGGCAATATTTTGGACCCCAATCAGCCTTGAAATATCGACCAAGCCACCCGTCTGTCTTCATTTCAAAAGACGCGAAACCAAATCGATAACACCGATGGTGAACATAACTCTTTCTATATTTTGCACCCACTAATCTCTACTGCATAGAACATTATGGGACTCTCATGAGCCGTCTAAAAAATTGTTATCGGTTCTGCTAGGGACATAATAGTACTAAACGGCTTTTTTAGAAAAATACTATTGAGGTTGGAGGAGGTGATGCTTGAATACTGGCCTGGAGTTTTTAAAGACCGTACCAAAAAGCGAAGGACATGATGAAAACGGTAATCGATGATAAGGTGAGACTAGGAAACAAGCCGTCAGGACCTCCCAGCGATGTGATAACTTACCAGTTATGGCAATTTTAATGTATCTTTAGAGAGCTTTGGGCCTTAACTGTCTTTCTGCAAGATTTTCCTTCCATAACTGTTTACTACAAATTTAAAACTATGACAGTACTATTTATTTTTTTGGGAACGAGAGCTGACACGGAAAGAAAAAAACGTTTCAAAATTCAATGCAGAAACCTTTCGTCAAAGAGATGCTATCTTTGACTGAGTAGGCAGTTTAGAAGTTAAGTTATCTATCGGGGAAAGAAGACCATGCTCTATACTTGTAATTCTCTCATCATTCCTGTCCTGCTATGTGGATCGGAATTATAAAATGTGTCAAGATGGGATGAGCCTTGAAGTTTTAGAGACTTGTCCGAAAGATTTATGGCCCTTCCGTCATGCTTATGGGCAGTAATGAAGGAAATTTAACGATGAGCTCTACGCAGATGTGCGCATAGTGCAGCGGATTTTATCCCAAAGGCTTCCCTGGTTAGGTCGTGTTTTGCGTCGTTGCGGCACAGAAAATATTCTTACTGACACCCGTCAGCAGAGGAATTTATACGCACTCATCAAGTTGAAAAAAATTTAATAATTTTGTGATCTCCCTTAGTGTTTCCAATTGGCGTCAATTAGGGCTAAAAAGGAATGACAACAGTCTTTGTTGAATAAAAAAAAATATTTGGCGCGAAATACCTACAAAAAGATTAAGGCCAAGCTTCTCTACCAATTTGTAGTGTGTTGCTTCTAATTTTTTGTTCAAATTGGCGAGACCTACAGTTTTGTGCCGAATCCGAACGGCATCTGCAAAACCGATGAATTTTTGCTGAGAAGCCTTCCATGGCAGAAATACACTCGGAGGGGCGACCTCGTTTTGAAAAAAACTTTTTCAAACCGCTTTTGATGTTACCTGTCCCAGGAATCGAACCTTGGACTTACGGTGTCCTAATCCAGCAGCACTATCTAACGTTCTCTTTTAATATTGAATTATTTTACTATTAAAATGATTTGCTCAAGTGTGAGACCGCTGAGTTATTCGCATCTGGATTGGCCACCTCATTTTCTTATGAAAATCCCGATTAGATATTGCAACTCTAACTACACCTTTTCCATATTGAATTCAGAAAACATCAATTGAATTTCAGATTAGGCAATTGGATTTCAGAATGTGTGAATTTGATTTCAGAAACAGGCATTTGGATTTCAGAATGTGTCAATTGGATTTCAGAATAGGCAATTGGAATTCAGAATGTGTGAATTTGATTTCAGAAATGGACAATTGGATTTCGGAAAGCTTCAATTGGGTTTCGGAAGGCGTAAATTTATTACGCATAGTTGGAAAATAATACAAATTACACAGTTATCGCGAAACTCCATTTTTAAGAACAAAATTACAACTGACCGGCACAAAATTTAGGAATTAATTGACTCCATAGCAAATAATTTTTGCATATTTCATGGCCTTCTTTATACAAAATCAAGTATTAGCATCGCAAAAACAGTTCGAAATGTATTTTCTGAAATCCACTTGACGATTTCTGAAATCCAATTGTCTATTTCTGCAATCAAATTCACACATTCTGAATTCCAATTGCCTGTTCTGAAATCCAATTGACACATTCCGAAATCCAATTGCCAAATGTGAAATTCAATTGTCGGTTTCTGAAATATAATTGGAGTTTTCTGAATCCAATCTGGAAAAGGTGTAGTTCTTTAGAATATTTCACAAACTGATCGGGAATTACAAGCGCGCAAGACAAATTTATTTAATTAGGAACTGGCGTGAAATTCAGCAGCTGGGTATATACTGCTCCAACATAAACATTTTGCAATCAGTTTTTTTTTCTTTCTGTAAATTAACAAATGCCGTGTTTATATGGCACAAATAGTACAAATATTTCTGAGCTCGCATATTTCGCTATGCAACTATGTAGGTACATCAGATACAGAACGTAAAAAATTTTAATTTTTTATTTTATGTCATGTTACATATCATATCGTTGCGCCTATAAATATATGTATGTAAGTCAGCTTTAATTTTTGCCAGTGTGGCCAATTCTGTGTTGGAAGAGAAATCCACTTTTTCTTCTTTTAATATGAAATAGGACGTTGCTGTACTACAATTCGATCAATCGACTCACTCAACTCTACTCAATCATCGATCATCCATCTCGCCCGACTTCGCTGATCCATTTGTATGACCTGTCATAACAACATAATCCCACTCTTCAGTTTCGAAAAGTATAATGCGGCACGTCATTGTAAACGTCGATATACACTCAATGATAATATTAAAAGTCAATTACAGTAATTGCTCTGGTAAAGCAGATAATTCCAATTCAACCAACACTATAATTATTTCGTACTTAATCTTCATCAAAGGCGAGCATGTCGAAATGCTAAAGAGGCCAGTTAAAATGAGGCATGCGAATCAAAACAATGTTGAAAGAAGGAAGTGGAAAGTTTGTCCTCTCTGATCTGTTGTGGCGGATGCAACATTTGACCCAGGCAAAGATGTAGCATTGTAGGCGAATACAGTTGTGGGTGCTAGCAGGTGAGAGGCGGTAGGGACTGATATTCACAGGCAGAACGACAAGAGAGTAGTAGATTCGTTTTTGAAGTTTTCCAGTTTTGACTTTCGGTTGAGTTTCAGAGTTTCATCGATTTCCAACTAGTAATTGTTACAAATGACTTCAATTATGGGGTGGGCTAAATTCCGAAAGCACAACATTTTTCTTTAAATTCAGCTTAAGATATGTATGAGATTGCTGCCTTCAGACTACCCTCGAATGGTGTAGTACCGCTTGGACTGTCTGCTAGGGTTAGATATCTCGGAATTATACTCGATAAGGAATTGTCTTGGAAACCTAATATGAAAGACAGGACTAGAAAGTAATCGGCTGCCTTGTACTGTTTCAAATTCATCAAAAGCGGAAGGCTCTTACCAAGAGCTACTTGGTGGTGAGCTTGAGTTCTTCACAGGCTGTATGGTTGACATAGTTTCTGCTATCAAGCTGATTCGTGTAATCCATCATTTTCCCGTGCTTTGTTGTTCTTGCTTTTACATCCCCAGCAGGCATCTCAGAAGCTCTGCACATGCGGAAATTGGCCCTGTTGATATCGTCTTTCCATGAAGACGTAGGCGCAGATAAGTGATACTGATACGACGTTGTTAACCTATCTCACGTTAGATGCCCCCCGAATTCCAAGGTAAGGCGGTCCGAAGTTCGTCGAGACCAAACATTGCTTTCACGAGATTATTGCTGATAAAAGATTTAACCGGGTGACAATGCGGCAGAGGGCTGCTTACATCGGTAACAAGACCCTAAACCTTGGTAGACCTTATCAGTGTTACAAAAAACAACAACAATAAGACGCTTTTTCATAGCTGCTACCAACCGTATTGAACAGAGTAGTATAATTCTCCCAAAAATCTAAAAAAAAAAATTCTGTAAGGACCAGAATGCCCCTGATGCACAAGAACTGTCACTACAGCTGCTATCATTTTATTAGGCAACGTGGTAGACATCTCAAGGCCCCATGGACTTCTTTGTTCCCCTGTCCATAGTGTTTCCTGTTGCATGGTGAAGGCAGATTTTGCATTCCTCGTCGTTATCCAAAAATGTCGATTTCATGTTTTTGTGGTTGTTTTCGTTTGAAGATGCAGTTTAATTCGAAAACAGCAAACCTATCGTAGCACTGAAGCTACTGTATTGTGTTATGGTTTACTTTCAATTGATAGTCATTTATATTTGGTGCAATGCGGTTGGTTGGATGACAGTTTTGATTCACCTTCCGGTTTGACGTTTAGCTACGGGAAAGTGCGTGATTTTTGCTGAAGTGGCAGCACCAAATGGTTCAATCCGTTCATATCAATCATCTGAAGGTAACGACCAATCAGAATGTTCCACCTGGCAATAATCACGCCACGTCAACGGGTAACGGAACTTTTCCATTGCGCAGTCGCGTTAAGCGAATAATTTTGGGCATAGCAGCGTCACCGGCATTCGACCAATTCAAAAAAGTATACATGATTTGAACGGGAGCGGTCGTGTCGCGGAGTGTGAAAAAGTGGTTTTAATTTGTGAAAACTGAATCTTACCTAAAACTCCAAGTGCTAAAGTTACGACAAGAAATTGTCAAGTTAAAAAAATTGGATTACAGCCAAATAAAATACAGCTTAGTACGTGTTTTCATTTTATCTCAATTATTCACTTTTACAGTGGTGCGCCTTGATAAATATAAAAGAAAAAAAAACTTAAGTTTAGTGTGGTGAAGTGGTTATTCAATTTTTTTGATTAAGTTGGTGAAGCAATTAAGAAAAGTTCTGTAAGAAAAATTGAATCGGAAGGACTCAGTCCTAAACTACAAAAACAAATATCCAAAGATATCAAGTTCAAAAGCGCTATAAGAACAAAAGCAAACAAAAACAACGAAAATAAAGTTTCAAAGTACAAAACGTAATAAGAAAAGAATTACAAAACAACATAAACCCAATAATTATACAAAAAAATAAACTTTAGAACCTTCTGAATAGAATTGTGTGGTCAATAAAAATATAATTAACATAGATACACATATAAACAAAAAAATCTACAAAAAGAATATAAAAACAAAATAAAGCTACAAAATTAAACTACAAAAACCACCGCAAAAATAACAACTTGGTGAGAATAAATAGCTAAAACAAACAAACCAACAAACAGAAAAGTTCACCAAACAACAAAAATAAATCACAACAACAACCACATCAGTAGCAGCAGTTGCAGCAGCCACAACAACATTCCTGGATATTCATCAGCATTGACAACAGCGGGGGCCGCCTTCACATAGGCCCACCGCCATAAACCGCAACAACAACAACGCGCACCAGGGCGCACGACGACCTCCAGCAGTGACATCAGCGAAGGCCGTTCTCATATAGGCCCACCGCACTATCAGCAACCACAACAATACCAGCAGCAGCAATTACAGCGAAGGCCGTTCTAATATAGGCCCACCGCACTAGCCTCAGCAGCAGTAGCAACAACCAAAGGTAACAACACAACCAGTAGTTAAATTAGCGGGGGCCGACGTATTATAGGCCCACCGCAGTAAACCATCGGCAACAACAACATCCAGCATTGACAACAGCGGGGGCCGCCATAATATAGGCCCGCCGCACTAGCAGCAGCGACCACAACACCAGCAGTAACAACAGCGAGGGCCGCCGTAATATAGGCCCGTCGCACCACCAGCAACAACGCGCAACAGGGCGCGCAACAACCAGCAGCAGTAATTACAGCGGGGGCCGTCCTCATATAGGCCCACCGCACGACGACATCCAGCATTGACATCAGCGGGGGCCGCCGTAATATAGGCCCGCCGCACTAGCAGCAGCAACAACAACACCAGCAGTAACATCAGCGAGGGCCGCCGTAATATAGGCCCGCCGCACTATTACCAACAACAACAACCGTAGCGCCCTTCAACGGCCTACTACAACTGGGTGAGACCTATCGAATATAGTTGCAGTTTTTTTTATACATCTAGATTAAAAAAATTAAATTACATAAGGAGAAATTAGTTAGGGAATAAGTTAAACATAAAAGGAACTTGAATTTTTTTGCTCGGGAAAAACTCAAATAATTTGAATCAATTACAGTAAGATTTGATAGATAGAAAATAAGAAGACAACCCACTGAAATAGGATAGATTAAGTGAGAAAAGAAAAATGTAGAGAAAAGGAAGGGTTTAGCTGTAAGAAAAAGTTAACTAATACCCAGATATATGAAGGAAGGTAAATAATGTAGGCTAAAGTTAGAAACTTGATTAGTAATTTTCAAAAAAAAAAAAAAAAAAAAAAAAAAAAAAAAAAAAAAAAATTTCATTTCTAACCGTATAAACAACTCAAATGTTCCCAAAAATCTTTGCTTATTTCTGAAAACATTTGAATATTCACAGAAATAAAATAAAGTACTTAAGACTAAACCAATAACAGTTATCCTAATAAAATAAATAAACACTATAGAATTTAAAAATACTAATAAATAAACTACCCTGGTAATACAAATAAATCTTAATAAAGTAAATCAAATATAGGTACTATTACATATAACAAGTTAAAGGCCGCATAAAAAAAAAAAAAAAAAAAAAAAAAAAAAAAAAAAATGAAAAAAATAATAATAAAAGTGAAATTATACGCTAAAAT
Source organism: Merzomyia westermanni (assembly GCA_949987695.1). Classification (NCBI taxonomy): domain Eukaryota; kingdom Metazoa; phylum Arthropoda; class Insecta; order Diptera; family Tephritidae; genus Merzomyia; species Merzomyia westermanni. The sequence goes on along the minus strand of OX465291.1, from coordinate 33,904,535 downwards.
AAATACATAAAAGCAAATTAAATGAGTAAATACTAAAATAAGACTAGAATACACCTAAACTAAAACTAAAATACTATAGGAAGGCAACGCTAATTTTTTTTTTGGGTTCTTGTTTGAGCTTTTTTTTTTGTTTGTAAACTTTAAATAGATACCTCCCCAACAAGCAAACTAAACATAAAATAAATGTTTAAAAAGGGTTTCCCGAAATACATATTAAGCTTACAAAGTTCCGATTTTTCGTTTACAAAACGTTTGGAATTAAACGTTATATAATGGAAACGACACGTTGTAAAAAAGGTAATAATGCAAGCTTATAAAAGCTTCTTATAGATGTTTTCATCACACCATATTTTTGTTATTTAGCTATTATAAATAAATACAGTTTTTGTAATGCACGTTAAATAAAATTTGTCATTTAATAACGGGAATGCTGACTTCCTTACTTGTTTAGAAGGCACATAGGATTATAGGTAAGGGGCCATCGGGAATTGGTTTGGTGCACCGATGGCCATGGATGAGGGTGGGTCAGCACCAGGGCGTCGCAACAACACCCGCGGCGCCCCCTTATAATGTTCGGCCTCTTTTTTTTTTTAAATTTTTTTCTTTTGCAGCAGGGTAACCGGTCATTTCCGGTTCGTTTAAAATTTCAGGGTTTCTTTTCGGTTAATTTAAATTTATCTTTGTTTTCTTCTTCCGTTCGTTATTTCAGTTTTAATTTCGTTTCATTTTCGGTTATTTTTAAATTTATATTTGAGTTAGTTTCGCTTTCGGTTATTTTTGAATTTTGATTTTCATTTTAAATATTTTAGTTGCCCGTTTCTTTTGAATTTATTTGATTTTTCGGTTTTTTTTATTTGAGTTTGAAATTTGAATGTCAACGGTCTGTCCGTGGCATCCGGTGTTTTAACCGGATGTTGTTTTAAAAGTTGTTTTGCGCGGTTTTGCATTTCCCCGCGTATTTCAAAAGGCACGATCTGACCTTTTCTCTGATTATGGCGCAGGACGGTAAGGTTGGCAAGAACCCACCCCAGCCGACAATGACTAGCCACAGTGCGACCTCATATCGTGCCGACCGCCTTCCTTACTGCTCCAATTTGTTGCGAAACCATAACAGATGGCGCCCAACGGCTGCCCTGAAGCGCTGATCGCGGTGACTTTTCGGGTCAGCTTGTGAGGTTGCACTATCCCGTAAGTCCCAGGTAGGCAGGCCCAGGAGCCGCCACCTGCGTTGCGACGGGATGGTGGGACTGATCAGGTTGTCCGGATTAGTCATCGTGTTCGGTAGCTATGGGCGCCCGCGAAACCATAACAGATGGCGCCCAACGTGGAAACCGAAGCGCTGACCGCGGTGACTTTTCGGGTCAGCTTGTGAGGTTTCACCATTCCGTAAGTCCCAGGTAGGCAGGCCCAGGAGCCGCCACCTGCGTTGCGACGGGATGGTGGGACTGATCAAGTTGTCCGGATGGGTCTTCGTGATCAGTAGCTGAGGGCTCCACGAGACTGAACGTCATGTCCACCGGAAGTTTTCATTTCACCCGGTGAGGTAGTGCTAAACGCACTTAGTTTTTTTGTAGTTTCAATTTTTTTTGTTGTCCCGGGTCTGTTGTCCGATGTCGGCTTCGGGAAATATATATGTCCGCTAAGTGGGGTTTAGTTTCTTTTGGGATTATTCATATTTATGTTTTTTGCCGAACGTGACGTTTTGTTTTGTCTTCGTCTTTTTTTTTTGTATGCATTTTTTTTGTAGGATCCTTACTCCTCCAACCAGTCTCAGGGAGGCAGCCCTTAGCAGCCCCTGCATTGCGGGAGGAGGAGTAGGGACCCCATATCCACCCCTTTCCAACTGCGCAAGTCTGGGGAAAAGCGGTACCTAACCGCATCCTTTCATTGCGGCGTGGTTGAGGAGGGGTGTTTCAAAAAAAAAAAAAATAAATATAATAAAGTTTTGACGTTTTGATCGCTGGTGTCCAGTGCTCCGACCAGTCTCAGGGAGGCAGCCATTAGCAGCCCCTGCATTGCGGTCCGGAGTACTGGAGTCCAAATAAATTTAAAATTTTGCCAATTTTCGCCATGGTACACCAACATGTCTCAGGGCGAGGTGTCTTATAACCACCCCTGCATTGCGGTAGGTGTACCTGGAAGAATGTCCTTGTCTAGTGTTATTTCGTTTTTTTGTTATGCCTATGCCTTCTAATGATGGGATGTCAGCATTCCCATTCAATATATAAATACACAACTAGCTTTTGCCAAACTTTATACCGTTTTTGCTTTTTACATAGTACATTTCAACACGTATATTTACTAATAATCAATTTCTTTCAGCATATATATATTTATATGTATATATTTATTTTTTTTTGCCATATTCGCGGTAATCAGTTGATGCAAATATCGGTTAGGAAAATTTGCATTAATTAAATTTTTATTTTTCAAAACCTTGCAATCGTCGGCATTATAGGGTGGGGGAGTGAATCTTGAGTTTTTATACCCTCCAACCGCCCCTTGTAACCGAACACCTTTTTTCTCTTTGTTTATCTAACGGGTCATAGGTTCATAGGCCGTTTCCATGCTTCGGATATTCGTCCACAATAACCAGACTTTTGAATTTTTTTCCCACACTTACAATTTTATCTGGGTGTTTTGGCGGTCGGGGACAACTCGCCCAGTATCCTCCCCGAGCATTGACTTAATAGGGTATTTACATACGCTTCCATCGGAAGTAGTGGATAACCTGGCAATCCTTGGTTATGCGGATTGTCTTTCGGAGTTTTGACGAGTTCTCCTTAATTAAAATGTCTACCGGGTGAAAAGTTTTTTTTTACCATGGAACAAGCTTCTCCGGTAAATTTTTTTTGCTAAACCTTTTTGTGGGGGTGAAACCACTAGGACCAAAAATTTTCGGAGTTTTGACGAGTGCTCCTTTATTAAAATGTCTACAGCCGCGAAGCATTGTAACTAGGAAACCAAAATAAATTCTCCGTTTGCCTCGGAGTTTTGACGCGTTCTCCGATATCAAAATGTCTAACTAAATTACACGTTTTTCTTATAAGCCTATTTCGGTGGGGGTAAAGCCACTTAACCAATTTCCATTTGCCGCAAAGCCTACTAAACTATGAAACAAAATACTTCAAAAAAAAAATTTTCCTTTACTGGCGGATCTTCTTGCCCGGCTAGCTCGTGGTAGAACTAGAGACTCTTATCTAGGGGTGAGTCGTGCCCCACGTTTTACCCAGAAATGGCTTCCTTGCAAGTAAACCTTTTTCCTGTTCGCTTCATCGACCGGTCTTCGAAGCGAAGCAGGCCTGTTATGGTTTACTTTCAATTGATAGTCATTTATATTTGGTGCAATGCGGTTGGTTGGATGACAGTTTTGATTCACCTTCCGGTTTGACGTTTAGCTACGGGAAAGTGCGTGATTTTTGCTGAAGTGGCAGCACCAAATGGTTCAATCCGTTCATATCAATCATCTGAAGGTAACGACCAATCAGAATGTTCCACCTGGCAATAATCACGCCACGTCAACGGGTAACGGAACTTTTCCATTGCGCAGTCGCGTTAAGCGAATAATTTTGGGCATAGCAGCGTCACCGGCATTCGACCAATTCAAAAAAGTATACATGATTTGAACGGGAGCGGTCGTGTCGCGGAGTGTGAAAAAGTGGTTTTAATTTGTGAAAACTGAATCTTACCTAAAACTCCAAGTGCTAAAGTTACGACAAGAAATTGTCAAGTTAAAAAAATTGGATTACAGCCAAATAAAATACAGCTTAGTACGTGTTTTCATTTTATCTCAATTATTCACTTTTACAGTGGTGCGCCTTGATAAATATAAAAGAAAAAAAAACTTAAGTTTAGTGTGGTGAAGTGGTTATTCAATTTTTTTGATTAAGTTGGTGAAGCAATTAAGAAAAGTTCTGTAAGAAAAATTGAATCGGAAGGACTCAGTCCTAAACTACAAAAACAAATATCCAAAGATATCAAGTTCAAAAGCGCTATAAGAACAAAAGCAAACAAAAACAACGAAAATAAAGTTTCAAAGTACAAAACGCAATAAGAAAAGAATTACAAAACAACATAAACCCAATAATTATACAAAAAAATAAACTTTAGAACCTTCTGAATAGAATTGTGTGGTCAATAAAAATATAATTAACATAGATACACATATAAACAAAAAAATCTACAAAAAGAATATAAAAACAAAATAAAGCTACAAAATTAAACTACAAAAACCACCGCAAAAATAACAACTTGGTGAGAATAAATAGCTAAAACAAACAAACCAACAAACAGAAAAGTTCACCAAACAACAAAAATAAATCACAACAACAACCACATCAGTAGCAGCAGTTGCAGCAGCCACAACAACATTCCTGGATATTCATCAGCATTGACAACAGCGGGGGCCGCCTTCACATAGGCCCACCGCCATAAACCGCAACAACAACAACGCGCACCAGGGCGCACGACGACCTCCAGCAGTGACATCAGCGAAGGCCGTTCTCATATAGGCCCACCGCACTATCAGCAACCACAACAATACCAGCAGCAGCAATTACAGCGAAGGCCGTTCTAATATAGGCCCACCGCACTAGCCTCAGCAGCAGTAGCAACAACCAAAGGTAACAACACAACCAGTAGTTAAATTAGCGGGGGCCGACGTATTATAGGCCCACCGCAGTAAACCATCGGCAACAACAACATCCAGCATTGACAACAGCGGGGGCCGCCATAATATAGGCCCGCCGCACTAGCAGCAGCGACCACAACACCAGCAGTAACAACAGCGAGGGCCGCCGTAATATAGGCCCGTCGCACCACCAGCAACAACGCGCAACAGGGCGCGCAACAACCAGCAGCAGTAATTACAGCGGGGGCCGTCCTCATATAGGCCCACCGCACGACGACATCCAGCATTGACATCAGCGGGGGCCGCCGTAATATAGGCCCGCCGCACTAGCAGCAGCAACAACAACACCAGCAGTAACATCAGCGAGGGCCGCCGTAATATAGGCCCGCCGCACTATTACCAACAACAACAACCGTAGCGCCCTTCAACGGCCTACTACAACTGGGTGAGACCTATCGAATATAGTTGCAGTTTTTTTTATACATCTAGATTAAAAAAATTAAATTACATAAGGAGAAATTAGTTAGGGAATAAGTTAAACATAAAAGGAACTTGAATTTTTTTGCTCGGGAAAAACTCAAATAATTTGAATCAATTACAGTAAGATTTGATAGATAGAAAATAAGAAGACAACCCACTGAAATAGGATAGATTAAGTGAGAAAAGAAAAATGTAGAGAAAAGGAAGGGTTTAGCTGTAAGAAAAAGTTAACTAATACCCAGATATATGAAGGAAGGTAAATAATGTAGGCTAAAGTTAGAAACTTGATTAGTAATTTTCAAAAAAAAAAAAAAAAAAAAAAAAAAAAAAAAAAAAAAAAAAATTTCATTTCTAACCGTATAAACAACTCAAATGTTCCCAAAAATCTTTGCTTATTTCTGAAAACATTTGAATATTCACAGAAATAAAATAAAGTACTTAAGACTAAACCAATAACAGTTATCCTAATAAAATAAATAAACACTATAGAATTTAAAAATACTAATAAATAAACTACCCTGGTAATACAAATAAATCTTAATAAAGTAAATCAAATATAGGTACTATTACATATAACAAGTTAAAGGCCGCATAAAAAAAAAAAAAAAAAAAAAAAAAAAAATGAAAAAAATAATAATAAAAGTGAAATTATACGCTAAAATAAATACATAAAAGCAAATTAAATGAGTAAATACTAAAATAAGACTAGAATACACCTAAACTAAAACTAAAATACTATAGGAAGGCAACGCTAATTTTTTTTTTGGGTTCTTGTTTGAGCTTTTTTTTTTGTTTGTAAACTTTAAATAGATACCTCCCCAACAAGCAAACTAAACATAAAATAAATGTTTAAAAAGGGTTTCCCGAAATACATATTAAGCTTACAAAGTTCCGATTTTTCGTTTACAAAACGTTTGGAATTAAACGTTATATAATGGAAACGACACGTTGTAAAAAAGGTAATAATGCAAGCTTATAAAAGCTTCTTATAGATGTTTTCATCACACCATATTTTTGTTATTTAGCTATTATAAATAAATACAGTTTTTGTAATGCACGTTAAATAAAATTTGTCATTTAATAACGGGAATGCTGACTTCCTTACTTGTTTAGAAGGCACATAGGATTATAGGTAAGGGGCCATCGGGAATTGGTTTGGTGCACCGATGGCCATGGATGAGGGTGGGTCAGCACCAGGGCGTCGCAACAACACCCGCGGCGCCCCCTTATAATGTTCGGCCTCTTTTTTTTTTTAAATTTTTTTCTTTTGCAGCAGGGTAACCGGTCATTTCCGGTTCGTTTAAAATTTCAGGGTTTCTTTTCGGTTAATTTAAATTTATCTTTGTTTTCTTCTTCCGTTCGTTATTTCAGTTTTAATTTCGTTTCATTTTCGGTTATTTTTAAATTTATATTTGAGTTAGTTTCGCTTTCGGTTATTTTTGAATTTTGATTTTCATTTTAAATATTTTAGTTGCCCGTTTCTTTTGAATTTATTTGATTTTTCGGTTTTTTTTATTTGAGTTTGAAATTTGAATGTCAACGGTCTGTCCGTGGCATCCGGTGTTTTAACCGGATGTTGTTTTAAAAGTTGTTTTGCGCGGTTTTGCATTTCCCCGCGTATTTCAAAAGGCACGATCTGACCTTTTCTCTGATTATGGCGCAGGACGGTAAGGTTGGCAAGAACCCACCCCAGCCGACAATGACTAGCCACAGTGCGACCTCATATCGTGCCGACCGCCTTCCTTACTGCTCCAATTTGTTGCGATACCATAACAATTGAAAAATATAATAGTAGACGCTCGGTCCATGAGAGACACTCGCTTGCAGCTCTTAAGCCGAATAAACCAGGCTTACCCCATTGAAACTCGCTCACCTTCTGAAACCCCCTCAGAGTGCAGATTTGAAAACGTAGGAATCGGAATTAGGCTGACTACTTTCCCATCAGTATCTACAACAACACCCCATTATACTGTAAAGTTATTTGGTCATAATAAGCTTGCTTAGCCACCACTAGCCAACTGCTTGGAATGTAAAATATTTTTCGACTGCACTCAATTGCATTGCACATAGCTCTGAGCTCGCATATTTCACTTGCTACGTACGATATACGCAACAACATACATATCTACCTACATATTTTACGCACTCATTTCGCTTTGCGCCCCCTCCACCCTCGAATTAGCGACTAACCAAAGCCGTCGTCTTCAACAACATCACCAAAAGTTGAATTATTATCTGAATAACTGCCGTGTGGGTCACGTTTATCTGCAAGTTAAATAAACCATCCTTGACCATCAACATCACCATCACCATCACCATAATCATCATCAACCACATCAACGGCATAAGCAACACCAATATACATACGTACATACATATGGCATGTAAATATGTAAGAGCTCGTATTTTCTTGGCATAACAATTGGCGGCCAACAATTTTTAACTCGCCGGATTTATATAATAAACCAATTTTTATCATCGATTGACGGCTCGAATGAGTTCGATTGCCTTCTGCGAGTTTTTTTTTTTTTTCTTTCGGTGGAATGTAAGGAATTGTGGCAAACGATCGGTTTAGCGAAGGAGTAAATACTTTGGAATTCCCACACATACTGGTACTGGGTAACGCAGAGTGGCGGTGTGGCATTGTGCTGGCGCTTGCGACATATTCTAAGGCATCGTCCACATTTTTCCCATCTCATTCGGGGGCTCCTATACTATCGAATTCGGGAGTCAATTGCTTTTCTGTGATAGATTGTACTAGTTCGACTTAGCTTTGCTGCTTGAATTATCTTTCCCAGCATCAAGTAAAAAATAGGAAGTGGCTTTGTCTGAAGCGAGAAGGACAAGACCTTTCTACTACTTACGGAAGTAACGGTATTGCTCAACGTCGTAAGGCATAAGCTTGGCAGCGAGAGCAAACGTGATCAGCGCACAAAAATTTGCGCCATTACCCACCACTATGTATTGCAGTCAAACGCGTATGTTACTTGAAGATATAGTTTATGAGAGTTCGAAACTATTTGTTTTTATTGTTGTTGTTGGTGTTGGTCAAATTTGTAGTATTGACTATACCCTTAGAGTACACTTTTTTCATGCAATACACACATACTCACATCAGTAAATACGTATGGAGCCTGCAGAAGAAAACTCAGGCCAGTGGGACGAATTTGTGGTTCAAAACTAGGTCTAGATTTTCACTAGTTCGTATTGCATTTAAAAAAATATGCATTTTGCAATGTGCTTTATTTTATTTTATTTTTTTCAATTTCCTTTTTTTTTTCTTTATTATGTAGTAGTGCTACGCACACAAAGGTATATGGTATATTAACTTTAGTCACCTAACGGTGGTATGTAACAGCATACATGAATCGAGATAGATTGACTTATATATATCAAAATGTTCAGGACGAAAAGAGAAATTTATTAAGCCATGTCCGTCCGAAATTTTTGGAAATGGAAATGGCACCGCCTACTTTTGATTAAGTCAAATTCAGATATAATATAGTTGTTTAACATAGTTCTGAAAAATTTGTTTGTAAAATGTAAAACGCGATATTTTCATAACAATGCAAGCTATATCAATAAGATCTTGCATACATAATAAACTTTTCAAGCGAAACTCGACCGCAAAAACAATTTTGTGAATTTTGGGAAGAAGGCGTGGTAGCGCCCACTTTTCAGCATAAAAATTCTGCTATTTTCAAAAGCGATTTCTTGTAGCTCCAACTAGATATTTCAATCAAACTTGGTGAGCTACTTCTCAATAGTATGTAGTATACTCCTGCCAAAACTTAGGCAAATCGGATAACACACAAGTAAAATATCCGGGCATTTGTAGTAAAAAATTCAAAACGGCACACCACAAATTGGTAGGGAAGCTCGGCGCAAAAATCTTTTAGGAGGTTTATGATGATATACCTGTTGTATATCGCGTCATACATTTACATTTTTAAAAAATTAATTTACCCCTCGAAACTTATAACAGAAGTGTTTTTATTGAAAACAATCAGCTGGCTTTATAATACGAACTGAAAAGTATTAAAATAGACCTGCGTAAATTGGTATACCATAATAGATCAATACTAGGTATATAATGTTCGGTTCCACCCGAACTTAGACTTCGTTCCTTTTTTTTTTTTGATATTTTATTTCATTTCATTTTGTTATTTTTTTTTTTCATATTAGTTTTTTTGTTTTTTTTAGTTTACTTCACATAAATCTAATTTGAAAGTGGAGAAATGCAAAATAAACTCTTGTGTACAAATACATTTAATTACAATTTTTAATATAGCAGAAAGACATTTTACGGACTAGTTGGCTTAGAATTTATAGAAGATGTGAGGTAGTTTACATCTAGTTGGTTTGAATGCTGGGTTCTGCATGTACATGGTTTCTGCGTCGAATTATTGAACAATTTGTCGATCTGTAAACTCATAAATAAGCGAAATTAATAATAATGTTCACTGTTGTTGTTATTGCTCTCGCTGAAATTGGTGTTCGCTGTTATTAGGTGAGATTATTGCGCTGCAAAGTTATGGCACGAATGTTTTATCAAACCAAAACTTTTGGTTTATGTCTACCTTTTAGTATAGTTATGAATATACGGCGCCCTAACAGGAAAATCCTCCGTCCTACCAGGTAGCTGCTCTAGTTGAAAGTAATAATTATTTAGCAAAGCAGACTTCGATACTCCATAAGACAGACTTCGATCCTCGGCAATTCCTCCAGAGATTCGCAGACATCAAAACTGAGATATTCACGCTTTGCAAAAGTTGGGCAGCTAAAACAGGTGGAGTTATACAAATTTGTTTATGTCAGACAGTCACTGCATACATCCGTAAACAGGGTTACCATACCCCTGTCGCCCTCACGCCTTCCACCAAGGTGCGTTAACAATTGGAGCAGAGACGTGCACACAGAAATCTGCCCTAGGCGAAATTAAGTCCAAGGTCGAAATGCTGGAGTCGCGGGGGCCGCTGATTTGAAACAGTAGACATTCAATGCACGGCGACCATCCTTTTTAAAGTAGAAGCACTTCAGTAGACCAGTGATCCATTTAAGAGAATCGGCTTAGCCACCATATCGTACAGATAGTGTACCAACATTAGAGGGAGAGTCCCCAAGCGTTAGACTAGAACCGATACCCCAACTCGCATTTAAATTTAAAAATTTATTCACGTCACGTCTACATTAAAAAATTTTCTGATCATATAGGTTAGGTTAGGTTGCAAGGGCAGGACAGAGTACCTGGACTCTGCCCGACACTTAGGCCACTAAATAGGCCCATTGTGATACCCTCTGATCATATAGAAAGACTTTTTAAATGGAAAGACAGCTGATCGAATAAGCACAGGTTCGTGTCTTAAGTCTTTCATATTTACTTAAATTGAAATTCAAGCCAACAGCGCAAGCTTATTGCGATCAATTCAAATTAAATCTCTCTTCATTTACTGAATTTTACATTTAAGGTTAGATAAAATTGAAAACGTCTGATATTATCGACAACTTTTGACTGATGAATAAATCTAGCAACTAAAAGCATACCCACACAGCGGTACCAATTCAAAAACTACTTAGCTGAGATGTAAAATAGATTGCAATATGAAAACTCAGTGTGTCTTTACTAAATATTTCAATAGAATTACTAACATTATTCTACTGAATTAACAACAAAATCCTTTATGCTTAGTAGAATTTACTCAAAATGGCATTTAACGTAGTGAAGGAGCATATAAAATCAGCGAATTAATATCTGAAAAGTCTACTAAAGTGATAATTTAATGTGACACCTCGCTTGCGATTAAATGCCCAACAATGGTAAAGAAAAAAAGCTTTGATGTAAAAGTATGCGATTATGGGTGTGCTAGAGATGTGTACTAGAGATGACAATACCGTAAAATAGGGTATAAGCATTTGTTTAGTCTCTTCCGTTCGAGTTGAGTGTAATGGAAAGGAAAGACCTCTACTTTTGTGGCCCAATTCTGCATATTTCAACTTTATATTAATGTATAGATTGTCTTCCGCTAAGTTAAATCTCCTTCCAACGAAACCCAGGGCAACAAATTCATTCAGAGCGGGATCAATGGTTTCATTGCCAGTGTCACAATTTTCCTTTCTAACCGCTTAGTTCATTTCTTCGTGCACAGACAAACCTCAAAAATGCGATGAGTCTAAAAAGCCAAGAAATCTTGTGGGCCTTGCGTCATCTACCACAGCGCCCATGTAAAGCAACGCAACTCTTTTCTTGGGTTTGTGGGGGGAGAAACTAACCTGTCATTAACTGCTAAGAGCGTCTCCATTTACTCTTTCATCTCCTCCTTTTTTACCTTCCTCTCATTCGGCAGACATCTTCCCTCCTTCCTGTAGTTCTAAAGAATACCAAATTTACTAAGTTGCCAGTTAACCGCCACTTTTTTAGCCATTCTTAGACTCTCAGCTTCAGTCTTAAAAATTCAAATAAAAATCACGAAATCATCCCAAACATAGCATCACTGGTTGCCCAAGCAAAGATAACAAACAATATGTGTACGTATGTACGTAAAAGCAGGCTATTAACCAAGTCACCAAGCATAGTACAACAATCGCGTATGCATGCCCAATAACAACCTTTAAATGCCGAGACCTACCTGTTTTCTGTATCAACAATGCTCGCTTATGTTTGGTCATAATGTCCAATAAAAATCAAAATAAATTTTTAAAAGCTCATAAATATGCTGTAAAAATGTGACAGAACCTATGTTCAATGTTTTACGATTAATATGCACCAGCCGTAATAGGACAGCCTAAGAAGTTGTAGGGCGGCAAAACCAACAACAACAATAACAAAGAACATATAATGCTACTCGCTTGGTGTGATGCTGACACAACCCAGCCGACCAAGACGCACGTACTTTGCGAGACTAGCAAAATGTTCGGAAATGAGACCGCATGTGAAGCAAGAGATGTGGAAACTTTATATTAATTACAAATGCCTTGTAAATAAGCTCGCATGTATCGCAAAACACTAGCAATATGTTTCCGAAATAGAACTTTTATTTAAAGCATTATTATTTATATGTACTGGAGGTATTATTCATAGTTATTCAAGATATTCGTTTGAAAGGTGGATTAAGAATTTTTATACCTTTTACTAGTTGTTTCAATATTTCAAATAAAAACTTTTAAGATTTATTAAAAAATAAAAACAATAATACATTCAGATTTTCACTTTGCCTTGAGCTTATTTATTGTCATGAATATTTTAAAAATGTAATTTAGTTATTTAACTTTTTATTTTATTTGATTTTATTTTATTTTATGTAATTTTTATTTTATTAAATTTTTTTTTTGTAAATTATTATTGGTCTTCAATTATTAAAATATGTAAAAAGTCTTTGTTGAGCTCAAGGCTTTTTTTATTTTTAAATTAAATGATTTTTGTATTTCTAATTTTATTTGTCGATATTTCGATCTCAATCTGAAAAAAACACTCAATTGTGTAAGTGGTATTATGTATAGGGCACATTTTTGCATATTTTTATCTAATTATTGTTTTTGTCCACAGATGAAGATCGAAATATCGACAAATAAAATTAGAAATACAAAAAATATCTAATATCGTATTTAAATTTAAAAAGAAAAAAACCTTGAGATCAACAAACACTTTTTACAAATTTGATTTTTATTTGTTTTTTTTCTATTTTTTTTATATATTTTTTTTTTATTTTATTTTATATTATTTTATTTTATTTAATTTTATTTTATTTTATTTTATTTTATTTTATTTTATTTTACTTTATTTTATTTTTTTTTATTTTATTTTATTTTATTTGATTTGATTTTATTTTATTTCATTTTAATTACTTCTTCTTGCCGGCTTGATGTAATTAGATAGCAGAAAGGTCGCGAAAACGAATAATTGTTTTATTTTATTTTGTATTATTTCTTTCCCTTTATTTTATTTTATTTTACTTCATGTTATTGTTTTTTTACCTTATTTTATTTTACTTTATCTCATTTTATTTTATTTTATTTTATTTTTTATTATTTCTTTCATTTTATTTTATTTTATTTTTTATTTTGTGTTATTTTATTTTATTTTTTTTTAGTTTAGTTTGTTTTATTTTATTTTATTTTATTTTATTTTATTTTATTTTATTTTATTTTATTTTATTTTATTTTATTTTATTTTATTTTGTTTTATTTTATTTTATTTTGTTTTGTTTCATTTTATTTTATTTTATTAGAGTTTGCCACTGTCCGCTGGGTTTCTTTATCGGCATGTTTGTATGTGTGTGTATTAATGTCTATGCAAAGTGGCATTTGAAGATGTTTTTGATATGTTTTGACGCACAGTGGGCATAATATTACTTCAATTATGCTTAACTATTATAGAACAATTAAATAACCAGTTTTTGGTGCTGATTACATCTTGATGTTAATTTCATAAATTTTTAAAGGTTTGATACACCATACGCTAAAACGGACTCAACAGTCAAATTCTGCATTAAGCTGACCCATATCAGAAGCTTTCTCGGAAAGATTTATGCTCCTTCCCGGCATTCCAACGAGTTCGACTCAGATATGATCATAGTGCATCTTATTCAAGCTTTTTGTCATGTTATGCAATGAATGAACAAAGAAGCTCTGGCTCAAAATGGGTTTTTACTTAATTCTCAAGAGTTTTTGTGAGCATCCTTGATGACATTAAATAAAAGTAACTCCACAAGTTTTCCGGATAATTTTTAAAGTGGAGCTGCAGCTACTTTTTCTCTCCGAGGTGACGCGATATTATTCTGGAATTTTTGTATTGCTGCAAAAATTTCTTAATCTTTTAGCATTAAGGCGTTGGTAGCTGTATCGGCTGCTTTGTTGAATTAGACGCTCCATAGCTTGAGTGAACTCCTCTACCGAATCGGCCGGATCTCATGAATTAATATTGCACTGATAGAGCCAAAAATTGTACTGAAATTCTCTCATATTCTATAACATATTTTTCTAACTTTCTGATTGGTAAGGGTCCGTTTGCAAATACAGGTGAGGTAGCGAGAGTTGAAATGGTTGAAATGAAAGTTCTTGTCTGGATATTCCATTTTCTGGATAAGTATCAAATACTTTCGAGAACCAATGCCATCTGGTACTAACCCGAGCTTTAAATCGTCAAGATCTTAATTTCATGAGGGAAAACTTATTTTATCGGAAATTATATAAAAGAACACTGTCCCTAACGAAAGCTTAGCACCTAAACAATAGATAGTAAGATTTTAATAGAGTAGAACAAATTAAAGGCAATAAAAAAAGATAAATACTTGTGATCCAAGCAATAAAAAATAACTAGTGAAAACTCAAATAAATAACAATTAATAAAAAGTGGTAAAAATTTTAGATACTTCATAAAAACTTAACAATAGAGTCTAAGCCGAATTCAAGCAATAAGACATGAAATAAGACAAAAGCAAATGAAGAAGCAACAGCACATACACATTAGTATTACTGGTTTTTTGTGCAATGCAACAACTCGTCTGGTAGATATTGAATTGAAACTCAAATCCACTCTACGACTCCGCTATAAAACAAAGGAAATGAAACACCCTAGTGTATGTTAATATGTATAAACCACATTCTGAATGTGATTAAAGAAAATTCACATAAAATTAATAACCGTTTAAATTCTCATTAAGTATCACTGAATTTAGCTGCAACATGCCGCTGGTCACCTGCACAGCAGATGAAAGTCTTACATATTTTAAACTGCCAAGCTCGGCAACTTTATTCCCTATTTATGCATATGACATAGAAATTTTATGTTGATAGAACATTTCTGTTAAATACGCCATTAACCATGTTCATGATGTTGTAGTAGCAGTACTTCGCCTAACGGACACGTTCTTTCCAGGAATTGATATCAATCTCTTTTTAAAAAAATCCTAGAACACTTGCAGTTTCAAAGGAGTTGCACCCGAAACATTTTGCTCTTTCACTTCTTCTGCAGCTCTGATGTTGATTTGGGCGACAGTTGACAAGGGAGATAATCAACTCTATGAGAATGTTGTTATGAGTTTCTTAGGTTAAGTGTTCGTTTGGCGATCAACATTTCGTTTTCTATACCCCAAGCACTAATGACTCCTTCTGCTGGACAAGAGATTACCAATAGGTAGAAATCGAAAAATCAGGCAAAACCTTATCGCCGAAAGCAATAGATTGATTGCTGATTTTACGATTGTTCATATTTTGCCAACACCAGTACAGAGGCTGTAGGTTGAGTTGGGTTGACTTATTCTTATTTTCCAATCGTATGGTTTCTGACTAGGTCCCTGATCGGCAGATTTACTAGATGGAAATGTCAGATTTGACAAAGATGTCTCCACAGAGCCGCAGCAGAACTTGGAGCACGTTGTTGAAGGCCAATGATATCTTGCCTCAGGTTATATAGGCAGTCATCTCGTGGGTGAAGAAGAAAGTAGATTTGGTTTCTCTTTTTTGATCAGAAATCTTCGGCAAACCCCCAAGTAAAATAAAATTTAAAAAATTACATAAAATAAAACAATACAAAATAAAAAATTGAAAAATCAAATTTAAAAAAATTATAAAATAAAATAAAGAAAATTTAAAAAAAAATAAAAGAAAATAATTATTCGTTTTCGCGACCTTGCTGCTAATTTTGAAAAATCACCGACCTCAAGCCTGCAAGAAGAAGTATTAAAATAGAATAAAATAAAATAAAATAAAATAAAATAAAATAAAATAAAATAAAATAAAATAAAATAAAATAAAATAATATAAAATAAAATAAAATAAAATAAAATAAAATAAAATAAAATAAAATTAAATTAAATTAAATAAACAAAACAAAATAAAAAAAAAATAAAATAAAGTTAAATTAAATAAAATAAAATTAAATAAAATAAAAAACGATAAAATAATTTTAAAAAAATAAATAAAATAAAATAAAATAAAATAGAATAATATCAAAGAAAATAAAATAAAATAAAATAAAATAAAATAAAAGAAAACAAAATAAAATAAAACAAAATTAAATAAAATAAATTAAAATAAAATAAAATGAAATAAGATACAATTAAATGAAATAAAATAAAATAAAATAAAATAAAATAAAAAATAAAATAAATTAGAACAAAATAAAATAAAAAATAAAGTAAAATAAAATAAAATAGAACAAAGTAAAATAAAAGAGTTACCTTATTTTTGGAAATTTTTTTTTCATATAAATTTGTATTAAAGAAAATGCGTCTTCCGGGTAGAAAAAAATTTAACAAACTCAATAGAACTAAATAAACGTAATAAACATAATAACTTAGTTAAATTTAGGTGCAGGGTTCAAATGTTTGCACATCAAACTTCACGAGTACTTGGTACTCACGCTTTTTTTTTTCTTAGAAAAATTAGTATGTACTTACCGTTATTATTAGTAGCATTAATGCGGCATAACTTTTTGAATAGCAGCATCTTTTTTGTATTTATCGAGATTAGCCAATGTTAGAAAGAAAACATTCGGATCAAACTTTTTATTTATTTATATGTAATATTAGTTTTATTTGTAGTATTTTAGCACACTCTCAGTATATATCAAACATATTCCAATTTTCGGAATATCGACCATATATAATATCATTCAACACAACTATTTTTTTGTGCGCCATTACATTTTCTCTTGTTTACACGGGAAGCGGTTTTTTTCATTACACAAAGAAAAATACAACCATTTTTACACTTTTCGATTTTCACACATAATAATTGAAATTTTTTCGCATATGAAAAGCCAACACACAAACTTTACTTAGGCTTAAACTTATTTCCTACTTGCTTGTGTGTTGTGTGTGTTTATTTAGATAAAATGCATCATAACTTCATTCATAAAATTTAAGTACACACCATGGGAATTTTAGCAGCTTTTTTCGATTTAGTGCATCATGCGCTTCCGCCAATCAAAACAAAACACAATCTGCGATAACAACAAAATAACAAGTTTGTCAGTTTTGCAGCTACACAAGCGACATGGCCGAAACAGTCACTAAAACAATTCGTCGCTCACTTATTGATTGTATTAAAGCGGAAAAGCGTACGCATGCGCAATCACACTTTGTTTGTTTCAGTTGCCGCTTGGTCTAATGACACGAATATGAAGTGTAAACTTAGCTCTGGCACGTGCCGCATGTATTTACGTTTGACCAAACACTGTGGTGGCAAAAGCAGTGGAGGAAGTGGTAATATTGTTGGTAACAGAATGGAAACAGCTGATGCGTAGCTGGAGAAATTACGAATTTAGTAAAAAGAAATTAAACACATTAACGGTTGTTTTACACACCTTTTATGCTTAAGAAAGTTGGGTTGCAAAGCAAAGGAAACCAAGCAAAGCAGTCAACATTGACACTTTTTTTGAGTGTTGCCGTCTTCTTTTTTCAGTTTCACACTTTTTTTCTGGTTTTTTAGGCTTTAAATGTTTTAAGGTTTTCTAGCTATTAGGCTCAGTGAAGTGCAGTGACGCAGTCTGCTTAAATGCAACTTTAATAGAGTTTACCGTGCAAAAAAAAATTTTTTTTTTTATAGTATGTTTAATATTATTATTGGTCTAAATTTAAATACATTTTTTTATTTTTTTTGATTTCCAATATTTTTCGTTTTCATTATATTCATTAATATTTTTTTTTCCTTAAATTTTTTTTCTTTGTGTTTTTTTTAATTTCCCAATTTTCTTGAACTCATAACGTTAACTGCAGGTGGAAATCGTCTTTAATAAACGCCCGTTGGAATTTCACTTTACTTCTGAACCATACCACGAGTAATTAACGAATAAAAAGTAAATTTCAGCAAATGCCCTCAACGTTATTGAAATGTTCATATGTTAGTAGGTATGTTTGTGAGCAGACAATGGAACAGAATGCGTTTGTTAGTGGATAATGTGCAAGTAACTGGGCTAAAAAGTACATAAAAGACATACATACATACAGTTAATCAAAGTGCAAATCGGACATCTATTTTCGCAAGTTTATGATGATTAAGAGTGGAATTTAAGGAATTTTTGCAATTTTGTAATAGATCGTGACAAGCGTTAAGTGAAAGCGTGCAACGTGTTTAAGCGACATAAGCTATAACGATTTATTTCGTCTATTTTATTTACGCTGCACTCTCTTGTAATTCGCAAGCAGCTTATGAAATATCCCAAAGATATAGTTTATGTTTTGTAATCCCAAAGGGGGGTTTTCCAAAACGGAAATGAGGAAGCCAATCCCGTGCAATGCCTCAGAGCCAACAGTGCTCGCCCCCAATTAATACATACACGGTGTAAAGGTGTCCCACACCCCCCGTTCTATATAGAACAAATAACTGAAATAAAAAATACTCATAATTCAATAATTTACTATTCCCAAAACATCGCCCCTATGCAATATGTGCAAGGGGGGTTTTTCAGAGCGAGAATGAGGAAGCCAATCCCGTGCAATGCCTCAGAGCCAACAGTGCTCGCCCCCAATTAAAAAATACAAGGTGTAACAGGTGCACTGCACCCCGTTCTATATAGAACAAATAATTTAATAAATAAAATAATAATTAAATACATATTAGAAAAGGGCTCCCTATAGTAAACATGTGCACCGCACACCCCCTTTTCCTCACTAAACCAATAATATAATATAAATAATAAAATAAAATAAAAAATAACTCAAAAAAAAACTACTCGACCTCGATAAAGCTTAGACACAACGCAAAGAACAAATTGTAGCGGAGGAAGACTCAAATCTTATAACTTTAAATGTCATTCACGTACATATATTTGTATATCAGCTACTATCTTGGAAACTGCTTCATAAATTTGAAAGAAATTTATAAGAGCACGGAATGTATTTTAACAATGTTGCCACCTATTTAAAAAAAAATTTTCATGGTAAATGAAAATGACAACGAAATTGCCAACTAAAATTAATTGTAATCAATATGAATTTATTTCGCTGCAATCTCGGAGACAGCTTCGGTAAATTTTACTTATAAATAAAGTGTAATACAATTTACTCTTTTACTTACATAATGCAACTGAAGATGGATTTACAAGGTTGCCACCTATTTGTATTTTACTTAAAATTAAATTAAATACAAAAACATTTGTATCAAACGATACTATACTAAATATTTTGCCATATTACCTCGGTAAACGCTTAGCATGGGCAGCAAACGAAAGGTATTTTGCACCAGATTTCACTAAAGGGATTTTTGTAGGGCTGCCACATAGCTTAAATTATATTTCCCAATGAATTCATACCCTTGATTATCCGCTTACATCTCTTCATCGGCCCAAGCTCTAAGAAATACTCTGAACCCTTTTACTAAGGCGTTGGCACTGAAGATTATCTTACAAGATTGCCACCCGTGTGAATTTCGCTTAAGTTAAAATTTATTTAAATACGCCAAAATGGGTATACATCGAACGGTATCTTTTGTTAGATCTCAATAAAAAAATGTTTGAGTGTGGCCAGCTCAGCTCATTAAATAATAATAATATAAATAAAGTTCTACATTCTTAGTTCTTTCACTTAGGTATTGACACTGAAGATTAGTTTACAAGGTTGCCACCTATTTGAATATTTAGTATAATAAATCGTAAACATCAGCAATGTTTCTTAGCTTGTTACCCAAAATTTTGTGAGCTCCATATGACATTCATTGCATATCGTTATATAAAAGGCTAAATCGTTATCTAGCGACAATTTTTATCACGAACATGCTCTATAGTTGGTATGGATTTCCGGGTATGAGGGAAGTGGGGGCAATAAGCAAGTAGACCACCTACCCAAATAAGGTGACACAACAGCATTTTATGATCCAGAGCCGTTTTCAAGGCACACCAAAGAACATGGAAAGGAGACCAGATTTAAAATAGGTTTTTAAAAATCACAAAAAATGTTCTCACTCGGCTGTAACTAACTGTAAAGGCATGTTTACATGGAAGCATAAATTTAATAAAAGTATGAAAGTACCAATACAAAAATGTTTATATGGCGTACGCGTTTGTATGTAGTGCATATGTATTTATGGTTTATGTTCAGGGAAAACGCTTCAGTGATTTTCGACGTTTTATTATTTTTTTCGCTCTGCCCAATTCTTCTACAATGTAATGCCAATAGCTCTGCTCCCCATCACTCGGTATTCCCTTACTGGAGCCAATATATATATATTAGTCTCGTTGCAGATAAAGGCTATACATCTCAGGGTCTCGGTGTGTTTACATCATCTTTGGTTTACATACTTACAACGGAAAATAAGAATATTTGGCAACTTTCTGCAACAAGGCACCAACTGCTGGAACTTGAAGTGATTTCTGGCCCAAAGAGTTCCGTCTTCTATATGCCAAATGTGGAGATTGGTTGGTCATCTTTTGGATCAAATGTGAAAAACGTAAACGGACCGGCTACTTCCCTCTAATGAAGATGCTTTTGCGGACAATTTATATGAAGAATTACCAATTCTTTCTTTAAACTCAGTCCAGGTTATGAAGTCAAACCTTTATGTCTTATTATCTCATTCGATACAGTTCTTAACGCATCACCATCTAGAGCAGCAAGTTCAAAGCTGTTATTCATGCAATATTTTACTCTTTATTTTATTTTATTTTATTTTAATTTACTTTATTTCATACATGCACTATTTTATTCTTTATTTTATTTTATTTTAATTTATTTTATTTCATTTAATTTACCTTAATTAAATTTTTTTTAATTTTATTTAATTTTTTATTTTTTTTTGTACTAGTAAACCCCCCTCGCTTCGCTGCATGTCAAAGCTAATAATATACTGAGTCTGATTTTAATCATTATCTCCCATACCAGATAGTATATGAAACTTAATTACATCGCTTATTGCAGCACTCATTTTTACCTTATGTTTGATACCCACATTGTACTAAAAACATTTTTGGTCACCTTGGCCCACATATCGGTCGATATCTCCTAAACTGGTCAAGACATTATAAAAAATGATATCTTAAATTTTAAGTTAAACGTTTAGTGATATAACGGTAAAAGTACCATTCAATTCCATTTAGCAGTTTTTGAGTGATGCGAGACGAAACATGCATACAGACAGACGATAATTCTAAAAACTGTTGGTTTGACTTCTATTGGCTTAATAATGATCCCTGCTTACCATTTTCCTTAAATATCTGCAATGTACAGACATAGACCTTTTACAATTTTTTTATATGTAAGGATTATTTTATTTGATTTTATTTTAACGTATGTCGTTGTTTCTTTCCATTACATTTTATTTTCAATTTCCATTTTGAAAACGTTTTTTCAAAGCGGAGTCGCCCCTTTGGCAGTTGTCGGCAACCCTCCGATCTTTGCGGACTCTGTTCGGAGTCGACATAAAACATCTAGGTCCCGGCAATTTGTAGGAAAAGTTAGAAGCGGAATACTTCATATAGGTATCACGCCAAATTATTATTATTATTATGACGTATCCCGAAAGTAAGGCTACGGGGGCGAACCGCATCGAAATTCGAAGTGAGAGGATATTGAGAGAATGTTATGGAGTTATTCTGGTAAATATCACTATGGACAGTTACATTCTGCCAGTTCTTCTTCTCTAAATGGTCATCTAACCGCCTGAGCGATTTCGACCGTCCAACATAGCCACTCGTTTCTTCTGAAGTCACATTGATAAGGCCCAATCAGTATGGTCACGTCAGGCTTTCGCATAATATGCTATCCTATATGCGATATTCGAAAGGATGATAGTTGGCGCAGTTTGCAGAGTCGAAGTTTTTGTGGATTCAGCATAGAACACTTCGATTCGAATTTTCAGACATGCATTCATGCGAGCATATTCTGCAAAGAAGCTAATGCATGCATGCAAACCTCAGCGCCAGCTGCTTTATTTCTTTTCAATCAGGATATTGTTATTCGCATCTGATTATAGTCGGGTTGTGGAACGTGAATTCCATCACCCTCGATTGTGGGTTTGGATTCGGCATCTTCCCTTGCTTCTTGCTCAATTTCTCTGTTTAAAAGGGCAGAAAAGTGATCCATCCTTAGTACTTTCTGAACATCGGCCACCTGGTCGCCCTTCTCATTTTTACAGGAGTTTTGCCCCGGGAATAAAACCTTCCGTCATTAGCCTAATTTCTGATAGATTTTTCGGGCGTTATTCCCGTTAGCTTGCATCTCAAGCTTTTTGATTTCTCACTTTTCCGGCTCTCGTTTTTCGCCCGAAAATTCCACGTCGCTTCTCTCTTCGACTCGCGTTAGTGTTCACACACTCTCCTTGTTGCATTCGCTCAGTGGCTACACAGAGGATACTTGGATGCAAGCGCCCGGAAGTAGTGGGCTGCTTGGGCCGCAAGCAAAAGAATCGCTCTGGCCATCACAAGGTAAATAGCGATCAGAAACTTTCTTCACTTGCGTGGATTTCTACACACGGCCCAACCTCAAATTATCATTAGCTAAACTAGTTTTTTTTTTGGTTCTTAGGAGCACCTTGCTCTATTAATTTACCTGCAACCGTATATGGCAACTATTTTAATACGTATACTTACTTCTTAACTAAGAATTGTAAAATGTTAAAACAACTTAAAATTACCAGCTAAAATGTAAAAGCATTTTTTATCGCAATAACTACAGTACGAATACGAGTAATTTCACATTCGAGTAAATATTCTTCGTAATGATACATACCAAGTACATAGTGCTTTATGTACTCATTAAGTCATACAAGAGGGTATGACGGTGAACAAATTTATCTAATGCCACAATGGGCAAAATGCATAACGACAACAAAATTATAGTACTTAAATAAAGGGAACTTCAATAAGGGCAAGTTTATTGTTAATAACTTCAGAAAGAAATAGCGGTTAAGAGCTAATTAAAGTCGTGTTCAGAAGTGATAGCCGACGATCCCTGCACATAGTGTCTGTATTATAGTAACTGATGTTACAAGAGAAATGAAGCTCCCACCATCCGCCTCCCTGAGGTGTATAAATTCCCAAGGGATCGGTAGTTATATTCCGATAACGGTCTAAATAGGTCGGTCTACTTGGAACCTTCCTAAAATCAAAGGTCACGCTACCGTTAGTTAGAATTTTTGATAGCTGCTTTCAAAAAATGCAGGATCTATTCACCCTTGTACCTAAAATCTAAACCTGTGTATTTACCGACTGATATTTGTTCGTTGAAAAGATTTCCATGGCGAAAATACTGTCTTGAGCCCTGACAAGTGATTATAGATAGCACTCCACTACTTTTCTAAGCATCCCTCATTGAACTACAACTAAGCTCCCAACCATAGAATGTACTTATCAATCGACCCAACCGCATTGTAAACCCCTTTTCCATTGCAGTAGAAGACGACATGCTAAGTTGAGCAGGAGACAAATGAACGATTGCGCACTTTAATATTTTTCTTAGCTAATCGTACAAGCTGAAACAATTTTAAACTAAACAACCACCACCACAACGACTACATAGCTATAGCAGGTCGCATTTATATCAAATGGCTAATGAGTCTGACGACCAAGTTCTAGCCGCGTATAAAGCACCACCACTGCCAATGTAAAGTATACCGCCAAAAGCGCAAAAGAGCTTACAGCCAACAATCGAGCCACCAACCAGCCAACCTGCATGATCAGCAACAATCGTGGCGGTGGTATACCGTTGTGTCGTGTTATCTGAACCTGAACGCAATTCTTCTTCAACTCGTTTCCTGCCTGCAATTCATCAACACGCCTGCTCGGTGTGATATGGTACGTGTACGTGTGTGCTATATGAACTGTCCACGCTTCACTGACAACAAAGAAAGTTAAAGTACATAGAGACATACAAATAATTAAAAGTTTTTTTACATAGAATAGGTGAATAGATAATATTGGCGCATAAAAAACCTCATAGCTCACACTTCAAGCCAATGGGGGGAAGACAGTTTTAAATTCAAAAAGTTCATATAAAGAACAAATTGCGTGCTCGGTAACTATTAAAAAGCATTTTCATAATACTCTTTAAAGTTTGAAGCCACTCTTAATACACCGTGTTCACCTGTCGACGTGATTGCAATGATGCCTATCTAATGTTATATGCGCATTAGGGTGTCGGATTTCAATTGTTTTCACGCAAACGGGAGCTATTTATTTTTAACAAAATAAATAAGAAAATTTTTTCGATTCTAGAGAACTTGTTGAATCAAATAAAATCACCTTAAAACGCTTTGATTAAGGCCTAATTATGTGAAACAACATGACAATTTGTTTTAGTCCATTTAAAACTCAAAAATTACGATTTCAATATTTTATTCTTTGGTTTTTGTGGGATGGCTTACAGAAATTTATTTTTTAGAAAAACCTCAAAATAATATTATTTTTATTCATACTGACATTAAAGCTAAAGCTAAATTTAATTTTTATACCTGTTGAGCTGTGTAAGTTTTAACTATATCAGGGTAGTTTGGTAGTGTTAGAATTTTTCGAGGTAATTTAAACTTTTAACATTTGTTTTGAAAACGTATTCGATCACACTCCTATCATGTTATCTTAGATTAGTTTCCAAATTTTACCAGGTTTATGACTGCCATAAGCCTAGACATCCAAATAGACAAATGTTGGATGACAGTCTGCCGCCCATTAATATAAAATTCGAGCTTAAATTTTAGACCATTCGTCGGTTTAAGCAATTTTTAAAACTTTTTTGAAAGAAATTCCAAACCTTTTAATTACCTACATCAATTTTCAATTTCTTGCGGTTTAGTTTTAAAGCCGAACTGAAAAAAACGGAAAAAATTGTTTACATTTTTTTTTTCATTTATTTTTGAAAGGTTTTTCAAGTCATTGAATTTTTCTCATTACAGTTTTGTGTGCGCCGTAGTTTAGTGGGTGGAATAGACGACTCTGATGCGGGGACAGTTGATTCGAATCCTGCCAACTGATGCAGATGTTTTTATGTTTTATTGTGAAAACATTTCTGGTTTAAAATTTAAACTCTTTTTATCACGCTCTTTTCCCCGAAAACTGGCATAATTTAAATTCTAAACCAAATTTGGTTTGCAGATATATGTAGCCCAAAAAGATTTAAATTTAGGATCAAATTTTTAGCCGTGTAAGAAAAAATCTTCATGAGCACTATGACGAGATCCATCTTTACATCGCTCATTCGTTTGATCCGCGGAACCATCTTGACACTGCGTCGGTAAATACCTCTCTCAGCTTTCTACCTGTGAACGCCGTTATTAACATCCAAGGTCCTTTATAGGGGGACTAGACTCAGTTTAGCTGAACTCCGATCTGGATATTGCAACAAATTAAAATCTTACTTATTTACGCCCGGTTTTTCAGTCCTTGGTTAAGCTCAGTTTAAACTAAGTTTGCTTAAACTCGGCATAAATTTAAACTCCAGTTAAACTGCAGAGCGGTTTTTCAGTGAGAGTTTAAGGCCGCTTTTAAGATTTGCTTTTTATACGGCAACATTGTTTTTTTTTTATCTAGATACGGCAACAGATGACATTTGTTTACATATTCAACGCCATTGCTTCTCCTCAGTATTGTAATAGTTAGGATTTCGCTAATTTCTGCATCACTATAATCACTTTCGTCAGATGATATATGCAGTATTTAATTAAATATAAAAATATCGTCCTTTTTTAATTGCGTTCATTTTATTGTTTCACAACCAAAACCATCAAATATGCAAACAGCTGACAGGTTAACTAGAGTTTAACCCTGCCAAATTGGCCGCTTAAACTACGTTTAAACTTCGTTTAAAGTTGACTGAAAAACTGCGTAACAAGTTAAAGCTTAGTTTAACTGACAAATTGAGTTGAGCTTGTACTGAAAAACCGGGCCTTATACTCAACCCGCCTTGCTTGTGGTTGTTCCAGTAATGAGTGTTTTGATAAAATTTAAGTGACGAGTGATAAATTTTGAAAAATTAAATAAAATTTAAATTATTATTCAATAATTTAAGAATAAAAAATAATTACCTAGATATTCCGCAAAATTATACCCACACATGCACATATTTGTAAAAAGCTTTTGCTTTATTTCGGGATAAATTGAGATTCACTGAGATTATTATACTCAAATTTTATGGTGCTAGTTCGGAGTCGTTGCTGGACAAAATAAGGCTGTTGCCGGAACTACTAGGTTTTATTCGGGTCGATGGAGAGATTTTTCTTATGTCACTTCAAACTCGACGGCACTCTAAATAAAGTTTAGAGTTAATTGAAAATTCATGCTGTGTGATATAAAAAATAAAAGGTTAGAACACTGTTTTTCTTATGAAATTATAAGGAAATAGCTAAAGTTTCTTTAAGAAAATAATTTAAGAAAAAAGGTGGAAGATCTACTTTCTTTCCCGGTAGAAGTGCGAACACTGTAGTGCATCCGTTTTTTATCAGTTAAACAAAATTGAATGCTTTTACTCGTAGCTCTTAAAGTTTTATATGGGACATTAGAGCGTTTTTCGATTTAGTTCTTATTATTAATACGGTAAAAACGAACACTCCAATGTACTAATACGAAGATATCATATAAATGGACTTGCAATGTAATGAGTTGCATAAACTAAACTTGTGATTTAACGAAGCGTAAGCCTTCCTAATACAAATACAAGTATATACCTACATAAATATGTACTCATTTGATAATTATGAAGCGATAAATTTATACACATATACACATGTGTCGGTATATATGTTTGTACATTTAGAAAATACACAACCCACAGGTGAATTATGCTTGCCTCATAATGGCATAAATTAAAATAAAATTAAAATTAAAATAGATCGCTTGGTATTTCAAAAATTTTATTTTTTAGCTAGCATATTGGCGGCCAGTATATCATTAGAGAAGAGGAAGATACCCTACTCCATTCAGTCAATGTACGAGATTACCCTTACCTTTCAGCCAAAATAATGCTATAGAACATGAATTAGATTTCATAAAACTCTTGAGTTTGTTTTTATCCAGAGCAATTACACTTTAGATAGGATCGGGGAAAGGTAAGGTCTCGGAGCTGAGGGCTGGTCAATGGGTTTATTCGTGGATGTGTAATTTTTGTTTAGGTGGGAAAATCCCTTTTCGGACTTGAATCCAGTACGATCTGGTACCTACACGCCTAACTCATCTCATCTGGGCGATCTGTTCTTTAAAAGGTATTTGAAACTAACGGGAAAGAGAGCAAGAATTTGATAACAAGTTGAGCACTGCAAACAAATTTCATCTCCTAAAAGTTCCGGTTATACTCGTATACTTACGTTACTGTTGATAGTTACCCAAATCCATAGTATATGTCTACTAGTAGCGCAACTTACTCCGAATCTGCACACACACACAGGGCGCGCTGTATGCAATAGTAAAACAATCAAATTTAAATACTGCAATATTGAACGTGAAGATATAAAACTCCCAAATTAGTGAATATAAAGTAGTTATAACACCTTATCAGTTACTATAAAATGTAAATTTCAGTTTATATTCAAGTTTTTAGTTGTAATTTATACTTTGAAACAACTCTGAACCCGATTTCCTTCATTCCACTCTCTCGGAGTACCTTCATCAACTGCCTTCCACTCCGATTCGCAAAAGAAGATGCCAAACTAGTAGACGTAAACAATTCCCAAATCTGTACTTTTCATTTACGCAAGGTAAATGAAAATAAAAATCAAATTTCTTCGTGATGTCGAGCATTTTTTCTTTCTTTTTACGTGGCTAACCCTGTATCTGCTCATTTTAGCTTTAAACGTTCTTTTAGTATTGTTGTTAAGACTTGTAACTGTTTTTCATCGCCGAGCAACCGCGATTAGTCGTCATCGTAACAGCTTGTTTACACATTCCAGTTCTACTAAGGGCAGATTTAAATCACTTTCTTCATAAGTTAATCTAAAAATAAAATAATTCTAGGAATTTACATAAAATTTAATTTTAAAGAAAATTACGATTAGTTATATGTCAAGAGAAAATTATTAACTAAATATTTTATAAAAATATAAAATGTCCAATGCAACAAAAATTAAATTGGACCCCATGCGTGTTACACTGGCGGACATTCAAAGAGCGGTAAGTTTTTAATAACTGTGCCTTAACGTGTGTCATTTAGGTGATGAGATGACGATTTGAACTGATGTCTTTTCTTCACACTACCTACCATATCTAGGATCAGTCGATTCTGAAAGTAAAAGGTCGGATTTGTCTATAGAAATCGTATGAAGTTGTTCGCAGCTAGTTCGGTGGTGTTGGCGGTACGTAACGCTTAGTATATTCTCTTCTGTCCTTAGTTTGTTTCTGATACATGTTGTAGTTGTTTCAACGAGAATGCTTATTCCCCTAATCCATGCGGAGATATCTAGGAAAAGTCGAGCCTCGATAAGTTTTCTCATCACTACGGCTCGAATGTCTGGGGCTTCGCTCCCGATACCAGACTTTATCAGCATCGCAAGTTGGTTTTCCAAGGAAAACTCTTTGGGGCCATAAGATGTCATATCGGTGAAGAACTTCGGGGCAAGTTTTACAGTTACAAACAACAACAACAATAACAACCTTCTTATCTCTTCTTAAATGTTAATATAGCTGAAGGCGTTTTCTCTGTACTTGTCGTTCAATCGTTTGACTAAGGCGAGGCAGCTTTAATCAGTTACATTCTCTATCTCAATAACGTATTTGAATATTCGTTAGATGCCTTCATAAGGCCTGTTGTAGTTGTATTAGCAGTACTTCATTGTGCTTAGTTGATGGACCACACCGGGTTATCTTAATATTGATAATCCTTTGCCGAATATGAATCCAGCAATCTACGGTATAAGCACCTGCTGCTGTAGAATGATTTCGACAAGAGTATATTCTAAGCCCTTAATCCGCAGGGTTTTTGGGAAAATATGACTGGGATCATTCTCCTTCCACACAATGACCACATATATACAACTCACTGTAATGTTCTTCTCTATTTTCTTTTATTAGATCACATTTACTAAGCAAGCTGAAGAGCTCAAAGCTTTTTCAGCAACACTGCAATGTGGACGCTCCACTGTCGACTCGGCCAAACATCAACCGAAACACATTAAAGTGACACTTCGAAAAACCAGCGAAATGCTATTATTCGAACAACGCAGCTTAACCGCCCTAGCAGATAGCGAAGAAGGCCAAGCAGTCGCTGAGGATAATGAACGTTATGAATATCTAACATCCGCGGAGGGTAGACGCCGACCCACCATTGAAGCTGAGGCACAAACTACTGCCCTGCTGTATAAAAGTCGCGAGCTAAACACTGAACGCATACGCGCCGATAATGTGGCATCATATGTTTCGAATTTCGAAATGTTCGACACCTATAAAGATCTACAAAGTACAACCAAAAGTGTTGCACTGGATGAACACAAGCAAATGGAGATCACCACTTATAAAGTGGAGGGTAAAGATACCTTCATCGACATTAATCAACAGCCCAACTTCCGTTTAGCGCTCATGATCACAATGCGTGCATTGGCGGGCAATATTTTCGAAAAACAACAAAGACGTTTTCGTAATATGCATATGCCCGACCCGTTGGCAGCACAAGTGAATTACCGTTATCGCACAGAGTTACTTTGGCACTTTCAATTACCACAAAATCTGGCAGGCGATAAATGTGTGAAAGCTGTCGCTGATCTCAGTTGGTGTCCAACGAATGGTGATTTACTCGCTGTAGCATATGGGGTCTATACATTTCGGGATGATAATGCTCAAGCCGATGGATGTGTTTGTATTTGGAGTATAAAAAATCCTGTTAATCCAGAACGGTACTACACGTATGATTTGCCTGTTATGGTCGTTGAATTTTCACGTTATAATCCTGAGTTATTGGCTGTGGGTTTATCGAATGGTACAATTGAGGTCTTGAATATAACTGAGCTCGAACAGCCACCGATTGCTAAGACAGCTAGAAAAACCTTACACAACTCTGAGCCAATTGTTGCTATAAAATGGATTGAGCAAAGTGAAGTAATTAATGATCAACGTTGTATTAAGCCATTTTTAGCTCTAGCACGTGATGGCTCCTTGACGAAATATAGCTTAATTAATAGTCCGCATTTGCTGGCTAATCAGTTGGTTTTATTGGATCGCATTGAAGTCCATCCCGAGGGTTTACAGTTGGAGGACAATAGTGAGTTGAAGCAATCGAATCGTCATCCACAGGGTTTACATCTTTGTTTGAATCCCACGCAAGATGATTTGTATTATGTTCTGACGGACGAGGGTTGCCTGCACAAATGCTCAACTCATTATCCACAACAGTATTTGTCAGTGCTGCAAGTGCAGACAGCTGGAGCTAATGCAATGGATTTTTCTCCGTGGTCACCTTTGCTCTATTTAACCTGCGGCAATGATTGGTGAGTAGATATATAAGTGTGATGTCGTCATAATTTGAGTGACTTTAAATATCTATTTCATATCCACAAACTCTAATAGATTTTTAAAAAAAATAAGTAAAATCCTTTTTTAGCATAGCTATATGGTCCTCAGTAGATAGTATAGGGTTTTCTTAGAGCAAGGACTATTTCAAATTTGAAATGTAGGAAAGATGTCCATCCCCGGGGAGCAGTACGAAGGGAACCGTCTTTTCATTTTAGGAAGAGTTCATCAGACCCCGAAAGGCAGTATATGCTTCTGTCTTTATCTAGCTTACCAGCTCTGTAAATCACACTGTTTTATTAATAACAAGATCAAGAGATTGAGGAATCTCTATCCCCTTCTGGTCGTTTTCTAAAACCAGTGGGACGTGATGTATTTTATATATGTACATCTAATTCTTTTTCGGTACGCTAACAATGAGATATGAAACCCGGCTAAGATGGGCCAATCCCCACATGCCGTGCCCCGTCATTCCTAACGACGATAAGAAACGCCAAAGAAGACTAAGCCCTTTTGCACACCGTTGTTTCAATGGCCGTCGTCTTAACCTCCCTCTGACATCGACGAGTGTTGATGGTAATTCGTCCTGGTGCTTTAGTTAACATCGTTGAATCGTAAAAACTGAGAGAGAGTCTTAGAACCGTCCTTGAAAGTTGCAAATCTGAAAGTATACTATTTGTCTAAGGCTCGATAAGAACTCATTTATTGGCGATAGACCTTTTGTTTTCAGAATTCCAACTCCCTTAGTTTTATAACAACCAACTAAGTAATGGATGAAAATATGAGTAGATAGCGTGGACTCTCAGAGCACTTAAACCACGTCAAAACTGATCGCCCCAGGGATCACAAACACAAGAAAGAATTCCTGCCTAGAGGCATGTAGCCAACCTCGACTACTTTCTGCCTCGAACGAGTTACCCATGCCAGCTGAAAGGTCGTGAAAGGCAAGTTTCCGGCTATCCACTTGGTTCCCTTACATAATCATTTTATCAGATCGAGTGCCAGGAAAGGACAGTTAAGTAAGATTCATTCTACCTACCTTTTGCTACAAAAATTTTGTTTCGTAAAATTTCAACTAGGTAAAAACTGATGCACAAACATCCAGCTATAAAACTAGGTCACCGGATACCTAGTGACTCTTAATAAATACAATAGTTATATGGGCGAGCTAGTGGGTTCCCTTTCTTAAACTTAGTAAGCCAAACTTTTTAAAAAGAAAACTAGTGATCTAACAATCCGGAAGCTCGCTAAGATCCGAAATGCGGCATATAAACTAATCCGAAGCTCCACATACTTCCAAATCAACTCAAATGATTCTCAATTATATTTGTTTGAATACAGCCATTTAAAATTTTCAACCAAAAGATACTAACTAACACACATTTTAAGGTCGATAAATATTTGGTTGGAGGGTATTTGTCAGCCCATAATCACATTGAAGCATCATCTACAACCCATCCACTGCGCCTATTGGAGTCGAACGCATTCCACAGTTATTATTTCCTTGTGTCGAAACTCGGTTGACATTTGGGATATCAAAAGGAGCACACTCAAGCCAATGTCATCCACCAACATAAATGGTGAATATTTTACTTGCTGTAGGTGAGTTTTTATCGGCTGTTCACTTCACATCTACCCATCTTCATCTCAATACTTTTAGGTTATCACTTTGTGGTCGCTCATTAGCCGTTGGCAATGAAATTGGAAGCATTTCGATGCTTGCGTTTGAGGATATGCCATTTCCAGCTCACTATCAGTACGATCAATTGGAGAGAACCATTTTCAATTTATTAGCCAGTGATAAAAAAATGACAGACAAGGTGAAAAGTCTGGGCTTCTTTGGTTATGCGGACCAAGTTAGATATAAGCCTAAACGTCGTAAAAGAGTAAAAAAGGATACAAAGGATAGCAATTAATATATTAAAAGTACTTAGCAACTTACCTCTTGTTTTCTGCTACATCAAGTTTTAATGGTGATGCTGTGGTTAGCTTTTCCTATCTGATCACTATCTATAGACCTTAGAGCTCCAATATGACCTTGTAGAAGCTAACATGGCGCTAAGTGTGGAACCAAAGTGGAAATCAATTCTTGAGGATTTTTTCTACAAAAGTTTGTAGTGTACCACACTCCATGGTTACACTTAAGGTACTATAGTTCGGACACTGTGGACAGTTTTAGCAAGTCATGTGCGAGAAGCGGGTTAGGGGCTTAGAATACGGGCGAGGTAGGCATACCGGTCCTAAGAGGCGACTAATATGCACAAAGGTAATGACGTGCAACTCGATGGTTGATCTGCGGATATGATGCCTCTCACCTTTCATTACCCATCTCTCCATCCTTACGGTAGGGGGGGTGACATGACCTAGAACGTTCCACTGTTCATACCAAATCGCTACCACGGCAGTCGCAAGAGAGTACCGGAGCGTACCGGATTCATATCCGGCCAAGGACTGTCAGTTCGACAGCACTCCCCAAAACCTTCGGGACAATAACAACAACAATACGGGAGGTACAACAAAAAAGATATACCTTCAGGGGGGGTCACTGCAACATGTTCGACTTAAGAGCTTACTGAAACACCCCTGAGCGAGGTCGGCTCTCAATCTTGCACTTCGACCGAACGATAACCTAAAAACCGACCTCGTCGAGCCGTGCTGTAATAGGTATAGTCTGGTATAGTAGGGTGTTTAGTAACCAAACCGCCTTGCTTAATCCTCCTTGATTTAAATGTTTCGCCTCTAAGTACCACAGGTATTCCTCAAAAGTTGGAAGCGAGGTCTTGGACGAGTGGGGTAGGGTTTAGCATATTGAAGTCTTTCGACCACGCCCTGTCCTGTTGTGGAGCCGGATTTTACTGTATTACTGCGGAAATCAAGACCAGTATAACCCGGTTTGGTCCATCACGTCCCTTTCCATGAATGGCTGCAAAGACAAAGCAAAGTTCTGTTACTGTTGGTGTTTTCAATTTCGCATCAATATGGGTATGCACCCATTAAGAAGAAGAATATAAGTTTTCTTGTAAGTAGTGCACATACTTATTTTCCATACTGTAGCTCAAGTGAATTTGTCATTGCAAGTAACGGGTTGCTTCACGGTTTACTAACAAATTTATTCAGTGATAAGTTTTAAATTTGTTTTCTTTTACCATGCACAAGTTCAACACGACCTCTTTCTAGGTAAGTAAAACCTTGTTTTTATCAATTACCCATGTCTTATCAGCCCCGAAATACCCAGAATGAACGGTGTGCCTAACACTTAGTTGAACTAGATTTTCTTTTGTATTTCCGAACTAAACTCGAAAGGTACCTACTCCACTGCCAACTGAATCACAACATCGTTTGCACTGCTAAACCACCTGCGCGCAAACTCAAATAACAATTACAGCATTAGAATCGGATAAATGCAAAGTATACCCCTAAATGCGTTGAAAAACCAACTAATTTTTTTGTTTTTTATTTTCATCTCTGCGGTTTTCTCAGTGCACATCGTTCAAGTTCAAAAAGCAGCGTACTTTGCGGTTTATGAGTGTCAACAATCAATGCAGAGGTTATGTGTCTCTCCTAAGTAAGCAAACATCGCATCGCTGTATCTAAAGCATTACATTAAAAGCAGTTATAATTGAACATTAAATTAAATACGAACGACATGACGGAAACGAATTTTGTATTGCCGTTATTGATGCCAGAGCGGCAATTGGTACGCACTTTTCCAGCGCCCTATAACGAGGTCATTTCACCCTATGCCGAGATGAAGGATTTTTCTAAAGCTGTACGTTTTGAGTCACAATGGCAACCGAAATTGAAGTTACGCCCACGTAAAGTCATTTTAATTGGCGATGTGGCAGTGGGTAAGACAACAATGGTGAATAGGTGAGTTGTGAGTTCTGTGGCTAGTACCAACGCTTGTATTCAGTAAATTAGTCTCATCGCAATCGTGCAATATTTTTTAAGGCGATGTCTGATAAAACTTTGTCGGCTCGCTTGACATTTAAAACTTTGGTAAAAAAGCGAAAAACGCGAATGGTATGTCACAATGAAGCGGGCTAGCACATTAGTTGCGTTCCAATCAGCTATCCAGATCAGGATCACGATCAAGATCTCACGGGAACGATACGGATCAGTTGTAAGAGAGTTGTTTGTGTAAATATATGTGTTTATATGTGTGTGGCTGTGCTACCAAGCAAATAAAGGTTGGCTGTCAAAAAATCTACTACAAAAAACTAAACGAACAGAGCTTCTATACGGATCCGAAATTGATCCAGATAAATATCAAGATCACAACGTTGTTGTTGCTTTTATACATATGCAAAATTTCTACCTGGATCACTCCTGATTGGAACGCGCCTATTGTTTATTTGTAAAGTGTGTATCGACAAAATGTGTTATAATGTACTTAGTTTATGAAAATATGGTCAAAGTTACCCGATTGACACTTTTAGTTTTAAATTTTTTGCGAATTTCATTAAATAAAACATACATTAATGAAATCTAAATGTCAACGCACGCAAAAAGATAGGACTTGGTCAAGTTTTTGCGTTGACGCGCGTTAAAAAACGTATATGAGACATGTTCCTTTGAACTACGTACATTTGATCTCGGCTGTCAAAACTTAAATGTCACGCAACGCGCCACAAAAGTTGTATCAGACATGGCCTTTAAAGATTCTGTAATTTGAGATCTTATTAAAGATACTGTCATCAAGATGCTGTCTACAAAAATTTACCAAAATATTGCAAATATGAATTTCAAAATCATATTCACCACGACAAGTCACTATTAGTGACTAGAGAATGACTTACTGAATACCGATGTGGATGTTTGACAGTGGTTTACAGTGTCTCTTGATAAATAGATTCTGCTTCGATAAATTTGCTGAAAAATACAAAGCTACAATTGGCGTCGATTTTGAAATCGAGAATTTTAATGTGTTGGGACAAAATTTCACACTTGAAATGTTAGTACTAAATTTAGTACTACGAAATGAGTTTTTAACACATTTTTTCATTTACTACTTTCCTGTAGGTGGGACACCGCTGGCCAAGAACGCTTCAAGTGCATTGCACAGGCTTATTATCGAAATGCTAATGGTAGGTTTACACATGCATATCTAAATTTAAGCAAACCATTGATTTCATTAAAAAGTTTATTTACAGTTATTATAGTCGTATTCGATATGTCGAAACCGGAAACATTGATTTCAGCAACAAAGTGGCTCAAAAATGCATTAGCTGTAAATACAATACAAATGCCTCTTACTTTTTTAGTTGGTACCAAATCGGATTTATTGGTATGTTTACGAATATTATAACATTCATGTGTCTCCCACCTCGTATATCTAACCCTCCATCCCCTTATCCCTTGTCATTCATTCATTCATCATCGCTTAGGTGAATTGGTAATTAATTGCTCACCTAAGCACAAAAGTCAGGGCTTCTCAGCTATAACGCCAATTGGAAACGCCTAGTCCTCCTTCAACTCTTTGTTCCATCTCAGATGGGGCGTTTCATTCCTCTGCTGATATCGATAGGTCAGAGTCAAGTTGGACGTCATTACCCTTGTGGATTTTATTCGCCTCTTACAAGCATATCTACCTTACCTAACATCCTAGTCATCATTCGCCTTACCTAACATTGTCCTTGAATTCTCTAACGGAAGTCCCAGGAAATTTTATTCTGCTGACGAAGTGTGGTGGACAAAAGCACAGCAGGTGCTCAAACGGTCGTTTGGCCCTAGTAAGTTTGCAGCTGTGCACAAGGTATTGTGTTTCAGATTCATCCGGGCCGTAAATAACCCCAATATTCCAATACCCACCGCAACGAATCTGAAATGGTACCTACAAATCATTTTTACCTACATTTTCAGAGCAAAGAAGAGTTTGTGCGCGTTGAACGTTTGGCAGCGGAAGTTGCTGAGGGCATTAAAGCTGAATATTGGTCGGTTTCAGCACGAACTGGTTACAAGGTAGTCGATTTTTTTCAGCGTGTTGCCGCACTATCCTTTGAGACAGCATGTAAGGATGCAATTATAGAACGTCATTTTCTAGAAAAATCCAATGCAGTACGATTACAACGAAGATCGAAACAATGTGGTTAGTACAAACAACGCAGTTTACAGTTTGCAATACAACTACTTAAGAAATTTGTATTTTTTTCTATTTCAGATTTTCGCAAAAACTTTTTAAGCACCAAAGGTTGTTCACCTGAGAAAAGGAGTTTGTGTTTTTGTTCATGATTTAAGAATTTTTTTTTACGAAATATTAATGAATAAATCACAATTAATAATATAATAATAATAAGCGTAATATACTAACGAGGAGATTAAGGCCGAGCTTCTCTTTCAATGGGGTCTGCTTCTTCTAACTTTCCCTACAAATTGATGGAACCTACTTATTTTATAACGACTTCGAACGCCATCTTCCAAGGCAGAGGAATTTTCACTCAGAAGCTTTTTCATTACAAAAATACACTCGGAGGATTGCCGCCCACTCGGTAATTTAACCGTTAGCATATTGATATAGTAGGCCACCGAAATCACACCCGATACTTTCAAAAAACCTAACAAGAAATTTTTTACCATCCACTCTGTTCGAAAAAGTTACTTCCGTCGAATAATTCGCGCTTTTGTCGAGTTTCGAATTTTTAAGGCGTATCTGCACTTGCTATGAGTTTAGCTTCATAACTACAGCTTCGCGTGGCATATATGAATGAGAAGAATGGGGTTGCGCGATCTGTCTAGACAACTGTTCAATCTGTATTGCAAGCAATTGAATTGATGGTATTTGTCCTAACTCTAGACAGCACATCTCATCTGATACACTCGTCAGAATTAATTCAGTTGTAGGTAATTTTACGGGGTGCTATCTGTTGTCTCCTTAGTAACGTTTACACAGCGATTCTATTGTGCTCCCAGTAAGAGAAGAAACGTGTTGGGGTGTGCGTTTGTAAAGTTGTACTGCATTTTCACTACACCGCATTTGGAAAATTCAAATTAGTCATTTCAAACTCATTTACACTAGCTCATTTGCATTTGGTTGACATTTCCTTTATGCGAAACTTCAATTGCAATGTGTTCGGAAAAAAATGTCACGTTGAAGCGGCCCAAATGCTAGCAAATGGGAGCGAATGCGATGAAATCAGTAATTTGGGAAATGCGATTTGTATGGGGAAACGCGACGCATTTGTATTTTTTCGACCAAAATTGCTCATTTGGTGCAGTTTAAATGTAGTATTAGCTGACGAAACTATGTGAAAACAACTGCAGAGGGGCATTAGAAGAAAATTTAAATCTTCTCAAAACTAAAATTGTGGCATATCAATTTTTTAAATCAGGAGCGGAATTACGACATACGTTCCGTGATCGTAATCCGTTTTTTAAGTCACAATAACGTTGAAACTGTCCTACTTTTTAAAAGAGTAATAATGCATAATTGAACCGACCGATACTGCACGCCAATTGCTTACGTACGCCGTCATTCCGAATTATGCGCTTCCAGCTATTGTGATTTAAAAATTCGCTTTTGATCACGGAACGTAAAACGTAGTACGACCACAGGTGTCAAATAACGACTCGTTTTATTCATTCGCACAATATGGCCTCGCCAGCGAATTAGCTGGGTTTTAATTTGCTGAACTACGCCGATGTCAGCGTAGAGCTCATACAACTCATCTATCTTCTATACTACTTATAAAATAAAGTCGCTAAAAAGCTATGTACGGAATTGGCTTCGCACAGAATGCTCCGATTTGAAAGCGGTTTTTTGCATTTTAAAGCTTAGCTGTGTGAGATGGACTTTTTTTATATAATGTGAAGGAATATGTAAAGGGGGTGTGGCAATCGGACAAAATGTGGTAAAAAAACATAAATTTTTGGTTTACACAGCCATACATCATAACCTAATCAACCGATTAGAATGAATCTTCCTTGAAGTTAAACTTTGAAATATTTACTTTCGTTCTGCATCAAAAAAAATAGTTGATTTCTTTCTAATTTAACCAAAATTGCTTAAACAAAAGCAGTCCTTTTTCCAAAAAAATCTGTTTGTGTGTTTGTTCGCTGCCAACCGAATAAGTCAGCGTGCTTTAAGCGACAGCTGTGGTGAGCCATTCATCATGAACGATCTATCTAATTCATCCATGGCCATACATTT
Organism: Merzomyia westermanni; assembly: GCA_949987695.1. Classification (NCBI taxonomy): domain Eukaryota; kingdom Metazoa; phylum Arthropoda; class Insecta; order Diptera; family Tephritidae; genus Merzomyia; species Merzomyia westermanni. The sequence continues at coordinate 33,865,928 of OX465291.1, read as the reverse complement.
GATGATTTCGCGAAAGAGCTCGGTAGCGTAACTTCACTTCGGACGTATGTATGTATGTATGTATGTTACATAATTTCGCTTTTATTTCGGTTTTAAACATTATCAACGTGTGTGAAACAAGGTGCGGGTTGCTAGTAATTACATATAGCTTTTTCGGTAAATTAAGATTTCGAAGAACCTTTGTCTCGAATCCACCACATCCGATGCTGTTAGGGTCCTACTTTATTTACCACACAGCAGGGCGGGTACGATAAGCAACATAAAGAGTAATATGTTCGTTCGTCGTCGAAAGGAATTTACTTCTAACGTGTCTATTCAGTCCGAAGTAGCATTTGGTTGCAAAAGTAATTCTTCGTTGGATTTTTAGGCTAAGATTATTGTTGGTGTTGATGCTGGTAATGAGGGTATTTACTATTTCAAAATTATGACCAGCAGTTCTCTCATTTTACTTCGCAGCAGGATGAAGTACTGCTAAAATAATAATAATAATACCTTCGCAAAACTGCTATCCGAACAGAACTTCTATATGGATCCGAAATTGATCCAGAAAATATCAGGGTCACAACATTGTTGTTGCCTTTGCCTATTAATATTATTTTTGCGACTCTGGATTCTTATTCTTGGGACTGAAACGAATTCTTAGGTACCCCTATCGAAATTTTAGCTAGACCCCTGCGGGTTAGGGGTTAAGAATATGCCCAGGTAGGCGTACCGGTTGTTGCTGTTGTTAACAGTGCTTTGCCCTGCCCAATGGGCTCGATCACTCTAAATTGTCATCAGGCTCTTCTAACAGAAGTCTGAGGAAACGCGCAGTTTCCACAGGGTTGGACCAGAGTGATGTAGGTGTTAAAATAGTGGGTTCGACTGAACAGTAGAAGAGATGTTTGGTATCATGAGGGGACATACCACATGCAGGGCTATGTTTGGTATGTTGGGGTTCAGTCTGGATAAGTAAGAGTTTAATCTATTACAATATCCAGAGCGAAGTTGTGCTAGCATGACTCTAGTCTCCCTCGGAAATATCCTCTTCAGCCAATTCAGGTGGCTGAGTATTGATAACGGGATTCACAGGCCGAGATCTGAGGGATCTGTCTATGGACTCGGTGTGGAGGTCATTTAGAGCCCGTCTATGGTTCCGCAGATCAAACGGCAAAGAGATGTGGTGCCGGATCTCATCGTAGCGCTTACGAAGATGTCTCCTTATGTCTCTGGGGGGCGAGGCTCATCCAATAGATGTCGATTTGGATGACTGGTTTTATGACGGTTCAGAAGTAATAGTTCAATTACCCACCGACGCACGTACGTAGTACGTGTCAGCTGACACGACCTGTCCTATGAGAGTGCCATGTAAACGAACACTCACCGAAGTTAAATTTTTCCGTATACGTAGTACGTAGCGTAGAAATCAAAGAAATTTTGATTTTTTCCGTAAGAACGTGTCAGCTGATTGCTCTCTCATATGCAGTGTTGCCTATTCATACGTGTGTATGCTGGTTATGGATCGTTTGCAGTGGCTTTACAAAAATACCCAAAATACCTTTTAAGTTTTCGTAATAATGTTGAAATAACCTGAAATTACGATATTAAGTTGTTGCTTTTAAATAAATTGACTGGCTATAATTATTTAATATTAATTTCGGACACTCATAAAATGAAAAATAATTGTTTCAAAAGTACACGTTTGAATAAGCATGCATGAAAACTGATCAATGGCAACATTGTATTGAATGTAAACAACAGAAAATGGCTGTTTTCCCCGTTGGCGCCACGGGCATAAGATTCCCTCAAACGTACGTACGTACGGGATACGTAAACGTACGTTACACACGTCGGTGGGTAATTGGACTATAACTGTCTACTCAAGAGTTCCGCGTGCTCTTGAACATTGAGCAATTTTGCCTCTTGATGGAGGGGCGACTCAGATGACATAAGCAGACATCCCATAGCAGTTCTTATGGCGGTGTTTTGGCAGACTTGCAATTTCCTCCAATTAGTGTCAGCAAGATTGGGCAACCATATGGGCGCAGCGTAGTCAATAACCGGTCGGCCAATATCCTTATATGTAGCAAGCAATGTTTCTTTGTCTTTTCCCCAAGTACTGCCGGCCAGTGACTTGAGGATCTTATTGCGGCGCTGTACCTTTGAAGCTATTGCGGTGGCATGACCAGCGAAGGTGATGCCTTTTTCAAATGTCACACCCAAGATTTTCGGGTGGTTGACAGTAGGTAGAGGTACTCCGTCTACGTGGACATTTAACTCTTGCTCCATCTGCGCATTCCATGTCGTAAACAGGGTCGCCGTCGATTTAGTCGGAGATAGGGTCAGATTTCACTCGGTGAAGAAGCTGGAAAGGTCACGGAGGTAGCTGTTGAGTACTGAGTTCATCAATGGAGGGACCCTTGTCCGTAGCCATTATCTTAGCGTAGGAAACAATGGAGACTCGCTCTGGGGGGGGGGGGGGGAAGTCTCGAAATATAGAAATCAAACAAAAGAGGAGAGAGAACACCACCTTGCGGCACCCCTTGTTTTATTCTTCGTGGCCTAGATTTTTTGTTCCTGAATTTGACTGATGCCTGCCGACCATTGAGGTAATTAGCGGTCCACCTTTTAAGGCCGGCAGGGAGGGGTGTCTCTTCCAGGTCTCGAAGGAGTGTGGCGTGGTTGACCGTATCAAATGCATTTGATAGGTCAAGTGCCACGAGAACCGTCCTATGGTTTGGTGGGTGTTGATTCAAACCATGATTTATCTGCGTTGTAATGGCATTCGAATCAGATGTAGTGCTGTGAGATTTGCGGAAACCATGCTGGTGATCGGCCAATTTCAGATTTGCAATAAAGTAAGGGAGCAGAATGGTCTCTAGTAATTTCGCAACCGGCGAAAGGAGGGATATCGGACGATAAGAATCTCCTTGGTTCGCCGGCTTCCCTGTTTTAGTAGGGTCACTACAATCGCCTGTTTCCATATCTCAGGTATGACGAAAGTAGTTAGAGAGAGGTTGAAAAGAGCCGCTAAATAACTCTGTCCCTCGTGGCCTAGGTGTTTGATCATCTTCATGTCGATTCCGTCGGGTCCGATGGATTTTGAGAGTTTGGCCTTCATTATGGCTTCCTTGACCTTTGCGACTGAGACGGCAATAGGCGCAGTGGAGTGGTCGTGTTTGTGCGCACGTCGGATGACTCTTCTCTTAGTCCTATCCGCAGGTGAATGCATTATAAACAGCCGGCAAAAGAAGCTCGCGCATTTCCTGGCGTTCTTTTTTCGCCGAGTGCAATGGCGACCTTGTCATTGTATTTCATCGGATTGGATAGGGTCTTGACAGTCGACCATAATTTGCCGACTCCGCCGGAGAGGTTGCATGCCTCGAGGTGTTGTTAACCACAGGGGTTTAGAATATGCCCGAGGTAGGCATACCGGTCGTAAGAGGCGACTAATATGCACAAAGGTAATGATGTGCAACTCGATGGTTGATCTACGGATATGATGCCTCTCACCCCTCATTACCCATCTTATCCTTCCTTGTGGAAGGAGGGCTGACATGACCTAGAAGGTTTCGCTACCACAACAGTCGGGCAGTACCGCAAGGGGAGCGTTTTTGTCGTTACCACAACAACAGCTGTTGTTTCCACTTGGTCAGTTTGTGTTCGTTGACTATCCTACGAATTTCCGCATTGAGATCTTTGATTCTGGGATCTGCGGGATTGATGAGTCTCACTTGGTCACGTTCTCTTGCCATCGCCGCAGCTTCTGCAGGAAAATAGGGACGAATTTCTGGTATTCTACCAGCAGGAATAAAGCGGCCTGAGGCTGAATCAATGACCTTAGGAAACTCTCTTTCAACTTTGCGTACGTCTGTCGGAGTGGGTAAGGCAGCGAAGGAGCGCTTTGTATAGTCAGTAAAGCGGTTCCGGGCGTACCGGTCGTAAGAGGCGGCTAATAGGCACTAAGGTAGTAAGGACTGTCACTTTCGACAACACTCCCCAGAACCTTCGGAGAGTCGTTTTGTCGTTACAACCAACAACAACAAAAAAAGTTAAGCTAAATTTTTAGCAAATGAAAAAAGATCAAGGTTTCTCTTTATGTAATACAAAAGAGCTATACTTAAAATAATTATAATTAACATAACAAAATTTTGTATTTTGCATAGCCGACCCCCTTGTTGTATTCTATAAATTACGATTTTCCGAACACATCCCAAAATTTTGACAGTTCTGTTTTCGAACTCGAATTTCGAAATTCGAGCTTCCGCCGTTTTGACAAAGACATAAGATTTTCCTTTCCATTCCTTTTTTTCATAGAAATGGCACCTAAGAAGCCATCCGAGAAATCCGGTAAGCAATAAATTGCAGTAAAAATAACCAAAAGTTTATAAAAATGTGCCTCTAAGCAAGGAGCATTGATTACAAACCAAACAGCATAGCCGTTTAAGCAGAAAATGTGTAAATCAAGAAAATTATGAATGTGTGTTTGGCCACGCGGTCTGTGTAGAAATGACAGCTAATGAAAGTGCAGTGAGATGATTTTAAAAATAGATGCAGCATTGTGAAATGAAATTTCGGCGATTAATGTCTTGAAACATAAATTTATCAAATTTTATTTACATGGAATAGCACAAATCAAATAATGGTTTGTTTATCATTTACCTTCGTTCGGGACATAACCTCATTATTTTCTTTGCTTACACTTATTTACCTGTCATCTGCTAACTACTATTATTCCTCTACTTCCAGCCAAACCGGGCGATAAGAAGCCAGAGAAGAAACCATCGACCCCTTCAGCCGCCTCTGCTTCCACAGCGAAACCTGCGTCTGCAGCTAAAAAACCAGCACCTGCCAAAAAGCCCGCAGCCGCTGCGCCATCTGGTGGTGTTAAGAAGCCTGTTGCAAAGAAACCAGCGCCTGCTAAAAAGCCCGCAACCAAAGCAAAGCCAAAAGCTAAGGATGCCGCCAAGAAGAAGGCTACCGCTGCTGGCAAAAAACCACAATCTTTGTTGGCTAAATTGTCAGCGAAAGCGCGTGCTGCTGCCAAAGGCAAGAAGGCAACCGCCACCAAGCCTGGTCTGAAAGTGCAAAAGGGTACTGCTAAAGCTAAGGCTGTTGCCTTGCTAAAGGCAAAGAAAGTTCAAACCAAGGTAAAAAATTTATTGAAATGCCATTTTAAATCAATTAAATAGCTTCATTTTTAAATTCGTTCAGATTGTCAAAGGCGCATTTGGCACTCGTACGCGCAAGGTACGTACCAACGTACATTTCCGTCGCCCAAAGACTCTGGTTCTGCCACGTCGTCCCAAATATCCAAGAAAATCGGTGCCTACCAGAAATCGGTTAGTTTCTTGCACTATAAATAAGTTGTTTAGTATTAACAGAGCTATGTTCTCCATTTCATCAGTATGGACGCTTACAATATCATTAAATATCCATTGACCACTGAAGCAGCCATGAAGAAGATTGAAGATAATAACACTTTAGTGTTCTTGACTCATTTGCGTGCTAACAAGAATCATGTACGCGCCGCGGTGCGTAAGCTATATGACATTAAAGTGGCTAAGGTTAATATCTTGGTGAGACCCGATGGTCAGAAGAAGGCATACGTACGCTTGGCGCGCGATTATGATGCACTGGATATTGCTAACAAGATCGGTATCATATAAACGTTGAGCGTTGTACGTTTTTTATATATACATAACTATAAAGATAGAACCTTTCAGTTAAAGAAAAAACATTAAAAAAGTGGATAAAAGTACATTTTATCTAGAATGAAAAAATCGTATCTTCTATTTTAACAGTGAATATAGTTGTTTCAGCATTTCATTGCTGTTAGAGGTTTCTGTTTTTTCCTTTTTATTTAATTTCTTTTTAGATAGCGCAGTGGCATAAGGGCTTAATAACATGCAGATTTGTTTTTTAAGGTAAGCATAGATTATTTTTACAAATGTAGTATTTATAATGATAAATCTATGTGGGAATCTCATTGAAAATCTTTTTGATATTATGAAATTTTTTTAACTGATTTTATAAATATTTGTTGTGATAATTATCTTTATTAAACTTGACTAACTTGAGTTTCTCTTACTCTGCAGATTTACGTAAACTGTAAACAAAATCAATCGAAACAACTGAAAACTAATAGGTAAATATAATATGCGTTTATAAAAACAATATTTTTGTGATGATTTATTAGTGGGAATCTCATTGAATTACCTTAATAGTAATTTTGAAAACATTTAATGAATTTTTTCTGATTACACTGTTAAATATGTTGATTAACTTTTGAAGTAAGTTTTTATGACACAAAAATTTTTTGTTTCAGTTTGGCATTCAACCTCCGCCTCGATATCAAAAGTCTCAAAGGTGAGTTGGATCTCAGAAAATATCTCTGAATTGTATCCCATTGTGATGATTTTTTAGTGGGAATCTCATTGAATAATGTTATTTCATTATACTGAAAACAAATTTGTTAATAATCTGATTACAAAAATACCTTAATATTGCCTCTCAAACGTCAATTTTCTTATAACCTGTCATCTCTTATATTTTTCATGTGTTTGTCAATGGATTTTTCTTGAAGCATGATGCCGTATGGAGAACTTAGCTTCTCCGAGGAGCCAACTGTCTGGGAATATATGTTTTCCTCTTATTTTCCGTCAATCTCACGCATTACACGTTTGAATCCGGAGCTTAATATTTGGTTTTTTACACCAAAATCATGTACCTCTCATTTGGTGAATGGAATTGAATTTCAGAACATGCCAGAAAATAACCAATATTAGTATATTTTAACTTGAAAATAAGCAGTTGTCAATGATTGTTATCCTTATAATTTTTAAATGCTTTGAATTTCTTAGTTTTGGGAAAATCTACCAATAAAGGAAACCAACATTAAAGCTACTATAAGTCTTATGTTTTTATTGTAAAAGGAACTCGATTCTATTAAAAGGTTTAGTATGACTGCAGTCAAGTAGATTTAAAAATATTTTCAGATTCTAGAAAGTCGGTTAAAATAGACCGTGCTCGAATTTGGCGGAAGGGAAAAATAGATGGCAGTGGGAGCGTAGCTAATAATTATTACTCAAAACATACGATTGTGAACGCACAACAAATCAGTTTGTGCTGCCACACTATTGTCACCGTTTGACGCCTAAAACTATGCATCAAATTCCAACTAAAACATCAATTGAAATGAGGTAATTTGTAAATTAGGGTCATGAGAAACTACAATATAAATGTTCCGAAATTACTCAGGCTTAACCCAACCGTGTAGCCCCGGTTATTCTGCATCCATGAGTAGACAAGTATGATTCCACAACAACAACAAAAGGTCCTTACGGAAGGAAGAAATGTCCTACGTTGTTGTAGGATTGATATCTGGTAAAGGGCTGTCATTTCACTAAAATCCCATACCATTGGGAAGTGTTCTTTCGCGGTGTAAGAGCTTCCGGCAAGTCATCTGGCGAAATGGGTTTTTAAGGTTTTGTCAGACTGCTGATAGAACGGAATACTTATGTATCGAATCTTTTTAATTTGATTCGATGAATTCAGCTACGTAACTTTCATATCTTGGGAAAATCTTTGCAACAGTGTCATTTCTCAAAATTCTTATTCTCTTATATGTATATTGCACTTATTGTACCTCACCTGTGGCCAAAATTGGGATCGTTCGGTTCAGCCAAAGAATGTCAACAAGACGAATAGTGGGAAACATCAAATATAGGTAATTAACCACTGGATAAGTTTGCTTCTAATTCGCTAGTTTTTAGTAACTGTTTTGTTTTTACACAATAGTTGCAATTAAACGTTTTTGTCTGGCATATATTCAATTAAAACATTATTAATTCAATCATTTTACAGACACGTACAGTGGTGAGCTACCTACGTATATTCACTGTTGGGTATTCTCATAGTTAAAGCTTTTCTGGTTCAGTCTTTAAAGTCGTCTTTACATCTTTTCGTTATCATTTGTGTTAATATCCGCACAAAATACATTATGTGGGCAGCTTAGGGCGCCTTCGAAATGACAAAATAGCCGAAGCTTATTATTAAACTTGGCAGCACTCGCAGTATGTCATGGCGCCGATGTATTTTACGCAGCTGTCAAAATGAAAAACCATTTAACGCGATAATTGCCAAATTTGCAAAAATTTTATTTCTGCATAAAATACAGCTTTAAATACTGCAAGTTAACTTTTAAAACGTTAGATAAATAATTTACAACTACTTCAGTTCATAATAGTGTTGCAGAATATAAAACTATGCCTGCATTTATGATGCAATGATTTGTGAATTTCATCGATTTGTTACAGCGTTCATTAGCACCGCCCGTCCATAAAATTGCATACACATACTCGTATTTGTATGTACAACATAGGACGGTGCAGGCTAAATTGACAGAAGTTTTTAAGGAGCACCTTGATCACAAACAAGAACAAGAGAACATTAATCCGGGGTTGATCAGCTGCTCAACTCAGCCTCACAATGTATAATGGCATTGGATTAACAACGCCACGCGGCTCTGGTACCAATGGTCACGTACAACGCAACTGGGCATTTGTAAGACCCGGAAAAAAAGACAATTCCAACTATCGCTCCGAAGAGGATATCAAAAAATTAGATGCAACTTTAAATCGTCCACCAAACAAGGAAATATTAGATCATGACCGTAAACGTAAAATTGAAGTGAAGTGCATTGAGTTTGAAGAGATTTTGGAGAAACAAGGGTAAGTTTCTTATCGGATATTTCTTTAAATATGGCTCAACCCTCTCTAATTATAAGTATGCTTTTGTTTTCTTTTTGAGTTTTTTCTCAACGAAAAATGATATCCACCATAAGTCAGTCAGTTTCTTATCTCTATAAAAAGTCCTTTTAGAAATTCAAACACATTCATGTTAACGACATACACATATGATAAAAAGGCAGAACTATCTGCAAAATCTATATTTTTTTATTTATTTCGGAGTTTTGGAATGATTACAACATACAGCGGATAGATATTTATATCGATGTTGGATCAGTAACAATTTTCAGAAACAATTTTCGAATGTTGTCCCTGATGTTTCTAACTAAAAAGTTGAAACTTTCAATTAAATTCTTATCTCATTTATTTGTGATTTTATAATTGACTAAAAAGCTATCAAGTACTAGCCCCAGTGTCCTTAGAACAATTTTTTGATTAACATTCGAATAAACGAATAATAATATTTGTTTCAAAAAATTCGAATAGTATTTATTCGAATAATTTATCCGTTTATTCGAATAAATGTGGCTATGCGCTGGTACTAGCATCTGAACTTGATGCATATTATTCTTTACGTTCACAAAATTTTTCCAATAGGGTGCCCTCTACAACCACTGCTCCAGTCGATTAGTAGGGCTTTGGCTATATCTTCGTCTAGTTTACTTTTCTGATATCAAATAAGTAATTGTCCGACTACGACTGCTTCTACTCTATATGATTTATTATGGTTGAGTCTCCACCCAAAAAAACCCTGCGACTTGTTATTGTACTGTTTCCTTGGCATGCTCTCTGCCAGTTAAGCAGCTCTGTTTGTATCTCCCTATACTATTTTAACTTACCCACTTTACGGTGCGACATACATATGTACATATATACATATCAAAATAGTTTTTAACTGAACGGGGGTGGTAAGTTAAATACAATAACAAATTCTCTCAGCTGGTACGCACCTATATTAATAGTTGTTAGGCTTTCTGAGCGAACAAGGTGAAATCCTCTAGTGTGTGCACTTATCATTATAAAAGCAGTAATCAAAGAAACCCATAAAAATTCAAATTTTTAATTTAACAAACATATTTGCTTACAAAAAAGTAATTTGTAGAGTGACAAGTTAGGATATGAATTCAAATTTGCCATAACAACAAATCTCCATATATTTTTGAATTTAAATAGTTGCAAGGGGGAGCAAATTGTGCAAATAGTCGTCTGTTTTGCTTTATCGATCTTTCACACAAATGTCTAACATAGATTTTATAGGTACATATGTACATACTACGTAGCGTATATTACTATTCTTAACTTAACTCAAGTGTGTTATTTATTTATTTGTTTAATTTACTTACTTTTCAGGCGCACTCCGGAGGAAATCAAAATAAAAGTTAATTCATATCGCCAAAAGTTAATGGGATTGGGAAAGAGTGATTTACCCAAGGACGAATTTGGAAGAATAGCGTAAGTCAAGTTTATACATAATTTGATATAGGAAACTTATAATATTTAGTGATAATAACCTCAGTGATGCTAATTTCTCCCCAAGTGATGTGATTTAAAGTAAGGGAAAGATTATATTTAAAAATTTCCAAAATGATTTGTAGCTTATAGATCTTGGTTAATTTGTATTTCAAGTTGTTGACTCAGTCAAGGAGCATACAGTGTTGTACTGATGTCGACAGTCCTCTTCCAGATATTAATCCGGCACGTTCCGGTATAAGCACCTTGCGGCATCAGCCCGATTGGCGCATATTATTTATAATTACAAACTCAGTTACGAAATGTTGCGGTTATTGCGAAAAATGTTCAGTTAGGAATACAATTAGGCATAAAAAATCTCAGAAAAAAGACACACTTATCATAAATATTTTCAGAAAATTAGTTGCTTGCATATTCGTCAAACCCATCCCAGTGCTAAGGGTTTTCCCTTATAGCTAAAGAGTAAAACACTGAAAACTAAATTGAAATGTCACTTCCGTCTCCGCGGATTAAGTCTTATGCCGTTACGGCCTTCTCTTAGGCAAACAAAATTAATATACTCTGTACGCTATGCTTAGCTGGGTACCAAAATTTGGTAAAAACCGTGCTGAATCAACCAAATCAATCATAACGTTTACATAATTTATACATACATATTCAATGTTTATAAAAATTTTATGTAATGAACAAAAATGCCAACCCCTAAACTTACTGTTGCGTAATTAGAAATGTCACAACAGATGAAATTAATTTGACATACCCATTTCCCATGAGAATTTTCCTTAAAATATTAACTCACCACCCATTGCACAACAACTAACGAATACCGAAATTAAGTACAACAACAACACTAGACCGACCACCAACCACCCACTTTTGTGACTGATGTTTGTGTGCACAGATTTCAGTCAAATCAAGTCTTCCAAGGGTGAAACAACTCGAATGCTGTGCATAAACGACGTATTTTTTAATAATTATTTTTTAAATATTTGAACTTATTGTTGAAACAGAATGAAAAATACTTAAAATTATGTAAAAAATAAATTAATATTCAAAGGGCACTGGAAATCATACGAAATCTAAAGTAAATCCTGCAGAAATTAGTTGGTGCGAAAGATTTCCACAATTTGAGAAAAATCAATAATCCAATATATTGAGAAAAAAAATCGAAGAAAACACCATTTATCACATTTAACAAAGGCGTTGGATTTATTGTGAAATTAAATTTGTTTTCTGGCGGCGGTGGCTTTAGTGAAAACTTATTTGAAAAGCAGTATATTAGATATTAAATAAAATAAAATAGAATGTAAAGCGTAAAAAATCTGAGCAAAAACATTTGGCAGTTAACCCTCCATCCAGCGAAGAAATATATGTATATACTTATGCGCTTGTCTGCTGAGCCGGGTCGAGACTTGCAATGAAAATGCCAACAATGAGATATACTGCTTCTTGGTGGAATATGTGCAGGTGCTATGAAGTGGAAAATAGATGCGGTTTTGCTTTAACTAAATGGATTAGAGGATTAGCATGAGTTGAAAAGCGGGAGAAGAGAAGAAGTGGCAGCTACTGGTAGCAAGTGGAAATACGGCAAACTTTGGATGAAACTTTAAACAGCCGACTTAATAAAAATAAAACGAACCATGAAAAAAAAAACAAAAGCAATGTAACTTAAAGCGCTCAATTAGAAATTTGTTGCAACAAATCACTCAGCCAAGAGTCTTCCATTTACGTATTAAGAATTGTAAGTTAATTAGTTATAGAGTAGCTATTGGTGATGACGAATATTGTGCAATGCAGCAGAGTACTAAGATATTAAGGATACTAAAGAATGTTCGAAATGTGCAATTTTTTTTATGAAAAATTTGCAAAAGTGCAATAAAAACATATGTGTTGAAAATATGGTAAAAAGCATGTAATTTTTGTTATTTATTTAAATGATAATACAGCGTCTTCCATAGTGTTAAGCTTAATTTAAAATATATTTAAAAAGCTTGAAAAATTATAATCCAATGTCTTCTATAATAAAAAAAAATGTTTTTGAGATAAACAGACTATTTAATTGAACTGATAATGTTAACGATATTAAAAAGTGAAAAACCATAAAAAGATGCAAATGATTAAAAATAGTATAACGTTTTTAAAACAAATAACAATGTCTTCCATAGTATAACAAATTAGTTCAAACAAATGTTTTTAGAATATAGACAATATCAACATAATTTTTATATTTATCTACTTTAAAAGTAATGATATTACCAAAGAATCCTAAAGAGATGGCAGTTTATAAAGGTATATGTTAAAAATAACCATGATACAACGTCTTCCATGAGTTAAAAACTTGAACGTCTAACTAGCGAAGGAGCTATCAAACGCCTTTCCTAGTTGAGAAAAAAAAAACATATAGATATAATATAATATGCACAATATATATTTTTGTGAAATATTTGAAAATTAGCGGAAAAAATATTTTTGTAAGCAATATTACTTCTTAGTGATAGATAATAAAATTAAATTGCGATTGCGGGCAGAATATAAGTAAAAATAATAATGATTCAAATTTATGAGTGTTGAACAAATACATTACAAGCATTAAAAACCTGTCTTCCAAAATAAGCAGTTATTACATGTAAAAGAGTATACAGAACCGAAAAAAATATTTAAAAAAGTTCTAAATCCAAAGAGCAAAATTATATGAGAGTAAGAAAAAAGTGCTTTGTGAATAAATTCACTAATACTTAATATAACTTAAATATAAAAGTTAAACATTAAATTAAAGAGCAAAATGAATATAAATTTAACAGAAATAAAAAAAATATATAAATAACACATACATAATAATACTAAGTAAAAAAAGAAACAAAGTTCAAAAAATAAACTTGGAAATAGTTACATTAAAAAATGTAATTAAAAACAAACTCATCACATAAAAATGTAATAAAAACAAGTTCTGAATAAATATACAAAATGTTAGAAAATTAAAGTAAATAAAATAAAAATAAAGTCAATAGAACTAAAAATATAAAATTCATTGTGTAAAATAAGGAAATAAAATAAACAACAAAATGTTTGATAAAAAATTAGTTTTTATATTAAAATTATAATTAATAAAATAATAATATAAAAAAAATATATTAAAAAATAATTATGCTTTCATCAACTATATATACCACACCCGATTCGGCAGCCACTTCAAAAATTGCTCCCAAAAGACCAAAACTGAAAAAGCGGCGAAAGCGCCGTAAACGCTGCGTCAACAACATTACACACCCACAGCTTTCCACAACCACCGCCTTGGTAAACGATGAAATGGCGCTCTCCAAAGCGACTACAGTCTGCAACAACTCAAGCACCTGCACAAAAATGACAACAAAGCGGCGCGCTCCCAACACCACCACCACCAAAGAACGTCGTTACTTTCAACATGATACACGTGAAATTATAAATAAAACAACTTTGATAACAGAGAGTGAACTCAATTATGCAGCTGTTGCGAAAAAATTTAAGCCACTAGCTACAACAAAACACAAATTAACAAAAAATCGCAAAGCACAAAAGCAAAATAAAATCGGTGTAAAACAATGGTATAAACCGGGAATTCTCTCAAAATATATTAAAAAATATGCTCAACAACAATCTTGCTCCACAGCATCAACTTTATCCGCCAGCAACAGCACTGCAATACAAACTCATTGCAGATGCGCATGCGCTGCCAACGTTGCCACCGCCGCCACCGCCGCCACCGCACTTCATGCAAATCGTAAATGTCAAAACAGGAGCAATTGCGAGATTAAACATTTTAATAATAAAAGAAATTTAATGCAACAATTACAACAAAAACAGGAACACCATTCCATATCAGTCGAATCGGCTTTGCTTGTTGAAGAGTTATTGGAGAAATTAGTTGAGGCCCAACAATATAGTCAAAGTAAAAATGCCGTTAGCACTTTAACGTCACCTCAAATGTGGAATGCACTGCAACAGAATTTTGGCGCCTCTTCCCTTAACTCGGCTGTGCCGCGTTTATCACTGTTAGACACGCTAATTGGCGGTCAACTTCAGCAGACGACAAGCCTACGTCAACAGCAACTGAGGCATGTCGTTAGGTATATATCAAAAATAACAAATCTTCATTCATATAAGTGCAGTTAATATTAATAAGTTTTCACCCTAAAAGAAATATAGCAAACTTCAACGGGGTTCAAATGAATTAACATTCAGTATTATCTCTTCAAGTCCTGGCGGGGATATCATAGTTGATACCAAGCTACTTAAACCTAAGCGCTCTAGTGTTTTTGTCGTTACCACAACAACAACAACAAGTATCCTCCAAGGTACCTGGTCATGTTGGACGTTTCTTTTACCTTTGCTGGTAGAAACCTTGTGGATCAATATGTCAGAGCTTACAGGATTTATTCCTACACAGGATTGCCCATATCCGTAACACTTTCTAAGCTTTAGAGGAGTATTCTGCGGTTCCAATAATAAGTACTCTTACTTTTAACCCTAATCTGATGCTTATAAGTTGTATAACCCCAAAGGACTACTGGCCGTCGGCAGTAGGCTAGACTGCACAACGTCCTATTTAACCGAAGACAAGAAGAATATGCAAATAAGAGATAGCTTTTTTTTTGGGTTAGATTTTTTGCAAGTCCCCAGGAATCTTAGGAGGTGTGTTATGCAAAAACGCACGGCAAGCATGCAAGCAACCAGCTGTAGCAATGCGAAACAGTCAAGTTGCGAGGAATCCCGCCACCAACACCTCACACCACTTTTTTAACTAAAATTTTATTTTCTGTAGGGTATATTCTTTTTACTTATTGTTATCATCAGTGGATTTATTACTCATACTATAATTATCTTCAATTGCTTTAATTTATTTACAGTGTCCGTGAGACGCATCAAATTGCTGAAGCGCAACAGGAGAAAAACGCTAAACTACGTGAAGCCTTTAATATTTCTGAATATTTTGTGGAAGGTTCCAGTTTTGATTCCGATCGTAAAGCAAAGGAAGATATAGCTAAAAGTCTGGCACTTCAGAAGGAATTAGATGCACAACGCGAAAGCGCTAGAGAGAGGGAGAAAGAACGCGATGATAAGCGACGTTATGCTTTAGTGCGTACGCCATCGCGTGAAAAAGAAATTGCTGGTAGTATGAGCAAAGGTGGTGGTGATAACGGCGATCCCGGACATGTTTCCAAATCGGAGAAGAAGAAAAAGAAGAAGCGCACGCGTGATAAGTGAGTATATTGTATATTAGTTTTAAGTAATCGAATGTACAATAAAAAACTTGTGGTATTAATAGCTGAAACTGGATTGATTAAGCTAAGATTTAACACTTCGTGACATTGTTTAAAATTAAACACCAAAAAATAGACAGGAGCAGTTATAAAAACCGCTTATAGCAAATTTATTAAACCTGGCGTTTGACAAAAAAAAAATATAGGTCACCAAGTTGTGGTAATGGAGCGTACTGGATTCATTCCGGCAAGGACCGTCCTTACCCGTACAACGGCAATATGAGGAAAGTTTATTCCTTCCGTTCTGCAGCTTCAGATATAGCCTTGCTTTGACCTACAGCCTACGTTGTGGGGTAGAGCTTTGGCGAGGTGTTTCAGACTATACAGACTTTCAGGCGATTTATCGCATTCTATTGAACGTGATTGTAATGGACGCCGTAATGGATAATGGCTATAAATGATCAAACAAATTACAGCATTATTTATTAAACCAGGTTCTAATGCTTATTTGAGTTACGAAGAGAACATTCCTACCCATTATTTATTGCCGGAAGAGGAAATGATGAACCGTTCCCTGGACAGTCACTTATAAGCACCGGAAATACTCGGGTATATATCCGCACAAAATCTGTCACTCACAGCAACGTGATCGACCATCAATCGACGATGGTGTAATCCGACTGTTGTGTATTGAGGTTAGGAATATAACCTTCCACGCAGAGGCCAATCATGTGAATGAAAGAAGTCACTCGCCCAGAACTTATTCCTATCTGACTACATGGAAAACTGCTCATTGATTCAAATCATATTCCGATAACCCTCCTAACGACTGTTACGGCATGCCTCCCTATGACACTGCAAACATCACTTAGACAGCGAGGCTAAGTACATAACGCAACGTTGAACAAGCAGTTCCTGCTAAACTTTTGCAAACTATATCATCCCAGCAGACTCTTCTAAGAGCAAATTTCGATATGGTCATATTTTGTATATGCCCGAGGTACATACCGGTCGTAAGAGGCGACTTATATGCACAAATGTAATTATGTGCAACTCGATGGTTGATGTACGGATATGATGCATCTCATTACCCAGGGGTGACATGTCCTAGAAGGTTACACTGGTCATACCAACTACCACAATAGTCGGGTAGTATCGCAAGAGAGTACCGGGTTCATATCCGACAAAGGACTAGGCTAGGAGAGATTGTAAAGGCTATATGAAAATTGGATCTTATAAATTATTGCACGCTTATTTTTGTTTACACCTCTAATAAATGTTTATTATTTCTTGCAGTTCTGGCAGCCCTGAGCGCAAAAAGGATAAAAAGAAGAAATCTAAAAAACATAAAAAAGAAAGGTGAGCTTGCTTGCGACGCCGTGCCAATACTACATACCACATAGATATACTAATGTATTTACTTTTGTGATACGCTGAGTGTCACCACCATATATAACTACATATATTCGATTGCACTCAGCATTTTATTTTTTAACAATGTTTTTTTTAGTACTTTTATTTTATACCTTTTGGTTTTTAGCTAGTTACCAAGTGGTTTTTTATTTGTTTTCGTTTCGGTTTTATCGTTTAGCTTGTATTCGATAAATTTATAGTTGTATACAATAATTTGCTTAAGCAAATATTTTTTCTCATAATTAACTTTTATTTTTCTTTGACAACAAAAATGTTAAACAAAATCTTCTTCTTCCTCTCAATTGCTCAACATTTTTTATCTCTCCTTTCTTTATGCATTTTAAAATAAAATATTAATATTTCTAATGGTAAACAACTAACAATTCTGCAGGAATTATAATAAAAAAGAAAGAAAAAAGAAAAAAATAAAAGACAAAGACACAAAATAATATATGAAAGACAGTTATGAAAACACAAACAAATATCGATATATGTGTGACGTGTACAAATTCATATAATCTTACACTAAACAAACAAACACAAAACAATTTTATATAAAACATAAAAAAGTCTTAAAGCTTAGAATAGATTCTAAATGAACGTGTTTAACACAAATTTTGTTTCGTCTTTTGTACACAAATCATACATAATAGACACGAGTATATACAAATTTTGTTAATGTACATATATATATTTATAGATGCATAAACACATTTTTACTGTTTACATAGATTTTTTTTGGCAAATTTCTTTTACTTAGCAAAAAAGAAAACCACCATCAAACACACAAAACTCATAACAATATTCAAACTTCATCAATTTAACTGATTAATAATTAGGAATAAAATAGCTTAGTCATGCATACATACATATAAACATACATACATTTATTGTACATTACATTTTCATTATGCGCATTTGTTCGTGTTTTGCCAATCCACATTGATGTAAAAAATTAAAATTTAAACAACAAAAATATCAATCAATAATAATACATATGTAAAATGTAAACATCCCGTTCGTTTACAACATTTTATAATAATTCTGCTATTTGAACAAAGTTAACAACTTTTGTTCATAATTAACATAATTAATTAATTTTCAAACATCACGGCACAAAGTAATTGTTGGTAAGTAAATTGAGATGTTTGTTATTTCATTTTATTTCTTTTTACTTAATATAGTTAAACATTCAAATCGAAAAATTATGATAATACATACATATTACAATATTACTTTAATCGCTTTATTTTTTGTTCTACAATTTATTTATTTATATAAATGTATTTTTTTAAATATTTTTGGTTTAATTAATACATGTCTACATAAATATTTATAAATTTTATAAATATGCTAACAAAAAATATTTAATTTCCTTATAAAACACTTTTTTCTTTTATTATTTATAAATTTGAGATAAACATGACTTGGATCATTCAATCTCAAATCGGCTAAAGATGGTTTGGATTGTTTTAAAATATTTTTCTTAATTACTTGATTAGTGCTTAACCGTTTAAACGGTTCTGCCGGCCAATTTTACTCGTCCATCACATCTTTGTTTTGCTAACTTGTTCTGGTACATACATTAATAAATGAGGTATCAAACTTGGCCCCGCCCTACGCCTTGGCGAAGATACCGGCAACTCAGCGTAGGGCGGGGCCAAGTACCAGAACACATAGGTGATATGTGTGGAGTTTTTTCTGTTAGCGTCACGGCTCAAGTCCTTCGCACTCAGGTCTTTTGCCTTCATTTTCTGCGTTACATTCGATTTCGACGTATCGCTATAGACAGCTTCGTATTAATATGTATGTTGAAAACTAAACTAAACTTTTAACAATAAATTTGAAGCTCTTTCGCCTTTATCGAGTCCTTATCATAAGTCGATTTGAGATGGAACAACCTACTTATTAAAATCATATTAATATATACACACAAAGTAGTTCATGGTAGCACTTGCAAAATTACTAACACAAATTTACGTACACAAGAAACCGAAACCGAATGATAATTTAGATATTCAAGTAAAAATTAATGACTAGGGGAAAATAATACATAATTTAAAGATGCATACATATGTATTAAAAACTTGCCTACGTTCAATATGATTTTTTTGTTTAAATTTTTTTTTGCATACCAGACAAATTTTGCAAGAATTAAAAGAATTTATTTTCTCATTTTTCTTTCCTTAAGACAAACCAATTATGAAGATTTTACTATAAGGTAAACCATTTTCGAGATCACTCAAGCGTACATACTAATGAACTATAAAACTCTAACCAAATTTTACACAAACAGCAAATAATTTACTGTTCAGCATAAGAACTATGGTGACATATAATATCCTATAATGAAATAAAATAGAAGATATTTTTCGAAAAATAAAATAAAATAATAGATGTAAATCAGTGATGAAATGACACACAGTTTTCACTCTGATTTGTTTGAGTTTGTACTTGAGCACAACTCAAGGCCAAATATTGTTTTCAGCTTAAAGTCTGTTTTATAGTTATAAGGTTAGTGAAAATATCTGTTTATATCCGGCCTGTTAAATTATAATTTACATTAGTAATCCATTGATTAGGTGGTTCTAAACAATGATTTTTAAAAACAAGCTATTTATAATCGATTACTATAAATAAAAAACAAGATTTTTACGATCATTAAAATAGTCGAAATAAAATTTTTTTTAAACTATCTCGAAAAACACATGGATTAATCAAAACAAGATTAAAAGTAATAGAAAAATAAATAAATATAATTTCAAAAAGATTACGAACAAAAAATTAATCATTACTTTTGATTCTGTTTGAATTTTTTAAACATTAAGTTACGGGGTAATCATTACGATTAATAATAATTATTTAACAGGTCTGGTATATGTACGAAACACCTAAAAGAAAATTAGGAACCGATTTTTATAGTAGGTTATTTTGAGTTTAACGTCATCTCCATTGCCACTGAGATTTATATTTAGTTGAGGTTTATTTGCATTAACGTTAATGGAAACTCACACACATTTCCATTCAAACTCGCATAAATAGATTTACAGACACTACTAAATCTTATATATATTGGAAATGAAGTGACACTAAAAATCAGTGTTAGTGGTAATGAAATTAAATATCCATTCACGAAAAACGTACAAAGATGATGGAAGGGTAGTTTCACTGAAATTAGTTTCAATAAAAGTTAAGTTCCTCATAAAATCAAATGTTAATGGGAATGAAATTTCACTATCAGAAAAGTTTAAGTGGCTAGTGAAGTGTCTAGTGCAGTCAAATCGTAATGCATCTCTAATACTCTTTAAGAACCATCTCGCCTAATGTTGTTGAGGTGTATGATTCTGAACCGTTTGTTGTAGTATTTTCGGAGACTTTTTTTGCCTTGAGTCATTATCTGTTAATTTTTTTTAGGACGAATCTGTGAGTGAATGGGAAACTTTTTTTCTACTCTTTAAAAACAAATATAGAAGAGAGTCTATGGCGGGATCAGAGCAAAGACGGAACTATATTTTTAGGCGACGTTTTGGATGCATTTTCAAATCGAAAATACATATGTTTTGGAAGACATTAAATTTCATAACTGTTACGTTACTGTAATTAAGTACGTTTTTGCTCGTGAGCCCGTCCTCTGATTGATAAATTTGCTGGCTTTAAATCCGGTGAGCTCAATTTTAGTATGTGTGTTTCATTGAAATTCTCATCAAAATAAATCCATTTTAAATTTTAATTTTTTAAATCATTCAAAAAAAAACACTGTATTTCATCATTAAACACTATGCACCAGATAAGCAAAACAAAACAAATTTAAATATGCTTATTTGACAAATTTGTTTCATTTCTGTCTAAAAGGTGGCATATGCCTTAACCCAAAATAAATAAATTCTTATAAACTTTTCCTGAATGTTATAAACTTTTAATTGCTACCCTATAAAGTATTATTGACAGTATCTACATATTTAATTGCTTTATGTTGTATTTCCCTAGGCTCAGATATGTACATACAGGGTGGCTGATGAATTTTGCTACATTAAGAAACTCAAATAATTTTTTTTTCAGTGTATGGAATTCATTTTTCTTTTATTCATGTTAAAGCTCATTAAATTTTATTAAATATAGCTTAATTAGTTTTAAAAATAATGGAATTTAAATGGCCCCCCTGCTCGTCGATGCATGTGCGGCATCTTACCAAAAAGTTGTTCATTACTGCTTGGAGAGTTGAGACAGGAATAGCCGCAATTGTTTCTCGAATGGATTGCCTTAGTTCATTCAAATTTGTTGGTTTTGCTTTGAAGACTTCCTGTTTGCAATAACCCCACAAGAAAAAGTCAGGTGCAGTAAGGTCAGGCGACCTGGGTGGCCAACGGAATGTGGAGTTTCTGGATATCAGCTTATTGGGAAATTTTCGTCGCAATTCTGTCATAACAGGTTGGGCTATATGAGGAGCTGCAACATCTTGCTGAAACCACACAGAGTTGAAAGAAATTCTCATTCGGCGTAATTCTGGATAGAAAAACTCTCTCAACATGCTCAAGTAACGGTCTCCAGTAACCGTACCGGTGTGACCGTTTTCTTCGAAGAAGTAGGGCCCGACAATGCAGCGTGATGAAACTGCACACCACACTGTGACACGAAGTGGATGCAATTCCGTCTCATGGAGTATCTGTGGGTTGGAAGCACTCCATATTCGACAATTTTGTTTGTTTATGTTGCCGTTTAAATCGAAATGGGCCTCATCAGACATGAAAAGACAGTTCAACATGTTTCCATCCTCTTCCACCATTTGAAACATCTTCTGGCAAAATTCCAAGCGAATCGGCAAGTCTGCAGCGTTCAGTTTGTTGGCCATTTCAATTTTATATGGGAATAAGTCCAAATCTTTGTGCATAATTGACTGTAATGACTGTCTGCTTACACCCATTTGAGCAGATAAGCTTCTTGTCGAAACACGTGGATTGTTTTGTATGGCAGCAGCTACAGCAGCGATTGTTTCCTCCGTTCGAACTGAAGGGTTTCGATGGTAAGGTCTTCTGTTGACTGTCCCATGCTCGGCAAAATTGTTTACAAGTCTTATTATGGTCCATCTGCTCGGAGGATTGCCGCCAAACGTGCGCCTATACTCTCTTTGAACCGAAACTACGGACTCCAGTGCGTGATAGCGGCGGACAATCCAAATTCTTGTTTCAGTGTCCCAGTTATCCATTTTTGTTAAATGTAAAAGTCAATCTGCAAAATAAAAAAAAAATTAACCAGATTCAATAAATAGAAAAAAAGTTATTTAATTTTTTTTGGTAGCGGCTTTCATTAGCCACCCTGTATTTATGTATGCGAATACAATATAGTGGTATCCGGATTTTAGTATTTATATTCTATCAAAGATGAGAAGCATCATCCAATAACTATCTAGAAACAGTCGATTAATACGGCCTTTTGCTTTAAAATTTCTTAAAAAAGTTATCTGTAAACTTTTTTACGGCGGGTCAAATGGGTTAATGACTTAAAGCAAAAATATATACACATTTTTCATGTATTGATTTTCAAATAAGCATATACCTCAGTATTTGGTCTACTGTATACTGTGCACTATTGCTTCCGTCAAGTCGTAATTTAACTCCTTGAAATATCGAGAAGTGTACCATCCAAAATGTCCTCAACTTACATATTCACAAAGTTACTCTCACATTTTTACATAAAATGGTAAAATTTTAACAGCCAAATAAGTAATATTTTTTTTTTTTGGAAAGTACATAATTCTTTTACAAATGTCTTGATTTTTTTTCTCTATACAGTAAGTGTGTATCTTCGAAAAAAACCTTAAAAGTATATATAGCAAGAAAAAGCAATAGAGGAAAATATCTACAAATATAGAGCTGTTTATAACTTTTGAAAGTATGAGGTATCTTGCAATCTAATCCAAATCAACTTCTCAATTCTTCTTACAGTAAGTCAAAGAAAAGGAAATCAAGAAAGCGTAAAGCAACCGAATCTGATAGCGGTGAATCCGACCATAATTCTGATGACGAAAAATGCAGTAATGATTCGGAATTTGAATCTAAAAAACAACGCAAACGCAACAAGAAGGAAAAGGTAAGAAAAAATGTAAACTTTCATGGAAACTAGGTCTCTTAAATACTACGAAGCGTGTTCCGGGTTTCATGACCAGCTTCGAATCGATGTTGCTATTTGAAATGGCCGAGATCGAATGATAACCATGCCCATATTTTTGATATCGTACACATGAATTATTCAAATCCAAGCCCAAATTTTTAACCGTGTACTTATGCGAGTGTCGACGAGTATTTTCAATACTTGCAGTCACATTAAAGGTATTTGAATGAGCACCTTATATGAAAACTAATTTCAGTAGCTCTCCTTACATATTGGCTGTTTTTCATTCGTCTTATCGATGCTAGATAAAAATTTTTCTGCTTGCCTAACAAATTTTTTATTGAAAGCAACAAAAAACGTCAAAAAAGTTATAAACGCTTACAAGGCATATGTACAAGGTGGCGCAAAAGTAAGCTTCCGATGTTCAGCATATCGGTTGTGGCACGTGCAGTGTGTGCTGTTGCACCGTCTTGTTGGAACCACATGTTTTCCAATCCCAATTCATCAAGTTGCGGCAAAAAGAACTCGTTGATCATTGCTCTGTAGCGCTCACCATTCACAGTAACCGTTTGGCCCCGACCGATTATTGGTCAAATAAATAGTCAGCAATATTCCGCGTTCTGGAGCAGTGTAGCGTAACATTGTTTATTAACGTGTATTTCGCATGTGTTTACTACACAAATGTCAAAACAGAACTGACTTTAGTGGCCAATCGCAAAATTTATAACATTTTCTGATAGGAGGATTAATTTTGCGCCACCTTGTATTTGATTTAAAATTTTGTAAAAAGTTTCATTTTGCTATATTTTCGTACAATTTGCGGAGAGCTTTCACATGGGATTTGCCTTTAGCAATTAATTTTTAGCTACTGGGGTGTGATGTTTCGATCACAGCTTTACACATCGTATTCGAGGAACTTTCTGGTAATTGAAAACCGGAGCAAGGCTATACGAGGTGTGTTCAAAAAGTATCGCGAATTTTGAGTTTTCGCTGGTTACGTATATTCGAATTTCGAATTTTTTGTGGCGTTATGTTGGTACTCATGTCTCTCACTTATGCCGACAAGCTCGGCCATTTTGAATGTTCAGTTAATTGTTGACAGCTGCTTTGCTTGCACGTGTTTTGGATCGTCTTCGATTTTTACCTATTTTTTTACCAAAATTGCTCAATTGTGACCAAAAACAGCATCGCATGAACATTGCTAATGAGATGTTAAACTCTGTCCGCGACGACCCAAATTTGCTCCAGAGGGTCATAACTGGTGACGAATCGTGGGTTTATGGTTATGACGTGGAAACCAAAGCTCAATCATCTCAATGGAAGCTGCCGCACGAACCAAGACCGAAAAAAGCGCGCCAAGTTCGGTCGAATGTGAAAGTTTTGCTGACAGTTTTCTTCGATTGCAGGGGCGTGGTGCATCATGAGTTCTTTCCACAGGGAAGAACGGTCAATAAGGAATATTACCTGCAAGTTATACGCAATTTGCGCGAAGCAATCCGCCAGAAACGCCCGGATTTGTGGAAGCACAAAAATTGGCTTTCGCACCACGATAACGCCCCTGCTCACGCATCGTTGCTTGTGCGCGACTTTTTGGCCAAAAACAACACACTAATGATGCCGCAGCCACCGTATTCCCCAGATCTGGCCCCCTGTGACTTTTTCTTGTTCCCTAAACTGAAGAGGCCCATGAAAGGACGACGTTACGCTTCTCTTGACGAGATAAAGACGGCATCGAGGGAGGAGCTGAACAAGATACAAAAAAATGATTTTTTGAAGTGGTTCGAAGATTGGAAAAACCGTTGGCACAAGTGTATAATATCTCATGGGGATTACTTTGAAGGGGACAAAATAGATATTCATGAATAAATAAATAATTTTTGAAAAAACAGAAAATTCGCGATACTTTTTGAACACACCTCGTATGACTGCTGTAATTACTTGAGTCACTCCAAATAGCTTGCAAACAAATTGTGATAGTCTCGTTTTTCATATTGTTTACATACTACTTTTATATTATATTGATATTTATTTATATATATGTATGTATATACATTAAATTCTTTCGTATGTAAAGGGTGTTTTTTAGGGGTATAGAACTTTGAATTGAAATAAAACACAAGAAAATCGTTTTAAGGTCCATCAATTTGGCTTTATTGGAAGGATAATTTTATGCCATTAATGTTTAAATATGATTTCGGGCATGTGGCCGCCGCGGCTGGCTCGAATAAAGCCAATTCTACAGGTCCAATTTTCAACCACTTTTTCGAGCATATGGGGCCGTATGTCGGCAATAACGCCACGAATGTTGGCTTCCAATTCCCCTAACGTTTCTGGTTTGTTGGTGTAGACGAGCGACTTCACATATCCCCAAAGAAAATAATCCAATGGTGTCAAATCACACGACCTTGGTGGCCAATTGACAGGTCCATTCCGCGAAATTATGCGCTCATCGAATGTTTCCTTCAATAAATCGATTGTGACGTGCGCTGTGTGGCATGTAGCGCCGTCTTGTTGGAACCACAACTCATCCACATTCATGCCATCCAATTCGGGAACAAAATAGTCGGTTATCATGGCTCTATACCGGTCTCCATTAACGGTAGCTGCCTCTCCAGCATTATTGCGGAAGAAGTATGGCCCAATGACTCCACCAGCCCATTGAGCACACCAAACAGTCAGTTTTTGTGGATGTCATGGCGTTTCAAGGGTCTCATGTGGATTCTCTTCACTCCAAATGCGGCAATTTTGCTTGTTGACGTAGCCATTCAACCAAAAATGAGCCTCATCACTGAACAAAATTTTGCGATGAAAATCAGCATCGAAATCAATCTCATTTTCGGCCCATACACCAAAATCACGACGCATTGCATGGTCTCGCGGCTTTAATTCTTGCACAAGCTGGATCTTGTAAGGTCGCAAGCCAAGATCTTTGCGCAAAATCTTCCATAAAGTTGATGGACAAAGCTCCAATTGCTGTGCACGGTGGCGAATCGATTCATTCGGGTCCTCTTCAACACTTTGCTCTACAGCGGCAATTGTTTCTTCGGTGCGCACTGTTCGACGTCTCTGCGGATGCGTATTATCACATAGAGTAAACGTAGTGCGAAAACGATCCATGGTTAACCGAATTAATTGCTCTGATGGACGATTATGTCGACCATAAAATGGACGAAGCTCACGGTAAACTTCGCGAACTGAACCATTATTTTCGAAATAAATTTGCACGATTTGCAAGCGTTGTTCTTTTGTCAACCTGTTCATGATGAAATGGCAAACCAAACTGAACATAAATGACATTAGAGTTGCCAGATTTGACCACAAAATGCCAGTTTTATCTCTATTCGAAAAACAAACCTGTAAAAAAAACACCCTGTAGTTACATACATTTACATAATTACATATAAAATGTTGTGAAAACGCATGCACTCTACATACATATAATAATGCTAGTTCACTTAACTTTTCTTAAATTATTTCAATCTTATAAAACTAAAAAAAATAAAACAAAACAATTTAAAATTACATACGAAATTTTTCTCTTGCTTATTTTTTCCTACAATGTTTGCCCACTTACATACTTACATACATATATGGCATATTTAAAGTGAATAAAAAAATTTCATTAAACATTTTCTAACCCTAACCTCTACACAAATAATCAAAATCCAAAAAAGAAAAAAAAAACAACTTGCGAAGTATAAAAGGTAAAAAGTATATCATTGCTTCATATCCGATTATTTCATTTGTTTAATTATTATTGATTTTAAATTCAAAACAAAAATTATATAAATTGTATGGATTCAAAGATACGTTGTAAAGTTTGTAAAATAATAAATTTATACTATGCACCCTTCTCGATAAAGGGGTTGACACACTGTGCAGTTAATCTCGTTTAACTAAGCACTTAAACTGATTCATATTCGACAGTTCTGAAAAATTAAGAAATTGCTTTAAATACTTTAATAAGAAAGTTGATCAATTTACTAATTCTAACAGTCTAAACATTGTTTGGAATCAATTCTCATCAGTGTCAATTAAGCAATACCAATTCAAGTCAAACGAATTCGCAAATAACCTTAAACTAAACCTTGCAAAAATTTTCGGTATTTTTAGTTTTGTAGCCATGCAAAAAGTTCATGACTTACACATCTATGTACATTCATTACAACGTACCTTCGAACACCTTAAATATTTTATTTTACAAGTTTGACTGCTGTTTTTGATATATTTAATTTAATATTTTTTCCAATGGCTAAGTCAGATGTGCATACAATTTTTAAACGTACTCCACAATACAATTTTACATTGCGAAAATATCCAATAATAATGAGAAATATGAGTTTATATACAGAAAATACCACTTTATAATGAGAATTGTAAATTTATATTGAGTTTTTATAAAGTGATAATTAGAAAACAGAAATTGGTAATGAGAAATGTAGTTTGATTAATATAATTGCAATTTTTCGACTTCTGAATTGTAAAATGGAAATTTTGAATATAAACTGACAAAGGTGCAGTACATTTAAAACTTCTCTACGCAACAGTTCTGCACCGACAGCTGATTATTGTAATATTGTAACTTCAATGACAAAGGAGGGGTGAGATGACCTAGAAGGTTTCACTGGTCACACCAAGTCGCTCCCACGACAGTCGGTCATGTACCGCAAGGGAATACCGGAGCGTACCGGGTTCATTCGGGAAGTGTTTTTGTCGCTGAAAACTACAACAAAGTATTCTATAAAAATATTTTCCACACAATTTCATTCAAGTAGTGACGGCCATACACCCGAAAAATTATCTAAAGCTCAACCCTTAAAACCCTTTGGTTTTAAAATTTTGATTTTAGTGTCAACAGAAAACAAAAGCATTGATACTCCATTTTGCAAAAAAAAATACGTAAGTTGTGTGAGGCAGTGTCACACAGCTATTCAATTATAAATATCATCATATTTACCGGATACGATGTATCGATGTTGCTTCTCAAAATTTGCATCCCTATACGCTGAACTTTGACTAAAAAACTTTGAAGCGAAGTATATTTTTTATGGAGCAACGAGCTTTTTTACTGTCTCAAAGTTCAACAAAGCTCTTACTCGCGAGGAATTCACTGATTTAGATACAAGTTTGAGCTGTACATTTTGTTTATGGGCAAACTTCATGCGTTTCGTTTTTGGCTGTCGCGTAATTATTCAAAAACATTACAAACAAATTATTTCCTTAAATTACCAAAATAAAATTTTATTTTATTTTTGTAATAAATATTTTTGTATTTATTTATTTTTTTTTTGTTTATCATGTTATTAAAAAAAGTTAAACTCTGATTTTGTACACAATAACATACATATTTTTTCATAAAAAAAAAGAATCTTACAATTTTTGTTTATTGAAAACCCCTGGCGCTTCATTTAATAGGATAGCTTTCGCAAGGCACTCTTGTAGTTTGTAAGTATTTTTATTTAAACGAAAATCTATTAAAAAGTAGTTTAGAATTTTTCTACATACTAATATAAAAAATAAGATTTGAAGGCAACAAAAAAACAAATACAAGAAACTGCAGTCTCAGTGCACATCATATTAAAGAATCAGTGCAATTCTGCGACATTTCTTTCTATAAGTTTTAACTTGAAAATTATTCTCCGTGCATTGAGAAAAAAATATTTTAAATAAAAACTGAATACACTACATTCACGTCGGTATACATAATAATAGAGCATACTTAGTAGTTAAAAAAAGTAAATATTAAACTAATTTTGATGATCAAATATCTAATAGGAAATTGTATTTTCTTAATTTCAATTTATTCAGAAAAAACGTGATAAGAAGAAGAAGAGGGATCGCAGCATTTCTGTAAAGTCACGTTCAAGGTAATTGTTGATTTATATTTCTGATACAGAAATTATTGTATAGTGGGCCGAATTCACTTGTCGAATCGGGATTAGAGTCAAACCAATTTCGGTGGTGTCATCTTCCGGTTCCAAAGTTCCACAAAAAAAGGCATCCAATGACTTCTTTAATTCAAGATTCTAGACAAAATAAATATATTGTGAGAGGTGATTGGTCAAAGATGGTCCAAACGTGCCCGAACATCATTAAGGTTTCTAGACCGAGATATGAAGATTCAAGAGAATTTAACAAGGGGTATGGGAGAGTGTGGTTTCTTATCCCCATTATTGCTTCTCCACAAGAATCGCAGCTGTGAATGAGAAGAGTTCGGGGTCCATCCATCAAAGCGCTATGTACCAAAATTAACGATTATCTGCCGACCTTACAAAGGCTTTCTATCTTTCGGAATCTAACATTGCCATCAACTGAACCCTCGGCCTCCCTAATCATGATATGAAACACACAGATGAATATAATATTCGACATTTACGACGATGGCACCATGGTACCGTTTGTTAACCAACCTAAAATCTTAAGTGTGTCGACCAAAGTATAAATCCTCAATTAAAGTAGTTAATTACTTGAAGCTGAATTGCCCCACGGCAAACAATTAGTCATCATATAACAAGACCGGTTGAACCAAGAGTGCGCAAACCTATGTGGACTATACCCCCATGACACCAATCATATTTTTAATTGCTCAACGAAGCTTATCTCATTTCAGCTGAGATAGAGTATTTTCGTAACAAGTTTAGAAATATGGCGGTATTTAACTGAATTCTAAACAGTTCCTCATATTTGATATAACCCCTTTTTGAAAAAATCCAGATTTAGATTTTTTTTAACAAGTTTTTAGATAACGCGTTCTCTATTTCATAACACTACATAAATAACAAATAAAATACATTTCAGATCTCTTGAACGCCACTCTAGAGAGCATGACCGAAAATATGACGATGGAAGGCCTTTTAGGAGGGAAGAACTTGACCGTGAGCGTGAACGTCGTTCTCCCCGGAATACATCTAATAAATCAAACACAAGAAATCCGTTCCGCAGTCGTACACGTGAGCGTGTTGCACCAGTACCTCAACGTTCGCCTGTATTACGCCAGCGTAACTCGTCTGCGGAAAGTCGGGGCAGAGATTATGGTAGAGCACGACTGCGAGACAACGAACATCTTAGCCGACGAAACCAAGATGTCAAATCGATGGAACGTGGTAGAGAGAAATCTTTAGAACGTACGGGACGAGATGACAAACGAAGACATTCACGATCTAAATCACGTGACAGACGTGACCAAATTTCAAACCCACGTCGCGTGAATACTATACACACTCACTCGCACTCAAGATCACGTTCTATGGGACGCAATAGTCGGCGACGATCGCGTTCAGCTTCTTTGATTGACAAAGTACGACGGGGTACCATTAAACCAACAGTGTCACCACCACTAAAAATGGCTGCTGCTTCAGTTTCACCTATGCGTTCTGATTCTGCTAGCACCAGAAAGAATCCATTCAATCCCTTTAAAGTTGACGTACATCCATTAGCTGCACCCACCGGTGGTATCAGTGAAAGTAGACCTTGTGTAAATCCATTCAAAAGTACAGGGGAACCATCGAGACTTCTATCAAAAATTCCGAGTCGGCCGCGATCGCCTTCGGTAGGCAGTGCTGGTCCCAGTCGCTCCAGCGATAGAAGATCACATCCAAAAAAGGATATAGGTAGAACATTAAGTCGTGGCAGATCACCAGTCAAGGAGCGCTCAACCTCAGTGCGATCTCCCTATTCGAGCAGGGACATGCGGGTACCGAAAAAAGACAGAAAAGAGCGATCAACCTCAGCTCGATCTTCTCATTCCAGCAGGGATGTTCGAAAGATAAAAAAAGAAAATCCATTCAAAAGAGAGATTTCGCTTGAACGCAAAAAGTCGTCATCAAGACAACGTTCAATCTCAAGAGACAAGCGTGTTATTAAGAAGGAAAGAGACAGCTCACAAGAACGTACAAGTTTTCGTAGTCGTCTTCGCTCACGGTCGTATAATCCGCAAGAACCCATTGAAAGGGAACGTTCGCATCCGCGTGAAAAATCAAGATCCACATCTCATATTAAGCATGGTAATAAGAAAAGACGAAATTGTTCTCGTGATCGTCGTAGATCACGTAGTCGACAATCTTCGGAGCCACGTAGATCGCCCGAACGACCGTCTGCTGAGTTACCTCCTGACCGCATAAAAAAAGAAAAGAATGAGCTGTCGCATGAACGTCAAAGGTCTCGCGATCCACGATCTTCGGATTTACGTAGATCGCCTGAGTCGCGAGGTTTAGAGCAACCTTCTCATCGCTTAAAAAAGGAAAAGAAACATCATTCGCATGAACGTCGCAGATCTCGCGATAAAAAACATGAACGGAAAAGATCTGTTGAAAGGGAAAGAAGTGCGGTACGACGCTCACGCTCAACATCCAAAAAACGATCATCACCCAGACACCATCGTTCTAGCTCACACGGATCAGAAAAATATGCTAAGAAAGCTAGTTCCCCTGTGCGCAAGCAATCACGTTCACCAACAGAAACACATTCGAAAAAATCAGATTCTCCACCACCGGTGAAACGAGTTATGGAACGGGTAGCAATACGTCCTCGATCGCCATCGCGTAACTCTTCAGAACTTAGCTACTCACCAGCACGTCGTGATCCAGAACGTTATCGGGATATTCTTGAAAAAACAGCTAACGTGAATGAGAGAGCAGAATCAGCTTCATCAGAGCACGAAAAGAAGTTGCGAAATATTGATAAGGAGTTATCGTCTAAAGATGCGCGTAAAATACGTAAACCGGAAGAGAAATCAGTGGGCAGGGATCATAAGGATCGTAAAGAACCTAGTGAGCGCATAAAGGAACATGCGACCAGCGAGAGTAATCGTTCACGCGCTACAGAACGTGATAGATATGTTGACAGGGCTGGTGAAAAAGATCGTGATTATGATGAGCTGCGTGTTCAAGATAGGGACCGTGAGCGTGATGGGGTTCGTGATCAGCGGGTTCAAGAAAGGGATCGTGAACGTGATGAGGTTCGTGATCTGCGCGTTCAAGATAGAGACCGTGAGCGTGATGAGGCTCGCGATCCCCGCGTTCAAGATAGAGACCGTGAGCGTGATGAGGCTCGCGATCCCCGCATTCAAGATAGAGACCGTGAGCGTGATGAGGCTCGCGATCCCCGCGTTCAAGATAGAGACCGTGAGGGCGATGAGGCTTGCGATGCGCAGCTGGACCGTGAGCGTGATGAGATTCGTGATCAGGCTGATGATAAAATGGATGAAGTTCGTAACCAGGATCATGATAAGAGACGTGAACGTAATACTCAACGGCGCGCAGAACGCAATATACGGCCACGCAGCAAAGAAAAGCGCACCAGGGAACATAAACGGGAACGCGAAATGCGCGATACACGAGATACCTCTAGCGGTAAACGGTCTAAGCCCGTCTTAGGTCCGATCGTGCGTTTACAAGGTCAAAGTGAAGATGAAAATGAAACGGAAGAACGTGCCGGTAAAGCGAATGCTTCACTCGATGAATTTCAAGAAACAAAACGTGGACGAGAATTGAAAGATTTGGAAATGTTGGAACAATTGAAATCGGATTTGGCTGCTAAAGCAAAGGAGAAGCTAAAAATGGCCACAGTTGGACGAAACATTAGCAGTGAAGTAAGTGAAAAAAATAATAAAGAACAACAACGCTACAGCCGTTGTGGTATGCGTAATTCGTTAAATGAATTTCTCGCGGCCAACAATGTGGCTGCCGCAGTAGTTGCAGTGGCTTCGAATACTAATCGAAATAATAACAGTAATATTAACGATAGTCAAAATAGTAGCAATAGTACTAACAATAAAAATAACTCAATAACAAAGGTAATTAAAAAAGAGGATAGTATAGGGGATAGCACACCACCAATGGCCGCAATTTATCCACAACCGTTGGAAGTGCAAATGGCAAGCGATGCTGTGAAAAAATCCGAAACAGCTAAAAAGCCCGAAGCGGAAGATAAAGATGAAAAAGAAATAGATAATTTCAAAGAAAAAGAATGCGAAAATGACATGCCGAAAGCAAAATCACAGACACAAGAACAACAAGCCACGGAAAAACCAACGTCAGAGACCAATAGCAAAGCGCAAGAAGCCGCAAATGGTGCTGGTTCAACGGAAAAAATTCCGTTATTACCAAATCGTGACACTAGCACACATAATACGTATACCAGAAATTATAATATAAATAGCAATCGTCAACAAATATTGTTACGTCGTGGCGGTGGTGCAGGTGCTGGAGGACGTCGTACTACACCACCACCTTTACCACTCATACTTCATACGCGTAAATCACATCATCGTGTTAAAATCAATACACCGAGTGGTAGTGTTGCGCTTATTAATCATCCGCCGCTTACCACACATTATGGTGGTGGTTCAATCAATCCTGCTATTGCTGCAGCTGGTGCTTCTTTTGGCGGACGTCCAATGTCATCCAATCGTATTACTCACCATCCACATCGTCATAATAATCCGCCATTAATAGCACATGCTCCTCCCCATCCGTCGTTTAACCCATTATTGAGTAAAAATTTTAACAGCGGTGGTATACAAAGTTTAACTAATAATAATACATTGTTAATAAGTCGACGTGAACATAATCATCGTTGTGCGATGAATTTAAATGCTCAACTAACTTCAACTAATTTCTCTAATAATAGCTTATTACTAACACCTAATCATAATAATAGTAGCCATCATGGTGCGCACGCTCTCCATCATTTGCATAAGCCTCCACATCAGCATAGCTCCAAAAATGCTGTTACTATATTATCTGATCAATTATTGGTCGCTGCCTCATTGGGTGCGGTTACCGGTGGTGGTGGTGGCGGTGTTAGTGTTGTTGGTCATAACACCCGCGGTCATCATCATGAGCTAGGTGTTTTGAGCGCGTCTCATCATCATCATGGTTATAATATAACAGCAGCAGCCACTGCTTCTTCTTCTAGTTTAAGTTATCATCACCACCATCATCATCATCAACATTCGAATAAACAGAAAATTATAATAAAACCTTTTAAAATTAACGATTCACAGCCTCTGGTAGCGGCATTAGCTGATAGTACGCTTGTCGATACAATTGTCTCTAAGGTGTCAACAGCTACGGTGGCAGCAGCGGAGAGTGCAGCACGTCGTAGCGGTAGCCGTACACGACGTAGTCGCAGTCGTAGCCGTAGCCGTCCAAGGCGTGATGGCGGCGGTGGAGGAGGATCAAATCGTCGGCATTCTAAAAACCGATCACGCTCATCGTAAGTTTATTATATAAATGTAGAATTAGTGCCATGACAAACAGAGTACACAATTTTATTTCAGAAAAGTCTAATGAGTCATTTAAAAAATATTGAACTGATATGAAAATTTACTAAATTATAAGCTGCTAGCTCGCTGGAATATTTAAATATTTTCATGTATATTTGCCAAATCTCAATTTCTGTGTTTTTTTTTCCTTTTTACAGACCTTCGTCGTCGAGTAGCCGCAGCCGAAGCCGTTCACGAAGCCATAGTCGTCGTAGTTCACGTTCTCGTTCACATTCACACTCTTCGCAATCGAGCTGTTCGACGCGAAGTAGCTCTAGGAGTTCTTCAAGGTATGTATTAATATTTTTTATTTATTTAAATTTATTGGAAAAGTATTAAGGATTCACAGCTTTACACTGGAGCGGAGCACTCATTTTAATACCTGGTTTTTACATCAATGTAGTCATTTAGATCTACATAAAAAAAGGAGTGTCGCTGCCGAAGGTGTTGGTTCCTATTGTCGAAAAGGATATGGTCATGCGTTGATATTGTATTGGCCGTTCGTAGTCCACAAAAGAATTTCAGATCCTTAAAATTCACTTCTGGTAGGAAAACCCTTTTCGGGCATTTAGCTCTTTCGTCAGCTGCTCCTTACTTGGTATTCAAACTTTTCTTGTAACCCACATAATTTTTATTGAATTCTTTCTTGTCAACTGATGCTGGATCTATCTATATCTGGTACCCCTTTGGTGCGCTACCCGTTTGATATGACGATCAAACGCCTGATATGAGCCCATCAGAGAATTAACCGGTAATGATTCATGTTTGAACGACGCTGTGAGAGAAGAGCTAATCATTAGAATGCAATTCACAAGCTCTTGTTTTCAGTCAATGTCCAGAGAAAATGCCTAAATATAAGTTAGCCCTTAGCTACTAAGGCTACTGCCCTAAGAGATAACTTTTTAATGGAAACACCGTGTGTAGATGCAAAATACATATAGCTTTCGATATATATTCCCAAAGCGTCTAGGCACCCAGGTGGCAATATAACTCAGGATGACTGAACAAATTAGTCTGTGTAGGGTCCAGTAAGTGATACCGGACGTTCTGATGCACAGACCCGGCTTTAAAAATTCTTTTTCATCCAATCCTATAATTTTATTTTAAATTTTAATTGAATCACGAACTCTTAAATAATTTAAAACAAATTTTACTTACAGCTCCAGTAGTTCTGGTTCCTCACACACTGGTTCACGTTCGCCATCAATACCGCGCAGACGTGGTTCACCCAGCTTTCTAGATCGACGTCGTATTACAAGGTAAATATATTAGCTGCGTTGGAAATGTTTCATTTCATTTCTTTTATATTCTTTAATTCTATATTGCATATAATTTATTAAATGCCATTATTTTGTTACTATTTTTTGTTTAATTTTTTATTTCATATTTTTTTATTTTCATTTGTAGCAGAGGACCCGAACCAACTCGCAGACGTTAGGCTTGGCTGCATACTCTTACTTAATATGTATAAATACATATATATATATTTATATACACATAATTTTAAACACTTGAAAATATTTTTTCATTGCAATGTAACAATTTTTTTCTTAACTAGATCAGATTCATATTCCTTTAAAAGTATTGATTTTCTCCTCCCCTCGAGCATATGATGTTAATTTGAGTACGCGCAGACAGTAAAAAGTGTATTTGGCTTGTATTATGAAAACGAACAAATTAATTCACCCTGGAGTTTGCAAACGCCGCACCGTTTAAGTTATTCCACTGCTGATTTATTACATACATATACATTGTTTATTATTTATTAGTAAGCTATGCATTTTCCACCACTACTTAAATTTTTGTATGTACCATACAAACTCTATGTGTAAATGGGTCTTACATGCCAATGCCACGGTGTTTCGAGATGATTAAAAAAAAATTAAAACAGCATACATTGAAAGAATCAAAAATTGCTATTAAATATTTTCCCTTTCCATTACTTTTGTAATTTTGATTTTCAAATAAACAAAATTTAAAAGTTGAATTGCATGAATTATGAATGAAATTAATAGGGCACTTCACATAAAAATTTGTATTTTTTTTTTAATTCTTCAAATCTATAATATATTAATATAATTTTTATTTCTTTTTTTTTTCAAATCAGGTTTTGCTCTATATAGCATTTATGTTGCTGAATCGTATTTGATAGTAATCTGATTTTAAATTCAATATGGAAAAATCTGTTTTTGATTTGAAAATGTCCGACTATAAAAACAATTTGCTAAAAGACCAAATTTTTGAGATACTAATCAAGATGGGTCCAACTATCTTCTTATAGATAATAAATCCCATATTTCCTTCTTTTTTTTTTGGTAAAAAAAAATGTATTATAAATTGCGACCTAGCCACAAAATTATTGTATTAGCATGAAAATTTTAATTTTACAAAACCAGATTTTGTGAGAGACTGAATGTTGCTTAGAGCTTTTCATAGTTTCTAACTATTCGATATCGAAATTTTGGTCTTTTAATTAAAAACGAAATCATAAAACTTTGGAGTTTCGGATCACAGTTGCTTTTAGTAAAAAAACTTCTTAATAAGTTACTTTAATATTTTAAAAGTAGCTTTCACCACCGCCACTTTGTTTGACAGATCACCGATTTCTGTGAAATAAACTGCCGGTTAGCGATAACCGTAGATGGTAAAATGGTCCTAAATATTTCAAAAATTTTGTTTTTTAAATTTACATGTTTTCATAACTTAAAAAAAAATGTTTTTATCTCATTTAATAATTTTTCAAAAAAGTTTAAATATTTTCAAAAAATAACTGTCTTAAACTTTTTTGTAAATTTAACCACTTACACTATAGTACAGTCAAAACGATTTATGGTATTCTGAAAAAATGTTTTCGCTCTATAGCGTCATTTATTTTAGAATAACTGCCTTTCAAGTACTTATATTGGTATGGAATGACCCATATACCCAATACTTATTCTAAATAAATTTTAGTTGTTTTTTAATTTCCATTTAAACTTATGTTACACATAAATAAAGATTTGTAGTTAATATAATTTTGTAAACTGAATTGTGTTTTAAAAGAAGCAAGGAATGTTACCGACCAAATCAGAATAAGGTTCTGTTTTTAATTTTAGTTCCGTTCTTCAAAGTCGGCATATCGTTCGGTTTGGATTTGAAAAAAATGGTGAAAACGAGTACAAAACAAAGTAAGAAAAACTGGACGAATCCGAATATCGTCACTGTAGTGGAAGATCACAGAACGAGTTCCAAAAACGCGCTGTCTCAACATAAATTCAGCACACTATCATCTGAAGGCGTTTTTGAAACAATTCTAAGATAGAGCGTTTCTGAAAAATATTCCGAAATATGGTGATCTTCCACTTAGCCGTTGATATTACAGAAATAACTAGCTCAACGGCTCTATATCGTAAATGTATCTCCAAATCAAATAACTCCCTCTAGGCAGCTCCTTTGTTCGAAACGATTGCGGTTTAACTTTTTAAGACCAAAATTAAGGGTTTCGATTTAAATTTTTAAAAAAGCTAAGCTAATTTAAGTGGTTAATGTTACTTGTTCGGTTTCATTCCTTGGAAAATTTTATAAGTTTTCAAATTTTAGAAATTTTTTATTGCTTTTGTGGTAAGTTTATATGAATTTAATGGCCAGAAATGCAAATTTATTTCATGTCACATTTTTGTTTCCTCAATTATATATAATTTATTTTCTTTAGACGATTGATTTGTAATTGTGTGTACCTCTATTTCTTATGCTTGATTTTGGTAAGTTTAATTTCAGATTATATGTATACATTTATCTTATTTTCATTTAAATTTTAATAACTAATACGCCTGCTTAAAACTAATAATTTTTTTTCTTTCAATTAGCGCACGCAAACGTCCAATACCGTACCATCGTAAAACACCGTCGGATGCTTCAAGCTATTGTTCGAGCTGTTTTCGTAGTGGTGGCAGTTCTCCACGTTCACTATCACGTTCTCCAATGCGTTGGAGTCGTAGTCCATCGATGGCGTTTTGAAGTTTAAAGAAAAAACTTTTTAAAGTTTTGCAAAATATTACATAAGTTTGAAAGATTCAAAAAAAAAAATTAAATGCGATTGTTTAGTGGAATTCATGACAAGATCTCCTGTTAACCAATTGAAAATTTGACTAAAAGTCCAAAAGTCAAATCGAAGTATTATTGTATACATATAGATATAAGTATTACATCTAGCCCTGTACAACCATTGTCTAGTCCTGTTTAGCGGTTATTTGCTTATTCACGCTTATATATAAACACATTCATACAATATTTGTGCAACATATTAACACACACATAAAAGCAAATATTATTCTAGTCAGATATTATTAAGTGAAACGCTTTGTCTTTTTAGAAAATGTTAAACATAATTTATTTTGTTTTAAAAGTTTTGAGTATATAGTATGTACAAACATATACACAATACTCGAAATTCCATTATTTAGATAGTTACATACATATATATGTAGTGTTATACAAAATACTCATTTACATAATTCAGTTTAACAAAACTTTATAAGTTTAATTATAATACAGCAACAAGTCTAAGTAAATTGTAAATAACATAAGAAAACAAATTTCTTTATCTGCTAATAATAAAAATATATACATATAATGGTCATATATTCAAAAATAATTACTTTCTCATTGAATGTTGCTGCTTCCGATAGGGTGATATTTTGTATTATTTCAGGGTGTAGTTGTGTCGCAGGGCAAACATCGAGCGATGATTCCAAATCGTGCTTTGTGACTTTAATGCGATTGTGGGAAAGGAAGGAGTATTTGGTTTCGGAAAATTCAATCTTTACGATGCAGCATCTCCCAGCGCTACCAGGTTCTAGCATAAAAGAATCCATCAAGCCATCTGACCTCCGACCAAACACGAAATTGATCATGTTGTAGTCGGCCTACGAGGTACGACTCTGGCCATCATCTTTTGGCAGCTAAGATACTCTGCAAAAACGATACTAGTAAAATGATTAGTCAATTTACCCGGAGCCATGCCGAAAGTTTTCGTATTTCTTCCATCACGTTTTTAAGAGCATCGGTAGACTTTTTGACTGTTTCTTTCCTCGCGTTCTTGTGTGTGGGTCTTACATCGCGGGGTTGAGGCAAATTGTCGAAATGACAATTCTTCGCCAGATAATCAATCGTTAACTTTTAGGTAGTAGCTCGGCTGTCGTGTGAAGTATTTGATATCCCCACTTGTAACTTTCGTGTTATTCTGACAATTCACTAAGCTATTAATTGTGGTTGATCACCCTCGGCTCAATGCATGGTCCATATTATTTTCTTGTTCCCAGCTACGGAGTAACAAGTTTCAGTGTAGAATGAGGTCTTTATTGAAGAAATTTATATTCAAAATGTGACTCCTCAAGTATTATCAATCACGTAGTACGTATAAGTTTTTCAACTAGTCTGGCAGCTTTATTTGAATTTACATCTGATAGTCCTATAGTTGGTAGCTCTGATTTTGACATATGTCAACGCAAAAACAACACAAGCAACTGTTTGAAATCTGTAAGAAAAAATTCATTTCGCGCCTAATTTACTGTAATATACTTTATATATTGATTTTTTAAAGCAAGGAATTAAATATTTTTGGAGGCAATGGCTAACATATGGCACGATAAACGTGCCTACGTTGATGAAAATAAATTTGTGTCAGCCAAAGTTCAGCAAACGCATCCCAGGATGCATTCTGTAAAGAAGAAGCAAGTTTTTGGTGAGCTCAAAAATGTAATGCACAATCAAATTGGTGTTACACCATTGAAGGGTGGTGGATTGAATGTCCTGGCAACCCGTGGCAACAACGTAGGATGTGCTGCATCCAATCAAAAATCATGCAAACCAATTGAAGCGGAGTATATTAACCAACACTCCACGACAACGATTGATCCTATAGAATTATTCGACTTATTTGACTTCCCTAAATTGTGCTGCTCAAGCGCATGCACCAAAAGTGTTGAGGAAATATGGTCAGAATATAATCAATTTGATGAAGTTGCTTTAATGAAGGCAATGATGAAAATAAGGAATGGAAGTGGTAGGTTAGACGACTTTGATGACGAAGAGGACTACATGCAGAAAAAGTTTCCAAAAGAGGAGGAGGAGCGTTACCAACGGGAAGAGGAAGAAATGGATAAGTTGCTAACAGAATCGCTAAATCGCCATCTGTATTTGGAGGATTATAGCAATGATGTTTTTTCACCCTGCTCGCTGGAAATGCCTAAATTTGATATATTTAATGATTTTCCTTTGCTAGATGTTAATTAACATATATGTACTTATGTTCTTGAAGGAAAATGCACATATCCCGTAATGCATGATGTGGATATGTGAACAAACGTTTACACTTTTTTATTTGAACTTTTATAATATTCAACAAGTTCAAAAATGTCATTTGGGTGTAAAATGCAAGATGTAGGCTTCGCGTTTTAAAATTAAATTGGGTTATGCCATTTTCCATATTTTTATTAAATTATCCCTTTTATTGTTATTATAACAGTATTTCGCGATGCGGATTATACTAACATAATAGCACTGATTAATGCAGCATATGCATACATTCATTTATATTTAATTCAAATGTTCTTTTTTTCATTATAAGTATTTTCATTTAAAATATCTATCATAAATAAAATATAATATATTACATTTTGAAGGGTGTACTAATCTGAAAAGAAATATGTTTTGCTTTGGTTTATCGATGATATTTTGTGCTATAGTATATAATTTTTTAAAACACCGACAGCATACATATCCCTGTATATCAAACATAATATTTGCGTAGAATTATATTGAAATTGAATTTTTAATATTATAAATCTGCGATGGTCCTGAAAGTTTTAATTTGTATAGAACTGAATTACAGCTTAATGGCTTAAAATAAACGAAACTACTATGCGTAAACTTGTATACAAACCTTTTGTACTAAATGTGGTGAGTTAGGATGACGTAGTCATATCAAATTATCACGACAATAGCGCTAGTACTATTACTTTAATCTTTAGTGAATTGCTTAGATAGTACCCGCGATTATAATTAAAGTAATTTTAATTTATTTAAAATTACGATTGCTGCAATTGTAGTTGTGGCCAGAATGATTATGACACTAGTCGTTTTAATTGATATTGAAATTATATTGTAGCTTTGTATGAATACAATCAGAGAAATCATGTAGAACTGGATATTTTAATGCACAACCAACAAACTTTATATATTTATATATATTTGTTTATTAATACATTTGTGATATCTACCTACGTATGCATATAGCATATTTCGCATTTATGTATGTAGGAATTTTAACTTTTTTTGTGTTTGATTTTTTATTATACAAATTAGTTTTTACTAGCAATTAGTTATTTAGTTGCCATTCCTATTATCGCACAGGAAAATGGTGAGTATAACACCGGAATAGGATTCGAATAAATTTGCAGTGAAATCCCAATAAAGCTAACCTTGCTAGAGCATATAAATATGTACATAGGAATTACAAAATGCATGCTAGGTTTTCTAAAAGCAACGATGGTATTCCAGCTATATCTTATTTAAGTTTTACTCTTTTAATTACTACAGTTCATAGAATACAATTTTCTAAATTTCGATTATAAGCAGGTTTGTAACAGGTCCATCTCAATTTA
Organism: Merzomyia westermanni; assembly: GCA_949987695.1. Taxonomy (NCBI): domain Eukaryota; kingdom Metazoa; phylum Arthropoda; class Insecta; order Diptera; family Tephritidae; genus Merzomyia; species Merzomyia westermanni. The sequence continues at coordinate 33,824,062 of OX465291.1, read as the reverse complement.
GCGATGCTGTATTTGCGAGAAATTTTTTAAGTAAATCTATAATTAAATTGCCCACAGTATTCTTTTTAATTTTAGATTGTGATTACGATATATCTCGATTGTATTTGTAATTTTTTATATACATAAATTTGGGAAGAATATAAAGTCCTATTTAATTAACTTTTGAGTAGAGTCACAGGTATGTATGTACACATGGATTGGCTCATCTCAGAATGTTGTTCAAAATGATCCTCTTAACAGAATTTGTTTAAATTATAATTTTGTGGTAGAATAATTTAATCGTGCTTGGATGTCAGATCCATCAATTCATAGAGAACATCTAACCCTGCGGGTTAGGGGTTTAGAATATGCCCGAGGTAGGCATACCGGTCGTAAGAGGCGACTAATATGCACAAAGGTAATGACGTGCAACTCGATGGTTGATCTACGGATATGATGCCTCTCACCTCTCATTACCCATCTTATCCTTCCTTACGGAAGGAGGGGTGACATGACCTAGAAGGTTACACTGGTCATAAATCGCTACCACGACAGTCGGGCAGTACCGCAAGGGAGTACCGGGTTCAAATCCGGCCAAGGACTGTTAACTCGACAACACTCTCCAAAACCTTCGGGGAGTGTTTTTGTCGTTACTACAACAACAACAAAGCAAAGCTCAAAAACTTTCAGATATACAAATATTTCCAAGTTACATAACAGGCGGCTATTGTTCTCCAATAACAACACTCTTTAAATGAATTTAATTGTAAAAAGGTGTTCGAATTTGATGATATGGGCGTTTTTAAGTAAAATTCTGAGATGTGATGTTTTTCGCCATAGTAAAACACTTTACTTCGGAGAAGAAAAGGAAACACAAAAACGATTAAAATGTAAAACAAAGGTAAACAATTTAATATGGAGTATTTTTTATAAATATTAGGATACTCAAATGTTGCAGATGAACAATACAACATACACATATTGTGCATACACAGTTGAAAACTTTGTCTATTTTATTACCAATTGAAATACATAGTCGTATCTAATGAGCGTCAAAGACGAAAACGGACGCCTCACTTTTAATATTAATTCCTTAACCATTCTCACATTGATGTCCTTCACAATTGCCCCAGAAAATACAATTTCCCACGCCGCTATAGCATATAAGAAATACCGCAGTTAAAAATATTAAGCTGCATATGGTGCATGGTTTGCGTTCGAGAAAGAAACCAATTAGATAAAGTACAATGAACATGACATGTGTTTCCATTAGCGCCGGATTTGTTGGCTTTGGTATAAGCAATACTGGCAGCAGACATTGTAAGCAATACATAGCGTTTTTAAGAAGCTAACAACGGGGATGGGATGATCTACGTCTCTAGAAAAAAAACGTTAATAATAACATGTAATAAACCAATGACGTCTACTGTCCTTAGAGAACAGCAGCTGCATTACTCACCAACAAAAGCTCTCCCTCTTAGCACCTTCAGATATTTAGCTATTTGATAAATTTGGGACCGCGGAGCAATAATTTACAATTTTAGGCAGAGTGTTCTTTAATTGGTCCGTTGAATTGGTGACTACTCCTTTACCATGAATGCTCACGAATAGGCGACTGGCCTACGCCTCTCAGCCAACACTCTGCATAATTTTTTCCGATTGTAGTAGTTTCTTATAATCAATCTCCTTTGGCTTGAGCGCCTTCTCACTTAACAAGGTTTTGTGATGTATTCGGTTCTTTAATCTTCAAAATTTTGGATATATGTATTTAATTACATCCTATATGGGTAAATCTTGCCAGTAGATATTTCAATAAGAAAAACACAAAAGCTGAAACTAATGTAGGTCTGTTCAGAAAATGCTCGATAAAATCGCCGTACGCTTGCTTTCTATGCGTTTTATAATTTTACATTGAAAGTATGACTAGTAATGGTACATATATTAGCGGTGTTCGGTGACGAAACTTGCAAAGACTTGCAAAGAACTGTCAGTAAAGTGAGAATGACGTAAATCTCTCTCGAAACGCAAAAAGTTTTCGCCGAACAGGAGTCAGTGAAAACTTGCAAGCAAACAGCTGTTGCTTTTTTGATTGGTTAATAGTTGAAATTTTTGTTGTTGCTTTCCTATGTCACGATCAGCTGTTTTTCACTTATAAGTTTTACTGAGTGAAATTCCCCAGCAGAAACTTGCAACTCTCTCTCTCAATGAAATGTCAAAATGCGATCTTTCGCTGCAAGTGTTTTGTGTTATCGAGCACTTCACAGTAAAAATTTTATAAAATTTTTAAAAATGTTATCCTCACCGAACACAACTATTACTTCACATAACATTGGGTTCCATCCCGTACTTTTCTGACCAAAACCCAAAACTAGTAAAAATGTCAAAAGCTAAAAATTTTATGAGAGCGGGAGTAACACTAAAAATTCGGAATTGATTTCTAGTATAAAGTATATGTAACTTATGTCAAATTCATGGCGAGAAAATGATAAATACGGCTATCAATCTAAAATACAATAAAAATGGAAAATTATTAATCTGTTTCAAGTAAACTTTTCCTCGATCACTTTTCACCAAATTTTCAAACAAATTTTGAGTCAAATGCACAACAGCTGATCGTTTTGACGGATTTGCCCGAAGTAGTAAACAAGTTAAAGAAAACCACATTTACTGTCAAATTTGTGTTCTCAGTAGTCAAGTAAGGGCGAGACTTCCTGTAACTACTGACTGATTCAGATTATTTCTGACTCGTACGAGAGCACAACTAAGCTAAAATTTTCAAGTTTTTGTTGTTGCTTTCTTACATCACGACCAGCGTTTTGAACTTGCAAGTTTTACTGAGTAACATTTTTCCTGCAGAAACTTGCAAATCTCTCTTCCAATAAAATGACAAAACACGGTCTCTTCCTGCAAATGTTTTCTTTTGCCGAGCACTTGTCTCTTATTCGCCAAGCAGATAAAGTACTTCACCGTCAAAATTTAGAGCAAAATCTACTTTGCCGTATCCGTCGAATCTGTTGTTACGCACGCCATCACTCGCATTCTACTTAGCTGTCAGTTTTTTCAACGTATCCCCGTATTGTATCTGCTTGGCGCATAAGAATTTTATTGTCGCCGAACACAGATTTGTAAGTGAGCTAAGTATATGCGTTGGGTTTCACATAAGTTGGCTCTAGCAAAATTTTTGTGACAACGCCAAATACAACTCTAAATATTTCTAATTGGACGACATGCCCCTCTAATTTAACAACAATGTACATTCCGATAAGACAAAGTAAATCGGTGAATTGCTATCTGATTATTTAAACAAATTATTCTTCATGCACAATAGAGCACTGACTGCCGTAGTATTTGGGGAAATAAAAACAAAAGAGGTAAGATAGGAAAACATGTCGATCAAGTTCCAAAAAAATGTTAGGTAATTGTTTCCTTTAGGAGACAACTGCTAAAACACGTCCAAAAATGTCGGGAGAGGTATCAAACAACGCGTTTTGACTTCGGTATCAACAATCCGAAAGCGGATTTTCAATTTTTTGTTTCAGTGAAAAGTTATTCGAAAAAAACCCAAAAATGACTCGGGTCCGATCCCAAATAGGGGGCTTGATCCAAGGTATCTATGTGCAAAACACCTTTCTGCGTAGGCGGCCTTCGGCCGCGCTTCCAAAAAATAACCCTTAGCCGGTCCAACACCGGCTACGCGGTCCACAGTATTTCTGCGCAGAACACACTTTTTGCACTTTTCGATCCACCCTAATCTGTGATTACAACAACCACATGAAAATGACAGAAAATTTTCAACTTTGATGGCAAATATCTCTTCACTGAAACAAAAACTCGAAAATTCGCTTCTGGATTATTGTTACCGAGGTCAAAACGCGTCTTTTGATACCTTTCCCGATAATTTCCGACGTGTTTTAGCAGTTGTCTCCTAAAGGAAACAATTACCAAATGTTAAGGAAAGTAACTTGGAATACCAATTTTGGATGCGACCTTTGCTCTTTGAACATGTTTTCGTGATTGAACTAAAGTTTGTTGATTGTGTTTTTGAGTAAATATATGCACATATTCCATGAATAATTTAAAATTTGTATTGTAATTGCAGAAATAACTGAAACTTTTCCATTAGTTAGTATATTCATACACAATGTCCCTATCTAAGCCAATCTATTCAGTACTCCAAGTTTACTTGGAACAACTTTTTAATCATCCGGTGCGCACTAAATCCATTACAAGGTATGTATACTATTTATGTATGTTTAATTACAACGCATTTTATGCATCTAAATTTTCATATATTTAGTTCTGTACTAGCTGCATCGGCTAATTATACCTCTCAACGCATTGCTGGCAATAAGAAGATCAATCGGGAAAGTGTCGTCGCATATGCGCTTTTTGGGTAAGTATCATCAGACTTCTATTATAGCTTACATAAAAGTATTTGCACAGGTAGATTACTACCAGCTAATACATAAAATGTATATTGAACAAAATCTTATCTTTTCAAGCTGCTGGAGATAAGGGAGTGATCTTGATAATGAACTTTATAGGTGCAAAGTTTGTATATTTTGTATAATAGCAACATTAGGTCTTTTTAGAAACTTTTACTTTTCTTTCAAACATATTCAATAGTTTCACTTATCGTTTAATTGGCTCTTTTTAAGACGGTTTATTTAATTTTTTAACAAAACAAAAAAAAAAGTGAAAGTTAAGAAACAATGTTTTATTAAATTTAATTTTTCTTAGATAATGGCGTAGAACAAACGGGCCATCAGATTTTTAGCAGCAATATGAAAAATTTGATGCATCTATCAGCAGCGTCTTGTAGGGATGGTTGAATTGACATTGAATCACCGATATTTAGTAATTTTTTTAACGCTATAAATATTAATTCTAAATAAAATTTTGTACCTTTTCCAGTTTCATTTTTGGCGGCAGCGTACCACATTACTTCTACCAAACTGTAGAACGCCTATTCAAGCATGATATGAAATTCCGGCGTTTCTTCCAATTCCTATCTGAACGCCTACTTTTTGCGCCATTCTATCAATTGCTTTCCTTATATTTTCTTTCTATATTCGAGGTAAATTTACAATTACATTCAATTAACTTCCTAAATGGTTATAATACTCCTACTTATACTTTAACAGATGAATTCACATGAAGTAGCTGTTGCTAATCTAGAAAAACTTTACTGGCCGCTACTAAAAGCTAATTGGCAGTACTTATCTATTCCAGTTATCCTAAATATGGCTTTCGTTCCTCCAATGGTAAACGTTTTAATTAAGTGTTTGCTATATCTATTATTAAATTATAATTTTATTTTTATTTAGTTGCGCACAATCACAATGAGTATTGTCTCATTTATATGGGTAGTTTACATTGCACGTCGACGTCGTCGTCTTCAAGAGAAACAGGCCCGTGATAGCAGCAATTAGATAGTCTTTAAGAACTTATTGCAAGTAATACTCTTTGTATAGCGTCTAATTGTCCGTTTAAAAGACGCTTGGTTATACATTTGTATACATATGTATATATGAACATAACTATATGTATGCAAACAATAAATATTAGGTAATGGTGTATTGTCAAATCATTTTTAAAAACAATTATACAATAAGTTGGTTAAAATATTTTTAAAAAAGTAAAATAACAAATGTATTATCTACGTACGTATGGTTGCATTTATAAATAACGAATACTGGGGCGTAGTCATAGTCAAAATTAAGTATGACTTAAAGTTGCAGTTTTTTTGACGGATGACATACATACATACACATACATATGTATGTATATATGATAGCTTTACCTTTTGGAAACACTGTCGTGATCGAATAGCCTTAATCCACCATTGACTATGAGTTTTTGTATCAAATACACCCCACCCAGCTTTCCACTCTACTTAGCCCATCCATGAAAAGGTTCACTAATCTAAATGAAGTCTCACCACCTCAGATCCAAATGCGAAGGAACTCATAAATGAGAGAGACAACCCGAAGCTAATAAAATACTAATAATCACAGATTGGACTTCATAGGATGTGTCAATGTAATACAGGGTGGCTGATGAAAGCCGCTACCAAAAAAAAATTAAATAACTTTTTTTCTATTTAATGAATCTGGTAAATTTTTTTTTTATTTTGCAGATTGACTTTTACATTTAACAAAAATTTATAACTGGGACACTGAAACAAGAATTTGGATTGTCCGCCGCTATCACGCACTGGAGTCCGTAGTTTCGGTTCAAAGAGAGTATAGGCGCACGTTTGGCGGCAATCCTCCGAGCAGATGGACCATAATAAGACTTGTAAACAATTTTGCCGAGCATGGGACAGTCAACAGAAGACCTTACCATCGAAACCCTTCAGTTCGAACGGAGGAAACAATCGCTGCTGTAGCTGCTGCCATACAAAACAGTCCACGTGTTTCGACAAGAAGCTTATCTGCTCAAATGGGTGTAAGCAGACAGTCATTACAGTCAATTATGCACAAAGATTTGGACTTATTCCCATATAAAATTCAAATGGCCAACAAACTGCACGCTGCAGACTTGCCGATTCGCTTGGAATTTTGCCAGAAGATGCTTCAAATGGTGGAAGAGGATGGAAACATGTTGAACTGTCTTTTCATGTCTGACGAGGCCCATTTCGATTTAAACGGCAACATAAACAAACAAAATTGTCGAATATGGAGTGCTTCCAACCCACAGATACTCCATGAGACGGAATTGCATCCACTTCGTGTCACAGTGTGGTGTGCAGTTTCATCACGCTGCATTGTCGGGCCCTACTTCTTCGAAGAAAACGGTCACACCGTTACGGTTACTGGAGACCGTTACTTGAGCATGTTGAGAGAGTTTTTCTATCCAGAATTACGCCGAATGAGAATTTCTTTCAACTCTGTGTGGTTTCAGCAAGATGGTGCAGCTCCTCATATAGCCCAACCTGTTATGACAGAATTGCGACGAAAATTTCCCAATAAGCTGAAACTCCACATTCCGTTGGCCACCCAGGTCGCCTGACCCTACCGCACCTGACTTTTTCTTGTGGGGTTATTGCAAACAGGAAGTCTTCAAAGCAAAACCAACAAATTTGAATGAACTAAGGCAATCCATTCTAAAAACAATTGCGGCTATTCCTGTCTCAACTCTCCAAGCAGTAATGAACAACTTTTTGGTAAAATGCGGCACATGCATCGACGAGCAGGGGGGGCATTTAAATTCCATTATTTTTAAAAGTAATTAAGCTATATTTAATAAAATTTAATGAGCTTTAACATGAATAAAAGAAAAATGAATTCCATACACTGAAAAAAAAATTATTTGAGTTTCTTAATGTAGCAAAATTCATCAGCCACCCTGTATGTTACATGAAACACGGCATCATAGTGGACATATTCCGAAAGCTGGATTTGTGTCTACCGCAGTTCACGACGTCATTCGGTTTCTTCAATAAGGAGACAGGCGGCAATAGTTTAGGCTATTAACGTCAGTCGGTTTATCAAGGAAGCAAATGTGGGGAAAATGGCTCGATTTGACTTAGCATATCCTGAAAAAAAGGTAGATAGCTAAAGCAACTCGTCAAAACCTACCGAAATTTGAAAATGGATGTATGCTATAGGCAGCGAGGTTATTGACGAAGTCAAAGATATTTAAAGTCTCTTTTTCAGGTAACCATTCCAGTAGCCCGATTCTGCAACTATTTTAACGCCAGGTTGTTGTTGTTGTAGCGACTACTTAACCTGCCTAGGATGTCACCCCTCATCCAACACTGTCATCAGGCTCTTCTAACGGAAGTCCAAGAAACCTCGTGGCTTCAACAGGGGTGGACCAAAGTGAAATTGGTTGTAGAAGAGCATTTCCACAACAGCCGGTTCTATCATACCGGAATGACTCGGATTTTTATATCCGACCAAGGGCTGTTTTTTCGACACTACCCTGTCTAACCTGTCACCTTTAACGCCAGGTGTTAGCGTTAACTTCGCTTAACACCATTTTTAACGCTTTGTCCTATTCGCTAACTAATAATTAGCTAACGCTTTTCGTGTGGTTAGCTGTCGCGAATTATTTTCGAGGTGTTAACAATCGCGTTAATATATTTACAAGTGTTTTAGCGTTTGGAAAAAGTAAAAAAATTAGTTTTGAGTTTTTTGCATGTAATTTAGTGCAAAATGCGGCTAAAAGAGAAGTTTGCCATATTTTATCACCATCAAGAGTCAGCTGTTTAGCGGCGTTAAAGGAGAGTTACAGAATCGCATTTTCGTTAAGAACAAACGCCAAAATTTGGCGATAAGCTTAACGCTCGGCGCGTGGTTAAAAGTTACAGAATCGGGCTACAGATCTTTCAAAACGTGGCATTTTTTTGGAGATGTTCCCTTTAAATCCGGGCATGTACACAGAAAATGCTGCATAGTCTACCTGTTAGTTATTTCTTGAAAGCTTTTGCAGTGGTCATAATGCGGTGTATAGGTGTCCGCTGAAGATCCACCAGGAAGGCTCCTTACCCTTTTTGTGAAGAAGACGAAAATTGCAGACAAGTGTCGTTGTGGTTGAGAATTTTTATTTGAAATTTAGAATATTAATATTACTATCATTAATTAATTAAAAACAGAAATGGTATGCATTCCATGAAAATCATTCGAAAGTTCTGATATTTTGCGTTTGCGAATGTTCGTAACAACCATAGCTTGCATGTAACAGCTGCACGTCAACTTAACCTCACCTCACATAACCTCAAAAATTTTGAAGGTTAAATAAAATGTGAATAAAACACTTTGTATTAAAAATAGTTAATTTATTTACAAATTTTTCGATTTGATTTCTTAAAATGTTTATCAAATGTCTAATTTTAAAATAATTAAAACAATAAAATAAAGAAAAGCCGCTGACATTTTACAGATAACAGTTTGGAAGGAGCACAAGTACGGCTTCTCTTCTTATTTAAACTCAAACAATAAAAACCAATACATATATATGTACATAAGTAGTATATATTTACTTTTAGTACATGCAGTTGATGGATTTCGTAGTAAACATCAAATTACAAACATAAAATCAGATACGTATATGTAAATAGATATAGAATCGGAAAATATAAAACATAATACAGGGCCAAAGGTGCTAAATTTCCTTATTTCTTTCTTCTTTCGCAAAACTTTTTTTAAGAAGTTGGTCTTGTTTTTCACTGTTTAGAAAAGAAACGAAAATGTGCATAACATGTTTTGGCTTTAGCTGCTACCGAACGCACAGAAGGAGTAAACGATTGACGGACATGCAGACTGCAAAGGAAGTGTGTGGGATTGGCACTTCTATTATGTAACACTTAAATATCAACCACACCGGAAGCAGCAACAATCACAGGCTCTAAATTTAAACGGAACGCGGCTGAACAACTGCGTAAGTGAAAAAGAGAGAGAGGTGAGGATTAGTAAAATAGAGCTCAAGAGTTTCTAACAGCTATAACTTACAATGCGGCCTCTCCGACTCCACGGAAGATCCCATATCACCACCCTCGTTATGTGTCTGCAAAATTGGTACTGGAATGCGCACGGGCTGTGCTAGACTACGTCCAAAATTGGCACGTCCGTATTGCATCATTGGTGGCTGATCGGGCATGGGTGGAGTCATGGTGTCACGTGGTTGCTCTGGCAATGGTTGCAAAATCAAACGTTGTGGTGGCGCTTGTTGCACACGCATTGCTTCCTCTGGTGCAATAGCAGGTTGTTGTGGTTGCGCTAATTGTGGAAGTTGTTGGCGTTCTTGTTGTTGTTGCTGTTGACGGCGTGCAGCATGCTCCTGTTCATTGGACATTTGAACATCGGCGGAGTTATCATCAGCCTCTTCGCTATCTCGGTTATTGTTACTATTATTTTCTGCTGATTCGGCAGCCTCTTCCGCAGCAAGACGACGCAACTCATCTGTGATACGATCTTCGGCCATACGTTGAATGTTACGCAAATCATCAGCGGTTATGCCAGCACGTTGCAGAGCGACACCCAAAGGCAAACGTTGAATTTGGAATTGTGGCAACTCTTGACGTTGTGATGGTATTTGTACAGGTACATCTTCGGCCATATGAATTTCACGAATCGGTACTTGTTGTACATGAATGCGTACAGTTTGTGGCATGAACATACTTTGTTGGGGTCCACGTTGTTCGGCATCGGGATGGGGTGCTTGCATTACTTGTGGTGGCATTGGTGGACGCATTGGCAAATGTTGGAATGGTGGTGGCATTTGACGAATAAATGGTTGTTGAGGTTGTGGTCCTTGCGACTCTTGTGACATGGCAGACATAGCGGACATGGCGGACATGGGTGGCATAGGTGGCATCATGCGTTGTGGCATATGTGTGAGTGGGAAACGTTGTGGTATTTGTCCGAATGGTATGGGTATGCGTTGGTATGGTATGAACATAGCGCGATTTGATTCGATTTCCTCATCATTGTCATCATCCTCTTCGCGATTGTTGTTGCGTGAAGATTGTTGTCCTTGTTCCTTGTTTTCATTGCCACCCTCACAATAGATTGAGATGCGTTCACCAGTGATGCGTGCCTTCTTGGGGTCGGTGGTTAGATTGACACCGAAAGGTAAGGCGACAGTCTTGGATGGTGAGTCCACGATTTCTTCGGCATGTTTGCGTTCAACGACACAGTTCATGCGTGATCTGGAATGAATTCAAGAGGGATGCATATGGGGGTGAGATAATGTCTATGTAACTTTGTGCATAAGGCAATCGCCTCGTATGTAGATACTCACTTTTTGTTGTTTTGCAGCAAAGCAGCAGCCAAGTCGCTCAAGTCCAATTCGAGTGGTACTTTACCTGGATATTTGGATATTTCCTCAGCATCATCAATGTCTGAGTAGGAATTGTCACTGTCACTTGAGTCGCTGTTCTCGCTAGCGCTGACTTGTGTGGGTGGGGCTTGTTTCTTTTTGATTTCAACCTTTTTCACGGTGACATCTTTATCCAGGTTCTGTAGATCCACCTCATCGCTATTTTCCTTGCCCAAAAGAGCCTCGGCGCGTGGAAGTTCCTGGAAATATAAAAGGAAAGAATTTGATTAAATAAAGATTTAAAATTAAGTAATGATTTTATAAAGTTTTCAAATAAAGTAATTAAGCAAGATTATAATTAGTTTTAGTCATTAACAATGCTTCATATCACTCAATAAATTACGTTTAGACTTGAAAAACTGAGCCAACAATAAACTGCCTAATTTCAAAAATTGAGATTTTTGACTTGGTTCGCTTTAGATCTATGCATAAACATATCGTTTTAATACTGTAGTGACACGTGACATGGCACCACAACTTAACATGGTATATCATAACATAACATAGCATAGAGTAATAGTCCAATTACCCACCGATGTGTGTAACGTACGTTTACGTATCCCGTACGTGCGTACTTTTGAGGGAATCTTATGCCCGTGGAGAATCAGCCATTTTCTGGTGTTTATATTCAATACAATGTTGCCATTCATCAGTTGTCGTTACCACAACAACAACAATCAGTTTTCATGCATGGTAACTCAAACGTGTACTTTTGAAACAATTGTTTTTCATTTTATGAGTGTCCGAAATTAATATTAAATAATTATAGCCAGTCAATTTATTTAAAAGCAACAACTTAATTTCGTAATTTCAGGTTATTTCAACATTATTACGAAAATTTAAAAGGTATTTTGAGGTATTTTTGTAAAGCAATTGCAAACGATCCATAACCAACATACACACGTATGAACAGGCAACACTGTCATATGAGAGAGCAATCAGCTGACACGTTCTTACGGAAAAAATCAAAATTTCTTTGATTTCTACGGAACGTTTTACGTATACGGAAAAATTGAACGTCGGTGAGTGTTCGTTTACATGCCACTCTCATAAAACAGGTCGTGTCAGCTGACACGTACTACGTACGTGCGTCGGTGGGTAATTCGACTATAATTTTCGAACATAACACATAACATAAGATACCTTAGGTTAGGTTAAGTTAGGTTCAAGTGGTTGCCAAAAGGGCACACTTAGGCCTGTATTAGAAGGCCCGTTGTGATGACACGTAAAGACACCGTTACACCTCCTCTTCGAACCAATTTGAAGACTTAATGAAGGCCATAAAGTCCTGGATGTCATACTCCGCAGTTTGGCAAATGTTATCCATGAACGGAACTCCCAGGAGGTGTTCTACAGTTTCTTCCCCTTCGTCGTCCATGCCGCTCCGGGACACCTAGCCTCTCTGCGTACCTCCCAATAAGGCAATGCCCTGTTAGTATTCCTATTAAGTTGAAAATATAACCCCTTCTTAGGGGTCTAGATTTCTTGGGATTCTTTTTTGGCCAGGTTTGCTTGGATATCCGACGCCCTGGGGTTTATTGCCATCTTTCGTTAGCTTGTCGATAGGTATATTCGTTTAGCAGTAGCCTGGAACTGGCAAAGGGTTTACCTAAGAGTTCTTTAACCGGAAAACCCTGCTTGGTAGTGCCCCGCCCAGCAAGCTCATTTGCCCTACAGTTTCCCGCAATGTCCCTGTGACCCGGGATCCATGTAAGGTCTTAACAAAATAACAAAACATACCATGCACAGTATATGGTATAACATAATACAGGGTGGCTGATGAATTTTGCTACAATAAGAAACTCAAATAATTTTTTTTTCAGTGTATGGAATTCATTTTTCTTTTATTCATGTTAAAGCTCATTAAATTTTATTAAATAAAGCTTAATTAGTTTTAAAAATAATGGAATTTAAATGCCCCCCCTGCTCGTCGATGCATGTGCGGCATCTTACCAAAAAGTTGTTCATTACTGCTTGGAGAGTTGAGACAGGAATAGCCGCAATTGTTTCTCGAATGGATCGCCTTAGTTCATTCAAATTTGGTGGTTTTGCTTTGAAGACTTCCTGTTTGCAATAACCCCATAAGAAAAAGTCAGGTGCAGTAAGGTCAGGCGACCTGGGTGGCCAACGGAATGTGGAGTTTCTGGATATCAGCTTATTGGGAAATTTTCGTCGCAATTCTGTCATAACAGGTTGGGCTATATGAGGAGCTGCACCATCTTGCTGAAACCACACAGAGTTGAAAGAAATTCTCATTCGGCGTAATTCTGGATAGAAAAACTCTCTCAACATGCTCAAGTAACGGTCTCCAGTAACCGTAACGGTGTGACCGTTTTCTTCGAAGAAGTAGGGCCCGACAATGCAGCGTGATGAAACTGCACACCACACTGTGACACGAAGTGGATGCAATTCCGTCTCATGGAGTATCTGTGGGTTGGAAGCACTCCATATTCGACAATTTTGTTTGTTTATGTTGCCGTTTAAATCGAAATGGGCCTCGTCAGACATGAAAAGACAGTTCAACATGTTTCCATCCTCTTCCACCATTTGAAGCATCTTCTGGCAAAATTCCAAGCGAATCGGCAAGTCTGCAGCGTTCAGTTTGTTGGCCATTTGAATTTTATATGGGAATAAGTCCAAATCTTTGTGCATAATTGACTGTAATGACTGTCTCCTTCACCCATTTGAGCAGATAAGCTTCTTGTCGAAACACGTGGATTGTTTTGTATGGCAGCAGCTACAGCAGCGATTGTTTCCTCCGTTCGAACTGAAGGGTTTCGATGGTAAGGTCTTCTGTTGACTGTCCCATGCTCGGCAAAATTGTTTACAAGTCTTATTATGGTCCATCTGCTCGGAGGATTGCCGCCAAACGTGCGCCTATACCAGATTCATTAAATAGAAAAAAAGTTATTTAATTTTTTTTGGTAGCGGCTTTCATTAGCCACCCTGTACAACATAGCATAAGACAACGAAACATAAATAAAATACATCACCGGTGGTTTCTTTTCTTCAGTGAGTTTATGATGTAATTTTCACAATTACTTTGTGTTTGTTTTTTGGTTAACTGAAAGAGCTAAATTGGTAGCATAAATACATACAAACAATATATGATTTTGAATTCCGGCATACATAAATAGAGATGTTACCGCAACATATGTGCGCAACTATTGTAGGGTTAACACAAATACAATATGCTCCACAGCTTGTTATTCAACATTTTTTCATCGCTTCAATGATTTACGACATGATATTTTTTGTAATTTTTGTTTGTATTTATGCATTCTTCCGCCTTGCATTGTGCCAACGAGGAAAGCTGAGAGTTTATTGACTTCGCATTTCAAACATTCAACTAGTTGCTCAACCATTTTCAGTTTAAGCCATTTGGCTTGATGTATGGCTTGTAGTTGCTACCAACTCTGTACTACTGTAGAATGTGTGTTTATATATCCATACACATAAACAACTACCTAAGGAAATTATATTTCGTTTATTTAATGCCCACTAATTCCAATTATAGTGCTCTGAAGCGAGACTCTTCCCAGTCTGTGGTGTATTGGGTTGTTGTTGTTTTGCTTTTTTAATTTTTTGTACTAAGTATATATTATGCAATTTACATTCATTTGATTTTGTTTTTGTGTTACGACTGTACATATGTAATTGCATCAAATGCAAAGTCGTGCTTTACCCATATTTTAGTTACATTAATAAAAAGTTTTTTTTTTGTTTTTGGTTTTTAATGGGTTCAGAAATGTTTTAATGATTGATGCTTTCCTCAGTACTAAATTAACTTTCATTATTTAATTCTCATATAGTTTTACATACACATATCGAGCCCTAACAGCACTTTTAGTGTAAACAACAAAAATAAAATTTTACAGGAGAAGGTTTTTTAGTTTACAAATATAAAAAATTTTAAAGCAAAATGTTGTTTGCATCATAAATGCATTTGCTTTATTTTTTTAATGGTATATATTAGAGTTGTAATATTTTGTGAGATGGTTTAAAATAAACCGCATTCTCGATATCTGTTAAAATACGGATTTTCAGAATTTTGTTGGTTACGCCAAAGTTTCGGGTAGGGCTCGATATTTTTGTTTTTAATGGCGGCTTATCATTTGTCATTTCAATAATATATACAATTTTTACTGCATGCCTAAAAAATTATTTAATTGAAAACAACAATAAAATAAGCAACCAGAGAAAATTGTTAGCGCCCACAATTTTGGTTGCTATCTCGCTAGTGACAAGTTCAAATTTTATTTTCAAAGGAAATTTGAAGTTTTTAAAGAAAATTTTATTTTGTTATTTTATTCATAAGTAGCTAAGTGCTTACAAAAAAATGATTAATGTGTGCATTTTAAGCAAGTCCCGTATCGTTTATAGATTTTTATTTTTTTTTAAGGAAATTGAAATCTGACTTCTTCAATAATAGGAAAGCAAAATTTGCCTTCAATTTCATCCATCAAAAATAAAAAAGTAATAATTTGACATTGATTTTTCTAGCAAAATAAAGTTGAAATTTGTGCTTAATTTTTTAAGTCAAGGATAAGTACTAAAATCTCTTACTTATTTAATTTTTTTCAGCTAAAAGTGCCATCCACATTTTTAATAGGTTATGGCAAAATATTGACTAATAAATTCTTCAATTACTAACTAAATTAAAAGATAAATTCTAAATCTTGATCAATCATTTATTCGACTAATAATTTTTTTGATTAATAAAAATTTGATTGAACACTTTCTTCTGAACGTGATTAGTCTCAATTTACTCTTTGATTAATCGAAAAAGAAATTTTGTTTGTTTCATCATAAACAAAATGAACTGATTCAGCAAGACCTAGTCAAAAGTAAACCTCATAATTTGACAAAATTAGTTATTTGAGTATTATTGCCATATTTAAAGACCAAACAGAACTTTTTCAGTCCAGTTATAGGGGGTGGTATGATTGGCTGTCTAACCGAATGTCTTTGGTTCTTCTGTGAAAAATTTGTTGAAAATGTATTTACATGAACTATGAAACTAAAATTATAAGAGCTCGTAATTTTGTGGTCTAACCAATCCACAAGAAATACGGTCCCGCTACTTAGCCTGCTTAATATCCAAGGCTCTATCTAGCGTATTATGCGAAAGACTGAAGAATATCGTCGACAAGCTGATTGGGCCTCATCAATTCGGCTTTAGAGTTGATAAAAATCTACCATCCAGGAAATCCGGGAAAATATCCATTAATAGAGAATCGACACACACCACCTCTTTGTCGATTTTAAAGCTCTTTACCGCCTGGACAAAGACGAAGTATTTACAGGTATCCAATAAAGAATCCATGCACTGTGCCTAGGTAACCACATTGTTGTTGGTGTTGTTGTTGTCATGACATTTCGCACTGCCTGGTTCTCACTCTCCACGTCACTTTCGATAGTTACAAATTTCAAACTGTGAGGGGTTTCAACTATTTTGGAACCGGCGTTAGCAGCAAAAATAATTTCAGCTCAGAAATCCAACGCATAATCACTTTTGCCAAGAAGTGCTACTTTGAACTGAGTAGGTAATTGAGAAGCAAAGTTCTCTCTGGCGAACGGCTATTAGCATTTCCTTGACTAAAAATCAAATATTCATTTATTTTCTTGCTAAAATAATTAAACCAAATAAATAATAACGGGCAATGGATTATATATACAAATATGTATGTACGAAAAAAAGGAAATAAGTATATGTACATGCCTTGGCAATTGCGCTTAACCCAAACGGAAGACTTAAGAAACGAACTTGGCAGCCATCATATTATATTTTAAGGAAGTAACCAGATTTTACAGCAAATTGGAGGAAAAATAATTCAAAACGTTAAATTTAAACACAAGATTTTAAAATAAAAACGAATGTAACTTATATAACACTACAACTTTTACAAAAAATTAAATTGGAAATATCTCTAACACATATGTATGTATCTTTATATGAAGTTCAACAACCAATAAACTAAATTGCAGATTAACCCCAACCTACTTATCTAGTCATTGTAACAAAAAAAAATAAAAATAGCAAAATAATTAACGTAATTGCTAGCAACGCGTAAAAACTAAATAAAGTATACGCTAACAAACAATTAAGTCAAAGAAGATGAAAAAATGGAAATTGCTCGCTCTTGGCTTGAACTTTATAACTAACAAATCATTGTTTACTAATAGTGCTAGAACGCCAAAGATACGTATTTTCTAGGTTGTGTACTTTGATTTCGAAACTTATACTAATTGATTATAAATAAGATGAATAAGATTTGAGGTTTGAAGCTTCGATCAAAATACTAAAGCCAAATTTAAGATTTGCGTGCATATAAAAAATCATCTAAAATGATAGATGTAAATAAAATAAACGTTATCTGATGTACATGACAAGAAAAGTGTATAACTTCGTGTTAAAAGATGTGGAATTAAATAAATAAAAAATAGTTTTTTTGATATTCCAACTTTAAAATTTTCTATCATCACAAATGTTTCTATGTAAGAAATATTTTTAAAATCTAATTTTATGTACCAAAAGCAAAAAATGAAGTTATTAAGCTGATCTAGCTTACGTAAATGTTGAAATTTGTCCGAGATATTTTGGCAGATGTCATAAAATACTCTCAAATTTTCAGAGCAAGCACCAGGTTTTCTTGTATAATGAGACTTTATAATATAGGCATGTACATAAAGGCACTCTAAAGGTTACGACTTTTATTGTAAAAATTAAACATATAGTAAAAGTTTCACATATAATAAAATATTTCATTCTGATCTGTCTCTATACATTAACTTGAATTTATTTTTTATAGGTACCGGCAAAGGTGGTGTCAATGGGTATATGTGGGTGTTTTTACGTATGTGTGCGTTATGAACAGCAATCATCCAATGTATCTTTACCATTAAAAAATCTCAGTTTAGATAAATATGGCTTAGCTTACAAAACTTATTTCACCGCATTAAAATTTCATACAGACTAATTCATTTAACAAGACTTTTTCAATTGAAATTTCGAGAATAACTTATTGGGTCTCTGAATTTTGTTTTATATGCTGATTGAACTTTGAACGTAAATATTGTACTCACATGAACAATAAATAGATTCTATGTACATATGTACGTATGTGTGTGTGGGCTTACGTTTTTAAAGACCACAATTATTCTTAATTGCAAAATTACTGATTGCTATAAATTGGCTATTAAAAATAGCCGGCAATTACGATAAAATCTACATGCGAGAAATTACATGCAAACACATACATACATACATATACATACGCATAGTACATATAATCATATTGTATTTTTATAGAATTTTTGCTAAGTCGCAAAGGAAAAGTTAAAAAAATAATAACCAATAATTGCTTCTAACGTAAGTAACATTTTGGGCAAAAAAATATTCTTGTCAATGTATAATTAAAATTTTGTTGCCAATAAAAATTTGTGTTAATCATGCACTTGGTTCATTACACACAATTGTTTTTAATACCAATTTTATTGACATTGCCAATGTCATCCAAACAATGATATCAGCCAGAAGATAGCTATTCAGATAAAAGTTTGTTTTGATTTTTTTGGTTTTGTATAATTAACTAAAGCTTTGATTCGTTTATAGATTACTAGTTATATGTGTGTTTTTTTGTATGTATTTGTTCACATACATATGTAAGTAAGTAAGTGAGAAGTAATTTATAGCACAGCGATTGATTTAATAGAGAAGATAGGCGCTGACCCGCTTATAAAATTTCAAGATCATTACAAGCTAATTTACAGCTTGTCTAAGAATGAATATACTTATGCAGCTATATACATTAATATGGCATCCAAGCAAAATACTGACCGCTTTTTATTCCTTATTCGATAATAGATACAATTTTTACTGTTAGCCTAAAAAAATAAGCAAGTAGATAAAATTATAAGCCCTCACAAATTGTCGCTTAGTAGTTCATATTTGATTTTCAAAGCCATTTTTAAATTTGAAAAATATTTTAGTTTGATGTCTTATTCATTAGTAACCAAGTAGTTATGAAAAAATCTAATATTTTATTCCACATGCCAGCTTATTTATCTATATTTATCCTTTAAAAGACACAATCGTGGAGTTCTATTCAAAATATTGACAAGATTTACACTCTAATACCTATATACTACCCAGTAAAACTTGAAGCGAGATCTACCGAAGCGAAGAATAAGAGAAAACTCCCTTTGATATAATTTTAAAACAATAGAAGATATTTTTATTTGTTTTCTGCTCTTATGCTACTCTTTTTGGAGGACAAGGAGAGATCTCTGCAAACTATGAATAAGAAAGTACTCCCCTTTTCAAATCAATGACAGAGAATTCTACACTCTGTGCTCCGATTTTACTTATCTTTGAGCAATAGGGGGACCTCTTCAACCTATTAATAAAAGATAACTCCCTTCAATATATTTTCGGAGCGAAAGTAGAGCTTTATCCAACTTCAGCTCTTAGCTAATACCTTTTTTAACAAGCCAAACTTCTCTACCAACAAAAGGAACAAAATTTCAAGAAATGGAAAAAGAATTAAAAAAAGCTGCTATCGTAGAAATATTAGAAATAAGAACAATTTAAATAAAGATTTAAATTATAATAACTGTCGTTTCCCATAAATAATCCCTTATTTTCTGATGTGAGGTATTTATGTATGAGTCTATTCCATTTTTCCATTACTTTATTTTCTCCCATAGAAGGCTTGAGGCATGATTCTCCAAAGATCTTTCATTAGTCGTTTAGGAGGTATGTGAAATGTCTCCCTCATTACTCTCCTTGGCGGTTTTCTAAAATTCTTCAAAACTCCCCATTACTCGATTGCGATTCATAAAAAAGTAATAGCAAAAATTCCATTATTGTTTTTTGGGAGATGAATGGGAGTTTTTCCATTACTCACCTTCCTAGGACATGCAATATTAAAAGGGAGTAATAGGGAATAATCCAATACTTGCAAGGGAGTACTCCGTGATTAATAAAACGATGATCCCTGGTTCTACTAGGCTAGGGCGTACTATTATTTCTTCGGCAATTACATTATCTAAGCTCAACTTATTGTTTTTTTTACTAGTTGAGGGTTTATAATAAATCGTAAATTAAAAAAAAAAATCTTATTTAATATCGCAATTGATAAATTATTCTATTAAAAACTGGGATTTTTTGGTATAACAATATTACAGAATCATACATTGTTTTGTATTGTTGCAAGCTAAGCTTTCCTCATTGCAATTAGTAGGTTGACATTCCTTAGCACTACCTGCTCCTAATTTCTTATGCGTGGGAAACTAAATTTTCTTAACATTTAATCAATTCTTCAGCCGTGAGGCTTTTGTTTTTGCGCTTTTAATTGATTTCTTCAAACAATCTTCATGAAACATAACCCCAAATAAACTAACTAGCTCTCGATACTCTATATAGATCCAGGTAGGACGGACATGACAGCTCTTTTGTATTTATTTATTGAAGTTCCTAGCACAACAATTTTACAAATGTATATTATAGTGCTAGTTAGGACTACATAACGTCTTAAAATAAAACTTAATAAGAACTTAAATAGTAAACAAAATGATTGTTTCTGTGTTAGATTAAGAAGTTCATACAGAACAGTTAGTGAATAATGGATTAGTAACATTGTAATATCACTAAACCGGTGCCCAGAAAGTGGTCACTATAGGCCATAAGGGACCCAATGTAACCCAGAAAGAGGTCGGTATGTCTAGAAGGACACATGGGCCAGAAGGGACCCAACCAAATAACAAGTTTAGGAAAACAGGACACCTAGGGTTGGCAACAATTGCACTCCCTAAAGCTTCCCTGTATACCTCATTGACGAACACTTTTTGCACTCATTAGATAATACTACTACAGATGTGTTTGAATGTGACTCATTCAACTTAATAAAAAAAATATTTCGCGTCTCATTCATGAGTCTTTAGCTTTCCGCAAAAATATATAAATATTATGATTTTTCGTTTAGCCCTTATTCGAACGTAACCTGTCCATTCCGGATGCAGGAACTCTTGTATAGAAACTGATTCATTCTTTAACTAAAAAATTGTCTACCCAAGCCATTGGCTAATTACAGATTCGTTTACTATTTGTTTTTTTGAATTTACACTTCGTCAGCATTGCTTCCTACATCATTGTCTCAACCTCTCTGACTAATTTTATTATTTCTCAGAATACTAGAGTTGACCCAACAAACATGCCGCAGAAAATTTATGAAAAATGAATTTAACAAAACTTGTGCAGGCACTCAATAAATATCATCTGAAATTCTTAATTTATAAGTACGCTTAAATTTTATTCGAAATTTCGACATACTCGTATTTCGAGTTCACTTGTCGGCATAAATTATATTTTTGTGTTATATATGAAGGCCTTTACTTGCGTTTGTGTATATACATTAGGGCGGGTCGATTTAAAAATCGCTCATTGCTCTGTGAAAATCGTATTCTAGGGATCAAAATAAGAAACTTTGCCGAAAGAACCATACCTCTAAAACAAATTCTGATGTCCCCCAATTTGGGTCGAACTTTTGGGTAGGGGCAAATTTTGAAAAATCCCACTTTGACCCATTTAGAGTGCTCCAATCGAGTCCAAATGTATGACCGACCCCCACTAACTTTGGAGACCCGAACCCACCTATGCCAGTGGCACACCCCCTGGAACCCCCCTGGGGGCTCACCATACAAACATTTCAAAAAATCGCCGGTTTTGCACTTTACATGAAAAAATCAGCAAAATTCCTATGTTTTTTCTTTTTGGAGTTTATTTTTCTCTTTAGAAATTTATTTAGTCAGAACATATGTAAATGAAAAAATGAATTTAACTTAGTAATAGAAAAGAAATTAAAAAAATTATTAGAAATTAGCGTTTTTACAACCCTTTTAAAGCCAAGGCATCATTGTGATGCATTTGCATGTCGTAAACATAGTTGTGTGGGTTTTTTATTCAACCGTTTTAAAAAATGAAGGTATCACTGTGACACAATTGCAGATCGTAAAATTGCTTGTGTTGTTTTTTTTAACCCACCACAAGACACAGCAGATAGAATTGAAATTACCATGTCATTATTATTACCTCGTCTCGTAGACCATATATAACGCAAGAGTTTTTGTGAATGCATTAAGTCGTTGTGAAGAACTCAAAGTGTGAAATGCTAATTTCAGATAAAAAAATATTTCAAAAAAAATAATAAGTGAAGTGACCATTCCAAATCAAAAAGTTTACAATGAATCCACCATCCTCTACACCGCAAGATGAAGCAACTACATCAACAACTATCGAAAACCAAATGCGTCATATACCCAAGCATGATGTTACTGTTTTTGGTGTGTCTACTGATTTACATATGTTCTGACTAAATAAATTTTTTAAGAGAAAAAATAGATATTATTATAAATAAATAATAAATATTATTATAAATAAATAAATAAAAATAAAGAAAAAACATAGGCATTTCGCTGAATATTTCATGTAAAGTGCAAAACCGGCGATTTTTTGAAACGTTCGTACGGTGAACCCCCAGGGGGGTTCCAGGGGGTGTGCCACTGGCATCGGTGGGTCGGGCCTCCAAAGTTAGTGGGGGTCGGTCATACATTTGGACTCGATTGGAGCACTCTAAATGGGTCAAAGTGGGATTTTTCAAAATTTGCCCCTACCCAAAAGTTCGACCCAAATTGTGTGGAAATATGTATGTAGAAAGCTTTAAAATTTGTTGTCTTAAAAATCACATCCACTTCAGTTATTTTTTACTTGTCTAATAAATTAGCACAAAGCTGTTAATATATGACGACAAGTCACTTTTTGTGTGCTGGTATGTAGTAAATCTTAAAACTTCAAATGTGAATAGTACGTGTTGTGCCAGAAAGTTATTGTTCAGTAATGGTCCATTTTGGTTATATTTGGTAATGCTATGTAAAATATTTTATTGTCGCATAATATTCATCTGCGCCAAATAGCTGAGAGCATATGATGAATGGGGTCCGGTTAAAAAAAATACCTAGAAGATAACCAATATGAATCTGTGCGAAATTTAACACACAACGAATCAAATGCGACTCATTAAGTTGCTTCATTATACTCATATAAGTCGCATATGATTCATTTGAACAGGAAAGTTGATATGTTACCAATATGAGTTAAATGTATTTATAAAAACGAATTTGCTTAGTATTCAAACCGTAAGTTACATACTTTTTCCATTTTTATTGCAATACCATAGAGCTCTGAACAAGTTTTGAAAGCGACCCAATATGAATGCTGTAAAAAAGGACGTCTTATCGTCATTTTCCAGTGAGTTTCTGAGCCTATGCTCTTAGGCAGCTTATATATGTATGTAATTCAAAATGTATACCACGTGCCTCATATGCATTTCTTTAGAAACCATACCAGGTTTTGACATCACATCATTTTGACTTTGTCAAAGTAGACATCGAAACTGGCAACATACAAATTGCGAAGTTTTGCAAAATTTAGCTATGATTACTATACATTTGAAATACTTAATTACAATACCAAATCAGATAAACAAAAACATCGTTATTAATGGTCGGCATTTAAAATAAAATCAGAAAGCAGTTAGACTGTATGAGGAAGAGATCATTTAATATTCTAAATCAGTGCAAAATTTGCAAATTTAATTCATAAATAATGACAGAAATGTGTTTATAGCCTTAAAAACATTAAAAATCAACATACTTAAATTGTTGTGTTCTTTTGATTGTTTGCAGATAGTTAAGTTGATTGCACGATAGCTAGCCCAACGACAAAAAGCCAGAGCGTTTTTTTAGAATCTTCATCAAAATATTTCATTCCTTTTTTAATATCTTTTAATACAATAAAATTGCAAGAGGGCGATGTTTCTACAGTAAATATAATAATTGGCGCGATATATACCTCCTGATGAGATTAAGGACAAGCTTCTCTCTCTCTCAATTTGTCCTACCTGTACCAGGGTTCGATCCTTGAACCTTCGGTGTGGTAGGCCAGCAACACTACCGTCAAACCACGGCGGTCGGTACAATAAATATATTGAAGAAAAATATATACGTGGTGACTGTTTTAGTGTAAAAGACGACCAAACAACAGTTTTTTAAATTTTAGTCTGTCTGTCTCTATGTTTGTTCGCGCATCACACAAAAACCGCTGCATAAAATTTAATGCCACTTTAACCGATGTATTGATAGATGTCCAACTCAAAGTTCAGAAGCCAAGTTACCACATACAATTATTTTATTCCCGCTATACACAGTGGTGGCAATAAAAGTTGGCCCACAATATTTTTATACACATAGTGAAGTTGGAACAGTTCGATATCTATACGTCAAAGCTCAAAGAAGCAATTCGTTTATATTCTGACTGTCTGTCTGTATGTAGTGCGGGAATTTAATCCTTTTTTTTGCGGATATATTGCTGGGAGTCCATCTTGAAATATTGAACACAATTCTTATTGCTGCTGTATATCCTGCGTGGTGAAGCCTCACACTACCGCGGATCTCTAATTACTAAATAATACTACAACAAATCTTGCATAATCCATATGAATAAAAAAAACCGAGAAGAAAAAACATTTGTATGTATATTGGTATATACATCTGTTTATATATTCACTAATCTGTGTATACACTCATTAATCTGTGTATATACATATTAATATAAATAAATCGTTAAAAGTAAGACTCGAGTGCATATTTCACCATGCTTGGCTGCGAGTTTTAACTTGACGAAAACAATAGCATATACAATCAAAAGACTTAAGCGGGCAACTCGTATCATATATAAACAGGTAAACAGCTGTTGAAGTAACAATTTCAATATTTAGCTAAGTAGTATGTTTATATTATACGTTCATGTATGTAAGTAAATGCTTGCAGTATATAAAGCAAAAGTGGTTTGACCGATTTTACTGCCTTTACCAAATCTGTGTTCGTACAGCAACATACGCACAACAACCTCCATCATATTACTTGGCTAGCTTGTACCAGTAGAGCAGTGGCACCAGTGCACAATGTTGATACTGTACAGTGGTGTCATGGAAATACATATGTGCATTTTTTTAGCATTAATTATTGTTTAATTTTCGGTTTAGTTATCTAATGAAATCTCCACTCCAGGTCTTTTGCTTGAGATTAATTTCATGCGGTGAATGTACTTGGCGAGTTAAGAGCCTATGATCATGTGTCAGTGCCTGATCAGCCTTAATTATATAGTCATTGATATCTACTAAAACTAGAAGCATGGGTTTTTGAACAAGGGGTCAGAGTTTGACCATTTACATGAAACTAGGGTGAATTTGACGCACACAAACTAATATTCTGCTAATTCTTCGATATTAAAAATCCGCCTTATACAATGTACATACTCACGTTGAGAAAATCGCTAGAGCAACTTAAAAATTAAGAAAATGTAGGCTTGCCTTTGCAGTGGGTTTAAATGTTGCCGATAGTTGCTATCGAGTAAAATTTTATCTTTCATTTAGGTTACCATAAAAGAGACTAAGGCCCGGTTTTTCGGTCCTTGGTTAAGTAAGCTCAGTTTAAACTAAGTTTTGCCTAAACTCGGCATAAATTTAAACTTCAGTTAAACTGCAGAGCGGTTTTCAGTGAGAGTTTAAGGCCGCTTTTAAGATTTGCTTTTTATACGGCAACGTTGTTTTTTTTTATCTAGATACGGCAACAGATGACGAAGCAACGCCATTGCTTCTCCTCAGTATTGTAATAGTTAGGATTTCGCTAATTTCTGCATCACTATAATCACTTTCGTCAGATGATATATCCGTTATTTAATTAAATATAAAAATATCGTCCTTTTCTAATTGCGTTCAGTTTGTTGTTTCACAACCAAAACCATCAAATATGCAAACAGCTGACAGGTTAACTAGAGTTTAACGCTGCCAAATTGGCCCTTTAAACTACGTTTAAACTTAGTTTAAAGTGGACTGAAAAAGTGCGTAACAAGTTTAAGCTTAGTTTAACTGACAAATTGAGTTGAACTTGTACTGAAAAACCGGGCCTAAGAGATATACTGATCCAACAAATTTGGTTGGTAAAATGGCAGTACTGAAGAGTCGCGTGTGTAAAAGGTAGACGCTTACCAAACATATTCCAGTTGTTAAAATGGGTACTTCGGAAATTTTGGAGAAGATACAAGTTTTCTAAAAGTTCAGCAGTCATCGACTGATACTGATCGTGAACGGTTGTCTACAGTGCGTTGAGTTATTTTCTTGTGTTCTTTTACATCTCTTTCGTTTACTCTCAAAACGTGCGAAAGAATTTCTTTCAATCTAGTTGTGTTAATAAGTGCATATATAGTTTTCGCAGCAAATTTTTGAAAATAATGTCCCGGCCGGGACCCCCTCTTGGGGATAACAGGTTCGCTGAGTTATCCCCAAGCCCAAAAGCCAAGCGAAAAAAGACTCAAAAACCCCAACCTTTTGTATTTGATAATGAATCATATCCACCTTTACAGCCAAAAAAGAAACAACAAAACCCAAGATATTTAGTGGTAAGTGCTGTGAATTCAGACAAACCATTAAATAAATACTCTTGCTTTGCTGTGCATAAAGCCCTGAAAGGCGTAAGCTCCGAAATCCTTAAAATCTCTGAACTAAGAGATGGTAATCTTTTACTATTTGTAAAAGACGAGCACATTGCACAAAAATTCTTAGCAACAAAATTGCTCTTTGGAATTTGTGAGGTTAAGATCGAGTTACACAACAATCTTAACTACTCAAAAGGCACAATTTTCGCCCCATGTCTTAACGACGTACCCGATAATGAAATTGTTGATAACTTAAGAGAACAGGGTGTTGTGTCAATCTACAAATTTACCAAGAACATCAATAACAAACAGGTCCCCAGTGGGGTAGTCCTATTAACGTTTGATATTTACCAATTACCTGAAAAGGTGGAAGTCTCCTGGTACACTACCAAGGTAAGACCATACTACGCAAATCCAATGAGGTGCAAAAATTGCCAGCTTCTTGGCCACACACTGAAGCGATGCACCAGAACCCCTGTATGCGATAGTTGCGCTCTTCCCCCCCACAACCCAGAACCTTGTTCCCGCTCCTTTTGTGCTAACTGCGCAGGTGATCACCACGCTTCCAGCAAAGCGTGCCCAAAATTTAAACAAATGAAAGAAATTATCATTATAAAAACAGACAACAAATGCTCTATGAGCGAAGCAATCAAAATCCACAGATCACAAATTCCCCCCACTTTAAATGTAGCTTCCACTACATTTGCTAACATAACAAAAAATAACTCAAACAATACACAAGAAAACGAAACAACCGATCAATGTACTCACAATCAAAACACACTCACAAGCAACAACAACGTCGAAAAAACAAATAACGACACAAAAGAAAATGAAAAAAATGAGAACAATAATAAATCAAATTATACAAGCGCAACAACAATTGCATCAGTCGATGACTCGTCAGCGCATGCAATGATTTCCTCACTCCTTTCACACCTCACCACTCCCTCCCTAACCCCCTCACTCCCTTCCTCCTTTACCTATACTCTAAACCCCTCCCTCCACCCACCTCTACCCCCCGACTCTAATATGATAGAGCAATGATAAAAATCCTCCAATGGAATATAAATGGTCTAATAAACAACTACCCAGATTTAAATATCTTAATAAATGAAAATTACCCTGAGATAATTTCTCTGCAAGAAACACATATCCCATTCAATAAAACAGCATATGCTCCAAATAAATACCACAGCTACTTTCATAATAGTAGTACAAACACTACCTGTAAGCAAGGAGTCGCTGTCTTTGTTAAAAAATCGATAAATCATAAACATTTTCAGATAGTTTCTGATATTTCGTGTATAGCAGTCGAAGTAGATATTGGCTTCAAGATCACCATTATAAACTGCTATATCCCGCCTCATCAACCATTTCAGACCAGTGATATTTCCCGTATACTGAACCGCTTCTCCACCCCAGTAGTATTAATGGGCGATTTT
Source organism: Merzomyia westermanni (assembly GCA_949987695.1). Classification (NCBI taxonomy): domain Eukaryota; kingdom Metazoa; phylum Arthropoda; class Insecta; order Diptera; family Tephritidae; genus Merzomyia; species Merzomyia westermanni. The sequence goes on along the minus strand of OX465291.1, from coordinate 33,796,258 downwards.
AATGCGTGGAGTCCTCTGTGGGGCTCTTCCTCTACAAACAATAGAGGAAAACAAATCGAAGACCTAGTACTTTCCAATGATCTCATTGTCCTCAACGACGGTTCCCCTACTCACTTTTCGACTCACGGGACCTTTTCCAATCCAGATGTTACCCTAGCTTCAGCTTCAATTGCTCCCAAGCTTTCTTCCTGTACAATCGATGATCTCCACAGCAGCGATCACTTCCCAATCGTAACCTCTCTTTCAATCCCCAACTCATACCATATCAAACCTAGGTCAAAATTCATAACTGAAAAAGCAGACTGGCCAACCTTTTCCTCCCTCTCTACCTCACTTTCCAACAACAAGCCTCCCTATCAGAATATAAATGCTGAAACCTCAGCAATTAAGTCTATCATCCGCTCAGCTGCCCATTTATCAATACCCCAAACCAACACTAAGAAATTCTCAGCAAAACTGCCCTACTGGTCAAACCTTCTCACAATTCTAAGGAAAAAAAAGAAAAGCTTATGGTCAAAATACAAACATAATAGAAGTGACTATAACCTTATAGAATATAAAAAGGCCAACGCAGCTTTCAGAAAAGAACTGAAGTCAGCTAAGAGACAGTCGCTAGAACTATTAACATCTAACATAAATCCATCATCAAGCCCTAAGCAAGTGTGGTCTGACATAAAGCGGCTCACAGGTTGCAATCAGCGCACCGCTATTACTCATATACACACAGATCAAGGCCCCCTTTACTCTCCCCGAGATATTTCTGAAAAGTTCGCTGATACTTGGTCCTCTTACTCAAATAACTCCAATTTCCACTCGAGTTTTAACTCCACAAGGAATGCCACCATTGCCGAAAATTATAACAACCCTTCACCTACACCGACAGGCCTTTCGATCGAAACAAATTTCACACTAAACGAACTCATCTCCACGCTATCTACCCTGAGAGGCAAAACTCCAGGCGTGGATAAAATATCCTATCCGATCATAAAAAATACTCCCAGTAACATAAAAGCAAGATTGTTGAACCTATACAATCAAATCTTTAACACGGGTATTTACCCCCAACAGTGGAAGGTGGCCACAATTATTCCCATACCCAAACCCTCCAAATCGTCTTCGTATATTAAAAATTACAGACCCATTTCTCTCCTGCCCTGTATGTCTAAAATATTGGAAAAGATGATTGCGGTCCGACTTATGTGGTATGCAAAAATAAACAAACTTATAACCCCTCATCAGTTTGGCTTTCAGAAAGGGCTTGGAGTAATGGATCCCCTCCTCCTCTTTGAGCACTTCTCTTCCACGGCCATAGCAACTCGAAATCATGTTTCTGTCCTAACTCTAGATTTCGAAAAAGCATTTGATAGAATTGGAGTACACATCGTACTTAATGAACTAAAACGTTGGAAAATTGGCACCAAAATGTACAACCTAGTAAAATCCTTTTTATGCAACCGAAAATTCACCGTCTCCGTAAATGGCCACAATTCTAAAATCGTTAACTTATATAACGGAATACCCCAAGGCTCACCCCTATCAGTGGTCCTTTTTACCCTAGCTTTTAACAAAATCAGCGATATAATAAACTCTCACTCACTCGTCCAACATTTTGTTTATGCAGATGATGTCCTAATCTTTACAAAAATTAAAAACCTGAACAAGGTCAAAGACAAATTCCTGCAAATTTTGGGCGAGATAGCAAAATGGTCAGAAACTTCTGGTGCCAATATCTCCACTAGCAAATGCTCCACATTTCATATATGTAAAAAACACAATTGTTCATTCCCAACCCTTTCCTTTTCTAATGCCCAAATTCCACATTCTAACACACTAAAAATTCTCGGTTTAATTTTCGATAAAACTCTTACGTATAAGGAACACTGTAAATATGTTAGATTAAGTTTATTTACTAGACTCAATATTATTAAGTACTTATCATCTAAGCACTGCCTATGTCACCCTAATACACTTCTAAATGTCACAAAAGCACTATTGTTGTCAAAGATCGACTACGGCCTTGCAATTTACGGTCACTGTGCGAAAAGTCACATCAAGCTCTTACAAGCACCCTATAACACGGCAGTTAGGAGGAGTATTCGCGCTTTTCCAACATCTCCAACAAAAGCAGTTTTATCAGAAGCCGGTCTACCAGAAGTTTCGAAACGAGTCGATCGCAACACAATGATGATTATCCCTAAACTGTTCCATTGCAAAAACGAGCTCTTACTCAAACAAATTACTTTGGCCAAAAAATGTACTCACAACAAGTTGTCTGTTATAATGCGTTGCCTCAATATGGCTGCGAAGCTACAAATCGCAGCAACTCCAGCTTTAGTTGAAATAGATATTGTTCCGCCTTCTGTTTCAATGACCACATCGCTGATTAATATTCCGCAGAAGCATAGCAAACGTTTTACCAGCAACAGCGAGTATCGTCAACTTTTCGCTGAAGCCGTCCATCCATTCAAAGATTGGGATCTTATCTTCACCGACGGATCGAAATCTGACACCAGTACTACATTTGCAGTGACAAATAATCAAGGTGCCACCATTGCTGTCTTCTCCTTACCAATGTACTGCTCAATATTCACTGCCGAAGCAGCTGCCATATTTGAAGCGGTGCTATTTGCATCATTAACTGGAAAGAGATCTGTTATCTGCTCAGACAGCAAATCCGTAATTGAAGCAGTTTTCAACCAATCAAATACTATGCCTATAGCTATTCAAATCCGCAATATTTTAATTAAGCACACCAATAATATCAAGCTAATGTGGGTGCCTGCACACATGGGTATACATGGTAACGAAATTGCCGATAAGAGAGCGAAGGACGCAGCAAACGAACCTCTGCAAACATCTGGCCATTTTACTGCCAACGACATAAGGCTACTAGTTAAGAAAACTATCTATGATGCCCAATCAGACGAATGTACTAACTACAATCACCACTATAAAGTATCCAATCCAAGTGGCAAGAAACCATATTACTCTATTAACTGCTCCAGCAATAAGATAAGAACATTCGTACGACTTCGAGTTGGACACACAATTTCCACACACGCTCACATCCTAAATAGCTCACAGAAGCCCAACTGCCCTTTTTGCGAAGATAGTGATTTTAGCGTTACGCACATCCTAGACGACTGCCCAGGCTTGCAACGGAACAGAAATTCAGTATTTGGCACAAGTGTACCATCCAGCCTCCTACAAACCACAAGTGACCGTAATATTCAACTAATCACTGAATTCATATCGCTATGTAATGTGAACATATAACAGCAAACATTATTTGACTTACTTATACCCATTTTACAATTATCTTAAAATCAATCTTTAGCACGCTAGCAAATAGTTCATTTAACCATATAAATACAAAATAGAAATTACTTCTAACTTAAACTTAATTCTTTTCTCATTCACACAAACATCTTTATGTCAACTATATATGTAAATATATTTTTGTATGTACAATATCACCTTTAAAACTAACAAGTCTTATACCCTTTTTATTGCACATACTAAAACGTAAGCCGAAGGCCCAGGCAGCCAGTGCTTTAGTTTGTAAGTGGAATAATTATTAATAATTGTTTCTCTTTTAAATAAATAAAAATAAAAAAAAATAAAAGTTCAGCAATACCTACAACAACACATATTAAATTTGTTTTATGGAGGTAGTTTCGAAGTAAAACTCTTACTTTTTATTATCATCTGCTTGTTTAGAAATTTTTAAAGTAGTTCATTGCTGCTTTTTGGTTAGTTTCGGTTAGTGTGCATGACCTTTTTCCATTGTTTTTCTTAACCAACAAATCAATGAACATAAAACCAGCAGCACCCAGATTTTCGCCATCTGAAAAGCATAGCATCTCGGGTTTGGCATCCCATATTGATACACAGCATCACTTAATCCCGACTAACTGAGCATTTATATAATCAGATCAACAACAATTGTACCTGCATCAACTCAATACTGGCGCAACAAATTAAAAAAGCAATGCATTAGTAAATATGTAATCTTCTTAAATCTTCAGAGTTCACTATGTAGGTAATTTACACCGTTAATTCTCATGTCAAGTCGGAATAAGCAAGATAATTCCTGCTAAGCGTGCTTCAAGCCGACTAAATACATATAGTTCTGCTTTAAACGTATAATAATTAAGCACTTGTACGGATTTATTTATGAATACAACGCGCGCACTCGATCCTGTTCAGAGCAGCTCAAATTGCGACAAACATCCGAATCCATAAGTAGCTGTATGCTCATGCTTGTATTTCATGTTGATCTCTGATTTCATTGGAGTCCCAAACACTTTTGGTGCAAAGTGAAATACCTAAATACATGGTATTATATACATATGAATATGTGGGCATATTGCAAAAGTATACATATGGAAATATATGTAGATGATGTAAAACGGGTTTTGTTTTCTGCATTTTGAATTGCAACGTGTTCAGTCACTGATTTTGTACTATTTTTATACTCAGTTTAAATAAAACGCTGTATATTATAAGGTTGTTCAAGATAGCTAGTGCTGGTAATGGCGTAAACTAAATGAAATGGATATACTCGTATGTAAAAGTTCTTAGGACGAGTCACCTGAACCTTTGGAAAGCACAACTGAGTAAATATGTTCGGTCTCACCCAGAGCTTAAACTTTCGAATTGTCATTAGATGCCCGCGGTCATAAGAGTCTTCGTCACGATCCCAATTTAAAACAATATATATAGCAGAAATAGTGTTCTATATTTAAAAGAAGATGTCCAGCAAAACATCGGTCAAGAAACCAGTCAACTCCAGGTAGTATATATTTAATGATGCGCGTACAAATATACATACAGGGTGGCTGATGAAAGCCGCTACCAAAAAAAAATTAAATAACTTTTTTTCTATTTAATGAATCTGGTTAATTTTTTTTTTATTTTGCAGATTGACTTTTACATTTAACAAAAATGGACAACTGGGACACTGAAACAAGAATTTGGATTGTCCGCCGCTATCACGCACTGGAGTCCGTAGTTTCGGTTCAAAGAGAGTATAGGCGCACGTTTGGCGGCAATGCTCCGAGCAGATGGACCATAATAAGACTTGTAAACAATTTTGCCGAGCATGGGACAGTCAACACAAGACCTTACCATCGAAACCCTTCAGTTCGAACGGAGGAAACAATCGCTGCTGTAGCTGCTGCCATACAAAACAATCCACGTGTTTCGACAAGAAGCTTATCTGCTCAAATGGGTGTAAGCAGACAGTCATTACAGTCAATTATGCACAAAGATTTGGACTTATTCCCATATAAAATTCAAATGGCCAACAAACTGAACGCTGCAGACTTGCCGATTCGCTTGGAATTTTGCCAGAAGATGCTTCAAATGGTGGAAGAGGATGGAAACATGTTGAACTGTCTTTTCATGTCTGACGAGGCCCATTTCGATTTAAACGGCAACATAAACAAACCAAATTGTCGAATATGGAGTGCTTCCAACCCACAGATACTCCATGAGACGGAATTGCATCCACTTCGTGTCACAGTGTGGTGTGCAGTTTCATCACGCTGCATTGTCGGGCCCTACTTCTTCGAAGAAAACGGTCACACCGATACGGTTACTGGAGACCGTTACTTGAGCATGTTGAGAGAGTTTTTCTATCCAGAATTACGCCGAATGAGAATTTCTTTCAACTCTGTGTGGTTTCAGCAAGATGTTGCAGCTCCTCATATAGCCCAACCTGTTATGACAGAATTGCGACGAAAATTTCCCAATAAGCTGATATCCAGAAACTCCACATTCCGTTGGCCACCCAGGTCGCCTGACCTTACTGCACCTGACTTTTTCTTGTGGGGTTATTGCAAACAGGAAGTCTTCAAAGCAAAACCAACAAATTTGAATGAACTAAGGCAATCCATTCGAGAAACAATTGCGGCTATTCCTGTCTCAACTCTCCAAGCAGTAATGAACAACTTTCTGGTAAGATGCCGCACATGCATCGACGAGCAGGGGGGACATTTAAATTCCATTATTTTTAAAACTAATTAAGCTATATTTAATAAAATTTAATGAGATTTAACATGAATAAAAGAAAAATGAATTCCATGCACTGAAAAAAAAGATTATTTGAGTTTCTTAATGTAGCAAAATTCATCAGCCACCCTGTATAAACAGAAAGATAGAAATTGCTGTTGATTTTATTAAACCTACCCTTATGCATTTGTACTTAATATTTATTATTTACAGACATCGGCCTATTCCAATTTCACTATATGCATTGAAATATTATGACACAATTTTAATTGCTACCACTGTATACAGCGAGAATAAAATGTTTTAATGGGATAATATGGATCCTTAACTTCAAGTTGGACAGCTAACAATATATCGGTGGTAACTGAATTCGATTCTAAGCAGCCGTTTTTGATTGATATGTGAACAAACACAAAGACAAAAATTCTAAACGCTGTTGTTTTTTGTTATTTTACTATTTTTAAGACCGTCCTATATATTTTTCTCTAATATCTATAATGATCAGACACATATGTATAGATAAAATAATTTATTAATATATCTAACGAAATATGTTGAAATAAAATTCTTTTCTAATTCAAACAAAAAATTTTTTTTTTGCAAAATTTTTTTTCATAGTAGTAAAAAAAAATGTTGTAAATTGAAATTTTTGCAAAGTTTAACATTTTGAAGCAAATCTGTACAACTTATCTAACCAAAAATGTGTCACAAAATTAATAAACAAAAATTGAACTGCACCATTTTGATTGTGTTTGACTGTATATATATGCACATTTTTAACAATATGTTTTTGTATACAGATTGTATCCAAGTGTGCATATATCGCAGCTTTGTTTTTTTATTTGTTGTTGCAATTGCGTAGTTAGTCGTATGCGGTTTTTTGCCGTTTTTGGTAGTGTTTGCATTATTGCAACATTTCACTCTAAATTGCTTTCACTTCAACATGCCACAAGGTTTACTGACTGCACTTATATTTTAAGAAAATTATCATCTGCTATGCAACATTTAACTGAATTGAAAGGTGTCATATATATACATGTGCAGGTGTGTGTGTTAGTGCGATATTTGAAATTGTCCACACTAAATGGTGATTAACTGACATGGCGACGTCGTAATCGGATTTTTATTCAACATCATCAAAAACAATCATTATTCTCATCATCATTATCGTCCAACTTAATGGATAGTCATTTTTGTTTTGCTCTGCTCACAATCGCCATCACCACAACCAAAGCAAACCACTTAATTGCGTAGCTGACTTTCGCGTAATCACCTGGTGCTGCTGGTACCTGGTGCCAAATACACAGTCACACAAAATTATGGGAATTTTACTACTGCTTGCATTTATTTCGCTTTCGTTTTCAGCTTTTCTATTATTATTTTGAATTTTCCACTTAAAACCGCATTTGTTTACAACGTTTGAATTGTGAATTACATTTACTGGTTTAATCAGTTGGTTTGCGCTAGTATTACATTTTTTTTTTGCTTTTGTACCGTGTGATCTGTTTATGCATTTATTTTAAAATGTTATTGCGCAGTTGATTTGGGGTTAGAAAATTACAAAATTTTATTTGCGAAAATAATTTGCATACAAAATTTATGAATTTGTTAGAAACACAATAATAGTATACCCGGCAGATGTAGTGCTGCCTGAAAAGAATGTACTATCTACTCTTCTTATCTCTTATTCTATTGCGCCATTTCTTGTTTGGCTTGTTGCTCCTCTATAAGCACTAATGCTTGAAGGGTTAACTGATAAGCTTAATACTTTAATTACAAGTATTTGTCATTAATAAGTTAATTTAAAAATGTTTCTATATTCTTGTTAAATTTGAATTAGCTAAATCGGGTCATTATATATATACATATATAGTAGATTTAGGTAAAATTTCACTTTTAAAAACACTCCTATAGCCTTGCTTTCCACTAATATGACATTTTAAATTTTGAATAAATTAGTTCGGCTCAGGAGATTGGCTGCTTTACTCTTACAAAAATTTGTCTTCTCATTTCATATATATATGTAAGAGTGGTATAGATTTACAATGCCATCCCCGCAAACATCTTCGGATTACTTATAATTTAAGAGTCCGATATAAGACCTAAATATGTGAAAAAAATGAACCTCAGAAATGCGATCATATAGAAGTCTTTTATGATTTCGATGTGATGAAAATTATGAGCCTTATACGGAGAGTGTTCATTTCCCAGAGGAACTTTGAAGCAGATATTCATTACGTCTGTTTTTTTTATACCTTTCATGAACATGAAATGGTATTATAACTTTGGTCCGATGTTTGTAAGTATGAGAAGAGGAAGAGATAGACCCACCATTAAGTATACCGAAATGATAAGGGCGATGAGCCATGTCCGTCTGTCTGTTTGTACGCAAACTAGTCCCTCAGTTTTTGAGATATCTTGATGAAATTTGGTTTGGAGCCACCATTTTGCATGAGATTAATCATTTGTTGGAATCAGCAAGATCAGAGTAATACAACGCATAGCTCCCATACAATCGATAGTTTCGATAAATGGGTTTTGGGCTATAAATTTTGCAATTAAAAAGCTAGGAGCGTAACGTTTTGCAGGTTTGGTGCTTATTATGTATGTAATGTGTGTAGTGAAAATCAGCCAGATTGGACCTACATAAAATATAGTTCCCATACAATCGATTGTTCCGATAAATAAGGTATCTTTAAATTATCAGTTTTGCAGAGTTTTTACGGATTGTGAGTAAGGATCGGACACTTGAAACCTTACTTGTTTTTAATTGTTTTCCATGCAAATTTTTTAAAACATATCTTTTGCTGTTCCTGACATATGTACTTACATATACATTTTCGTGGACTCAAGTCATCTGCAACGGAAAAGTGAGTTCCATAAAACTGTGACTGTATCGATATACCGTACCAATGTATTGGTGGTTTTCAGTGTAGTTTTTTTTTTTTGAAATACGTGGGAAATGTACACAGATGAATCTTTCAAGGGGTTTCTCACAAATATCTTTCAACCAAATTGTGCTAAAAATAGTCTCAGACAACATATGCCAATCTACATGCCTGAATTTCAGTTCCAAAAACTATGTTTTTAGGGGCGAAAAAAGGCATATTGTAAGGGAGATAAATCACTCCGAAAATCTTCGTATAGGAGTCGTTTTTGAGTTCAATATTGGTCGATTATGAGACAAAAAGGTGTCATATATGACTCCTATTCAAACTCATATGAAATTCGGCTCATATCAGACGACCATCGCAAGGAGGGAAACACCCTCATTTCGGACTCATAATTGAGCACATAAAGAGCGTAAATCCTCCAATTTAGGACTCCTTTATGACTTCTATGGTTTGCTGGGGTGATTTAAAATATGATTTGGAGTAGCTTTCCTTCACTCTATCAAGTCGCATTCCTTTTCATTGATCGGGTGTCAAAGACTTTTTAAAGGAGTCCTACGAAACTTGTAGTCTCAAAAGGACACTGTTATTTCTTCTGAGAGCGTGCGGCAGAGACTCTACGTTATACATTAAATATGTCTGAGTTTAGGGCAGACGGAATTGAGTCAGATTAACCCAATTTCCCTAAAAAGGCGTGAAGGCATCGACAAAGGAATTTATGTGTTCTTTATGAATTGCTTTGTTGGTCTGTTCGTACGCCGTCGGATCAACCTGCTGTGCTATATTTTCTCGCAACACTGCATTGTTTACAGAGTTGTACCCTAATTTGACTAGTAGGCGCTTCAGGGTCCAGCAGTGGTCTATTGTGGTGTGCTTTTTCTTAATAATAAACATCGGAATTTGTTCAGGCGTCATAAGCCGACATCCCCTGACATCTCTAAGCGCGCTGTTTTTTTACTTTCAATAAGTGTCTATTTAATTTGATGACGATATCGGCATGACCGGCTGGCCGATTGCCTTGCACATATCTAGGGAGCTATTGGAGTTTAGCGTGGATGGCGATCAATATCATAACGCCATCCGCGGGAATGTTTAATGGTTGCCTCATCTGCGCGTTCACATTCTGAATTCGGTCGCTTTTTGATTTTGTTTGTTACAGTAAGCAATTTCATGATGTAAACAACTGGAGAAATTTGGACCACTATGGAGAAGGGAGTTTCGACATGAATAGGGAGAAGGTTTCACGCTCTGGCACGACTTGTTGTATTGTCCTACATTTGGGTGAGTGCCACTCTTAACATACATTTTTTTTGCTGATGTATTTTCTGAGGTCTTTCTTTGTATAATAAATTTTTTTCTGCAGTTATTTAGATTTAATAATGGTAACTTATTTTCATTTTAAAAGCAGATCAAGCGAATCTTAATTTAAATAAATTTTAATGCTTAAAAGTGTACTCACTTTGTTAACCTGTTGCAATGTCTCCAACATCAATTCCTTCTCCAATACCGAATCAAGAGCCTGCACTTGATCGCACGAAGCCTTGGCCTGCAAGTACGATGAAGCCAAAATGAAAGCGCCCAAAATGAATGACGAAGCAATAATTGTGAAAGCAGTGATTTTAGCAATTTTCACTGAGTTCGATTGGCGTTTGTAAGCCTGTAATGAGAAAAAGGAGAAATTGTAAATAACAGATAAGTTTGTGTAAACATGTCAGTGGTAATTGTAAACTAAATAATTACGTGAGTTTTTGAAACTACCATTGAAAATCTAAATAGGTTTATTAATTATGAATATGCAAGCTAAAGCAAATATCATGAGCTGAAAAGTGGGCATAAAAAGAAGAGGGAGAAGGGAAAAAAGAAGAAAATGTTACGGAGAAGAACAATAAGCAGAAGAAGAAGAAGAGGAGGCGAATTGACGCTCAATAACGTACTTGAAAAATGTACAAAGAGGTATGTGCTTTTTAAGTAAACAATTTCAATATGTATATTATTAAACCAAACAATTCATGCATTTTTTAATACCTTCATGCAAACATAATTATCATCATTATATTTAAACATATTTCAAGATCAATGCACTGTTTACAATTTTTTGACGTTACTTTGTTTTGTTGATTGACATACATTACTAACATAGATGGGCAGCTTCCAGTATCGGTAAATGTTGATTAAATAAAAATTTTGGTGCTGAATGTAATGGAGTTTTACAAAAAATAATTTCTCGGTGAGAATTCTTTTTTCATTGCCCCTCAAAATTGTATTTTAGTCAAATCAGCCTTTCTCTATCATTTAAAGTAGACTATAAGTGGAGTTTCACACTCAATAGCACTTAAGTTGACTTATAATGGAACTTTATCTCCATTAAAACTAAAATTTATAATAAGTGTTAATGAAAACTCACACAGATGCACTTAAAAAACTGTTTTATGGGATTTCAGATTTTGCTGCATTAAACACAAATATTAATAGTTACAATCAAATGTTGTATATTTTTTGATTTTAATACATAGTAATCTGAATTCTATTAAAACTGGTCCTAATGGAAAAGTTTGTGAGTTTTTATCAGTGCAAATGTAGCGAAATTCCTACTCAATAAGATCAAATCAAATATCCACTAGAGATAAGGCTCTATTTAACACTAATTTAGTGCTAATGAGAGTGAAGCTCCACTCGCAATCAACGGCGAATGATAATGAAAGTGTAATTTCACTAAAATAATATTTTGAGTGTTAATGAAAATGAAGTTATACGCAAAAATCGAATCTAAGTGATAATGGAAAGGGAATTTACCTATCAGTTAAGCTTCAGTGGTTAGTGAAGTATTTACTGCATTCAAACTTTAATGCAGCTTGCCCATGTCTGATAAAGACTACAATGCCATGCTGGCGCTAGGTGCAACTTGAAACGTTCAACAACAACAAAATTGTAAAAACAAAATATTTATATATGAAATGCAAAAGAAACTGTAACAAACACGATGACATGCATTAAATAACAAAAGAAAAAACTAAACACAAATACGAGTAATTATCACAACAAAGAAAACGAAAAACAACAACAAAAACAAAAACATGAACCACATAATTCAACAGAAAAAATGCTTTGAATGCGCTGTGCTATAGGTGCTCAATGTTTTAGGTTTCAAGTTCAAAAGTGAAATTTTTAGAAAGCTTAGTTCGCATTTCTTTAATTTTTAATTTTTTTGAAGGTGAGTTGTATGGTTGATTGTATTTGCGCTGTGCCATGAACAATTATTAATAATTAATATGAATAAGTTTTGTGTGGACGAAAAAAAACTTTGTACGAGTATATATATATATTAAGCTTAGTGCGGTATGAGGTAAAATTTTTTCTAAACAAAATACGAACTCTGGTAGACTCATTCATCAATTATTCCAATAGTTCTCAGAATACTTAAAATATTTTTATATCGTAGCTTATAACTTTGACCGCCGAAGGCAAGTTGTAACGGCATTAGCCAACAAAACTTTAGCTCTTCTTCGCCTGCATCTACAAAAAGCTGACTGGCCTTTAGCCCGACATACTGATCATCCGTTCAAACCATTTGAATAAGGAAAAAAGTGCATTGAAAGTATCTGGCGAACTTTGAAAAGTTAAAGGCCATGTAATTTAGACATTATTATTGCTGGAGCATTGCCATTTACAGTGAAATGGTTATTGATGTCGCAGAAGCACTCCTGCGACTTATCAGGGCAAGTGTTTTTCAGAACTGTCTTAACGAGGCTAATAATGGGTGCCTCTCCTTTCATAAATGAATGGCTGGGTGATATTCAGATTCAGATTAAAATTTCTAGCATAACCTATTCTAGAGCCACTCAGAACTCAGAGGGTATAAGCCTAAACAGCATCTACAATTTGTAAGCTCAGTGGCATCGATATAGGTTAGGTTGCGCATGGACATAGTGAGACGGGAATGTGATAACAAACCGGCGCATAAGGAATAGATAGAGGCAGGCCCGTGCGCATGGGGGGTTTTGGGGAGTCATATTGTGTATACTCGTCTTAAAGTGCGCGTGCGTGAAATTTCCTAATTGCGGAAGGGAGCTAAAGTGGAATAATGCAGTTACACTCCCACTCCGGCATAAGCAGGCTGCTACAGGCTGCGACTTGTATCATTCTCTCCTTGACAGCGCTTAAGACTGGACGTGTACCCGCGTGGTTTTCAAGGTTCTGCTACAGGCGACATATAGTAATTTTTCTCTCGGACCTCGCAGAATCGTGTAAATTAGGTAAATTTTCGTTCAGTTTTTCATAAGTGCGATAAGTGCAATTTTCGTAGACTCAGATCATAATATTCTCTTAGCATCCAAAAGTTCAAACCCGAAGAAGTAATTTTTTCTATTCCTTCGCTTCTGTACATTGCGTGCCATAGCCGTAATATCTTTTCAGTGGCTGTTACACGCCCATAGTAAGCAGCAATAAATGATTTTTATGACAAACCGCAGTTCTACGTGTAACATGCTACGACCTGATAATTAACGTCACATTAAGCGTGAGAAGTGGGGGAGTGCCGCCAATGAGAATAGCCCGACATACAAAGAGCACCTATTGATTGTTGACAACAGCGCCATAGCACGTGAGATGTCACAAACAGAAAAAACAAAAATCAGGCGGTGACAGCAGCTGCATGCCATTCACATTATGTAAGCTTATAAAATGAATGCTCGTAGACAACACTGCGCCTTCAGTGAGGATTTAACAAATGTGTTGCGTAATTACGACTCTGTATGTGTCTATGTAAGTGCGTCTTATAATTAAATGTCTAATCAACGCTTACGGCAGAACGTAACCAAAATAAAAAGTATTAAATAAGCATGCCAAAACCAATTTGAGCAGTGGTGCCAAAAAAGGGCTTACGTCCATAATGCCGTTGTTATGCATGACTACAGATAATAACATACAAACTGGCAGGCTGGTATATGCACACATTGTAAACGCCGCTCTTTCATAACGACGCCATTTCATATACATATTGGCGCTACCCAGAAGGAGTTATGAAATACGTAATCATTTGTTGATTAGCGAATATATGTGCGGGTGCGGAAAATGATTACGAAGTGACTGTTGATTTTGATTGCAGGTGAGTAAGATGTGTTAAAGTGTAGATCGTGTTTTTATGGTTGGATTGCTTAGTAGCGCAAAAAAAGTATTCGCTGAATTCATATTTGAAGAAAATGTTTTTTCGCATGTAAGATGATTACAGAAGTATTGGGCTGGAGTCGGGATCCAGTGTGTGATAAGAGGTCCAAAGCTTAACAAATTAAGCGCAAATTTAGTGAAAAAGTAAGTATTTTGATAATATGGAGGGCCTAGTCTGACTCTTTTTCGAATTAAATACCTCAAAAGTATTCTTCCCCAAAGAGTAATTGGAACTTGATGGTAGTAACGGCTACAGATAAATTGGAACTTCGAGGTAGTTTTTACTACAAATTGGTAATTTCATGCTTCATGTTAAACCTAGCTTTTAACCAATTTTGATGAATTTTTTTTTATTACTACTCAAAAGATTTAAAGACTGTATAGTAATATTTACTTCTTGGTAACCATAGTTCCTTATTGAGTCTATACTACTACCAAAAAGTATAAAATGGAATCCCCATAGTGTCGGTGATACTAGAAAAGCCTTTTAAAAGCCACCACAACTTTAAAGCGCCATATCAGAAACTAAAGTCAATCATCGTTAACGTCTTTAATCCCTGTAATGCTACTTAATAGCCACATAACTATAAAGTGACCACTCGTGGTAATCGTTACAGCACAGCTATTAAAAATTGTTTAAAGAAAGTCGCATATTGAGTGAAGGTTCCGTAAAATTTAGTCCATTGAGGTAGCTGCCGCTCTTTCTATGACTTTGGTGCCAGTTGGGTATGCTGGGTATATTTATTCAGATAGGAAAGAGGTTTAGTGAAAAGGCAATTTAGCGGTAGTATTAACGCCATAGATATTGCGGACTATTTAATGATTCTTTCCTAATTGAAAGAGTATATCACTCATATAATTTGGCGGTCCTGAATAAAGTGCTAGAAAAACTTTAATTAAGGCATTATTGTGAGCTCTATGGAATAATGGAAAAGTTCGATCATCACATTTTATCTTTAAGTGCAGTGACACAGAGTAAAGTTAGCTGTAAATTACTTCCAATTACAAAAAAAATCTAATATTTTCTCTCACAATAAAAGCAATTCCCTCATTCGCATTATTTATAAATCTTCATTTCAATACCTTATTATAACTTTTAACACTCACTTTCGAACATTTAGCTGTTACTTTTAAATATGAAAATCCGAGCAAAACTACAAATAAAAGAAATGTGTCACAGGAAATGGGAGCGGCCTATGGGCATCAAAGTAAGTAAAGTGCGTTTCATATCTATAGCACACTAAGAATTGAACTATTTCAAAGTTCTTCACAAAGTTTACAGTAGAGCTTCATACGACTTTTTAATAAGCATTTTATGGGAAAAATATTGAAATTCATTGGCCGTTTTTTATTCGTTGTTTCGATGCTAGATACAATTTTTTCTGCTAGCCTAAAAAGAATATTTTGAATTGAAATCAACAAAAAAAAACAAGCAAGCAGAAAAAATTATAAGCGCTCAAAGTTTTGGCTGCTAGCTCGAAAGCGACAAGTTTACATTTAATTTTCAAAGGAAATTTCGAATGTTTGTTATTTTATTCACAAGTCGCTAAGTGCTTATGAACAAAAAGCTTTACATCTTATAACTTTAAAGCACCTATTCTTTTATATTTGTATATGAACACTATATCGAACACATCTTAACTGATTTGAATGAAATTTGGTATGTAGATAGTGTGCTAAGTGTTGCCACTCAGGATGATTTTATGAGGCTGCCACTTATCTGAGTTTTTTTTTATTAAATGAGATATGCCAATATGGGTATCAAACTAAAGGTATATTATGTCGCATTCGATCAAAAGTATTTCTAGGTAGGGTTAACACCTAATCCGACTACATTTATTTTTTGGCATACTCGCTATTAGCTCGAAAACATCTTGACAAATTTGTTTATAGGTTATCTGCTACAATCTAAGCTCTCTTATTTAAGAAAGTATTGCCACTTATTATGTTTCTACCGAGCTGCCACCGATATAAAAATGAAAGAACAATTAAGTAAGAACAATCAAGAATGGTATTTCACGTAATATTTCAACAAAAATACTGATAGGTAGAGATACTATCTAGGGTTAATTATATACATTTTGTCGATATCTTTAATTATCTCAAAAACTTAAACGAATTAATTAATATAGATGGTTGGTAAGAATCTACAGCAAACTAGATTATAAGGCTAACTCAAAAAAATGCAAGGCAAAACTTGGTCGCACAGGTACTAAATTTTTAAAGCATGTCAATTCTGCGACATATTTATGAAACCCATTATAGTTGCCATTCCTTTCCATTTAACTCATATCTTGGAAAGCATTTCTCTTTCAGCAGAAAATGTGCGAAAAAATCCAGTATATTGAGTACAGCGCCAACAAGATAAAATAAAAAAAAACCCAAAAAAAAAAAACAAAAAGTAACGTTAACGGAAAGGAGCTGCACCTACAAAGCTTTACAGAGAAAATAACTAAAAAGATTTATGAGTGCTTTTGGAAAAAAAAGTGCAGCGAAATGTGACAGTAAAAAGAAATTACGCCGTACTTTGCACAGCTAAGTACGCAAATAAAAATATACATACAAACACAGAGATAAAGAGATTTTAAAGCAGTAAAAATTTACAGGGGGTTCATATAGAAGCAGAGTGCAAATATTATTGTGTGAAAGCAATAAAAAAAAGGTGAGACAGCGTAAAAAGTGTGGTAGCTGACAAGCGACTATGTGCGTGTTACACGCATTTGCGCTTATTTTTTAGGTGCTTTACAGTGCGTTCGTGAGTGTAACATAAAATGAGACAAAAGACTTAAGACACAAACCTGTTGATTAAAACTAAACAATCCGAGCTGTCGAATGGCCATCATTCAAACGATGCCAACACACATAACGCAATTATTTACAATAATTAATTTCAAATTAAAGTTTTTAAATTTTCCATGTTGTAATTAGTTGTAAATTTTTTTTTGTAGGATTTTGATTGCAGGTAATGCCATTATAATATTTTTTTCACCCAAGCGTTTTTTCACAATTTGAGGTTTTCATTCAAAAATGATTAATTAATCGGTTTGATGATTAGCAGCGGTGGTGGTGGAGTTGGTTTCAATGTTATTGATAGGTGGTATTGGTGGTGGTCGTTTTGGTATGGAAACATCAATATATTTATGAAAAACATCACATAACAAACACACACAAGTAGGGAAACCAAAGAAAAATAAAGAAATAAAATATAGTTAATTAACAAAAATTTAAATGTTTTTTCATGAGGATTTATATAGAAATTTGCATATTAATAATTAGAAATTGATGGAGTTAAAACCTTGTATGTATCTGAGTTTGTATGTATGTATGTGTCAGGCAAAACAGTGCTGTTATTTACCCCGAAACTATAGAAAGTATTAGGCTGATAATTATTAAAGTTTTCCTCAAGTTAAATGATGTTTTCGTGAGTGAGTATGTGTGTTGCGCATATAGATAGATAAATTAAATAGCGAATTAATGTAATAATACGTGCTACTTTAGAAATTATGTTCAGAAAAGGTAAATTGTAATTTATAAAATAAAAGAAATTGTTAGTAAAACAGTTTTTTTTTTGTTCCGATGCAGCGGTTGTGAGAGGCTTCAACACTTAACTAAGAAAAAACAATGTATACAGCACCAACGGCATGAAGGTTTATTCAATTCCATCTAACAGATTTTGAGTGATGCGCGTACAAACATACATACCGACAGGCAAAATTTCGAAAAACTGTAGTGCTAGCTTCTCTTGCGATGATGGAGTACCCAGGACTGCCGTTTTCACTGCTATCTATAGTTTTCGATAGATGAATGCATGCCCAGTTCTGCAACTTAGATTTTACATCAACAAAGAAGTCAATTATTTTGAACTAGTTTGCGTTTTTTATGATAACGGGACACTCAGCATATAAAAGGAACAAAGTTAAGGAGTACGGTTAGCCAGAACTTGTCCAGATTAAAAAAAATTCCCAGTTGAAAAAGGAAATAGTAAGAATTACCTCTTATTCGGAGTTTAAAGGGCCTTACCATCTCGACGTATTCGTTAATTATTGTCTTTTGGCTTCCGAAGGAAATGCTTATATTAGAAGGAGTTCGCTTTAAGCACCCCACATATGCCTCGTTGCACTTACAAGCTGTTACTTGATACCTTACCGTCTCGATTCTCGAGAAGGCGAACAGGAAGTTCCAACTATGGACCGCTGCGGAAATGTGCCTTGCTCTTGCTAAAAAGCTGTTTTGTAAGGGACAAATTTTCTACTGGGTTACTTTAAGGAAATCGGGTGAAAAGTGGAGGGTACAGGCTATTATTTAAAATCCCCACAAACATTCTCGAAGTGATCATAATTTAGGAGTACGATATGAGTTCTAAATATGTGAAAAATATGAGTCTCAGAAATATGATCATAAAGAAGTATTTTATGAGTCCGATGTGTCGAAAATTATGAGTCGTATGCGGAAAGTATTCATTTAACATAGCAACTTTAGAATAAATGAATATCAAAAAAAGTTTCAATAAAATAATGTATATAACATGCCATGCTTTTCCTGATATATATTTTCAAAACACATCTCCTAGCCAAATAAATATAGCCTCAGACATTATTCAATCCCAATTCAAAAAAGTAGATTTTAAGAGACATAATCACTCCGAATGGCGGCCGCCGTGGTGTGAAGGTAGTGTTGCCGGCCTACCACACCGAAGGTCCATGGTTCGAGCCCTGGTACAGGTAACATCAAAAGTGATTTGAAAAAAGTTTTTCAAAACGGGGTCGCCCCTCGGCAGTGGTTTGGCAAACTCTCCGAGTGTATTTCTGCCATGACAGGCTTCTCAGCAAAAATTCGTGTCCTTTGTAGATGCCGTTCGGAGTCGGCAAAAAACTGTGGTCCCACCAATTTGTAGGGAAAATACAAATCGGCACACCACAAATTGGAAGAGAAGCTTGGCGCAAAAATCTCTTAGGAGGTTTATGATGATATACCTGTTGTATATCGCGCCATAGAGATAGAATCACTCCGAATAATCACTGGTATAGGAGTCTTTTTGAAGTACAATAAATGCCGATTATGAAACCAAAATGTGTCAAACATGACTCCTATTCAAGCTCATATGATATATGAAATTAAGCACATATCGGAAGACCCATTCAGAAATGCGTTCATAAAGCTTGTAAATGATCCCATTTAGGAACCCTTACTGACTCATTTATCACTCAGGAAAAATCAATGCGAATTCACGCTAATAAAAAACCTACAATCGAAAATATTGGATTGTATGTAACAAAGGAATTTATTAGTTTTCCAATTACTAAGAAATGTGTTTGTAATTATAATGGAATACAATTTATACAGCTCTGAAAGATATAACAAAAGGAACTTTGCTCAAAAAATTATTTGAATAAAAATTTATTTCTAGAAAATTTGTGATAGAAAAATATTTTTAGATATTGTTAGAAACTGTCTTGACCTTGTGAATATATCAACTTTTTTAGAAAAAATAATTATCATGCAATATTTTTTGCCACACACAACTCTAATGAGAACAGATTCATATATGCACTTAGCCAATTGTAAATATTCTTGTATTAGTGTATACACCCTAGCGTGGGAGCTATAAAATTGAAACGATCATTTCATAGCAACTGACATAAAAAGCGTTTATAACTTCCGTCTGAAATAAATAGTGTTCTCACATGCCAAAATGGCAAACTACAAAATATTTTACATGCAACTTTGTTAGAGGTTTTACGAACTAAATTAAATACATACATATTCATGTATGTATTTAAATACATTAGACTGGGCCAAATTGATATTATATTTCAGAATGGCAAAAAAAAAAATACTGTAAAATTTACAGATCTTAATAATAATTTCTAGAGGTATATTATTGCTAGTCTAGATTTTGTAGGACTGATCTCGATCTTAGAGTAAAACTGCCAAGCTATTGAAGTAAAAAACATTTAGCTGCATATAGTTTTGCAGAAAATTGAATTGACCACAAAAAAATCCTCGTCAGATGGGTCATTACAGAGCAGACCTGTTAAATTTGATTAGTAATTATTAATCAATTAATTAACCGGCTTTTTTAATTGGTAATGATTATTTTAACTGTTTTTCAAGAAATGCCAATTATTAATTAATTACGATTAGAAAAAATCAAAAAAATTATCAAAAAAAAAAAGTTGTTCAGATTACTTTTGATTATTTTAGATTTCTTATTATTGATTATTTCTCATGTTTTTTAGTCTTGTTGAAGTGAATATTTATGTGCTTCTACAACAATACTAAAAAAAATTAAAAATAATCAATACAAAATCAAAAATTATCAAAAATAATCAAAACACCTTTTTTTTAAGTATTTTTCGTTTTCTTTTGAGTTTTTTTAATAATCGTAGAAAATCATGATTTGTTTTTTATTAATTGGAAAACAATCATTAAAAATTGAATGTAATTGGTAGTAAATCATTAAATAGATTCTCAAGAAAATAATTAATCAAACCGGTTAGTAATCATTATTTAACAGGTCTGTTCCAGAGTAATCAAGTTTTAAAGATTGGTATGGATTTCTGATTTCAAATTTTTACTTTAGAAATTTAGGCGAAAAATTTATTTCGAAAGAAAATTCTTAAAGGAGTTTTTTTTAGCAATTCTGAAAAGTAAAGTCAATCGAAAAAAAAAACTTTTTTTAATTGAGCTCAGTCTAATGGATGTACATAAATGAAAAAGTAGATATATCTATGGCGTGTAACAAAAATGCTGAAAAAAAAATTGAAGTACAAACAGGATTTAAGTCAATAAGTGAATGTAATAATTGTGTTGCACGAATAACAGTACACAGACGAATGTTTGTAAAAATCGTGCGAATGCCTTGCTCTGTTGTTTGTAACTATGTTTATTTATTTATTTATTGCTAAGTGAATGCATTCACATTTAGTGCCTAAAGACAGCGCCAACTTCAAATCGTTCACATTCTCTGCATTACCTTTGCAATGGAAAAATACTTTTCATATATTTCAGTCTATATGTATGTATGCGAGTTGAAATATTTGGTTGTTATGCTTTGTTTAACAATGAAACCAGTAAATTCTGCGCTTGGAACGGTGTATGATTTCAGCAAGCACAAATGGTGACGGTAAAATTGGAGTGCTGAAAATACTCTAACCAACAACTAATGTGGAACGAAAACAAACAACAACAAAATACTAGTGTTTAAATAAAAAAATATGTTCGCTTGTTAAAAACATGAACGCAAACGCCAAGGCTGTAAGTGCACATCCATATTTACTTTGGTTTTGTGTAGTGGATATTGCGATTGGAGGCGGAATTAGTTAGGTAGAGCAGAAAAAGAAATGCCAAATGAATATGGTGCAATGTTTTATATTTTTTATGTTTTTTTGTAGTTCAAACAAACGTGAAAAATTCAATACGGAAGAAGTTTTTATCGCTAATGAATATATTAGAAAAAAAAAAACAAAGTTATGAAAAAAACATCGAATTAGAGTAAACGTGAAAATATTCATGTTTGTACTTAGATGCTCGTAGATTATACACAAACAGCGTGACTTTAATAATAACAGCTGATAACAAAGCCTACATGTGAGGTTAATTAGAAAAGTTTTCACTGGCTGCACTCTCCACAAATGCGATATCCCGTTTGCGAAGTTTCGCCAGTCTATCGTAAAGGGCGTAGCAGTTAGTACCGGTGGACATTTTTCTAAATTTGTCCCTGATATGTCTGAGTAATTTTATAAAAAAAATGTATGTAAAAAAATGTTTCTTCTAAGAGATTTTTGCGCCAAGCTTCTCTTCCAATTTGTGGTGTGCCGATTTGAAATTTTTCCTACAATATGGTGGGACCTACAGTTTTTTGCCAACTCCGAACGGCATCTACAAAGGAGATGAATTTTTGCTGAGAAGCCTTCCATGGCAGAAATACACTCGGAGAGTTTGCCAAACCACTGCCGAGGGGCGATTCCGTTTTGAACCACTTTTGATGTTACCTGTATCAGGGCTCGAACCTTGGACCTGCGGTGTGGTAGGTAGGCAACACTACCGTCACACCACGGCGGCCGCCGGTAATTTTATAGAAGTCATTAATAGTATTACCAAGTCAATATCGCTACCACATTTTTCCTTTAACTGCATCAGTCTATGCATTATTCCATTTTATATGTTTTTCAAACTTTTCGATATCGAAAACTGAGGCGTGGTTTTTAATATCAAGCTTCCTTTTCTGGAAAGTTATTCCTATATAAAATTTTATAGAAATACCTGATATAGTAATCAAGTTATCGAGTGCATAGACGAGCGGCCGGTTTCTGAATCGATTTCTCTGTTGATCCTAAAAACTTTATTAGATTTTGCTCTATGTCTATCTCAATATCTTTACGCCGTTACAAACTTCTGGTGGATTAGAATATTCCCGCTGTAATGTATGCCTGTCTTAAGAGGCGACTAAAATCCCTCGCGGCAGTCGGGCTAGTACCTGAAAGTGCTAGCACCGAAGCATACTGTGCAAGTTCCGGTAAAGAACTACAACAACAACAACATCAAATATCGATAGAAATGCATTATCCTAGATATAACCACATCGGTTTTTTTTCTATTTCTTTATTTGTAAAAAATATTTAACTGTATCATACGTGACTGGTACTGTAACATCCTTTTATTTAAATTGTTTTGTCAGAATTAATATTTTTAATAAAATATCAATATCAAATATTAAGCGATATTAAATGATTACAAGGGTGACCGCCTTTTTTGTGGTGCATGTTTCAAATGCAAGATTTGAATAGCCCTAATAGTACACCCTCTGTGTTCAAATCCATTAAAAAAGATAAAATAAATTAAAAAATTTTGTTTAAAATCACGATTGATTATTTGGAGCAATTATTGCCTTTTAGCGCTTTTACTACATTGTAATTTATTTTTGTAATGTCTAGAACGTGTAAAAGATCTGTCAATGAACTCGTTTTGTAGTTAGAAAACGTTGAGCTACTAATTAACTAATCAGCAAAGCTAATGAAGTTGACACGAAAGCAGGTATTGTGCTTGATATTTTTGTAATAAAGAGGCTTTGAGGCTAATGGATTATTTTGTAATAAAATACATAAGTTGTGCTCAATATAATAGTACTGAAATTAAATTGGATATCGTTCGACGAAATTAAAAGAAGCTGTGTTTTTAATAATTTTCATTTAAAATATAGCGAATTCCATAACAGAAATCACAAAAAGAATTTTCCAAGTTTACACAAAGTTCAACATCAAAATTTCAATATCTTTAAGTAGAGTTTTTTGAAAATTTTTGCGTACGCAGTTTTATATCTCATTTAATTTTACCATAACAATGTGCAAGTTGGAAGTACCTTAAAATTTTCCTTGAATTTTAGAATATTTTTTGGCAAGGATGTTGGGTATTTTTCTCCATACAAATTTAATTTTTCTTCATGCGTTGTATGGAAGAAGTAACTCAACACCCTTGACAAAAGAAATTTCGAAAATTCAGAGAAATTTTTGAGCGAATTCTAACTTGCACAATATTGTACTAAAATTGATTGGTCTACAAAACTGCGTACTCAAAACCTCAAAAATTTTCTAGAAACTCTGCCAAAAAATTTTAAGATTTTGATGACCGTTTTTTAAAGTTTAATTAACTTTCCAGAACTTTGTCTAAGCTTTGACATTCACTTTTTTGTGGTTTCTGTTATGGAATTCGCTATATTTAAAATGAAAATTATTAAAATCACAGTGTCTAAGCTTTATGGAGGGCGAGTAGTTTTTTTGAGTTATTTTTTTGTATATTATTTTATTATTTGTTCAGAGAGTAGAACGGGGGGTGCGGAGCACATGTTGCATAAGGGGCAACCTTTGAGTAATATTTATTTAATTATTTTATTTATATATTATGATTTGTTCTATATAGAAGTGGGGTGCGTTGCACCTGTTACACCTTGTATTTATTAATTGGGGGCGAGCACTGTTGGCTCTGAGGCATTGCGCGGGATTGGCTTCCTCATTTTCGTTGTGAAAAACCCCGATTTGGGATCGGAAAGCATAAACTATATCTTTCGAATATTTCATTAGCTGATTGCGAATTTCATGCAATACAAATGAAATAAACGAAAGAAATGACTACAGCTTATGTCGCTTAAACATACTCCCCCCCTAGACGGCTTAGTCGTCTAGTGAGATTCATAAGTCGCCGGTTCGAATCCGGCTCGAAGGACCATGTCTAAGCTTTATGGAGGGCGAGTAGTTTTTTTGAGTTATTTTTTTTGTATATTATTTTATTATTTGTTCAGGGAGTAGAACGGGGGGTGCGGAGCACATGTTGCATAAGGGGCAACCTTTGAGTAATATTTATTTAATTATTTTATTTATATATTATGATTTGTTCTATATAGAAGTGGGGTGCGTTGCACCTGTTACACCTTGTATTTATTAATTGGGGGCGAGCACTGTTGGCTCTGAGGCATTGCGCGGGATTGGCTTCCTCATTTTCGTTGTGAAAAACCCCGATTTGGGATCGGAAAGCATAAACTATATCTTTCGAATATTTCATTAGCTGATTGCGAATTTCATGCAATACAAATGAAATAAACGAAAGAAATGACTACAGCTTATGTCGCTTAAACACACAGTTTCTTCTTATTACGTTGAACGATATCCACTACTAATATATTGAACACATCTGTATGTATGTACATTGTACATATATAAACTTTTTGAAATACTGAAAAATGACAAAAGGATTTTTTCATATTTATTCCAGGCTATTTAATTGAGGGAGTCATAGCACAAAAGAATCATATATGTTGGCGCTATATCTAAGATTGAACAGATCTTGATAGTTCCGACACATGATTTATACATTATTTCATTTTAACCAGATATCTCTAGAACTGATTGATAGTAGGGTAAAACAGAATGGATGGACAGATGGACTTGGCTAAATTACTAAGCTTAACGTTAATAGATAATCGTACGAAATCATGCATTTTTTAAGGCTTTTAACAACATCGACCACCAAGCTTATCTAGATGCCAACAACTTTTATCGAAAGAAGAATTTAACGATGAGCAATCCGAGCTCTACGCAGATATGGCCATAGTGCAGCGAGTTAAACTCCAATGACTCCGCCGTCTGAGGAATGTTGTGCGAATGGACAAAGAAGCTCTAGCCCAGAAGGTTTTCCTATCGACACCCGAAAAGGGTAGCAGAGGAAGAGGGAGGCCTTAACTGAGTTCGAAAACTACCTTTGTGTTTCCAATTGGCGCCAATAATTGATGAATGTTGAAAGAAATTCATTCGCATCGCAATACAAAGTAATTTCACAGGTAAATACTTCTTAAACCTTCTTAATTTTGAAAATTTGACGCAAGTTCATAAGGCTTTTTTGGAGGGCAGTTCAGTTGAGTACAAATTAATTGTCCTAGATAAATTCAAAAATAAGCAATGATGTATCGTTGTATTCAGTGGGTAAACATTAAATCAATCAATCAATCAAAATATTTTTTATTTTTTTTGGTTGATGATCTCTAAATTTTTTTTGTTTATTTTATTTTTATACTAATTAAAATTTCCCAAAATTTACTGAAAATATAGCAAATGCCGTTCCAGTTAAGTTTAAACAAACACTTTTTTAACTTATATCTTTACATCCATCTCTTTCGTGCTTATTTTCTGTACAGAAGCCGGAACAAATGCGCATTTGCCATACAGCAGTACGACCAATGGTGATTTATATTAATCTGTAGACAAAATATTAGCCAAAAAAAGATAAAGAAATATACATACATACAAAAATAGCGCAATGGAAAAACAAAAACATTCAAAACGATAAATGCGTTTGAAGCGCGCGTGATTTGCTTATTAAAACAACAGAAAGCGGATGGTAGCCGCCACTTAGTCAGTCACTTCAAACTAATAGATAAAGGGGCAACCTGTCACTCAGCGCATTTTTATGGCTGACTTGACATGCAAATTGATGTACAATTTTTTTAAGGCAAGCTAAATTTAAAAACAAAAATAACAAAAAAAACTACAAAAATTTATCAAATAAATGCGCATACAAAGTATAAAGGTATCTTCATATATATATGCATGTATGTATGAGTACGTCTGATTAGCGTAACGTTGGTCGTGTTAGCACATTCCTACGATCTTATTTACCAGATATTTACTCAGAATTTTTGTACTCAAACGAATTTGTTTATTTTCGCTTGGGCAAATATTGTATTATTCCACAGATTAAATCAAAGATTCACAAGTGCCGCCGCCGCCACAAGTATTATGCAAATCATCCAACGCCCCAAAGTGAACAGAATGACTATAAAACGATCGTAAGTGAGCATAAATTATGGAAATTACGTTATGGCATCTATTGTGCGTTGCGTATGTATGCCGCTTTAACACAAAAGATTTACCTGCAGTGAGTTCCACTCAAAATGGCATTTCATATAAAAATATAGGTTTCCCTCGCATATAAATCTTTTGAACGAGTGCTTCCAAGCTCATGCAAAAATTTTAAAATCTTTTTTAAATTTGAGGCAAGATTTTGAAATTGATTTCTGAGTATGCAGTTTTGTAGATCTTTGAGGCAAGCACTTTGTGAGACTAGAATTTAATAAACTACAAAACTGCATACTCAGCAACTATTTTCAAATTTTTTGCTCAAATTTCAAAATTTTAAACTTGGTAACACTAATTCAAAATATTTCTATGAAAGCAATATTTAAATTTTTATTTGAAATTGACTAACGAATTTTAGCTGAAGAAGTTCTTGTAATATATTAGAATAACCAAGTGTGCCATTTTGAGTGGCACTCACTGTATATGTACCCTGCACTAAAACATAAACTAGTCAAAAAAGCAAGAGAATTTTCTAACTCACCCCATACTAGTCCGAAAAATAGCTTATTTGACTAACAAAAAATCTAAGTTTTGTAGAATACTGTGTGTTTGCAGAGTTGAAAGAGTTCCAATTTTAATTTTAATATTTTAATTTCCGTCAGCAGAGCTAGAACTTTTGATCTTTACCATGGGAGGCCAGTACTTATCCACTATGATTTGAGGCATTTAAATTACTTAACATACCATTCTTGTACTACGATTTTTTGTTATATTTTGAACTAGTTTAAGGCTTTTCCTTTTCTATCCGATGTCTGTTAATAAACTTCTCATTGGATATTTCCATGTACAATACTCGTATACCAGTTGTTTTTATCAAATAGCAGTTGGCAGACTAGTTGACTTCGGATTCATGCTTGCTGTGCCATAGTTTACAACATTTCGGTTCAACTGCCGATATATTAGGTAAGTATGTTTCCATGAGGGTGGGTAAGCGAATTATAGATGAGTTGCTTTCATTGTTCATTCATTAGTTTATTTGCATTTATAAAATTTGTTTACATTTACGTCTAACCGGCAAAGAGTGAATTTTTCAATTGAAAAGCTTTAGAAGAGATAAGTAGCCACTGTGCTATATATGTATCAGACATGTGCAGGCTGCAATAAAATTTGTTTGCTGTAAATATATCAGCGACCACTCAAAGTTTACTTATAATCAAGTTAAATTTCCCTTAACCTTTAGTGGTACTTCATGTTAACTGTCACTAAAAATTTTGTACTGAAACTACTCTTTCCCTATTATTCAACGTTAACTTCTAGTGAATTTTCACCTTCAGTAACACTACAATTTACTTTGAATGCAATTTTGTCTCTGAAACTAATCAGATTTGTATTTAGTGGAGCTTTCTTTGCATTAACATCAATGGAAATAGACCAACATACATTTCTATTCAAACCCGTTTTAATGGATAATAGATTTAGTAGCATTCGGAATTACAAGGAAAAATAGTAGACAACTGTGAAGTAAAGCTCTCGCTCGGCGAACGAAGATCACGCTATATACAAAAGTCTCTAATGTCAGGATGTTGGCACCCATTGAATTATTCAACTTTTTTATATAAACAAATTTTAAGAGATCTATGTCTCTACATTACGAATCTTGAAGGAAAATGCAGTAATAGAAGCCAAAACATCAGTTTTTTAGAATTTGTCTATATACGAGGTGTGTTCAAAACGTATCGCGAATTTTGAATTTTCGCTGGTTACGTATATTCGTATTTCGAATTTTTTGTGGCGTTATGTTGGTACTCATGTCTCTCACTTATGCCGACAAGCTCGGCCATTTTGAATGTTCAGTTAATTGTTGACAGCTGCTTTGCTTGCACGTGTTTTGGATCGTCTTCGATTTTTACCTATTCAAAAAAATGGATCAAAGAACCTGTATCAAATTTTGTGTGAAAAACGAAATTAAGTGCGCGGATGCATTCCGAATGTTGACTGTGGCATACGGAGAAGCTACCTTGGACCGAAGCAACGTTTATCGGTGGTACAAAATGTTCTCAGAAGGCCGAGAAGATGTGCAAAGAAGAACAAAAATTGGCTTTTGCACCACGATAACGCCCCTGCTCACGCATCGTTGCTTGTGCGCGACTTTTTGGCCAAAAACAACACACTAATGATGCCGCAGCCACCGTATTCCCCAGATCTGGCCCCCTGTGACTTTTTCTTGTTCCCTAAACTGAAGAGGCCCATGAAAGGACGACGTTACGCTTCTCTTGACGAGATAAAGACGGCATCGAAGGAGGAGCTGAACAAGATACAAAAAAATGATTTTTTGAAGTGCTTCGAAGATTGGAAAAGCCGTTGGCACAAGTGTATAATATCTCATGGGGATTACTTTGAAGGGGACAAAATAGATATTCATGAATAAATAAATAATTTTTGAAAAAACACAAAATTCGCGATACTTTTTGAACACACCTCGTATGTCTCTATGTTTGTTCGTCTATCACTTAAAAACCGCTTTAAAGAATTCATTGCAATTTCCACCGATGTTTTCATAGATGTTCAACCTAAACCTTAGGATCTATTTTAGTGCAGTAACACTTTAATCATATATTTTGCAAACATTAAGTGGCTTTTAGGCCATCATTTATGCATGCAAACTGGCACTTAAATCCACTTTGGCATTTTTATTTATTTTTTAACTTTAAAATTTGAGGCGCTAAAAAAAAGGAAAATTAAAATGCATTAAAACTATCAGTTAGTGCCAGTGGCGTAGCCATTTTATGCTTCTGATTTATAATTTGCTTATTTTATAAATGACAAAGGGCAGTTTTATGAATATATGAAATTATCGGTTAGTGGATTATACGTTTGAATATTAAGCCTATATACATATAGGCTTCTTTTCAGACCTTCTACAAAATTCACAAGGCTTTCAAGACGATAAAATCGGTTTCGAGGTATGCGTACACATTGGTTCTGGTAGTAATAAAGTAACAGATCGAAATAATACCATAATTTTCGAGGTCTGATATTGCTGAGCTAAAACTCGACTCCCTTATCTCTCCTGTCTTTAAAAATCCGAATTCAGGCGGTCTGAAAATACTAGAGTAGGCAGGCTCAATAATTTAATCACAGCACACAACGGCGGAAAAATAGATAGCGACGAGAATTGTTTACACATCTTTTATAAAAGTATAGCGCATTATCTAATAAGAAAAATTCAAGAACAAATTTCAAACTTTGTTCAAAACCAAGGAAAATTTAACCAAGTTTTATCAAAATTCTACACTTTTTAATCCGAATTTTTATAAAAAAAATTGGATTTGCAGTTTTATGACCTATTAAATTTTAGTATTCATAATAAAGTGTCAGGGTGAAGTTGGAAGAAAATAGTGCCAAATATGGGCATTTATTGATTAATTTATGGTGTCAGTTTTGGTAAAATTTCAACATTTTCTCTATTACTTAGTATTATAAAATTCTTAGTACTGACTTAGACTTAGTACTGGAGTTAAGACGTATTCGTTCTGGCGAACATGACTGAACAATTGTTCAGAACTTGTGACATGGGTATTGAAATCAAATAGAACCAATTCAAATTTAGTCAAAGTCTGCAAGCATGTAGCCTAGATGTTTATTTCAAGATTACTGTTTTTTATCCAATTATATATCGTCTAAGCCATTTTAGCCCTTTAC
Source organism: Merzomyia westermanni (assembly GCA_949987695.1). Taxonomy (NCBI): domain Eukaryota; kingdom Metazoa; phylum Arthropoda; class Insecta; order Diptera; family Tephritidae; genus Merzomyia; species Merzomyia westermanni. The sequence continues at coordinate 33,766,140 of OX465291.1, read as the reverse complement.
CATAGCTCGCCACTCGTTACGTCTTTCTGCCAATTGGAAACACGACGGGGTCACAAATCGGTCTCCACTTCCTCCTTCCATCGGAGTGGTGGTCTCCCTCTTCCTCTGCTACAATCGGTGGGTGCCGAGTACCCGAAGAATACCTTCTGGGCTGGAACATCTTCATTCATTCGCTCAACATGGCCTAGCCAATTAAGACGTTGGGTTTTAATTCGTTGGGCTATGTCGGGCTCCGCATATAGCTCATACAGCTCATCATTAAATCTTCTTTGGTACTCGCCGTCGCCAACGCGTAAAGGCCCGTAAATCTTTAAAAAATCTTTCTCTCGAATACTCCAAGAGGCGCCTCATCAGATGTTGTCAATGCAAGCTTCTGCACCATAAACCAGAACGGGTACGATAAGTGACTTATTTAGTTTCGTTCTTCGAGAGAGGACTTTACTTCTCAATTGGCAACTCAGTCAGAAGTAGCACTTGTTTGCGTAAGTGAATCTTCTTTGGATTTCTAGGATGACATTATTATTGGTGTTAATGCTGGTTACCAGGGTAAAATTCTAATATTTTCTTTGCGATTTCTGTATTTTCCTCAATACAAGGTTATGAAAGCAATTTCTTTTATATACCTTAGCTCTTCGGAAAAAAATTGCCAAAAATCAGCAAAATTTGTCACGACTTTAAGATTGACACATTGTTGCATTAAAATTTAATGAACTACAAAACTGCATACTCCAAAAATTCTAAAACATGGGTAAAAAAATTGTAAATTTTGATAAACTTTCTTTGAATTTTCGCGAATTTTGCGTACATTTTTAAAACAAAATTTATTGTGTGTCTCAAATTTCAGGTTTCGAAAAAAAAATTAGAATTTCCCCTCCTTCTCAAAATCCTGGCTACGCCACTGGTTAGTGCTATTGCAATGAAATTGGCAATTTTCTGAAAATGTCTACATTCATACATTGCATACAAAACTGAAATAATATTAAAATTCATAGATTGTTGTAGTTGCATTAAGATAATGACAGAAGAGTGAATGGTTAACAGAATTTAATTTTTTTAGTTGGACGTGCATTGAAATTGCAATTGTTTTTAGATACTGCCTGTTGGTGTTGTTGTTGCTAGTTATTGTAGCCATATATGTATGTATGTACGTGGTGAAGTCCGTCGTCAAAGCGGATACACATTTTTATGGGACCGTAAGCTCTTGATAAAAGAAGAAGAGTTGTAGGTAAGCTTAACAATTCAACGACCTATTAATCAGTAGAGGCATTTGTTTTAATGGAGGAATGCTATTTTAATATGCGTATAAGTATTTATTCAAATTATAAATAAAATTGCGATAAGCACGTTAATGCGTAAGCGATTTATTTATAAATAGAAAACAGATGTGTGAATGGAAGGCACTGCAATTCGCTTGAAGTAGCGATTTTTTATGGTCAAATGTACAGCTGGTTTCCACTATAGAATTCATTTCATTGATATATTATTTTATTTTGCACTATCAGATCCGACAGACTTGAGGCTTGGATGACAAACGGCCGAGCAATTCATAGAATAATTAATTTTTGAATTGAAAATATTTCTTATTAATAACTCATTTTAAAAATGATCCTATATTCTTGCGTATCAGATATATGTCAGTTTAAGATTTGAACTAGTATATTGACTATTTTACTTTTACGAAAATTTGGTTTTTAGTTCTATGTATACCGTATTGACAATATTTACCTTTCAAAATATCCCTATATCCTTATGTGACCAGAGTATGTCATTATAAAATTTGAATTAGTAAAATCGGCCCAGTATATTGCCTGCTTGGATTTTGCTAAAATTGGTATACTAATATTTTTTACGGTATAGAATATACGCAGGTAGGCCTATAGGCTGCCTGTCGCTACTCGGGCTGGGAATATACCAGAACGTATTATTACACATTTTTATATCTCTGCTCTCTTCCATAACTTCAAAAAAGACTACATTTACTCTCTTTTCGTCATGGCGTTTACTGAATATCTCGACGCCAGCGCCTTTTATCGCAAATCGGGAGAGCTCGTCAAATCCATTCAAGTACAAAATGTCTATTTAGTTCCAACTACCGGGTAGCTTTGAAGTAGTTGAAGCTGTAGAATCATGTCATCTAGAATATTTTATGCTAGAGCTTTTCAATTTTCTTTTAGCTTAATTTCACGATATAAAAAAATTAGCTTGACACAAAGTAAACATAGTGATATTGAGCTGTTGCTGGAGGGACACCACTCCAGCTTTGTGCTGCCCTGTATTTGGCTGTCTAAGGTTTTTATTAAATTTTCCATCGCTTGCTTTTTCGTTCATTTTTCTTTTACACTAACTTTCAAATTTTCATCTCTAATTGCCATTCATTGCCAATTGACCTTTGAAAACTCTTGCATCAATCGCATTATAAACTCATATGAATATGAGTGGCTAATTGGTTCGTTTTGAAGGCTAAGGATTAGCCTTGAGGATTTAGTTCATTTGAATGACTTTCAAAATTTTGCAAAACTTAAATTCAAATAAAAGTTCATAAACTCGAAAGTCGAAACCTCTCTTGCTTAAAACTAGTTTAAAAAGAAATAAGGCAATAAATAGTATAGTAATTAGCATTAATTTGATGGGAAATTAGGTTTGACGCCATACACTTTAATTTGAGCAAAATTGAAGCAGACCAATTCGTAGTAAATTAATTAATTGTGGCACAAAACTGTTATTTTTAGTTGCAGCCATTCACTACAGTCTCAAAAAATTTACAACGAATATTGTTACATGTATGGCAAATGAGCGTGCACCCAAAAATTGTTCTAAAACTGAAGAAAACAGCAATTAAAATATGAAAAAATGGGCACGATTTCTTGCCTTGTAAATGGGTACTGTAATCAAGGGACTGACGAAGCTTAAAAAAAGAAAATTTTAAAACGATTGTTATATTTACAAACATTAGTCTATTACCATTTCACTATATGTATACCTATTTTTATTTCCACCAATGTCCCCAGCCGAAACAAAATATTTATTCTCAATAAAATGGGTCATAAACTTTAAGTTAGATATTCAGCAATACATCGTTGGAAATTTTAATCAGTTCTACACAACAGATGTTAAGTGATGCTTGTACAAACATACAGACAAATATTTCAGAAACTCTTTTTTTGAGGTCTATTACTCTAACGAATAACGCAATACAAGTAGATTAAACACATTTTTATGCAAAAAAAAGTTTAATTCTAACATGCCTGGGCTATAGTATGTATTCAATGTGATTATGCATAGCAGGGTTTACTATGCGCTTAGTAGAGCAACAGTTACGAAATCAAAGATTTAAAATTTTTTTTTTTGTCTGTCTGTATATATGTATGTTTGTTCACGCATCACTTTAAAAGCACTTAATGGAATAGATAGTCTAACTTAAAATTTAAGATATAAGTTAATGTGGAGTTTTTTTTACCGTATTAGCTTTAAATATATAGAATACATTTTGTCATTGCTGCTGTATAAACCTTTTTATTTGGATGCATAACGAAGCCTAGTAGTATCTAGTTTTTTTTTTTTTAGTTTTTTGAAAGAATCAATGTAATATTAAACGTCTATTTTTTACTTAAAATTAAAAATACATTTTAAGTTATTATTTCTTCACGATTTTTATTGTTTTTGGCCGTTAATGCTTGATCTGATTTTTTGGTAAAAGTCGTAAGTGCAATAATCCTAAAAGTTTAAAAAATTCATAGCAAAATTTGTATTTTATAAAATGTTAGCTAAAGCAAGCAATAAGAAACAAAAAAACAAGAGGAAAATTTTTAAAAATTATTTTTTGAATAGTTTTTTTTTTTATTGTGTTACTTAATTGACCCAATGAGCATAAAAAAAGGTTGCAGCACATCTCACACATTTCCGATGCTGTTGCAATAAACATACTTATGTAAATATGTAGAAATGGACATATGTATATAAGATAAGTTGAAACATGATATGACCATGGCATTTTCGAAATAATATATGAAATTGCTAAAAAAAAAAACTTTATGTATATACATCTATATGTACGTAGCACCTATAAAAGAATGTTAAGTAGACTCTAACTACATTCAAGCATATTTCTGTTGCCAAATGCTTATGTAGTGATTTCTCGATTTATGTATATAAATATATATAAAAAGGCAAAAGCATAAATAAATATTTACAACCACATAAATTGAGTACAATCAAATTTACTTCGTATGCATCTTGGCGTTTCTTATTCTTGAAGAGTATTTGCACCTTTGTCAGTACTACCAAACGCTAACAAAAACAACAGCAGAAGTATTTGTGCGCTTTGTTAAGTATTCTCAATGCAGTGCGATGACTGTTAACTGAAAAAAAAGACCTTCAATGAGCCAAACAGTGGCAGTGGAAGCAGCCAGCAGCAAACAGCAAAGGCAGCGCCATCAACAATTATTGGGCAAAAGCAACAATTTGTCGGCCTTTATTCGAGTCTTGTATACTTAGCACAAACTTGTTTAAGCCTTTTATGTGTATTTGTTTTTTTTTTTTTTTTCAATTTATGTGAGGCGTGCAGTCAAAAAGTTGCCAAGAAGCACAGTAACCCAGATTTATGCGCTGAAGTCACAGTTGTTTTAATGCGCCGGCGCAACGCAAGAAATGAAATAGCGGCTTTAAGCAAAAGCGAAGTACACAATACATACTTTGCCAAGCAAATTACGAAAACAATGGAAAATTTAAGAAAAGGCAACTGAAAAAATTGTATTGCGCAAAGGTTTTATATACTTCTATACATATATGGATATATGTACATATGTATACTTATGAAGTTATACTATATAGCATATTTAACTGAAATTGTTAGAAACACGAAACAAACAAATGAAGCTGGCAAGCATCCACTTCGAGCAAATTAAATTCTTTTCAAGTTTTTATGTTTAAGTGGGTTTGTTGTTATTGTGTTAAATGTTTTCTTAGATGGACTATTATTGCACCTATAGTGATAAATGTGTGTACATAAAATATTTTAAATACATTAACATACATTTATATATATATAACAGAGATGGGCAGACTGCATTAAAATTTAAAAACTCCACTTCCATTAGAACTCAAATTTTATATTTTTGCAGAATTTTATTTTCATTATCATCCAAATTTTATATTACTGAAACTACACATCCAATATCATTCAAGGTTGAGTAGAGTTTCCAGCTACATTGCCATTCAGATTAATATTGATTGGAGATTTGTCTGCATTAATGCCATTTTAATAATTTTCAGAAATATCTTCATGAAGTTAAGTTATCGCCTTCAAAAATAATAGTACTTTTCTACAGATGGGCGGTGCCACGCCTACTACGGAAAAATTTTTATTTGCTCTAACTTTTTTTGAATAATATGAATTTTTGCAAAATATTGCTTGCACAGCTTATCTAGTTACCATTGCTTTAGAAAATTTGAGCTCTACAATGATATTAATTAGAAATATTAGTAAACTATCATAACAAACCACTAAGATATCGAAATTTTAACAGTGATGAGATCTTTCAAACAAGTTTTTGAACAAAAATTGGGAGTGGTCAGCAACCTATTTTACCAATTCTCAGTCAGAATGTATCTTAATGCAAAAATAACTCTTCTGACAAATTCGGACATGATAACATAAACGGCCTTTGATTCAAGGCTCTTAAAGTGTATTTTAAAAATATACCAATGGCAGTGCCACGCCCATTTCCCAAAAGTTTGGAAAATTTTCTTCTAGATGATAAAGTCAATCAAGGTCTTGATGATAAGTTTTTATCAATTTTCCGAAATTTTCGATATAGAGCGTGGCTACATCCGATTTTACTTACTTTTCTGATTCCGATAGTTTTGATAAAAATAATTGTATATATATTTCGATAATGCCGCTGCAAATCACCGAACAAAACTGTAATACCTTGTGTTCAAATCACAACTAAGTATAAACAATCAGTCGTTCTTGAAAAGGCTGGATTTTATTGAATTTCAAATTATAGTACTGCAAATACTTTATGTACAAAATATTTTTTTTTTTATGTAAGAAAATAAAAATAAAAATTTTTTTGCAAACATGACATTTTATGCTTCTTTAAGTACAAAAAACAAAAAATAATTTGAATCGCATTTAAATCATGCTCAGATCTTAAGAGGTTGTGCTAAGACATATATTTGAGGATGTGAGATTAATCGATTAAACAAGTTTTTAGTTAACCATATTTTAAACTAACTAAAGCGATTGCTTTTCCGAATAATCAAATTGATTGGTTTATAATTTATCAAAATGTGTTCAGTCGTGAAACTAAACGTTCTAATTAATCGAAAATGTTTTTTCTGATTAATCTCAAGTAAATTGACATGTTCGATTAATTTATAACATATATATACATACAAACATATATAGATATAAATTCAGATACGTAAATTTATAAATATGGTTTGTGAAATTAGTAAAAAAAATTCTGCGAGAGCGCCTAGGTAGCGACCGTAACTGACACTTGTTTTTTTTTTTTGAAATTGGTGTCAGCCAAGCACATAGCTGCCAAGTCGACAAGACTTTGTGATTGCAGTCTGTACACTCTTACATATAAACATTAATACAGGTGAGTGGGGCGAGCTTTCAAAATTTAACCAACCAAACATTAAACAAAAAACAAGCGATTGACTAAGAGCGTCGAAGTAACTTTTGAAAAATGTATGTATACAATAACAAAAAGTACTGCCGACAAATATTTGATCTTCTTCAAAGCGACTAAAAATGCATCTTGTATCTGCAAATATGTACATATTTACATATTTATCTAAGAAATCTAAACGCTCAAGTCAAAGCTGCAAACAATTAAAATAAACGGGTTGGCCGAGTGGTGTCTTTTTATTGGTAAAAATAATTATTTCACGTACAGGTGCAGCTGCATTTTTGTATGTATGTGAGTATGATTTTGTTTGTATGGCACAGAAAGTATTAAAAAGTGTTAGTGTTGTTAGTGGTAACAAAGAAAAGTGAGCGTAAACTTGATGAAACAAAGAGTTGTTAATTTGGGTGTTTATGTTTTGTTTTTAGTTTTTTTTATAAATTTCTTTTATATGTAAATTTAATTGTAAGTAAATAAATGTGAAATAATAGTTTACTAACCGGTGGCGCTTCGCTTGCCGTGCTGTACACTTCGCTGGCCGCATAATCGGGCTTAATTTGCACAGTCGCCATTGAGTCCGTATCTTTGCCGGTCATCTACGCTGCCTCAAATTTAATCCTCACAGTGAAGAAGAGAGGTGTAGAAGTGAGCGGGTTTTATTCAATATTTGCTAAATGCCTAAAAGAAGAAGAAAATAGATATACAAATTATTTATTTTGAAATTTTATTTAAAAGAAAGTTACAGCGTAGCAGATTGTCACCATATTTTACATAGTAACCTCCTAAATATGGCTTAGCCTCCTAATAAAACTTGTAAAACTCCCGCCTTATATCTTAAAAATCTAAAGAAATCTTTGAAAATAAATACTAAAACTAAAAACAGTCATAAGCCCTGGAAATGGTTTTTTTTTGACATTTAACTTTTTCTGTGAGGATTTTATTACTACGTATTCCGCAAGGGGGTCTTTTGTTTTCTTTTATGACCGTAGGGTAACAAAATGTCTCAAGAAGAGCGGCAGGGGTTAAACTTTACCAAAAAGCTACTTCAGTAATACTTGAATAAACTTTTTTTTAGGATTTTAAAGCTTTGAAAAATTTTATTTATTATTAAAAGCCTTGCCATGTTCCAGATATCTTTCATATTATAGCATATTATTTTAACAGTAATAGGGTGACATACATAATCAGCCAATAAGGCAAAATATTTGCTTATCATTGGTTTTGCCGGTCCCGGTATAAGCTTTCCTTTTCGTTAGTTGGCGCTATGCCTAACTTGTTTTGGATATCGATATCGATCTAGTACCAGAAGGTGTATACCGTATACACATCCAGAAAAGGACTTCCTTCAGCGATAATCTTACCCTAAAAGTTAAACTTCCTTTAAAATCAACAACCAAATTGCAATAAAAATGTCCATTTCAATTTGTTCTAGTAATCTCGAACTAGCTCAGATGCCGGTGGGTAAATTGTTGAAAACGTTCTCTTTCTCACTACTATCGGAGCAAGTCCTATCTAAACTAAACTAAAAACTCTTCCCGAAGCTTTGGGAAGTTGCTAAGCATATTGGCAGTCCTTTTTAAAAATGAGCCCAGTACCATTGCAGACTGGCGCAAAAAAAAAAAATTTGTTTGACCCCTTTACGACAGGCATAACTTGCGGGTATATTAAAGCCCCTAACCGGTTCAGCTTAGGCTTGGCCCTGGCAGCGTACGTATTTAAACGAAGACTTCTATCTCGTGTATCGTTCTAAACTTGTTTTTTTTAATTATTGCTTAAAAATTTCGGCTATTTTGCAAAATGTATTTATTTTTTGTAGGGAAAAATTCAAATCGGCACACCACAAATTGGAAGAGAAGCTTGGCGCAAAAATCTCTTAGGAGGTTTATGATGATATACCTGTTGTATATCGCGCCATAGATAGATAGATTTATTTTTTTGTTTTAAATTTTAGATGTGAAATTTTTCCCTTTTCCCGGACTTTCAATTCTATTTTCTTAGCTTATTATTTTTTTTTATTTTGCTTTATTTAACATTTTATTAATTTTTGAAATCTTAATTTGTTTAATTACATTTTTTTGACTCTAATTATTATTTTTTTTATGCTTATGTTTTTGTTTAATTAAATTTTTTATTTATCTGATCTTATACTTTTTATATCAATTGTTTCTTAATGTGTTAATTATTATTTATGTGTTATTTTAAATTTTATTCAAAATTATTTTTTATCTACTTTCTTGTTTTATTTTATTATTTACCCCTTTTTATCTATTAGTTTTTTTCTTCTAAAATTTTGCTAAATTACTTGTGTACTAGTTTTTAAAATATTACTTATTTAGTATTACGTTTTTATTTTCTTTTATTTAAATGTTAATATTTTTTTTAATTCTCTTTTTATTTAACAATTTTGATATAATTTTCATTAGTTTTCTTTAATATTTTTTAAACTTTTTTTTTAATATTTCAAATTTAATTATTTAATATAAAGTGTTGTAGCTTTATTCACCAGCACCAAGATGTGAATTGAGGACAGCTCAGCATTTATGCTTGGAATCATTTTGATGCAATATTGTTGATTAAATTTTTGAGAAAAAAATAACAACCACGTTCAGCAGGTGGGCCAACCGAAAGCTGTTTCGATCATACAACAATATATTTCTTCAACGGCTTTTCCCGGGAGTGGTATTCGAGCGTGCATTCTTTCAACGAATCAATCGCTTTAATAGCTTTGGCCAATAAACCCTGCTTGGAGTTGTTATTGTTTTATTTTTTTGAATTTAAATTTTATTCAAAATTCTCTTTATTTTATTCTTTTTTTCATTTCATGTTTTAGTTTTGTTTACAATTTATATTTTTTTCAGTTTCCTTTTCATTTTGGTTTCTTGGTCCCTCCACTTTACGTTAGGCTTAATAAAATTGAAAAAATGAAACATTTTTAAATTTAAGTTTTTAGTTTAAGTCTAAGGTTTTAAATTTTTCTTATACTTTTTGTAAAAAGTTTCTATTATTTTTTTTTTTTATATTTAGGATTATACTTGGAAGTTTCAAATTTGTTAATAAAAGTTTAAAATTTTTTAATTAACTCATCATCAAAATTTAGAAGTATCCTTCGTTCTGATTATGAACAATTTAAAATACTTTCTTGCTTTGATTTGAAAATTGCAAAAATTTTTTTAATACATTTTTTTATTAACAAATAGTGTAGTTTCACTTTTCACAACTTCTCTTCCACTTATTCGCATTTGGGTGCTTAGTAATTTTGAAATTTTTTTTAACAAAAATTTCCATTATCAAATATCCTTTCAACATATTTTTTAAATAATCCTCAAAAATTTTACTTTGTGTATGCAACACTTTCTGGAGCTCTACCAAAACACTTACAGCAACGTTTTCGCTTTCACAGCCTTTTTGACCCAAAAGGAGTCTTTTTACTTTTCACTTTTTTACACACAAAAAAAAAAACAGAAAACAAATTCAATTTGAAAAAGAAATTATTTAAAAAAATAGTTTGCAGAAGAAATTTTTGTTCAAAAGCTTAAATACGATTTGAGCCAAAGGTATGTCTTTACAGATCGACAGCCACTCGACGTCTGAAGTTCGGTAAGCGGTGGCTTTGAGATTTTTCTACCAGATTTGAATTGAATTTTTTTTTCAATGTGCGTTTATTTTTATTTTTCCATTCTATTTATTTTCTTTTCTGGTTTCGCTGTGTGTTAATTTTTTCCATTGCTCTTATACAAGCTATGCTTAAAGCGTGTTTTAAAGCGTGTTTGTATTTGTGCACAAGTCGCTAAGTGTGTGCTTATGTATGTGTGCATGAATGTAGTGTGAAAAAGTGAAAAATATACAAAAGGTAAAATAATAATAATAAAAAAATGAGCAAAAGATAATAGGCAAAAATTCATACAAAAATAAACATTAACCCCAACACTCTTGTAAAACCACTTTTACGAAAACTATATAAACAGTTGTGTTCAATATAATAGTAGTGAAATTAAGTTACATACCGTTCGACGAAATAAAAAGAAGCTTTGTTTTTGATCATTTTCATTTAAAACATAGCAAATTCCATAACAGAAACCATATAGTATAAAGAATTTTTAAAGCTTACACAAAGCTCAGGAAAGTTAATTAAACTTTTAAAATTGACATCAAAATTTTAATATTTTTGGGAAAAATTTTAAGAAAATTTTTGAGTACGCAGTTTTATAGCTTATTCAATTTTAGCACAATGATGTGCAAAATAGAAGTATTATAAAATTTTCCTAAATTTTCCGATTTTTTTTTTTTTTTTGTCAAGGATTTTGGATTTTTTTTTCATACACAATTAATTTTTTCTTCATGTGTTTTTTGGAAGAAATCCCTCAACATAGTTTTAACTTGCACAACGTTATACTAAAATTGATTGGTCTATGCAACTGTATAATCAAAAATTTTTAGAAATTCTGCCAAAAAATTTTGAAGATTTTGATCGCCATTTTTTATAGTTACTTGAACTTTGAGTAAACTTTGAAATTTATTTTTATGTGGTTTCTGTTATGAAATTTGCTTTATTTCAAATGATAATTATTCAAATTTCAGCTTTTTCTTATTTCCTTGAATAATATCTATTTTAATTTCACTACTATAATATTGAACACAGCTGTTCAGGGCGACAAAGAAGATAAATTTAGAAACAAAAAAATCTATCAAATATACAATAAAAGGTGTAAATAAGTAATATTTAGGTAGGTATTTAGCCATAAAAAATATTGAAAAATATCCGCAAAGTTAATGCATGTAACGATCGCACAAATACCACATGTATATATTTCGTATATACCTCTATACATATATTTTTGTATATAAGCACATGTGTGTATATACGTAAGTATGTTTGTGCTTGTACTACGTGTACTATGCCTCCAATTATTTAGTTGTAAGTACTTATAGTACGAGCTTACGAGTACGAAAGCAAAACCCGCAGCGAACCGCTTTTTTAAGCGGCGTTTTTTCTGAGTTTGGCGATCTCATCGAATTGCTGTGGCGGTGCCTGTTGCGTTCATATTGCAATGCTTGACTAACCCCCATATATATTTAGATATTTATATATGTACATACAGACAATAATATACCCAGATCAGATCAGCACACACGATTTTTTTTCGCCATAAACTATGTTTATACTTGAGCATAAATTACTCAAATGTTATCTTGCTATATATATAAAAGTAAGAACCAAGTTTTTCGTAAGAGAAAAACAGCCAATCTACTAGACGGATTTCACTAATTTAAGCTTTAAAGTGACATATATCCGACACGCAAGGATATAAGAGTGCATTTTTATCTATATTAACTATATACACAAAATTAAAAAACCAAACAAAAGACACACCTTCAACCCTTCGCCTAAATATGGTTCTGATGGCAGGTATATAATCGTAGGGTTACCAAGCACTGTTTAGAAAACATGCTGATGTTCCTTTCCTAGTACTTGAACCAGGGACCTTTCGGTATAGGAGGCCAGCAGACCACCACTATGCATATGAAGTAGGATTAAATAAATATTCATTAATGTTAACATAAGTTCCAAAAATTCCATACAGTTGGCAATGGCAAGACTTGAGAACAAAAGTCACGTACAGAATTTCATGCAAATTCGTTAATTGGATTTAGGGATGATAATGTGCAAGGTAATTAATATAATAGGCAATATTATTAAGATGAAGTGGCAACTCCACTGAACTTTTTTTTCAGAAACATGTTGGATCACCGTGTGGGATACCCATATTGGATTATTCAATTTGAAAAAATGCTGGATGGGAAGCTTGTAATGTAATTTCCAGTGGCATCATCTAGGTGGAATAGCTTCACACGAAGTTTCCCAGCAAAACCTGTCTACCCAATGCACCAATACATATTTAGAAAGAAAATGTGTTTACACCACCACATACGCATCGCATGTACTGGAGTAAGTGGCTAAGCAACAATAAAAAAGAGACAAAAGTTCACATGTACACATGAATTTGGGGTAGGATTGTCAATTCGCCTTTAAGAAACTCATAGAAACTTTCATTGACAGCTGGGGTAGGCCTAGTGGCTATATTACATGCTACATACCTGTCAGCCTACTTGCAAGGGTATTAATTTCGCGAATTGAGTTTTGGCATCCTAAAGTAGTTACAAGTCACACCGTGAGATGTTTGTCGACTACACAGATCACTGGCGAGAGAGTGGGGGAACCATAGACTCCACAATTTCACTTTTGACTGAGTCGTAACTCTTCGGCAGGCCTTGAATCCGTTGGGCTTTTATTTTGTGCACTATGTCCATATCTGCGTAAACCTCATACATTTATGTGTATTGGAACAACTTGCCTGCCCTTGTTAAACTTGATTTTGTGACCAACCGGAAACTTAACACTGAGGACTGCCGGAACTCAGGAACCGGCTGGCACTTTTCTCGAATACCTTAAAGATTATCTCGTCTTCCGCCGACAACGGTTTGACAATAAGAGACTTATTGAGCTTGATCTTTGTTAGTGGGGAGATGACTTTACTGGTTCCCAAGTCCACTAAGTCCCTTCCAACTTCAAATTTGTACCAGTTAACAGTGACTGGGCTGTCAAGGTAAAGCTGAGCCGATTTATTGCTTTGATTCCAGAGAGTACTTAAGACTGATTAGGCAATTGAAAAGAAACGCCCTCACTCGACGAACGAAAATGACACTCTATAAGTCACTCAACGCACCCGTCCTGCTATAGGGTGCAGAAGCGTGGACACTAATAACATCTGATAAGGCGGCTCTGAGAGTATTCGAAAGGAAGGTTTTTTGAAAGATTTGTAGAAAGTACTGAAGAAGATTTATTGATGAGCTGTATGGGCTTTACACAGACGCCGACATAGTTCAAAGAATTAAAAACCAGCTGGCTCGCCGGCTAGTGGAAGCAGAGGAAGACGGAGACCACCACTCCGATGAAAGGACTAAGTGGAGACCGATTGACACCAGTTGGCGTAACGAAGCAACGACTGGCGAGCTATGTCAAAATTGCCCGGAGATTAGATGACGATTTAAAGAAAAAAAGAGTACTTCCATTTATCCTCTTTCACCACAAGATCAACTTTTCAAAATATTGTTTCAGATCAAAATCAGATAAGTCAACTGGTTATATAATAATCATCCACAAACGTACCTCATCCTATTTATCACTTGGTATTTTTGTATTGGATGGCTTATGGTTTGTTAATTTTGTTTATTTGGTTGTCTGCTTGATTGGGCGGCTTAGTAGTTCCATAGTTACATATTTACTCATACACCTAAAGTACAAATGTATTTGTGGCGACTGGTGGCGACGACGACAAAATTGTTGTTGCCTTTTAGCTCATCCGCTTTATGCCATTAATATTTTGTTTATTCAATTGTTTGTTGTTGTTGTTTTTTTGCATTCATTGTATTATATGTTAATACTGTGTTGTGTGCGTGAGTGTGTTTGTAGAGGGGCAGTTGTAGTATTAGCTAAAAAAAAGTCATTAAAAAACTTTATAATCATCGGCAGCAGCGACAGCAGTAGCTTCAATTTCAGTGTTATTAGACACCAAAAAAAAATACAAGCAATATTGTTATTGTTGTTGTATTATTGTGTCTTGTCATTATGCTTATAAATATTGCAAATTATTAAAAAAAAATTGTGTAGATATACATTAGTTTATCACATCTAACAAGTTTTTTAACAAATCTCTTTGATCTCTACAAATGTACATATTTACACACATATGTATAGGTTCTTATGTATCTGAGAAAAATATGAATTTAACCGCCACGTCACGACGCGTGTCCTTAATATATTCATGCAGTTAACGTAGTAGGTATGTGTACATATACATTTATGTATGTAATATAGGCAAAGTCAAAAATCAGTATGGTATTGAACATTTTTGTAATTCCCGTTTTTCTTCTATTCCAATGGGCAGATGTGTACTAAATGAATGAACTTCCGAAAATATATATTAACAAGCAAACAGGAAAACCTTGCCCGGATTTGAAATTGGTTCGCCTGCAAACGATTTTGAAAATGTCCTAAATTGTTCCCTCCAAACTCTCCTCGAAGGTATTGGGGAATGTTGTCGAAAAGTGACAGTCCTTTTAATAGATATGAACCAGTTATGCTCCGGTACTTCCTAATGGTACATGCCCGACTGTCACGAAAGCGACTTGGTATAACCAGTGGAACTTTCTAGGTCGTCTCACCCCGTTCTTATGTAAGGAAGAAGAAGGTTGGTAATGAGAGTTGAGAGGCATCATATCCTTTGTGAATTTTAGTCCCCTCTTAAGACAGGCATACCTACCTCGAGCATATCCTAATACCCTTACCCACAGAGGGGTAATCATCTCCAATCTATCTTCATCTAAATCTCTCTTCTCATCTTCATCTCCATATCTACGGAGAGGTTCATCTTCATTTCCATCTCCATATCCATATTCACCTAAATGTCCATCTGCATCTGAATTTTCATAATCATATCGTCCGTTTTCTTCTCCATGTCTATCTCCAACTTAGTATCCATCTCTATCTCGTCTAAAGCTCACTCCGCTTCCCTTTCCTCTACCCATCTAAGTCTAATTATCTCACCCCGTCCCCCTTTCCCTATCTCTCCCTTTCTACCTCTTCCTCTCCCGATCCGCCTTCCTGTCCCTTCCACTCACACTTTTCTGCTTCTTCCCATCTTTACCTCCGTCATCGAGATATCCGTGTTATGGGGCACAACTTCGTTCTGGATACTGTAATCGACTCCACTCTTACCTATCCGAACTAAACTATGATATACGCATTGCACACCCAGCCTGTAGAGAGTTACCTTTCGACACTTTCGGTGGCGATCGGCTTAGCAAGGTCAAATGCTTCCTACAGCACCAAAGTTTTAGGGTTTCTCAGGACCACTTATTGACAAATGTCTTCTCAACCGGTCAAATATCGAAAAAGAAAATAGAAATCCAAATACCTGTCAAAATAATGAACTTCGGAAAATCTCACAGCTCAACAATCAGTTTTACGAGACTTAGTTAATAGTCCAGGCGAGGAAGAAAAAAAATCGACTGAATACGGAACTGATTCGGACCATAGCTTTTTTTTTTTTTGTTTATCTTAACAAGTTATTAAATTTTGAACATAGGTAGGGTGGCAGCCACGCCCCTTTTCGAGGGGTTAGTCACCTTCAGCAAGGAATCGCTAGAACAAAACACTGAAAAAAAACCATTATAGCGGGGAAGCATCTACAAGAGACATTGTAAGCACACTTTCGATGGAGAATCACCTCACCAGCAAACTGTTTAAAAAAATGTTTGACAGATGTTACAATTACCGAAATAATTAAAAAAAAAATGCACTTTAAATGGCTGCAGAACAGTATGCTCTGCATATTTTTTGATTATTTTTTTAACCTTTCATGTCCACTAGTAGGAGAGCTAGATAAACCAAAAAAACCTAGTCCGCGCCACTTCCGTGTTAAATTCCTGTCGCCTGGACTATAATACTATGCAGACATTATGCAGGCGGCCGCCGTGGTGTGAAGGTAGTGTTGCCGGCCTACCACACCAAAGGTCCATGGTTCGAGCCCTGGTACAGGTAACATCAAAAGTGATTTGAAAAAAGTTTTTCAAAACGGGGTCGCCCCTCGGCAGTGGTTTGGCAAACTCTCCGAGTGTATTTCTGCCATGACAGGCTTCTCAGCAAAAATTCGTCTCCTTGTAGATGCCGTTCAGAGTCGGCAAAAAACTGTAGGTCCCACCAATTTGTAGGGAAAATTCAAATCGGCACACCACAAATTGGAAGAGAAGCTTGGCGCAAAAATCTCTTAGGAGGTTTATGATGATATACCTGTTGTATATCGCGCCATAGAGAGAGAGAGACATTATGCTATCTGCCCTCCTCATCTCTCACTCCCTATTCTCCTGCCTGGGTTAAGACAGTGGTTTGAAAAAGTGTTTTTCTAAACGGGGTCGCCACTCGGCAGTGGTTTGGCAAAACTCTCCAAGTGTATTTCTGGCATGGTAGGCTTCTCAGCAGATACCGTTCGGTGTCGGCAAAAAGCTATAGATTCCGCAGCATACCACAATTGGTAGAGAAGCTCAGGCCTGATCTCCTCTGAGGTAGGTAGGTTGCAGTGGCTGCTAGTAAACGAACTAGCACACATAGACCCCGGATGTGCCGTTGTGATAACACATGGATCTAAAGTTAGAAGCAATCCCCGTCATCGCCAACACCACACCCACAACGCCAAACAGCTGCCCCAATCAAACCTATGGAAATCAATGGAGATCAATGTAATCGATTATACTTTCAATAACATGACACCAATGCGTTTACATCAGTTATGCTCACACGCATACAATGACATTTTGCGCTAGTGTTAGAATATAAGAGAACTCTCGCGTACACCCGAAAAATTTTGCCAACTAAATTTTTGCAAATCGATTGAGTTCACGTTAGTTGAATTATATATCCAAAATTATTGTGACATAATAAATCATAAGTAGTTAATATAAAAAATTGATCCCCAAAACATTTTCAAAAAATTTTGATATTAATGATATCAATAAATATTTTTTTTAAAGAAACTTTTTGGTACTTTTTATTCAAAAATGGATTATAAATAAACCGTTCTAGATAAATTTATGAAACTTTCAGGATTAATTCAAAATAATATATACCTATTTAAATAAAATATTAATTTGTAAAAATAATTTGTTTATTATCACTTTGTTAATTTACTTTAAATTTTTAAATGAAAATTTAATTGTCTCTAAGCCTTTATTTCAAAAATTTTAAATTTTAAAGTTCATTAACAATGTGATAATAAACAAATTATTTTTAGCAATTAATGTTTTATTTAAATAGGTATATACTATATAGGTATATATGGTTTTTTTAACTGACAAATCAGGGTTTCTCTATGACAGTTTACAGTTTCGTAACTGGAATGATTTCTAAAATAATGCCGTTTGAGCTAATATTCGCTATTGCGTATTGCTATATATTGGCAAATTAAACATTCAGAATTACCGAAAAAGTTTTCGGAAAATAAATATCTTCCCATTCAATGTTGAACCTTTTTTATGCTTATAAGCAGCGCATACATACATTAGCGATGTTTCGTGGTCAACAGTCGTCAAGCAACTAATTACAAAACATACCTTCTTCTCGCAGTGCATAGAGAGCGCTTGCCTTGTACGTGTGCGCTCATCGGTGTGAGAGCATAAAAAATCTCCGCACCGGTGATAGGATTTATGCAACGCTGGTTTACATTGACCTCCATAAGGCCGGCCGGAACAGCCTTCCAGCGCCACGGGTACGGCGCTAGCGACAACGAAGACCGCTTGCACCTTAAAACCCCTACTCGAACCATTTTGTGGATTCCGCGAAACGCAGAATGTCCTTTGGCTTAATTAATGATAATTCGCCGAGATGATAGAAGATACCGGCCCCAGATATTTTAACCTAATGCCCCACAGCGCGGGGCATTCACATAGGAGATGTCTCACCGTTTTAGGCTCCTCCTCATCTCTACAGCTTCTGCAGAAGTCATTAGAGGGAATACCCAACCTTTCTGCATGCCTGCCTAGACCGAGAGTTCCTCCCTTCTGAGTTTGAATAGGGCCCCCGACCTACTCGCTATGATCTCTGGCCACACCATCTTTGCATGACTGCAAGTACTGATCTTGTCCCATCTATCACTTGCTTGTTGGAGGAACTTATGCCTCGTTAAGAGCTTATTGGTCGCGAGCGGCATGCCTAAACCCTTCCTGGACTGTGAAAGTGAAGCGGATGTGCCCCCTCTAGCAAGCTGTGGTATATCGCGCCAAATATATATATATATATGTACATATAAATAGAAGTTGTAATTCATAACTGATAGGCAGGTGGCACACGATCAATATTTACTGACGTGTTCCATGGATCGCGACATTTATTGACCATGTGGCATCCAATATTGATGGATCCTGAAACGAATTTCAATAAATTTTGAGATCCATCAATATGGATCACGTCAGTGAATATTGAGCGTGTACCACCTACCATACACTTGGTACACGTTTAGTCAGACATATAGAGTTTAGTTTTTTTTAGAATTTTTGTCTGTCTGTATGAATTGAATAAAACTTTTACCGTTGTTTTACTAGACATCCAATTTCAAATTTAAGATATCATTTGTTCCGATATCTCGACCAGTTTAGGAGATATGGACCGATATGTGGACTAAGGTGACCAAAAATGTGTTTAGTACAATGTGGGTATCAAACGAAAGGTAATAATGGGTGCTGCAATAAGCGATGTAATTAAGTTCCATATATTATGTGTTATGGGACATAATAATCAAAATCGGAATCAGTCTATTATTCGTTCTGGGACGCAGCGAAGCGAGCGGGGTTTACTAGTATAAAATAGAATTTTACCCATACGCCCAGTGGCTTCATATACTAACTATTTGACTAGCCAAGTTGCAAGTTATGATGGCTTCGGGAAAATGTGAAAAAAGTTAGAAGGCATTTCAAAGTATTAGAATGATACATTTCCCCTTTTATACGGTCGTTTGACACCTGAGCTGTAATCCTAATAAGTTCATACATTTGGCCCTATGAGCCCTCTAACAAACTTAACCTTTAAGTGCATATAAAAAATAAGTGCCGGACTATAAGTTTGTTCCGCAAAATTTATCTATGCTATGTCTTCTTTCAGAAAAAGATCATGGCTACTATTTTGCGAAATTTCCGTTGTACAGTGTAAGTTTGTTCTCAGGCAATGTTCTTATACCAAATTTTCGACTGTTAACTTTTATAATATGTAAAAAATAGAGGAACTTTTTTAAATATTTTTGGATGCTTTAATGCCGGTCATTGCCTTTTAATAGGCTGGTACTAATGGCCACCAACGAAAAGGGGATGAATGATTATCTGGCGGTTCCAGTTGAATGTTTAATCGATTTTGGTAAACCATTCAACTTTCGTGTTTACGGGCATAACCGATTTGTAAGATAAACATATTTAAATATGTTTTGGCATGCTTCAATATGCATCTACTCATGCATGTAAGTATATACATTAAGTTGGGTGCATATAAGTATGTTGATTTTTACTACCAGCGAATGCATGTGAGGCAAGTTAACGATGCCTCAAAGGGCATCGAAACTTAGAAGTTATAACTATTTTTGCTTATTGAATAAATATCTGAATAGCATTGCGAATAGATGAATAAAATGAGCAATTTTCAAGAATTTATTTTCTATAAAAAATTATAAGTTCACAGCCAACTATAAGAGACTGCAATGTGATTCTTTGGGACTTCCTTCGAAGTGCGCTCAACCTGCTAAGGTGACTCCTAGAAGACTCTCAATGGAGCGTATCCGACGAAGAAAAGTGCCTTTGAAATGTGTGAAAAATGTGTTCCTTTAGGACTCTTTAAAGGTGCGTGTGGTGTCCCAAAACACTCCCTCAGTTAATCCAGAAGGACTTCATATTCTATTCACTTACATATTTTTTTTTATAAAGAGCTCTCAAATTCCTCCAAAGATAACCGAAAACGGAGTGTTATGGAATTGTTTTGCCTTTTTTTATAACAAACAATAATAAAAATAATTTTTTGTTTTATCACCTACATCAACTGACGCGAATGCATTGTTGCTGTCCTGTATACTTTGAATTTGAGGATTCAAGATAGTATGCAATACCCCAAGAAACATCAGCAAAATACAAATTGAAAAATAATTTGACCCAAATCAATCTGGACTCCCTTTTCTCCCCTTATTCGGATATTTTCCATATAAATTTTTTATTTTTTATTCAAACTTCTGTAACTAAAGATTTATACACATGTGTTAATCGCAAATTGAATGCTTCATAAAAAAGTCTGGTGAAGCTTTTCGATAAATTAACTGTGCCAAAAGTTATTCCAAAACAAAGTACAATTTAATTTTAATGAAAAAGGTTAAATGTATCATTAAAGTGTTTTGAAAGTCGGCCTGAACTGAACAAATCTTTTCTATCGCAATTTTCTTCAACCATGCGCCATATGTATTGTTGTATGGAAGAAAATGCATGAAAGCTTCGGCATTGAAAACATTTTAAGGTTATGCTTTGTGAGACTAAAATTTAACTGGCTACAAAACTGAGTTTTCAAAACAATTTTTTTTTTTAGTTTTGAAAAATTTTCAAATATTTTCAAACGTTTTTTTGAATTATTTAAAAATGCATGAAAGCTTCGGAAAAAAAATCAAAAAACTCAAGACGACTTCGAAACCATTTTAAAGTTATATTTTGTGAGACTAAAATTTAACTGGCTACAAAACAGAGCTTTCAAAACCCTTTTTTTTAAGTTTTGAAAAATTTTCAAGTATTTTCGAAAGTTTTTTTTGAATTGTTTAAAAATGCATGAAAAAAAACAAAAACTCAGGACGACTTTGTAACCATTTTAACGTTATACTTTGTGAGACTAAAATTTAACTGGCTACAAAACGCAGTTTTCAAAACTCTTTTTTTTAAGTTTTGTAAATTTTTCTGAATTGTTTAAAAATGCATGAAAGCTTCCGAAAAAAAAAACAAAAACTCAGGACGACTTTGAAACCATTTTAAAGTTATACTTTGTGAGACTAAAATTTAACTGGCTACAAACCGAAGTTTTCAACATTTTTTTTTAAGTATTGAAAATTTTTCAAATATTTTCGAAAGTTTTTTTGAATTATTTAAAAATGCATAAAAGCTTCAAAAACAACCAAAAATTCAGGACGACTTGAAACCATTTTAAAGTTATACTTTATGAGACTAAAATTTAACTGGCTACAAAACTGAGATTTCAAAACAACTTTTTTTGAGTTTTAAAAATTTTTCAAATATTTTCAAAAGTTTTTCTGAATTGTTTAAAGTCTACATAGAACGTAGATTTATAAAGCCCTAAACATTTAAATTAAATTAAAATTATATGAACGTTTCGTAAAAGCTAGAAACCGTGATTTTTGTGTTTCTTTGTCAAATTTTAAAAATTTAAAGAAGTCAGAAAACCAAAAAAATGTTTAAAGCTTCATTACTATGGACTTGATGGAATATGAGCGACTTTAGCAAATTTTAATTTATCTTAGAATATATTAAAGTTTTGAGGCCTTATGGAAATTGGTATTTTAAAAGACGAAGGAACGAAATATTTAGGAAAATAAGGACCACCCGAAAATATATATCCAACCCGAACGTAGTAGGGTACCCTGCTAACATAAAAATAATTATGCTTCACTGAATAGTCATGTGTTAACTGGGTTTTGAGCATGACAATTTATTAAAAATTTCAATTTAATTATCTCCTGATTAAGAAGCTAAATTGTTGATGTTTCGATTACCCGAGCTAATCGGTAAAAATCCTTGAATATGTTCGATTTTTGCAAATATAAGCCCAGACAAAATTCTTTATTGCACAGTGAAACAATCGGAATTAAGTAAGGAGAAACAAATTGCCAACATTTTTCTCTATAATTTAATTATGAAAATTTTGCTACATATTTTTGCAATAATTTCTGAAAAAGGATCATTAACGACTTTATCTAATATTTTCAAAAACAATTCAATTAATTCAAGTCCTAATCTTAATTAAATCACACTATTCACTTAATTATTTAAAATACTTAAAGATGCGCTTACCCACGCTAATTACCATTTCGATAAGGTACCAGTTGGAACGCAGCACCGGTAAGTTTGTCGAATGCGAATACAAAAGATTAAAAATAAAGTTAAAAATAAAATCATTCATTCGAGTATTAAGAAAAAATTATGGAAATGCGCGGAGAGTGGATGGAAGGTGAAGAGTGGATGTGAATATTTTTAGCAAAACTTTCGTATTTAAGTAGAAATATGAATAGTTTTTCAGACGCTTTGAAAACTATGGTATATACTTTTTGTACAATGTAAATAAACAACTTGCAGGCAACTACTAGGAAAAATAAAAAATATTAGTTTGCAAATATATACATACATACATACGTAAGTGTATAAGTTCATATATACGAAATATGAGGAAGAGCTAATAGAAATCAATACTTACTAACAATGCAAAAACCTACGGAAGATAATGGTACAAAAATGTTTTAAGTGCTATATTTCACACTTGCACATACACATATACAAAAATACCTACACAAACACAAACTCACAAAATATATAGCTGCAACTCTGTATATCTGTGCTAGCTATAAAAGTTGAATGTGTTCCATAGCTTCCCAACGATAATTAGTCTGATAAGGGAAATAATGTTTCTTAAGTTCGAAGTTAGGTATAAAAGGGAATTATTACAGCAACGGTTTATTGGGCTTAGAATACGCCAGCGGTGCGGTATGCCTGTCCACAACCCGATGGTTTGAGGTGTCAAACAAATCGTTCCTGAAACAGTGGGGCTACTAACAGGCTCACTGGACGCTAAAGTTGGAACAGTAGTAATTTCGGCTCCGATAGATTGTCATATACCGATATTGTTATCGAAAGCCTCATGATAGTATAAAAATATTCACAAATGCTCTAATTAATACTCGAAAAATTATTTGCCTCTGTAGACTTATTACAAATATATGGGAAATCATGTTTTCATAGTGATGATATCAGAGGACTTTTCTTGTACTATAAGTGGGAATTATCCTCAAACTGTGTATTTTAGTAGCAATCCCATACATTTTTTTTTACAAATCTATAAATATCTACGGTTTATTGCTATCGGCATATATCGAATAAAGACTATCGCTGGTTTCCCACCCCTGCCGGGCTCATTCCTTCAAAGGACTGCTCATATCCGCCACCCTGCCCAATCCTTAGAGGAGTATTTTGTAGTCACAAAAACAACAACTACATTTAAAATAACCCTTCGGTTTCGTGTTTGCAAAATGTTTCGGTTCCGGTTCCATATTCATCTTTTATTGGCTCTCAGAGCCTAGTGGATTTTGGTCCTAGTGTATGAAAGCACGGTTATCATCAATATTAAGTGACAATTGCCCTCAATTGGTACCCCCAAGAGAAGTAAAGTCATCCTCCACCTGTTATTTTCATCTCAGTCACAGTTTCGCTAAGTAAACTTTTTGGGCCAGGACTTTTTTATTCAGTCGCATAACCTGACCCGGCCACCGGAGCCTTTGTGTTTTAATTAGCTGCACTATGCCTATCTATCATATCATCGTTGAATTTCTTTCGTTACTCATAGACCGTGTTTTTCGGTTAAGTATTTAAATATTAGCCTCTTTATTTATCAATTATTCAATTATAATTGAGTTATTTATTAACCCCATTAACATGGGCATTATTAGATCTATTCAAAGAAGGGGCTTCTACATGAAAATATTAGGATCCTCATTTGCTATAGCCGAAGTATGGACGCTGTTTACTGAGAGCTCTGTTTACTGAGATACCCCTCAGTGGATGTTATTGTGTATCTGTCTATAGATTGTATGGTCAAGGATATCCATATAAAAAATATGTACAAGCCCCATCAGCTGTGTCATAATACGGTATCTGAATGTGACCCGGAGTTGGAACGCAACTCCAAAAGTCTGGGCGAGTAAGCTAAGTAAGCGCTTCTGCCATGTGTCGAGTACGAGATTCAAATATCTCGGCCCGTCTGTATTCCACTCTCCGAAGAAAATATCCAGGGTTGAGTTCTCTTCAACCTTCAACTATAAGTCTATAAATTTGCTATAAGTCTATAGCGGCCTAAGTGGTGTAGTGGTGGTGTACTGGCCTACTACACCGAAAGGTCGTTTGTTCAGGTACTGTGAGAGGTGACATCAGAAGTTGTTTCAAAACAGGGCGTTCCTCGGCAGTGGTCGACAACCCTCCGAGTGTATTTCTGCCATGAAAAGGCTTTTCATGAAAAATTCATCTCGTAGCTGTTTGTAGGGAAAATTAGAAGCAGCCCACCACAAATAGGATGAGAAGCTCCGACGTATATGGGGCCAAATTATTGTTATTATTATACCTAGTAGTGCTACGCACACCAGGTATATATTTCATTTAGTCGCCCAACGTTGGTATGTAACGGCATAAACGGATCGAGATAGATATTGGCTTATATACTCGTATATCAAAATGTTCAGAACGAAAAGAGAAATTGATTAAACCATGTCCGTCCGTCCGTCCGCCAGTCTGTTAACACGATAACTTGAGTAAATTTTGAGATATCTTAATGTAATTTGGTAAGCAGGTTCCTTGGCACTCATCTTCGAGCGCTATTTAAAATGGGCGAAATCGGATGATAGCCACGCCGACTTTTTATGTATAGAATATTTCCGAAAATACATAAAAAGTGATTATTCAGTGCATAATACACTTACGAGGTGTGTTCAAAAAGTATCGCGAATTTTGAATTTTCGCTGGTTACGTATATTCGAATTTCGAATTTCTTGTGGCGTTATGTTGGTACTCATGTCTCTCACTTATGCCGACAAGCTCGGCCATTTTGAATGTTCAGTTAATTGTTGACAGCTGCTTTGCTTGCAGGTGTTTTGGATCGTCTTCGATTTTTACGCGAAATTCGTACCAAAATTGCTCAATTGTGACCAAAAACAGCATCGTATGAACATTGCTAATTTGCTCCAGAGGGTCATAACTGGTGACAAATCGTGGGTTTATAGTTATGACGTGGAAACCAAAGCTCAATCATCTCAATGGAAGCTGCCGCACGAACCAAGACCGAAAAAAGCGCGCCAAGTTCGGTCGAATGTGAAAGTTTTGCTGACAGTTTTCTTCGATTGCAGGGGCGTGGTGCATCATGAGTTCTTGCCACAGGGAAGAACGGTTAATAAGGAATATTACCTGCAAGTTATGCGCAATTTGCGCGAAGCAATCCGCCAGAAACGCCCGGATTTGTGGAAGAACAAAAATTGGCTTTTGCACCACGATAACGCCCCTGCTCACGCATCGTTGCTTGTGCGCGACTTTTTGGCCAAAAACAACACACTAATGATGCCGCAGCCACCGTATTCCCCAGATCTGGCCCCCTGTGACTTTTTTTTGTTCCCTAAACTGAAGAGGCCCATGAAAGGACGACGTTACGCTTCTCTTGGCGAGATAAAGACGGCATCGAAGGAGGAGCTGAACAAGATACAAAAAAATGATTTTTTGAAGTGCTTCGAAGATTGGAAAAACCGTTGGCACAAGTGTATAATATCTCATGGGGATTACTTTGAAGGGGACAAAATAGATATTCATGAATAAATAAATAATTTTTGAAAAAACACAAAATTCGCGATACTTTTTGAACACACCTCGTATAAGGATAAAATTTGGTGTGTACATTAATATTAAGGCAGAAAACCAAATATTTAAGAAATTTTTGAAAATGGGAGTGGCACCGCCCACTTTTGATTAAGTCAAATTTAGAAATATTATTAGTCATAAATCAAAAACCGTTCAAGATATCGAAACGAAATTTACCACACATATTTATATTAATACAAGAAATTTTCTGAAAAAAAATGGGCGAAATCGGTTAAGAACCACGCCCACTTTTATACGAAAGATTTTAAAAAGAGATATATTTAATAGGCAATAACTTTGCGTACAAAAGCTTTATATCATTTCTATTTCACTTTAAAGGTGTCCGTGAACGAGGAAAGTCAAAAAATAATAATTTTTGAAAATGGTCGTGGCCCCGCCCCTTTTATAGTGGATTATTCCACAAAACTTTTAATGCCATAACTTCGGCAAAAACTCATTTATCGAAACGATATTTGGCAAAAATGTTGAATATATAAAGGTAAATGTTTGTTGTAAAAAGGGGCAAAATCGGTCAACGGCCACGCCCAGTATTTTAACGTAGTTCCGAAAAATTTGTTTGTAAAATGTAAAACGCGATATTTCTATAATCGTGCAAACTATATCAATAAGATCTTGCACACATAATAAGCTTTTTAAGCGAAACTCGACCGCAAAAAAATGTTGTAGATTTTGGGGAAGTAGGCGTGGCGCCGCCCGCTTTTCAACATAAAAATTCTGCTATTTTCAAAGACGATTTTCTGTCGTTTCAACTAGATATTTCATTCAAAATTGGTCAACTGCTAGTATGTAATATACTGATGCCAAAAATTAAGCAAATCGGATAATACACAAGTAAAATATCCGGGCAAGTTGTTGATACCCCATTGCAATAGGGAAGTTATATACCTTTTTTGATATTCATATGCAGTTGTTAGCAGTTGTTGGTAGGGAAGCTATTGATATACATATAAATTAATGGCAGGCGCCGTGGTGTGGTGTGGTTGCCGGCCTACCACACCGAGGGTCCAAGGTTCGAGTGCTGGGACTGGTCACATCAAAAGTGGTTTGAAAAATTTTTTCAAAACGGGGTCGCCCCTCGGCAGTGGTTTGGCAAACTCTTTGAATGTCTTTCTGCTATGGAAGGCTTCTCAGCAAAAATGCATCTCCTTTGTAGATGCTGTTCGTCGGCAAAAATATGTAAGTCCCTCCAATTTGTAGGAAAAAATTCAAAACGGCACACCACAAATTGGAAAGGAAGCTCGAGGCAAAAATCTCTTAGGAGGTTTATGATGATATACCTGTTGTATATCGCGCTATACAATTATATTTTTTAAAAATTAATTTCACCTCAAAACTCATCAGACAAGTGTTTTTATTGAAAACAATCAGCTGGTTTTATAATACGAACTGAAAAGTATTAAAACAGACCTGCGTAAATTGGTATACCATAATAGATCACTACTAGGTACAAGGTGGCGCAAAAGTAAGCTTCCGATGTTCAGCATATCGGTTGTGGCACGTGCAGTGTGTGCTGTTGCACCGTCTTGTTGGAACCACATGTTTTCCAATCCCAATTCATCAAGTTGCGGCAAAAAGAACTCGTTGATCATTGCTCTGTAGCGCTCACCATTCACAGTAACCGTTTGGCCCCGACCAATTATTAGTCAAATAAATAGTCAGCAATATTCCGCGTTCTGGAGCAGTGTAGCGTAACATTGTTTATTAACGTGTATTTCGCATGTGTTTACTACACAAATGTCAAAATAGAACTGACTTTAGGGGCCAATCGCAAAATTTATAGCATTTTCTGATAGGAAGCCGGCTCCAAAGCTTACTAGCTCCAAAGACGAGGCCATGCTCCACAGTCGCTACCTATATGCAGCCAAGATGTCGAGTATATAAAAATCATATCATCTGAATAAAAAAATATTTTGTTTGCGATTTTTCGAAACGATACAAACTCATTGTTCGCTATATGACTGATTATTGTTTGTGGTTGTGTTGTGCAATTTGTCTCAACAATGTTGCAAAAAGATATAGCCATACGTCACGCAACAAACTACTTCAAACTAGTGATTTGTATAGTAATCACTTTTCGGAAAACAACAAAAAAAAAATTTGGTTAAAATTCAAACCATTTGAACTACCGGTACATCGATATCGCACCAGGCACATCTTCGTTTTCCACAAATCGTACAAGCCGCCGACGCTGCTAACAACTACAATGGCAAAACTAAAAAAATCACATTGGCACATTGCACAGTTGGCAACTGCAACAGACTTGTATCTCCAAATAAGTACATTAGACTGTGCTAAAAAAAAAATTTTATATTAATATTATTTTTTTAAATGGCAAAAAAATACCGTAAAGCGCTCAGACCTAATTATTATTTTTTAAAGGCGTAATTTAAATGTTTAGGACTGATCTAATTTTTGCCGTAAAACTGACAAACCATTAAATATAACCAGTAAATATAAAATTACTTTTTAAAACTTATTGTTTATTAAATTTAAAAAAACTAAAATGTTCTAGCTTTTTTCTCTTTCATTATTCAATTCCCTCAAAGAATCTGAGATGAGTACAAAAAAATCTTAATCAATAATGATATAATAATAATAATAATAATTCCCAACGGATTACCCACCATATCCCGCCTGACCGGCGCGAGGGGCGCATCCGCATAACGCGCGGATTATTCGTTCGTGCCGAGTCGTTGAAAGGCTTTGGTTTGTTAATCGTCGAGATCTAAAACTGCTCAGCTACAGAGAAAACCTCATCACCTAAGGAAAGTAGATATAGGATAGATTATGCATTAAGAAATAACTAGTTAATAGAATAAACTAGTTAACAAAATAAGAATAAGAAACAATTAGTAGCTATGAATTTAGGATAGAAAGAATTGATTTTTTTATGCTGAAAAGCGAGTCTGAAATATCAAATATACCAGA
This sequence comes from Merzomyia westermanni, assembly GCA_949987695.1. Classification (NCBI taxonomy): domain Eukaryota; kingdom Metazoa; phylum Arthropoda; class Insecta; order Diptera; family Tephritidae; genus Merzomyia; species Merzomyia westermanni. The sequence continues at coordinate 33,737,305 of OX465291.1, read as the reverse complement.
AAGAGAGTTATAATCTTGACACAAACAGCGAAAAGGCTCATTTAACGTAAAATTGGTTCGTCACTGTTTTAAGACTAGAGGTTTAAAATGCCTTGAAGGACGAGACGGTACATTGAAGTTCACTTCACTTAGAAGAAATGTGCTGGATAGTGAACCATTTAGCAATTTAATCATAAAAATAATTCCAAGCATTTCCCTCCGACTAGAAAGTGTGTGCAGATTAATGAGTTTTAAACGATTCGTATAGGGTGGCAGATTGTACAAGGGATCCCAATGAAAATATCTTAAGGCAAATAGTAAAAATTGTTTTTTAACTGATTCAAGGCGATCTACATGAACCTGGTAACGCGGGTTCCAAATTATAGAACCGTATTCAAGTATCGGTCTGACTAATGTAGTGAAGAGGGCTTTAGTTACATAAGGGTCGCTAAATTCTTTAGACCATCTTTTAACGTATGCTAGGACACCTCTAGCCTTATTGACTGTTGTGTTAATATGGCGGTTGAAACTGAGTTTCCCCCAGGTCAACAAAATCATACACTTGCTCAAGACTATAATTTTTAATTGTATAGAAAGCCGGCTGAGAAATTCCACGCGAAAAACCCATGTGTTTACATTTTTTAAGGTTAAGTGGCATATAATTTAAATCGCACCAAGTACCAAGTGATAGATCTTAAATAATTAATGTTATTGTAAAGAATAATAATATTAATGAAGTATTTGACAGCTTTTTTTTTGCTATTTTAAAAATTTATATAAATACAATTCAAAAAAATTGTCCTTTTTTTTTACCCAGTCTAATATCCATACTCATACATACAATTCATGAAAAAAAAACATATAATTCATGTTTGTTGCAAGTTACAGTCAAAAAACATAAAACAATTTTTTGTAGTCAACTTGTTTATCATTTGAAAATCACAATAGCTCATCTGCAACAACAACAATAGTTATGCATTTTAATTTCAGCTGTTGCAATTACACTTTTATAGGATTGTATTGATGGTAATGCTGATGCATGAGATGTTTGAACCCACACCCACTACTGCTTCAACTTATCATATACATATGTATCTATGTGCTAGTGGTATGCATTTGTTGTTGTTGTTTGCTATTCATAAGACAGCTGTTATTGTGTCAGTTGTTGTCTTTAAAAATATCTCCCACATACAAGCTTTCTTGAATGTTGTTTTGGTAGTTTCCTCTGCTTTTCTATAATATATATATATATTAAACGTAAATCAATTTATATATATGCGTTAGTCCCGCTGAAACTCAATAACGACTTATTACATTTTTGGTGATTTCTGTCTGCTCATGTATGGTTTTAGGAAAAACAGACTTTAGGGAAGACTTCTATAGTGGCGCTGTTAAATTTGTTTCTATTCACTGTTTCCAACAATTATTTGAAGAAAACTTAAAATTTGTTTCAACACTCCGTTTTTAAATTTTAGTCCAAGTGAATTCATAATCTTTTAAAAATACAAGTAAGGTAGCCTAAGTTCGAGTGTAATCAGACTTGTTAAATTTTATTAATAATTAGTAATCAATTAATTAGACGGTTTTTCCAATTGGTAATGATTATTTTATTTCTTTTCAAGAAAAGGCAATTATTAATTGATTACTATAGAAAATTGTCATGATTTTTTACGATTATTAAAAAAATATAAAATTATCAAAAAAAAAGGTTGTTTTGATTACTATTGATTTTTTTGCTTTTTATACCTTTCATGAACATGAAATGGTATATTAACTTTGGTCCGATGTTTGTAACGTTTAGAAATATAAGAGACAGACCCACCATTAAGTATACCAAATTGATCAGGACGATGAACTGAGTTGATGCAGCCATGTCCGTCTGTCCGTCCGTCCGTCCGTCCGTCTGTTTGAACGCAAACTAGTCCCTCAATTTGTGAGATATCTCGATGGAATTTGGCACACGGATGTATTTTTGTATTATATTAGACATTTGTCGGATCCGGTATAATCGGGTCACTATAGCATATATCTCCCATACAACCGATCGTTCAAATAAGTGGATTTTGAACATTTCTCCCTCATTTTTAAAGATTAAAACTTGAAACTTGGTGAGATATTTTCTTATGGATATTAAAAGATTTCGTAAAAAAATCACCAAGATCGGAGCTATATATAGTATATATCCCATACAACCGATCGTTCAGATAAGAGGATTATGACCATTTATCCTTCATTTTTCAAGATTAAAACTTGAAACTTGGTGAGATATTTGCTTACAGATAATAAAAAATTTGGTAAAAAAATTGCTAAGATCGGAGCTATATATAGTATATATCCCATACAACCGATCGTTCAGATAAGAGGATAATGGCCATTTCGCACTCATTTTAAAAGATTAAGATAAGAGGATTATGGCCATTTATCCCTCATTTTGGAAGATTAAAACTTGAAACTTGGTGAAATATTCGCTTACAGATAATAAAAAATTTGGTAAAAAAATCGCTAAGATCGGAGCTATATATAGTAAATATCCCATACAACCGATCGTTCAGATAAGAGGATTATGGCCATTTATCCCTCATTTTGGAAGATTAAAACTTGAAACTTGGTGAGATATTTGCTAACAGATAATAAAAAATTTGGTAAAAAAATCGCTAAGATCGGAGCTATATATAGTATATATCCCATACAACCGATCGTTCAGATAAGAGGATTATGACCATTTATCCTTCATTTTTCAAAATTAAAACTTGAAACTTGGTGAGATATTTGCTTACAGATAATAAAAAATGTGGTAAAAAAATCGCTAAGATCGGAGATATATATAGTATATATCCCATACAACCGATCGTTCAGATAAGAGGATTATGACCATTTCTCCCTCAACAACAATGCGTATTTAAGTTTGCACGTATTCATGAAAGGTATAAAGCCTTCGGCACAGCCGAAGACAGCGCTGTCCTTACTTGTTTTAATTATTTTTGATTTTTTTCAGTATAAATAAAATAAAATAAATTCTATGTATCTTCTGTACACGGTATGTGCATGTGTATACTTATGTGCTTCTACAAAAATACTGGAAAAATACAAACAAACAAAATTATAATAATCAAAAGTAATCAAAACTTTTTTTTTTCTTGTTTTGAATAATCGTAAAAAATCATGACTTTTTCTTTGCTTATTTCTTTAATTAGTTGGAAAATAATAATTAAAAATTGAAAGTAATTAGTAACCAATCATTAAGGGGATTCTCAAGAAAGTAATTAATCAAACCGGTAATAATTATTTAACAGGTCTGGGTGTAACCGAACATTTGTGCTCTCAGCTGTGAGTTTTAGCAATGAAGTTTGATCTATTTTTTTCTCGAAATACACCATTATTATATCCTCCATATAAAAAACTTCGGGATCTGTTTAAAATGACTTTATCCGTGTTTCAGATTTTTACTTCTATAGCTTTATACGGAATAAGGGCATGGCCCTCAACCCATTCATTTAATTTTTACGTCATGAAAGTATATATATAAGGAAGGAATAATCACTTTCAATAATAGCATGGAGAAATGGTAATCGTGAATTTTAACAAGGGCGGAACCACGCCTACTTTATTTTTTTACACATAGTTAGTTTAGATGAACCAAATGCTATTCTGGCTTGTGTGTGAATCCCGTATATATTTTCTTTTCTTGCTCATTAGTTGTTTGTGTATTTCTGTTGTCATATTTTACTTTGTTCATTGTTTTCAAAAACATATTTTTGTAAGTTTAACGAGGACAAATTTAAAGCAACAAACATATAATATAATACAACTATAATACAACAAATCCAATTATTTGTTAAATAATTTAAAGTTAGACTGGACCAAAATTCTTTCGGTTTTATGAAACTAAACTCTTTGAGAATAGCTACTACCTGAATCCCGCAACCTGATTATTGTAAAATCAGATACCACAAATTCCCGGATTATACAAATCCAAAAAATTGGTTTGGCTAGTTTTAATCAGGAGACACTCAGGTAGGTTGATGAATCTTTTTATGCTGGATCGTGGTTCTACATATGACCGTAAATACTCCTTCTTTATCCACTTTAGCATTAAAGGCGCCAATCAATATTTTTTTTGTCATATGGAGAGCAGCAGTCGTATGTCTGTTATAGTTCGTCAACAGTACTTGGCGTCATATTACTTTACCCACCACAAAACAGCAACTTCTTATTCGCAGACGTGCAAATCCCTGCGGATGTAACCAAATGTGTTTACAAACCAAATCACATATATATTTGTATGATGATAGTGATTTAAACGACGCTCAAACATGTCTGACATTGAAAAAATTTACATACAACATTTAGGTAATTTGTATTTAAATTTATAAAGTACATAGTTATCGAAATCAGCAAATTTAGTTTGTAACAAAATAAGTGAGTAACTCACAAATGCCGCTGTTTCAATGCCTTTCCCTGAGTTACAATGAGATCCATTATCGGGTAGCAAATAAATAACGATTAGGGCATTTGACGCATGAAAATGCCTTTGAGGAAGAATGGCCTATGGAGCATAAGCACGTGCATGCATGCATGAGTACATCACACAGCCAAATTTAAAAAAACCCTGCCTGGCATGCGCTTCTTGCCATTAAAAAACTTAAACGTTTTACAAATAACAATATAAAAGCCAATAGGCGCTACCAATATAAATAAGAAAAATTTGCTAAATGCAATAGCAATTAAATGACGCAAATCACAGTATTGTGATGATTTGTTCATACGTCAGACGCCTTCATTGATATTTAGTCCTTCAAAAGGCATTCAAATTGTGCTTATTACAGCGAGAATAAAAATAAATACTTGTATGTATTTTTTGCTCACATATGTATGTGCAAGCCAAAAAGCTATGTTAGAATTGTATTGTATCGATCTACAAATATAATACTTAAACCGGCCACTTTTTTCGTGAAAACTAAAACTCGAACGAAAGACTCAAGCAACGAACTTGGTCGAAGAGAAAGGGAAGATTAATTACTACTTCACATAATGATTTGCAAATATATTTTCATTTTTGTTTACGCATTCTATTTAATATCAAGTGTTAAAAGTTATTATGCAACCTTAAAATATATAAAACTTGTAACTTTAAAACTATATTCTTGTATTTTTTTGTACATTTGCACATACCTCCTCGGAAGTGGTTTAACCGATATTAATGCAATTTGACACATATACTATGTTTATACTCATGCATATGTGGTTTTCAATTTGTACGTCTTTACTCAAAACGCATTTATAAACGAATTTTCAATTCGCATTGAAAGTACAGAGTGTTTTGATTTAAACTCATTTTCAAATCGGTCGTTAATATCTCCACACGCATTGGCAGAGAGTTTTGTTATTATAACAACGTGTTTTTTTTTTATATTTTAGACATATTTTTATGTATATTAATTTTGTTGTAAGTTTATAATTTTGCAAAATACACACTTTTCATGAAACTCACAGCTATTTCGAACTGTCAGTTCAAGACGATTTTTTTACTATCGACTTAGGTGCCTTCGCATAAACACTTGATAAGTATGTGTGTTCAGTAAATTCGTTTTTTTCAGAACCTTTTCTTAGTAGGTATAAACAAAGTAATAGATATTGTACTCCATTCTAGGACTTTCTACTGATGTGTTCCACTGAGGATGTTTTACAAGGTTGCCACCTATTTCAAATTTTAAAAAATTTAGTTAGATATGGCAATATGTTTTTTTGTGAAATTGTTGTGTTCGAAGGAAGTGTGTGTTTTTTATTTGCATCTAAATAGAAGAGCTCTTATACAAGTTACTAAAAAGAGAGAAATTATATTCTGTACGTATTTTCAACAAAAATGCAAAATGATACGCAGTTATAAAAATATATCTAAGTTTGTTGTATTTTGCACAGCAAAGGTATCTAAATATAAATTTATCGCTTTGAGAATCAATACAGCTTTGCTTAGCTTCTGGCAATAAATACTATTTTTATACCTTTCATGAACATGAAATGGTATTATAACTTCGGTCCGATGTTTGTAAGTATGATAAGAAGAAGCGATAGACCCACCAATAAGTATAACGAAATGATTAGGGCGATGAGCTGAATCGATTTAGCCATGTCCGTCTGTGCGTATGTCTGTTTGTATGCAAACTAGTCCCTCAGTTTTTGAGATATCTTGATAAAATTTAGTATGGAGCCGCCATTTTGCATGAGACTAATCATTTGTCGGAATCAGCAAAATCGGGGCAATACAACGCATAGCTCCCATACAATCGATAGTTGCGATAAATGGGGTTTGGGCTATAAATTTTGCAATTAAAAAGCTAAGAACGTAAACTTTTGAAGGTTTGGTGCTTATTAGGTATGTAATGTGTGTAGTGAAAATCAGCCAGATTGGACCTACATAACATATAGCTCCCATTCAATCGATTGTTCCGATAAATGGGGTTTGGACTATGTATCTTTAAATGAACAGTTTTGCAGAGTTTTTACTAATTGTGAGTAAGGATCGGACACTTGAAACCGTGATGCGTATTCATAAAAGGTATAAAGTCTTCGGCACAGTCGAAGACAGCCCTTTCCTTACTTGTTTTATTTATGATTGAACGTAAATATGCGATAAATATTTATTATACTTTCCACTCTCTCCGCTTCTCTTCTTATTACATTTTTTGTATTGTTCCACTTAATTATTTAATCGTCTTTCCCCTCGCTTATCTATCGTTTACCTGGGCACCATGATTGCTTATTGAAAGTTATAATAATGATAAATTTAAATAACCAAGTTCAGTTCTCAGTTTTTGCGCAGTTGTTAAGTTTCAATGGGGATTTTTTGAAAGCAGCTTCAAATGTAAGCTAATGAGAAGTAATAAGGAGATAAGAAAATCTTCGTTTGCCGCAAAGGGAAGAGATGGTGGCTGAAGGTGTGCAAAATCTATTTTTTTCATAAGTTTCACGCAGTTTCTTTTGTTGATTTTCAGCATACGGGCAATTGATGTATTAACTAATGGTGGTTAGCTGCTGAAATTCAATTCAAAATTGTATACAAAAAGCATGGCATCGTCTACTTCTGAGAGAGCAGACATTTTGTAAGCCACTAGCATACCTGTCAGGCGTTGCCCTGCCCGAAGTGTTCCACTAACTATCCTTCTTATATCTCACTTCCTATTCCGCTGCGCACATTTCTTGACCTTTCCATTTCCCTTGAATTAGAGAGAAATATTTGGCTCGTTACTGCACAAACGTTTGAATAGAAAACCGTCTAGTAATGCTTAAAGCTACTGATATACTTAATACTTTGATTAAACATATTTGTTCTTAAGATTTTGCTTTGGAAATATTCCTATATCTCATCTTAAAAATAATGGAATGGGTCCAATAAATATTGACTATTTTATTGTTACTAAAATGTATGGTACATTTTTATTTACAAAGTAATGAATAACACAATCAAAAAGTAATTATAATAATTTGAGGAGTTTAAGGCCGATCTTAAGTATTTTCGCTATGATAAAAAAAGTACGCTCATAACCTTTTATGGAAGAAAGTGCCAGAGTACGCAAGAAAAAAAATTGTTACAAATCAGCAAAATGTTGTACGAACTTAATATTGACACTTTATTATATTAAAATTGAATGTGCTACAAAACTGCATACTCTGAAAAAAAAACTTTAGAATTGGCCAGTTTTGCAGTAATTTTTATAACATCATTTAGAGTTTTGGTCTAGATCTTGACACATATTTTATTAGAAAATTTGTTGAAATAATTTTACTAAAGCCGAAGTTTTTCCTACATTACAATAATACTCGTAATAGTTTGGCGTTGCATACCTCCGAAGATATTCAAGGCGGACCACCCGCGAGGCGATTTTGCTTCAACAAATTGAATAGGGGTACATATTTTATTCCGATACTAAAACAGATGAATTTTTGATTTTCAATTAAAAAATTCAGTGGGAGGATCACCGATTCGTTAAATCATTAGCAAAGATCAAGCACAGAAATAAAACTTAAGTGAGAGGAGCATTTTTGTCCGTTAAAAGTGCAAGTGTTACTATAGCCCTAAGGAGGAGCAGATTTTTCTGAAACGTCTTAAACTAATTTTTCGACATTATCATCATTCAATCAAAAAATTACTCTAAAGGTGGCATACAACTCAACTTGTCTCCAAACTAAGGAAAATCATCGAACAAAACCAATTCAAAAACTTTGGGTTTTATAAGATATCCTCTAGAGTGTATTGTTCTCATGTGGGAGCTAGCATTGCCATGTGTAAAAAGTTGAGTTCCAATCAGCTATCCAAACAGTATCACGATCAAGATCTCACGGGAATGTTTGTGTATATATGTGTGTTTATATATGTGTGTCTGTGCTACCAGGCAAATAAGGGTTTCCTGTCAAAAAATCTACTACATAAAACTAAACGAACCGAGCTTCTATACGGATCCGAAATTGATCCAGATAAATATTTAGATCACAACGTTGTTTTTGCATTTACATGCAAAATTTCTAGCTGGATCTGGATCACTCCTGATTGGAACACGCCTAAAAAGTTTGGCTGATATATACAACTGTGTTCAATATAATGGTGGTGAAATTAAATTGTATATCGTTCGATGAAATAAAAAGAAGCTGTAATTTTAATAATTTTCATTTAACACGGGAGTGCACGCGCGGCCTACTATAGTAGACCACAGTTACATTTTTGTTGATAACGTAACAGGAAAACACTCTGCATTAAACTTGTAGTCAAGTCAGTACCTTGCGTATTTCTGTGGATTAGTGGTGGCCGCCGTGGTGTGAAGGTAGTGTTGCCGGCCTACCACACCGAAGGTCCATGGTTCGAGCCCTGGTACAGGTAACATCAAAAGTGATTTGAAAAAAAAGTTTTTCAAAACGGGGTCGCCCCTCGGCAGTGGTTTGGCAAACTCTCCGAGTGTATTTCTGCCATGACAGGCTTCTCAGCAAAAATTCGTCTCCTTTGTAGATGCCGTTCGGAGTCGGCAAAAAACTGTAGGTCCCACCAATTTGTATGGAAAATTCAAATCGGCACACCACAAATTGGAAGAGAAGCTTGGCGCAAAAATCTCTTAGGAGGTTTATGATGATATACCTGTATACCTGTTGTATATCGCGCCATAGAGAGAGCGGAAAAATCTAAAATATAGTGAATTCCATAACAGAAACCACATAAGAAGAAATTTCAAAGTTTACGCAAAGTTCAAGAAAATTAATTAAACTTTAAAAAATGGCCATCAAAATCTTCAAATTTTTGGATAAAATTTCTAGAAAATGTTTGAGTACACAGTTTTATAGACCAATCAATTTTAGTACAACATTATGCAAGTTAGAATTCGCTCAGCAATTTCTCTGAATTTCCAGAATTTTTTCGTCAAGGGTATTGAGTGATTTCTTCCATACAACGCATGAAGAAAAATAATTTTGTATGGAAAAAAATACCCAACATCCTTGACAAAATTCTAAAAATTTAGGCGAAAATTTGAGGTACTTCTAACTTGCACATTATTGTGCTTAAAGTGAATGCGCTATAAAACTGCGTACTCAAAATTTCTTTAAAAATTCTGCCCAAAAATATTGAAATTTTAATGTAAACTTTTAAAAGTTTAATTAACTTTCCTGAACTTTGTGTAAACTTTAAAAATTTTTTTTATGTGGTTTCTGTTATGGAATTCGCTATAATTTAAATGAAAATTATTAAAAACACAACTTCTTCTTATTTCGGCGAACGATATCTGATTTTATTTCACTGCTATTATATTGCACACAACTGTATATTAGCGTTAGATATAATATTAAATACTTTATTTCCTAACATTACTATAATTGTCGTCTCTTGGTTAGTAACTATTTAAAATATTTAAACAAAATCCTACTGTATAATACCTCTTTTGTCACTTTAATGTTTCACAACCACCAATTAAATTTATTTCACGCGGTTGCATTGATTGCTGTAGTGCAGTGTTGTTAACTCTGGTTAAAATGGCAAGCAGTTCCGCATTGGCTAAAAAAGGAAAACAGCATTTTACTATTACTCGACAAATAGGCGAGCTAATGCTTGTTGTTGTACGCCCACATTTTGGGATGCACATGCTACGTAACATGAAAGCTCTCTCAGCTAAGATTGCGTATTAATTTCATGAATTGAGTTAAAATTCATAAAATCAAAGATAGCTTTAAGCGTTTTTAAATTATTTATGATTATGCCATAAAACAATATATACATAAACACGTGCATATAAATAAAAGGATTTATGTTTCTCTGTTGATTTGACTTGTTTTAGTATCCAACATTTGCTAAAAGCTTATTAGGCTGGATCCAAAAAAATTTTTTTTTTTTAATCATATTGGTTATCATTTTGCAGAATGCCGAAAAAAATGCTGTAAAACTTAGTATTAATTTTAGAGGTCTATTATTGCTAGCTGAATTTTTTTCAGCTCTAATGTCATTTTTGTTTTAGAATAAGATTAAAAAATATAAGAAAAATTAAAGAGAAATAAAGTTAGGTATATTGAGTATTTGTGTGGAATTAAATTTCCTACAAAACTATATGCAGCTCAATTTTTGTACTTTATTGGTTTAGCAGTTTTAGAGAAAAAATGACATCCGTCCTAAAAAATATAAGTAAGCGCTTCCACAGAATTTGTTATCGGCATTCTGAAAAATAATACAAGAAAAGAGTATTTTTTTTTGTTATTGTTTTTCGTTTTTTTTTCGATACAGTCTAATGGTTATGCTAGTATCTGTCCACCGCTTTTTAATAGGTAGCCCAGCAGCGGTTTTCAAATTTAAAATAAATTTTTTATGTTTACCGTGTTGCATTCCGTGTTCCGTCTTTTGTCTTTCCTCATTTTAAATATGTATTTAGTAAGTGTTGAGGTACTTCCGCTTCATCATCTTCAGTTCGGTAGTGCAACCATGCAAAATAGTCACGAAAATCTCTTTACAACCATTTGAGTATTGCGGCTAGCAAATTTAATGAGCTTTTCGTTATTGCATCCATCAAAACTTATACAATACCAATAACAGTATAGTGAGCATGAAAAATGCATGAATGCATTGCTTTGTACAAAATTGTTTAGGAAGATTATATTAGATTGTTTGTAGAAAGTTTAGATATTGGTGAATAGCATATATACATTCTGATATTATTATGATTACAAATAAAATCGGGTTTTCGTTGCGCCTTTTAGGTTTTGAGGAGTGCTGTCGAATTAGCAGTCCTTGGCCGGAAATGAAACCGGTACGCTCCGATACTCTCTTGCGGTACTACCCAACTGTCGTGGTATTGATTTGGTATGACCAGTGCAATCTTCTAGGTCATGTCACCCCTCCTCCCGTAAGGAAGAAGAAGATAGGTAATGAAAGGTAAGAGGCCGTCCTTGATTTTTCTGCAGGAGTTCGAGACGATTCTCACTCCTTGCCGAATTTCAGGTATATTCAGTTGTCTAGCATGAATACTTCCAGAGCTATGCGCTACAAAAAATCAAATGTTTATGGGAAGTGCCACGCCGCCCTTGCCCTATCCACCTGGATACATCAACATTTTTATCAGCCCATGTAAATCCTTGGAAGGTTTCTAGTTTGATTATGATCTGTCAACCTGGCTATGATCGTACAAACAATTGATCATAATATTATATACTACCCGGCGTCATTCAACCTGGTCCCATTTAAGTTTAACCGTTTTATATTAAGTATAGATGGCAACTCTTACATTAATACATCGAACCTCGAGACATCCTCCGGAAATTTAAAAACATCCCTGTAAAATAAGGACATCCTACATGAAGCTCACACAGCTGGGATTATCCAAGTACAGATGTACATCGCATGAACTGCCATTGGACAGCGCCCAGTCAAATCTCCAATCACCATAAAGAGATAGACCTTAGTGAATTCTAGTAATTCCATGAATCTCTTGGCGAATCCCACCTGCCCAGAACTAGGCTACAGGTAGATAGCGGAAGTGTCCCTCCATCAGCCACATCCGATTCACGAGTAACTGCCCCGGCCAAGGGATCCGCCTTACAATTGTAAGAGATGTCGGGAAGTACGACACCCTGATAGGCTTCTTCGCCAAGTAGTTGAAGGCAAGTGGTTGTCGTCCTGATAGTATACTCATCTTAAAAAAATGGTGGACCCGTCTCCAAGAGAGTAGATTGTAGTATACGTGATTTGGTCTCGCATTTTTTATCGGATTTATATTTCGAACAAAGCTTATCGTCATTTGCTTACAATTAGAAGTTCTCAATTACTTAAATTTTAAAGTGTTCACGTAACGTAAACTCATACACGTTTGTCACGCAATGGTTTGTAATATTTTACTTCAATTAAATGGGATTTTGATATTTTGTTTGCCCTGCAATAAATAATTTTATTGCGCAGTTATTGAGGAAAACGTGCACTTGATCTACGGTCTTTAATTAATATAAATGTATACATACAAATATATAGGCAGAAATAATATATATTTAAATCTCTTAGGGAAGCAATTAGCATAACATAAACATAAACATTAACAAAAACCTAAACATAAACTTAAATATAAACATAAACATAAAAATAAACATAAACATAAGCATAAACACAAACATAAACATAACCACAAACATAAATATACACATAAACATAACATAAACATAAATATAAACATAAACACAAACATAGACATAAACATAAACTAAAGGGTAAACGTAAACATAAACAAAAACATAAACAAAAACATAAACATAAACGTCACATAAACATAAACCGAAAATGACAATTTCCAGTTTTATAGTTATATCAACTTCATAAACATTTATGTGCAGCATTGAAACATTTATTTGGCAAATTCCTTCCATCGCAATTAAAGTGCGTCCTTTTTTGTGTTTGAATAGAAAGGTTAAAAAAGTAGTGATAACCTAATGGTTAATTGAAATTGAAATTGAATTCGAAACAAACGTTTTATTCCTTTTTACAAATAACTGACTACAGGCACTATAGGCGGTCCAAGCAAACCTTAATTACCAGATTTCTTGATAGCAAACATAAAGTAAATGCAAAACTTAGACAAAGAACTGGCTTGATGAAATTGTAAAATTAGTCCTGCAATTCACCAGCTTTGAAAAAAACTAAAAATTTTGTGCTTACTTTAGTGCACACCGAAACACATGGAACCAACTGTTGAACTAATAACTCACAAAACTTCTCTTATTTGCAGCATCAGTTGAACTGTAAAGGTTAAACAACAACTCGAATGACATTTATGGCCGGCATACAAAAATAAAAACAACGCTGCCTGTTATTCGTTAAGATAAAAGCCAATGGAGTGAATTACTTATAACTAAATATGTATATAAAAATAAAAGTGCCATTGTAACTAACTGAAAGTAACCACTCCAATGGCGCCGGTGAAAGTTTTAAATGCAAATTGCAAAAAAGGAAGAAAATAATGAAAGCAAATTGCAAATGTTTGTTTGCTTGCCACCTTTGAATATTGTTGTTGCTTTTCACTATAAAATGAGAATAAACATATAACTTTGTTTTGGTTTTGTGTTATAAAAATAGATGCTTCCTAGCAGTTAAACTGTACTCATTTCCACAAGACCACAACAAGCCATTATGGGCTGTACTGACGTGCATGAACCTGTGGCACCTGACGTTTTTAAATCTTTTCGAACTTATGTAATTTTTACAAATGTCAAGGTACTTCTAATGCACGCACTAATTTGTTTATGGAGGAGTAAATAAGTAATCTGTAAAAGTAATTGAGCCCTTAAAAATATTCAACTAATAGTATAACCCACTATGCTTTACCGCTGGTCAACTTTAAACTCTCGCCATTTTTTTATGCAATAACCCGGATATAAAGTATTTACTTTGATGTCAATGAAATACTTTAAATTATGCACAAATTTTACAACGAGTATACCAACAACGAGACAAAACCTTCTTCGCAATTACACCGCAAAGCAGCGCCAACGGATACCACACTAATTACCTCAATAAATACGAAACTAATGGATTGATGGTTAGGCTTGTGTCTGGCTAAGTGCGCGCACAAGCCTTCAAAGTGTATGTAACGGTAAATTATAGTGCAAGAAATATGTTTATATAATTATGAGATTTTATACTGGTTTCCGCTTCCGGAAAAATATGAGGCGTTGTTTGGAGGAGGAAATATGAAACATGGAAAAGGTGGAAACAGCTGGTAAATGGTAGGAAGAAGCTAATATTGTTAATTGGTAAAATGAAATGGAAATCGATATTTACAAACTTATAAGGAGCTTTAACAGGTATCGATTTATTATGGGTTAGTATTTATGGCCATTAATTTTAAATGAAAAATCTACTTGAATTAAAGGAAACCACGTTTAGCGAAAAAATCGTTTATATGGGACCTAAATGTTATATTCGTCCGATCTTACTGATTTTCACTACCCACATTACATATCGACGGCTTAGTGGAAGATCACCCTATTAAAAAAAAAGATTTCAAAATACGCTATCTCAGAATTTATTTGAAGAACGCCTCAGCCCAAAATTTGCTACAATAACGGCCTATTTCAAAATTTGGTTTAAGAATACCCTATCTGAACGAAAATTCAATACATTTTTATCTCAGATAGGGCGCTTTTGAATTAAATTCTGAAATAGAGTGTTATTTAAACAAATTTTCATATAGAGCGTTTTTTAAAAATATTTTGAAATAGGTGATCTTCCACTCAGCCAGCGATATGTGATAAGCTGCTAGCTACTAAATTCAAGGAGTTACAGTATAAACGCCTTTTTTTGGAACAATCGATTGGGGCTTACATATAATATTGGTCTCTAATACTGTGGAACAGACAGACGGGCGGAATGTCGAAAAGACCTGACTAAATCGATTGATTCCCTTCTTCTTCTCATACTTACAAACATCGGCCCAAAGATGTTACACCATTTCAGGTTCTTCAAAGGTATAAATATAACAACAATTATTATACCTAGTAGTGCTACGCACACAAGATATATTAACTTTAGTCGCCTAACGGTGGTACGTAACAGCATTAACGGATCGAGATAGATATTGACTTATGTATATCAAAATGTTCATGTCCGTCCGTCCGTCCGTCTTTTAACACGATAACTTGAGTAAATTTTGATATATATTTATTGAAATTTGGTATGCAGGTTCCCTGGCACTCATCTCCGAGCGCTATTTAAAATGGGCGAAATCGAATGATAGCCACGCCCACTTTTTATGTATAGACTATTTTCGAAAATACAAAAAAAGTGATTATTCAGTGCATAATGCACTTATAAGGATAAAATTTGGTGTGTACATTAATATTAAGGCAGAAAACCAAATTTTTAAGAAATTTTTGAAAATGAGTGTGGCACCGCCCACTTTTGATTAAGTCAAATTTAGAAATATTATTAATCATAAATTAAAAACCGTTCAAGATATCGGAACGAAATTTACCACACATATTTATATTAATACAAGAAATTTTCCGGAAAAAAATGGGCGAAATCGGATAAGAACCACGCCTACTTTTATACGAAAGATTTTAAAAAAGATCATAGATAAATTAATAGGCAATAACTTTGCGTACAAAAGCTTTATATCATTTCTATTTCACGTTAAAGGTGTCCGTGAACGAAGAAAGTCGAAAAATAGGAATTTTTGAGAATGGGCGTGGCCCCGCCTTTTTTATATTGGATTATTGCACAAAACTTTTAATGCCATAACTGCGGCAAAAATGTATTTATCGAAACGATATTTGGCGACAATTTTGAATATATAAAGGTAAATGTTTGTTGTAAAAATGGACGAAATCATTTAACGCCCACGCCCAGTTTTTTAACATAGTTCTGAAAAATTTGTTTGTAAAATGTAAAACGCAATATTTGTATAACTATGCAAACTACATATATCAATAAGATCTTGCACACATAATAAGCTTTTTGAACAAAGCTCGACTGCAAAAAAATTTTTGTAGATTTTGGGGAAGTAGACATGGCGCCGCCCACTTTTCAGCATAAAAATTCTGCTATTTTCAAAGGCGATTGCTCCTTGTTTGAACTAGATAATTAATCAAAATTGTTCGGCTGCTTCTCAATAGTATGTAGTATACTCCTGCCAAGCAAAGCGGATAACACACAAGTAAAATATCCGGGCAAGTTGTTAATACCCCACTGCAATAGGGAAGTTATATACCTTTTTTGATTTTCATACCTTTAATCAACATGAAATGTTTGTAAGTATGAGAAGCAGAAGAGTTGGGCCCATCAATAAGTAAACTGAAATAATAAGGACGATGATCTGAGTCGATTTAGCCATGTCCGTCTCTCCGTCCGTCTGTCTGTCTGTCTGTCTGTCCGTCTGCCTATTTCAACGCTAATTTTTCAAACATAAAAATGTGCATGTATTGGTATTTTGAAAAAATGTGGTTATCAGTGGTTGGTAGGGAAGCTATTTATATACAAATCAGTTAATTTACCACTCAAAACTCATAACAAAAGTGTTTTTATTGAAAACAATCAGCTGGCTTTATAACACGATATTAAAATAGACCTGTGTAAGTTGGTATGCCATAATAGATCACTACTAGGTATATAATGTTCGGTTCCACCCGAATTTAAACTTCCTTACTTGTTTTAATTTCTGCACCGATTTATTGCTGAAAGTCTATTTTAAAATATAGAACAGGTTTTCAGTTCGTGTTGTATAACCGTTTTTATTTGGGTTCCTACCGAACTCCGCACCACAGCGAGCATCTATTTTATCAATAAATTTACGAAAACACAATTTAAAAATATTTTTTCTATTGTATGACAGCAAGAGCCTAGTTAATCATGACTAATGTTACAGTCTGTTTTCCCTTTTTTACTAAGCCATTAATCAGTGTCTTTAAAGAGGATCCATTTTAGGTACTTTGAACTGCATTTAAAAAGTTTGTCTGCACTTAAAAAGGTTTATAATTAAAATTTTTATAACATCCATACATAATAGAAATTCCAACAAAATTATTCGGAGCTTGGTTTTAAGTTAAGAAAATTACAGATGTTTCAATCAAATATTTATATTCAAATAATAATAGCTTCATGCCTCCGTTTTATGCTATTTTTATTGATCTTCTGTTTATGAGTAAATATTTGAAAGCTTGGAAGTATATATTATCTAAAATATTTCATTTCCTGCAGTGAAATAAAAAATTTAATGCTGCAAAATGATACAGTACGACTTAAAAAAAAGCGATTACCGTAAATATACAAGCAAGGAAGTCTAAGCTCGCCTTAAATTGGTAATTTTTAAAAAAAAAAATTATTTAGCCTAAACTTCAATTAGAAGATTGTACCGACTCTTTTAGACATTACTCCGGGAATTGAGTATAAACAAAATACCTTTTTTCACTATTTGCCCTAATATATATAAAAGTTAGTGAATAATTATCGTTAATATCAGATCGTTGTAGCATATAGCTTCCCATAAATCCACCAAAACCTCGTTATTTTGCACTAGGCCGAATTGTTGAGAAAACTCGCTTCTCATTGATGTTCATTGAATCGTGCATGCCGACAACCTTCACCTCGCCACCTGTTCACTTCACATAACTATCGAGCATTCAATTTATTCAAGAAGCTTTACTAAATGAATATTTCATCGACACTGCAATACTCGTAGAACAAATAATTACAAAAGCAATTGGGAATAACCCAAATGTATTTATCTACAACTTGAGATGTGCATTTGGAAATAAAAAGCAAAAACAATTTTCTGCTACTTAATACATCAATCAACTTAATTAAAACAAAGGAGCTATAAAAAAATTGACAAACAGCCAAGCTAAAGAATTTAATTAGAAAGCGAAGCATCTGTTTTTAATTAGACACGAAAATTTATACGTTACTTGCTAACTTATATATTTAAAAAGGACAGTGAATTAATCTTTTGATTAAAATTGGTATAAAGGGTCTTATAAAAGGACATGTCTCTTTGACCAAGCACAGTTCTGACTTCTCAGTTTTCAGAAGACCGGTTTCTTAAATCTATCTATATTTGAAGGCGCTGTTTTTAGTAGCTTCCAATCAAAGAGAAATCAGGGTATGGTGGTATACATCCTAAAAACAGTGAATTGGCCATTTCGACGCTCTCAGTTTCAGGTTTCAATGTATGAAGTTCAACAACGAAGTGCTATCTGTTAGAGCTTTTAAGGTATGAGATCGAGAGCGCATGCCAGGATGTGTAGTAAAAATAGTCAAGTGGTCATGCTGTTGATGTCTTCCTGAGCCCCCCTAGGAAATATAACAGTAAAAGCGTTCTCTTGTTTTCCGTGACCTCGTGAGTTTGAAGCGGTAACAGAGAGCTCAGAAATTACCAGTTTTCTGTTTTTGATTGCATTTTGAAATGTATTAGACGTAAGGCCTAACATGTGTCCATGATCCCATACGATCAAAAAATAATTATTTAGATAAGCCGCATACAATTGGGTCCAAGCCTCATATGTGATTTTTTCGGCTATATTAGTATCGACGTAGGGTTAGAGGTTTGGGAAATCTCGTGAAAAAATGTCACCCTACACTCAAGAACTACCCTAATATACATATATGACCAAACCAAATTTGATTTATAGTTAAAACTAGTCCAGTTTTCGAGAAAATGAGTTTGATGAGCTGGATTTTAATTTTAAACCAGAAATGTCGAAACTACCAATTAATAAAATTTTGTTATTTGCGAGGTTTTGAACAGACGTTCTCTGCAACAGAGTAGAGTGCTCTACCCGCTGAAAAACTCAATGCATTGCAAAAGCTTCCAGAAATAAAAAAATTGTATCTGCTCTTTTATGGGGGTCGATCGATCTCACATCACCCATGCAATTTATTTATTTATTTATTTATTCATTTATTTATTTAACAATTTAACAATTTGGTTGTAACTGTAAGACAGAGTATTTTGTAGTACATCATCTGTGTTTGATTACAAAATAAATATAGATAATTACATCTGCTTAAAACTAAAGTTGAAGCAAGATTTTAGCTTTAAAAGTTGTATTTAAGGACCTGCACCTTAAATTAAAATACATTGTGGTAGATTTCTAAGTACATTCTTAATTTTAAGTTGCAGAGAAATTTAAGTTAAGAATATGAGAAGAAAATAGAAGAAAAGAATAGATATCGAGATAACACATTCATTACACTGAGCTGAAGTAATTGTAAATCACCTTCTTGTAGTTGCTCTTACTCAAAGCACCCTTAATAGAGTCAGGAATAGAATTCCAGAGCCTCACAGCATTTACAAAAAATAGCCTTGAGGAAGATAGATAAAGGTATCTTGGTATAATTAAATTACGATGCCGACAAGACTTGGCGAACCTTAACTTTTCATAAAGATAGTGGGGAGTTTTGAATTCAATTAGTTTGAAAATATAAATACAATCTCGAGCCGCAATGTAGTCAAAAATACTGCATCCTAGGACCTTACGCTTCCAAAGAGAAATGTGATCGTATTTTTTTAGACCTAAGACATAACGCGTGATGTAGTTGAAAGCTACATCAACTTTATGGCGGGAAGCAGTATCAAATTGACTATAGACGAGCTCACTATACGTTAAGTGCGATACGATTAGTTGGATAGCTAGCTTTTTTTCTGTCTTTGTGGGGGTAAACGAGGCAGAGAGCCTCAACCTCCTTAAAATGATGTAAACATTACTCACTGCTTTATTGACATGATCGACACAAGTTCGCTTGGAATTTAACACAAAGCCCAAGTTACTAATCTTGTCAGTAAATGAGATGACACTATTACCAACAAACAGCTTGGGAATAGATTCAAAATGCGCGACACTGTTACTTATGGGCAACACATAAGACTTTTTGGCATTTAAGCTGAGGTAGTTATCACACGCCCATTTTGAAATTGCTGCCAAGTCGCTATTTATTTTGAAGCACAAATCCTCAACGAGACCAACACGGTTAGACAAATACAATTGCACGTCATCTGCGTAGGCGTGAACATTTACATACTGACATACCGTGAACAAGTCATTGACAAAAAGGCTTAACAGAAGAGGACCAAGTACAGAGCCTTGCGGTACACCTGAGGATACAGTACGTGAGTTTGATACAGAGCCATTGCATACCATACCACCTTCTGAGTTCGGCCCGCCAACTAACTAGCTATAAGTTTAGCAGAACTGTCAGAGAAACCAAAGTAACATTCAAGCTTTTGACAAAGAAGGCTATGGCTTACTGAATCGAACGCTTTAGAAAAATCAAGGAGGCACAGTATAGTTAAGTCACCACTATCAAAGTGCACTCTTAGGTCATCCAAAATTTTTACTATGCCTGAAGAGCAGCTGTGCTTAGCTCTGAATCCAGATTGGACTGAACTTAGCAGTCTGCCATCTTGAGCATATGCTGAAATTTGAGCTGCCATCAGGGACTCACACACGTTTGCAAAGGCAGGTAAGATGCTAATAGGTCTATAATTATTAGGTTCTACTGCTGAATTTGTTTTGGCAACGGGAATAATCAAAGTCTTTTTCCACTCAATGGGGAAGCATGAGCTTGTAAAGCAGTGGTTTATTATATGTGTGAGAGTCCCCAGGATAAATGACAGCACTAGTTTCACAAACTTCAGGAATATCCCGTCTTCTCCTATGGCATTTGACTTAATCCTCATAATAGATTTGAATACCTCTTGCGCAAATACTGGGCCAGATTCAAATTTGTTCTCCAATGCCAAGTTATTTAAATTCTAGGGTACGGGATTTCCCCAACACTTACTCGAGCTAACAAAATACTCATTCAGGATATCTGGATCTAACTGACATCCGACTTGTTTCTTTCCATATATATTGAGAGTTTTCAGGTTGCGCCATAGGTCTTTTGATGAAATTGTCAGGCTTAACTTTTTCTGACAGTACATTTGCTTTGAGCTGCGGGTGATAATGGACGCTCTGTTTCGGGCAATTTTGTACCTCGACCATGCAGACTGAGTATTGCGCCTCTTCCATTTTTCTTTAATGGGAGATCGTACTTTATTATTATACCACGGAACACTGTTGGGAGTGAATCGAACTTCTCGCAAAGGGACATAAACGTCGTATAGCACACAAAGTGCATTATTTAAAAATTCCAATTTCGCATCCACCGTAGCAATAGACCAGCAAAAATTCAAGTCAACAGTAGACATATCACAAAACAGCGCATCAAGATCTTAGACTTGAAATCACGGTAAGTAGTAGTGACAGTATCAATTAAAAATGACATCAATCGAACAATTAAAAATGACATCAATCGAACAAAAATTAAATCGTGATCAGAAACGAAGCTAATTTGGTCAAACTTGAGAATATGATCCAGACTGGACGTAATAAAGAGGTCTAACAAACTAGGTGTCGAGTTATGTATGATTTTGTTGACCTGGGGGTTGCTATGGACTATAAACTCAGTTTCAACCGCCATATTAACACAACAGTCAATAAGGCAAGAGGTGTCCTAGCATTCGTTAAACGATGGTCTAAAGAATTTAGCGACCCTTATGTAACTAAAGCCCTCTTCACTACATTAGTCAGACCGATACTTGAATACGGTTCTATAATTTGGAACCCGCGTTACCAGGTTCATGTAGATCGCCTTGAATCAGTTCAAAAACAATTTTTACTATTTGCCTTAAGAGATTTTCATTGGGATCCCTTGTACAATCTGCCACCCTATACGAATCGTTTAAAACTCATTAATCTGCACACACTTTCTAGTCGGAGGGAAATGCTTGGAATTATTTGTATGATTAAATTGCTAAATGGTTCACTATCCAGCCCATTTCTTCTAAGTGAGGTGAACTTCAATGTACCGTCTCGTCCTTCAAGGCATTTTAAACCTCTAGTCTTAAAACAGTGCCGAACCAATTTTCAGTTAAATGAGCCTTTTCGCTGTTTGTGTCAAGATTATAACTCTCTTTCTGGTAGATTTGATATTTCAGACTCGCTTTTCAGCATAAAAAAATCAATTCTTTCTATCCTAAATTCATAGCTACTAATTGTTTCTTATTCTTTGACTTCTATATTAACTTCTAACAATAATTTTATTCTGTTAACTAGTTATTTCTTAATGTATAATCTATCCTATATCTACTTTACTTAGCTGATGAGGTTTTCTCTGTAGCTGAGCAGTTTTAGATCTCGACGATTAACAAACCAAAGCCTTTCAACGACTCGGCACGAACGAATAATCCGCGCGTTATGCGGATGCGCCCCTCGCGCCGGTCGGGCGGGATATGGTGGGTAATCCGTTGGGAATTATTATTATTATTATTATGCGAATAACGTGTTGGTATCAATCTATTGACTAAGGTAAGACCTGTGTCGAAATTTTATTGTTCGACGAAACTTTGAGAAATGGGTTTTGAAACTATTTTAAATAACACAAGAAAACACATGTTTAGCTTATAGTGTTTCAAAAATTGTTGATTATGTAAAAAAAATATTTATTTTTTTTCAACATATTTTTTTTTTTTTATATGATATGTGATGTATTTTTCGGAACACTCTGTTTTTTTTATTATCTTATATTATTAGAAACTGTAAACCCCATAGTCTAGTTTAAAAACTTCTTTAAGGTCAGACACTTTTTATTCAGTTAGGTTTTAAATCTAAACAAAAAGAAATTAAAAATCGGAGTACACCTTTTAAAGTTTTAAAGTTTGGAATTTACTACAAACAGGTTTGAAAAATTTATCAAACGATGAAAGGTTTAAATACTAAGCTGTGCTATTTTTGCATGTAGAACCCGACTCTATGATCCGGTTCTTTGTTCTGTGCATCGCTAATTAACGTGGATAAAAATATGCATATATGTATGTAAGCAACTTTGTAGTAAACATTTAATTTTTTATTTTTACAAAAACCTGTACCACACACACCAAACTTCGCACATTTTGCATTTTGAAGCTGAAATTTATTTTAGATGCACAAATTGGTCGTTAAACCAAATTCACAATGAAAAATGAATTCGCTGCTGAGATGCTGTAAATAGAGTGAATGGCATTTTGAGTTGCTTCATGCTTCAACAGTGCGAATGGCTGTCAAATTGAATATAGAAAACAATAATAGCACAATAGCATTTCACTGTACTTTATGACAGGTAAATTTCCATCTGATGTCAGCATTGTAATGAAATTAAGCTAGATAATTTTATAAATTTTCACCTTTAATTAGGAAATTAATATTACAATGGGAATGGCGGTGGGCTTCACTTAGCCAAATCTTGTCTATCATCCCTGCAAAGCTTAACTGGCGTCTTAGAGACCGGGTCACTGTTGGTAACAAGAATTTCGAAATAGCATAGCATTTAATTTATCTGGTAACCAGCATTACCAGCAACAATAATGCCAGCCTAAAAATTCAAAGAGTAGTTTCTGTTGCAAACAAATGCTACTTCGAACTAAGAAGGATATTGAGACGAACAAACACCGGCATACATATATCGTACCCGTCCTGCTGTTTGGCACACAAGCCTGATCGCTAAAAATACTTGATCAGACAGCTCTTGAAGTTTTCGAGAGAAATGCCATGCGAAAGATCTATGGGCCACTACCCTTTAGTGAATGGGAGTATCGAAAACGATTTGCATAATGATGGGTATGTATCATGGTACAAGAAAGTCAAGGTATTTCCACTTTGACGTAAACTGTGTTGGTTGTCATTCGCCCCTTTTGTCAGTTGTGCAATGAGCGTTGCCACCTCAGAAATAATTTTGTTTGGTAATTTTTGTGATATCTAAGGGGATGTGTTGAATATAAGGAAAATAAATATACTTACAAAATCGGATCCATACAACTTCTTTAAAATTTGTAAATGGTACAAATTAAATATCTCTGCTTCCAAGTCAACATATATATTTGTATTTTGTTAATACTTAAATAGAGAATTTTCAGGGTTTTCAACGCAGAGACAAAGTTTTTCATGTTTTTGCAACGTGATTTTTAGCTTTATTTTCATGGACTTTTTTGGATACATTTTCATTTTGATCATATTTTCTGTTCAAATTTCATATTCTTAAATACGTCCTATCCAAAAGAAAGCTTTTAAAAATTGTATCTTCTAAATTTAGAAATTGTTTAGCATGAGAAGTTAAATTTTCTATATATCCAGGAGAATCGTTCAAATCATTCCTATTGTAATTATTAAAAATAGAGCTTAATGCTTTTAAATTTTGCATGAACTCTTCTGTGGGTTTCCAAAGGCTCCCTCAGCTAAAATACCAACATAACTATATGTAATTTTGATTGACTTCGTAGAAAGTTCTGTACCCATAATTTTGTAAGTTAATTTTTTTGCGTTGCGTTTCAATTGCGCACATTGGTTCCTCGGCTCACAATATTCAGCGGAAAAGTGGTCTGAACATCCAAATGTTTTTTTTGGTACCGAATCTGCAGTTATCATGCATACATTTAGATACTTCTCCCTCATAAACGGTACCGCCGGGAGTCGGAAAAACTTTATTTTGCTTTCTTTGCACGTGGATCTGGTGTTTGTGCAATTTCTAAATATACAGATCTTGTTGTTAGAAATAGATTAAAGTAAATACTAAATTTATGTCCGTCCAAAAAGTAGACCAATATTTTACTTACCTTTCGATTTATTTCACGAACATATAAAAAACTAAATTCAGAAATATCAATTATTTTCAATTTCAAAATTCTTTCAGTTTGAAGTAAAAATCAGTTCGTTTTTGGTACAAGAATACGGTAGCTCATTTTCAAAAGAAAATGTCACAAACACAACTTATGTCAAAAGGTGGCAATGGCGGGGAAGAAGAAGTGGAACTACCTTTATATATTTGTACCATGGTATGTATGATCACAGATGGCGCCAATTAGAATAGCGAAGAAGCAAGGTCAAAAAGACTGCATACTCAAAATTGTCAATATACTCTTAAAATCTGGACTTAGGGGCCAATAACAACTTTTTCATAGGTTTGTTAAAAAAAAACCTAGAGGACACAAAACTCAACCTTTTTCAAAAATTACACTGTGTAACAAATTAAACACTTTTTTTGTTGCCTACACCTTTGTTGCTGTACACCAAGCATGAAAAAGTACTCAGAATTTCGAATACACTTTCAAAATTTGGAGTAAGGAGTCAAAATTCTCCTTTTCATAGGTTGAATCATATGCTGGTTGGTTCAAAATCACATAGAGGGCACAAAACTCAACCTATGAAAAACAGGTTTTTGGTTCCTAACTCCAGATTTTTTGTCCTGTATGTGATTTTTGAACTAGAACAAAATTTGCCTTACGGCACCAATGTACATACAACATCTGGGTTGCTGGTTTTTATATAAAACCTCAAGTTGGAAGCCCTAAATGGAACCCCCTTACTGTGTTACTACTATGAGCCTCTGCATTAGTAAAGATCTAACAGAACAAACTAGGATAGTTTTTGGGCGTTAATACCTGTCAATGTATTTATAATCCAACAGATGAGGGCAATGAACTAAGCAAAAATTAAATACTTTTTTACATCTTTTGCTAATGCATCTTAATGTCTTCTCTTTGCTGTTTGAATATGAATTGGATTGCACATACTTATACTAGCTTACACCGGCTGCAATCTTTTGGAATCGAGTTGCGAAAATATACTTACATAAAGTTCCGTACCACAACCAAAGAGTACCTAGTCAAGCACCCTTAACAGGGGACATAACCGACGTGCAGATCAAACTTTGGTCACAATAACTTAGCCACAAAGGAGTAGCTCACTAACGCGATTTCAAGACATTATTATTACCAGACCTGTTAAATAATGATTACTAATCGTAATGATTACCGGTTTGATTAATTAATTACTTGAGAATCAATTTAATGATTGATTACCAATTACTTTCAATTTTTAATGATTATTTTGCAATTAATTAAAAACAATAATTCAAAAAAAAATCATATTTTTTTAGGATTATTAAAAAAAATCAAAAAAAATTATTTTTAATTTAATTTTTTTTTTGTTTTTTTTTATTATTTTTGATTTTTTTTGATCATTTTTGATTTTTTTCGGTATTGTTGCTGTGTATATTTATGTTCTTCTATTATCAAAAGTAATCAAAACAACTTTGTTTGATATTTTTTTTGATTATTTTTGATTTTTTCTAATTTTAATCAATTAATAGTTGCGTTTTCTTGAAAAACAATTAAAATAATCATTATAAACTAAAAAAAGCCGTCTAATTAATTGATTACTAATTACTAATCAAATTTAACAGTTCTGGTTATTACTCGATTGCTATTATTATTTTACAAGCATTTAGCACTAGATTTTTACAACTGGATAACAAAACTTTTCGTTTCGTAATTTGTACAAAACTTAAAAGCATAAAATAAAAAAGTGATATGCCCGTCTGTCACACAAGACTTGTAACAACTTTTAGAGGTGCAACTGAAACTCAGAGAAAAAAAATTTTATATAAAGAGTTTTTATGACAATGAATTGCACAAAAGTTACAACAGCAAAAAGAAAGAAAAAGCTAAACAAACAGCCGTCATTATTGTAAACACTTACTTAAGTTTTTTATGTTCCCAGTAGTCAAAAAACAAAGTATCTTACGGAAAATATTACTTTACAACTGGGACGAGAAATGCGCAATTTATACAATTAACAAGTAAGGTAAGGGATGTCTTCGACTGTGCCGAAGACTTTATACCTTTTATGAATACGCGTCACGGTTTTAAGTGTCCAATCCTAACTTACAATTAGTACAAACTCTGCGAAACTGTTAATTTAAAGATACATAGCCCAAACCCAATTTATCGGAAAAATCGATTGTATGGGAGCTATATGTTATGTTGGTCCGATCTGGATAATTTTCACTACACACATTACATATATAATGTGTACCAAAGCTGCAAAATTTTGCGTTACTAGCTTTTTAATTGCAATAGTTATAGGCCAAAACCCGTTTATCGGAACAATCGATTGTATGGGAGCTATGCGTTGTACTGGTCCGATCATGCTGGTTCCGACAAATGATTAATGCTTTACAAAATGGCTATCTCCTACCAAATTTCATCGAGAAATCTCTAAAACTGAGGGACTAGTTTGCATACAGACAGACGGGCATGGCTAAATCGACTCAGCTCATCGCCTTGATCATTTCGATATACTTATTGGTGGATCTATCTCTTTTTCTTCTCATACTTACAAACATCGGACCAAAGTTATAATACCATTTCCTGAAAGGTATAAAAATGTAAATATTACCTAAATTTCTCTACTTATTTGAATGACATTCGTAACTCTAGTAGGTTAAGGGCCTAGAATATACCCGTGCCAAGGTATGCCAGACGGAAGAGACGACTAAAATTGATGGTGCCAAACAAATCGCTCCAGTGGCAGTCGGTCTAGTACCAGAAGGTTCTAATACCGGACCGTACCGGATCTATGTCTGACAAAGGGCTTTTCACACCAGTTGCACTTCTCATAATCTTTGGGGAGTGTTTTGCTCTTACACAAAGAAACAAAAATACAGTCGAACTAATTGAATTCCGACTGTACTCTTGCAGGAGTCCGCAAGCATAGTTTTTATCTTTACAATTACAACAATAAATAAATAAAAATAAAATATAAAATTGTATGTTCCTACACTTTCTCTTGTTTCTTTACAATCCTGACTTTTTCCAGCGAATTCCACCAGACAAGCGCCCCTTAAAGAAGAACAGGTCTTAAAGCAGAAAGACCGCTTTAAGAAGAAAAAGTAATGTTATAGGACCAGTTGAGGTTTCCCACTTGTCTGAGGTAGTAGCACAAGCCAATTTCGTTTGACTGCTAGGTCTATTTGTCATATGTGGGCATAAGGCGGTAAAATGTAAGTGCAAGAGTGACATTTTTCAAATACGAAATAAAAATATTCAAAGGCAGAGAGAGTTTGAGACATGAAGAGGAATAGTAAAAAGAAACAAACCAGAAAGGGATAAGGGAGAGTGGGTGAAAGTGAAAATGAAAGGGGAAGAGAAAGACTAAGAAGTAAAGGAACAAGTACGGACAGAAGTATAGGATGAGGAATACCGACAGATAAATGTAATGTGAAAGATGAAAAGAAAAGATACTGAAAGGACACGATATCGTTTTAAAAGTTTCGATTTGATACTCGTTTCTGGTCTTGCTCTCAAAATATCGTATACTTAAATATATCAATATTAATTTCACAATATCCACGTTTTCTACCATAAAGCACTCAAGAAAAGTCAAAAGCTTTTTTGGCTCGGTTTCGGAATCGGTTAACGTTTATAAACTTTTTTGGTTAAACAAATTTTCAATGCTTTCGGAAGATTGAGATTTCTTCAAAATATTTTTTCCCTCAAATCAATTCTCTCCCTAAAAATATTGTAACACAACTATTTCTATTGTTATTAAGTGGCAACGGTATCGATATGCATCGTATCGAAATTTGTCTCCCTATAACTACAACCGTATTTCGAAATTTCCTCACGACTGACGCTAATTAAAAAGAACAAAGTGCTTTTCGATCAGGATCGAAGGAAAATTAATGATGAACTGTGCCAAAGTTACGCATAAATATAAGAACATAGTGTATAGTGATTCGTCATGACTGGGTCATGTTAAGCCAATGGTCAAGGAGGTTATATTTATCGCTAAAACAAGTTTCTATAAAAAAACACTCATAATGCAAAGTGCTCATCTGTGCTATTTTTTCTAATACAACCCATTGAAGTCAACATAGAGCAGAGAGCAATCGAGACACCAAACTGTCTACTAGTCGGCTCCATTAACAATGCTTGATAGTCGTGCGTGCTTGACTTAAGCTGCTTGAGCACTCGCTAACTTAGTGAATTGTTATAACTCGCATAACTTTCGCTTTCTGCGATGACGCAAACAAAAAAAATAGTCCAAGTCATTGTGTTATACATAAGTATATATGTTTGTGCGCTCATTACACCTAAAAGGTGGGTAAAAACTGTATTTGAAACAACACTGCCGTAAGCATCGAAAGCCTTTCTTTGTGAATGCGAAAGATGAAATAACAAAAACAAAATAAAAATTCAATCAGCCGAAGACCTCTACTACTCGGTTTATTGTTGTACTTGTATGCCGTTGGCTTATAGGCACAGGCAAAGAAAAATTGAACTACACCTTTTCCAGATTGAAATCAGAAAACTCCAATTGTATTTCAGAAAATGTTTATTGAAATTCGGAATAGCTAATTGGATTTCAGAATTCGTCATTTTGATTTAAGAAATGATTATTGGATTTCAGAAACTTGAAATTAGATTTCAGAATATTCAATTGGAATTCAGAATGTGTAAATTGGAATTCAGAAATCGTCAAGTGGATTTCAGAAAATATCTTTGCGACGGTTTTTGCCTTTTAATACTCGAATACATACAGCATATGCAAAAATTATTTGCTATGGAATAAATCAATTCCTAAATTTTCAGTTGTCTGAAATCCAATTCACACATTCTGAATTGCAATTACCTATTCTGAAATCAAAATAATATCTTCGGAAATCCGGATGACTATTATTAAATCCAGATGACAAATTCTAAAATCAAATTGCCTATTCTGAAATCCAATTGACGTTTTCTGATTTCAATATGAAAAACGTGTAGACCTAACCTGGAACATGTTTCATAACAAACTTGATGATGAAAATAAGGGAAGTGAATTTGACTGGGTTCATGTTGGTGCAAATGGCTAAAATTGGGCTGTCAAAATAGTTCAAATACCCAACCCACCATTTAAGAAGGGTTCAATAAGAAGTCTTATAAATTGTTTATTGTTTTGATGATTTTTTCAGGGGGCGGTCAGGTGCATTAATATTAGATGATTTTCTGTCATCTCTGGTCAAATTTGGGTTTCGCTCTGAGATTGACCGGTCAATAGCCTGCTATGATCTCAAAATGTTTTTGTTCAAGGCTTAGTAAACGTCTTGAGACAAGCACCACTGCCCTTGCAGTAGCATAAATCTGTAACCCAAACCTCTATAATGTAATCCAAGGTTTTTGCCAGTTGCGAATGCCACAATATGGAAAACTCGAACATATTTTCCAAGAGAAGGTGGACTGCCGATTTGAAGATCATCTCTTCAAGAAAAATTAATTTTTTATCTATCTGCCTGTATGTATCTTTGTGATCGAATCATTCAAAAATGATGAATGGAATTGAGTGCAACTTTCCCCGTTGAATTACTAGACGCCTTAATTAACTTAAAATTTAAGATATCCGTTATTTCGATAACTCGACCGTTTTCGTAGCGATCAACCAATATGTGGACCAGCTGTGACCGAAAATTTCTAAGTACAATATCAAACAAAAGGTGCTAATGAGTGCTGCAATAAGCGATGTGATTAATTACAATAACTTCACTGGTTTCGGAGACATAATGATTAAAGTCGCACTCAGTCTATTATAAGTTCTGAGACGCTACAAAGCGTGGCCGGATTTTCCAGTTTTAGAATATTTTTCAAGAACCCCTATTTTATCGCTAATATTTTATTAAAATGTCATTGGGATATAGCATTTATGAAACTCATCTGAAATAGAGATACCTTCAACTGATTTACCTTAAAGATTTTACATTCAACATTTTCAATACTTTTTGGAATTAATTGTTCCGCCATAACCCACTGTTCGCTTTAGGTATACATTATATTCAGCATCTCGCTCAATGTCACAGATTTTGTTATGCTTGAATGGGCAATTAATAACTTAATTCTTTCGTTACAGTAGTAATTAAAAAAAAATAAAAACGTTGCTTTCTTTAATCTATCAAGTGATTATATTCTATTCACATCAGGTAAAGATTTTGTAATCTACTACCTATTCAAAAACAAAAACTACGCACTTACAAACCATATAAACTCAATTTCTTAATTATCTGGTTTTTATATCCGTTTCGCATTAATTAAAAATATAAATTATGTAAGTATTGCATGTCCATTGTGGTTGAATTCATCATTTTGCATCTTGTTCCCATTTTATTTTTGTTATAACCGCATGCAGTCAAATTATAAAGTATATATAATAATATTATTATCGTAATAAAGTTTGCGAGATGAGCTTAATTAACATAATTCATGCGCAGCCAAGGCGATTGAGAAACGCTAATGTAAAATCAAATAAAATAGATTGTACAAACATATGTTTAAGATGTACTCCATGTCAATTCAAACACTTTTTGCAGATAGCTTTATTTTCTTACATATTTCACAAAGACCTTGCCATCTTAAAGAAAATCTACGAGTTATCGGCCTTTAGAGGGCCATACAGTCAAACTGCTCGGCTCGAACTTTTAGATATTTCACAAATCTTTACATATAATAAAGTTATTTCAGGTCGATGTCTGTACATTGCAGACATTCGAGAAAAATTTACAGACGCCTTCATTACTAAGCCAATAGAATCCACAGCCAGTTTTTAGAATTTTCGTCTGTCTGCCTGTGTGTTTGGACACGTATCACTCAAAAACTGCTGAACAGAATTGCATGCAACTTTCACCATTGGATTACTGGACGTCTAACTTAAAATTTAACACGAACGATTTCAGAGTTAGCGACCATTATGTGAACTAGGGTGACCCAAAACATGTTAGTACAATATGGGCCAATGAGTGCTGCATTAAGCGATGTGATTAAGTTAAATATCTCAACTGGTTTCAGAGATGTTATGATTAAAATCGAACTCAGTCTATTATAAGTTCTGAGACGCAGCGAAGCGTGACAAGGTGTTTGTAGTCTTAAATAGAACGTTTCTGCTCTGAGGCCCATCTCATCTAACGACTTATAAGGCGTTATCTTTGTTTGTCGTATTTTGTATTTTTTGTGTTAAATTCAAATTAGCAATTATCAATAGTTAATTAATTTTATGATAGCAAATTCTTCGTCTTGTCCTTATTCACCGCAAGACCCACGTTCTTCACTTCTGTATCCAGGTCAGAGAATTCAGAACTTAAGGAGCGCTTTTGACGGCCAATGACATCAGGTGGAGTAGCGAAATCATCAGTTGTTTATTGTGTTCTTTCTTAGCTACACCAAGTTATGTTCCATATATAACGCGCGACGAACACCTAACCGCTTTCACACTTATCTATTTTTTAATTTTTTGTATAGGATTTTACTTCCGACTTTAGATTTCACTGCGGCTTTTTTATCCATTGTTACCAATCTAAAAATATGGTAGAATGGACACGGAACGGCCCACATTTAATATTACATATGTTTCAATGTATTTAGTATTTATTGGATTTAATAAGTTCAAAGTTTGCGTGTTGGCCTCTGTTGAGGGCAGTGACTGATGGCTCTACCTTACCAACTATTAGAGTAACTGAATGTTTGTAAATGAAACTAAGATTACAGATATATGAACAGAGCTCATAAGTTACTCCATAGAATGTCTCAAAAAAAGACAATAATTAGTAATGTCCTCTAGTCGTTTATGAAACCTTATAGAGACTTAATGGATATGGCTTTATGTCGCCTTATCGGTAAATTTATAAAAGAGTTGATTCAACCCCCCTCTCTCTCTATGGCGCGATATACAACAGGTATATTATCATAAACCTCCTAAGAGATTTTTGCGCCAAGCTTCTCTTCCAATTTGTGGTGTTCCGATTTGAATTTTCCCTACAAATTGGTGGGACCTACAGTTTTTTGCCGACTCCGAACGGCATCTACAAAGGAGACGAATTTTTGCTGAGAAGCCTGTCATGGCAGAAGTACACTCGGAGAGTTTGCCAAACCACTTCCGAGGGGCGACCCCGTTTTGAAAAACGTTTTTCAAATCACTTTTGATGTTACCTGTACCAGGGCTCGAACCATGGACCTTCGGTGTGGTAGGCCGGCAACACTACCTTCAAACCACGGCGGCCGCCGTGATTCAACCAACCTTATGAAAAACAATCAGCCCGATTCTAAACGAAAAATCCTCACGTATTTTCCGCACTCCCTATTCCCTTATTCTGAACACAAAATCCGCAAGTATTTGTTCGCTTCTCGCTCTTCGCCTATTCTAAACGATGTTCGAAAAAGCGAAAAGTAGTTTGGCGGGTAAAGTAGGTATCTATATCATTTGGATATATATACATTTCAATTAATAAATATTTATATTTTTTATACAAAGAATATCTTTATTTTTGAAAGAACAAAAAATTTAATAAAATATTTTCATTTTGATAATTAACATTTGTTTGAAAGTGTTGATGAGTTAGTGTTAAGTACTGTATCAGAAATTATGTACGCAGGTTTAAGTAAATCTTTTGAAATTGTTTTAATAGTATTTCCATGTTGAATTTTGAATACTTTATCATGTTTAGAAATAACTTTAAACGGACCATCATAAGGTGATTGTAAATTCGACTTGTGAATAACTTTAACCAATACGTATTCACAAGAATCAAAATTTTTAGGAATGAAAGAATACTCAGTGTTGTGATGTAGGAGCTTTGATCTAACATGTGAAAAATATTTTCTTAATTTAGAAAGAATTTCAATCGTATTATCACCTGGTAATCTAAGTGTTTGTCCATATACTAATTCCGCAGAAGAACATTTTAAATCTTCTTTGAAAGATGTGCGTAAACCTAATAAAATCAATGGGAGAATTTCAGACCAATGCATTGAATCATCTGAGGAAGTGATAGCTGTTTTCAATGTCCTATGAAATCTTTCTATCATACCATTTGGTTGAGGATGGTATGGAGTTGTATGAATTTTGTGAGATCCCAATAACTTAGTTAGCTCTGTGAATAATTTTGATGTGAATTGATCAACAGTTATGTTTAGTGGAATACCGAAACGAGGAATGTAATTATAGACAAAATTTGTTGCTATAGTATTTGCTGAAATATCCCTAAGCGGATATGCTTCAGGCCAACGTGTATGCCTGTCAATGATAGTTGAAATGTGACGATTTTCTTTTGATACAGGTAATGGACCAACCAGATCCATATGAATGTGTTCAAATCGTCAAGAAGGTATCTCAATTTTTTGTATAGGTGTTCTTGTATATTTGGAAATTTTTTATTTTTGACAATTTAAGCAAGTAGCAGACCAATTATTTATTTCTTTGGGCATATTAGGCCAGAAGTATTTAGATTGAATCAATCGTCTAGTTGTGCGAACACTTGGATGCGATAAACTGTGAATTTTGTCAAAAATAATTTTTCTCATAGATTTAGGAACAAACGGCCTAAAAGGTTTTTGGGAAATATCACACCATATATAAAGATTAAGAACTGGAATACCAATTTCTTTTAAATTACTGTTTGAATTTTGATCAGATATTATGTTTTGTAGAGTTTGGTCTTTTTGCTGTTCTTCATATAAGGTCTGGAAAGTTATGTCTTTAGCTAAAATTGTGTTAATATCCGGAATACGAGAAAGTGTATCAGCAACAATATTTTCTTTTCCTGAAATGTATTGAATGGCCTTTGTAAATTGTGCTATGTATTCTAGATGTCGAGTTTGTCGTGGTGATCTGTCTGTTTTAGAATTAAGAATTTGTGTTAAGGGTTTATGATCAGTGTAAATGGTGAATGTCCTACCTTCAAGAAAATGTTTAAAGTGTTTAACTGAATTATAAATCGCTAAAAGCTCTCTGTCAAAAGTTGAGTAATTCATTTCAGTAGGAGATAATTTACGTGAAAAATAGGCGAGTGGTTCTAAAACATTGTTACTAACTTGTTGTAAGACTGCACCAATTGCTACATTTGAAGCATCTACAGCAAGAGTTATCTCTTTTATCAAAATAAGTGAGTAAAGTTTTTTGTGCAAAAAGCTGTTTGACATTTTCAAAAGCATTAATAGTCTTCTCTGACCAACTAACCAACCAACTTAGTAGCAAATGTTAACATTTCATGCAGTGGACCAAGTTCTGCTGCTTACATTTTAACATATCTATGGTAATAATTAACCATTCCTAAAAATTTTTGTAATTTATTTATAGAAATAGGTTTTTTGAAGTTGATTATTGTCTCAATTCTTTCTAAGGATGGCCTAATTCCTTCACTAGAAATTTCATAACTTAAAAAATCTAACTTATTCGTTCCAAAGATACATTTCGAAGGTTTAATATTTAAATTATATTCCGCCAACCTTTCAAAAACAGATTTTAAATGTTCAAAATGTTGATCATCGTCATCACTAGCAACAAATATATCATCAATATAGACAAAAACAAAATCAAACCCAGAAAATACCTCATTTATAAAACGTTGAAATGTTTGTGCGCTGTTTCGTAAACCAAAAGGCATGCGTACGAACTCAAACATTCCAAATGGTGTAGTGATTGCTGTT
This sequence comes from Merzomyia westermanni, assembly GCA_949987695.1. NCBI lineage: Eukaryota > Metazoa > Arthropoda > Insecta > Diptera > Tephritidae > Merzomyia > Merzomyia westermanni. The sequence goes on along the minus strand of OX465291.1, from coordinate 33,702,020 downwards.
TTATGAATGTCTTCTTCGGCCATGGGTATCTGATGATATGCTCGGACTAGATCAATTTTCGAAAATATTTGTTTGTTTTTTAAATCAATAGTTAAATCATGTATGTACATATATGGGGCAATGGATTTCGATCAGGTATGGTAATGAAATTCAGTCTACGATAGTCTCCACATGGTCTCCAATCATTTGGTTCTTTTTTTGGGACCAAATGTTAAGGAGATGCAGTATGAGAACTAGAAGGTCTACATATACCTGTTTTGACCAAAAATTCGAATTCTGTTTTTGCAATTTTAAATTTAATTTGATCTAGACGACGAGGTTTTGAGAACGGTAAAACTCCTTTAGTTTCAATTCTATGAACTGTTTGGTGTTGCACTGGTTTGGTGTAATCTGGTTCACAAGTTATTGAGGGAAAATCTTTTAAGAGATTGGTAAATTTATTTTCAGAAATTGGTATTTTGAGAGAAAATATATCACAAAATCCACTAGAGCCAGAAACTTTTAATTTTGTTTCTAAGGCCCGGTTTTTCAGTACAAGTTTAACTCAATTTGTCAGTTAAACTAAGCTTAAACTTGTTACACAGTTTTTCAGTCAACTTTAAACGAAGTTTAAACGGAGTTTAAGCGGTCAATTCGGCAGGGTTAAACTCTAGTTAACCTGTCAGCTGTTTTGCATATTTGATGGTTTTGGTTGTGAAACAATAAGCTGAACGCAATTAAAAAAGGACGATATTTTTATATTTAATTAAATACTGGATATATCATCTGCCGAAAGTGATTATAGTGATGCAGAAATTGGCGAAATGCTAACTATTACAATACTGAGGAGAGGCAATGGCGTTGAACATGTATACAAATATTATCTGTTGCCGTATCTAGATAAAGAAAAAACCAATGTTGCCGTATAAAAAGCAAATATTAAAAGCGGCCTTAAACTCACACTGAAAAACCGCTCTGCAGTTTAACTGGAGTTTAAATTTATGCCGAGTTTAAGCAAACTTAGTTTAAACTGAGCTTAACCAAGGACTGAAAAACCGGGCCTAAGTCAGTAATTTCTTTATTTCTAATATCAACTAGTAAACTAAATTTCTCTAAAAAGTTAGCGCCAATTATGGGAGTAGAAATATCTGCTAGTATGAAAGGAAATTCGAAATCGCGTCTTAAACCTAGATCAAGTTTTAAAAGTTTTGTACCAAAAGTTTTAATTGAAGAACCATTAGCTGCAGCTAAATTTAGATCAGAATTTCTTTTATGAGATTTGAATTTAGAAGAGGGAACTACAGAAACAATAGCACCCGTATCTATTAAAAAGTTTAATTTATTAAATTTGTCAAAAATAAATAGGCGGCGAGAAGGTTTAACGTCACTTTCGCTACTAACCACTGTCATAACGTGACGTTTTAGTTTAAAGTCATTGAATTTGTATTATAATTTGAGCTAAAATTACATGGTTTAATACATTTATAAGCGTTGTGTTTAAATTTTTGATGATACCAACAAATAATATTTTTATTTTGGTTATTGAAATTTCGGGGATTAGAAAAATTACGTGATGTAGATCGATGTCGTTCTCTAGATCTAGATCGAATTTGAAGTTCAAATATATCTTCACTAGTTTTATTTAAATTTTGAAACATGACAGTTTCCTGAGCAAAATAGCGCATAACAATTTCATTCTGCGCCATATTAAAGAAAGTATAACATTTTCAGGGCCCTAAAAAATCATGTGGAGAAAAGGCTGTGTCAAATCCGCTACCTTGCAAGTGATACATCGCATTTCAAAGTTGCTTAAGTCCACATATATTTTTTTTCAAAACTAATTAAGTGTATTTCAAAGTTGCATAAGTCTAACGTTTTAAAATGGCTTAATTTTCCATTATTTTTTCTTCACAAAATGCTCTTCGCTTTTTCATATAAACGTTTATAGAGCTTCGCGAAACGTACATAAAGTATATTTCAAGAAAATAAAAAATTGCAGTTTTCCAAAATTGTCTTATAGTGGACTTAAGCGACTTTGAAATGTATCGACTCAATTAATCTGCAACACAAATGAATCAATAAAATGTACTAAAAATAAATTTGTTTCCGCTTACAATGATTCCGGCAACTCATGTTCGTTCTTATAGATCTCTGTTGAGGTTCCTGTGCTACAGAAACTTCGGTTTCTTCTTCTGCTACCATTCGAAAGGCAATACTATCAGCCCAATTCTAAATATTCTCACGGAATAATTTTCTCTCGGATTTTTTTGTTCCCTCGGAAAAATTACTCCAATTATGTTCTCCTAGGGAGAAGAATAATTGGGGGAAGAGGAATTTCGAATTTTCGAAATCAGCTATTTTGGCAATTGGCATGGTATACACGGATTTCTAAACTGGCTAAGGAAATTTAGAAATGCAAATATTGTGAAGAATTCCTTTTTAAAAAAAGAAACAAAATGTAAAACAACGTTTAATGTTGCTTTTCATACGTTTGTGGCAGAAATTAAGCGAATAAGAGCCACAGGAAAATAAACACAGGATTATGAGATAGTACATATACGCTTGAGTTGCCGCAAACGTTATCTACAATTTTTGTTTGTATATTTAATTTGCTTTCTGCTGTTTGCAGATTTAAAAAGTATTATAGAATAAACAAGCCCGAAACTCCTTACATCGCACACTCAGCAACTCAAAAATACAATTTCATGATGGCCTTGCATCAAGTTTAAAAACAGCCATATCTGTTGAACATTTGTACTTTTCGATCTAAAATACATCGTATTCTAATATAACATTATTTTAGTTTAGTATATACTTACACAAGTTAATAGTTTTCCTATAAAAATACAAGAAACATTCAATTTTATCCCGCGCTCCTTTCAGTTTAGCTGTTGAAAAAATTCCTTAAATGACAACGAAATCTTCCTTTTCCTCAAATTCGTAATAGCTACTTATCTCCCTTAACTGGTTTTCCCTTTTTCGAACATTATTCAGAAGAAGAGGAAAGGGAGGAGTGAAAAAGTTCCCAAGGATTTTTTATTCAGAATACGAGGAATGGGAGAGGGGAAAAAATTCGTGCGGAATTTTCATTTAGAATTGGGCTGTATACATTTTTATTGTTAATTTATTTAATTTAACAACTTTTTTATTAAAAACTATTATTTTTCATTTATTGATTACAAAAATTAGTGCCAAAACAAGACATAAAATAGCAACACAGCTGAATTCGAAAATTCGAAATCCCTCTTCGCCAATTTATCTCTTCACTAGCGAAAGAGAATTGGCGGAAATTTTCCTGGCGAACAAAAATTTCCACAAGGAAAGAAATCCGAGCGGATATTTAGAATCGGGCTGAATACATTCGATCAGTCGTACTACATTGTAATTCCCTATCCGTACATAACCTTACCGTCCAATTGAATTTGGTTATTCTCCCACGATAAACATACGACTACAGTGACCAATGTTTTTAGCTTTAAGCCGATGGTGGCCAAATAATTAACAAATTATATTTTATAGTAGTGTTGCTGCTTCACTGTCGCAAGATGTAAAAAATACCATTGATCAGTTCACTCTGTTCACGCAAAACACTGCCCGAAGGTTTGGGGACCATTCAGACAACATCTATAAAAACCATTGTATTTACAACGCTACTGCACAATTTCAATAGATGCTTCAAACTGTTCTGAGAACTGGAATACGTGTGGATTGGAAACACGTCCTTTCCTAACTCCCAAAAACAGTGGGATGTATATTTGGAATGCCAGCTATTATATTGATCCTATCCAGGTAAAATTTTTTCTATATATATATGTCGGCGTATTTATATGAATTGTAAACCTTGCTATGTTATGTAACGAATTACTTTGTTCATTAAATGAAATCATTTTGAATCTAAGTACGTTGTAAATATAATTTTCTTACTGGATCAAAGTGTACGTTGAGTACGTCAGGTTGTCATGTTTTTGGTTATAGGAAGCGAGGTGAAAGCATATCGCTTTACCGAGTGTGCTCCTGTCATAGTCAATGTCAGAAGGCTATAAAATTGTACTTTGATTATTCATTCTTCATTGGGAGATATAGCTGAACAGACTTGAAGAGGCAGTCGTACATTACGCATTGAAAAAAGAGAACATGGAACAAACCTCAACAACACAGGAAGACAATTTGAATTTTAATGGCGCTGTTAACCAAGCGCCCGCATATATTTATATAAGTATTTCTTTGTTCAAAAAAAGTGTTTTATTTTCAAACAATACTAATAATAATTAAATATAGGTAGTGTGCTGACGTGCTATAGTCGGCATCCCGCCGAATGTATTTCTGCCATAAAAAGTTTTTCACGAAAATTTGATCAGTATTACCCGTTTGGAGTAAGAGGACATCTCGCTCCCGCAATGTGAAAATTTTGCGGAGTTTATAGCTTGGCTTCCTGAGCATAACAGCATGTTTTAGCCCTCAAGCCGCATGGGAATTTCACAAAGTGTCTATATAGTGTTCTCTAACCTTTGTACCTTCCTTTATTTCGAACATTTCTTCATCAACGTCTGATTCTTCTGTATGTTCTGCAGCCTCTTTATTTTTTTCTTGTTGCTTAACATGCGTTGGCTCCTCTATAAGCTCTTCTAAATCAATATCTGCAGCCATACCATGTTTCAAAAGAATATTATGAAGAATAATGCAAGCATATATAATATTGCATGTTTTTATGGGACTATAATGAAGAAGGCGATGTTTCGAAAGGCATCGGAATCGCGTTCTCAAAGCACCAAAAGCTTTCTGAATTGTGTTAAGTCCTTTGGCGTGCAGATTATTAAACTTTATTTCCTTGGGATTGAAAGGCTCTGGTAGTGGCGTTAATAGCCATGGTTCTACAGGATACCCTTTGCCACCTAACAAAAACGATTTCTTATCTCTTTGTTTCTTGTAACTTTTACATAAATGTGTTCGTATTTTTGTATTCATCCAGATGTCTGATCGACTGCAACAGCCTGGAAATCTAGCATTGACTGCCCTAAATATGAGACGGTGATCGCATATCTGTCGGTATATTTAAAACCAACAATTTTTAACAAAACATTGTACTAAATAAATAAAGTAAATATAAACTTGCCGCTTCTACATTCATACTAAAGGTCCCGCCTTTGTTCATAAAGTTACCAGGACAACCTTCAGACTCCGCTTCGGATGGTTGTCTTATGCCAACGTGTGTACAGTCGATTGCTCCGACTATATCCCTCAATCCAAATTTTATTTCAAATCTGTGTGAACAATACGGGAAAACATTTATGAAACTATGGGCGGTTACGGCTGGGTAAGGAGAGTGACGACTAGCAATGGAAGCATCGTTACAACAGCAATTTTATTTCAAGCTCACCCTTTTTTAACGTCCGAAATATCTTTTTCACTCATGGGAAATTGTATTTCCTCCTTTGCTTTTACGGTAACAATCAATTCAGATACAGTATGGATAGACCGTGATATTGATGGTTGGCTCATTGGAATTGTATCACAATTTTCCATCATTTTTTGATGTGAGCCATGTTTATAAAAATAGAGGCACGCCAAGAATCGAAGTGTGAATGGAATACTCGTTTTTTGATCGTGCGCCTCCAAATCTTGTATCAGTGATTTACACAAAGATTTCGGAAATCCAAAGTTCTGTATGAAGGTATATTCATTCATTGTAAACGGATCACTGTTATCCCGCATACTCCTGAGCAGTCTCTTGCGCTCCAACGCTTCTCCCTCCTCCATTAGGGCTATAAGAAGAATTAAAAACTCTTCCATTATAGTTTACAATACGCCAGTCTTCCGATTTTCTAAATTCGGATTTGATCGTAAACGCAATGGCGGCAGAATTATACAGGAAAGGTGTTAGCTGACAAAGTTGCAACTCTCACTCGTATTGGTACAAAGTGTTTGTGATTCTTTATTTCTACACAAAATCAAATTTTATCCTTGGTTGAAACAAATTTTCAAAATATACAACTTTTTCATTTCCAAGGAAGTAGTTATAGTAAACAGAATTACCTATATCGATAATAATCAGCTGTCGCTATATACTTAGTCGATCACATGGTTCAATAATAAGGTTGTATCATTTCATCAGCTGATTCAATTGCAAACAGCAGAATCTAAGCCAGCAAAATGTAAACAAGCGTGATTTGCATTTGCAATTTTATGGTTTTTCTAATGCTTATATTAAAAACGATTGCAAATATGGCGACATCATTCAATAATAATCACTTTTCAACCATGCTTGCACCACATAATTTCTCACAAATTAAAATTTTTCTTGTTTCCCTTCCCTTCATTGGCTAACACCAGACATTTGCTTTTGACAATCTTTACGCCAGTATGTTGTTGCTTTAGAGTTGACTTTACCTCATTGTTTACCCGTACTAGTTTGGCATCTTCTTTCGCGAATCGGAGTGGAAGGCAGTGGATGAATGTACTCCGAGAGAGTGTAATGAAGGAAATCGCGTTCAGAGTTGTTTTAAAGTAAAAACTGCAACTAAAAACTTCAATTTAAACTTAAATATACATTCTATAGTAACTGATAACGTGTTATAACTGCTTTATATTCAAAAATTTGGGAGTTTCAAGTCTTCATGCTCAATATTGCAGTACTTAAATTTGATTGTTTTATTACTGCATACAACACACCCTGTGTGGTTTGTGTGTGTGTGCAGATTCGGAGTAAGTTGCGCTACTAGTAGACATATACTATGCTTTACCTTCTAATTGTTCCATGCGGAGAAGATCAACGCCCGTTCCGAAGCCGTCAATATCTGTGTCTACAACAACCACATAAAAATGACAGAAAGTTAACTTTGCTTGCAAATATCTTGCAAACTACTAAAAATATTGGGTTTCCCCGATATCGACATATTTTTTTTTTAGTGGTTTAGGTTACTCTCGCACCGTGTAGGTTGGAGAGGACCCCGAAGAGATAATTATTAGGCCCAATCAATAGATTATAGCGCCATCACCAATTACGCACAGTGTGCTTTATTCTTATATATTTTTCGCGTTACCAATGTTTTCAAATATTCAGTATTTCTTTCGTTATAATTGAGTTCTTATTTCCGTTTTGTTTAATTGGTATTACGTTTAATTGAGGATTATGGTATCAAATTTGTAGTAGTTTAAATCCATTTGCTTCTAAAGCTGATCTGGCATTTTGTTTTTAGTTCCGTTATCAAGCTTTCCACTTTACGTTAAATTACACATTTTTAATGTTCCGTTATTAACATTATTTATGGTTGGGATTGCAAAAACGATCCTTAAGACAATCTCAAGGAGGCTCTGCAAATCCCAACTCCACTAATTTTGGAAAGGTGTGCTTGAGCTATCCTTCAAGTCTATTTCTTTGCATCTTAGCCACACACAAGCCTGTTTATTAGTTGGCTAAGCTGCTAGATAGCTTCGCACAACCTCATTGTTTACCCGTACTAGTTTGGCATCTTCTTTCGCGAATCGGAGTGGAAGGCAGTGGGTGAATGTACTCCGAGAGAATGTAATGAAGGAAATCGCGTTCAGAGTTGTTTTAAAGTAAAAACTGCAACTAAAAACTTCAATTTAAACTTAAATATACATTCTATAGTAACTGATAACGTGTTATAACCGCTTTATATTCAAAAATTTGGGAGTTTCAAGTCTTCATGCTCAATATTGCAGTACTTAAATTTGATTGTTTTATTACTGCATACAACACACCCTGTGTGGTTTGTGTGTGTGTGCAGATTCGGAGTAAGTTGCGCTACTAGTAGACATATACTATGCACAACCTTCCCGTTGGACGACACAAACACGAATCCGATATCGACATTTTTAGTGCAGCCAACTGTAAACGTTAGATGTAAGTATTACCAAAGATTTCAACTAAAATGGAATGTAACAGGGTCCCCTTATGAAAAAAAAAAATTAATTGGTTGGTGGTATGAAGAAATTGTTTGCAATGTCACCCTGTGTCAACTGCTTTATTCACAAACCATAGTACACTATGGTATGGTATGATATATGTCTTGGGGAAAGCATTCAACAATCATACAAAATCAAATGGCTCGGGAGAACTATTAACGCAAGCCTTGCAATCAAAGATTACGTGAAGAACATTAAAAACGGCACCAAGTCGGCTACAAACTTACCAAAAAAAGCCGGTCCTAAAACAGCTGGTCTAAAAATCTGCAAAACCTTCATCCGTTCCAAAATGCAATATGCCAGCACCAGCTACGCAAATCCACCAACAACAACTACAAACCATAGCTAATGAGTAGCTGAGACTTGCAAGATATGCCTTAGCATGCGAACTTGCTCCCATCTATAGGGCCACCTGGCTGGCTGCAAAAGTACTAATGAAGCAATAGTTCATTAACTCGGAACTAAGGGACGACTCGACAAACGGAACCCCCATCAATTCGAGCTATAGTCCCACTTACCGTCAATTTAAATATATTTTGGATCAAATTTACACAAACGTGTAATTTACAATACACAAAAAACTAACGCTATATGAATGGGAACTCGGAAGATCCAAAAGCAATATAACTAATGAGCAATTGAAAGGCATATATGATGAAAAATTAACAACGCTTCACAGCAAGAATTTCATTACTATATCAACTGACGCATCAGTCAGCGAAGCTAATGTGGGCTGTGCGGTACAGGACATAGCTGGAAACGTCTTAGTAGCGATACTGCAAGCAGTTGAACTTGCAAACAAAAACAAGTGGACAAAATCAGCAATCCTCACCGACAGCCTTGCCATCAATCTACTTAGAATAGCCAAAACACAAAACTACATAATAGCCAAAATCCACCACACCTTGGCCAACTCCAATATTCAGCAGATGGAAATCATTTCACATTTATCCACGGATTGACAAAAAAAAATATTTACTGAAAACAGACATAAACGTGATGCGGTTTTTTACTCCATTGCCTTTGTTAAATCAAAAACTTAGTAATATAGCTAGCACGGTCGTTATGTATTTTCTAGATTGCTATGTAGCCAAAAATCCTTACCAGTTCATGTAACCGCCATGCTGACCACATGGTAACTCTGTTTAACGTATAATAATAAGATGGTCTAATAGCAAATGTAAGTGACGCTTTCAAATTGCTGGTAGATAATTCACCACCATACCTGCTAGTAAAATTCTCAAGTTCACTGTTTCAATTAAATATTTGTAGAAAAAAACCTTTAATAGTGAGTATGAAGGGGATTCATTTAAGTATATCTATACTACTTATAAAATAAAATCGCTAAAAAGCTATGTACGGAATTGGCTTCGCACAGAATGCTCCGATTCGAAAGCGGGTTTTTGCATTTTAAAGCTTAGCTGTGGGAGATGGACTTTTTTTTATATAATGTGACGGAACATATAAAGGGGGCGTGGCAATCGGACAAAATGTGGTAAAAAAAACCTAAATTTTTGGTTTACACAGCCACACATCATAACCTAATCAACCGATTAGAATGAATCTTCCTTGAAGTTAAACTTTGAAATATTTGCTTTCGTTCTGCATCAAAAAAAAATAGTTGATTTCTTTCTAATTTAACCAAAATTGTTTAAACAAAAGCAGCACTTTTTCCAAAAAAAATCTGTTTGTGTGTTTGTTCGCTGCGAACCGAATAAGTTAGCGTGCTTTAAGCGACAGCTGTGGTGAGCCATTCATTTGATGAAAGAAAGAGCTCGGTAGCGTTACTTCACTTCGGACGTATGTATGTATGTAATGTTAATTATAAAGTTGTTTTAAACATTATCAACCTGTGTGAAACAAGGTGCGGGTTGCTAGTACATTTATAAAGTGTAAATTTGTATCTGTTTACACACACTGTTATATGAACGAACCATGGCAGAATTAGTAAGGTAGAAGCATTACGACATACATACATCCATACATAAACTTTGCATGTGTTTTGTTTTTGTAATTTGTGAGTTGAATGTCAAAATCGCACTGAGAAATGAGTGTACTGTCAAAATTCAAGAAAAAAGTAAAAATCAGCCGGTGTAATAACACGACCTGTATTATTGGATCAAGGAACGCACCCGGCAATCTTGTTTGATAAATTTTTCGATCAGCTGATTATTTGTCAACAAATTACAACCGCAAACGCTTCTAGCATATGAGTTGCCTCTGCCTCTGTCCGTCTATGTGATGGATTGACCCTCCTACGCTTGCGCTTCTTTTCAGTTATCTAAAACATAAAAAATTATACATAAAATTGCATGAATTTTGAACATTTTGTTGGTAACTTGCCTCTTTCATTCATTTTCTCAAAATTTGCGCCAAGTAATAAAAATATAAATCACAAACGGTGAACCGCTGTCGTGCGCACATGGTTGAATTTTTTGATTTTACAGGGTTTACACACTGAAAAGCGCGTGTGAATGTATCGAATTTGTGTAAACTATTTTTCATACAAAAAATTACAGTTCATTTACACACTTGATAAAATTATACGTTTACACGCTTTATAAGGTATTTATAAGGTTAAATGAATCCCCCTATTGTATAAAAATAAAAGTGCTACCAGCATCAAAACTCACGAATTAAATGCAAATATCTACCGTGGTGAATTACTTACCCGTAAATTGATGGTGCAATGTTTCCCACCATTCGTCGAGTTGAAGCTTCTTAATGGCTCCGTCAAAAAGAAGGTCCAAAAGCGACTGTAAGCCCGCTGTCAAATCGCTGGTAGGTAATTCAACATTGCACCCGCCGGTAAAATTCTTAAGTTCACTGTGTTTTAATTGAATATTTGTAGAAAGAAGGTAGCGTGCAAGTTGCAAAAACATTTAATAGTGAATATTGTATACAAATAAAAGTGTAATTGGCATTAAAATAGGCGAATTAAAAGCAAATTTCTCTAGTGGTGAATTACCTACCCGCGACTTTATGGTTCAATATTCCCCCCTATTCGTAGCGTTGAAATTTCTACGTTCTTTGCGGAACTTTGGGTGTAGCATTCGCAAAACACTCATGCCATCTTAGTGGTTTGAGAGTTATTGATTAATGCGCCAAGCAGATACAGTACTTCACCATCGACGTATCCGTCATACGTCAAAATTTAGAGCAAAATCTACTTTGCCGTATCCGTCGAATCTGTTGTTACGCACACAACCACACTCATTCTACTTAGCTGTCAGTTTTTTCACCGTATCGCCGTATTGTATCTGCTTGGCGCATTAGGGATAGTACAGGATGGCGCAAAAGTAATCCTCCTATCAGAAAATGCTATAAATTTTGCGATTGGCCCCTAAAGTCAGTTCTGTTTTGACATTTGTGTAGTAAACACATGCGAAATACACGTTAATAAACAATGTTACGCTACACTGCTCCAGAACCCGGAATATTGCTGACTATTTATTTGACCAATAATCGGTCGGTGAAAAACGGTTACTGCGCAAAAGTAATCCTCCTATCAGAAAATGCTATAAATTTTGCGATTGGCCCCTAAAGTCAGTTCTGTTTTGACATTTGTGTAGTAAACACATGCGAAATACACGTTAATAAACAATGTTACGCTACACTGCTCCAGAACGCGGAATATTGCTGACTATTTATTTGACCAATAATCGGTCGGGGCCAAACGGTTACTGTGAATGGTGAGCGCTACAGAGCAATGATCAACGAGTTTTTTTTGCCGCAACTTGATGGATTGGGATTGGAAAACATGTGGTTCCAACAAGACGGTGCAACAGCACACACTGCACGTGCCACAACCGATATGCTGAACATCGGAAGCTTACTTTTGCGCCACCTTGTACATGATTCAGATTATTCTACACAATATTGTAAATTACCTACCAGCGATGGGACAGCATCCACGTACATTCGCCTTCGGAACTCCTTTAGCAACACCTTACATTTTTTTTTTACCGCAGGCGTAAATTAATCGATTATTTTCTATGAATGGTAACTTTCAGGGCTGCCCTTACTGTTCCTATAGTTTATTTACATTAAAACTATATAAACATTTAAATATATCAACTAATTTACTAATCATTCATGTCAGATAAATAAGAGACAGATTAGTAAGAACACTTGTGTGTTATGTGCAAAATTTAAAATCAAATCAAATTTTCACTAACGTAATAAAAGATTTAACAATATTGGAAATAACGCTTAATATAATCAACAGTTTACAAAGCAGCGCAGAGTGGGAAAATAAGTTTTGAAGAATAATTTCGAAATTTAGAACAGATTCATTTATTGCGGAAGCCAACCACTATCACAGGCATTTACATATGCACAGTACATGCCGGCAAAGGAAGTAGAAGTGTGTACAATACAATATCCCGTGTGGTCTAAAATCCCTTTGCGTCTAAAGTCCATTGCAGAAAAAAGAATCTTACAAACATACACGTATTTGGCACAACATGGTTGCACAATCTAAGCTTAGTCAAGTTTTCAATTATCAATCATGGGTACATGCCGTATCAGGAGCCACGGTTGGTGTGTTTGGATTTTATTACTTAGTTTTTTTTATCCAATTAAATTTTATTTAATTTTTTCATAAATATACATTTGTAAATATGTAAAAATATTAATCAGGGAGGCTGCATTGCGATGAGTACATTCTATCCATTAGACACGGTGCGTGCGCGTTTGCAACGTAAGTTTAATTTCCAACTGATTTGAACTTTGTACCCTTCTATGCATCCATACATTGCATTACCTCATAGAACAATAGTATCACAAAGCTTATAAGATATAATTTTGATCAATTACCTTTTTTCACAGTTGAAGATCCAGATGAAAATGGTGCGGCGCGTAACACCTTAAAAGTGATTAAAGAAATAATTCACTATGAAGGCGTTCAATCGCTTTACATGGGGCTAGGTCCTGTACTACAAAGTTTGTGTATTTCGAATTTTGTATATTTCTACACATTCCACTGGTTAGTTGTAGTACATGCAAACAAATTTACCTAATCCGAGGGTACTAACAAAAGTTCTCTCTGTTGACGACACTCAGTGGCTTTGTTAAAAATTAATATACCAAATTTATACAAAACCAAGGTCTGTATTTCAGTATAACTGTGTTTAATCTGCATCCAAAAAGAAATACAGACTAATCAGAGCTAAGTACTATTGCCACAACAACCTCAAAGGAAACGGGTAATAAGGGGAAAAAAGAGGTTAATATTGATCGGACGAAGCTGCATCACTGAATCAACATATAAGCTTTTTGATTTGAACGACCAGTATAACACTGTTTAATATATATCCATTACTCGGTATTCCGACCAAGCAGCGCATGAATTAATTCGCAAACACTCTAGTCCGATCTCTGGCATCAACGAAGGGGGGAAACTTCTAAGAGCCAATCGGATATAATTTATGCTGTGAACTCAAAACTAGATAAGCTGAAAAACAAAAAATGTTTAAGACTTTTGAAAGGATGATGGCTTAACGAATCTATTGAAGTCAAAATAATTTAGTTTGGTTTTTTTTTCTAGTCAACCTAGCGAATTTTTGTCAGTCCTCCGTATTTTTTATTTGTTGTAACTTGAGTTATTTTTTATACATTTATTGTAGGTTAAAAGCACTTGCCAACAATAAACAACAACAATCCGCCTTAAAAGATCTATTTCTTGGTTCAATAGCTGGAATCATAAATGTTTTGGTAACCACTCCATTTTGGGTTGTAAATACACGCGTACGCATGCGTAATGTAGCAGGCAAATCAGAGGACAACAAACATTATAAAAATCTAGTCAGTGGTCTCTTGTATGTCGCTAAAACAGAAGGACTAGGCGGTTTATGGTCGGGTACTATACCATCATTAATGCTTGTTTCTAATCCTGCGCTACAATTTATGATGTATGAGCTATTAAAGCGTCAAATAACAAAATTCAAAGGGAATGATATATCAAGTATGGGATTCTTTACGATTGGTGCACTTGCTAAAGCATTTGCTACGGTACTCACATATCCATTACAACTGATACAAACAAAACTACGCCATCATTCAAATGCACCGGCCACAAAGAGTGATCAACCATTAACATCTAAACACCTATCAAATGAAGGCGCCTTTAACAAGATGATGCAAATATTGTTGAGTATATTACAGCGTCACGGTTTTAAGGGTCTATTCCGTGGTTTGGAAGCAAAAATATTACAAACGGTTCTAACAGCAGCGCTTATGTTTACAATTTATGAAAAGATTGCAGCTACTGTTGGTATTTTACTGACGAGAAAGCCGGGATCGTTGCTAAAATAGATTTTATGACGCAGCTTAAATTTTTTTTGTAGAAATTCCTTAGCACAAACATGCATGTATGCTCATATGCATTTTAATTTATTGTTTTTATTGTTATTGTGGTGCTGTATTAGTTTAGTTATATATGTACACACTTTCTTAAACGGGATTTAAAAGATAAAAAAAAAATAATAATGAATGGATTACACCGCGTTAACCACATTCTGTCCTATGAACCAAATACACTTTTTCGGAAACGGGAGAAAAAATAAAAATACACGTGTATCGGCGATTTTCATGTACACGTCAGAATTTTTTTTTATAAAGGTCGATCCAAAGTCGATTTTTAACCTTTTTATTTTTTTCGATCCAAAGTCTTTCACACAGGCGGACAGACGGACACTACGACCTTTATACTTTATGGTTCATAGGACAGAACTAAAGCTCGTTTTTGTAACGCAGTGTTATATGAAGAAAATATTTACAGTAGGTGAAAAAATAACAAACATGCTAATCACATTCGTTCTGGCTACTAACATACTAACATAGTATCCATTTTTTCTTAAGCTCATTTATTATAAACTAAGAATTTAATTCTTCTAACGGCTTTGTGGGAGGTAAGTGAAACCTTTGGGGATTGGATGGTTATTGGCATATTTTCTTGGTTTAGAGATAGTAGGTAACCTCGTTGTTAATTAGCACTCTCTCAGGTTTGTTTTTCTCAAGAAACAAAAGAACATTCAACAATTGAAAACAAGGAGCCTTGTTTTTGTTATTGTTGTGGTAACGACAAAAACATTCCCTGAACTTGGACGGATTTGAACCCGGTACGCTCCGGTACTGCCCGACTGTCGTGGTAGCGATTTATGACCAGTGAAACCTTCTAAGGCATGTAACCCCTCCTTCCGTAAGGAAAAAAAAAAAAACCCCACAACAGCCGGTTCTATCGTACCGGAATGACTCGGATTTTTATATCCGACCAAGGGCTGTTATTTCGACACTAACCTGTCCGTAAGGAAGGATAAGATGGGTAGTGAGAGGTGAAAGACATCATATCCGAAGATAAACCATCGAGTTGCACGTCATTACCTTTGTGCATATATATTAGTCGCCTCTTACAACCGGTATGCCTACCTTGGGCATATTATAAATCCCTAACCCCCAGGGGCAAGTAAGGAGCCTACATTTTGAAAAGTTACAACTAAATATTCTTCACAGAAAAATAAAATAATGATATACATACAAATTATCCGAAATCAAAAAAAGTTTCGAAATGTATGTAACTATTGCCTTTATTGAAATTATATCGCCACAGTTTTGTCGTCGATGTTTTCATCAGCTTTGTCAGCTTCAGTTACTTCTTCAATATGGTTTTCAATTTGTGATTCACATTTTTCTGGTTTATTTACATTTGCTAATTCCACCAAATTATATTTTTTATATTTTAAATAACCCTGTAGCACAGATATACAACATAGTCCTTTGATTACTTCAACTACTATAGTTCGTTCGGGATTTTTCAGATCCACACGATTATTCATATTCAATGTTTGGACTAGTCCAGCCAATTCGTGTATAACATCATCACGTTTTATCGAATTATTATAACGTTTGTTGAACACAATAGCAAAGGAAGTACTCTCTTTTAAAAAATATTTATCAAAAAGGCCATTACAAGCTTTTACGATATCGGTCATATTAGCATGGCACACGACTTCCACAGGTACTAATCTCAAAAGATATCGCGTCCTTTTCTCCCCTGTTTGAGCTATATCGGTGATTATTCGCGTACCTATCTCCACTGGATTTAGGAGCGTAGTGCTGATGAAAACACAATTTGGGGCACCTGTATCGACTTGCCGGAAACGTCGTTTAAGGACGGGGTTCACCGCCTTTTGTGTGGCTTTTGAAGCATCAATTTCTTTCTGCAGTTCATCTGCTATATCGCAGCCGCCATCATTATCAGAATTTACTTCTTTATCTGTAGCAACTTCCTCTACCGTTTCGTTGGTTTTGGGTGGGCCATATAGGTCGTCCGCATAATGGTCAAGCACATTAAGTGCTTCCCGTACACAATCCTTTTCATGAAAATTACAGGTGGCTAGGAAACCACGCTGTCCAGATTCCATAAACTGTCGTTTGGAGGAATAATAATTTTTCTTTTGATTTTTGAAAGAAAACCTTGGTTTCTTGGCTGGTGTGGCAATCATGCTTTATTAATTATTTAAATTTTCTATTGTTATAAATGTTTTGGGCACATGTGTTAAAAAATATATTTTATTTTTGTTGTTGTTTTTGCTTTCTACAGTGTTGCTTTTGCTAAGCTAAGGTATGTGGCACATACTCAGTATTTATTGAGGTGATCCACTAATCGCGATATTTAACGACTATCTAGCATGCTATATTGATGGATCGTGATACGGAACGTTAAATATTTTGGGGTACAGTGATAGTCAAATTTAGGTATTACTTGAATTTAGTTGTAGCAACGTCAACTGTAAAAACTGCACTAAAAATGTCGATATTGGTACCAAGAGACGCGTTTCGATCCCAGGAATTTTCTGTCATTTTCATGTGGTTGTTGTAAAGAAAGATATAGGGTGTTTTCAAAAGTGTGTTCTGCGTAGAAATACTGGGGATCGGCGTTGGACCGCCTAAGGGTTATTTTTTTGAAGCGCCCTGGGGGAAACCCATTATTTTTAGTAGCTTAAAAGTTATTGGCAAAAAACCAAAAAATTACCCGAGTCCGATCCCAAATAGGTGGCTTGATCCAAGGTATTTATATGTAGAACACCTTTCTGCGAAGGCGGCCTTCGGCCGCGCTTCAACAAAATTAGCCTTAGCCGGTCCGACACCGGCTACGCTATCCCCAGTATTTCTGCGCAGAACACACTTTTGGACTTTTCAGAACACCCTATATCTTTGTCTACAACAACCACATGAAAATGACAGAAAGTTGTTAACTTTGCTTGCAAATATCTTGCAAACTACCAAAAATAATGGGTTTCCCCCACCGGATTTTGGTTCCTGGGATCGAAACGCGTCTTTGGGTACCAATATCGACATTTTTAGCGCAGTTTTCACAGTTGACGTTGGATGTAAAGTATTACCTTTTATATAAGCCATCTGTCAAAAAATCTCTATCTAAATTTAAGCCATACTTTGACTATGACTATGACCCAGAATTTTTAAATATTTGGCTATCTGTATCCGCTGAAATAAGATCTCGAATCGCAATATCGTTAAAAAGTATTACCTTATAGCATCAGTTTTCACGATAAGTCATACCACGTTTGTGTGTATTCAAGTGAATGGTTTGGATTCACATCCCAAACCACTGTATGAAGAGGATTGATAGAGAAGAGGGGAAATTTTTCGTACTGTACATCTCTGAAAGTATTTATGGTGGAGTATTGAAAATTGAAAGGAGTTAAACTTCGAATACCTCAAGAAAAAGAGGATGGAGGGAGAAGCCAGTGTATCGTTTCCCATACAAATGAGATTTTTTGTATTTTGGGAGTATTCATGGTAGAATACTGAAATTGGTACAGTTGTTAGCCTCATATATCTCTAGCATCTCAAGAGAAAAGGTGGACAAGGGAGAAAGAGGCGTTACACATTTTGATATTGTCTAAATATTACTCCGCAACTGTTTCCACGAGCTTTGTAACATTTGGTGTAGAAATCCGCTAGGAATAGGGATAGGGATAGAAAAAGTGATAGGCATAGGCACTTTTTCCAGAATTGTATTGTATTGTATTGTATTTTATTAAACATTTTCTTGATGCATACTTATTAACCTAAGATTACAATATTACATTAAATAATCAAACTACTATGCAGCATAAGAAAAGCGTGTGGCATTTTTATATTAAAGTTTAACATAGTTCTAAATGCCAGTCCTAGCTTTGGTATATTGATTTGTGTGGGGTGTACAAAAATAAAAATATTATGAAGAGTTTAAATTATACATTAAATTAAATCATCAAAGATATGAAAGAGAAACAATAATAAATATTTGCAGCTTCCTAAGGTAAGTACGGTTTATAGGGTCGCCCTCAGCATCGTTTCTAACTCAAAGTGATTATAACCAAAAAGATACAGCTTAACTTCTTTTTTAAATAAGTTGACATATTACCTGTACAGTGGCAGGAAGGGAGTTGAAAAATTTGCACGACGTGTATGTGTAAAAACTTCTAAAGTGCGACGTCCTAGTATGCGGACTTTGTACGGTCGGAAGTAGATTTCTTCGTAAGTTGTAGACTTCCGAAGGAAAGCTTTCCAGATAGCCACACCTTATAAAGAATGTTTTTAAAACTTTGTATAAATACAAATGTCGACACGGAAGTATATCTAGTTTCCTAAAATATGGCATAGAGTGAAATCTGTAGTTTGCACTACAGATGCGCCTTATAACCCCCTTTTGAATTGTTACAGCTGCTGACAGCTTATTAGCCGAAGCGCCGTCCCAGCATGTGATACCATATTGCAGTTTAGATTGAAATATTCCGTAGTAAACTGTTTTTAAGGTGAACATAGAACATAACTTTTTCAGACGATAAAAGTGACGAGTGGTGTAAAGAAAGTATTTTTTTAGAGTATTAATGTGCTCAGACCAACTCAAGCGGTTGTCTATTGTAACTCCTAGGTATTTGAAATTCTCAGCAACTTCAACCCCGAAGCAGCTCTCACTACAGTTTCTATTGCAATCAAAAGATTTCATCGCGTCACTTCGAGTGCACGCTATATGATGCATGTTAAAACGAGAGCATACTGCAGAGTGAAATATGACATCATAACTTGGCTGTTCTTTGAGAACATGACCAAAATACGTAAGAATCTGGCTTCAAACTATCGTCCTAACTCTAAAATTACTAATATTGCTAAATTATTTGAAAAAATTATTAGCTTCAGAATATCATTTGCTATCAAACCCTATATTTCGTATACTCAACATGGTTTTATATCAAGCAGATCTACGGTCACCAATCTGACTGTTTTCTCAAATTTTTGCATTTCTGCCTTTGTGGATGGCTTTCAGGTAGACACAATCTATACTGATTTGTCAAAAGCATTTGATAGAGTGTCTCACGACCTATTAATTAAAAAACTTGAAAAATTTGGTTTTCATTCTACTTTCTTGTCATGGGTTAAATCATATCTAATAGATAGAATTAACTATGTTGTTGTTGATGGCGCAAAATCATTTTCATATAGAGCTACCTCTGGGGTTCCTCAAGGTAGTATCCTTGGTCCTCTATTCTTTGTTATTTTCATCAATGATTGCTCAGAATGTTTTACTCTGTGTGAGCATCTACTTTATGCCGATGATTTAAAAAGTTTTAAAAAAATAACAAGTTGCTCTGATATTGAAATAATGCAAAATGAGGTTAACAAATTCCAGGAATGGTGTGATCGAAATATGCTAATGATTAATATCGAAAAATGCTGCTCGGTCACCTACAGATTGCCACTCTTATCTTCGTACTCTATTTCTGGATCTGTTCTCAGTTCCAGTTATAAAATCAAAGACCTTGGGGTAGTTTTTGATTCGAATTTCACGTTTATTGATCACCTGAATTACATCATACCTAAAGCATATTCCTCTCTGGCGTTCATTAGACGAAATAGTTCGGAATTTAAAGATCCTTATACTAAAAAATTACTGTTTAGTACATTTGTAAGGGCCAAATTGGAATATGCTTCTATAATCTGGAATCCGTTCTATGTAGTGCATTCCAATAGACTTGAACGTGTACAGAAAATGTTTTTGAAATTTGCATTATCCAGTATTAGGTTTATCATGCCTATTCCGTCTTATGTTCCGCGTTGTAGATTGAGCAGTCTGCTTACTCTTGCTAGTAGGCGATTGATTTCTGGATTAGTTTTTATTCGAGATGTCCTCAATGGGACTATTGATTGCCCGTTCTTATTGCATTGTATTAAACTCAATGTTCCAGCTAGAAACTTGCGACACCATGATTTATTTGCTATTGACCTCTGCAAAACCAGGTATGCTCAAAATGAACCAATTATCAGACTACTAGCGGAATTTAATTTGTTATGTAGAGTAATAAATTTAGATATATTTGTAAATCGCAATGTATTTAAAGAAAAACTTTGTTTGTACTATTTTTAATATAATTAAAACCTATTTACGCCTTAGTCTGTAAGGTTTGTAAACCATAGACTCAATAATAAATAAATAAATAAAAATACATAAGTCTAGTCTCACTACTTACAATCAGTTTGTGTGAAGCGAAATTTATATGTCCAAGTAGAAGTTTCTAAGGCTGCCACATGGCCATTTAAGTAGAGTTCAAAGAAATTATGACAGCTCACGAGGCAAAAACAGCAAAGCAAGCGTGCGTTGTTCTAAAGCTTTTTTTTATCTAAGGTGACTTCGCTTTTGAACGTCGTCGCGTAGAGTCATCAAAATATCCCTATAACTCAACCAAATTAGAAAAACAGACTGTACTTTTGGTTGAGTTGAAATTATTGGGCCCTAGGGATATTTATTGATGTCTCTAAAATAGTTTTATCGTTAAACTTATAAAAGTACTAAGCTAATTAATTCAAATAATGTTTGAACTGAATAATAATAATTAAAGTAAAAAATTCGTGGAAAATGAAAATACTGTAAACCGGTGAATAATATATATATATATATATAACGGATCTGATTTAACAAACGGAACTTTTAACAATTTGGGATGTCGTCTCCATGAACACGTGATTAAGTGTAACCAATTTTTGGTGCCGTTTTTATAATAAAGAAGGAAGTTCTTCCTTTATGAAAAATTTAATTAAAATAAATTGATGTATATCCATGTTTAGTGTAAAAATTTTAAAAAGAAGCAGAATCTGCTACACATGATTCTTGCCTTTCGGTATTATCATTGTGTACTGGTGAGCTAAATAAACATTTGAATCTGATCTTGATGCTAAATTCACATCTACATTGGAATATAACCTGGCATATGAGGAGCTAATCCCAGCCATAGAAATTAAACCTCAAAAAAAAAATATCTAAGCTTATACAAGGTGGCGCAAAAGTAAGCTTCCGATGTTCAACATATCGGTTGTGGCACGTGCAGTGTGTGCTGTTGCACCGTCTTGTTGGAACCACATGTTTTCCAATCCCAATTCATCAAGTTGCGGCAAAAAGAACTCGTTGATCATTGCTCTGTAGCGCTCACCATTCACAGTAACCGTTTGGCCCCGACCGATTATTGGTCAAATAAATAGTCAGCAATATTCCGCGTTCTGGAGCAGTTTAGCGTAACATTGTTTATTAACGTGTATTTCGCATGTGTTTACTACACAAATGTCAAAACAGAACTGACTTTAGGGGCCAATCGCAAAATTTATAGCATTTTCTGATAGGAGGATTACTTTTGCGCCACTTTGTATGATGCTGTCATATAGAGATTTCGGATATTCAAAACTTTAAAGCATTTCAAGCGGATAAAGTATAGCTGCCACTTGGCCAGCTTTTATACATTTTAGTAGAGTTCAAACAAATTTGGACAGTTCTCTAGGCAAAGCTAGCGAAGCAAGCGTACTCCACACACAAAAAGGTTGACTTCCTAAACATCAGTTTGCAATGCAAAACCGCAATACGAAAACCGCAGTGATGCTTTTGCGAGACATTGCATATATAATGATTTTCTTTAGGAATGCAACTTGCCACTTTCATTTATTTTTCCTAATACAATATAAAAATATATGTATTACTTTAAATGACAGCTTCTCAATTGCAAAAAATTTTTAAAAGTGTCAACAAATGTTGTGATGCTCAAATTGCGCATCTGATACTCTCAGGAACGCGCCTAAATGTATGCAGTGGATTTTACCATTGAGCATTATCGACTTTTTAGTTAAGGAACATTTGCCTTTGTACTAATGCAGAGCAACTGTCGGTTAAGAAGTCAGCCAAGTTTGTATAAATTTGCTTGTCAAGCATGGTGTAGGTGATGTATCTCCACGTTCATGATTAAATTATATATGGTTGTCGCAAGCGGCCAACAACACGTAATTATCGCTTGGCAACATACATGATCCAATAATTTATATGGTCGTTTCAAATGACATAAGTGTTGGAGCACTCTAATACTCGTTTAGGAGTATTCTTTGGAGTATGAAACGAAGTATTTCCGTTTTTTGCAGGGTACGAATTGGTGCATGGGGTAGACAGGTTTTGCTAGGGATGACATAGCGTCTTCTTCTTCCTCATCCACACCTTATGTCAAACTATCATATCTTTGTTTTTTGTTTACATTCTTTGTTTACAGTTCTTGGAAAAGCTATTGAGTTCGCTTCGTGTTTTATTTATTTTTAATAAAAATTCGCTGTGAATTGATATTAAACGAGTGCTTTGTGATAACATTTAAAGAAAATGTGTGATTTATGTGTGTGTTATACGTGAAAAGCTTAGAAAATAGGTGAATCGTTTTTGCGCGTTCCTTCTCACATGTGCATTTTGACACAAGAATTAAACGACGTCAAACGGTAATTTCGTGTTGTTGGCCGATTGCGGCGACCATATAAATTATTGGATCATGGCAACATATTGCCCCTATGTCAAATTGCCTATTTTCTAAGCTTTTCACCCATAACACACACACATAAATCACAAAAATTCTTAGCTTTTCCAAGAACAGTAAGCAAAGAATGTAAACAAAAAACAAAGATATGACAATTTGACATAAGATGTGGATGAGGAAGAAGAAGACGCTATGTCATCCCTAGCAAAACCTGTCTACCCCATGCACCAATTCGTACCCTGCAAAAAACGGAAATACTTCGTTTCATACTCCAAAGAATACTCCTAAACGAGTATTAGAGTGCTCCAACACTTATCCTCATTCATATAAAAAAGGTGGACCAATTTACATGGCAATGTCCGGTGATTGGATCACCTAATCCCTCTCGGAGTACTCCGTTTCTTTGATTTTGAACAAGCTATAGACAACCTACGGGAGAGTACTCTCAAAATACTCCCATGGGATTACTCTATGGAGTATTCAACAGCAAAGTGAGAGTGGGAGTAGGTTGTCCTCAAAAAAACACATACTCCCTTCTCGCTTTCGTCTAGAATACTCTATAGAGTAATCTTTTGGCAGCATTTTCAAAGTACGTGGCTAAGCAACAGTAAAAAAAAGACAAAAGTTCACATGTACACATGATTTTGGGGTAGGATTGTCAATTCGCCTTTAAAGCTGCCTGGCGACACGCAAGCATATGCTGCTGGTAGCCATAGCAACGGGTGGTTGTGTGCGTAATCGGGTGATTGTCGTTTGCCCGGCCACCAAACAAGCATAAAGCATCAAGCGCCATTTGTATTAAAAATTCGTAGCGTGCGGACGTAAACATGTCATCGGATGACGATTTTTTATTGCTTGTAACTGCAGTTGTTTTGGCGGAAAAAAAGAAAAAAATTTAAAAAAGAAAATTCTGGATGAAAAGTTTGCATGCAAAACGTAAACAGTTTACGCATGAGAACCTCTTAAAAGAGTTAAAAGCATCATGCACTCGTAGGTTTCAATAAACCGCAACGTAAAATCTTTTTCTTCCGCGAGACTGCTCATTTCACGTTCTCACAAAACTAACACACTAATGCTTGTCAAACACGTTGGCAACGATCAAATAGACCAGCCGTCAAGCGAAAAAATCTAAAATTTTTGATTTTCATCAACGAAAGCCGACAACAAGTACGTGTGAGCACGACTACCCGTCGTTCGCGCCGATTGCTATGGTAACCACCCGTTGCTATGGCTACCAGCAGCATATGCTTGCGTGTCGCCAGGCATGATTTATATGGTTGACGCGAACGGCCAACAACACGAAATTACCGTTTGACGTCGGTGAATTCTTATGTCAAAATGCACATGTGAGAGGGAACGCGCAAAAACGATTCGCCTATTTTCTAAGCTTTTGACATAAGGTGTGGATGAGGAAGAAGAAGACGCTATGTCATTTGAAGCGACCATATAAATTATTTGATCATGGTCGCCAGGCAGCTTAAGAAACTCATAGAAACTTTCATTGACAGCTGGGGTAGGCCTAGTGCACACGGACAGCAGACACATGGTTAGATTTGGCACACTGCTCTTCAGAAACTAATTGAGAAAAATAACGCAAACGCAAGTCAGGCCGAGAGGTTACCGCTACTAGACAGGTACCAGTTAAATGGGTGGTCAGGCTATGGTTGTCGTAGACCCTACCATATAAATTATTTAATCATGTCAACGCGCACAGTGTAAAATAATCTGGCAAGTTTCATATCAGCGCCCAAGTTCGCCATATTTCTTTTGCCGGTTTTTCGTCCATTTCAATTCCGTTCGTCGATGAGTGAAGTTTAACTTTTTGTGTTGGCAGCGTGCTTTGGTACTAAAAATTTACAAGATGGCGTTGAAATAATTTCACTTTTATGTCATCGGCTAACATCCATGTATAATTGAATTATTAGATTTAATTCAAGACTGAAAGGTAAGCAATACATCAGTGTATTGTTTGAATAAATAATTATTTTTGTACTTCAAATAAACATACCTCTGCACGATGTATCTCCAGAGTCACGGAAATGTCCGGGCTTTGGTCGCGTTTTTGACGTGCTAAAGAAACAAATTTGCTGCTCATTAGCATCGTTAGGTTACACCGAAATCCCATACTGTAACCATGGTATTCCAGAGTAGAACATTACCTGAAAAAAAAAAATTACGCTAATTGAACTATCATAACCTAACGTTATACTTTGCTTTGGTTTTAGGGGTGACGATAAAGGATGTACTTGTACAATTTAACCCTGCAAAAGGGTACCGGCGTTACCTATGCTGTGCATGGGAACTTTTCTGGAGGAAAACAACAAGAAGTGATTCTTTCACGTGGGAAGTCACTTGAACTGGTTCGTCCAGACTCCAATACCGGCAAGGTGCACACTGTTTTGTCTGTAGAGATATTTGGGTGCATACGTGCATTGATGTCATTCAGGCTAACTGGCGGAACTAAAGGTTAGTAGGTAGATTTTTATTTGTCTAATAATTTGCACGAATCCCTATTGAATGTTCATCTAATATTGAGCCATTCAATAAGACTTCTGGTAATGATTGTCTATGTGCTAGATTAAAAATCTTGGTGTCGCATTTGATATGATTTTGTGTTATATTGAATTGAAACTCTTGAGAAACATATAAGGAAACTTACTAGCCTAATTATTTTCTCACTTCCTAAGTGCATACTTCGCAAGGGACAAGGGGCTTGAGGTATACTATTAGGGCCATTTTATGTTATAACCATGTGGTTTTTCACAGTGAGGCTATAACCATATTATATATGTCCTCAGAACAAGTTTCGGTAATTGTTCACGACCGCCACCGAGTGCGGAAACACGTCAAAAAATGTCGGGAGGGGTATCAAAAGTCGGATATCGGTTCCAGGAATCATAATCTGGATCTGGAGACCAATTATTTTTTATATTTTGCAAGCAAAGTTACACATTTTCTGTCGTATCCATGTGGTTGTTGTAAGACACAAATATAGGGTGTACCGAAAAGAGTGGAAGTGGGTTCTGCGTAGAAATACTGGGGTTCGCGTAGCTGGTGTTAGACCGGCAAAGTATTATTTTTTTAAATCGCGGGCAAAGGCCGTCAACTCAAAAAGGTGTTCTGCACATAAAAAGTATGGATCACGCCCCAGATTTAGGATCGGCATGACGTAATTTATCGGTTTTTTGAAATAATAAAAATATTTGTTCACCGGAGCCAGATTCTCATTGCTGGGACCGAAAAGCGTCTTCTGATACCAATATCGACATTTTTGGATGAATATTAGCGCTCGGTGGCCGTAGTTAACAATTACACACGTTTCTATGATAGCACTTAAGAATGTTGTTGTTTGTAGCGACAAAAGCCCGTTTTGGGAAGTGTTGTTCAAAATGACTGTTGTTCAACCCGACTGTCGCGGGAGCGATTTGGTAGGACATTGCCATCTCCTAGGGTATGCCAACTTCAAGAAAGCAGAAGATGGGTAATAAGAGGTGAGAGGCATCATATCCGTAGATCAACAATCGAGCTGCACGTCATTAACTTCGTGCATTTTAGTCAGCTCTTATGATGCCTACCACGGGCATATTTTAAACCCTTAACCCGCAGAGGGGAGCGCTTAAACGTTTAGCCCGTTTACAACGCGCGGAATTTAACGTCTAAAAAGAAACCATGATAGATTCAATGTTTGGCCTTACCTGAATCACTAAAACCTTGAAAACAAGCTAACGTTATAATTGTATAAAAACCTGCAAACTATAAATTTTAAATTTCCAATGGAATTTTTTTTTCTTCATATCAGGCTAGGTCTGAGGGCTGTAATAAATAAATAATGATCAAAGATGTATGAAACCACTAATTTATTCAGTAAATAACTAAATGGTAGTTTTATACGACAGCAAGTAATTTCCTAGAGACATAAGGAAACAGGTTAAGCCCTATGATGAGATCTGGCACTATATTACCCTGCCATTTGATTCTCAGATCTCTTCAGTTATTATATTGTAACAGGTTAAACTCCAACTTATACAGACTTAAGCCAACCATACCAAATACTTGTCCTGAATTCGTATGTCCCCTCACGATACTAAACATTTCTACCTGTTGAATTCATTGAAACAATATTTATTTTCCACTTTTCCACTATGATGTCTCATTACCCATCTTCTTCCCCTTTTTTTTTTTTTTTACCAAACCCTTCGGGGAGTGTTTTTGTCGTTATAAACAACAACAAGGATAAAACGTATTTTGACACCCTGCCCGACAGTTTTGGAAGTGTTTTAGAAGTTACATGCTGTCGAATAGAATTACCTAAATGGTAAACATGCGTAGTTACAGCTTACTCTGATGACTCCTATACATTTGACATCAATTTCGGCAGCGGGCTTGTACCACAAGGTACAGAGGACCGGATTCATCGCCCCTACGGGTTAGTGGTTTAGAATATGCCCGAGGTGGGCACACCGGTCGTAAGAGGCGACTAATATGCACTATGGTAATGACGTGCAACTCGATGGTTGATCTACGGATAGGATGCCTCTCATTACCCATCTACTTCCTTACGGAAGGAGGGGTGACATGAACTAGAAAGTTCCACTGGTCATACCAAATCAATCGCTACCACTACAGTCTGGCCGTACCGCAGGGTAGTACCGGAGTGTACCAGATTCATATCCAGCCAAGGACTGTCAGTTCGACAGTACTCCCCAAAACCTTCGGGGAGTGTTTTTGTCGTTACAACAACAGCGGGATCGGATTCATATCCGGTATAGGAATGCCAATATCAGTATAATAGTGTTTGGTGCGCCATGTCCCATACACAGGCAAGAACAATGGAAGAGAGAAAACTTTTGTTTTTTTTTTCATAAAAATTTAGACTTCCATAATTTTACGTAAAACTTATACTTTTGTACAGGATAGTTTTTAAAAGTAAAACTTAAGCACCAAATTTTTTTTTTTTTTCAATAAATCTTAAATTTTTTTGTTCCGAAAGAATACATTGCTATTCTTAAAAATTCAAAATATGTAATTATTTCAAAGGACATCGCCAAATTTCTTAGTTTATAAATGTTTGCCAACAAAAGCTTAATCCTGTACTTACGTACTATTTAAGTTAACGAGTGACTATATTTGTCTAGCCATTTCTATCTACGACACTAGTATTCTACTATTCCATATTTTGCAAAACGCTTCTCCAGCTTTTAGACAAAGAAATAATGTAGTGCGGCAAGAATAATTAGTCTTTCTTACTTTTGTTATTGTTAAGAGTGATAAAATAATAAAGCCAACCTATGCATTCTACAGTATGTATATGGAAACCAAGCATATACATTTGTATTAATTTAATTACTTCTCTTCTATCTAGATTACATTGTTGTTGGTTCTGACTCTGGCCGAATTGTTATACTTGAGTACAATCCAACCAAGAATTGTTTGGATAAAGTTCACCAGGAAACATTTGGTAAATCAGGATGCAGACGCATTGTGCCGGGACAATATTTTGCTATAGACCCAAAAGGGCGTGCAGTTATGATAGGTGCAGTTGAAAAGCAAAAATTGGCATACATACTCAATCGTGACACCCAAGCACGTCTCACTATATCATCGCCTTTGGAAGCACATAAATCGAGTACGTTAACTTATCATATGGTAGGCGTGGATGTTGGATTCGATAACCCATTATTTGCTTGCTTGGAAATTGACTACGAAGATGCAGATAATGATCCTTCGGGTATGTATTAAAATAAGCTTTCCATTTAAATCAAATCAATATGCGCTTTATAGACATGCCAGATGAGAAGAATAAATCTCATGTGGCTTGGAAAAGTGCTAAAACAAAATAAATGACTACTGAACCATTGGTATTTGTATGAAATTCTATTGCAAATACTTCACTGATATGTGGCCAATAATAGAAAAAATTTCAACTTTAATTTATATACACAATTTTGATAAAACTTCACCTTAAAGTAATAGCTTCTTCTTTGCTTTTAGACGTTGTCGAGTTGAGTCAGCAAAAATATCCCTACATCCCAACCAATTAAAAAACAGACTGTACTTTTGGTTGAGGTGAAATTATTAGACCTTAGGGATATTTCTTGCTGTCTACAAAATAGTTTTTATTGGTAAACTTATAAATGTACTAAGCTAATTAATACACTTAATGATTGAACTGGATAATAATAATTAAATAATTATAATACTGTAAACCGGTAAATAACTTATATATAGCGGATCTGACTGAACAAACGGAAATTTAACAAGTGGGGATGTCGTCTCCAGGAACACGTGACAAATTTTTTGTGTCGTTTTATAATAAAGGGTTTTAAGTCGAGTGTTTTTGTCGTTACAACAAGAACAACATTCTGGCCTTTCGGTATTATCATTGTGTACTAGTGAGCTAAATATACCTGACATATGAGGAGATAATCACAGCCATAGAAATCATACCTAAAAAAAAAAAAAAGTATTATCTTTTGAACCAACCAATTATGCACTTTATAGACATGCCAGATGAGAGGAATAAATCTCATGTGGTTTGGAAAAGTGCTAAAACAAAACAAATGACTACTGAACCATTGGTATTTGTATGAAATTCTTTTACAAATACTTCACTGATATGTTGCCAACAACAAAAGTTGTAAGCTAATCTTTATTCGAAACCATTTTTGATAAAAAAAAAGTTGATAGCGACTACTTCAAAACAATATACTTATGTTTGTATTTGTCAAACTTATTAATCAATCAATTATTTCCAGGTGATGCCGCACAACGCACACAGCAAACATTGACTTTCTACGAATTGGATCTTGGTCTGAATCATGTGGTACGAAAATACTCTGAACCACTCGAAGAACACGCCAACTTTTTAATTTCTGTACCCGGTGGAAATGATGGCCCATCTGGTGTTTTGATTTGTTCAGAAAATTATTTAACATATAAAAATTTGGGTGATCAGCATGATATACGTTGTCCTATACCACGTCGCCGTAATGATTTAGATGATCCTGATCGTGGTATGATCTTTATTTGTTCGGCAACACATAGGACCAAGAGCATGTACTTCTTCTTGGTACAAACTGAACAGGGTGATATATTTAAAGTCACTCTCGAAACTGATGACGATGTTGTGTCTGAGATCAAGTTGAAATATTTCGATACTGTACCACCTGCCATAGCAATGTGTGTTTTAAAAACAGGGTTTCTTTTTGTAGCTTGTGAATTTTGCAACCAGTAAGTTAAACAGAAATAATATGAGCCAATCGTATTTCTCAAAAAAATATCTGTATTTATAGCTATCTTTATCAAATTGCACATCTTGGCGACGATGATGATGAACCTGAATTCAGCTCTGCCATGCCGCTAGAAGAGGGTGAAACTTTCTTTTTCGCACCAAGACCACTAAAAAATCTTGTTATGGTTGACGAAATGCCTTCTTTTGCACCAATTATTTCGTCACAAGTAGCTGACTTAGCTAACGAGGATACACCACAACTTTACGTGTTATGTGGACGCGGACCACGCTCCTCATTACGTGTTTTGCGTCATGGTTTAGAAGTCAGTGAAATGGCTGTATCTGAACTGCCCGGCAATCCCAATGCTGTATGGACTGTGAAGAAACGCATTGACGGTAAGTGTAAATGCATATTTAAAATTATTCTTTAGTTTAAGGAGCTACGCAAAAGATTTAAAAATGCAAGTTAAATACGTGTATTTTGTGCGGCTTGCTTGAATTTTGCCTATATTTGTATGACATTTTTTAAATATAAAACTGGTGATTTGGATATTTGTTATGTATACAAAGTACCATTTTCTCTTTTTACCTAATACATAGTTGACACTTTCATACATACCTCATAAAAGTTTGAAATGATACGTAATCACTAGTAGAACAAAAATCAAACACCAGTTCTTTTCTATTTCAGGCGGTTAACTTTTGCATTCTGACTTGACGAGTTACTTTTGCACATGAAATTTAAATAATTTCATTAATGTACACACATTCAGCTTACAAACTGAGCGTGTATACAATTAAGATTGTTTTAAATAGCAAAACAAATATAGGTAAGGCAACATTTCCAAAAAATCATTGATTAATACAATCAGTGTAAAGTTTAAGCTGACACAAGTGATACAGATACTAAACAAAGCGATAAATTATGTTTTTTGGCGGTGAATACATGATGTTACTTATCCGTGTTTCAAATGATATTCTTTGATTAGAACCTTAAGGTTATCTGACTATTCATTGCCAAATTCTGTTTATAAACTTTTACTTTCATACAAATTAAACAAGATAAGATACACAGCGATTCGTTAATTTTTATTTTTTAATATTTTTCAGACGAGTTTGACGCTTATATAATTGTGTCTTTCGTAAATGCTACGCTTGTTTTGAGTATTGGCGAAACTGTGGAGGAAGTTACAGATAGTGGCTTTTTAGGCACAACACCTACTCTGAGCTGTTCTTCTCTGGGCGATGATGCTTTGGTACAAGTGTACCCTGATGGCATACGTCATATACGTTCGGATAAGCGTGTAAATGAATGGAAAGCTCCAGGCAAAAAATCAATTACAAAATGTGCTGTGAATCAACGTCAAGTAGTAATCACACTTTCGGGCAGAGAATTAGTTTACTTCGAAATGGATGCGGTAAGTAAATTTTATTAATCTAGATTTTCTTTTTTTTTCCCCCCGCTTATTGCCCTATATTCAGAAGCTAGTTCTAAACAGTTCTTAAGCTTTTTATTTGGGTAATTTGGAATGTTGTAGCCAGTCCTCGCTTGAAACACTTCAGTAGTGTATTTGTATATATATATTTATTTGAATTTTTCCTAGCACGAAAATTTAAGATAATTATATTAAAAGTTTTAGTCATGACATCATAAGATTACACAATAAAATATTAATAACAGTAATAAATACTTAATAACTAAGATACTTTCATTGGAAGATAGTAGAGAATTGATAGTGTATATAGCCAGTGTGGGTTTGAAATTTCGCTGATTGCAAGGAGATCTTTAAATCATCTAATTCATTATGATGACAAAAACACGAAAAAGAATAATCATGTTGAGACACTTTTGTGTCCTGCAGTGCTGACAATACTTTGAAATCTAAATTTGATATGTATACTAATTTGACAAAAACTATAATAGGATACATTTCTTTTTTGTAGACTGGTGAACTAAACGAATATACAGAGCGTTCAGAAATGCCTAACGAAATAATGTGTATGGCTCTGGGACAAGTACCGGAAGGCGAACAACGTTCATGGTTTTTAGCTGTTGGTTTAGCTGACAACACTGTACGAATTATATCTTTAGATCCAAATGATTGCCTATCACCATGTTCTATGCAAGCTTTGCCTTCACCTGCCGAATCGTTGTGTATTGTGGAAATGGGACATACAGAGAGCACGACTGCTGGTGATGAGCCTGGGGAGCGACCAAATACCACTTCTACAAAAGGGACTATTTATCTAAATATTGGTTTAAGTAATGGTGTACTTTTGCGAACTGTGCTGGATCCAGTATCTGGCGATTTAGCTGATACACGTACACGTTATCTTGGCTCACGTCCAGTCAAATTATTTCGCATACGCATGCAAGGCTCTGAAGCGGTTCTTGCCATGTCTAGTCGTACTTGGTTATCATACTATCATCAGAATCGTTTCCATTTAACACCTCTATCATATGAAACACTTGAATACGCTTCAGGATTCTCCAGTGAACAATGTAGTGAAGGTATCGTTGCCATTTCAACGAATACACTGCGTATTTTAGCTTTGGAAAAATTGGGTGCTGTATTTAATCAAGTTTCTTTTCCGCTCGAATACACCCCACGCGCTTTCGCTATTCATCCAGATACTGGTCGAATGATTATTGCTGAAACTGATCACAACGCTTACACTGATGAAACTAAAAATGCACGTAAACAGCAAATGGCTGAAGAAATGCGTATGGCTGCTGGTGAGGAAGAACGTGAATTGGCTATTGAAATGGCAAACGCATTTATAAGTGAGGTGCTACCTGAAGAAACTTTTTCGTCGCCTAAAGCTGGTCTAGGTTTATGGGCATCGCAGATACGTGGTTTGGATCCGATACATGGTCATACCCTTTTCAAAGTACCACTTGTACAAAATGAAGCTGTTATGTCTGTGTGCATACTGAAGTTCAGTATTGCTGCTGATGGACGATTCTATTTGGTTGTTGGTGTAGCAAAGGATTTGCAATTGAATCCGCGCATAACAAATGGTGGTTGCCTTGACGTCTATAAAATTGATCCAACCTGTTCCAATTTAGAATTTATGCATCGCACCGAAATCGAGGAGATACCGGGTGCATTAGCTGCTTTTCAGGGTCGTTTATTAGCCGGTTGTGGACGTATATTGCGTATATATGATTTAGGAAAGAAAAAAATGTTGCGAAAATGTGAAAATAAACATATACCATATCAGATTGTTAATATACAAGCAATGGGTCATCGTGTGTACGCATCCGATGTACAAGAATCTGTTTTCTTTATACGCTACAAACGCGCCGAAAATCAACTAATAATATTCGCAGATGACACACATCCACGTTGGGTAACAGCGACCACATTACTTGATTATGATACAATTGCCATTGCTGATAAATTCGGTAATATGAGCATACAACGTTTGCCGCATTCAGTGACTGATGATGTGGATGAAGATCCAACTGGCACTAAATCGCTCTGGGATCGAGGTTTATTATCTGGCGCTTCACAAAAGTCTGAAAACATTTCATCTTTTCATGTGGGTGAAATAATAATGTCACTGCAGAAGGCTACATTAATACCCGGAGGCTCTGAGGCTCTGATATATGCAACACTCAGTGGTACTGTTGGAGCTTTTGTCCCATTTACTAGTCGTGAAGATTTTGATTTCTTCCAACATTTGGAAATGCATATGCGTAATGAAAATCCCCCACTATGTGGTCGTGATCATTTAAGTTATAGAAGTTCATATTATACTGTGAAAAATGTTTTAGATGGTGATTTATGTGAACAGTATCTTTCCATTGATCCCGCCAAGCAGAAGAGTATTGCAAGCGATATGTTTAGAACGCCGAATCAAATATGTAAAAAGTTGGAGGATATACGAACACGTTATGCATTCTAAGGTGAGTTAAATGTGGAATGGAAAAAAGTATTTTTGTTAATTAGTATAGATTATATTACCTACGTGATGACCTTTGTTCTAAAGACACATATGTTAGAACCTGAAATCGAATGATTACAACAAATCCGAACTAATAGCTGATTATATACTTTAAATATGACGGTGTCAGAGCAAACAACATAAGGACACTTCACAGACTTTCGATAGCAAGCTAGTTTTTCAAACCATAACCTATATAGCGAAATTTTGTATACTGCGGTTAAGGAAAGAATTTATTTGTTTTATACCGTTTAACCCTTAAATGCCTGAAGTATCAAATTTGATACCATGCATTTTATTGCTTTTTTATGTTTGACTGCTTTTCTGTTATCACTGATTTATGCTCTTTGAGTGAGAATCAAGAAATGAGCATGACTTGCTAAACCTGTTCAAATAACGGGACATAGTATTTTCGTGCAGGATTGAAAGCGTCACCTGTTTTTACCAAAAGTTTATCGAAATAAATCTTTTACACAAATAACTTTTTCAACAAATAAAAATACGTTCGAGGTGGGTGTTTTTTCTGTTATATAATTATTTTTGGCAAAGGCGTATTTTAGCTGAAGAAAATCTGGCAATTTTTGGGAGTATCAAATTTGATACTTCAGGCATTACAGGTTACAAAAAATCGACTTATCTATTCCTTTGCTAATTATATGGTTAGCAACTAAATTGCATTTTTCCTTGGTTGGTTTGGTGATGATAAGAATTGGTTTGACAATTTTTCGTAGATATTTGTAAAACATGACGCCGGAAGAGATCGAAGCATTTTTGAGACAGCTTGAAAATGGTGAAATTTCTGAGGATGAGGCTAGCGAAAATGAGGATGACATCGATTATTTACCGAGTCAAAATGATACACAGATGGACACTGACGACTCAGATGAAGAGGCAGATCCATATCCATCACCTCAATTTTCTGAACCTCAAAATTCAGGGAGCACATGTAATCCTCGAAATGTAGTCTGGAGGGTAAGAAAAATGGAGATTGTGCAAAACGCACTGCAGTTTGAGGGAGCCACTGAATATCTGCAGGAGATTTTCGATTTAGAAACGCCCTTTCAATATTTTTCATACTTTTTCGATGACGAAATTTTAAAATTTCTTGTGGTCGAGTCCAACAAATATGCCTTTCAAAAAAATCCCAACTTTTCAGAACTGGTTACTATCTCGGATATACGAAAGTTCTTTGGAATTTTAGTTTTTACCAGTGCATATCATTATCCAAGTGTCAGGTCATACTGGTCTAGTAAGGTAAATTTTGAGCCAATAGCTGAAACTATGAGCCGGAACAGGTTTGATAAAATCAGACAAATTTTCCATATGAACGACGACATCAAGCATTTACCACCTGAGCATCCTGAACACGACAGGCTGCGCAAAATGAGACCTGTTATAGATCATTTGGCCAAAAAATATAAAAGTGTACCATTTGACCATCACCTTTCTATAGACGAACAGATGTGCGCCACTAAAATAAGACATTTTATGAAACAATATTTGCCAAATAAGCCCCACAAATGGGGTTTCAAGTTATATGTTTTATGTTCTCTCTCGAGATATGCATATAATTTCGAACTCTATTCTGGTGCTAAAAATATTACACCTTTACCTGGAGAACCAGATTTAGGAGCTGTGTCAAATGTAGTTATTCGATTGTTACGTCCAATCCCAAGACATGTGAGTCATATAGTATACTTTGACAACTTTTATACGAATATTCCTCTGCTACAATTTTTAAAAACGGAAGGCATTTATGTCTTGGTACTGTACAACGAAATAGACTTGGGAAGTCCTGCAAGTTGCCTGAGAAAAAGGAAATCATGAAGTCCAACGTACCTAGAGGGGTATATCATGAAAATGTTGCGTCTTTTGAAGGAACAGAGTTCTCGACAATAAGCTGGAACGACAACAAACAAATATTATTGCTTTCCACATATGTAGGCTCTGAGCCAGCAGAGACTATAAAGCGTTATGACAAAAAATTGAAAACGAATGTCCAGATACCATGTCCTCGGCTAATAAAAGAGTACAATCCCCATATGGGAGGCGTCGATTTGATGGATAGCTTCATCGGTCGATATAGAATCCGCATCAAATCAAGGAAATGGACAATGAGACTGTTCTATCACCTGCTTGATATGACGGTAATAAATGCGTGGGTGCCGTACAAAAAGGTTGCATCAATAAAAGGTAAAGCTCCAAAAGATATTATGAACCTGGCTGATTTCAGGACTGACCTTGCTGACACATTATGCCGATATCTAAGGCGACCTGAAGTTAAAAGGGGAAGACCGTCAAGGAGTCGACAAGAAGAAACACCAGGACCCTCTAAAAAACCGCGAGCAGGTGTGCAGGTCTTACCTCCTACTGATATACGATCCGACCGCGACGGACATGAAAAAGAACTTATGAATGCAAGAAATAAATGTAAATACAACAATAGTAACAAGCTTACTTCCTGGATGTGTAAAACATGTAAGATTTCTCTATGTGACCAATAACCTATGTGAAAATAACCAATGCTTTGCCTTATTTCATAACAAAGAACATTAAAATTTACTAAGACTTATGTGAGGCTTAAATGCCCAAAGTATCAAAATTGATACCAATCTTATTTTGTTAAATAAATAGATAAAAACTAAAATTTGAGTTTTATTAGTATTATTTCTTTTATAAGGACCCTGAAATACATGCATTAAAATTTTTTTTAACCCATTTTGAAAAATCAGGCTTTTAAGGGTTAATCATATTTGATATTGAATTCAATCTTCAGTAATGAAATATTCTAAATTATTAAGCGTCAAAAATAAAATGAAGAAAGTACTCTCGTAGTTTTTGCTCTGAGATCGTTTTATGAAGAACCACATAATTTTATAAAATGAAATTTTAAGTGTCTTGAATTAAATAACAATTCCATGTTCTTGATTACAGGTGTTTAATTTGCATCTTTTTCAACGTGTGACATCCAAAAAAAAAAACTGTCCAAAATAAAGGTAAGCAAAAAAGTCATACAAACTATAAGTATCACGTGGTTGATAAAACATTTAAGTGCTGATTAAAGTTTTACCTTGGGACACCTATGATTAGCCTGTGATTTGTGTAAATATTTTTACTGATTTCTGTGTAAACTATTTTTCGTAAATTTTTGTTGAAATTATTTAATATTTTTCTTTTTATTTGCAGCTAACGAACTATTTTTAAGCTGCATCATTCATGTGAACATTAATTGATTGGCGTTTATTAGGTTAGTAAAGAAATACTATGTAGACATAAAGGGGATTCGCTAAGTCTTTGTAAATGTGCACGGATTTGCAAGCATTGTGAAGTATAGTAACAACTCACAATGTGGCACTCGCTACCGATGCATGCTATAACTCAACAATGTGGTACATGTATTGACACAAGATCTATACAATCCATTCACCTTACAAGACTTCCCCTACATAAATTTATTTTGTGATGAACAACGTTTTACCTTGGGACACCTATGAATATCTTTGATTAGTGTAAATTTATTTACTGACTATATACTGAAAAGTATCGACCACCAAGTTTAAAAAATATATCTAACCATTTTATTTTTTTTCTCTTTTCAGTTTAATTGGCTATATTAGTATATTTTATATCTAAGGAAACTGCTGAGGTGACAATTAGGTAATTATCAATATAGACAATGAATTTATATGTTAAAACCAACTTCATTTCAAGTGATGTTTAAATATGTTAGACTAATGAAATTATTTGATTCCAAAATATTTCTGATAGTAACATAAATAATACGTTTAATAGTTTGTTGTGAACTGTTGCATGACATTTTTTCTCTCTTATTCGTTACAGATCTCAACGGTATTTTGTAAATTTTTTATTGAAAAACAACCACTCACGACTGCCCATTTCAAGATAAATTTAATTAATTAATAATTAGATTTAAAGTTTACTTACTATTTTATATCTAAGCATCTAGTTTAGTTCAATATGTAACACAATAAGGTAATTTAGGTAGTAGTAACAAAACTAATCAAAGAACAATGATTTTTAAATAATAATACAGCAACAAATAGTCATAAATGTACGGTATGATTTTAATTTCCTTTTGATATGGGTGCAGCGGGATTTTTTTTACTTCAGTTTATGGATGAAGTCTCTTAAAATTTTAATAAGAGAAAATGAGGGCACGCCTCTATTTGGAATGACTTCCTTTGTGTCATACGAATTACCCACGCTAATACCAATTTCTTTTTTTTTTGTTTTGAGTTTAATGAAGGAACTGACAAGTTCCTATAATCCTGGTTATTCCTCGGTTTTGGCAGTTAACGCCAGATAGTTGCTCTTCATGTCATATGTGATTAAGGTTGCCACATGTTTAAGTTTGGTTTGTTATAGTTAAATTAAATGACATGAAATGTTTATTTTCGTGTATAAAAAAAAAGTGAGTGCGGTGGCCGGTATGGTACCGCTATAAGCATTTTGTATTTACAAATAAATTTTTTTTTTTAAACTTTTGCGTGTCTTAGAACATCACTAAGTTGCGTTATTTTGCTATTGTTCAATTCATGAAAAATGTCATAAAAATTGGCATTATCTTTAAAAATTTGGAATCTCTATTCTGATTAAGGACAGTGAAAAGTTTGATGTACATAATTGTCAGTCTGTCCGCATATACAGATCTTTGAGTTGCGTGCTCTTATTTTGTATAAGTATTCATTATCATACGTTTATCCTGTCAAAGTGTCAGTAAAGTGAGAGTGACGTAAAACTCGAAACGCATAAAGTCAAAAGTTTTCGCCGGAAAGGAATCAGTAAAAACTACCTAGCAAAACAGCTGTTTTTTTGATTAGTTAAAAGTTCAAATTTTTAAGTTTTTGTTGATCCTTTCCTGTCTCGATCAGCTGTTTTTCACTTGCAAGTTTTACTGAGTGAAACTTGCAAATCTGTCGCCAATGAAATGTCACCGAACACGTTTCAGTAAAATTTTTAAAAATTGTATCCTCACCGAACACAGCAAATAACAGACGAATTCAACCAACTCGTCCGATTATTTTTTGATGCAACTGCTTTGGTTGATCGACTAGTGAGTGGATTATAGAGAGTTCTATCTTTTAGGCAACGTTTCAACTCTTACATTATTCAATTGTTGAATTCGATTCTGCTGGTGTCCCTTTTGTGTTTTCTATTCTCGTTTACATGTGTAAATTTTTCTTGAAAGCAATGGTGAAACAAGGGGGAAAGAACGTGATAGAGAAAAATTTAAGCGACTTGACGCTACACATGTATGTGTACGCTTCCCCTCTCGCCCGCTTGGCCTATGCCCCAGCAAACTTAAATTCAGCGCTTGAATAATGTAAAGGTAGACTATAATCTCAGGTACTATTACACAAGCAACTCGTGCACTGTACACATTCTATTACATTTTCCAATCCTATTTGTTACATATAAATACAACCCTGTCAAGAGTCAGCTGATCATGCGATGTTTTTTACACTTCGTAAATAAAACCCCTTATCAAAACAGTGAGTTATTGACGAAAAATTCATTGGAAGAATGGATTGCGCACCGTTGAATTTGGTAAGTAAATTAAGAATGTCCACCCTATTTAGGAATTTTACTAAAACAACAAATATTTAGGCACATTTCCATGAACGACGGGCTAATCGCTTTCTTCAACGCCATCGTTATGACGATGCTTACAAGGCTGTAGAAACTTCATTGATATATCTACAGGACGCTTTTAAAACAGCAATGTTGCCAAAATCTGTAGAGCTCTTGAATACCCAAAAGTGGGTATATCAAAGAAAATTATCACAAATACAAATGCATAAGCAACAACACGAAAGCCTGAAACATAAAGAGATTGTACCAGCAGCAACTACAACACCAATTGTCCTGCTAAGAACTGATAGTAATATAAATGCACAATCTGTATCCAAATCCATAGATAAAACAGTACGGGAATTTGACAGTAAACTTAATTTATCACCAATTAAACATATCAATAGCCGCGGCGATAAAGATTTCAGACAAAACTCGAACGCTAGTTTAGACAGTGGCACGGGTACAGTGATTAATCCTATATCCATTACACAGCAAACACAATTTGAACGTACTGAAAGTGAGGCCGACAAACCAGCTTTCTATTTAAGCGATAACGATGAGATACCATCATTAACACCACTCGAATTACCCTCTTTCGAATGTAATCCCTACACAGCTTCCACGCCAGCAT
The DNA here is from genome assembly GCA_949987695.1 of Merzomyia westermanni. Taxonomy (NCBI): domain Eukaryota; kingdom Metazoa; phylum Arthropoda; class Insecta; order Diptera; family Tephritidae; genus Merzomyia; species Merzomyia westermanni. The sequence goes on along the minus strand of OX465291.1, from coordinate 33,661,867 downwards.
TAACTGAGTTAAGTCAACATTTCCATAAATAATAACATGAAACATATACAAGTATATAATTAAATCTTCAAATTTATTATCAGAAGTATATACATAAATACATATGTATTAAATTATTATCTAAGCATATTTTAAAAGGTATAGCATTTTTTTATTTCGCTAAAAGTCCTTGCAATAAGTCTTCCATATCGGTTTCTGTTTCGACCTCTTTTAGTAATAGTAAAACTTGTGCCTCCATTTCGTTTAACAACTGCGGCTTACTATAAGTTATGATCAATGTATTGTATTGATGATGCGTTGAAATATTTGCTTGCGTTGGTAATAAGCCACACCTATCCAAGTCAGGCACATGTATAACTTTGTAATACTTCTTATTTGTGGTACGCAACACTATGGCACGATTTTCTGCATCTGCGCTGACTTGATAAACATCGATGGGATATGGTAAATTGCGTATACGCCATTCAATATTCTTCTTGGTTATACGTTTAGTTAAAATGGGTGCGCTATTGCTTTCTAAGACAGTAAAATCGTTTTTGATATTTGAACTGTCTGCATCGCCTCCGCCAGCGCTTTGATTTACCTGTCGTGGTGTTTCACCCAATTCGATCTCCCATTCAGGTTCGCCCATTAGTTGTTTACATTTACGCCAAGCTCTTTTTTGTACGATGCCAGTTTCCATGCTATATTCTTCAGCCATTTGCTTACCATCGGGGAATTTGTAGAAAACCTTACGGCAACGTCCACTGATCATGGAATGCTTTTCGGCACTGCGCAAGTAATTCAACCAATTTTCGTAGGACATGTTGACAGGCGTGAAAAATAGTCTCGATTGGCTTTAAATTATTTATTTGTTATTTTTTAAACAATTTGATCGATATACATTGCTAGGGTAGCAAGCCACACGTTATTTTTTGTTTGTTTTTGTTTGCTTTGAAGCTTCAACAAATGTAGGGCTGACTCTACTTAGATTTAAGCGGACGTCACAGGAATCACATCAGTTCGCGCATTTTGAGGTATTTCGAGTGAATAAAATTTCACTGTTAAATAATTTAATACCAAGCAATGTGAATAAATTGCAATTTACTGGTGAAATACTTTTAATATCATGGAATTCGAGAGATATTCGAGAAAAAAAGCTAAAAAAAAATTATTTAGGGCTAGAACACAGCTAAAAAAGGAAATCATCTTTTCAAATGTTTTATTCGTTTTTTTATTCCAAAGTATATAAAAAAATATTTTATACAAAAAATAAGGTTGTTTGTACTCCAATTTCATCAAAATAAAACAGTTTCTTGCACAGATGCTTTTCATAAGAATATCCACTTTCGAGCATTGGAATTATAATGAACAATTCAAATATGTATTTTTTAAAATTACGTCAAACTAAGGCTATAATTTATTATATAAATTAGTTGCTATTTATATAAAAGGTACAACGAGTAAAATTCAAATTACAGATCACTGTTTTATTTGATAAAAAGTCCCACTAAAGCCGTGTGCTAATCGGAAACATTTTACTCAGAGGAAAAATGAGGTGAACAAATTTTCTATGGTTTAAAAATATTTTCCATTTCGCTGTGCCAAATGAAATGGTAAATTTTGACAGTTGTAAATTTCGACATCTGAAAAAATCACGTGCGAAAGCAAATAGTGTGTCAATATATTTTAAATGTACGTATTTTTTCTACTAGTATTTTTTGCGTTAAATTATATTTTATCCTTTAATAACGTGTTGGCATATAAATTAATTTGAAATAATATGATTGGCAATACCGAATGCATATATGTGTACATATTCGTAGTTGTCAAAGTTTTACCTGGCCCCATGGGCTAGGGTAAATTCTGACGTTCATACTCACCGCGATAAATGTCAGAATTTTCTTTCGCACTGTCAAAATTCACAAGTTTGAACCGATTGGCACAGGGCCTAAGTTATCAAGTGAGGCACATATTTACAAGGAAATATACTTTCATGGCATACAATGCAAAATAACTATATATGTATAAAATAAGACGTAGTAATGTGAGATAATCTTATAAATAAAAATGAATGTGTGTCTCTGTGTCCTTTATAGGCGTCAAAGTACTCAACCGATTTTTATGAAATTGTCACAGTATATTCTTGGGATCAAGAGTTAAAACATAGGCTATATACAGTTTTGGAAAAGTGGGCGGTATCACGCCCCCAGGCTATATACAATTTCAATTCGTCATAACTCTGCACTTATTTGGTCTAAATCAATGATATTTGATATATGTGTCCCTTAACCAAGATTTACATAATTTTGGAAAAGTGGGCGGTGCCACGCCAACATTTTTTATGTTTTGTTTGTGCTTCATTAATGTCCAAAGTTTACAGTCGATCCCTATGAAACTTTCACAATAGGTTCAGAAAAGCTCCCAGGGTATTTTAAGTAGCAATTTGGCATAGCTAAGAATTTATTTGGTTCAAGTTAATGATATTTTATATCTATAAATTAAGGAACAGAAAGCAATACCAGGAGCAAATAAAAGTTAATTCGATATATATTCGAAGCTATGGACATATCAGTACCCGCAGAGGAAATGGGAAAAGAAGGGAAGTAGGAATAGAAATTTGAAATATAGGTATTGTTAGAGAAAAAGTAGGTATATGTGGTTGGGGGGAAAACAAAAGCAAAAAGAAAAAGGATGATACACGGATAAATCTAGAAGAAGAGACAAGTGGGGAGAGAAAAGAGTCAATTTATAAAATGTAGGCAAGTCAAATTTTAGCCAGAACAACGTCTGTCGGGTCCGCTAGTATATAATAAATACGTTTTAAAATATGTCAATATCACAATTTTCCTCATCATCCCCTGAATTAGCATAAATATTAGAATTGCTCATGAGTGGAATGAGATCTTTTCCCACATCGGGGAAAAAAGTCAAAAACAGCTAAAAAAATTTCTGGAAAAAGCCAAAAAATGCTAGCAGCTAAATTCCATTTTTTCCAGCTAAACGGCAAAAAAAAGCTAGATCTAGCTGGAAAACCGTTAAAATGGCAACACTGATCCAAACCTCCATTCAACAAAGCAGCTCCTTATAATGACAGATTCTGGTGGGATTATTACCGATACTAGTTTGGCATCTTTTTTTGTGAATCGGAGTGGAAGGTAGTGGATGAAGGTACTCCGAGAGAGTGGAATGAAGGAAATCCCGTTCAGAGTTGTTTTAAACTAAAAACTTTAATTCTGCAGGAACTGATAAGGTGTTAAAACTGCTTTATATTCAATAGTTTGGGTTTTAATCTTCATTGTTTTATTATTACATACAACGAACCCTGTGTGGTTTGTGTGTGTGTGCAGTTGGGCTACTTGTAGACATATACTATGACTTTGACGAAATAGTTAATGTTTTTTAAGTTGACGTGAGATTTTCGACTCAACATTTCAAGCACATGCTCATTGATTTCAAGCATATCACTTCAATGCACATGCAACCCTGATGGGCAAGCAAAAACTGTCCAACATTTTGCCGGCAAATATCTAGTCGTACTGCTCGCACTCATTGAGTTTCCCTTTCAACTTGAACGAAATGATGTCAGCTTTCGTGGGAAGTGAAATACACATCATCGACTGAACTTCAATCAAAGCAGCGACAGAGGTGACAGCAGCGCAGTACCAAATTTTCACAAATATTTTAATCTATAAAAAGTAATGAAACGTTAAATTACTAGGCTAATAAGCTAAAAATAGTACAAAAGGATAAGTAAGGTAAAAAACAGGAACTAAATACATATATATAATATTATTTTCTATGTTTAATGCAACAATTTTACATTTTTACAGTTAGTCATCCAATCAGCGTAGAAAGTGTTCCAGAAACCTATAAACTCGTATAACCCCTACGCAGCGAGAAAAAATGAGTCTCGTGTGGACTTTGATTGCTACATTTCTGTATGCAGAAATTGTTGTAGTACTCCTTTTGGTGTTACCTGTAGCCAGTCCGATTAAATGGAATCGTCTATTCAAATCGAAATTTCTTGCTATGCTGGCACAGCAAGCTCATCTTTATTTCTTTCTGATCATGGGCGTTCTAATATTATTCCTATTGGATGCCATACGTGAAATGAGAAAATATTCAACACATGAAACCGGCGGTCATGAACATTTAAATGTCGAAATGCAGCACAGCATGCGTTTATTCCGTGCCCAACGTAATTTCTACATTTCTGGTTTTGCTATATTCCTTGTTCTGGTCATACGACGTTTGGTTACATTGATTTCAGCACAGGCAACTCTATTGGCTCAGAGTGAAGCTTCTATGAAACAAGCACAAAGTGCCACAGCAGCAGCACGTACATTGATGGCAGAAAAGAGTACAGAGAAAGGAAAGGAAGCGGCTGAGGATGCTACATTGAATGAGGTAGGTTTTAAAATATTTTATAATTCGTTCGTTTTTATTGGTTAGCTTTGTCCTTTGTTTGGCTTGTGGCTGTAAAAAAGCAAACGTAAGAAATGAGTTCTTATACATATCGAAGAGTAAGATAATGACGGGTATTCACACTGACCCTTTGGAAGAACTCGATATAAGCTTGCACGAGTCATCGATATTAACATCTGCACCTTAAACTAAAAAAAGTAGTTTTGCCATGAGTCATTTGCATATATCTATCTTTGAGGGACTCTACTAATTTCTCAGGAAGCCCCCTAGTCAAAACGCATTCATAAAAAGAGAGTTGAGCGAAATGCACTCCCAATCGATTTAATTCATATTAAAAAACGTTCGCACACCGGAACCTGAAGATTTACAATGGGAAACTTTACAGGGTGGGTGGGTTGGATGTGGGCATATCAAATTTTACAAAGATTTGGTATACATCTTGAAAAATATAAGTAAAATATTCTAGGAGTAGAAGTATAACAAGCCAATGTTTTCCAAGTTTAGGTTTAGATATCAGAATTTTTTGGCTTACTCGCCGGAGGACCATCCTTTCCCGTTTAATCCTGTTGCTGTGATGGTGTAATGTATGGAAGTCTCTAGATTTTAGGCAACCACACCTAACGCTTTTCAACGCTTGTATTTACGCTCTGGCAAAATTATTTATCTAAATACCTGATGTAACTAATTAAAACATTTATTCCTCTTTTGATTTACACCTACTTTTGGGGGTGTATTTAACAGATATTAAAATTGCGAAGACGAGTACAAGGACTCTGTTCCAGCCTCAGATAAACCCCAAAAAAATGTGCGAAATAGAAAAAAAAATTATGTGTGTTAGCTGAATTTTAGAAATTAGAATTAGACAAGGCCAAATAAAGTCAGCGTTAGCTAAAAAGAACTCAACAAATGCAAGAAAAAATTCTTTTAAAATTTTACCATTTGCAGCTGACTGAAATGCGCAAGAAAGTGCAAGAACTCACTGCTGAATTGAATCGCGAAAAGAAGGATAAGGAAGCTTTGAAATCTCAAGCCGAGAGCTTGAACAAGGAATACGATAGACTCACAGATGAGTACAGTAAATTGCAAAAGAAGATAACAATCAGTGATATCAGTGCAGGCAAAAGTGGTGTAAAAGATGAGTAATGAGTTTGAGTTGTTTACACAATTTTACGAGGAATACATTGTATACAAGCTTTACGAGGCATATAAGAAATTAAACGAATACCCCGAATAATTTAAATACAATTGTAATTCTCATAACTCGAAGTTTTATTGGAATTGAATTGTGTATTAACTTGTAAAGAACAAAATGTTTCTCTAATTATCTTAAGATTGATAATTAATCTTTAATATGTTGGTTAGTAGTTTTTTTCGATTTAATATTATCATAATAATATTTTGTAAACATACATTTTAAATGAATTATAAATATAAAACCGTTTGCCAAAGGGCATATGCTTGTAGTTCAGAATTTCCAAGTCTGTTTTGTTTGAGCTACAATTTTTTATGTCAAAACTTCAGATGTTCTAAATAAATAAGTCCAGAAGAGCCCTAATCTCTTACAAAAAGTCGACTTAGTCGAATAGTCGGTTAAGCGAAAGAAGTATTCTTTTGCCACTACAGCTCTTTCAATCCAAACAACGATTTATGCAATGTTACTCTTAGTAACCAACAGTAAAAAAGGTTTGTATTTTTCAGTTCAATCTTTTTATCTATTTGTCCCTTATCCTTATTCTAATAATTATCTCTATCTCTATACTTATTCTTCTTGTCCGACCTTAGACAACCTAACGTATTTTATCTATATAAATAATTACACTTTTTTAGGAAGGCCTAGTTCCCAAAATATTGCTGCTGCTATCGAGGCGTGCTTAGAAGATTGGAATATTTCCAAAAAAGTACAGCCAATTACTCATGACAGTGCAAGTGTGATGAATGCAAATGCTCAAAAATTGTTAGGCATTGTTAGCTGCTATTATATCAGCATTTTTAGACCCAAGATACAAAAGTTTGCAGTATGAAAGGATAGAAACAAAGTTGAAAGTTCAAGACTTTATTAGAAACAATTTAAAAGATCGAAACTTCATAAATGAATCCATTTCCATTGACAAAATTACTGACCTTGACCTCCTGTTTGAGCCCGAAATATTACAGACGCTATATCGCAATTAGATTTATATATATCAGAACCACAAGTTTGTCATAACATCGATCCAATATCCTGGTGGAAAAACCATAAAGAAATTTATCCGGATATTTACAACGTGGCTAGGCGATATCTTTAATTCCTGCAACTTCAGCTGGATCCGAGTGGACGTTTTAAATTGCTGGAAACATAGTTTCACATAGTAAGAAGTTGGCTGTTACCACGAATTGTAAATCTACTCACTTTTTTGTCTCAAAATAGAAGTTTTATGAAAGCCAGCGAACGTACATGAATATCTATATATGTATTTAGTAATAGTTGTAATTTTATATGCGTTCTTTCAAATAAAAAAATTATCTAACTATACGTATGTGTTTACATAATTTCATCCGTTTCTATGTAATTTATCGAGATTCATTAATAGATTTACGTTAAACTACCTTTTTAGCGGAACGTATTAAGCGAACATACATATAGCTCAAGGATGCCGTGGTATGGCTCTTAGTTATAGTTATATATATCGGTTGAACCGATTACCTATAAAAAGAGATAAAATCTTCAATTGAATTTTTTCATAAAAAGCTACGTTAATTTATAATTATTAGTTTTATAAGAACTTAAATATAGGAGGGTTAGTTTAACGAAATTGGGCATGTTCATAACGATGGCCCTGTGAAAAATGTGGTAGCTAATTAGAGCGTTTTCGTAGCCGTACATATCGATGCATTAAAAATCTTATCATAATATTAAATATTGCAATGTACAAGTTATTGCATTTCTTGAAATGGTAGAATGGTACCACCTATAGGGTCATGACTACCAAAGAAATTAAAGTCAATAAAAAAATAAATATAAAACGAAAATATGAACTCAATATAAGGTAGTCAGAGATTGTAATGTCACTAGAAAAATAAAAAGTCAATCAGAAACCTGTCATGTTCATTATAATCGACTAGTCGAAAGTGGTGGGTTAGGCGAGTAACCGCCATCAGTAGACTATTCGAATACTGCTATAATGATGTATTTGAGAATAAATCGGTTAATCGACTAACCGAATAGTAAGAGCCCTAGTTTACACTACACGGTTTAGGCAAAGCTACATGCTCCCAGTATGTATCTTTTCTAAGTTTATTTCTTATAATTAATCTTCACATTGTTCGTAAAAATCAGGACCACCAAAAACTAACTGAAAAACTTTCGCTTTCCGCTTTTACATAATGCCACCATTTTGGTGGTATGTAAAGACAATCGCCTGCTTGCAAAATAAAACTCAAAAATTTTACTTCTGCCGCTAAAGGAAAACGTTCATAATCCAGATGAGCGGGATCTAATTGCGATGTATTACAAAGCATTTCCGTCTCATGCGCATAGAGTTTTGGTGTATCTGCTGGTGATGCTAATATTACATGCTTCTTGCCAAATACTTGACATAACAAATTATGTTCAGGATCATAATGAAGTGGTGATATTGTATTTTTTGGACCTAACCAAGCTTTAATCGAAACTCTTTCCTTCTCCGTACAATTCACATCCGAACGCAAAGCGCAATAATCTGGTACACGAATGTCTGCTTTAAGCGCCGGTATTTGATCAAATAATTCGTGTTGTGCCAAATATTCAATTTCTTTGCCATTTTCTGTAAATTGTCGTCGTAGAAAGTCACGTACTTTAACAAGTTGTTGTGACCATTCATCAGTCGCATAGTTGGCACCAATTTCAATAGGCACCGTGCGATTACCCGCTAATTTGTGTATATAATTAAGATCACGCCACTTTTGCATCGCAGGCCAAAGGGTGATTGTGTTGAGCAGCAAAGCAGGTTGTAAGACAGAGAAGCATTTTATGCGAAAATCTTCAATTGAAGGACAATCTAGAACTTGTATATCGCACTTATGTGATTCACGCTTAAGCTCTGCTATGACTGGCAAATCGTTGATGGCGCCCTCTTCTATTGGGATAAATAAAATTAATACTTAGAATAAACTGTTTTAAATCAACTCATTACCTAAAGCTTTACTAATGAAGTTTGTTAGCTCCTCCTGAAAGTCACTGCTTTTTGCGTACAGGTCTTGTGTACATCCTATGAGTATAGCTTCATCGAGCACCTCGGAACATCGTACTAATTGCTCTTTGGATTCATTTTGGGAAAGCAAATAAAAAATCTTTTAAAAATTTATTGTAGACAAAAAAATTTGGCAATGATTCTTTTTAGCTTACTTTGTAGTAGTTGGCGAGTGCATAAATTTTACGCACAGCCAGTGTCACCTCACTAAAATGTCCCGTGTGTATGCGTTCCCAGCACTTGTCTGCTAAGCTGTTTACAAGGTAATAAACTTCTTCGTTAAATTCTTGCAATTGCTCCACGTCCGCTATCGCCATGTTAATAATGTAGGTAGCTTCTGGTTCATTTTGTAAAATATTTTGAATTTCTTCATACTTTGGCAAATAGCCGCTGAATTTCGTACAATTTTCCATTTGTTTACTTTGTTAGTATAAATCAGCTGTTGTTGACGGCTTGTATACGACTCTGCTGATTGTTGGTGCTACCGGAGTGTAAAATACATAGCGCTACCAAACTTAAGTGAGAAAAATTATTGTGCCGAATTCGATGATTCCTTGATTATCAATCCTGGGTTCGATCACTATAAAGTCGAATAAACACACGCACAGATAATGTAAGTAATAGCTAGTTTTATTTACTAGTAATAAACGCAAAACAATTTTAAGAGTTTGATAACTTTACAGTAGTCCACTATTGACCCTTGAAAATAAACTGATCAACCCGCCTTGCTTGGTCACCGCCTTATATAGTCCAACAGGGTGCTTGCCTACGCACCGAGAACTTTCTTGGTTGTTCGCTTTTCGTGTTCTGGAAGGGTCGGTGTTATTTATTGGCATCTCCTCTTTGCATCGTATTCGCAAACACTCGCGCCATCTCTCTTCCTAGTTACACGCTTGCATGCATAAGCGTAGCCATCGTTATCTCTGTTGTGGTTTAACTAGTGGTGGGAGTGTTATTGAGTTAGGGATGGTACATGCTTGAGAATAATCGTCACACTGCCCTCCACCTAAGTCTGATCGTCCCGATCAGACACATTTCCCAAACCAAACGCTGCTACACGCTCAATGGTTGGCACTGCTTTACTAAACCTCATTTCCTCCAGGGATTGAAACTCCGACATCAATCCTCTCCTGCAGAGATTCCCACAATGCATTGCAGTGTCACATATTCCAACAATTTTGTCCGTTCTTAATCTCGAATAGATTTGTGCCTTCACTTTCGTTCCCAATGGTACCCGGCAAACATTCCTGCAACTCGTTTCTTCAGGATTCCGTTCCGTTCTCTCATGCCCATTGCACTGTTTCACATTATCCACTAAGTTGCGCTGCCTCCTCGTAACATGATCACCAGATGTTCATCTTGTATCCTCAGCACACTCTGCACATTTAGTAATCCATTTCCTCACAGTTTGTTTGCAACCGATCCAATAGAACCGCCGCTTTACCTCTTGCAACGTTTTCTTTACTCCCATGTGCCTCCCATCTGGACAACTATGCGACGCTTTGATAACATCTGGAATTCTTGCCTTGGGTACAACAATAAGTGCTCGATGATTCTTGCCATCTTCACTTTCCCATTTCCGATGCAAACAACCAGATATTAGCTTCAAACTACTCCATTGTGCCCAGTATGCTTTTGCAATACGACTCTCTGCTACCATCTCTTCTCTTCCTGGCTGTTTGTTTTTCTTTATTCCTTTCAACACACGTGCCAAATCTGGATCTGACTCCTGGTCTTGCCGAATCTTCTTCAGGAGGTACTTGTCCGCGAAAGCCTTTGGTCGAGGAGCTACCTCTGCTTTACGAGGCCTTGTTGCTTCATCTTCAAGATCACTCCCTTGGTAGTATAGCCTTTATTGTGTCCAAAGACCAGAGGACTTCCTGGCCGTTGTAAGTCATAACCCTGTTCCTTACGTTGATGTGAATGTCTCTCTCAGCCAAGAAATCGACGCCAATGATGACTTCGTCGACAATATTCGCTACCAAGAAGTTGTGATACGTGGCCACATTTCCAATCACAACCTTGCATTTCACTTCTCCCAGGACTTGCTTGCTGTCACCAGTTACTGTCCACAACTTAGCTTTCCGCAATGGTCTCACCTTTCCCCTGACCAAGTCAGTCCGAATGATGGAATGTGATGCACCAGTATCGACAGTCAGCAAGCGCTCTTTCCCGTCCACGTAGCCTTCAACAGTAACATTACTCGCTTTCCTACCGATCTGTGAGACAGAGATTACGGGGCATTCAGTTGCGGGAGCCAGTCCACGCCCCTTTCGTCTGGCTCGATTTAGTTTAACGACTGATTTGGTTGGGAGGTTTGCTCATCTCCTTCAGCTTTGCGTTTTCGTCCACCTGAATTGCTGGGGTTACTGGAGCCAGTGCCGCAATAACGTGCTATGTGACCTGGTTTCCCGCACTTAAAGCATTTAATGGCACCATCACTTTTTTTCTGTTCTCCGTTCAACGCTTCCAAAATTTTGTCTACCCAAGCCGGAGTGTCCACTTCTACGCGATGAGCCTTGTATGCAGGTTTACTCAAAAGCGAGGCTGTTTCCTGCGTCAGAGCATGCGATACCGTTGTAGCAAATGTCCTTTTCGGGTTTGCATATGTGGCCCGCTTCGTCTCCACATCGCGTATTCCATTTATGAAACACTGGATTTTTACCCTCTCCGTATACTCTACAGGTGCGACTGCATTTGCTAGATGGGCCAACCCCTCGATATCCGATGCAAATTCCTGTAAAGTCTCATTAGGTTTCTGGAAGCGATTCTTTAGCTCTATTTGGTATATCTGCTTCCGATGTTCGCTACCATAGCGTCTCTCAACTGCACCCATTAATGCTTCATAATTGTTCCGTTCTCCGTCAGGAATAGTCTGCAAAATTTCGGCTGCAGGTCCCTTCAATGCCACGAATAATGCAGCAACTTTGTCTTCCATGCCCCAATTATTCACAGCTGCCGTCTTCTCAAACTGTAGCTTAAATACCTGAAAAGGAACAGAACCATCAAAAGATGGGGTTTTTACCTTCGGGACACTCATTGAAGTAGTTGGACGATTCAGTTGTAACTCCTGGATACGACCTCTCAGTGCATCTACTTCAGCATCGATTTTATTCTGTGCAATTTTCGCATCCTGCACTTCTAGCTGCGAAGACATTCGTGCCACCTGCATAGATATACGCTCCTCTTGTTCTTCCAATTTTGATGTTATACGTGTCTCCTGGTGTTCCATCTGAGATCTCATGTATGCCTTCTGTTCGTCTAGTTGAACTGAAATCTGAGATGCCATGCTAGTCTTCTGTTCTTCCAGCTGAGATGCCATGTGTGCCTTTTGTTCTTCCAACTGAGATGCCATGTGTGTCTTTTGTTCTTCAAGCTGTGTTGAAATGCTAGATGACATCTGAGTCAATACAGTCAACAACGCGTTAGTGTCCACACTTGCGGCTGGAATTGTAGACTCCTTCTCTTCCATTTTTGTCGATGCTTCTTCCACAAGATGAAACACATGATCGTCAACGTTAATTCCTTCAGCTTCCATAGCCTCTCGCAATCGTGACTGTAGCTCGGATTTATTGCCTGTTGTATTCAATCCACGCTGTTGCAGCTCATTTTTGAGTTGCTGGATCTTAAGCTCATTCAACTTTGCCATGCCTTTGTTATCCTTGAAAACTCTCGGTATTTATTTAACAATATCACTTCTGACACCAATTGTGACGAATTCGATGATTCCTTGATTATCAATCCTGGGTTCGATCACTATAAAGTCGAATAAACACACGCACAGATAATGTAAGTAATAGCTAGTTTTATTTACTAGTAATAAACGCAAAACAATTTTAAGAGTTTGATAACTTTACAGTAGTTCACTATTGAACGCTTGAAAATAAACTGATCAACCCGCCTTGCTTGGTCACCGCCTTATATAGTCCAACAGGGTGCTTGCCTACGCACCGAGAACTTTCTTGGTTGTTCGCTTTTCGTGTTCAGGAAGAGTCGGTTTATTTATTGGCATCTCCTCTTTGCATCGTATTCGCAAACACTCGCGCCATATCTCTTCCTCTTCCTAGTTACACGCTTGCATGCATAAGCGTAGCCATCGTTATCTATGTTGTGGTTTAACTAGTGGTGGGAGTGTTATTGAGTTAGGGATGGTACATGCTTGAGAATAATCGCCACAATATTCAAAATTTCTATACCCGTTTTAACGGTTCAAATTTGTTCACGTTATATTGCTAAGTAGCGACTTAAATACTTCCCTCCTCTTGCCGGAACCATGACCTTAAAGTTTGAATATGCTAAAATTAAAATGTTGGGGAAGCAAATTTCAAAATTTAATATTTTAAAATTAATTTATTTAAATTTATTTTGTTTTGGCCGCTTTTCCAAAATAGTTTCGTATGAGTGAATAGAACGGCACTTCCTAGAAAAAATGTTGTGGGTTCCCTCTTCCTTTGCTTCCATAGGCGGGATGATAATATGTATGTAGAATCTGCTGTTGAAGGTCTCTCAGATCGCCACTCTCCATGGTAACGTAATTAACCCAGTTAGACCAGCACAAAATCATATAAATCGTGAGTATCCGACGATAAGACCCTTCTCTCTACGTGCCTATTTCAATAAGTTCATGTTATCGGCTGCATTGGGACTATGTGGGCCCAACAATAATAACAGCTAAAGTCGAATTGGGGGAGTAACAACAAAAATTGTGCAGTTACTATACCAACAACAATTTGAAAATGTCCAACTGTAAGCAGTAAAGTCCTCACAAGTCGTTGAATCGGTCACGAACACAGAGCTTTCAATGTCGTTAGCTCGACTACTCAATGTGTAGTTTTACATTTGTTGTTATCTAGACTGTTGACCAGATGTGGCATGTTGCATGCCATACACGGTCATTCTGCTAGTTTACTGATCCAGTTATATGGCTTATTAGCATCTTTTTTCTTTCATTAGATTGTCTAATGCAGACGTTCGTCAGTCGGTGTGAAGATTCGTGGGTGAGTTTGTCTGTGCAACGCATGCAACACGATGGAAGCAAACAAACAAAATAAAAGTAGGTCTGAGATGACAGCTGCACAGTGGTACGTTCTGTCAATCAAGGATATCAAGATGAGCTCACTGTTTTCACATGAGTGGATGAGTGAAAAGTATTCGAGGTCCTTTGATACATTAGTCGAGGGATGCTTGCGATTATGGAGCTCATCAGATAAGATAACGGGTGAGTGCATCTTAAATTGCTTGTCTAAAGAAAGCCCACCATAAGCATATACTACCTATCGCCAAAGAGAGTTTAAAAATGCTATGATCCAAATCGAGAAGTATTTCTGCCCTTTCTGGAATGCCGGATTTTTTGATTGCTTAGAAGTAAAATCTCAGGGCTACACTGACTTTAGTAATCAATGTACTATTTAGGAAGGACCACCACAACCCAGGTAACAACAAGCTCCCACCTCTAAAAAAAATGCGACAGAATCAGGGTTAGGAAAAAGTGAACCCATCAATGGGTAATTTTAACGAATCGCTTCAGCGGCCGTCCGGCTAGTACGGGAGCTGGCCGGATTTCGTGCAGACTTCTACCTCCCACCTTGTAGACTAACCACATCAACTTAACCTAACTGAGGCCCGGTTTTTCAGACGTTGCTTAAGCTCAGTTTAAACTATGCTTGCTTAAACTCGGCATAAATTTAAACTCCAGTTAAACTGCAGAGCGGTTTTTCAGTGAGAGTTTAAGGCCGCTTTTAAGATTTGCTTTATATACGGTAACATTGGTTTTTTTTTATCTAGATACTGCAACAGATGACATTTTACATATTCAACGCCATTGCTAAATGAAAAACCGTTGTGAACAAAAATAAAAAATACGCCATGTACAAGTTAATATCTAAATATAAATAAATTGAAAATGTCCAGAAGCAAGAATTTCTCAACAAATGAAGTTAATGTTTCATAATCAAAACAATCAAATATGCAAACAGCTGACAGGTTAACTAGAGGTAACCCTGCCAGATTGGCCGCTTAAACTACGTTAAAGTTGACTGAAAAACTGCATACCAAGTTTAAGCTTAGTTTAACTGACAAATTAAGTTGAACTTGTAGTGAAAAACCGGGGCTTAGTCTATGTTCCTCAAGAGGCGAATTTATTGAGGACAAAAATGTGAAAAAATTTCTATATGGACCAATACTTAGTTGCTCGAGGCCGTCTGCCCGTCTAGCGACATAAAATGACTCCCATTACTGCCACAAGCAACAGCAAATCAACAGCTAAAATCACGCACTTGCAAGCTGCAAAGCACACGTGCAACACCAGAGCGGCATAGCGAAAAACATTGGACAGTTACAGCAACAACATCGAAATACATTCAGAACAATTTTCACCAACATGCCAAGCGCATACCAATCAAACAGCGGATGCTGCTCGGCCCGCCACATGACGGCTATGTTGTCTGTCTGCAATGTGGCGTGCGGCATGTGGCATGCCAAACATTCAACCAATCAAATAAAGAACTTAAAATAGTGCAATACAATTTCATTTGTTGCACACATTTTGCACTCACATTGCATTCGGGTGTCGTTTGAGCTCGTCTCACCCACCTCACCCACCTCTCTTCCCTAGGGGCTGCGAACCGTTTGAATTTGGTTCGTCTTGCATGAGCTCGTTCGAA
Organism: Merzomyia westermanni; assembly: GCA_949987695.1. Lineage (NCBI taxonomy): Eukaryota > Metazoa > Arthropoda > Insecta > Diptera > Tephritidae > Merzomyia > Merzomyia westermanni. The sequence continues at coordinate 33,646,590 of OX465291.1, read as the reverse complement.
TCGCGATCGCGTTGCTAAGATAAGCGCAATCAACGCTTTCTGCCACTTCGGACTTATGGTACGCACATACATACATGTATTTGTATTTATATCGTTATTGTTGTTTGTGTGTGACAGCTACTTGCCACAGCAATTGAGCTTATTAGCAACACGCTTGGCGCACATGACGCAAATGGTGCGTTAACGGCAGCAAATATGCCGACGACAACAAGAGTAACAACAACGCCGATGAACTCCATGTTGCCAGCAGCTGTTGCTCTATTACTTGTTTGCTAAGTTGCTGGAAGCTGTGCGTGCGCACAACATCATCATCTTCTACGAATTAAGTCAAGAGATCTTAGTGAACGATAAACGGGAGGGATACCGAGGTGCGGCTTTAGGAGCTAGTTTTCGTGGTTAAAAAGACCTGGCAAGGAGTTGTGACTTTGCCAAAAGGCAGATTTTGGTAGACATCTTGGGTGTGTGGAACCAAGGTCTAAGTGTAACCAAACTTCATATTAGGTAAATAGTGGTTCTCTATTTCACTTGAAGCAGTCAGAGTACATGGCGCTCCATCAACTGATTTCGTTATCCGTAAGTAGGTTTTCTGGAATTAAAGAGCTCAGTCTTCATATATGGATAGTTGCTTAAGTCTCTAAAGTCGGCAGAGGTTGCCATGTGTGCCGTTCACAATCAAAAATTAAAGCGACAGGTTAACAAGATTAGGCAAGGAGTCGGGATTTTGTTAAAAAGGATGTGTGAAAAATAGGTTTAAAAATCACTGGAGGAAAATCTTTATTAGTGGAACAAACTTCATAGGTGGCATTGTATGTAGGCCATATTCAGGCGTTCCAGCTTTAATTACACGCTGGTTATGGCTGAGTTCACTATACTTTTCACAATGGTTTCTACTGCCCAATCATCGAGTCTATCTTACGCTCTAATTCTAGTGTGGTAAAAACATTCGTTTTACCGGCAAATAAATAATTTGGAAACTTTTACACCCTTTTGGTATTCTGCCGGCTGAAGTTGCAGTTCAATTTCGTAACCATCAAAAATAGGTGGTAACGTCGCGTAACCGCTAAAAATTGCACGTGTTTTGTAAATATTTTTGTGGACAGAAAATACCACAAATTTTGTACACATACTAGTTCACAAGAATTAATAAACAATCTAAGCACTTTTTTCCACGAAGTTTCTTTCACGTTTGCATTTTATTCTCTATAGCGCATTGTTTGCTTTTGACAGCGTTGCCATTTACGCTAGAATAGCGGTTACATAAACTGCATTGATAATCTTCCAGTTACAATATTACCGGTAACGCACAGAATTGAATAGATCTCATTCTGACGAAATTGTTTGTTGTCTCTTATGACCTAGCATCCCGGAGTGGATTAACCAACACCTTCGCACTGTTGTTGTTGTTGTGATGGCATACATTTATCAAGACAGCTGCTGGGTAACGTTTCTTTGTCGGATATGAAATCCGGCAGATCGTCGCTGATAGAGCGCTCGCTAAACTTCTTCCTAACAATTGCTGTCGTTAGCTATAAGCATCAATTCATTCGCACCCTCAGCGGATTTGGGACCTAGGAATACGACTAAAATAGAGACTGGAAGGTTCTAGGAGTCAGACAAAAATTGATTCCCAGAGAGTCGGGCTAGTACCAGAAGATTTTAGTATTGGATCGTGGCGAATCCACATACGACAAGAGACTGTTCACATCAGCCCTAAAATTTCTTTACAAAGAACAAGATAATCAGTCCTAACTTCATGGTAAAACCTAGAGTCAGCAGAGTCTGATGTCATGAATGCCTTTCTTCGGATTCGCAGTTCTACTTTACTGAAGATAGTTAGACATTACACGTTAGATGCTCTTAGGTACGCGGAATGCAGTGAAGTCTTAATACTAACTCAGATGAACTTGAGATCCGAAAGTCTGCTGACTAAATAATTATACATATTTGTCTTTAATTTACCCACTGGCATCTCTCTCAATATCTCCTTACATGCTGAGCTCCACTTCGACCTCTTTATCTTATTAAATCTTATCTTAAAAAACATTCGATAACAACAACCGTTGGGGCCATTGTCAAAGTACATTATCGTGACTCAGCGAAACACATTGAAGTACTAAAAGATCCCTTTCACTTCACAACAGCCCAAAACAGACAGCTCCCATTGTTCTCTAAGCAAGTAATCGATTTAAATTTATATAAAAGCTGGAAGCTTCAACCAAAACAAAGCATCAAAGTTTAAGGCAAAAACGCATTTTACACTAACAAAAGAACCCGCTCGTGCCCGTAACCACGCTCGCAGAGTCACATAAATTTCGCTGATTGCTCGCACAAATTGTGCATCGGCAAAGTGGCGCTCGTAACTGCGTTAGTGCTAATTTGTGGTAAGGAACGAAGGAACTCTGTATGTAACAGGATAGTGTGCACGAGGGAGGCGTGCATGATCGTCGCAAGATCGCACAGCTGATATGGTCACGATCGAGAATGACGTGCACGCCTCTCTAACTTTCGTTGCAGTGCTTGAGATCACTAAGCCCACATCTTGACTGTGGTGCTGTGCGTCGATTAATGCTGGTGATTGCATGGCTGAGATGCTTATCAGAAGCTTAGTTGCGCGCCTGCGTGGTAAATAAGATGGAGAGCATTGTGTCGTGAATGGTCAGTAGTAGGAGATATTGAACCCACTGAACGTTGTTGTAGTTGTTGCTTATATGGTTTGTTGCGTGCAAGAATGTATTCCTTTCGAAAATATCCAAAAGTGTCCAACACCCGTAGGATTCGGTTGAGCCATACTTATTTTTATCGATTGCGATCAATTGTGCTTTTTGGTGCACCGCTTGGTGGTGAATGTGATTTGCGGCTTATCATACGCATTGATCGTTAAATGATACAAAAAAGAAAGCAAAAAAAAAAAAACAACAACAAGAAAACACTTGCAAGTCAACCCTGTAGCAGATATGTCGCGTTTTGTCGCGCGCAATTGGAGCACTGCATGAGAAACTTCTGTATGTGTGCTTTCGCCTTTGTTGTGGTACACGTACACACTTCGTGGCAGCTGTCATTAGCCATGTTGGTCTTTAATGGTTAGTAAATTGTATGTACCTCGCTACGCTCGATTGTAAGAAGCTTTATTGCTCTAATTTTTATTGAGTATTTCTTGGAAAGTGGTAAGCACCTTCTTAGATTGCTTGGACACATTGTCACCCCGTAGTCGGTTGTTATATTAGATGTCAAAGCTATTATTATTGTGCCTGTCACATCATTTGTTTGATTAATGGTGCTATCCTCAGCTTGCTTGTCATCTACAAACGAGGTAGTGACAGCTGCAATGACTATTGCATATTATAGGAACAAGTGGAAGTGGGATATAGCAATTGTCAGTAGTCACGATGCCGCAGAATAGGGCAGTAACAATGACATTCGAGCTTGTTGGTGTTCGTTAAGTGGATTCACCTTGATCTTTCGATGTGATGGCGCTGTTTAGGAAAGATCTTAAATAGATTACAAGATGTTCTTTTCAGAATAAAAGAATTTTTATAAAGCTTCTTTCGCATTTATTTGCGTAAAACCATTTAAAATTGCTACCTGAATGAGAGATGGCTCTTAAAAAGGAGAACGATCGCCTCACTTTTCACGGCGGAGATTCGAAAACAACCAATACGAGATCTTTACATCTTGCCCTTCTAAAGCTATGAGTTGTCCACGTTATCCCCCGTGCAACTAGCATAGCTGGGGTTGTCTGCAAACACCTCAATCCTAGGGAGAGATCGGTCTCTGATCTTTTGGCAGGAACATTTTCGACACTTGCCGAAAGGTGGAGTCAGCAAAGCGGTTGTTAGCCGACCCGATGCAATGTCTATCCCTCTAAAAGTAGACTAGAAGTAGGCAGCGGTCTTATTATCCGGAGAGGAAAAATGCAAAGTTTTAACTATTCCCACTACAATGTAGGTTGAATCTCCTATCTTTCGAATACCTGTTAACTAGAAAGCAGTGCCTTTATGAGACAACAACAATAAAGATTTGAACCCGTAGAAAATCTCAGTGAACTATGTTCAAAACGAAAAAGAAATCGAAATAGATTTAGGGCCGGTTTCACCAGCTCGACTTAACTAAGTCACTTTTTCGGTTTCACCATCTAACTTAACTAAGTCACAACTTAGTCAGCCCAGCTGAATTATTCTCGACTAAGTCAGTGTTGCTGCCGTTCAAAACTTAAATGTCAGTAATGCTCCAATTTGTTTTGTACAATGTCCCAGCCGGAAAATTCGTCAAGCATAACTTTTACGGCGTATGCGTAGATGCATGCGAACGCTTGTTTTCTAGCATGCAACCATTACGGAACTATTGTTTTTAATTAAGCGCTAAATTTAGTACCTTCCAACTAAAGAGAAATGGGTGGAAAATCAATACATTCCTTCGTGTATGGCCATACATGCCCATTTCGCACTTGGGTATTGGGATGCGCAGAGTTGTCTGGTATAAAAAAATACTACTATGCATAAAACAGCTGATCGGGTTGTTGTGTTCAAAATTATTTAAGTCGCTCAATTGGTGAAACCCAAAATTAAGTTAGTCTCGAATCTGTGCTAACTTAAGTCACGACTTAGTTTTAGTCTTAGTCGCGTTGGTGAAACCGGCCCTTAGAGTCTTCCGAAGCAGATATAGCTGATGTATGGTGTTAATTATAATGCGCTATCTCGAAGCGTTTTTGTTGTTGTTGTTGTTGGTAACACTGCTTCGCCCTGCCTAATGGGCTCGATCACTCTAAATTGTCATCAGGCTCTTCTAACGGAAGTCCAAGGAAACGCGCAGTTTCCACAGGATTGGACCAGAGTGATGTAGGTGTCAGAAGAGTGGGTACAACTGAACAGGAAAAGAGATGTATGGTATCATGAGGGGACATACCACATGCAGGGCATGTGTTTGGTATGTTGGGGTTCAGTCTGGATAAGTAAGAGTTTAACCTATAACAATATCCAGAGCGAAGTTGTGCTAGTATGACTCTAGACTCTCTCGGAAGCACACGCTCCTCTTCAGCCAATTCAGGTGGTTGAGTATTAATAACGGGATTCACAGGCCGAGATCTGAGAGATCTGTGTACCGACTCGGTGTGGAGGTCATTTAGAGCCCGTCTATGGTTCCGCAGATCATACGGCAAAGAGATATGGTGCCGGATCTCATCGTAATGCTTACGAAGATGTCTCCTTATGTCTCTGGGGGGCGGTGCTACATCCAAAAGATGTCGATTTGGATGACTAGGTTTATGACAGTTCAGAAGGAACTGTATACTCAAGAGTCCCGCGTGCTCTTGAACATTGAGCAATTTTGCCTCTTGATGGAGGTGAGACTCAGATGACATAAGTAGACATCCCGTAGCAGTTCTGATGGCGGTGTTTTGGCAGACTTTCAATTTCCTCCAGTTGGTGTCAGAAAGATTGGGCGACCATATGGGCGCAGCATAGTCAATAACCGGCCGGCCAATAGCCTTATATGTAGCAAGCAATGTTTCTTTGTCTTTACCCCAAGTACTGCCGGCGAGTGACTTGAGGATCTTATTGCGGCTCTGTACCTTTGAGGTTATTGTGGTGGCATGACCAGCAAAGGTGAGGCCGTTGTCAAATGTTACACCCAAGATTTTTGGGTGGTTGACAGTAGGTAGAGGTACTCCGTCTACGTGGACATTTAACTCTTGCCCCATCTGCGCATTCCATGTAGTAAACAGGGTCGCCCTCAATTTAGTCGGAAATAGGGTCAGATTTCGCTCGGTGAAGAAGCTGGAAAGGTCATGGAGGTAACTGTTGATTCTAATACAGAGTTCGTCAATGGAGGGACCCTAGCCCGAGGCCATTATCGTGCAGTCGTCAGCGTAGGAAACAATGGAGACTCACTCTGGTGGAGGGGGGGAAGTCTCGAAATATAGAAATTAAACAAAAGGGGAGAGAGAACACCACCTTGCGGCACCCCTTGTTTTATTCTTCGTGGTCTAGATTTCTTGTTCCTGAATTTGACTGTTGCCTGTAGACCATTGAGGTAGTTAGCGGTCCATCTTTTAAGGCCGGCAGGGAGCGGTGTCTCTTCCAGAACTCGCAGGAGTGTGGCGTGATTGACCGTGTCGAATGCGTTTGATAGGTCAAGTGCTACGAGAACCGTCCCATGGTTTGGTGGGTGTTGATTCAAACCGGGTGGGTTTTGATTCAAACGAAGCGTTCTTCATTCCACTCACATAGGTATGTATCTTCATGTATGTGGTTTTCCTGCATCTAGTATATATGTATATATACTCATATACTCGACATGCGACCTCATTCAATGTCAAAAACTTCACCAAGGTTTTGCTTAGTTGCTTTTAATTCATGTGTGAGCAGATTTGCTATTGCGGTTTAGTTAGTGCGGAAGGGGAATGTAATTTTGCCGATTGCCATATCACAACAACACGCATTTAACAGATGGAAGCAAGGGCTCGTTTTGAGATTTTTATATGACAAATAAAGGGTGTCTCTTTAACTTATTTGGTTGGGGAAAAATGTCTCTTTGGCTATACACTCTGAGGCTGATCGAGCTCACCCGTGCGCAGAATATTTTCAGATCCAGGACCGGGTTTTATAAGATTCATTTATCGCATCGATAGATAGCAAAAGATTTGCCATCACGGTATTCAAGCCTGAAATGAACTGGAGAAATAAAGGACGCTGCCTTCAGTGTCATGTTGAGGTAGAATTCATTGAAAAGAGGACAGGGCAACGAGGCATTCTTTCGGAAAGGAGTGTACAGAGCCAATTGTCTGAAAATCTAAAAACTAGTTCCTCGAATGATGGTGGAAGGTTTGTACTTAGATTAGGTTAGAGCCCACAGCCGAAGATGATAGAATTGATGGTCCTCTATCTGACCAAGTAAGAAAAACGAGCACAGCTGGTTAGAGGCTTCGAATATATCCGAATATATCCGCTGGCTACGATACCACTGGACCTAAGTTCAAATTCGAAACATGTACCACTAACATTTTGCAGAAAATGTTTTCTTTTTTCAAACCGGGGTCGCCGCCGGAAGTGATTTGCAACTGTTCGAGTACATTTCTGATATGGACAGCTTCTCAAATTTCAGCTAAAATTCATCTGGCTTAACAGATGCCACTAAAATCCCAATGTTCGTCGGAACGCTTCCATTGCAGTCAAAACTGACTCTAAAAACTAGATTAACGAAAGTTACATTTTGCTTCGGGTAGTGTGGATTTATTGTAAGTCAAGAAGGTACTCAACTAACTTCTGGAAATACAAATGTCACTTACCTCAGAAGGTCCAGGTTGAGCTTGCGACTCATAAAACTACATTCCAATTACTAGTGAAATCGATCAAGTCATTCCATTCAAGACAGCATTCCCATATCTATCAATGCATTGTCATACGATCAACATTTGTGGCTTCCGTTTTATAGCGCCGGATGCATCTAATCACCATACAAGCAACAAAAACAACAACGTCATCAAGTCGTCTCTTTTTATGATATAAATGGATTGTAATAACTCTTACCTCCGCATACGAGTACATAATTATTGTTCACTTTACTGATTGATCAATTGACAATTACTGCTGCTGATCTTGTCTTTAGAAAAACCCATATTTTTCTTGTTTCTCAGCCACAAAGCATTCAGAGGCGGGGGCATGTAATGTTATCGTGGAAGCGATGGCAAATTACCCACGGTTAAGCATCTGATAAGCAGACGTACTCACATACACACATACCAACAAATATACTTGCTCACATTGACGTGGGGGTTGGTACCGCCTTCGTGATCGTGAGATAGCTCAGTTTGGAGGAAAGGCGAGTCAAACTGGGTGTAGAGGTATGTCATTTGGTTTTCAGCGACTTTACTCTTTTTGCCAACGACTTTGTTATCGGTTAATAGTAAAATGTTGTTGGACTTGCTTTGCGTTAATCAACGAATGTATCAATGAAGTATATAAATGCACTATTGATGCAAGATACTGTGGAATCAGATGCGGTAAACCGATTCATCGATTTAACTGACTTATGGTGATTATAAGAGAAGACAAACGGATGAAAAAGGCTTGAAGCCAAGTTTGAAATGGAACATATAGTCTGTTCGGTTCGAACAAGGTTCTAAAAGAAACGACACAAAAACGAGGTTCAACAAGATAAGAAATTGAACCTAAAAGAACCGGAAAACAGGTCAAATGGCACTGAACCAAGTCTGGACCCCTGTCGAAACGATAACCGAAATCGAGGTTCCAGAATAGAAAAAGGGGGAAAAAGAAGCTAAGCCCACTCTGGACCCGGGCTCGATGATACCAAAAATTGTGGTTTGATAAGAACCGGAAATAGAATAATTACCAGCTACCGAGAAAACGAAACTAGCTCCCATAAGACCCGAAACCGTCTTTATCAATGGAAACGAGATTACGTTTCGAAAAACCCTATAATGGGACTAAAAAACGCAGTCCGATTCCAGAAGAGCCCACAAAAGTTTTCAGAAATGTCTAAAGTCAGCTTCACAGAGAAAAAATAATAAGAAACACCCGAAACTTTTTAAAACGCAAGAAAGCGGTTTCTGCATAACAAGAGCAGTCCGAAATAAGTCTTCCTGAGCTGAAAAAAAGTGTATCTTTCACTATTTTTGAGCTACCTCCTGATCTGAGATGCTTCTGAATACTTGACGCGGCCTGGTATCTGCCCTAAAACCCGGTTTCTAAAGTACTCCGAGCCCCACATCACTGAAATACGCCACCCCGACACTTTCAAGCAGCAGCCAACAAGTCGATTGCAGCTTCCATTATTTCATTGCTTTGATGAGATCGTTGGTTTTGATGTGTTGCGGAAGTTGTCACTCGCACCGCACAGAAGTATCACAAGCTCATCCTTCTGCAATTTCTTCATTCAACAATATTAGCGCGCGAACATACGAGTATGTACATATTAATGCTTACCGGTTCATAAATAGCTCCAGATGCAGTTGTTAGGAGCATGTCTTTTATTAAGTAACATTCTCTTCGTCAGAGCCTGTACTTGAAAAGAATGGCAAATTGAGTTTTTGCATGTGTGGATGTCGCTTGGAGAATGACCTTTTCGACAATGACCAACTTCCGATGGAATTGTGCCACGCAAAGGCGATTATATGTGAGAGTGATGAGCTATTCACGGGACATACATAATACATCGAATGTAGGTTGCAGTATTTAAGCCCGTCCAGCCTAGGAAGTTCCATAAGGTCAATACGTTTTCGATACGGCTTGCTTTATTCTGGCAGGTAGAAATGGCACTGTTCGTTGAAGCCAGCTGCTTGTCACCGTCCTTCAAGGTCTAAAAGAACCGTAGCTCAAAAAAGATTAAGAGAAAATATTTGAAATTTCTGAACTATTCAGGCCTGAATGAAGACTCTTGAAGGAAAGAGGTAACAATTGGGCAAAGGGCGCAGTTCGGCCCGCAATTCTAATTTCATTCCATTAGGCTACCGACAGATTATATTGGGCGGTACCTGCTTGGCATATTTCCAGAAACAAGTAATCGGAGTAGAGGAATGATGTAATATGCCAAGTATCTAAAATTCGCCGAGGGTCAGTCAATTGTTTGATAATTCTTGTCCGGGGAAATACCATTATAGGGGATCAAACCTCACCTGTTAGGGAGAAGGGATCATTGTGACCCGAGATACCCGTTCAACCCAGTCAGCTTGTCCCTCTGGGTTCTATAACACTACGAATGAGATAGATTGAATTTTACTTGTAACATCAGTATTCCTACCTCATAGTGGCAAAGGGCACGTAGTAACTCTCTCGCGGCCCATTAATTATCCATAGTCTCTTCTGATATTATAGCGTCGAATCGAAAGTCTACGAACAACCTTGAATGCTCATTACTTTCCTAATAGTCCTAACCAATCTTAACCAGTATTTTTCCATGATATGCTCATAGCAGAAAACTTTCCCTCTACTCCTACTAAAGTCGGGAAAAAATCGGGAAACTGGCGTGGAGGCGAGATTTTCCGGCCCACCATACAATTTCGAAAAAGGAAAGGACATAGTTTTTTTCAAAATCCTCTTTATACTCTTCATGAACATAAAATGGTATTATAACTTAGGTCCGATGTTTGTTAGTATGAGAAGACGAGATAGACCCACCAATAAGTATACCGAATCAGAGCGATGAGCTCAGTCGATACAGCCATGTCCGTCTATTTGTCTGTCTGTTTGAGCGCAAAATAGTCTCTCAGCTTTAGAGCTATCTCGATGAAATTTGGTACGGGCCGGCCATTTTATAATATATTACTCATTTGTCGGAACCAACAAGATCGGACCAATACAACGCATAGCTCCCTTATAACCGACAGTTCCGATTAACGGGGCTTGGGCTATAAATTTTGAAATGAAAAAGCTAGGAACGTAAAATTTTTTAGATTTGGTACATATTACATATGTAAGGTGAGTAATGAAAATCAGCCAGATCGGACCTATATAACATATATCTCCCATACAATCGATTGTTCCGATAAATGTGGTTTGGGCTATAACTATTGCAATTTAATAGCGAGGAACACAAAATTTTTGGCAACTACTGTAGTTATTACATATGTAATGTGTGTAGTGGAAATCATCAAGATTGGAGCAATATAGCTCCCATACAACACATTTTTCCGATAAACGGGGTTTGGGCTGTATCTTAAATTTAACAGGGTAAGACCATAAAATTTTGCAGAGTTTGTACTTATTGTAAGTAAGGATCGGACACTTAAAACCGTGATGCGTATTCATAAAAGGTATAAAACCTTAGGCACAGTCGATACAGCGCTTTCCTTACTTGTTTAGCTTAATCTTACACCTTTTCGAATAAAATGACTACTTCTAATCATGTAGGATCGGGTCGACATGAAGTTGTGCCCATGCTCCCCATGTATACTAGTACCTGCATACGTAAACACAAAGTACTGATACCGAAGTGCTGAAACCATTCCAGGTCTGACTGTATATGTTCCAAAATCGAATTTTAATTAAATTGTTTCTTCATCTTGTGTAAGTATATATTTGAGTATAATAATTTGTATGCAAATTCATTTCTAGTACATCTGTCGTTCAGCTGTTTCCAATTACGAAAAATTTCTTATTTGCAATAACATTTACATACGTAAATATTTTATATATATAGAGATGTGAGCGGGAGAAAATATTGTATACTGACAACGACACTTCATTTCTAAGTAGTGAAACTGCTCATACCGCACTTTTTGTGAAAATAACCGCAAGTTTGATGGCCGTCATATCTTAGACTACACATATATATTTATTGAGAGTGCAAAAAAATTCTTTTAAAAAGGTTTGGCTCGGCCAAAAAAGGGGCGGTCGCACTCCTGTTTTCAAAAATGTATAGTTTTTCGCATTTGTTTTAAAGCGACTCTTTGCTTTAAAGCGAGATATTGCTTATAATGTTGGTCTAAGATCCTTTACAAAATATTCAATATAAAAGTGGGCGTGATCCCTAACCGATTTAGTTTTTTCCAACACACTGCTTGTAATAATTTTAATCTGTGATTAATTTTTATGAAAAATAATATTTTTAAAAGTGACTTAATCTCAAGTGGACGGTGCTAAGCCCATTTTTAAAAATTAAAAAAAATTGGATACCACTATTGTGTTTTTTCTAAATATACGATTTTTCAAAAGTGGGCGTTGCTATCATTCGATTTCCACAAATTTAAATAGCGATTGAATATGGGTGCCAAACTAACCACACTTTTCGAAAATTATACTCTTCTTATTTCGATGTCTATGCCCGAGATATCAAACTTGTCATGATTCACTATGATTTCTCGGAGCATCGAAGTTTTTCTGACATCCCGTTTTCCATCGGGCTCGCGAGTGCCAATTTCGGCTCACATCTATACTACATACTGACATATGTTTTTACATTTTCCATATATGCATTTATACACCCATCTATAATATAGTAAATATAATTATGTAAGTATTTTTAGATTGTACACACGTGTTATGGGTATGGCAGCAGTATGCAGCTTAGCATGGCACAGGAAAAGCTAAGTCAACAGCTGATGTGCACATTTGCGTATCGCCGCTGCCACTGAAGTTTAGTGATGCAATGCAACGGAGGCATCTTGGGCATTAAATTGAAACAAATTTCCAATAAAAGTTGCAACTATTCTATGATAGACAAACAGGCATTCAAACTTGGAGGCCAATGAAATTCTTCTGCACTGAACACATGCTAGTTCACATTTACAATTTGTTAATAACATTGATACAAACACACGTCTATACAAACATAAGTAAATACATTTTGTATGGCATAAATGATCTTCAGGTGTTGCACAGCTGATGTCTATAAAATACACATCAATGAGTATATCAACAATGCCGTTATTGCTGATAATAAATATTGTTGATGTTGTTCGAGTATATTGCTATTGTTGATCAGTAGCGACTCAGGCATCAGTGTGGGTTTGGGGTAAATTTTGCAGGAAGAATTTCAGCGGTTGAGTTTTTCTGGAGACAAGGCCGTCCTTTTAAAATACTACAGTTCGACTAGTGGTTGAAATTCAACCACAAAAGCGGGCAGAATATTTTCACCTTTAACATTCATATTCAACCATACTTTATTTAATTAAATTTATTTTATTTTACCGGTTTCTTTCCTTCACCTTAATTTCCATTTCTTCCTTTGTCACTTTACACGTTTTTATTTTCTTTCTTTTGAATAATTTAAATTGCGTTAAGTTTTTTCTTTTGCTTGACCTTCATTTCTTTCCAGGAACATTGCTTCAATTTTTTATAATTTTCTTTTAATAATAATTTCGTTTCCTTTTTTCTATAACTTTAAATAACACAGCTTAAATTTTTATTTAATTTAATTCAACTGTTTTTTTTTAATTTTATTTTATTTCATTTCATTTGATTTTTTTTAATAAAATTAATGTATTTCATCTCATTTCATTTAATTTTATTTCATTCCATTTCAATTCATTTTATTTTATTTTATTTAATTTTATTTTATTTTATTTTATTTTATTTTATTTTATTTTATTTTATTTTATTTTATTTTATTCTATGAAATACATTTAAATAAAAAAAAAATTATATAAAAAAAATTTTAATTTTGTTTTATTTCATTTCATTTCATTTCATAAAAGGTATAAAGCCTTCGGCACATTATTTCATTTGATTTTTTTTTAATATAATTAATGTATTTCATCTCATTTCATTTAATTTTATTTCATTCCATTTCATTTTAGTTTATTTTATTTTATTTTATTTTATTTTATTTTATTTTATTTTATTTTATTTTATTTTATTTTATTTTATTTTATTTTATTTTATTTTATTTTATTTTATTTTACTTTATTTTATTTTATTTTATTTTATTTTATTTTATTTTATTTTATTTTATTTTATTTTATTTTATTTCACTTTATTTTATTTTGTTTTATTTTATTTTATTCTATTCGATTTTATTTGATTTTACTTTATTTTAAAATTTTTTAAAAATTTGTTTAAATTTTGTTTTATTTCATTTCATTTCATTTTATTTCATTCCATTTCATTTTATTTTATTTTATTTTATTTTATTTTATTTTATTCTTTTTTATTTTATTTTATTTTTATTTATTTTATTTTATTTTATTTTATTTTATTTTATGAAATACATTAAAATTAAATAAAATTAAATAAAAAAAATTTGTTATTGTTGTTTTACTTCATTTCATTTTATTTCATTCCATTTCATTTCATTTTATTTTATTTTATTTTATTTTATTTTATTTTACTTTATTTTATTTTATTTTATTTTATTTTATTTCACTTTATTTTATTTTGTTTTATTTTATTTTATTCTATTCGATTTTATTTGATTTTACTTTATTTTAAAATTTTTAAAAAATTTGTTTAAATTTTGTTTTATTTCATTTCATTTCATTTTATTTCATTCCATTTTATTTTATTTTATTCTTTTTTTTTTTATTTTATTTTTATTTATTTTATTTTATTTTATTTTTTTTTATTTTATTTTATTTTATTTTATTTTATTTTATTTTATTTTATTTCGTTCTATTTTATTTTATTTTATTTTATTTTATTTGATTTTACAGAAATCTAACGACAAATTATATAAAGACCGAATTAACGCCTGTGTTAAGTATTCTCATCTAAAATTCATTCTACATATTAGATCTTTTGTTTTTGTATTTACTTATGCTTGTCATTGCTGACTTAACATTTCCAACAAAACAATTCTTCGTTCTCTTACACGATCTATTACACCATCAACGAAAAATACAATCACATCAACAAAAGCAGGCATTTGCAGTGGTGTTACTTCAAGCTGCCTAGACTCATCCATACATACTAAATTGCTATACGCTAGATTCATAGCTAAAGCGACCATCTCCATAACCTTAATAGCCTTGTGTTCCGAGAAGCTCCTGAAGAAAGGTTTTTATAGAAATTTCATTCTGCTACAAAAAGGCAAAGCACAATTTCTTCCGTCCCCGGAGGGTTGCAACTGCGGTATTTTATTCCATGCGCACATCAAGACCTGATTCAAGTCCATCGAGCTCATTGGCCATCTTTTCCCTGTAGGTTACGATGCTTCGGCCCACATACTAATGAAGAAATCTAACCTAAACTAACCCAATCTTTCCAACCTTTCCTTGAAGGTAAGAAAATCTCACAGTGTGTATCGAATACTGTCATTGGACTGCCGATCGCTATGAAAGTAGGTAAATAAGAAGTATCTAGTGAACGGACGGATTAAAGTTGGCCTGTGGACAAGGAGCAGAGTCTCTGCAACCCTCAAGACCACTTACACACCTATCCTGCTCTTCCAGGAGTCATTAAAGACACTGCAGTATACGTGTAGTGGGGCTTCCTGGGTCAATAAAGTTAACATGAAATCTGCTGGTAATTGTGTTGTGGGCCAGGAACCTAGTGAGTCGACGTAACCTTTCTTTAATCTGGTAGTCGGAACATCGCAACATAGTACGAAACAAAATGGCTTAACTCACTCTTGCCAAATTGTGCTGCTTTAAACTGAACTGCCATTTGACAAGTCAAGACTTGTCCCGACGAAGGAAGGCTCGTCGTTTTGGACCTTACCTATGCCCCCTTAAAAGTTTGCAAACCTTCACAGTGAACTTTGACCAGAGACAAATACTGAAGCATAGTATTAGTTGCGCATGCGCCACACTAGTTGCACACACTTTAATTACCCGCGGTGTCTGCATGAAAACGCTTGATATTTTTACTACAACCATAAAATACTACAGTCATTGACTGCTTGTCTACAACTTGCATATGAACATATCTTTTTCTTCTTCTTGCTGCCACAATTGATAACGCAACAACAATGAATTTCATTCATACATTCAACGGGAAGATCATTCATTCATACTCGTGCAACCATACAACGAAGAGATCCAAGAGAACATAGAAAAACATAACTGTACGCAAGTACATATGTATTAGGTATGACAGTTTTCTCGATTTTACCGACACAGGGACTTTCGGGATTTCGTTTGACATTCTCTGGATATGTTTTTTTTGTTGTTTGCTCAACTGGAATGTCAATTTCTGCCTTTTTATAAGGTCTGTGGATCGCTTGACCGACCATATCCTGTTCAAGAGTCGATGTATGCAACTTTCTGTTTTCAGGTTTAACAGCTCGGGGTTTCAAAATCTTGGCGCGTAGTCCGTCATTAGTTCGTCATAGTCGTGTAGTGTGAGGTTTTTTTCATAGCAAGGGATTGGAGATCAGTGCCACTTTTCTCCCATAAAGTTAGGTCGCCATTACTTACGTTGCAGAAATTCGATCAAGTCGGGAAACCTTCCGTCTACCGCCGAATTTTTTGGTAGAATTTTTGGGCACTGTCCTGTCAGCTAGATTTTCAAATTCATAACTTTCGGTCTTAGGTTTCTATTTCCGAAAAATTAGTATATTTTCCAAGGATGCATCGTAACGATATTATTATCGCTTACCGAAAAAAACCGATGGTTTCTGTTGAAACGATTTAGTTTTTTATCGTTTGGGCAACTATCAAATAATTTCTTAATATAATAATTAATTTTATTCCGTTATTAACGTAAACGAAACGTGGTTGATAACGTTGAAACTCTCTGTTTTATGTTGTTATTCTGCTGGCAATTCCGTCACGAAGAGTCGGCAGAATGACATACACACAAACATGACATACGAAAGAAAAGTAAACATTACATTGTTGGAATGCGTGAGTTTGGGTAAGTTTTTTTTAATCAAATTTTAACCTTTTAATAATATAAATAACTATACAATCTACTTATTTGCAGAATATAACTCCCATGGTAAATTGTCAAAGTGTCTTTGGTCAATCTATATTTGCACGAACTGATTTGGTGTAACCGAAAGCTATGTATGGCTCGTGAAGGTATTGCCAGCACAGTTTAACTGAGATATTTTCGATGATTTATTTCGTTGCAACGCTATCAGTTACATTTTGATATTATAACAATGATTGTTGTAATTATCTCCCATCTGTGAAATTATTATATAAGGGAGACTGTTACTCCGAAAGAAGTAACAAGTGGGGAAAGTTTGGAAATGTTTCCGTTAGGATCCAGGTAGCAGAACTATTCTATGAAGAAAATTTGTAAATTAGGCTTGAAAGCGAATCGCTAAGGGGTTTTTAGGAATATAAGGCATGGGGTATTTAGGAATATATGGCATGCGTTAGGGACTGAATTCTGGTCTGAGTTGGGGAGTGGGATATTTCATTATAAACCTTACCGGTTCTTTGTGAACGAACGAGTGTGTCTCAACTAAATTTCATAAGATTGGTAAGAAATTGCAGATCCCAAAAATCCCGGTCTTGTTATGATAAAGAGCGGCATTTTAGGATACTGGGGTTGTCATACCTAGTACCTTTGCATTTACTGCGGGGTCGTATTGCAGTCACCGCAAGCCACATCGCGATTTTCATTGAAGCTCAAACATGCATTTTTGTAATATTTTGTACTATGCCAGTTTGGCTTTATTTTCATAATTAAAAGTATTAAATATTTATATTTATAATTTGTATAATTTCTTGCTATTCAAACAGACTGCGTTTGTTGCATGTTTGGCAAAATCAGCCAACGGTAAAAGTAGCAGCTTAAGAAGTGGCGCAAAAGCAAAGCAAGCAACCACCCACCAGTAAAGTAGTTGAGGGAACGAGCACCAATGAAATAGAGACGAGACTCGACGCAAAGCAAAATCACAACCGAAACGCCGCCAATTTTGCAACATTCGCTTTTATATTGAATTGAGCTCTTCACTTATGCCACACATGCACACCAATCGACACCTGGTAACCCGGTGAATCGTCCAAGAAGCCACGCAATTGAGTTTCTTCGCATTGTGGTGGTCCCCGGAAAGAAATTTCACGCTTCGTGCATATTTCTCAAATTCATTTCCACTGCAAATCGTTGCAAGAGTTCTTGTTGGCATTTGAAATATATGTAAATAAATGCTAATGGAAGTATATAATTGGATTCGTGGCAAGTGTTGCACGAGACATATCCGGCTCTATTTTATACCTTATATAAAAATAAAACCGTTTTGGTTTGGTCTTTGAAATCATAAACTGCACGAACATCTATTTAGCCCTGCTTGCGTAATTGAGTATGTAATTCCTATAAAAGGGTCATCCAATATATAGGGTGTTGCAATTCTGTTGTACCTTCGATGCCTGCCGTTGACATCACGGGAAGTGACACAAAAATATTACGTAGAACTTTTCTCTGGAACACCCCAAGAGCCATCTCATTTTCTTTCAACATCGTCCATTTCGCGCCATGCATCAGGACTGGTATGATGTGAGACTCACAGAGCGTGACCAAAGTAGCCGACACATCTACTCATGTATGCGGTTAAAACTTAAATCATTCTGGTATGTTGTTCCAGGCTTTTGCAAAGACCTAACTAACTCTACGAAGGTTTTGTGAAGTTGCTGCCGGGCGTGACAGTCTTTTGCCGGTATACGGTACGTTCGGGTACATAGCACCTTCTGGTACTAGCCCGACTGTCGTGCGAACGACTGTCAGATGACGTGGAACCCACCGCCTATGTTTGTGGGTTCAGATTTCATTAACTTTTCTTCTTAGTTGAAGCATTTGCCATTCAGAAAAAGAGTCCGATACCTCACAAAGGCCTTTTATCGCAATCTTTTCTTGTGAGGTGGAAGGGAGTATCGTAAAGTTGAGTATCACTAAACTACCAGTTGAGTGAGGAGTTTTCTAGTTTAAATTTTCAAAGAGCTAACGAGCATGAAACTATTATTGAACACAATCGAAAATTAATACTCGCTGTTAAATTATATCGTCTTAGGCGTTGTGGTTTACTGTCGATATGAGTTCGGGTCAAGTAGGTTTGTCACACCGACGCATCACTCTAAACTTAAGCTTTAGTTAGAAAGATTTCCAGATGAGGAGAAACAGTATATTGACCAAAGTTTGGCTCACTCTCAACCTAGGCCCAAGCAACAAAGTTCACTGCAGTTCTACGCGAACTTTAAGCCGGAAGTTAGTTATGCAACACACATCAGTGACCATTAGAGCTCGACGTGCATCTGTTGTACTGAGTAGAATGCTTTTGCCACACGCTACATCACACCTCATGACCTTTCATCTAATAAGTCTTTACCCCGCTTGCCTTATTTCATCAACACTGCAACAACATGCTACACAATGTAGTCATTATAATGTTACATACATATGTATATGTTTTATTAGGTTAGCTGTTTCTCAAGCTTCTGCTTCTTCTTCTTCGTCTTGGAGTAGTGGCATATCTTTCGTTGGGCTCTGGTTGTTCCGAACCGGACGCACGTGTTCATTTTCATTAAAAACAACATTATAAAGCGGCTAGTATATAAAAATAAAATATGTACCGCGATATATATGTACAATATCGATGCATATATATAACAACATAAACTGAAATACACATTAGGGGGGCACACATGTAGCGAAACATCGTGAAGAAGGAATTAAAATAATGGAACTGAATGTTGGTGTACTCAAAATCGAAACATATGCATACATATTTTGAAGGGGAGTGTTGTTTATAAAAAAGTTCCTAACAAATTCATGTATTATTAGTTTCAGACAATAGCAATCATTACAATCAATGAAACCAGGTGTGGGAAAAATATGATATCAAAAAACAATTTATCCTTTTAACCTTTACGATACTCATGTTATCGGCAAATTCGAGCCTGTGGAAACGCGAACCAGTTTCAACACAGAAAAAATGTGCCACGCCCACTTTTCCCTTATCTTACGTTTTTCTAAAGTTGTTAAAGACTCAAATTTCAGTTGTCTAGCGAGAATACTTCCACATATATCCGCTATGAGAAATCGCATTTTTATAGAAGGTGCCACGTCCCCTCTTCCTTTATCTCCTGTTTTCCTGGAGTCGTTGCAGATTATTCTCATAAAATCCCTTACCGAATTTCAATGGTATAGCCTGTATACTTCCACAGATACGATAAGATTTAAAAACCCCTTTTGTATATCGAATATATACATGACCATCTCTGGAAATTTTCCAGTTTGCGTTCTAAATTTGGTTATGATAGCTCAATCCGTTAAGGACCGAAGTACTCTGCAGAAAATGGGACTGGTTCAGAACCATCCTAGAGCTAAACAATTTGAGGACACTACTAGTTCTAGGTCAATACCCATGCAATGATTTCAACTGTCCTATTTTACATAGCAAAGTCAATGGCGGTGGCAATTTTTGCCCAGTGCATTGCTTGGCAACTCGTTTTTAACTAGTTTTAGTGCGACCAGGTTTAAGGAAGTTTCGCTTTGGCTGCTTCTCAACCGGATCTATTTCGAATAAGTTTAGGGTAGTTCTGGTTGTGGATGAGCGAAGTGTGTCGCTCAAGAGTGTCTTTTTTGGAGACTGGTTCGCAATTTTACTGCAGGGTACTGTTCAGAAAATGAATGATGATCCTCACCGCAGATAAAGATTTCCCAACAGGGTTAGAAAGATAAGGTAGGAAATAGCTTAGAACCCTAATGTAGTTACTGGAATATCTAGGTGTTTTGCTGGAATCATTAACAATAGCACAGATGGCTAGGCGTTGAATACTAACAAGCAGGAACGGATTTTAACTGTTAAATTCGAAATTTAGAATTAAAAAAATAAGATAGAAAGAATATCTCTATTTTACATTTGAATGCACCAGAGTAATGCGTGCGAGGCAGGGAATACTTATCTGAAAATAATTTTGTTTTGTGATCATTATGAAAAAGGTAAAAAAATAACTGTTAAAAATTACTTTTATTCTAAAATTTAAATATAACGGTAAACATTTTTTTTTATTATAAAAGTCTAAAATAACGGGTAAAAATTACTTTTACTCTACAAGTTAAAAACACCGGTTAAAAATTATTTTTATTATAAAAGTGAAAAATGATGATTAAAAATAATTTTTGTTATAAAAGTCAAAAATAACGGGTAAAGTTTACTTTTATTATAAAAGTCAAAAATAACGGCTAAAAATTACTTGTAATAAAAAGTTCGTTTAGTGTTCGTTTAGTGTTGAGTCAAAAGCATGCATTTTAGAGAGAAGTTTCTGAGAATCCACATTTTATAGTGGTAAGATAAATTTTGTTGTCCTGATGAATTTTAAGTTTTTTACTGTGGCGATTTTTAGTCTATAAAAACTGATTGCAACCTGATATTTTTGTTTATGTTTTAGTTTCTATTTTTCATTGGTTTTTGAAAAAAAGGAAAGAAAAAAGGTTGACGCCTAACCAAAATTGACGGGGAGTGACGGAAAATAGTTTCAAAGTAATAAATACTCCAATAATTATATAAAAAGCTACCCATAAATCAAACATTTTCATATAGAATCGGAACCGCTTGTTTTCTGTTAAAAAGAAGAAAAAAGAAAAATATGTATCTTTTGAAAATTATGGGCCTCATTCTCTATTGCAAAACGAACATTCGTTTCGTCTCAGAGATCGTTCGCCTGTTTGCAATATGTAAGACGACCATAGCAACAGACGAAACCAGCTGACTCTTAGGTGACAAAAACGTAAAAAATTAAAACTTTCTCAGCAAACAAACTGTCGAATAAAACAAAGTAGTTGTCATCAGTTAATAAAAAAATCGATACAGCAAGCAAATTTCTGCGTTCTACACGTAGTTGATCTTCGTGTGAACGTTCGCCTATGATAAAAGCAGCAACTGCATACATTTTTAACACAATATTTTCACGTGCAAACAAAAGTTTTCAAAAACAGAAATGCGTACAATATTTGTTTTTTCAAAAGTAAACAAACAAATGGTAAACAAATCATATTACTGTTCCAAGAATTTTATAATTTAACGGAATATAATGAAAAACTTTAAAAAACTTACCAGATTCATTTGAGCTCCTAAATAAATTACATACGCCAACATTAATTTGACACATGCTCTCCACTTAATTTTTGACATAACGTAAGAAACATAAGAGGCGAACGAAAATTATAGAGAATACGCTTGCTAGAAGAACTCGAATCGTTCGTCTGAGCTCCGTTCGCAATACATAATGATGCCCTCTATTTTTCTTTTCTCTTCGGAAACATTTCGCCTCACCCTAATGTAATAAAAAAGTTCATATGCATGTATATTAAAAAGTAGCAACAGTAGCACGAGTGGAACAGCGGATGATTGCAGCGTATCCAAATAAAACGCCTAATATGTATGTATGTTTGTGTGTGTGCATATTTGTTATTGGCAGCTGCGGAAATCACAGCTGAGCAGATGAACTGAATGCAATCAAACTCATATGTGGGCTATTTAGCTGTCAGTAGTCAATGGTCAGCGTTATTTTGTAATTTTTATATTGTCGATTTTGTACTGACTTTTGTTCTTGCTATTGCTGAGTTTGGTATAAGCTAAAAAAAAACTGTTAAAAAAGAGTTCAACAAATTGCTGAACGCTTGTGTAAGCGTTTTGCGGCTACTGCGGGTGTGTGTGTGTTTGAGTGTGGTGGCGGCCAGCCATGGCATTTAAATTTGAATTGACGGCCGGACGTAGCCGGTCGACCACCCAAAGAGTGGACGCAACGTCAGCGCAATGTAGCAATCATAAAGTTATTAATATTTTCAGAATTTGTTTGTTATTGCATATTGATTATTTTAAGATTTTGTTTATCAAATCATTAACAATTATAGAAACGATTAGTATCACTCTTTCGAAGAGTTCTGATTATAGTTCTTACTTAATTTTACAATTGTAGTTAAAGCTTATGAATAGCATGAAAACAGCATAAGCTAAGAGTGTCAACCTGCCAATTCCACTTTTTATCAAAATTTACTTTTTGATGCAGTTCGATAGAGCTGGGGATATTGCATCAACCAAGCAAACAATGCATTTCATATCTAAGCTATAAGGTAAGTAATTCAACCTTATGTTGATCACTTTTCTTTTGCGCTCAATGATATTTCAAATATTTATTTTGTTTTGTTGATTTTCCGACAGGGTGGAAAGTTGATATATATTGGAACGATTTTCCGTCATCCCTTGTCAAATTTGGCTTTGTAGCAAACCGGTTTCGGCGTTCCGCCATCCTCACGAAACTAAACACTGAAGATGTCGGAACGCCGAAGCCGGTTTGTTACAAAACCAAATTTGACAAGGGATGACGGAAAATCGTTCAAATATACATCATATTTCAAATAGTTTTTTGCTTGACATGTAACATTTTTCGAATGTTAGTTAGCAGGTTTACACTCTAAGCGACGATATGAAGGAGCATAGTGGCTTATATAAACCAAGGAATGAAGGAAATCCTCACTTTGCTTTGAAAAAGAATAACGTCGAAGTTGTTATAACCACAGGAATCGGCTGCAATCGGCTGTAGTGCGGGTAAGGGTGAGGTAAGTGTAGAGAAGAGACAAGTCTTGGTTTGCCCACACTTTCATACTTGATAAGAGCTTTCAGAAATCGTAAAATGAACCCGTCAATGCAACCCTGAACATGCTCATTGCATGTCGAACAGGCAGAGGCTACTAATCCGATTGTCACATGCACCTCGCACTTATTTATCTGACATCTGTTGTATCGTCCGATATCTCTTTTCTTGACAGTAGTCAAGCCATTGGAGATTTTGGCTGCAAAAGCCTTTGCCAGTAACCGATTTCGAGGACCGTTCTCTTCCCCCCCCCCCCCCCCCCCTGTCTCAAAAAGTTACTATTTTTTACCTATGTGGTAGGCAGCCGTCAGTGGAGTGCAGCAAAAGGAGGAAAAAACCCCGATTAAACAAAGGGTGCCACAGGGTGGTGTTCTGTCCCACGATAATGAACGACCAGTTCCGTCGATGAGCTGTGTTCCAAAATAAGTAGTAATTTCCTGAAGACTTAGGCCACCTCATGCACGACTTGGACTGAAATGCTTTTGTCATAATACTCACTTATGTAGACTAAACCCAGACATCCCCCACAGTGAAAACTATCTTTTTATCTGCTCTACTGAGCGGACTCACCTAACAACAATTTTACTTAGAAGACATAGCTGACAATACTAGGTAGAAAAAGTGTCTATTAGGCAGAAAGAAATTGTTATCCTCTGTAAATCACCAAAACATTGGGAGCCATTGCATAGAATTCTTTCCTCTTCGGCGTACATAAGCACGATTTCGACGTAGGTATAGGACCGCAATGAAATCTCCAACCCAACGATTTTGAATCAAGTATCGTCTATGTGGTCACAAGGAAGAACAAAGCCTGTGGATGCAGCTGAAGGTTTGGCGGAACATCACTCTCAGAACTGCCTCGGAATCTCTCCTCAAGTCGCCAGAAGACCACTTCTCTGGAAAAAACAATATGATAAGAAAATATATCACAAGGGTTGGATCTCTCAGCACTGGCTTAGCGAGGCTAAGGATAGGTGGAAGCGTGTCAAGGAGTCTGTGGCCCTCCTACAACGAAACCCGATCTTCGACCCTACTGAGGTTGAATAGAAGGGACTTTTTCAGATTAGTTGCGGTGCTCACTGGGCATTGGACTAACTGGACGCACGTGGCACTGCTGGGTCTGAAGCACAATACCTCGTGCCGCAGTTGCAAGCTTCTGGTGGGGGAAGGGACGGTGGAGCAACTACTGTGGGATTGTCTAGCACACTGCAGGAGTAGAATGAAATTTCTAGGGAAACGCGTGTTCGGGTGCCTTTCCGAGTTTAGTGATATGAAGCCCGGAGAGCTTCTATAATTTTTTAACTCAACGCCATAGATATAGGGGGACGGCAGTCTCACCACGCCAGCCTACTGTTATAGTTTTCATTGGTTAATTCAGGAGACGTGGTATCAAAACGGGGCATTAGCACTAATTGGGGTCATATGGGACTCGCCACTCCAACCAACCAACCAACCAACCAACCAATCAAATATATGAATAGGTGACAACATATCATATGCTCGCTTGCCGTGGACATAAAGAGGTATCTATAAGAACCTATTGATGCGATTTGACACTACAAAGATTAGTCGAATTTCTACAGGCTAGTAGAGACAATTATCAATTCTCATCAAGTGTCGTCCGTTGAATGGCTTCATTGCAGACCACCTAGCGTTGTGGAATAATACAGCCTGCCTTCGATGATGCCGTTGGTCCATCATAACTTCGGTGTGGCTACTGTAAGAAACGCTACCCTTACTTAAATTGAGTAGACCTAATTACTAGCCAGTAACTTTCTCACATGTGCAAATAAAATTATCTAATACCAATTTCTTGCATTTTCAGCTACAAACCTACGTTCCAAACTGTAGTTTCAACGTTCTTTCAAGTTCCAAAGGTCGGACAAGCGTCCCAAAACGATCCCCTTGAAACTTGTTCCACTAAACTATGACCAAGCTAGTGAAATCGCTGAATTTTAAGAGTTGCGCTTCAACCAATAAGCTCTTGCAGTGACTTTAATACCTCCTCATAAGTACCTAGTCACTCCGATCCACATGAACTTTCGTAAGTAAACATAAAAACATAAAATGGTATTTTGTTTAAGTTGCATAAAATCATAACAATTGGCACTGTGAGGCCATTAAACTTTTAGAGTGAAAAATTAAAGCGAAACAAGGTCATCGCCATGCAATGTTCTCAGTGTCATTCGCAAATGGGAACGAAAATGCGCATAAATGACCATTCAGCAGAACATCAACAATTCAGTGCCAGTCACCGTTGTAATCAAATGCCATCGTTTCAACCGCTTGCACCAGAAACAGCCACACATACACACGTGTCTGTATGTGCCTGAGTATTTGCGCTTAAATTTAGTTAGTTGAACTCATGTGAATTTTGCACATCTTCCCCACCTTAATTAAACATGAACGATTCACATCGCGCGATTTATATCTGGCAATTCATTGTTCTGGCGATTTCATGTCACACAAGTATTTATTTACTACACAAATGTGACAATGTAATTAGAGAATGGGTAAATTTACAAGGTTTGCATCACTGGCGAAATCGAAATGCTCATATATCGGAGGACAGAAGACGGAGGTCATACATAGACCATGTGATTTTTTGCAATTTGACTATGATGTGGGTGCCGTAGTAAAGTGTATAGTATGCGGCTCTACCATAGCGAATATCGTATCGTAAGCTCAAGTCTGAGGATAGAAAACATTAAAGAGTTTTTACAACATCAGGAATACGCTCTGCAGCTAACGGGGAGTGTTACCGTTGTGTGAGTCCGGTACGTTCCAATAGTTGCACCTCCTTTTACTAGTCTGCCTGCTGTAGAAACTATTTCTTGAACACTCAAACCTTCGCGCCATTACATAATTCCAAGTGGCATAAGCCCGAGTAAAAAAAAGTCGTGAGTACCAAGTACTCGTGGAGTTTGATGTGCAAACATGTGTATCCTGTAAAAAATTAAATTTCTTCCCTTTCCTTACCTTTTCTTTCCCGTCCTGTTGCTTCGGCTTCTTTCCTTTCCTTTCCTTTCCTTTCCTTTACCTCCCGTTATTATAGTTCCTTTTAATTAATTTAATTTAACTTAATTTAATTTAATTTAATTTAATTTAATTTAATTTAATTTAATTTAATTTAATTTAATTAAATTTAATTTCATTTTATTTTATTTAATTTTATGTTATTTTATTTCATTTCAAACCAGTCAAACAAGATTTCTATACGCAAGACCTGTGTGACCAGTGGTAGAATTCACTAACTTATAACGATGCGATTTTTCGAGATTTTAATTAACGATTCTTTATTCTGCATTATCGACTGTGCTATTCACTAACTAAGCTATAACGATTCTGGGTTAAGATTCCTCATCCCGCTATAAAACGTACACAAGTACTCAAATGCCATTTTTCGATAATAATATTGATATAATAGTAATATTATTTTAATTTTCGCTAAAAACTTGAAATTATGTGTTGTTTATTTAACGACACAGATAACAACCCCAAATTGTGTGTTGTTTACTTAACGACACAGCTGATTGCGAATAAACGAATATCGATAAAAAATGGTTAGTGAATACCAATATCATTATACGAGGTGTGTTCAAAAAGTATCGCGAATTTTGAATTTTCGCTGGTTACGTATATTCGAATTTCGAATTTTTTGTGGCGTTATGTTGGTGTCTCATGTCATGTCTCTCACTTATGCCGACAATCTCGGCCATTTTGAATGTTCAGTTAATTGTTGACAGCTGCTTTGCTTGCACGTGTTTTGGATCGTCTTCGATTTTTACGCGAAATTCGTACCAAAATTGCTCAATTGTGACCAAAAACAGCATCGCATGAACATTGCTAATGAGATTTTAAACTCTGTCCGCGACGACCCAAATTTGCTCCAGAGGGTCATAACTGGTGACGAATCGTGGGTTTATGGTTATGACGTGGAAACCAAAGCTCAATCATCTCAATGGAAGCTGCCGCACGAACCAAGACCGAAAAAAGCGCGCCAAGTTCTGTCGAATGTGAAAGTTTTGCTGACGGTTTTCTTCGATTGCAGGGGCGTGGTGCATCATGAGTTCTTGCCACAGGGAAGAACGGTCAATAAGGAATATTAGCTGCAAACTATGCGCAATTTGCGCGAAGCAATCCGCCAGAAACGCCCGGATTTGTGGAAGAACAAAAATTGGCTTTTGCACCACGATAACGCCCCTGCTCACGCATCGTTGCTTGTGCACGACTTTTTGGCCAAAAACAACACACTAATGATGCCGCAGCCACCGTATTTCCCAGATATGGCCCCGTGTGGATTTTTCTTGTTCCCTAAACTGAAGAGGCCCATGAAAGGACGACGTTACGCTTCTCTTGACGAGAGAAAGACGGCATCGAAGGAGGAGCTGAACAAGATACAAAAAAATGATTTTTTGAAGTGCTTCGAAGATTGGAAAAACCGTTGGCACAAGTGTATAATATCTCATGGGGATTACTATGAAGGGGACAAAATAGATATTCATGAATAAATATATAATTTTTGAAAAAACACAAAATTCGCGATACTTTTTGAACACACCTCGTAAATATCGTTACGACAAAATGTCGATTGCGAATGCCGTTATAGAAGTTAGTTAATTCCACTACAGGTTTGTCCTTTAGCCTCATAATTTTGGTTTTAGCTTCTTGGCTTTTTCTAGAATTTTTTACTCCAAACCTTTGCTCGTCCCAACACCATATTTTTCATAAAACTTCCATGAATATATAAAATTAAATTTGAATGAAGGTAGTATTGATAACGAAATACAGAAAATTATTCGTAAAAATTGTCAACTAGTTTTAATGGTGTTGATAACCCAATTGCGACATAGCCTACCTGATTATATGAACTCTTTACAAAAGATACATTTTTTTTCAGTTGATAATTCTTTGAAAGTTACAAAGCCGGATGTATTTTCTCACTTTCAAGAAGAAAAGTCTAGGTATTCTCCAAGTCAAGTAGCATTGTTTGTGCCGCAGTGGCGACAGCTAATAACCGTTCAGTGGACAAATGTGACCTCTACCATTGAATTTTGGCCGGAAGTCTGAGAACATACAAATTCATTAAACGAACCCCCTTTTTTAGAACTGGTCGAATTCGTATTTAACTGTTTGGTACTACCTTTCAGTAATGCGAAGGTTGAAAGAATTTTTAGTGCCATGAACATTTTAAAAACTAAGTTAAAGAACAGATTAAAAATAAAATGCTTAACTCGCTGCTTAAAATTAGATGTTCGTTAAAAAGCTTCTCCAAATGTTTCACTGATTTTGAAATTACCGATGATCTCTCTATGATAAATATACAAACTTTGTACGCAGACTCAAGCTCTTCTGATTCTTTGAAAAAACTCCTAGTCAAGAAAAATGTGCCTGATATGTGTTGAAACAAGAATAGTTCCTTTAAGTTATGTCTACAGCTTTATATACAAATAGTTTAAATTAAAATAAAAAATTTGAAATGGATTTCGCAAAAAAATTTCTGACTTTTTTTATCTTCTATCTTTTCTTAATTTTAGCCTTTTCTAAACTTTTTTTTGCCGATTTAGCCTCTATTTTTTCTATCAATTGGTCACACTGCGCAAGACACAGACAGAAGCACGATTACAAGCAGCAAAAGACGCACGCTTACCGGCAGAGGCACTCTTACAGGCAGCGACGCGTAACTTTTTTGGACAGCCACTACCGAGCCAAAAGATGTTTACACATCAAAAAAAATTTCTTATATGACACTACAGGAGGACTGTTGTAATCCAAATTTTTTTACTTGGGATTATGACACTGAAGGCGGGGTGTCACAAAAATTAGGCATAATCCCAAACCAAGAAACATAACACTAACCCTAAACAATGTGATACAATTTAGGCTTCGTGATCCATAGCCTAGGATCCCCTTCAGGGTGGGATAAAAATCTGTTAAATTTGTAACGATTTCTTAAGATCAAAGGTGTCATAACCCCAATTGTGATTGACCATCCTCCATAGTCCCAGGTGAAAAAATTTTGATTACGATATTGCAGCGGGAGTGTCATAAGCCCAATAATTTGGATTATACCATGGCATCGTGGCTCCAAGGTTATAATCAGCAAATTCTCAGAGTGTGTTTGCCGTGCCCACTTCCTCTCTGTTAACGTGAATGCCACTGTTCATATATTAGATTGTCCATATTTTTTCTTTGGCTAGGTTTGGGGTTAAATAGGAATCCTACGAGAAGCTGAACTCTGCCACGTACGATAGACACCGCATAGGTTGTGGAACTCAATGGCTTGAAAGAAGTATTTTGCAGGACGGAACTTATTCAGGGAGGTGTTCTTGTAGCAGTATTTGACCCTGATAGGTCGAAACATCTAGGCATTAATTAACATCGAAAAGATCTACTAAGCGGCTTAAGAAATGGCCAGTTTAGAACTGAATGGACGAGGAGCAGCTTAATGTCTGCCGGGTTGTCATAGGTGACTGCACTCATTAACCGCTGTTGATGTTATTGTAAATGTTGGTGATAGCCCAATAATTTGTCTAAATGTGAATCCGGTTCGTACCGAAGTTGTCGAATACTAAGTAACCTACGGTCGCATAGGTTTTTCTTCTGCCCCTCCCTTCTGCGGTAATTTGTCCGACATTGAATTGCTTCCACAAGCCTTTCTAAAAACTCTTCTCTCGAGCTAACATATACTGGAACGTATACGAAAAGTGATCTATTAAATATGGTCTTTGTTTCACGAGTTGAAATGTTGTTGTTGTTCTTGTTTTTAGCGACAAAAAGTGACAGTCCTTTGCCGGATATGAACCCGGTACGCTCCGGTAATCCCTTGCGGTACTGCCCGACTGTCGTGGTAGCGATCAGTGAAACTTTCCAGGTCATGTCACTCCTCCTTCCGAAAGGTAGGAGAGATGGGTAATGATAGGGGAGAGGCATCAAATCCGTAGATCAAAAATCGAGTTGCACGTCACTACCTTTGTGCATATTAGTCGCCTCTTACGACGGTATGCCTACCTCGGGCATATTCTAACCCTCAACCCAAAGGGTTGCGACTCATCAGTGGAAGCAGCACTTTTTGAAAACTTCCATGTCTTGACTTGAGGATCTAAAGACCCCCAAAGGTTATAGCACCTACTGGTACTGGGAAGGCGTGACTTGTTTAACCCCGTTGAGACTTTCTGTCGTCTCACTCTGTTTTGCACTTTTACAAAAAAAAAAATGTTAGGAGAACTGACTAAGATAAAGGCGGACGATGTAGCTGAAGCTGTCGCGTCTACGAACTGTAACGCTTCACCAAATTGAGATATAAATTGCTATAAATGTTTCCTTCGAACTCATGGTTGGCTATTGTTTGATTCGTTTTTTTTACTAACTTCATTTGATCAAGTCCAAGCTTAAGACTGAGAGCACCTTCCCCCCATAACCCTGAATTTCTCTATAGGTCCTTGTCTATTTCTATTTTTCGGTTAGTATTTCAGTGTTTGGGAACATTTTAAAGAAATTCAGAATTCCATTTCACTTGTAAGTCACCAGATCACAAGACAATAGGCTAATTTGTTTGAAGTGGAAACATTGTTGGCAACCTAAACAATGAAATTTGAGTTGTGGTTGGTACCAAATTGGATGTATAGTTTAGTGCAGGTGTGAAATTGAGATCGTGGGATAAATAAGCTTCTTCATCTCGCTTTATCTTCGTAGGTAGGATCTACGATCATTAACATGCATACAATGTAGGAGGACAGGGACGATTTAATGCGGGAGTCTGGCGTGAACAAAGAACACCTTAAACAATGCCAACTATTATTCGAAGAAGAAGTAGCTGTTGATAAATAATAAAAGCGAAGAAGAGTGTAAATTAACCGAATAATGGATTGTTGAAAAGCGTGAAAAAAGCTGCATGAAAAAGAGAGCGGGCGGAAGACGTGGTGGTGGTGACCTAAGAGCGATAAATGAAAATGTTCCCACACACAGGCAGCTGTGGCGCAGATGCGTACAACTTGATGAGCTTTGAAATGCTGATGGCCAAATTACGCATGCGCACCGACGCGTCGTTATTAAATCCGAACATATTCATACGCACATGCTTTGTATTCAAAAGCGGCAGTGCTTGGGTTTATTGTTGTTGGCACAGCTGTTTTCCTACGTTTAGCGATATTTTGTACTAACAAAGACGAGATTGTATGTAGGTTTACATGGTACATAGGATCATTGGTGAATGAGGGGCCCAAAGCAAATAACCTGTTGAACTGCGTTTTGTGGTTATGGCCGAGCACGTCATTTTCATTTCACTCATCACAAGCTGACGCGCATGCGCCACTTTTGAGATGCGTATAGGAGAATGCTTTGAAGATTACTTTTCTGTCTTTCTTATAACCAGTAGTACCATATCAGCTCAAGTACTCAGCAAGTAGCCCTAGACTCTGGTATCGACGTGATCCACCAGATTTCATTCATTTTATCACATTGAATCTAAGAGTTTCTCTTAGCCCGTTTAGCCAATCAAAGCAAAACAAGGGCTTTACCGATTCCTGACGAATCATCCTTTTTATGACTGCAGACTTTGCCCTTTGCTTTGCTCTGCCTTTCGAAAGGTATCTCGAATAAACCACGTTGTAAACCACCAAGTAGGTTTAGGGGAATGTTACGAATGGATGCAGTCTTTTGACGGAGTGAATCCGGTATGCTTCGTTACTAGCACCACTGCGGCGCAAACTACTTTTGGGACGCTTTCAACCTACTGATCTGTGTTCTCTGGAAGAGCTTTGGAGTTAACAGTGCCACTACACTTTGCGACACCTCTAAGTAGCTTGTCACTGCTAAGTGTTTCGTTGCAAATTTAATTCAGTCTAGCCGAGGCAGTATAGAGGTAGACTTTGGCAGTGTCGTATTTATCAAAGAAGTCGAAGCTCTGCAGAACTCCTTTATTAAAAACCATATTTCGATGTAGACCCCTTTGATATGGCTCGCTGCGATGGAAAATTCGTATAGGTAAGATCCCTTGTTATTTCCGTCAGTCTCTCGAAGTGAGATATCGGAAGAGTGCCCTTATCCATTAGGCGTCATTTAGCCGTTTTTCTCTATCAAAGTCGGAGTTCGACTGCTCTCAAATCAGCCACATTAAAACTCTGAGCCGGCGCCTTCTCTATAGAACTGCATTGTTCAAAAGTTCATATAAGCCTGCGATTGGTTACTAATCGATCTCTCGAAGTATCACGTCGGTTCCATCGCTTGTCTGTCTTACTTTTTTCTGCCTGGTAGCCCTTTGGGCCTTTTTCGTTTCGGCTTCACGTCCCGCGGTGCCACATGCAGCTGTGCTCTCTAGAATTGTTGGTAGGAAATCTCTAGCGGTTGAAATATTTTAAGCCCGAGGGTTCAGGGAAGTATTACCGATGTGGACAAACTTTGACAGATATGAACCCGGTACTAGCACTTTCTGGTATTAGCCCGAACGTGGCGGGACCGATTTGTTTGCTATTTTTGTGGACTCCTTGAATCGTCCACGAGGACCATTTCTAGGAATTGCAATCGGGAACTTCAAACGGAAGCTTTAAAAAACTCGCAGCTTCAGCAAAGTCGGACCACAATGAGATTGCTGTTAAAAGAGTGTGTTCTGTTAAAAAGATGGTTTGTGTGTATGGAGACAATTTGGAAGAAGTGTTTTTTCTAGTGTTGTAAGGTGGATCGATCTAACTTGATTACATTTTTGAAGTGCTCTTTGTCGTTGGAAATAAAATTTCGTTTTAAGGCAATCTATTCCGGAAATAACTCGTGCTTCGTGCCGCGGAATAGAAGCCAAAACAACGGGTTTTAAAATTGTGTCTGTGTGTCCGTACGTTTGTTCGCGCATAACTCAAAACCCGCTGTACTCAGTTGAATACGATTTTCACTGATATATTGCTAGATATGAAAATTAAGGTTTAAGATCCATTTTAATCAAGGGAAATATTTTATTTTCGCTGTGCACAGTGGTGGCAATAAAAATTGGCTTTTAAATATTTTTGTCTTCACATAGTACAAATTGAATAGGCAGATATCTGCATATAATACTTATTGCGTAAAAATGCCAAGAGAAAAATACTTTCGTATGTTTGTACGCACATCACGTAATAACTACCTTATAGAATTTAATGGGGTTTTCAGCACCTGTATTGCTGGAGGTCTATAGTGAGTTATTTGATATATTATTACTCTGCTGCTGTATATGCTGTTTTTATTTGGGGCCGTAACAAAGTCTCTTGACAAAACCTATAGTAATCATATACTGACATTACCTGCTGCAGCATCCACAGAGAATAAATACAAGTCAACGGAGAGGCAAAGATCAGAAAGAAACTAAACACTGAGGATGACGGAGCGCTGAAACCGGTTTGTCACAAAACCAAATTTGACCAGGGATGACGGTACATCGTTCCAATATACATCAATTACATAATATTGAGACACCAGTTAATGAAAACCAGTTTTAAAGTCCTCCACTACCCCCGATCTGGTTTAAAAATTTATTATTCAATTTAAATTTTGTAATTTTATGAAGTGGGCATGCCATTTCTCCTTTGTACAACTCGCTACTGGGTATACAATCCTGACTTCAACCTCAACTTAGACATTTTTTCTCGTTATGCGCATTGACGATGTTGTGGTTGGTTTTTGTTAAAGCTCCGGCCTTTCTGTTGAAAACTCTTTTGTGTTAACGCCAACGCACAGCTGCGCTAAGCCGAACAATCGAAGCGTTAAAGCTATTGTCTGTTGAAATTCGAATGAGATGAGATGCTGACGCGCATGCGTTTCCCATTTAACACGCACCTGAGAGTGTTAATTCAACAAAACAACAAAAAAGAGTGAAATACAAATTAAAAAAAAAATACAACAACACAAACAAAATGCA
This sequence comes from Merzomyia westermanni, assembly GCA_949987695.1. Lineage (NCBI taxonomy): Eukaryota > Metazoa > Arthropoda > Insecta > Diptera > Tephritidae > Merzomyia > Merzomyia westermanni. The sequence continues at coordinate 33,612,775 of OX465291.1, read as the reverse complement.
CCGCAATAAAGCTTCTCCCAATGACGAGTCATAGCACAGACTGATGATAACCAAGAGCTCTTACGCTGTTCGCTTTACATTACTGCCTTCATTATTATAAGTTTCTATTGTTGTTGTTGTTTTTTGTTGCTTTTTTTGTACTAACTGGCGCGCACATACGGGCAATGACCATTTTGGGTAACTGGCGCGCCACCGTCGCCTCGATATACCGCCACTCGTCTGCTTGTATGTATGTTTAAGAGCTTTTAGACAGTCGGCGAATATTGAACAAAGCGCCTCCTCCCCAATATGGCAAACAACAACATGATAAAACAGCAACAACAATGCACAACATTAAAGTACGCATTCTTCAGTTAATTAGTTGCTCTGTGCGTTTTGTGACAGTGAACACCTGCAAAAGTGAAGCGGCGGCGTCAGTCAATGCCCAGATTGTACTGTACATGGGGGCTACTAAGTAAGAACTGGCTCCACCAATACGCAGTGGGCTGACTGAAGGCTCTATTTTTGATTGACGTGCGTGAAAAGCCCATAACTAAATTCTAGGGCAAAGCTAAGCTGAAGAGACTTTTCAAGTCGTCAAGTACATACTAACGTACATATTTTAAAGCCGAATATAAGTTCTGAGCGTACCCAATAAGAAATAGGAATCAACATTTTTCAGTTCTTACTGAGACAACTGTGCTTATTTTAAAGCGTTTGAAACTATGTTTATTTAGCCATTATCAGAACCTTATTCGGTAGGGATTGCAACAATTGAACACTCGCTCTAGGTTGCTTTGCGAGAGCATTCGTAATAATACACATCCATCTATTTTGGGCCGGTTATTCCATTGCGAGTCCCCGCAACCAGTGCCAGTCTAGAATCGCATTCGTCTAGCCTTTCCCTTGATGGTGCAACTTACTTTCGGTCGGAAGATCATGCGATAAGGAAGAAATTTGAGCCGTTTACATGTACTGCACACTTTATCTAAAAGGTGACTGCTTAATTCTGTCTGCTTGTTCCGGTAAGTTTTACAGATTGGTACGGTAAGGTACAGATTGATGAACCTCGGTCTAACACTCGTTAGAGTCAAATTCTTGCCTAATTTTTGTTTATGAGAACGACATTGTGGCCTATAAATAATTGAGCTCTGCGAACAATACTACATTTTGTAGCTTTAAGAAGCTAAGAATCGTCACTAAGCGAAAGACCAAAGTGATATTGGTGTTAGGAGAGTAGGTTCAATGGAATAAGAAAATGGATCTTTAGTATTATGAGGGGACATACCACATGCAGGGCACGTATTTGGTATATTGGGGTTCCGTCTGGAAAAGTTAGAGTTTAGCCTGTTCAATATCCAGAACGAAGTTGTGGTAGCATGATTCTAGTTTCAGTCGGAAGTACGTGCTCCTCTTCTGCTATTTCAGGTGATTAGATGTCAATAACGAGATTCACAGGCCGCCATCTGACGAATCTGTCTACCGACTTAGTATGGAGGTCGTCTAGAGCCCGCCTATGATTACACAGATTAAACGCAAAGGTAATGTGGTGCCAGAGGTTTGCATATCGATGTTTCATCCACGTATATGACGCTTTTCACATTCTAATACGAGTTTCCTGATTTTCTTTAGGTCACATTTCAAATCCCAAACATATTGTGAAGCTTATTTTGGGGCTTAACAAAACGTTCCCCGGCAATATGGTTAGTACCAGATTCATTCCGGCAAAAGACCGCTCATATCAGCAACGCTCCTTAAAATTTCCGCTATTGCAATATAGTCGGCAAAGATAATTTAAGGCTTAGTTTTGGGGCTCGTCAAATTATACAGAGTTTGACGACCAAAGCTTTCTTACTCCAGTGAACATTTTCTTTGCAATACTATTATCTAAAGGGATCCAGCTCAAAAGCTTGAATTTTTAAGATGTGCGAACTATCGAATTTCTTAGTTTCATTCTGACCAATATTTGCTAACGGTTTAGTAATAACTGTACTAGCTTTGAGAAGTTCTACTTTTGACGGAGGAGTAAACTGAGAAGTAAGGTTCTCTTTCACCGAACAAATATCACGCTCTGTTAGTTTCTGATCATAAATATCCTATTGTACTGGTGGAAATCATGGATAGTGTCGAAAGAAAATGAAACTTATGGTCCTTCCGGTGCGTATCGTAGAAAATTTGGTGATGAGCCTTTGCTTAGATATTCGCATAGTGCACCGAACTAAAGTCAAAAAGAAATGACTGACTGAGCTAAAATAAATGACAATGATTCCTTACGGAGAAAGGACTGGTAAAAATTAAGCGATGGAGCCCTGGGTGTTCCCATATATCTTTCGCAGAATATTTCTGTTAAACATTCCAAGGGTCATCCAATCTCCTTTCGCCATACATCAGACTTTTAAACTCTGATCTGTGTTCGTTGAGAGGGTAATTTACTTCGGTACTTATCGATATATTCGGTGAATCAAAACTTATTATGTAAGCAAGCTAGCTGGTATTATTATGAAGATGCTAATGTGCGGTTGTTACTTCGTCGGGAGGATGTTGCTTCGTTCGAATTATTAAAATTGAGATGTGTATTCGAATTTCGAAACAATACTTTCCATTTTCCCCTTGGGTATGATGTCGAAGTGGCAAGCCACACCTGCATGGAATTTTAAGTAGTTTTGAAGTTTAGCAGTTCTTCTTTTTCTGTCTAATTTAATTAATCATTCTTTGTTATATACAAGTAAATTTATATAGTATTTATATGTATGTAAATTTTTAATTGCTGGTGTAGCTTCAACGCTGAAAAGAGAGGTGCTGGCGGGTGGCTTCAGGCGACATAAAATGCTTACGCATCGACTAATATATATAGTACGTAAATTTTAAAATTGTAGAAACCTTTTGTAGGCTTTGTAGCAGCTTCAAAGCGCTCCGCGCACAAAACTTCAAGTTTGCTTGCTTTGTACATTCAAACAAGTGTTTCGTGTGATGAGTTTGGTTTTGATTTTACTTGATTGGAATTTGCATGTGAATAGCGCGCTTAGAATTCACTTATGCGCATTAATGCTTTGTTATGGTTTGCCTCTTAAGCTCATATTCTAATCACATACTACATATATAGACATACAAATAATTTGTACAGCTGCCACCTTATATGCATGCACGCGGTTTAAATCAAAGTGTCGACTTCACGTTCCAAATGGGGCTCACGCTCTATTTAATATCAAAAGTTAGGAGACAAGAAGCCACACTAAACGCTTGAGAGATTTGTTAATTGAAAAAACCAATTGAGACCTAGTCACTCGATGTATTGGTTCTTCCTTAATCTAATGTCAAAGTCGGGTGTGGATTGGAACATCTTCTGTGCCGTAGCTTCCGTCTTCATTGCGTCAGTCGGAGAACCCGTTGGGCTTTCATTCGCCTATGTTCATCATGATCTTTCCGTCGCCACACCCCGTCGCTATCAGCGATGTCGCGAATATTCACATTCGCATTCGCATTTCCGAATATTCGCATGTTTTTGGACATTCGTATTCGCAAAATTTCTGCGAATGTTTTGCTAATATGAATATTAGAAAAAAAGTAATTTGAAGATAATATCAGGTTAATAACACTAAAATCCATTTATTTTCAATGTTTTCTAATAAATATATTTAATTAAACTTCAGCCATTGAAATATAACAATAAATCGCAGGACAGCTTCAAAGAAAACCCCGTGACTGACTGGCTTTGACAGAATCTGCTCCCGTTCTCAATCACGGTTACAATAATCGCAATCACGTATTGCTTTCGTCAATATGAATCTGTGATTTGTGTTACTTAGATGATAGAGGAATGCAGATGCGAATTTAAATTTATAACACAAACAAATATGTACGTGCAGAGTAAAAAAATGGATGCTTTTTCTCCAATATTGTTTAATGTTTTTTGCAACATGAATTATCATTGGCTTGCTTTAAGTTTCGAATGCTCAATTTTAATAAATGTGAATATTGCCTTTTGGTGCGTAAAAGGAAATTACTTTGGAAATGTCATTAGCTGTGTTCGGTGACAAAACTAGCAAAGAAGTCTTAGCAAAGTGAGAATGACGTAAAACTATCTCGAAACGCCGAACAGGAGTCAGTAAAAACTTCCAGCAAAACATCTGTTGCCATTCTGATTGGTGAATAGCTCAAGTTTCAAACTTTTTGTTGTTGCTTTCACATGTCACGATCAGCTGTTATAACTTGCAAGTTTTGCTGAGTGAAATTCCCCAGCAGCAGCTTGCTACTCTCTCTCTCTCAATGAAATGTCAAAATGCTATCTCACGCTGCAAATGTTCTGTGTCACCGAACACTTTACAGTAAACATTTTATAAAATTTTTCAAAATTGTATGCTAACCGAACACAGCTACTGGTCTTATTATATGTCTATCACTGTGCAGTCACAGTCTCGAATCAAAATAGCTACGACTGAGAAATCATAGTCACAAGACACACTGTTTATAAAAGAAAACTCACTCTAATTTCAACAGAGCGCTGTAAAGATACTCATTTTTTATACCACTTTGATGCCACTCTTCGGAAAATTAGCGAGCTAGAACTGCTTTATTTTCAATTATTTGTGAATTTTATGGCCAGAAACAAAAGATTATTTATATATATAAAAACCACTTGGAGAGGGGTACCCAGGAGCATAGTATATGGAGTACCTTCATCCACTGCCTTCCACTCCGATTCGCAAAAGAAGATGTCAAACTAGTAGGAGTAAACAATGCCCAGGAGTCTTGGCAACATGTCGATTAGCGAACAAAATGCAAGCGAAAAGCACGTCTATCGAACGAGACTGCATAGCGCTACACAATTATCGACAAATTCGAACAAAACCTGAATATTCGCATTCGCATTCGCGAATGTTCAAAAAGTGGCATTCGTTACATCACTGGTCCGTATCACGTGAAGTTCTATAAATCCTGAGTAGATTCCTGGAACACTCCAGAGACCATTCCATCTGCCTCTAATACCGTCAATCATTACAATCATCATCATTTATTAGCGCCTAACCGTCTGCGAGATTCTGAGTGTTGCACTGCAGTCATCCCTTTTTGGTAATAACTGAAACTAATTGGAAACATACAACGAAATCAAATCTTCCTTCAACTATTTTCACAACTCATTAGGGACCTCCCTGTTGCTACGAAAATCAGGTAACGATAGCATAACCTTTGCCCACGCCAAGCTTTGGAGAAATTGTGGTTTGTTTGAACGGTTTATGTCGATATGGAGCCTCGTTGGGGCCACTAAATCATGCTGGGCTTAAAAAATCACTGACGCTTTGCAGGCTGCTAGCGGCTGTCGTGTACTGGCCTTTAGAGCCGTCACGTTAAAAATCAAACAAAAAGCCTCGGTTGAGAATTCTGTTTGCTGATTACGACGATGGCAAACGCTTTAAGGACTACGATTTCAGGGAATTTACTTGTAATGTGCGGACCGCTGACCGATTGCTTAATGACAAGTTCAGCTGTCCTCAGAAGATGCAATGGGCGCACCAAAACATGAAATTAATGCGACTAGACAAGAAAGAAACAAGAGCGAAGTCGTGGTGTTGGATTTAAGGTGGGACAAAGACCGCACCACCGTCTGGTATCTTACCAAAAAAGGTTTCACTTCTAAGTTTGCTATTAAATTAAAAAAAAATTTATATTTTACAAAGATATTAATCAGTGGACTATTTGTTTATGAGTTAACAACTTTTGCTGCCCTCAGGCGACCACAACTCTTCTTAATCCAACATTGCCTGATTGCGCTCCAAGACACTTCAACGGTATGTTTGGCTTCCTCGAAATTTGTTATTGTATTTATAGTTTTAACATAGCATTTATTGCTGTTTGTTTTTGTTGTTATTTACTTTATTATTATTTGTTGTTTACCAAGATCGACTCCAAATTGAATGTTGTTTTGTTTGATTATTTGTTAACGTTGTTGTTTTTGTTTCGCCTGCTGCTTTTTGATTTGTGTGATTTTTGTATATGATCAAGTTGATTGATTGCGCACACCTGTGAGAGGTTTTTAAGGTTCGTCGCCGTCTCATGTTAAAGGCGCTCAAAAGTTGAAGCTTAATAAAATTTTTTTTAACTGAAAACATATGAAATGTTGATGTTTTTGTTGACCTCAAGTTGTTGCTAACGATGAATTGATGTTGTGCGCGTTGGTGGGAAGCTTTTTTGTTGTTGTTGCTGTAATTTTTTTTTTATTACCATGGTATTAACCCTCTCACTGTAAGTTTTTATGCAAGTAAAAGTTTTTTTTATTGTTTTCACAAGCATTTCTCCATCTCGAAGTGGCATAAAAACTTGCTTAGACGTTTGTGGTTTGCTTTGCTGATCGCATTCAAAATTTTGTGGTTTTTACGTTATGACGAGTGGAAGTAATTCATCGTACCTCATTCGATGAACTGGTGTTATTTATATAGCTGACTTTCGACAACTTGTAAACAATTGAACTTAAATCAAAGCAAAGATGTAGGTTGCGAGCTGATTTTTTTTTTTTGTAGATCGACGGTTTTTATGAAGACAATCGCTAAGGCTTTCAAATTGCTTTCTTTCAAATTGGATTTCTCATATCTCCCATTTCCTTTTGTCTAAAAACCCCACCTTCTAGCCCACCAACTATAGTCATAGACCTCAAGCTTTTAAGCGACTCGAACACAACTTCTACCTAACTTTGACGAAGTGAGAATGGCCATATCACAGCTCAAAAATAAAAAAAACCCCGGAAAATGAATGTCGAGGTGTTCAAGCGATCGGTGGGACGAGCGGAAGCCAGGTCAAATCGGCAAGAAAAACGAATCTACAAACCTTATATAAAGTTCTCAGAGCTGTCAATATACATACTATAGACCCACGATAAGATAATCAGTGCCAACCTAGAAAAAAAGCCCGGTGGGCTGCTACCATTGCCGAGGCGCTTTGCCATTTAAAAAAAAAATCCTCTCTAAGCCATTTTGTTGCTACCTGTCACGGAACTTAAACTTGCTAAATTAGTCTTACCACGGCGATAGCTAAATATAACGGAAAATTATTCCAGCATATAATGCTCTCTTGACGAAAAAATACCCCAAAGATGTCTTAAATCATGTCAGTCTTGACCTAAAAGTAGATCTAATGGATTTTGCAGCTTTCGAGAGAAAAGTTCCCGGCAACAGTCAAGGTCCATCGCGGGATGCTAATTGACTAAGTAATTAGCTTTACCCACACACGAACATAGTGAATTGAATAAAAACTTAGTGAATACGTCTGTAGGTGGCACTGACTGGAACAGCGGTTCATTTTACTCTAGGAACATTGAGAAAAAAAGAAAATTTCACGAGCCACGGAGTGTTTCGAGGTTTTTGTAAATGCTACGGTTCGTTAAGAAGTTAGTCCTTATTAGATCTTCTCTATACATCTATGTTCTCTGTTAGCAGCTGAAAGCCGTAAATGCTCTGATTTCTCTATGAGAATACTCATTTGGATAGCAAGTGATTATGAAATAGGCACGATTCGCTTTATGTTTAGGCCGCGGCTATCTCTCTTTTCTTTCTTTAAATGGCCATCTGTTTCTTCGTTGCGCGATCTGGCGCCAATTGGGAACACCGCGGGATCGCAAATCGGTCTCCACTTGGTCCTTCCATCGGAGTGGTGGTCCTTCTTCCTCTGTTTCCACCGACGGGTGCCGATAAGAATAACTTCTGGGCTGAAGCATCTTCGCTCATTCGCACTACGTGGCCTAGCCAGCGAAGCCGCTGTGTTTTAATTCGCTGAACTATGTCGGCGTCTGCGTAAAGTTCATACAGCTCATCATTAAATCTTCTTCGGTACTCGCCGTCGCCAACGCGTAGAGGTCCACAAATCTTTCGAAGAACCTTTCTCTCGAATACTCCTAGAGCCGCCTCATCAGATGTTGTTAGTGTCCACGCTTCTGCACCATATAGCAGGACGGGTGCGATGAGTGACTTATAGAGTGTTATTTTCGTTCGTCGAGAGAGAACTTTACTTTTCAATTGCCTGCTCAGTCCGAAGTAGCATTTGTTTGCAAGAGTAATTCTTCGTCGGATTTCTAGGCTAATAATATTGTTGGTGTTAATGCTCGTTCCCAGGTAAACGAAGTCCTTTACTTTACTATTATTGCTGCCAACAGTAGAGTGGTTGCCAAGGCGCGAATGCGCTGACTCTTTGCATGATGACAGAAGGTACTTCGTTTTGCCCTCGTTCACCGCCAAACCAATTTTTCCGCTTTTTTTCTAATTTGGAGTAAGCAGAAGTTACGTCGCGGTTGTTAAGGCCAATGATATCAATATCGTCAGCATATGCCAACAGTCACCCTGTCTGAAACCTCGTTTAGTTTCGAACGGCTCGGAGAGGTACTTCCCAATTCTGACCGAGCTGGCGGCGTTGCTCAAGGTCATTTTGCATAGCCGTATAAGTTTTGCGGGGAAACCAAATTCAGACATGGCCGCATATAGGCAGCTCCTTTTCGTGCTATCGAAAGCGGCTTTAAAATCAACAAAGAGATGATGTGTGTCGATTCTTTTCTCACGGGTTTTTTCCAAGATATGGCGTATTGTAAAAATCTGGTCGATGGTAGATTTACCAGGTCTAAAGCCACACTGATAAGGTCCAATCAGTATGTTCACATCAGGCTTCAGTCTCTCGCTCACTACCCTTGATAGAACCTTATATGCGATATTCAAAAGGCTGATTCCGCGATAGTTGGCGCAGTTTGCAGGATTGCCCTCTTTGTGGATTTGGCAGAGAACACTTAGATTACAATCTTTAGGCATGCATTCATCCGACCATATTCTGCATAGAAGCTGATGCATGCGCCTTACCAGATCCTCGCCTCCGTGTTTGAATAGCTCAGCAGGCAAACCATCAGCACCAGCTGGCTATCTCTCTCTACAGCTCTTTAAATTATTGCAGATAGAGTACTACACCGCATGTAAATTTGTAACGACTACGGCTTTTGTTCTTTAAGCAAAGTCCTTTTTATCTAACTAAAATAATAAATAAGAACACGGTAATTTATTTTTGACGGCTTATCGGTAGCTGCCTACACCACCGACTGATGGTGTGGACGGTAATATGGTCAGGTGTTGGTGGATCAGTGACAAAGTACCCACGAACGGAGGAGTGGTGAGTCGCTATCAAAGCGATGGTGGATCCGTGACAAGTTATCGATAGACGGTTGTTGAGTCGGTGCAAACGTTACCGATTGGCGGTGGGTGAGTGCCGGTGGATCGATGCCAAGTTATCGATGACCGGTGGATCTCTAGTGGACACTGGTGCCAAGTTACCAATGACCGGTTAACAAAGGGTGGATTCGCGTAGACGACCAGTGTAGTTGACGAAGGGCACTGGTGAATGCACAACGGCGCATATGTATTTGTTGGTCCTGGCAGGTAATGCGGTGACCACGGACTCACCACTGGTCTTGGGAAACGAGGATGCAGCCATAAGACTACTTATCAAAATTCCGTAGACGCAACCAAAATAGCGATCGATAGTGGAGAGTTGTGCAGGGTAAGATGGAAAGCTACTCACAATATTTTTGCGGGACTTACCAGTCTCTTAGTAAACCGCGCTTTCGATAATTATTGAAGCTCCAATAAAGGTACCTAAATCGAAGTGAACATAAACAATTTGAGAATTATACTCTATGCACTGGTAAGAGATCGCGCACGAACGCAATTGGCCTGGCCCCCACTTACTTAAACTTAAAAAAGTTTTTAAAATCATTGGCTGGGAAGTATGGCCGTGAGTGGAATTCCCTAACTTTTAACTGTTTAAATTACGCCGAGATTAAGTAACTACCGATACTCCTCTTTGAAATATCGATTATACCACTCGCTCACTCAGTCATATCAACTCTAACGAGATGCCATTTTAAGTTATAAGTTAACTTAGTAAAATGGAAAAACTGGCTTCACGGTTAATGGCGCTGATAACCTCAAAATCTTCGTCGTTTAATAAGCCATAAAGCAACGAATCGTAAAATTATCGTTAGCCAAATTGTCAAAAAAAAAAAAAACCAAAAAATAGCTTCCTTTTCTAGCTTCAAGCTAGAACCTCTTCTAGTCGGCGAGGTACTTTGAGCTTGACTATCTTCGTTAACAACAACTTGTGCGGTAATGAATTTCGCATATTCGCTTGTAACTGTTTTTATTTTTTTTAATTTTATTTGTTTTATGCACATATTTTATTTACCAAAAAGGCGTTGCGGAACCCTACCTACAACAACAAAAAAATAACAAGAAATTTTTATGCGCACTCATCGTGTTAAAATGAAAATTTCATTAGCCACGGCGCTTAACTGCGTCTACAATGGTAGTCCATAAATGGCTAAGATATCTTGTAGTTGGCATTACCATTTAAGCAAGTAAACATAAAGACATAACTCCATACATAACAACAACAACAACAACAACATACGCCTGCTACAAAGGATCACATGCACTCGGCTGCCTGTTACCTTACCTTCAATTCCTTTTTAAAACCAGACTCTCGCACGCCAAACCGTCAGTCATTCACTGACTTGTATTTGTACTTGATGTAGCGCGTCGAACATTCAAATATGGCAATGTCGTCATTGACTCCAAACCAAGCGCTCATAAAGGGCCTTCGCCTTCGCATTCGCATTTGCCTGTAATGATCGTAGAAAACATAAATATTTAACAGGGATAGCGAAAATTTATTATTTCTGAGCTTTGAATTAGAACAAGATGGAAAATTGTAGTTCTCGAGAAATGAAACATGCCACGGAGTATACGTAAAAGGCGTTGACTTAGAAATGGATATGTGGATCGAGCTCGTTTGTGTATTCCAAGCCTTCGTTAAATACGTTATCCCCCCCATTTATGATCCTTCTCCTTAGGCGTGGGAGAACCGATGAACGAAATATTGAACAAATCTTGTCTTCATGTTGCTCATAACGAGACTTTCATAAACAGACGCAAACGATAGTACTTGGCCACGAAGTCTTTCTCCCACTTCAGGTCCGAAGAGGAATCTGTGCCTTTCTAAAAGTCTACTCCGTTTGAAAACTGACGGCCAATGTAGATGAACAAATAGGCTGGGGACAGACGTTAAGATATGAAACACGGTTAACGAGCGAGGTTAACCTCTCTCTGGACACGAGTACTTCAAAAAATATTTACATATACCGAATAGAGAAGGTCAAAGATCAGAAGTGCGTGCAAATGCTCACGATGGAGGTGGAAGCTGCAAATGCACAAGCAAAGAGTCAGTGAAAACACAGCTTATAAAGTCATAAAAACAAAAGAGCAACCAACAAAAGAGGAACTTCGTAGAAATCACACTTAGAGAAAAAGCGGCAGCTCCGCAAGAGGCTCTTGGAGAGTTCAAAAAAATCAAATAAAGTGAATTTGGTATTTTTCGAAATTTTCTAATATATTCTAAAAGGGGGCGTGGTTATATACCAATCCAATACCAATCCATTCCTACTTTTAACAAAAGTCTTCGGTCCTTTTGTGTTTACTTCAACACCCACCATTATTCCTGGCAAAATAAACTCCAAGAATCACCGTTTAAAGTTGTTTTTTGTGCTAAATCTTATATTTTTTACGGTCCCTGATATTTACTTTACAAAAAATATATATATGCAATTCAAACTATTCAAAAATCAATATCAACATTCACGAGACTTAACTCAAGAGGTTTTCAATACACGGCAAAAAATTTTAGCCTAAATTTTAAACTTTTCTGGGCTACATATATGTCCAAACCAATTTTGGTTTAGAACTTAAATTATGCCAGCTTTCGAGAAAATAACCGTGAAGAAAAATTTTAAACCAGAATTGTTTAACACTTAAAAAAAAACCTGAAAAGTATTTGTGTGAGTTGGTAGGATTCGAACCGACGTTCCTGCATCAGAGTCGTCTGCTCTACCCACTGAGCCACGGCGCACACAAAACTGTAATGAGAAAAATTCAATGACTTGAAAAAGGTTTCAGAAATAAATGCAAATAAATTTAACAAAATTTTAGACTTTTTTTTCAGTTCAGTTTTAAATCTAATTCGCAATAAATTCAAAATTGGTGAAGGTAATTGAACGGCTTGGAATTTATTATAAAAACGTTTAAAAAATTGCTTAAACCGATGAATGGTTTAAAATTTAGGCTTAAATTTTTAGCCGTGGATCTTTGCTTTTGAATATTCGTAACGGCAACATGAGCCAGACCACTCAAGAAGCTGCGGCCGCTGCAATCCAATCAGTTTTTTTAGTTTTGCTCTGGTGTAAATGGTTTCTCTGAGGAACTTCAATAAACATATTCAAGTCGTTTATTATTACTTTGTTTTGCCTGTACGTGGCTAACATTGGATACCATTGAAGTGCAAAAAAAAAAAATTCATGTTTACTCTTTTGCATATTTTTTTTGGTAAATATATAAAGTACGGAATGGTTAAGTAGTAAGACAAATGAAATAAGTTTGGTGTTAACTTCGTTAATACAGCGGCATTGTATCGTTGGACTACATATGGGAATTAAAATAATATTTTAAGCAATGAAAAGTGAGGTTAGGTTGAAACATTCAGTAGGAATAGCCACTTACCCTTGACTTGAGAGCAAGTTAAAAAAAAATCAGATAGATGACAACCATGTAAAAACATTTAAGAAGTGGCTACACACGATAAATCGATTAATCGACTTACAGTAGCTGTTTCAAAAAAATAATCGATTATCACTAAGCGACTAGCTGTGCGCATTCGACTAGTTGACATATTCTCCTAGTATTTTGCTTATTTTATTTTATATCTCTTTTTCTGCAGCGAATATGTTTGAAGATAACAACAGACTGAGTTCCATCACCTTCAACTCGCAGAGTCCGTGCTTTGCAGTATAGAAAAGGTAGATTTTTTTTAAATTTTAAAAATGGTATTTATCAAACCGTCAGTATCAAATAATGACAGCTGGTCGATTAGTTGAAATCGAATATTTGCTATTAAATTTTCAAACTGCTCAATAGCTGCTATTCAACTAATCGATTATTTGGATAACCAAGAGCCCTAATATAAATATACAAAAATACTCTTAGAAGAAAAGCTCGTTTAAAGCAGACCTGCTGAATAATTATTACCAATCGTAATGATTACCGGTTTAATTAATTGTTTTCTTGGAATGCAGAATGTCTCCGATTTCGGCAGAGCCCAGCTCCGCTAAACAAGCGAATAGGCACTTGTTTAGGCATTCCGAACGGGTCGTGGCTAGTGCAGGGCAGCTGCAGAGGAAGTGCTCAACACTTTCTATTTCCTCCTCGTCCCTACAGCTGCGACAGAAGTCATATGAAGGGGCCCCCATGCGCTGAGCATGTATTCCCATTAGACAATGTCCGGTGAGTACCCCGATCAAGGGGACTAAGAAGGATCGTTTTAGGTTGAGTATGGACTCGGTCCATTTCCTACATATGCAGGGCCACGTTTGCTTGGACACCTCACATGTCGTCTCCCTAGTCCATCTAGAATTAGCTTTTCCTTCGAATTCGCGTAGGAGTCAGAGCTTAGTAGTGGCAAGAGGGGTGGAGATGTTCCTTGTTAGGTTCACCTCTGATTGCTCTGTGGCCTTCCTTGCCAGCTCATCAGCAGCGCAGTTTCCGGGTATGTCTCTGTGCCCAGGGACCCATATCACTGCTGTGGGTCACTTCGAGGCCAGTTCATTGAGCGATTGCCTGCAGTCGAGTGCTACCTTCGATGCAGTGTTGCTGCCCTGAAGGGCTTTGATCGCTGCTTGGCTGTCGCTGTATATAGACACTGATGTGCAGTTTTTTGAGAGCAGCCAGCGCGCCGCCTCCTCTATGGCTGTAAGTTCAGCCTGGAATACGCTGCAGTGGCTATGTAGTCTGATGCCTAAGAAGAGTGAAAGCTCCTCCGAGTAGACGCCGCTGCCCACCTTGCCTTTGAGCTTTGAGCCGTCTGTGAAGATGGAGGTTGAATGTGGGTTTAGAATGTGCACGTCTTCCCATTCGTGCCTCGTAGGGATTCTGGTGGAGAACCTGGTGTTTGGCTCATAGCCGGTAGGCGTAGTGTAGTCCACCACCTTCAGATTTTTGGGTATTGTCTCCAGAATGCTGTGTCCGAATCTGGTGTCGCACCAGTGTTGAACGGCATTCAGTCGCACTGCGCTATAGCTTGCTTGGAGTTTACCGTACAAGTCAACCGGAAGTAGGTTGAGCATGATCTCCAAAGCTTTTGTGGGCGTTGATGGAAGTGCCCCCGTGATAAGCACCGCCGCCGATCGCTGTACTCTGCCCATCCTGCCTATATTGCTGCTACGCTCGAGTGCTGGCAACCACACGGCAACGCCATAGAAGAGGATGGGTCTAACTACCGCAATGTACAGCCAGTGCACGATCCGGGGGTTCAAACCCCATCTCCTCCCCACGGCTGCTTTGGATGCGTATAGGGCAGTAATAGCCTTCCTGGATCTGTCCTCAACATGTTTGTTCCAGTTGAGTATACTATCTAGGATTACGCCGAGGTACTTGACCTCTGGAGAGAGTTTGAGCCTGACCCTATTCAGGTGTGGTGGTACAAAAGCGGGTATTTTGTACTTCCTGGTGAAAAGGATCATTTCCGTTTTAGACGGATGAACACTAAGGCCACTTTCCAGTCCCAGTCCTCCACGAGGTTCAAGGCGGTTTGAAGCAGTTCGCTTAGGATCTAAAGATGTTTTCCAGTCGCCGTGTTTTCCAGCTTTAGAAGTAGGGTGTTGACTGTTAGGTTCCACAAAAGAGGAGATAAAACTCCTCCTTGAAGAGTGCCCCTGGATGCGTATCGCACTATTGAGGCCTCTCCCAGATAAGCTTGGATAGTTCTCCTTGACAGGAGCAATCTCAGGAGGGACTCGATGACCGCTCGAGGATTTACGTTATTGAAGGCACCTTCAATGTCGAGAAAGATACCCAAAAGGTAGTCCTTGAGGGCAACACTTGACGGATATGTTTTAAAAGTATTTAAATGGGTGGGACGACATTGAGGCGATAACTGTTCTCTTTACTAGCTTCAACACCTTCATACCCACGTGGGAGTATTGGGCGTAAGAAGATTGATGGGGTCAGAGGATTAGTGAACGTGTTCGGGGATGCATCAAAACATAGTAGAGGGGGAGGAGAGATTGTTATGTCATACGTTCGAGTAAGGGGGCAAATTCAAGTTGTCAAACCGCTATCAAGGATGGGTATGGGATGTAATTGAGTGATCTTACGGCTTAAGAATAGAACCAGGCTGTAAGGAGTCTGCATCACTACTAACCACATGTAGTCTCCTAGATTCAGTTCAGAAAACGCTATGTGGACACTACACATTGTATTATAACGAGATCCTTCTGATCAGAACAGATTCAGTGCCACTCGGCATACTGAAAACCCCCTCGATGCAATTGTATGGAAGATGAAGTGTGATCGTGCCCATTAGGCAAGGCGAAGCACTGTTAATAACAACAACATAAATAGCTGAGATCATCAAGTTTGCGTTTAGAGAGGTGGTGCTGCTATACCTTTTGCGGAAACGCAGCCAATGGTTAGCGATGAAGTAAGGGGCAGTACGATCTATAGTATCCTAAATGCTGGCGAAATGAGAGATATCGATCGATCAGGTTCTTCTTGGGTTTTCAGGTATCAGTAGGGTTGACATTCTTGCCAGTTATCGAGTGGCCGATTTTTACGGAAGGTTTTTTTCATGACAGGAATACCCCAGAAGAGTTGCCGATCACTGCTGCATGTTAAACCTGAGTTGAATTTTTTTTTCTAAAGTATTTCTGATGTTACTTGGCCCATGATTTTAAACTGCGACGTTCGCTGAGAATGCCATTTGAGTCGGAAAAGACGACCTACAACGATTTAAAGGAAAAGATTGTGAGAAAAAACAAAATTTGTAATTTATAAAATACTCCGCCCTACCTCATTGGGACTTTAAAATATGTCTGCAATCATTTCTCAACTCCGATTCCACTCATTTGATCTACACCATATCTGTATCTAGTTCGTAAGATCCAAGTGCCGTCAACGTGTTCAAAATATGGCGCACAGTAAAAAAAAAAATGCGTCCAAATGTGCTACAACAGACTACCCAAATACTGAATAATAGGAAGTAAATATGCGTGAAAGGGAGAAATGGGTTTTCGGTTGTAGGTTGCTGATGCCGCACGCATTGCGCCCATCTGGACGTGTCATTGCTGTACGTATTTCATATTTATTGCTTCAATCTTTTTATGAAGTGAAATTTACATACTGAAGATGCGTCATAATTGCGTTAGCAGCACCTCATTTTTGTGTCGACTTAGAGACACTCCCACACCCTCTCGATCGAGGCATATTTCCCCCGTCTGGCATATGTTGCTTTGAATTTATGAACACGTTCCATATGCCCACCAGATTGCAATTGAAATCGGAAATGAGTTGTTGGTGTTGCCACTAAATAAGAAAAGAAAGAAAAAAAAGAAATGAAAATCATAAAAAGAATAAACGAAACAACTCGCAGTTTGCTCTGTGTAGCTCTTCGTTTAGCTCCGCAATCATGTGAATTTGATTTTCGTACGTGCGCCTCTAACGGCTGCATTCACTCATTCATTCACTAACTCTTTTCAATTGCTATGGGTTATCGAGTCCATGCCCGCAGTTCATAAAACAGTTGGCTCACATCAAATGTTTCCTTTTCAATTTCTTCCAAATGATCTGAGTATTTCAGTCCTACACACATACACACACACCACAAAGTTAAAAATAAATTAAAATTCTAATTTCTTTGAAATCCACTTTTATTGCAAATAAAATGTGCAATTAATTTTACATAATCGTACACACATACAGACATACATAAATACTATAGGGGTGCCAATCTCGGGCTTTTTGAATAAATTAACCTTTATTCAGAAAAGTCCACATTTCGACTCTGTTTAAAAAAGTTGCTTGGACTTGATTGGTTTTCTACCCAAACCATTTGGTTTTTTCGATAAACCTGTTAATGTTCCACAGGATATCTTGAAGCAACTTTGGGGTCAGGCTACTGCTAAACGAATATACCTATCGACAAGCTAACGAAAGATGGCAACAAACCACAGTCTGTCGGATATCCAAGCAAACCTGGCCAAAAAGGGGCCCAAAGAGATCTCGATACGTTAACACCCTAAGAAGGGCTGATATTTCGCAGTTGATAGGATTACTAATAGGGCATTGCCTTATTGGGAGGCACGCGGGGAGACTACGTGTTCCCTATCGTTGTTGCTGTAATAGCTGCAAGGCCGACGAAGAGGAATAAACTGTGGAACACCTCATCTGCAACTTCCCGGCACTTGGCGGCGACAGACGGCGTTGCCTGGGAGTTCCTTTCCTGGATAGTATCCACCAAATTACGGAGTATGATATCAACGACCTTTATTGTTGTTTTTAGCGACAAAAGCACTCCCCGAAGGTTTTGGGGAGTGTTGTCGGAACAGACAATTCTTTGTCGGATATGAACCCGGTACGCTCCGGTACTCCCTTGCAGTACTGCCCGACTGACGTGGTAGCGATTTATGACTAGTAAAACCTTCTAGGTCATGTCACCCCTCCTTCCATAAGGAAGGAGAGATGGGTAATGAGAGGTGAGAGGCATCATATCCGTAGATCACCCATCGAATTGCAAGTTATTACCTTTGTGCATAGTAGGCGCCTCTTACGACCGGTATTGGTTCGAAGAGGAGGTGTAACGGTGTCTTTACATGGGATTACAACGGACCTTCTGATACTGGCCCCTCCACAAAACCGCCCACAGTCAATATTCGCTACAGCTAGGTTTTTTCGCAAGTTCGACGATTCGATTACCATTTTCTCCACATGCAGGCTCAATGGACAATGTCCCGAAATTATGGCTGTGGTACTAAATATATATTTTCTTGATCTGCTTAGTAGGCTCTCTCTTTTCGCCGATGCACCGGGACTGTCTAAACAATGTCTGACAACGTTCGGGCCTGTGCTAGTTCATTCGTTTTCTCGTTGACTTCGAATTCCTCTAACCTGCAGCTTTTTACAATTATTGACGGCTTCAGAGGACGTAAATTTTAAATTCATCTTACTAAGATGTTGCTTTTGTTGTAGCCCTAGAAACACTTTCCGTAGATTTATTATAGTGTTTTACTGATCTTGGCAGTCTCTTGCCGAAATGTATTCGGTACTTTCTCATACCAGCGACTTGGTTGACTCATCTTACTTATCTAGTACAGACGAAGTGCTGAGCGGTGTCTTTTCATAGACCCCCATTATGCGTGGTATCGGTTCTTAATATTTTCACTTGGAAGATAGTAACTGAGTTTGGAAGACGGATGGAAAGTGCGATTTTTAGCTTTTCGGACCCGTCTGCGCATTTGGATCTGGGTAGGTACGGGTTTAATATCACGTTCGAAGTTGATCCACACTGTCTCTCAGCTGTTTTGGGTGTTCGGATGTTAATAACGGGTTTCACAGGCTGATAACTGACAGAGTCATCTACAGACTGGTTGTGGAGGTAGTTTAGAGCCCGCCTCTGGTTCCGCTGATCAAATGGCTGAGTGAGGTGATCCCGGATCTGGTCATAAGTAGTGCTTACTGAGCAGCGGATCTTCATCCAATTGTAAAAATTGTCTGTTAAACTATCCCGCGTACTCTTTGACATTGAGTATTTTAGCGTCTTGATAGAGGTGAGCCTCAGGCGCCACTAGCTAGGTGGACACAGCAATGTGGTCTTAGTTTGAATTCGGATATGGGGAATGGGGAAGATTGAACAGTCAGGAACTATAATGATTAAAGTCAGAATGATACTGATTAAAAATTAAATTCTAAAACGTGCCCCGAGGAGCGCTGCTAGCTTTCTTCCCTTGTTGAGAGGGATAGCACGAGTGCTTACAAGAATGAGGAAAAGAGGAGTTGGCGATATATAAACACCGATCCTTCGAGAGCAAGATGAAAGAACAAGAAACTTTTTGGAGAGTAAGATCTCAAAAATCCCGAAATCGAAAAGTCTAATAAATTGGCATCCGTATTGCCTACTTACACATATGCAATTATATTGGTTAGCTGATCGAATTGTGGTATGTTAATTAAAAGCTTTATTAGTTCAAAGAAATTTGTTTGTTCCCACAACAAATTGACAATTTCGCTCAGCAGACACAAAGTTTTAATTAGTTCCGGATTAGTGTACGGATTTTAAATGTTTGAGTAGGGAGCAAATTTCTTTTGCGGAAAACTGAGTCTGAAGCTGAAGTAGCACCAAGTATTTGCTATTATCAAATAAAGAAGCGGAAGATTGCACCATGACAGACACGTCTCTTTGACTGAAATTGTGATGCACTTTGTCTATTTGTCCAACCGAGAATCACTCTCGCAAAACTATTTCGACTGATGGACTGAGTTGGCAAGCGGAGAAGTAAAGTCTCCTCCTGACTAATAAATATCACGCGTTAGAAGTCTTTTAGCAAAGCAGGTGAGATGATCCTTAGAGTACACGAAAGAAAAACGATTTACTGACCTTTCCATTATGCAAACGGCAAGTTTTGAAGGTGATCCAAGCCGCTGAAGAAAAACGAGACTCTCACGCGCAGAAATAGCGAATACCAGCTTGGCTTCGCTTCGCATTTTTCATCTGGCGCTCTTTGTTGGAAGTCAATCAAAATCGTCTAAGCTCTAGACGGATTGAAGGCCAACTAATGAATGATTGAAAAATCGAGTTCGAGAGTTTATTAAATAGAGTTAGAAAGCTTCGAAACAGCTTATTCTTCTGAAGCGAGACTCCAGCAAATGGAGAGACCCCAGCGAAAAAGTCTTGTCTCTCTATGTTGGGCAAATGCTCTCTTAGCATCTTTAACCTTTCCATGAAAGCCAAGACCAAGAAAGTCCAAACTAACGTGAAATTCCGGAATACTTTAGCGAAGCCTAAAACACAGTGAACTTTATCATACATGAAGTTATAGCAAGGAGGAGAGATAACTAGATAGTTATGGGAGATGCGGGATAGCGTCAAGGAAGTAGTCGCACTACCGGTGTATCTCCGGAAAACAAACGAACTTGTTGGCATTCTTAGGTCCGTATATAGTTTTCGCTGAGGCAAAATCCGACCCTCTCATTTGACGATAATCCAAAATCCAGAACCAAAATCCAATGTTTTACAGACCCGAAAACTTTGTTTATTGCTTAAAGGTTCTTGGGGACTGGTGAGGTTTTCACATTGTTCTGCGGGAAAAGAAATTGCATACTACCACCCTTCGACCACGTTGTTACTGTCGTTGTTTAATTTGAATAAGTAGTAAAAGCGGGCTGATCTGACCGCAGGTTTTTGGAATGTTATGAATGTGGGTAGCTCTTTACCGCAATGATACGCTCCGGTATTTACCCACTAATATTCGGCTCGTAGATTTTAGTCGCAAATACCAAACCCTTAACCCTCGAGGGATTCGGCAATTTCGATCGTTCTAGTTCATCTCATCTCCTACTTCCGCAAAGAACTCTCCTTCTAGGTACATGGGTACCTATACTCCGACATTACACACACTGTGTATGCACCGACGTCGTCGTCTTCAGTGCAAACAGAATAGGAAATAGGTGTCTTTAGTAGACTTACAGCAACGCGTAAAGCTAAGAGAATAAAAAAGTCAAACATTCATGGGGCTATGCTGGCTTTTGAAAGGGAAAATTCAACATATTTTTAAGACTTTTTCTATGCCATATCTGATTTGTCGGCGCTGTGGGGTGGCGCGTGTCTATTTACTTTAAACTCATTAAGCACGTCTGCGATTATCACACTATTTCGAAAGCATTTGCCGGCAGCTGTTGTCACCAGACAACAACAAAAACGAGGCGTAACATAAAAGTTCAACTAAAAATGCCAAACAGATGAACGAGTTTGCTGCCTTTGTGACGCCGCAACAGTTGTAACCAGCCTCTTTGGTGTTGGAACATATGTCTCACCTCACCTAAAAGTTTTTATACCTTTCATGAACATGAAATGGTATTATAACTTTGGTCCGATGTTTGTAAGTATGAGAAGAACAAGAGATAGACCTACCAATTAGTATACCGAAATGATCAGGGCGATGAGCTGAGTCGATTTAGCCATGTCCGTCTGTCCGTCTGTACGTCTGTCTGTTTGTATGCAAACTAGTCCCTCAGTTTTTGAGATATCTTGATGAAATATGGTATGGAGCGGCCATTTTGCATGAGATTAATTAATCGCCGGTATCAGCAGGATCGGACCAACATAACATATAGCTCCCATATAATCGATAGTTTCGATAAATGGGTTTTGGGCTATGTATCTTTAAATTAACAGTTTTGCAGAGTTTGTACTAATTGTGAGTAAGGATCGGACACTTAACACTGTGATGCGTATTCATGAAAGGTATAAAGTCTTCGGCACAGTCGAAAACCGCCCTTTTTTTCCTTTTTTTTTTTGTATTGCAGCGCCTTGATTGTCATTATATTCATAATGCACTTTGGTTGGGTTAAATTCTTTTACTAAACTCAGCCATTACTAAATTTAGACTCTCTGCGCTGTGTGTTGAGTTATTTATGAGCGGCTTTGTCTCTTTTATGCCTTTTTTGTAAATTCGTAGCTGTTTATGGTTGTTGTATTTTTATTAAATGAAAACTTTTGTGTTTTTTATGATTTTTCTTGGGTGTCTTTGGGAGATTTTCAATAAAATACATTTAATTTGGTTTTTTATGTGCGACTTGGTTTAGCGGCCAATTTGTATGCTAAGGTGCCATTCTCACCCCATTGAAATTTTTAAGTGCAGCAATGAATCGAATATTACTTTTAACTCTGAGGAATTTTATTTGAAATAACATTTTCACATTAGGCCCCATTGTATTTTTATACGCTTATTGAAACTAGGGATGTGACTTTGAGTCGGACAAAGTCTATTACTCAGTAATCGATTATTTTTTGTATTGATTGACTAGAAGTGATTTATACTAAACTATGCGTTTTGAGTAGTAGTGTGCACATAGTTTTATACATTTTTTCATCTGTTTCACGGATGATACTATTTACGAAAATCGATTTATGTAAAACTAAATCGCGGCCGCCGTGGTGTTAAGGTAGTGTTGCCGGCCTACCACACCGAAGGTCCATAGTTCGAGCCCTGGTACAGGTAACATCAAAAGTGATTTGAAAAAAGTTTTTCAAAACGGGGTCGCCCCTTGGCAGTGGTTTGGCAAACTCTCCGAGTGTATTTCTGCCATGACAGTCTTCTCAGCAAAAATTCGTCTCCTTTGTAGATGCCGTTCGGAGTCGGCAAAAAACTGTAGGTCCCACCAATTTGTAGGGAAAATTCAAATCGGCACACCTCAAATTGGAAGAGAAGCTTGGCGCAAAAATCTCTTAGGAGGTTTATGATGATATACCTGTTGTATATGGCGCCATAGAGAGAGAGAGAGAAATCGCATTTAAAACTCCATATCCCTTTTTTATCCCCCATACAGCCTTCTTCTTCTGGACCCTACTCGTTGTCCTGTACTCCCTAATCAACATGTCGCCTTTTCTCTTCCTATTCCTCTTCATCACCTTGTCATTTTTTTTCTCTCTATTCCCCCTTTACTTTTTCATCTTCCTATTCTCCTCTTCTTCTTTTCAGCCTCCTCCACATATAGGATAAATAATGATTACTCATCGTAATGATTACCAGTTTGTCTAATTATTTTCTTGAGAATCCATTTAATGATTGATTACCATTACTTTAAATTTTTAATGATTATTTTCTATTAATTAAAAAAATAATCAAAAAAATCATGATTTTTTACGATTATTAAAAAAAATCAAAAATAATCAAAAAAAGATGTTTTGATTACTTTTGATTTTTTTTATTATTATTGACTTATTTTGACTTTTTTCAGTATTGATGTGTATATTTATGTTGTTTTGATTACTTTTCATTATTCTTGATATTTTGTGGTTTTTTTTGACCTTTTTTCAGAATTGTTGTTGTGTGAAACTGAGAGAAATCCAAAATAATCAAAATAATGAAAAGTAATCAAAACAACTCTTTTTTTTTATTTTTTTTTAATAGCCGTAATAATCGATTTTTTGTAATCGTAATCAATTAATAATTGCCTTTTCTTGAAAACCCATTAAAATAATCATTACCAATTAAACAAGCCGTTTAGTTAATTGACTACTAATTACTAATGAAATTTAACAGGTCTGGGATACTGTGCATTATTGCGAAGATTAATCGTATTTACATTTTTTGGGCTTGCTACCGCCCACTTTTTCCAAAACATCTTAGGATTAATATATGGCACACATATATATATATATATAAATATCTTCGACCTGTACCAAATAAATTCAGACTTACGACGAAATTGATATTTTTACTATCCCTTTCTCAATTTGGACCAAATATTACATAAATGCCAATTTTTATAGTCCTGCTGATTATACAGAAATATGTAGACTTCTCGAAATTCGATATTTAGGAATTCTTAAGATGATTCGAAATGCATTTATCGGGTTCTGGACTATTGCGATCCATGCGAGAGAGGCGGGATTGGAAGGCAACACCGCAAGATGCGCACAGTGACGATAGAAATGGTGTGTTAAGCGATTGCTGTAGTTGTATGAAATTTCTTGGGAACCTTTTTTTCAGAGCTCAAGGAATAGGACGGGCTCCACTGCATCTCACAATCAGGCCCTCAGGGGGGAGAGCTCACTTGCACATCCATGTTTATACTTAAGCCGCTTTTTAGGTTAACTTTAGTTGATCATTGAGCTAAGAATGACGGACAAGCTTTGTTGTTTTAGTGACAGAGTGTCTAAATATATTGTCAAAAAAGATGTGTGAAGATAAAAGTGTTACCCAAAAGTAGAGTATTGATATTTGGAGGTGAAGAGGCTTCATACCCCGCGGTAAGGCATGCCTGTCGTAAGAGGCGACTAAAAGCCGCAAAGGCTAATGACGTACAACTTGATGGTTAATCTACGCATATGATGCCGCTGACCCAGAAGGATCCACTGGTCATACCAAATCGTTTCCACGACAGTCGGGCATCTACCGCAAGGGAGACCCGAAGCGTACCGGGTTATATTCGGCAAATGACTGTCACTTTCGCCAACACCGCCAAAACATTCGTGAAGTTTTTTTGTTGTTAGAAACCACCAACAACAAACTACCTTAGAACTGTCGGAATGGGCACTGGGCGCCAATTGCAGGTATTGCTTAGGTTTTGAGCTAGACCTAGTTTTGTCAATCGTTCGCGGAGGTAAGGCGTTTCAGAAAAAGATAGGGCGATTTACACTCAGCCAACGATATGTCGAAGCATTTAAAAATACTGAAGAAAAATCATTATATAGTAGGTAAATTTAATTTATAAACAAACATTTTTACACGAATTTAAATTGTTAAAACACAAAATTTATATTGCAAAATTATCGAATTACCACAAAGTTATGCATCATTAAATTGCGTCAGCCAGCGTCTCGATACACCCACTCACTCACTCATCACCTAGAGCGTATATTCCTGATATTTACAAATCGATTTCCTCATACTTAAATATAAACATCGATTTTTATTGCAATTTGCAGCCGGGGCTAGACGACTTCTGTGTGTGGAATTTCAATTTTGCGATTTATTGAAATTAATTATTGAAAAATTAACGCTTTCCAAGCAGGTGCGCATCATTACAACGCACTAGCATTGCTAAATTAATTTTTTCGTTTATTTGTTTACAAAACACATATATTATTACAAACAACAAATGAGTATATATGAAAAAGCATATGCATAGTATTTATCGAAATATCTGAAAATCATTAGAGCGGCACAACCACTCAGACGATGTGATGATTTTGCGCGACAGGCGGAACAACAACGGAGAGCAGTAAATCGATTGATTTGCAGTGCATTGGGGAAGAGAGAAGTTGATAAAATAGGGGTGATGAGTTCGAAATTAAATAAAGAATGTAAATAAGTTTTGGAGCCATTCTCGGTTAGATGAATTAGTATTAGCAGTTTCAAAACTTTTAGGAAGGTTGGGGCAGGGATGTGACCGGGAGTGCAAAAGTCGATTATCAATAATTGATTTTTTTGTTTAGAGTTACATAAATCGATTTGTGAAAAATCCTGTTTTGAAGAAAATAATTGATTTTGGTTTATAAATAAATTTTTTATACGAAAACTGTCCATTCGATATATTAATAAAAATATGCTATGAATGATTAATTCAAGTGAAAATTATTTAAGATAATAAGTATTAAAAAAAACCAAACTTACGATTTTCAGATTTTATTAAGTCTAATTATTCGCATACAAATTTCAATACTTACAAATATTCTTTCACTAAACTAAAAATAAATGGCTGAAATTAAGATTAAAGTGTTTAATACGGAACTATGTGTTTTTAGCTGTGGTGTGTCCATATTCTTACCCATTTTAAAACCACTTACAAAAATCTATGTAAAATGTGTAATTCTAACAATCGATTTATTAAAAATCGATATTTACCATTGATAAAATCGGTAAATAAACAAATAGGCGATGAAATAAAGACGATTATTTATTCACAACCCTAGGTTGAAGTCGTTTTAAAAGTACAGGAAATGTAACAAAGGAATGGTCAAATCGCTCTTTTACATGTCCAAGCAGCTCTGTAGCTAGCCGTGCAGCTTTTTCATGGTGAGTGGGCAACAACTTGGTAAGGCCGCTCCTGAAGGGCCTGTTGCGCCATTTCAACATCAGCGTTTGACAACTATGAGGCGCACGTTGTTTCTTCGATTTGGGAGCCGCTACATAAAACTATACAACAAAGCAACCAGACCTGTTAAATTTGGTAATGATTATTTTAATTGGTTTTCAACAAAAGGCAATAATTTATTGATTACGATTAGAAAAAAAAAATAAATAAAATAAACAAAATAAAATATAATCTAAAGGAATCAAAACAACTTTTTTTTGATCATTTTTAATTTTTGTTTGAATATTTTTTATATTTTCAGTACTTTTCCTACTCTATTCAATTAAAAAACTTTTAATAATTAATTAAAAATGATTATTAAAAAATAAAAACAATAATAATTTTCATAAAAATTCAAAAAGTGAAAAATTATTATTCTTGGCCTCGTTTCATAAATACTTGAAAATGTACAGGCCGTAAATCAACAAAAATTGTTGGTATAAAAAAGCAATATTAACAAAAATAAAACTAATAAAAAAAATAAATAAAAAATAATAAAAATACATACATAAATAGGTCAACAGCCCTTAATAGCTGTTTAACCGTCTAAACGATTTTGACCTTTCAATAAAGCGCTACCTGACTCTATCCTTTGCCAGTTGACGCCAATTACACTGAGTTACAAAAAGGAGCTTTTGTTCTGTCCTATGAACCAAATATAATTTTTCGGAAAGGGGAGAAAAAATAAAAATACACGTGTATCGGCGATTTCCATGTACACGTCAGAATTTTTTTATTTTTTTCTCCACTTGGTCTTTCCAACGAAGTGGGTTCCTCCCTCTTCCTCCGCTTCCATAGATGGGTTCCGACAAGAATACCTTCCGGGCCGGAGCATCTTCTTCCATTCGCATTACATGGCCTAGCCAACGTAGCCGCTGGGTTTTAATTCGATGGACAATGTCGATGTCTGCGTAGAGCTCATACAACTCGTCATTAAATCTTTTTCGGTAAACACAGTTGGCATTGCGTAGGGGTCCATAAATCCTTCGAAGAACCTTTCTCTCGAATACTCCAAGGGTCGACTTATCTGCGGCTGTCATCGTCCATGCTTCTGCTCCATATTGCAGGACGGGTATTATGAGCTACTTGTAGAGAGTGGTTTTTGTTCCTCGAGAGTGGACTTTGCTTTCAATTGCCTACTCAGTCCAAAGTAACATTTATTAGCAAGGGTAATTTTTCGCTGGATTTCTAAGCTGACATTGTTGTTGGTGTTAATGCCGGTTCCCAGGTAAACGAAGTCCTTTACTATTCCAAATTTATGGCTGCCAGTGGCATGTGTGCCAAGGCGCGAATGCGCTGACTCTTTGCATGATGACAGAAGATACTTCGGTTTACCCTCGTTCACCTCCAAGCCCACTTTTTTTGCTTCTTTCTCCAATTTGGACTAAGCAGAACTTACGGCGCGGTTATTTAAACCAATGATGCCAATGTCATCGGTATACGCCAGCAATTGTACACTCTTGCAACAGATGGTTCCTGAGTGTTGTAGTTCTGCAGCCTTGTATTATTTTCTCTAGCATCAAGTTAAAAAAATCGCACGATATTGGGTCACCCTGCCTGAAACCTCGTTTAGTTTTGAAACGGGCCTCTAAAACTATAAATTACAGGCAGCCAATGGTTTTGATACTCAGTTCTCACACCTATTATTCGGGGGCTCAAGTCAATCCTCAACCCATATATGAGCAGTTGAAGTACCTAAATATATGCCCCACTCCGTAATTTGCTCTCATAAACTAATTTGATACCTGCTACCCAGAAAAAGTAGCTGGCATGATGGAAATGCCGTATTGCAAAGGAGAGGAAGGACACCGCTTATAGGATTACAGCGAGATCGTTTCAAACGAGAAGATATTGAAGAAAACAAGAGAGAAAGAAAGGTTTGCTTGTGACCAGCTCGACTCACTGACATAAAAACTCCTGAGAATTAGGTAAACCAATGCGAAATACATAAAGTTTAAAGCTCATGGCCAACTCTTGTAAGAACGAAAAATGCGAAAAGTTGGACGTTGTGCAGAGAGTGCCTATATTGTCGATGGAACACTTCTTTGCACGCTCAGGCAGAGAAATCTATCAACACCCAAAAGAAGATGACAAAAATTAGCCCACAATCGGAGATGATGGATTAAATGCTTCCCGAAAGACTATTATGAAAGTGCGAACAACGAAAGATTGGTTCGTGAGCTTTTTAAGTATTCTGCGGGGGTAGTTGGAAAAGAGTGGACGACTTCTCCCGCATTGGCAGGATTAAGTGGAGATAGGTTGGGGATGCCTTCGTATATTAATCTCGAGTCAGTTTCAGCGTATGAGGAATACCATAAATATCTAGGCCCCTTTGGATTATGAAAGAGATTTCGTATAAGCTCTTAAGCATTTACTCGTACCTTATGAACTGGGGAGACACTGTAAAACTACGTTGCACTTATGGGATAGTTTTGTGAGCCAAAATGCACAAATATCTACAACAATACATTTTTACATTTGCTCAATGATTCATGATTCCACCTTATGTCTAAATTGAGGCTGTGATGATGCTATACGAAAGATATGTGAGCGGTGAGGCTGGTCTGGCATCTGGCGGTTAGCGGCTGGCAACATTATCGCCATATGATTGCCATTAAAGCACAAAAAATGCTACAAAATACATAAATAAATAAAAACAGAGGAGAGCAACACTAACAATAAACATTGCAACTTACATTTTTAAGACAACAATCGCTGCTACACAGCATCAGAGGCGCTACAATGAGGTGACAAATTTGGTAAAGACACCTGCAACAATTGCACTACCTAGCGCGCACGGGCGGGTGTGCAGTGAGCTACACTGCTTGCTGCTACCCATATGTGTGTGTGTGAGCATGTGGCTGCAGACAAGGATCTGGCAGCAACTAGGAGGCATATACGATTACATGGTCATGGCATCATCATAAATACAACAAAAATTATGGCTTGCGTGCTAGTAGGAGGCAATAACTGAGGTGTAATCCATACAAACGAGTACATGCTGACCATCTGGCGTTTATAGCCTGTGACTTGTGCTTAGCTGCTGATCAGCCAACGGTCGGCAATAAGAAGGGCAACATATGCCAGTTGCTTTGGCAACATTTTGCTTCAATACACAACATAAGTATTTGGTTCAAATGTGTATATACTCGTATAGCTGTGTTAATAAAGGGTGTTTTTTTTACAGGTTTGTTTTTCGAATAGAGATAAAACTGGCATTTTGTGGTCAAATCTGGCAACTCTAATGTCATTTATGTTCAGTTTGGTTTGCCATTTCATCATGAACAGGTTGACAAAAGAACAACGCTTGCAAATCGTGCAAATTTATTTCGAAAATAATGGTTCAGTTCGCGAAGTTTACCGTGAGCTCCGTCCATTTTATGGTCGACATAATCGTCCATCAGAGCAATTAATTCGGTTAACCATGGATCGTTTTCGCACTACGTTTACTCTATGTGATAATACGCATCCGCAGAGACGTCGAACAGTGCGCACCGAAGAAACAATTGCCGCTGTAGAGCAAAGTGTTGAAGAGGACCCGAATGAATCGATTCGCCACCGTGCACAGCAATTGGAGCTTTGTCCATCAACTTTATGGAAGATTTTGCGCAAAGATCTTGGCTTGCGACCTTACAAGATCCAGCTTGTGCAAGAATTAAAGCCGCGAGACCATGCAATGCGTCGTGATTTTGGTGTATAGGCCGAAAATGAGATTGATTTCGATGCTGATTTTCATCGCAAAATTTTGTTCAGTGATGAGGCTCATTTTTGGTTGAATGGCTACGTCAACAAGCAAAATTGCCGCATTTGGAGTGAAGAGAATCCACATGAGACCCTTGAAACGCCATTACATCCACAAAAACTGACTGTTTGGTGTGCTCTATGGGCTGGTGGAGTCATTGGGCCATACTTCTTCCGCAATAATGCTGGAGAGGCAGCTACCGTTAATGGAGACCGGTATAGAGCCATGATAACCGACTATTTTGTTCCCGAATTGGATGGCATGAATGTGGATGAGTTGTGGTTCCAACAAGACGGCGCTACATGCCACACAGCGCACGTCACAATCGATTTATTGAAGGAAACATTCGATGAGCGCATAATTTCGCGGAATGGACCTGTCAATTGGCCACCAAGGTCGTGTGATTTGACACCATTGGATTATTTTCTTTGGGGATATGTGAAGTCGCTCGTCTACACCAACAAACCAGAAACGTTAGGGGAATTGGAAGCCAACATTCGTGGCGTTATTGCCGACATACGGCCCCATATGCTCGAAAAAGTGGTTGAAAATTGGACCTGTAGAATTGGCTTTATTCGAGCCAGCCGCGGCTGCCACATGCCCGAAATCATATTTAAACATTAATGGCATAAAATTATCCTTCCAATAAAGCCAAATTGATGGACCTTAAAACGATTTTCTTGTGTTTTATTTCAATTCGAAGTTCTATACCCCTAAAAAAAACACCCTTTATAATAGTAGTGGAATTAAAATGAATGCCGTTCTTCCAAATAAGAAAAAGCTGTGATTTTAATAATTTTCATTTAAAATATAGCGAATTCCATAATAGAAGCTATGTAAAAAGAAATTTCAAAGTTTACTCAAAATTCAAGAAATTTAATTAAACATTAAAAAATGGCCATCAAAATCTTAAAATTTTTTGGTAGAGTTTCTAAAAAATTTCTGACTACGCAGTTTTCTAGACCAATGAATTTTAGTATAATAATGTGCGAGGTAGAATTACTTCAAAATTTCCCCTGAATTTTCAGAATTTTTTTCGTTAAGGGTTGAGTGATTTCTACCATACAACGCATGAAGAAAAAAAAATTTTTTATGGAAAAAAAAAACATCTTTGACAAAAATAATTCTCAGATGGACCATAATAAGACTTGTAAACAATTTTGCCGAGCATGGGACAGTCAACAGAAGACCTTACCATCGAAACCCTTCAGTTCGAACTGAGGAAACAATCGCTGCTGTAGGTGCTGCCATACAAAACAATCCACGTGTTTCGACAAGAAACTTATCTGCTCAAATGGGTGTAAGCAGACAGTCATTACAGTCAATTACGCACAAAGATTTGGACTTATTCCCATATAAAATTCAAATGGCCAACAAACTGAACGCTGCAGACTTGCCGATTCGCTTGGAATTTTGCCAGAAGATGCTTCAAATGGTGGAAGAGGATGGAAACATGTTGAACTGTCTTTTCATGTCTGACTTGGCCCATTTCGATTTAAACGGCAACATAAACAAACAAAATTGTCGAATATGGAGTGCTTCCCACCCACAGATACTCCATGAGACGGAATTGCATCCACTTCGTGTCACAGTGTGCAGTTTCATCACGCTGCATTGTCGGGCCCTACTTCTTCGAAGAAAACGGTCACACCGTTACGGTTACTGGAGACCGTTACTTGAGCATGTTGAGAGAGTTTTTCTATCCAGAATTACGCCGAATGAGAATTTCTTTCAACTCTGTGTGGTTTCAGCAAGATGGTGCAGCTCCTCATATAGCCCAACCTGTTATGACAGAATTGCGACGAAAATTTCCCAATAAGCTGATATCCAGAAACTCCACATTCCGTTGGCCACCCAGGTCGCCTGACCTTACTGCACCTGACTTTTTCTTGTGGGGTTATTGCAAACAGGAAGTCTTCAAAGCAAAACCAACAAATTTGAATGAACTAAGGCAATCCATTCGAGAAACAATTGCGGCTATTCCTGTCTCAACTCTCCAAGCAGTAATGAACAACTTTTTGGTAAGATGCCGCACATGCATCGACGAGCAGGGGGGGCATTTAAATTCCATTATTTTTAAAACTAATTAAGCTATATTTAATAAAATTTAATGAGCTTTAACATGAATAAAAGAAAAATGAATTCCATACACTGAAAAAAAAATTATTTGAGTTTCTTAATGTAGCAAGATTCATCAGCCACCCTGTATAAAGCCTTCGGCAGAGCCGAGAACATCGCTTTCCTTACTTGTATTTTCTTGCTTTCTTTATCTAGCATCGAAATGGGGAATAAAAAACGAATAACAAATTTTCAAATCCCAAGCGCAATTCCGGGACTCCATTGTTTTAAATTAAAATCTCGAAAATCAGGAATTGTAAAAATCAAGGAAATTGGCATCCCTAGCACGGACGTATTAGTGATTTTACCTTTTATGTTTGCATACGTGTGCGTATTACCGTCTGACTACTTCGATGATTGTGGCAAATATCGGTCACATCTATTACATGATGTTAATCATCGCTAAATGTTGCTAGCCTGCACTGTGGGCTATGAAAGTGCATCCACTATGTCGCCTTTATGCTCCCGATAGGCGTATCTTTTCCTTATT
The DNA here is from genome assembly GCA_949987695.1 of Merzomyia westermanni. Lineage (NCBI taxonomy): Eukaryota > Metazoa > Arthropoda > Insecta > Diptera > Tephritidae > Merzomyia > Merzomyia westermanni. The sequence continues at coordinate 33,580,749 of OX465291.1, read as the reverse complement.
TATCTCATTCGTCATCAAACTTTCCTTCCATTACTTTGCGCACTTTCTACCGAGTATGGCCTCCTCTAACATATTTTCGTTTTCTTTGGGTCCTTCTTTTACTCTCTACAGTCTGTATTTTAAAATTTATTTTATTATTTCCTTTCCTTTTTTCTTTTCCTTTCCTTTCCTTTCCTTTCAAGTCCTTTCAATTCCTTTTATTTCCTTTCCCTTCCTTCCCTTCCCTTTCTTTTCTTTTCTTTTCTTTTCTCTTCTTTTCTTTTCTTTTCCTTTCTTTTCCTTTCTTTTCTTTTCTTTTCTTTTCTTTTCTTTTCTTTTCTTTTCTTACCTTTTCTTTTCTTTTCTTTTCTTTTCTTTTCTTTTCTTTTCTTTTCTTTTCTTTTCTTTTCTTTTCTTTTCTTACCTTTTCTTTTCTTTTCTTTTCTTTGCTTTTCTTTTTTTTCTTTTCTTTTCTTTTCTTTTCTTTTCTTTTCTTTTCTTTTCTTTTCTTATCTTTTCTTTTCTTTTCTTTTCTTTTCTTTTCTTTTCTTTTCTTTTCTTTTCTTTTCTTTTCTTTTCTTTTCTTTTCTTTTCTTTTCTTTTCTTGTCTTTTCTTTTCTTTTCTTTTCTTTTTTTTTCTTTCCTTTCCTTTCCTTTTCTTTCCTTTCCTTTGCCTTCCCTTCATTCTCTTTCCCTTCCTTTCCTTTATTTTATCTTCCCTTCCTTTGCCTTCTTTTACTTTCCTTTCCTTTTCTTTAATGTCCTTTCCTTTCATTTTCTTTACTTTCCTTTCTTTTTCCTTACTTTACTTTCCTTTCCGTTCGTTTCCTTTAATTTTCTTTTCATTCCCTTCCCTTCCCTTCCTTTCCTTTCCTTTCCTTTCCTTTCCTTTCCGTTCGTTTCCTTCAATTTTCTTTTCATTCCCTTCCCTTCCCTTCCCTTCCTTTCCCTTCCTTTACTTTCCTTTTTTTTATTTTCATTTCTTGTCTTTTCTTTTCTTTTCTTTTCTTTTCTTTTCTTTTCTTTTCTTTTCTTTTCTTTTCTTTTCTTTTCTTTTCTTTTCTTTTCTTTTCTTTTCTTTTCATTTATTTTCTATTCTTTCCATTCCTTTCCTTTCATTTCCTTTCCATTCCCTTCCCTTCCCTTCCCTTCCCTTCCTTTCCTTCCTTTCCTTTATTTTCCTTTATTTTCCTTTCCTCTTCTTGCCTTTCATTTCCTTTCCCTTCTTTACTTTTCCTTCCCTTTGCTTTTCTTTCATTTCCCTTCCTTTCTTTTTTCCCCTTTACTTTTCTTACCTTGCCTTTCCTTTCCTTTATTTTTCCTTCCTTTTCTTACCTTTCCTTTCCTTTCTTTTTGCTTTTCTTCCAATTTCTCCCTAACTTGCGCATTTATATTATAGATTATTGTGGCAGTACTACGGCCTGGTTAGTTGATGTTGATAGTCCTTCGCTCAGGTACAATCACTTTGCGGCAATAGCCCGACTGAAGTGACACTGATTTCATTGACCCTGAAACCGAGATCGATGTGGACGTCGGGCATACTCTAATCCCCAACCCGCACAGTTTGATGCGGAACGCTGTAATTGGCTGCACCACAGCTCCGCTTTTTTCTGCCTCCTCTGTACTAGACTCCGCATGCCTTTCATGCCTTGCTTCATCCATCACATTTCTCGTAGTATAACAAGAATATCAGCCAGACATGCTACGGTAGCTTACCTCAAGAGGGCCCGGACATTCCAGGTATGTGCCCAAATTTTCAGCTTGTTATGATTGAAAGTTGTTTATTCGTAGCGTGTCCCAAGCAAGAGCAGTTTTCGCCATCTCTAAAATACCCCAACAAAAACATCAAAAAATCAAATTAAAACATTCAAACAATTCTGTAAGCTTTGACCAAAAGGGCGAGTGTTTTGAACCATTGTAGGCTTTTATTGGTCGGAATAAAAATGGTGGGGGTAGATAGGGTGCTAATAGCATTTAACAGGCGAGCAACATTCCAATGCCCCATTTGGAGTTTAGAGTGCGTAAGCGGACTTTTGTTGCGCGTCGAAAAAACTATTAGCCGGGAGCATGTGCACGAATGTAGCCATGTTATATCGGTGCCAATAACACAACTGCTGCGCCAACAAGCTACCATTAATGGTGAGGTGACATTTTTCACTCGTTCAACAGCAATTGTTGTAGTGTTGTTGGAATGTTTTGTTAGCCATTTTTGTTTCTTAATCTTTATAAGTATATTCCACCTCACAATTTTTACTTCACTTCGCTCACGTTCCAGGTAGCTGCGTTTGACTAACTGCTGCCAACCCATTACCAAATCATTGCAACTGCCAAGTGACGGCTGGTTGCCGGCTGCCACTGTTGGCGACAACTATCCATTGCCCAATTTTGGGGTCCTTCACTGAAACCAGCAGCAGCAGCAGCAAGAACAAAAACGACAGCAGCTCCGGCAAAGGCAGCAACAATGTTTCAGTTGCTTTGTCAGCTGCTGCTACGCAACTGTGTGCGCCATTTGAAGTGACCATTGGAAGTGGTGCTGTACAACATGTGGCAACAACGACACTGATACACTCTATTACAACAACATTCATACATAAATAGTCCATATATAAAAGTCGCTCCAAGTTAGTTGTTATAGCGCCTTTTTAGTCACAATGATTTTGGTGTTTTTGTACTTGGCATGTGCACTTGTTTCGTACTGCGCCTATGCGCCATTTTTTTGAGTTTTTTTTGCGAGTTTTTCCAATTTTCCAATTTTGTTTTTCCCATTTTTCACATATTTTTGGCAAGCGACTTTGTAAAACGTCAATTTTGTGTCAATTCAACGCGTACACTTTTTCGCTGCCAATTTTTTTTCGCAGTGTCTCAATGCGCAGCAACATATTTGGCATTTTCGTAGTGGCAATTTGTGTTAGCAACATCGTTGACATGTTGCTGCTGCTGCTGCTGGCGTTGACTGGTACAAACTTTTTACTTCAACGTTTTTTGATTGAATTTTTTGGCTCTCTATTGCGTATGGAGTTGCTCAATAAGGTTTGAAACAATTTAGTCGATAGGCCTTTAATTACTAAAACAACTGTATCGTGTGTACTTTGTTTGAGTCAGTGTTGCCAGTTTCCAGTGATTTCGCCTTTATTATTTAATTTAATTTAGTCTTATTTCATTTTATTTTATTTTATTATATTTTATTTTGTTTTAGCTTATTTTATTTTACTTTTTTTTATTTTATTTTATTTTGCTCTATTTTTTGTTGTTTTTTGGGTATTTTATTTTAATTTATTAACATTTTTTTTCTTTTATTTCAGTCTATTTTATTTTATATTATTTAATTTTATTTTATTTATTTTGGTTAAATTTATTTTATTTAATTTAGTTTTACTTCATTTCAATTTATTTTATTTTATTTTACTTTGTTTTATTTTATTTTATTTTATTTTATTTTTATTTATTTTATTTTATTTTATTTTATTTTATTTTATTTTATTTAATTTTATGTTATTTTATTTTATTTATTTTACTTTATTTTATTTAATTTTATTTTACTTTGTTTCGTTTCATTTTATTTTATTTTATTTTATTTTATTTTATTTTATTTTATTTTATTTTATTTTACTTCGTTTTATTTTACTTTATTTAATTTTATTTCACTTAATTTTATTTTACTTTGGTTTATTTTATTTTATTTTGTTTTATTTTTATTTATTTTACTTTATTTTATTTTATTTTATTTTATTTTATTTTATTTTATTTTATTTAATTTTATTTTACTTTGTTTTATTTTATTTTATTTTATTTCATTTCATTTCATTTTATTTTATTTTATTTTATTTTATTTTATTTTATTTTATTTTATTTTATTTTATTTTATTTTATTTTATTTTATTTAATTTAATTTTATTTTTATTTATTTTATTTGATTTCATTTTATTTTACTTTGTTTTATTTAATTTAATTTTATTTTATTTTATTTTATTTAGTTTTATTTTACTTTGTTTTATTTTATTTTATTTTATTTCATTTTATTTTACTTTGTTTTCTTCTATTTTTATTTATTTTATTTTATTTTATTTTACTTTGTTTTATTTTATTTTATTTACCTTTATTTTACTTTGCTTTATTTTATTTTATTTTATTTTACTTTGTTTTATTTTATTTTATTTTATTTTATTTTATTTTTATTTATTTTATTTTATTTTATTTTATTTTATTTTATTTTATTTTATGTGTAGCATTACTGGCGATTTTTAATAACGCAAATAACTTACCTGGCCCTTTTCGATTAGCAAATAATTTTGAATCAGAGTCATAGGGATTTTATGGGAAACTGCAAGGCTGATAAACTTGCAGGCATGAAGCAACCAAGTAGGGGTTTCCTTGAGGAAACTGCAAGTGAAGGTTCACGTTAAAATTGATTTCTAAAAAAAATTCTAAATTCAGTATTTTATAATGACACATGGCGAGGTGGTGGACAATACTATTACAATAACAAAACAATAGCAAGAGAAATGCAACAATTACAACAATACAAAATTATTTTTGTATAAGTAACTCCACATGGCTAATAACCATTAATTAGGGGGGACCCTAGCCTCGTATCCAAAAATTGTAGCACCGGAATTAGACGGCGATTAAAAATACGCCACTTATTTCCTGTCAAATACGTGACTTATGAAAATAAATTTACACGCAGTGAAAGAAGGCGTTTTTTGGTAAAAGGTGAAGAAGAATTTCTATTTTTAAAACAAGTTAATGTAAAATGCACCATTCTTAGAAATGCCAGGCGGCATGTAATGTAAACTAGTAAAAATAAGTTACAATGGCCAACTAACAATTATGGCAAAAGGCCAAACAGAGGCATATTGATTAAAAATAAACATTTGTTTACGAGTATGTATATGTATATGAATGTTTGAATATCAATAATGAATTTACCCTGTAATTGAAACTTTCTCCCTTTTAATTTTCATTCCAAAGCTTAACTAGTTAGCCAACTATCTTTCTTCTATACTTGTTGGTGGTACTTTTGAGGTCTGATTATCCCAGAAATGGAAATATTTTGATTTAAGCTGCAGATATACTTGCATAGCCGTAACGCTATAGTCACAACCATAAAATATATACTGTCATCGATTTCTGATGCTTTAACCTAAAAAAGATGACAATTTTATGAGAAGTACAAAAAGGATAAACATTGCTAACAGCTCTCTCAAGTAACGTTCGAGAAGAAAAATAAAAGTTCAAAAAATTTAATTTCAATAAGTTATAGACATGGCGAAAATCAAAATGCCATTGGTTGTCTATGGTAGGGTTATTACTATGCCATTATGGCATGGCACCATTGTATTTATTTATATAAGGATGTTTTCATAAGGTTGGTTAGATCAGCTGTTTTATATGAATACTGGCGGCCGCCGTGGTGTGAAGGTAGTGTTGCCGGCCTACCACACCGAAGGTCCATGGTTCGAGCCCTGGTACAGGTAACATCAAAAGTGATTTGAAAAAAGTTTTTCAAAACGGGGTCGCCCCTCGGCAGTGGTTTGGCAAACTCTCCGAGTGTATTTCTGCCATGACAGGCTACTCAGCAAAAAATTCGTCTCCTTTGTAGATGCCGTTCGGAGTCGGCAAAAAACTGTAGGTCCCACCAATTTGTAGGGAAAAATTCAAATCGGCACACCACAAATTGGAAGAGAAGCTTGGCGCAAAAATCTCTTAGGAGGTTTATGATGATATACCTGTTGTATATCGCGCCATAGATAGATAGATAGATTATGTCACCATTGACTGAGGTTTCACTTAGATAATAAATAGAGACTGAGTAGGAGATCAACCAATCGCGCATATCGGTTCCGTCTTATCTCGGAATTTGCTGCAAAAATGCCTAATTTCAACGTAAACTCAAAACCTAATAGGGTGCAAATTGATGTATGGCCGCGACACAAAAAAAATCCTGGATCAGTCTTTCCACGACTATTAACATCTTTCGGCGACGGCCAAGCTGAAGAACTTCTTTATAAATGTGAGCCATTGAACAAAATAAATGCAATTCGTGGCCAGAAGAATAATACCTCCCTGTCGTTTCTTTAATGAGAGCGTCTTACTAAAGCCCATAGCAGTATATGGCTCCAGTTTTTTAACCTCTGTCACTCACATTAAGTTTCCACTTCAGCTTTCTATGTAGTCCTCCGTCCATTGATCGTAAAATAAAAAAGTTCCATTTTACATCAGTTGAGAGCTAGTCCATGGGATTCGCCTCACCTACTCGTTTAACTAATAGCTTTTTGTGGGCAACTTGCTTTGATCTTTTCATTACGAACCCGAAAACGGATAGAAAAAGTATCCAAAATCGGAACCGAAATGACCTTTAATCGAAGATTAATAAAAGTTTTTCGAAAATGGGGTATCCAATTCCAAATTTCTGGGAAAAGATTTGAAAAGATCCACACCATAATGGGGCAGTGTCTTTTGGACGATCTGCAACAAGCGGACATCATCGACTGCAATGAAGCTGTCCCACTTCTGAACAACGCTGTGAAGTAACGTAAGTAAGTAAAAGTAATCAAAAGGGTGGGAAGGGAAAAAAGTGCAATGAGGAGCCAGGGATAATGAGGAGCCAGGGATAATGACAGCGCCACATGCGATGAGTCGCACTTCCGTTAGAAGAGCCTGATGACTGTGGATAAGAGGTGATACTTTAGGCAGGTTAAATAGTCGCTAATACAACAACAACAACATGAGTCGCACGAAGAAAGCAAATTTCCTTGGACTTTGGTTAGAAAAATTTGATGACGATTGTGCTGCATCTAGAAGCTAGGTGCTCGAAAGAGAGTAGTTGGCGAGTCCAAGTAAGGAGTAGGAAGGAAGAATGACACCCAACATCGCCTACTAATACCAACCAGCCCTTAAGATTATTCAGCGCATGTTGTTGAATGAACAACCGAGCGAGCATTTGTCATGAGCTAATCCAGTGAAAAGGATGTTGCTTTGGCCAAGAAGGGGGTGGCCCTGGACGAGTATACGGTAAAAGTCCCGATCAAACTGAGAGAGTTGAAACGTAGGCAAGAGTTGCAACTGATCGACCAAGCAAAAAATGCGTGGAATCAAGCACGAGGTTGCAAAGTTTCCAAGATCATGTGTTCTGTTCTTGACTCAAAAAGGGAGGACTGCAGGATCATGATGGGCGTACTTACAGGGCACTGTCTCTTGGCATCGCATGAGTATAAATTGTGGTTGTTGTTGTTGGAGTAACGACAAAAACATTCCCCGAAGGTTTTGGAGAGTGTTGTCGAATTAACAGTCCTTGGCCGGATACGCTCCGGTACTCCCTTGCGGTACTGCCCGGCTGACGTGGTAGCGATTTATGACTAGTAAAACCTTCTAGGTCATGTCACCCCTCCTTCCGTAAGGAAGGATAAGATGGGTAATAAGAGGTGAGAGGCATCATATCCGTAGATCAACCATCGAGTTGCACGTCATTACCTTTGTGCATATTACTCGCCTCTTACGACCGGTATGCCTACCTCGGGCATATTCTAAACCCCTAACCCGCAGGGGGTATGAGTATAAATTAGGTATCGTCGGTGAAAACAGATGTAGGAAGTGCGAGCTGCAGGAGGAGACGGTTGGGCATTTTTGTGCTCCTGTCCTGCGCTCGCTAGATTAAGACTCCAACTATTAAAAGCTCCACAACTATTAGATATCGAAGCAGCAAAGTAGGATAGGAGCCAGAAAGCTTCTAGTTTTGCCAAGAGGACGGAGATATTCTTTAACGTGGATCCTGGTGCTTGATAGGGTTTTTGTTTCTGGTAGCGTTATGAACAATTTCGGTCTATGTGAGGTCTTGACACACTGGCCAGCTCACCCTAACCTAACCTAAGCCAGTGAAAGTAGATCGAAAGCGGTGCGCCGGAAAGGTTTGCAGCAAGCAATCGCGGATACTGCAATTGGTTCGAGGAGAAGGAAGCACTAGACGGTAAGACGAGATAGGGACGCCTGAGCCAATTTTTTGGTTTTCGGACATGGAAAGGGGTAGAGAGTAGACAATTTGGCATGAAGACTTTTGGAGTGAGACGGTAGGAGCCCAAGTCTGATATATAAACTTGAAAAAGAGCCATGGACGCAAGCGCAGGACTTCAAAGTCTCCAGGATCATTTGCATATTGGCTAACGAGCAGCATATCAATCTTATAAATTAGGCTGGCCAGTGACAAAAAATAATTGGACTTTCGGAAGTGCTATGGTTTAAAGCTGAAAGTATATCGGAACAATATTTATGATTAAATTATTAAACTGGTAGTTCTCTAGCCCATTTTTGTTGGGAGAAGTAAACTTTAACATCCAGTTTCGGCCATCAAGCCATCTTAAACCCCTTTTCTTGAAACAGTGTAGGACTAATTTTGAATTAAATGAGCCTTTCGGATGTTTGTGTGATAATTATAACACTCACTCCAGCACATTTGATATTTCTGACTCGCTTTTTAGCATCAACAAATCGATACTATCCTCGCTTAACCCATATCAACTTTATGAATTTACTTTTTCCAATCAAACTGATTCTTTCTTCGCTTAATACATTATTTATAAGTTTTAATTTCTTGTGCTACTTAGCTGATGAGTTTTTTTCTGTAGCTGAACAGTTTTAGATCTCGGCACTTAACAAACCCCTGCCTTTCAACGACTCGGCAATATATATTTATAAAAAAAAAAACAAACTATGGGTTATGCGGATGAGCCCCTCGTTTCGGTTGGGCGGAATAGTGGGTTATCCGTTGGGAATTATTATTATTATTATTATCAGATAAATGTAATTTTCTCTTAGGCACTGTTGTTGTTGTTGGTGACCCCCTGAAACACCTCCCCGACATTGGCAGTCCTTTGGAAGATTCAATCCGTTTCTTCTGGTCCCAGTCCGATTGCCGCCAGAACGATTTGTTAAATCACTCCAACCTAACGGTAGTCTAAGCTTGCTTATCTGTTCTCTAACTCTGAAAGAGGGGTTTGCCCCCTAAAGTGAACGATAGTGGGAGATTGCTAGATGGATGTGAAATTCGTTATATTCATAGATCTGACGTCGAGTGTCCCGTGACTATTGGGCTACGAGCTACGTCAACATCATAGAACCAGTTCGACTGATATGCAAATTTGGAAAATGTATCTTGGTTTTTCTGATCATGCTAGTGTTTCCCAAAAACTTTGGTTTTTTAGTTTTTACAAGACTGCTGGTTTTTGGACCAGTTAAATTTTATTTAAATAATACCAGTTGAAAACTAGTATAACTTCTGTAGACCTTGCTTTTTCGCTGCTCCCCATCTGCAGGGTAAGTTTGTATGCAAATCGTCTTTGAAAATGGAATTGATATTCAAATAATATTTCAAATTCTATTCGTTACTCTCTTGCCAATCATATTGAAGCAGCAACAACAAAAAAAATTGTACAACTAATACTTAGCAATAAAAATAACAACAGCGGCGACAACACAAATATCCGGTGGCAGGTTGCGCATGCCAATTAGATGCGAATAGAAAAATGAAACGAAATAATACAAAATGTGACAGCACAACTGGGTATAAAAAAAAAACGAGTACGCAAAGCACACCAGAAAAAAACAAATTCACCGCCGATGCTAGAAAATCGCGCCGACAATTACTTGTACAACAACAATTTGTACAATATTAGAAACAGCGGCGAGTACACAAACAAAACATTGAATATTGATTTTTTGTTTTTGCTTTTATTGTTGCATTTGAATTTTCGTTGGAGCTGACATCGATTGTACAAACAAATTAGCCACAGTGCGCTTGTACGGCGACTAGAAATTCCCACTTTGTATGTGGCGCATGCGCGCAAACATCCTCCTTCAAAAGGTGAGGCTAAAAATAACAACAACAACACTGATATGGTTAGTGTACATTCAAAGCGTGTGTGCGTATGCCACGAACAATGTGGGTACAACAACAAACATTACTGCTAGCTCATAATGTGTAACCAAAAACAAATCAGCATTAGCAACAACAATCTAAGCAATTGCAGCAGCAAAAGGTGCCTCACAGTAGCTCGTCGGCCATAAACGTGTTGACAACAAGCATAAAACATGCGTTTAGGTTATGTCACTTTAATTTGCCAGTAATCGGCCGCACAAAGGCTATTTATGGAACAAACATGGGAAGGGGAAACAAGGAGAGTAACTGGAAATATGAGGAGTTTTTATATACATATATACTATTTTAGAAATATTTCTTTACAAATTTGTTTACTCGAAAAATTTCAAAAAAAATATTTTGGAAAGTATTCATGACAAATTAGCATTATGTTTAAGAAATAAAAAAAAAAAAACATCCGAAATTAAACATGTCAGAAGAGATCCCTACAAGTATTTTAGAAATATTTCTTTACAAATTTGCATACTCGAAAAATTTGAAAAATATATTTTGAATTTCAAAAACATCGTTTAATTTTTAATATACCTCGTAAAGCTTGTGTACAATAAAAAATGGCATATGTATTAGACTGGGTCGATTTATTAACCGATATCGCGACATCGATTTTTGATAGGTGTTGGACTCAGGAAAAAAAAGTTCCACCCAAAAAAATAATTTTCGAGCCTGCGAAATTTTTTTTTGTTTTTCGGAAAAGTCGATTTTTTTTTCAAAAAACCTTTATCGCCAACGTTTTTAGCGCATAATTTTAAGTGGGACAGGAAATATGAGACAAATTCGTTTTCATCGAAAACATATTTGCATGCATGCTGAAAAAAACCCTTAAAAAAATGGCGAAAGGGTAAATTTTTTGACCAAAACACTCCCCAAAACATATTTTTTTTTCAAAAAATTGTTATCGCCAACGTTTTTAGCGGACATTTTTGGGTCGGACAGGGTATACGAGTACATGAAAATTTTCAAATCAAATGAAATTTTTTTTAGTAGGTCATGAAAAAAACCTTAAAAATCAAAGTCGAAAAAAGTCAAAAAAAATCATTTTTTTGGGTATGCGTAGTGGAACTTTTTTTCCTGAGCCCAGAACCTGTCGATAAATCCATCGCGCGATATCGGTTAACTTTCGTCCATACAAATCGACCCACCCTAATATGTATATACGAAGTTGACACAATTCACGAGGCATATAAGCATATAAGCGAATCTCTCTATCTCTATGGCGCGATATACAACAGGTATATCATCATAAACCTCCTAAGAGATTTTTGCGCCAAGCTTCTCTTCCAATTTGTGGTGTGCCGATTTGAATTTTCCCTACAAATTGGTGGGACCTACAGTTTTTTGCCGACTCCGAACGGCATCTACAAAGGAGACGAATTTTTGCTGAGAAGCCTGTCATGGCAGAAATACACTCGGAGAGTTTGCCAAACCACTGCCGAGGGGCGACCCTGTTTTTTGAAAAACTTTTTTCAAATCACTTTTGATGTTACCTGTACCATATAAGCGAATACCCTGAATAATTTTTGCTTATTATATTTTAAGAATTTTTTTTTTGTTTTTAAGAATAATTGTTTAATTAATTATTAAAAGTTTTTACTAGAATAGCTCAAGCTCTTCCCTTAAAAATCATTACAAAACAGCTTCTTAGCATGGCACGTTTCGGCAGCGGTCCACAGATAGTGCTTCCCTCGCGAAAAGCTGGTGGTAAGGTGTCAAGCATAAAAGTCATTCCTTCGGAAGCGAGAAGCAAGGACTTGCAGTTTGGCCCATTTCATATAACGAATAATTTAAGAATTCAACGAGATAGTAAGGTCCTCTAGACTTCGGAGAAAAGCTTCCGTAAGTAATTCTCACTCCTTCCTTTTTCAACTGGGAACTGATTTTGAAGAACTGGTCAAGCTTTAACTTCACCTTTCGCTGAAATTAGCTCGAGTGCAGTGCGATTCGGCTAGGTTCGGTCTTAAAATTCATTGTTCGGAAGTTACCTGCAATGTAAATGATATTCAGTGAACATAGTATGAACGACGACAACAACAACAATAATAATAACAAAAGCAACAGCTGTATTACTGCCTCGACTCAGACGTCGCAGCATGCAACAAGTGTTGCTTATGCGCAAAGGGGCCATTTGAAGTGACTTGTTGACATTTATTGCCACTTACAGAGATGGCCATATGTTGTTGTTATTGTATATCCAGTAGTGCTACCTGAAACTTTTGTAAAAAGCATATCGAACACTGATGCTGAGGTACTTAAGAAAATAAGCACGGCAACGTCACTGTTAGATCAATAATTTTAGAAGTTATTACACAAAAACGGGTATTGTTATTTGGAATGACTTGCTGTCTACACAATTTGTATGAATCAGTCAACATTGAAGCAACAGAGCGCTTTGAATAGGTCCGTTAATCCATCGAAGAATGTTTCCAATCAAATACAACAAAAGGACGAAATATAAATATTATCAGTCCACGGAAACAATTCTCTGGTTCCTCAAAGGTTTGTTCTGGTCTCAGTTTCTACAGCATCAGATTAAATATATCACATAATCCTTAATGAGCTAAAGGATAATTTTCTTGCAAATAGAAGCTGCTGTGAAATCGAAAATAGATAATGATTCGGGGAACAAGTCAAGTTCGTATATAAGGGACAAGGAACACAGATACATTTGCATCATACCTGTCCTGTTGAATGGCGCGGAATCATGGTTATTGTCAAAGGAAGATCGATGGCCCTTGGCATGTTCGAGAGAAAAGTTCTGCTGGTTATTTGTGGTACTTTTGGCTATGCTCACGAGCTATATGAGCTTTACATAGATATAATCATAGTCCAGAATGTTATGTGGTGCGAATGAACAAAGAAGCTCCCGGCCAAAAGCTTTTATATAGGCACCGAATTTCGAAAGCAGAGAAAAGGAAAGGCTCCGACTGAGACGGAAAGAATAGGGAGAGGAGTTTTCATTTCACATAAGTGTCTCAAGAATTTAATATTTCATACAGAGGTCCTCTAAATGAAGGAGTTAGATTGGGATAGGAGCAGTCAGAGACAGATGGCAAGGAATAGGGACAGTCAGAGAGGGAGAGAGAATGGACTGGGTATGAGGAGGAATAAGGTGAGGAGCATGAAAAATGTGAAGAAGAGATACTGGTAGAGATGAAAGAACAGAAAAAAATGAGGAGGAAAAGTATTATTAATATTATTAAAGGAATAAGATAAAAATAGAAATGAGCAGTGGAAGAGGTGGAGGGGGAATAACACAATTTTCCAGTACAGAATATGCTTCAAAAATGTGTTTACGTGCAAACTACGGGGTATATAATATTTAATTGGGATGGAACTTGGTTCGTTTCACATGTTTTTCTAATTCCAATGCCGTGTTGGTGCATGTTGCGCATGTCTGCTGCACGCAGTCCAAAATTGTTGTTGTACGCAGATAAACACACATTTTCATAATAATTTGGTTAAAATTACAGTTTATCTAATCGTTAATAGTTTGTCAAATTCTATTTTTATAACTCACTCAGGCAGAGCCAGCGCCCGCAGTCACTGTAAGCTGTAAGCGGCCGTTTGGGGCGCTGCCTCATATGTTGCACGAGTGTGTGGCAGGCATTTGCACCTCCTTGGCTGGAATTTTCAAATTTTCCATTTTTTTATCTCTTAATTTCATTTGTTTATATACCCGTTAAGTTGTCGTACAATAATTTTCACGCCACCCCAGGGGAGTTTTGTGGTGCGAGTAAGCTAACATCGAGTCTCAAAGTCGCTTACCTGATTAGATTGTGCAAGTGGGTAGCTACTGTTGTTGTGGTTATTGTTATTGTCATTGCTATTGTTGTTATCGTCACCATTTTGGTAACTGAACAATTTGTGTTTTATTGGCACTTATCAGGTTTTTTTGCATTGTTTTTGTTTTGGTTATTTCTGTTTTGTTTGTTGGTCCGTTCAAGTTAGACATTCGCCGTTGGTCAACACCAAAGCGTGAATTTGTCACTAAAATACTCTTAAGTATTTGCTTATTCGTTGTTCGGAAATTGCCTATACTTGCTAATACTTATACTGTATGTGCTCGTGTGTTTATGGATTTAAAGGCGATTTTTGGCAATTTCATGAGCACTTTCAGCGAGTCCATTGTCTGTCAGCCCAATGGTGTTTTTTCGGTGACTCTTTCGACACATCTACATATTTACTTACTTTTTTGGATGTTGAGTGTTGGTACTGACATTTCGAAAAATAATTCAACAAATTTCGCAGACATTGTACAACAAGAACTATAACAAATTTAATTGATAATTACGGCCTTAGGTGTCAGGCGCAAGTATTTAGGAGCTTTTCGGGTTTTAATAAAGACATTTTGGCAAAAAAGTCTAGACAGACATTGAACAAAAAAATGGCGATTCAACGATGTTTAACGATTGTTAATAAACATAAGATCTATTTAAGTATGATTCAAAATCATAATACGACATAACCTTCGTCAGTCGTACGATGCGATCCAAAGCTTGATTGCCTTATAACTTCCAGAGAATAAAAATGTAGATAAAGCGAGTTGTGTCATCCTGATAAGCACACTGCATGTCTGTAGAAGTATTAGAAGTCATCCACGCAGTGCCTTCTACTAACTTGAAAGTCGGAAATGAATGAAAACTGAAAGACAATAACCAAGTTTATGTACGGGATGCCATTGTTTGGTACAGCGGGAGTAACAACATTTAACCGGATATGAATACCAGTTGAAATTGTTCTGTGAATTTGACCATACAAAACCTTCTACGTTGTTTCACCTTGGTTACCTCTGCCATCCACTGTGTAAAAAAATCAGGTGTGCCTCTCCTTCCGTAAAGTACTTGATTTCGTCAAAACCTTGTCTGCGAAATATGTTTATGCAGATTCGGCTTACGTTGTCCTCCCCCCAATACCCCTTATCTCTTCATCCCCAAACCCAAACCCCTTTAAAAATACCCCTATAGCCTTATGCGGCCGGAACACTTGATTTTGAAACTTGAATAAGAGAAATCGGTCCCGTAGATTGGCTATTTTGCTCTTACAAAGAATACTGCTATAATTTTATATACATATGTACTCCAAATTTTACACGTCCTGAGAACCAAATAATTTGTCTTTTACGCTTTTAAACGCATTGTAGTCCCATAATCGGTACTCTTAGTAGTTAGTTAACACTCCAGAGTCCATCTTCCTCCTTCCCCCTCCTGAAAAAAGTCACCCATATCTCGACACACCACCTGCTGTCTGTATGTTCTGCTAACGCTACTGGGTATACAAATTATTACAAAAATATATTAATATCAAACTAAAACCAACAATACAATCAGCAACGCACACTGACAGTGATGTTGTGGAACATTTGAAGAGTACTTGCTGCTCGCAGCTAGTGGACAAATGAATCTGCTATAAGCATAAAGCGTTCCATGTGGAAATGTAGTGTTGCCGTAGCGTAGCGTGGAAGGTGTGTATGGTGTGACATAGCATGGCATGACATGGTGTGGCGTGACTAGCAAGTGCAAGTACGAGTAAGTTTGCATGATCTTCTTGATCTTGCCAGTAAATAATGCTAGTAATGATTTTGATCGGCATCGTCATCGGCTGTTTGAGGAATTCACTACGAGTAGGGAAATTCATTCAAAATCGCCAATTCTCCTTTTCTCTTTTTATCTCTCACCTCGCATCAGGCTGTCCCTATTAAATTTCCCCTTGATTCTTTACTTTCTCCTTTCTCTTCAACACTTCTCTATCCTTTTCTTATCATTTTTCTCTTTCTTTTTATGATTTTTTTCTTTTCTCTTTTTCTTTTTATTTTTCTTTATACTTTTTTTCCTTGTCTTTTTTTTTAAATTTTTTTTGCTTTTTTTTTCTTTTTCTGTTCCTTTTTCTTTTTCTTTTTGTTTTTCTTTTTATCTACCTTTATCTTTTTGTTTTTCTTTTTCCTTTTCTTCTTACTTTTAGCTTTTTTTCTCCTCCTGTTCCTGTCCTTCCTACCGTCTCCTTTTGCTATGCATCCTTCATATACAAAGCCCCCAAACCATATATCAAGGAGCTGGCAGAAATTGTGATATATGTAGATATAGCGAAATGGTGGGGTCAGGGAATCTTGCCGCCTGCAATGCAAGTGTGTTTGATGATATTTCGTCTAATTGGCTTGATATAATTTTATTTATTTTTTCCTATGTCGCAACACGTTGGGTGGAGGATAGCGCTCTTTTATTCAGATGTGTTCCGAGACGGAACAGTCTTCCCCACCACATTAGGGGGACGTTTCTCAGAGAACAACGACGTTCCGGTGCTGGAGATGTGAGTTTAAAGCATCGGTTATCATCGTCCATACTTCTGTACCACAAATCAACACAGGGATGATAGATATGCCCCAACATGGATATGGTTGCCAAGACTGACCCCCTCTTCGACGGGAACAAGTACTATGTCTTGTCGTCATTCACCGATAGAGATATTTATGTGTAGCTCTTTATGAAGTTCTGGTAAAGTGGGCCGATAATATCAATATCGTTAGCTGTTTAACGGTTTTGATCCGTGGCTCAGACTATCATCTAACGCATCAAGTTGAAGAGATCGCATGACTGCCTTCTCAGAAAACTCCCTCGGTTTTGTCTGTGTCCTCAACTATTCAATGCAATTTTGTAAGTTCGTGCGTATTGATTGTATCTTCATGGCATTTCTTTAAGATTTGGGGCATTAGTGAAAATGAGAGATGCGGTATTACCTTTTTTATGTATTGAACTCGAAAGGCACACGCTCGCTGGGCCATATTTTGTATGACAGTTGAAGCATTCGCCCAAGGAGTCACATGTAAGATCATCGAGTTCGGGACGGATGTTATGACGATATGGACTATCATTTGAAGTTCGATAAGGATATACTTCTGGCGAATAGAGGCCAAGTATGTACTTCACTTATAAACCTCTAGCTGAACCACACTGCAGTTATGAGCTTACTTTTCCACATAACGTCACATCATTCTTCTCTGGCAAAAATCGGATAAGAGCGCTTGGTATGTGGACGTTTGTGGTGCGTGATCCCTTAAACAATTTAATGATGATCTGAATGATTTATATGCAGATGTCGACACAGATCGGTATAAATAATTCAAACGGCTACGGTGGAAGGGCCTTGATATGCGAATGGTCGTAAATAGGAGAAAGAAATTTCTATTAGAAACCGTCGTTAGTAGAAGGGGTAGGAGCAGACCCCACTGATGTAAGTAAAGCAAGTAAAAAAGTATGTCTTAGTATTCTTAAAGGCTTCAGTTACTATGTTGAACTTTCGCCTACAGTACGTCTAGAATCTATATTGAAGAGGAGCAATGAAAAGATATCAGAGTTAGAGATCTTCAAAAAGGTACTCGCTCCTTCCCGAAGAGAATTGTCAACACAACTTCCGCTTTGTTTTTTGATATTTACTTAAACTCATTCTGTAGGATGTGCTTATTTGCATGTTATCTATTTTCATGGGAGCTCTTACACAAACCTCCTATTCTTCATGCAATTCTCACAGCAAAGACTTTCTGTATCGGACTTTAAATCGATACTGAAAGTTTGGAATCTCAATTGTAGCTGTATGCGGCACTCCTGCTAAGGTTTTAAACACCAAAAACTTCATTTGATTGAGGTGTTAATACAACCATTTCGCACACGAAAAAGAAGCAAACTCAGTCACTTGAGCCCGTCTAGTTTTTTGAATAGATTAATAAAGATCACCACATTCACATAAATAAACTAACAAAGGCCTACTTGCGATTTTTGGCCATTGAGTGTGCCAGTGAGTGTCTGAAACGTAGGTTATTAATCAGCTCTGATGCTATCCCGTTGATTTGTGATGGGCTGTAGACAGACAAGCACAGCGCCAAGTTAATTCAATGCTCCACAGTTTTCTGACTGAACTCCATTAAGGCATACAAACATACTTTACCTACATATATATCCACATAATTGCAATAGCTTGCAATTCATCTGGTACTGTGTGACATGATAGCAGTGGCATAAGTTATTACTTGGATATGCAATTTTTCTTCGTTTTGTAGGAGTGCTGAGAGTATAAAGGCGACGAGTGTGAAACTACTGAACTGGAAACTCATGCCACCAGCCACAAAGCTAAAAAGTTGGTAAAGCAGATATATGATCTGAGTGTCACTACAGATTTTAATTTAAAATTTACATATGCGTATCGAAGAGGTTAGTCGGGAATAAGCATAAATGGTCTGGAGTCGTATTACGGCATACGTTAAGTTTTAAGTCATAGGCCGATACCAAATCTTAAGAAGCAATCCTCTTCTTAACTGACCGATCTAGCTTAGCTCCAAATACGTTCCATGGTATGCATGGTTACCATGGTATCAATCAGACCTGTTAAATAATGATAACTAATCCTAATGATTACGGGTTTAATTATTTTCTTGAAAATCTATTTAATGATTGATTACCAATTACTTTCCAAGTAAAAAAATAGTAAAAAAAATCATAATTTTTTACGATTACTAAGAAAAATCAAAAATAATCAAAACTAGGTATAAAAAAAGTTGCTTTGATTACTTTTTTTTGATTACTTTTCATTATTTTAGATTTTTTTAAGTATTGTTGTAGAAGCATATAAATATTCACATCAACAATACTAAAAAAATGAAAAAAAAAATAATAAAAAATAAAATAAAAAATCATTTTTATTATTTTAACTTTTTTAAAATTTTTTTTTTGATTATTTTTAATTTTAATCGTAAAAAATTAGGATTACATCGTAATCAATTATTAATTGGCTTTTGTTGAAATACAATTAAAATAATCATTAGCAATTAAAAAAGTCGTCTAATTAATTGAATACTAGTTACGAATCAAATTCAACAGGTCTGGTATTAATATCCTTAATATTGCATGGATATAGGTTTGTATGAATCACACCGTCAATGATCTGATCAGAACCTGTAAGTCATTTATCAGCGATGACTATCGAGCCTACCGCCAAATTTCATTCTAAAAGGTGAGCGAGATCTAAGTGAATCCTGTAGGATAAAAAGCGATGGAAGGCGGTCTATCACTGTATGGGTCGACGTGGATATTACTGGCGACTGCTTGGCCACTTCACTAAAGGAGGCCAGCTTTCTTCTCTTCGACCATCGATACCGCGGACAAAAAATGTGTGAATATTTCACTCAATAGAGGTAGCGAAACATCGAGGACGAAAATTGATCTAAACTCGTGAGATTGGTATATTTGAAGGACTAGGCATCTGCTATAAAAGAGCACACGAGAGATTGCTGACAGGCCATTTTACAGGGAATAAACACATGATTGTGATCAGAACACATGATAACCCGATTTGCCTTGAGAAGGGTGATACAGCTGAGCATTGTCTGCTGCGCCCTCGATCGGATAAGGTTTAAAGCAATTGTTATTTTGTAAAGTCAAAACACTCCCCTAAAGTTTCGGACAGTCTTTTGTTGGATATTGCCCCGGTACGCTGCGCGTAAATTCCAAGCCTTCTACCTCGTATTCGAGCTCCAGGAGCCGATGCGAACTAAAGGCTAGATATAGGAATTCTTTTTCGCTGACGCTCGCGAATATGAAATAAGTGAGTCCAATGATAATCTAGGCCAGTTTAGATTCAGCTTAACAACCTGCAGGGACACAATCCTGCGATGATAATAGGCAGTAGCTGCTGAATCGCCAGAGGCCAACTATTTGAGATAATTCCGACTACTCGACTTTTGATAAGATCAGGCATGTTTTGTTGTTGTTTTTTGTAATGGTAAAATATTTCTCAAAATGAAGGGGGTGTGACCGATGTGGATACTACTTTGCCGGATATGAACTCGGTTCTCTCCGGTATGAGGAACTTTTAGTGCCTCTTACAACAGTCATACAGTCGTATGTCTTAGGCCCCATAACCAGCTGGGGGCCTCTGCCAATTTTAGGGCGTTAAATGGTATAGTCTAAGCCTAATTATGTGAAGTGGATGCAAAAGAACTCGACGTTGTTGTTGTTCCAGTAGCAGTTTTCGCCCTGCTTAATTGGTGCATGCAATCATAGAATGGGATGTGAGACCAAACAGGGTTATATTGGTATTGACACTCCTTGCTGGATATGTGGTACTAACGTGACCGCCTTTCGAAAGATTTCGTTGACCAAGAGCCGATGTGGAATTTAGTCGCCTCTTACGACAGGCATACCTAAGTGTATAAGCCAATCTAAAGCAATCATCATTTCATTAGGACTGCTTATTTCATAGGACTTCCATTAGAAGCGATCGATCAGTGGACTGGAAGTTCCGGTTGAGAAGGGCGAAGTACTGTTACTACAACAACAACAAACTCCTGACTAACAGAATACATTTGTCCATGAAAGCATCCACACTTGATTATAAGTTTTCAATGCCAACAATTCGGCTCAAGACACCTGAAAATGTGAACGTGCCCCTGATCTGATAGCAGATATTCCTTTTTAGGAAACACTGTTGATCGGTAGCATACACCTTCAACTACAAAACATTTCCGACCAGTTCAACTTTATCCACAATCGCGTTCGTCGAACCTTGGTTCTAAATTGAAGTTATTGCTAGAGATTAGAGGATACAACCTCTCTCCTCTCATGGACTATTCCAAAGCTATTGAAAATATTGGAGTGTTCACAGTCTGGGACTTTCTTCGAGCTTCTATGACTTCGAATCACCATTTTTAATAAAAAACTTAGCCATAAAATATATTTATAAATCGAACAGTGCTGCTCATTGTTGGCGTTCGTGCTTGGATAGGAGAGTGTCGGCTACGGGAGAGTATGGAATGCAGATGCAAATTACGTCCCACTCGATGTGCAATTCTTTAATATGTAAAAAGCAATATATGAAGGAAAATGTAAAACAAGCTACGCTAAAGAGAACTTTTCTAAGTAGTCGAATGCGCCATAGCATGACGATACAGATTTGCAATGTGCAGCTGCATGTCAAGCCACTTGTGCTCACTCACAGTGGCGTGCAACTGTACGGCCTATGATGCACGGGCACAAAGTATGCTCTTAAGTACATACAGATGATCAACGGCATTCATACAAATTTATATTATATGAGTAATATTAGCATCTCACTTGAAGGCTAATTAAATTTGAATTTGAATTTAAATCAAACGAAAGAGTGCAGAGTCAACGGAATGTGACTGTTAGCATGTGGCACACTGATGTTGCACATTGGGACGAGGAGCATGTTGCATGGAGTTGCAGCTGTTTTTTAGCTGCTGATGAATGCCGTTTATTGAGCGCGCATGTGGTGGCCGAAATCATAGACGCTGCGTGTGGTTGTTGTTGCTACTTTAGTTCTTTTTGTATACCCCGCAGGTAGTATTTGTTCACATAGTAGTTATTTGTAATTGGCTCAAGGAACAGAAAAATGTAATCAATTTCCAGTCCCAATCAAACAAAACTTTAAGCCAAACAAAATTAATTTTTGTTTTTCTGTCTGTATGCTTGTTCGCACATCACTCAAAAACCACTGCTCGGAATTGAATGAAATTTTCGGCAATGTGTTTCTAGATATCCAACTTAAAGTTTAGAATTCATTTTAGCTCACGGAATTATTTAATGCACGCATTACACAGTGGTGCCAATAAAAGCTGGCTCCAAATATTTGAATACAGTGAGAGAAATTGTAACATGTTGATTTCTGTACATATTAGATATGACTTAAAAACACATATAAGTATTTTTAATTAGAGCACCAGAATTTTAATGTCTGCCTGTCTGTCTACGAGTATATCTTGAAATATAGAACACATTTTCCCGTTGCTACTGTATAAACTGTTTCTATTTGGGTGTATAGCCAAGCCTCGCACTACCGCGGGTATCTAGTATTATATACTTTTCAAATGATTTTAATGCTATTAACGCACTTTATCAATGTTCACCGAATTAAAATCGTAAAATTTTGGAAGTTTTAAGAAAACTAAAACAGCAAACTTCTGAAATTCGAGAACCGCAACATCTCTGATAGATGTCTTCATCCCAAAACATTCCTTTTTAAAGTCGAAATCCAGATCTTTAAAAGTTTTGAAAAGCGTCGTGGTGCCACCGATAGTTTCTACGAAGAACTGATATATTGAAAAAGCCGGGGACAGTCTTTCCACTACCACAGGATTCCACTTCACTGTTGTCTTTGCTGAGATGATTGCTTAAACTTGAATTCTCTAACCCACTGTAGTGGCTTAACCCGACTCTGAAACGCAGCAAACTCATTTTAGAATCATTACTGATCGCTCCAGAGCTGAATTTGGAACAGACAGGGGGTGTTCATTTTAGAATCATTACTGACCGCTCCAGAGCTGAATTGGGTTAGACAGTGGGTGTTTGTTGAAGGAAATTTCTGCGAACTGTACTATTTTTTGAGAAGATATAGGAATATTATATTTAATCTGCCTTGAAGACGTTGGTAAGACGTCTAATTACTTTAAAACTGGTTCCACATTTTAAGTTGCGTGGGCGCGGTTCTAGTACTCCTTCACACGATCATAAAAGCCACTTCTTTCGTTGTTGTAGTATTAAAAATGTACCCCGAAGGTTAATGTGGTGTACAGAAATGGGCTGTCGTTTACGGTAATAAAACTGGTACATTCCTCCTTGTTCAAGCCCGTTGCCGAGGGGGCGACTTGCTTGACTCCGTGGAACCTTCGAGCTGAAGATTTTAAACGGACATGCAACAGGGATTCCTTTCCTCTGGTATATTCTAAGCCCTCGAACTCATTGAACGAACAAAAATCATTCTCTAAATGCCTTCTGACGTATCACGTCTTATAAACGGCTAGAAATTCCTCTTTAGGATTCACGGACCTGTATGGGATAGCCTGACGGAAATAAATAACGGTTAAATATTCTATGTTGTTACGTTTGGGTGGTAGGGCTACGTTCTGCCTTGCAAACTTTGGTGTTGCTGGCCTAACTGGCGACATTGCTCGCTTCATATACTCGTCTACCGTGGTGGTGCTACCCAGGCCCTTGTGGTCCCTCACCTTGTGGTTAAAACTTTAGTGTGCTGAAAACTTCTTCCGCAACTGAAATTTCGAACCATACTAGGCATACTTAAAGTCGACGACTTCATCCATTTATATTTAAAGACTTTCTTCCGATTGACTTGCTGTATTTTGGCTTTTTTGTTGTGCTTGCTTTTGACATTCTTCCCGCCCTGTATCCAAATCTCTGGTCGCTGAATTTTCCAGAAACTCGTGCAGATTAGAAAATACACTCAGTCGAATCTCCTCGCCAACCAGTAACTTAAATCGCGACAAAATAGTACTGATGGTTTGCGATACCTCTTTTACGTGTTTCTATCATCAGCTGATGTTATTAGCTTGCAACTTCGTCAACATACTACTGTTACTTGTCCGCTTCTCCGAGGAACATCTGATGTCATCTAGCTACAGAAAACGCTGTGTTCCTTCACGCACGCAGTTTTCTTTAAAATCATTCGAAAGATCTCTGAACCCCGATTCGAGAAATGCAATCACTTTCTAAAGGTCGCTTGTCATTTGAGCTGCTTTATAGGTAGGTCTGCTGCAGAGTTTCTATTGGCATAGAGACACACAAATTTAAAGAAAGTGTCTACCGCAAAAAATATAAAGACAGTGGCCATTGAAAATTTATAAGACCCAGCTGATCGATATGATAGTCGAAATTGGTTTGTGTTCTTTTCCTATTGGCGCTCTAAACATTTCCTGCAACCCTGACTCGTCCGTCTTGTCTTCCATTGTTGCGGGTAAAACAGTAAGCTCCTCAACGGAATATTTATGCAGCACCGATAAAAGAAGAAATATCACTGGTTTTTAGTAAAATAACTGCATACTGCAAAACGTCACTACTGGGTATGTACTGCTTGGCTCTACTCGAAACTACATATGGCGACGTTCTGGTTTCCAATTGGAGTCACTGTCATTGCTGCTACGCCTAACATAACATAATATATTTGAAAGGCAAGCGCGAACGCAAGCAACTCATCCTCATCAAACGTCTAATATTCCAGCCAGTCGGCCAAGTAGCAAGTCTCAATGAGTTACACAACAAACAGCTAAAGTCATGTTGCAAAATGATTATTTAGAAATATTACTGTTTACTTTTCTAGAATGTCTGCAAGTTGGCGCAATGCATTTATTGCCTTTCTTAATTAATCCGTCATTCGCAAGCTGAGCTGCGCTTCATGCGTTGTTTTTGTTGTTACTTGACGTTGTGCGCCAGTGACTGTGACTCTGAGTGTTAAGGCATGATGTGGTGTTAGTTGTTGATGGTGTTAAAGTTGTCATTGTTTCTACTGTTGTTGTTGTTGTTGTTGTTTTTGTAGCTGTTGCAATTGGTGTTCGCTGATGTGGCATTTTGACAACCCGATTGCGCACTTTTTGACACATGGCGCGGGCGTGTAAGTGCGACTCGTTGCCTGTCATCTTTGCAATGAGGTGGTCTACACGAAGATTTACAATTCCCTTACCACCACCCTTCGTACATTTTCTAATATACTACATACATACATCCATTTTTGTGTAAGTGGGCGTTATAATTTTGACACTTCGGTGACATTTTAAGTGGAGAAAATAAATAAATATTACATGCGTCTGGACTAGGACGTCGAGTAAAGTCAGACCGCTGGGGAATTCATTTGAAGTTTGGAAAGCTCAACGGAAGCAGATGAAAATAAAACGTACAACTTGGAGCATCAAATACCAAATTGTAGGTCTCAAACATATTAAAACTAATTTTAATTAATGTACCAGTAGATACATCGAATAAATAGAAATCCCTAGCACCTTAGCTTAGGTTAGGTACGGTGGCGGTCCACTTGCACACTTTTCCTGTCCGTTCTGATACCACGTTGGTTAAGTGTGACCCGATTCCCATTTATTTCATAAACCGCTATGTAGCGATATAATTCCGAATGAGGTTCACTTCGATCTGGGAATGCTCCTCCGGATAGTCGAGTACGTCCCGAACAAAGTACGAGTATTTATGCAGCTCAGCATAAAGCGACTTGCTAATTCAACCTCGTCATCCTCCATGCAGTTGACACAGCTGGGATTTTCTAGGATGTTCAGCCGTACCGCATACACCTAATCGGACAGTGCCTCGTCAGCACTCCAATCACCATAGACAGATGTGTCAGGAGCAGACTGCACGTAGCCAACTGAATCTCTTAAACCCTGCCTGTAGACACCTAGGGCTAGCACGCGCCTGTTCCGGCCAGGATATCTGCTCTGCAGTTACCATGGATGTTCTTGTGCCCCGGCACACCGATAATTTTAATCTTAAAATATTTCCATGCCACTCCTTGACAACCCTCGATCGCACTGTGGCCGATCCCAGCGATCTTATAGCCGCTTGGCTATCCTAGTAAACATTGAATTCCCTAACAGTGATGGCACTGAGTAGCATTTCATTCACTGCATCCTTAATGCTGTGTCTAGAGCCTTTTACTAGACCACAGCTCCATAGAAAAGGATCGGCTTAATCACGGCATCGTACAGCTCATGAACCGCGCTAGGAGAGATGGCCCGCGTTTGCCAATGGCCCCACAACAGCAATACAAGGCAACAGCGGCTTTCTGAGCTCTTTTCTCAACATTAAGTTTCCATAATATTCTGCTATCAAATGTAATACCGAGATACTTGACTCTGTCATATAGTGCCAACCGTACCCCCTCTATCGAAGGAGGCCTAAAGTGGGATAAGTTGTATCTTCTCGTAAACAAGACTAGCTCGAATACCTTTCTAAGCTTTGCAAATTATTGGTGGATCTGAAAAATACAATGCCGGTATCCCCATTGGTGGGACCTGGATGTTTCATGCTTACTGCGAACGGCACGTGCTAAGGCTTCTTCCGTTGTCAAATGCTTTTGCGTGTAAGAAATGCACTTTTTCAAACCATTTTTGATGTTACCTGTCCTGATACTTTAGCCTGCGAGCTTGCCAGAGTGATCTAACACTTCATAAACACTGTGTAATCAATTAATACAAGCACTAATTTCGTACCGCACTAAACGACTGGTACGATGAGGAGTGTAGCGGAGCACTATGTAAGTGAGCAATGGCGAAGTGGGAATGGCAATTTGGGGGCTGGAAAATTGCGCCTCGAAACGACGGACTACCCGCTGAGCTGTTCAAATATGAAGGTATAATGCATGTACCAAAGCTGATCCGGGACGATCTAATATGGTAGGATGTTTTCCGATTTTTACTTCAGCATGCTCCGCTCAGCATTCAATTCAAAAACGCCCTGCCTTAGCTCAAAATTTATTAAATTCTTGTTGGGATGTGGCGTTTCTAAAACTCATTCTAAGATAGGGCGTTCTTGAGGCAAATTATGATGCAGGGCTCTTTTAAAAAGTATTTTGAAATAGGGCCATATTACAGTCAGCCATCGATATGGCCAACAAGCTGATTAAGAGCGCCTTTAAACCTGGTAAGACTACTATCGAACAGCTCTTCAAGCAACATCAAGCAGAAGCTTTATGAAAATGGGGTAGGCGGGCAGAATCTATTTATCGATTTTAAGACAGCTTTTAAAAGCGAGAAAGGAGCTGCTTGAATACGTAATTGAGAGCGAAAGTCGTCTCTCGACGAACAAAGATCACACTCTATGAGCCTCTTATCGAATCTGCGCAAATGTAAGTCATGGAATCCTGGTCGGTGCCGAAAGAAAATTGTATGGCCCCTGATCCACTCGAGAGTCCTTCCCCTTGACCCTACGGTTGTGTTGAAGAAAATTAAATGATGGGTTGTACAAGCTTTACGGCTTCATTTTCCATAAGACCTTGGTTCGGAGGGAGGTAGTCCTAGTGAGCTGGATACGCAATGATGCTTTAAGTGTATGTCATCAATCTAATTGTTTGATCTCAAGGTATGTACCTATAATGTATTATTATTTTGACTTATTTTCTAACATTGCGTTGATCGCTTTGTCTCTATCCAGGCTTACCAAATCGGCAAATAGATCTTTACGTTATTGAGGCTGACTTTTGCGCTTTGTTCTGTTCCATCACATTCTACTCTACGCACATGATGAGAAATCCAATAGCACTATCCTAATACAAGCTTTATCCCTTTTCTATTTCATTCGCCGTCGCTGTCGCCACGTGTCCGTTACAGCAATTCTACTCCGTAATTTCGGTTGTTTAAGCTTGTCGTGGGCGCGTGCATTCTTTCGTTGAATATTTTTATTTTCGTCATTGTTTCTTTTGTTTTAATCAACTTCCAATACAATAATGCACATTTCGTTCTGTTAGTTCTTTCTCCTCCAAGCCATGAAGTCCATAGCAACACTAATTGACAGTTGGCCATGTCAAGCTGTGTTGCATTTGTTTGACACGTGCTTTGACCGTGGTTCAGATATTCCATTTAATTGGTTGTATTCCCAACGTAATTCTTTTGAATGTTTTGTTGTTGGATTTGTTCATCAATTAGTTTGATAATAAACATCGGATTGGGATTGTATTTACTTTTGACTATGAAATTCTTCTGAATTAAGGAAAGCACCCTGGTTTCAGGAGCTCATCGAATAGTTGCTTGCTTCGCGAACCAAGCAGGTTTTCAGCTAATCATTGCAGATACTATTCCACTGCGGCCGCAAAAAGATATCCCAACTGTCTCTACTTAAACTGAGGACTATCAGATGGGACTTAAATCGTTTAAAGTAAAGTGCGAACTTTATAGTTGTTGTTCAGTTCTTAAGCCTTAGGAAGCAGCCAGTTTCAAAGGTATTGGACCACAGTAAGAGAGATATTCGTTGGTTCCTATTACAGCCGGTTCTAAGTAACGGAATGACTCGGGCTTTTCTACACGATCAAGAGCAGTTATTTCAGTGTAACAATGTATATATAGATTGTGTGTATAGGAACCCAGTCTAGACAAGTATGATTTGAGTCCGTAAAAACATCCAGGCCAAAAATCTGCTACTGAAACGTGTGTCTCTAGGGAAGAATTGTGGTCTTGATTGTCGGCATTGTAGGGGTATTTGACCGGTACAACCAGCTTGTGGTACTAGCCCGATTGGCGATATACCGATTTGTTTGACATCGATGAACTTTCGGGACGTATATTTTAGTCGCCTTTTACGATAGGCATATCCACCGCCTGTATATTCTGAGCATATAACCCGCTGGGGTAATTGCTAGTGCGTTCTTTAAAAGAAGTTTCGAGTTAACAGTGCCAAATACGAAAAGAAAATCAAGAGATTTATAGTGAGAGGTGATAAGCATTGTGTTCCTATATCAGCCATGAAGTTCTTTGCATCACAGCCTTAGATTGTTCATTGGCCTCGATTATTGGCACGGATACAGTTCTATACAGCAGCTGTTGTTTATTAGGGCTTTGGCCGTTGGGTGTCAAAGGACATTCCTTTTTAGCGATAACTGACGCCAAGTGGAAACACCAAGGGAGTTCAAGTCACCCATACATACATACATATATAGGTCAACAGCCCTTAATAGCTGCTTGTTTAACGTTTTAAATGACTTTGACCTTCCAACAAAGCGCACCACCTGGCTCTATCCATTCCCAGTTGACGCTAATTAGAAACGCCAAGGGATCGCAGATCGTTCTCCACTTGGTCTTTCCAACGAAGTGGGTTCCTCCCTCTTCCCAATTGCCTACTCAGTAAAAAGTAACATTTATTGGCAAGGGTAATTATTCGCTTGATTGGTTGATTGGTTCCCAGGTGGTTCTTTACTATTTCAAACTTTTGGCTGCCAACAGTGGCGTGGTTGCCTAAGCGCGAATGCGCTGACTCTTTGCATAATGAGAGAAGGCACTTCGTTTTGCCTTCGTTCACCTCGACCTCCTCCGTCCTCTGCTGCCGAATTCTTGTGTCCATAAGAAATCCTTTTAATTCCGAGCTTCTTGTGTTAAGAAATCCTTCTGAGTCCGAGCTTCTTTGACCATACGCATAAAATGACCGAGCCAGCGGAACCTTTGGGCTTCATTTCGCTGCCCTATGGTCTTAGTAGCGTGAATCACATCGTAAAATTTCCTTACTACTCGTCGTTAACATCAAGAAAAGGCTGATAAATCTTCCGAAAAATTTGTCTCAGTCGTAAGCGGACATATTTTATTTATTTGCAGAACAAGTCAACCTTCCATATTTTTGGTGCAAATGCTTGAAGGATCTTTCAGGTTTGATTCTTAGGATATTAAATTTTTACTAAGAAAACCTAGAGCTTTTAGATATTACATTTTAGCCTGATATTGAGTCACTTTCCTCATAAAAATAATATGTAATGACAACTCGCTCAACGTTAAAAACTCGATGGCCCAACAATTAGAAACAGACCTTGTGCTGCATTCATTGCCGTACATAGCATGTGGACAAAAAATTTGACAGCTGCAGCTTCCCCTACTTACCTACTCTTGGCAAACCACAAAAGTTCAAACGCGGACATATGTTCTTATGTAAATCAGCTGCTAAACTTCAACCCTTTCGCGGTTCAATTACGCGAGCTCCGAAGTTTGGAGTACGAACTGGAGCGCGGGTGCAGCAAACGAACGTATGCACATAAGTCTTTCGCGTGTGGCGTGATTTCATTGAAGTAAAGCAATAAATTTATGAAAACATTTTGTATTTTTGAATAGGACAGAAGTATGGTAAGGTTGGGTGGTGGTGGTGAACGCCGGGTGCGCATCATAGCAAGCTCTTACATACTTTCGATTATTACTCGAATACATTGCTGCTTATGAAGTTACGTATGCACGTATGTTTGTATGTGCTTACGTCGCATTAATCGTGATCGGCAGCCACGTGTCTTCGTCGCCAACGTCGTTGTTAATGGCACCGCGAAATGTCAACCTTTTGTGGCTTCATTATGCAGCGCACGCCGGTGGACATGTCGCAGCGGTGGGTCGCCATATGCATCGCACCAACAACAGCAACAAAGCGGTCGTTTGTCTTTACAGTTAAGTATCGCACATACTTTCTTGACTACGTACAAACATACATAATTTGCTAAGAAATATTTCTGCACCTACAAATGGGTCTCTGCGGTACGCGCGCACGGTATTTGAACTCTACCAAAGTCGGTTGTGGTGTTGAATTTACGAGTCTGCAGTCTCCTCTGTGCTTTTTGTTGGGGTCACCGCGCCATAATCACCATAGCTAAAGCTAACAATCGCCAACGCGTCAACGCTTGCGCTCACGTGCGACAGCAATGCCAAAACATAGAGGAAAACCCACAAAACAAAGAAACATTCCACATTCGACAGCTGCACGAGTGACGGCAGCTGCACAACAAACTGTCTGTTGACAATTCGTCGCAATAATCGGCGATTGGTTCATTGCGCGTAGGGCCACCGCTGATTTTCACTGATTCACCGGAGTTCGTTGGTTATGCTGCGCCTACAAGTCGTGCCATCGACAAACAACCCACAAGTCTTTGTCACCCCAAAAATATATTCATATTACAATTTTTTTGGTTGTCGTCATTGTTACCGTCCTCGTCGTCGACGTCAATGTCCAAGTCGTGAGTTTCGATTTGATTTTGAGTTGAATTTGATTTGTGCCACTTAAAGTTGCACGTGGCTCCCTAAATAAAAATATTGTTGTTTGTTTCAATTTAAAATTTTATATAAACAAAAAACACATTTGTATGCACAAATTAATTCCACTCCGCAGTCTATAGGGACTCATACGTACTTACTTACCTACATACAGCTGTGTTCAATATAATAGTAGTGCAGTTAAAATGGACATCGTTCGACGAAATAAGAAGCTGTGATTTTAATAATTTTCATTAATTAAATAATATAATACAAGTTTTGAGTATTCAGTTTTACAGGCCAATCAATTTAAGTATCATTTTATGCAAGTTAGAACTAGCTTAAAAATTTCCGAATTTATTTTCGTCAAGGGTGTTGAGTGATTTCTTTCATACAACGCATAAAGAATAATTAATTTTGTATGGAAAAAAATAACCAACATCCTTTGACAAAGAAAATTCTAAAAATTCAGGGGAAGTTTTGAGGTACTTATACCCTGCACATTTTTATGCTAAAATTGAATGGGAAAACTGCGTACTCAAAAATTTTCTAAAAAAAATATTGAAATTTTGATGTAAATTTTGAAAAGTTTACTAAACTTTCCTGAACTTTGTGTAAGCTGTGAAATTTATTTTGATGTGATTATGGAATTTGCTATATTTAAAATGAAAATTATCAAAAACACAGCTTCTTCTTATTTCGTCGAACGATATCCGATTTTATTTCACTACGATTATATTGAACACAACTGTATGTATTTACATTTAGTATATGCAAATTTATGATTGTTAAGTGTTTTGATTACTTTGTTCTTAATTTATTTGAATATACGAGTATACCATTCACGTAAATATATTAGACTGGGACATAAAACAAAAATATCAGTTTTTGAGAATTACATTGCTGTTGTTTTTCAAAATGAAGGAAAAAAAAATACCGTAAGAGATTCAGACCGTAATATTAATTTTTAAATACCTGTTAGGTTTTCAGTTCCCCAGATAGGTTAGGTTATGTTAAGGTGGCTGCCTCTCTACACCGCCGAGAAGCACACTTAGGCCGAATGGCCCATTGTGATACTACTAAATAAGGGCCGAGTGCCAGCCTCCTTTAAACATTTAGAAAGTTGAGCCATCATATCCGCTTAGTAAAGCGCAGAATGACTCCATTCGAGTCCTGGCAAGTGCGGGGCAACTGCAGAGGAAGTGTTCTACACTTTCTATATCCTCCTCGTCCTACAGCTACGATAGAAGTCATTTGAAGGGACCCCAATACGTTCAACTTATATTCTCGTTAGAGCATGTTCCATGAGTACCCCAATCAAGGGCCTAGGGAGAGTCGTTTGAGGTTAAATATGGACTCGGTCCGTTTCCTACAGATGCGGTGCCACGTTTGCCTGGACACCTCGCATGTGGTCTCCAGTGTACATCTAGGATTTGATTTTTCCTCGCGAATCCGCGTAGGAGCCAGAGTAAAGTCGTCGCAAGAGGGGGGGATGCTCTCTATTTGGTTTACCTCCGATTGCTCTGTGGTCTTCCTTGCCAACTCGTCAGCAGCACAGCTTTCAGGTATGCCGCTGTGGCCTGGAACCCATATCATTGCTGCTGAGCACTTCGAGGTTAGTTCATTGAGCAATTGCCTGCAGTCGAGTGCTACCTTCGAAACAGTATTACTACCCTGAGGGGCTTTGATCCCGTCTTGGCTGGCCCAGTATATTAACACTGATGTGCAGCGCTCAGCCTCCTCTATGTCTGTAAGTATACGCTGCAGTAGCTAGGTAGTCGCTGCCCACCTTGCCGTTGAGCTTTGAGACATCCGTGAATATGGAGGCTGACTGAGGATTTAGAATATGCAGTCCTCCCATTCGTGCCTCTTAGTAATGTTGGTGGAGAACTTGGTATAAAAGCTAGTAATTTGTACTTTTTAGAGGGATTCACATTAAGGCCGCTTTTCAGAGCCCAGTCCTCCAAGAGATTCGAAGCGGTTTGGAGTATAAGGTATCAAGCCTTATACATTGGTATGGTTTTCTAAGTTCACGTTTTTACTTTGGAAATGCAAAGTCACTACAAATGTTTCTTCTACTTCAGTTGGGCGGTATAGCCGAATTTGAATGTCGATAGGATGGCCTTCTGTGCCGTGGATTCTTTGTTTATTAGCATTACATGAATCAGTCAGCAAAGTATTTGAGCTTTGCTGCACTGTGCTCATATCTCGCCGTTGGTATCGTTGGTGGGTCTGTAAATCATCCGAAGGACCTTTATCTCCAATACTCCTAGAGCCTTGTGAGATGTTGTCAGTGTCCAAGCTTCTCGAAGCTGAAATAAGTGACTAATAGAGCGTTATTTTCGTTCGTCGAGAGAGGACTGCTCTTCCACCGCTTCTTTTGGTACAAAAAAGGATTCGTCTCTTGCTTCTTCACTTCGTGATGACGTGATACACCACGGTTTTGAGCTCGTTTGCATTGTGGCCCTGTAGTCAGGTAAAAAGACTGACTTTGCTTATGCGGCCTCTATATGCGTGGTAGCCTACAGTTCCAAAAAACTCCAAATAATTTCGATTTCACTTGCGTCAAACACGACTGTGCCTCAGTTCTTAATGTCGTATAAGGTATCTGGCCTTTAACTCAATCATCCAACCCCAGCCTTTTGTTGTTTTTATTTAATTTAATTTGTGTTGATTTCTCATAGCAAATTATGCAAAGTTCACGTCGACCGATCAATTTGAATTTTGTACATTTTCATCAAAAAGAAATCGTGTTGAACGATTTTTAAGGCGTTCCACTGTGACTTATTTAGGTATTGCTGGTTTACAATTTGCCGTAAATACGAATACAACTGTTATGTATGTGTGTGTGATTTTTGCTACAGTTTTTGTCGTTGTCAAATTTACATATCAAATTGGGCAGTCGTTCAATCGAAATTTGCATAGAAATCAAAATCTGTCAACTCTTTTGATTGCATGACTTTAAAGTATTTGTTAAAACAATCGCTGATTTGGTTTGTTTGTTGTTGCTGTTTTGGTGTCACAGACAAAAAAACACTCCCCGAAGGTTTTGTGAAAAATTGGCGATATGACGGCTCTTGCTGTATATGAATTCCGCAGTACTCGACAAAACCTTTAGTACCTTCAGGTATTCGATTGAAAAATCTTTTAAGCAAATGGTGGCATCTAACATGAAAGAGAAGCAGGATAGTGAGACGTGAAGGGCTTTAACCTAGAAAAATAATTCCGGTATATTCCGCATGGACCGATATGTCAAGAAAATTCTTCCTGATGAGCTATGGAGACGTAAAATTTGGAAGAGAAATGAAAACCAAGTCGTAACCACAACCACAATTGTAGCCCTTTGAATCGGAGCAGTCAGTTCAATTTGGTTTTGTGAAGGCTAAAAAATTAGCTGTTCTGTTACCTCAATATCTTATTGCAACACCGGCTTTAGATTAGTTAGCAATAGGGCTCACTTTAATTTTGAGTTAGTTCTCCAGAGATCTATAGTTTTTAAGAGAATAAATAGATCATGTCGGAGTCGAAGTCAAAAAGTTCTAAAGTGCGGTGTACTTATTGAACGCTCCTACCACTCCTCACTATATGGTAAGCTAGTGTTGAAGTTAGAAGACGAATGAGTCAATGCTAGTATATTTTTATCACAAGAATCGGAGTCTAATCACAGATTAGGAGATACTCAGCTTTGTTGCAATAATATATTTAGCATAACATTCAAGCCAGAATAGGTGTCGTACGAAGAGACTCACTAATTTCAGCCACAGCTATCTACTACAAATATACCATAAGCTATGGAAGAATGGACCATAACCAGGCAAGTCGACACATTTTTTCTTTAATACGGATACCGGTGCATCGTAATGGGATCCTGGGGTTTATTTAACTCTCTGTGACCCTTCTACAATAAAGTACGATCTCTACTCATTTCAAAAGGTAGTGGAAAACATATATTAGATTACAGGAAAACAAAAAGCAGATGCACTGCCTTGGCATGGATGGCCTCCTGATGCCTCAGAAGCAAAGGAGATCCTTGCACTTTTGGGACTTATCAGGACCGTATATCTCATCCGTAGCGCTCCTACAATGAATCACGATATTTAACCATTCCTTAAATTAAGAGAAAGGACATATTCCGAGCCAGTTGCCGCACTCACTGATCACTGAACTATTGGGACACATGTGGCACTAATTGATCTGGAACATGATATATCGTATCAAAGCTGCAATGTTATGGAAGCGGTGTCTCACCTTCTTGGCGATTTTCCATCAAAAACCTTCGGAAGCATCTAGAAACTCAGGGTTATTTAGTAGAGCTTTTGATAATTGACTAATCGAATAGTCGATTAATCGATTTGAAGTAGTTGTTTGAAAAAGTAATCGATTATCACTAATCGACTATTCGACTAGTTGTGTTTTTTATTGACAATGGATGCTCTATTTGCGTGGAACTGAGTTTCATCACCTTCATAAACATGTGTTGCAACTATAGAAAATGTTGAATTTTTTATTTTTATTTTAAAAATTGTATTTATCAACCGCATAATCGATTGTAAACAAGAGCCTTATTATTTAGACTGAGAGATTCTCAAGTTTTGAATATCAACAGCACATCAAAACATTTATAAAATACTTTTAACTATTTACATATTTTTATTTGATTTTTAAAAATTAGGAAAATTTTTTTGACTTTTTTTTTAAGGTTTTCACCTTTTACTCGTATATGGTGAAGTAGAAAAGCTTTTCGTTTGTCATTGTTTGCTGTGTTACAGGTACGAGTATACACAGCAAACAATGACATTTCAAGGGACAAAATTTTGTCATTATAACAATTGTTAGGTATAATAAATGGAAAATAGGGCTGTTAATTTTAAAAATTTTTTACTCAAGTCAAAGCAATGGAAGTTCTTATCTTCGAATGTGATTTATTTTTAATCCTCTGTCATTCTCATAGAAAAGAACGTTCATTTCATATTTTACTTAAGCTACAAAAATGGTATGCAAATTTATTCTAAGCATGTGAGTATCTCAGACCTGTTTCAATGATTACTAATCCTAATGGTTACCGGTTTGAATAATTACTTTCTTGAGAATCCATTTAATGATTGATTACCAATTACTTTCAATTTTTAATGATTATTTTCCAATTAATTAAAAAAATAATAAAAAAAATCACGATTTTTTCGATTTAAAAAAAAATCAAAAAAAAAAAAACAGATAAAAAAAAAATCAAATATTATCAAAAAAAATTATTTTGATTACTTTTGATTTTTTTTTAGATATTTTTTGATTTTTTCTGTTTTGTTTTAGAAGCACAAAAATATACACATAAAAAATATTGAAAAAAATCCAAAATAATTAAAAATGGTCAAAAGTAATCAAAACAACATTTTTGATTATTTCCGATAATTTTAAATTTTAAAATTTTTGTAAATTTTAAATTTTTTTATTTTTTCTAATCGTAACCAATTAATAATTGCTTTTCCTCAAAAACAATTAGAATAATCATCACCAATTATAAAATCCGTGTAATTAATTGATTACTAATTACTAATCAAATTTAACAACCTCTATTATTTATTTGAAAACCGAGTGAGAGAGAGAGAAAAAAGTGTGAAAATTAGATAAAAACTTTTTTTTTTCAAAGTTCAAACACTACGCCCCTCCTAAAAGGCCATTGCAACCCATTCTCGTAATCTAAGATATTTCACGGTGAAATTTTGTCCCATCTCAAAAGTTGTTCCACTTCTTCTGTATGCTCGTAAGTCATGTTTCCATATTAAACTTTACAATTCGTTACCGAATTTACTTTGGTATAGTTTTTCTACTATTTTGCAACCTTACATCTTATTTTATTGAGTAGAATGGATGTAAGAAAAATCGATAATTATGTGTTCCATTGCTTTTGCTCCTCTGAAAAAACGAGGATGGCTCATTTACATATTCAAAATGGCCGCTTTTGCCGAAAGTACTTTTTATGTGCTGGTTTGTATATGCTGGGGGTTTTATATGTCGCACTAAAAGCTTATGGCAATAGATATATGAATATAGTGAGCTAGTACCGTTAAAACAGCTGCACCTGCATTTGGCAAACGCTATATTGCCATAGCAACCATATAACTGGAATAATTGGGGAGCCTCACGTACTACATCGTCTGTATTAATGAGCGAAAGCTCGTACTGCGCAGGACACAACTCACTTGTACAATTGACAGAGCGAGTAAGTTGCAATGGGAGAGCAAAAGAGAACAAACGAAAAACAAACAAATAAAGAAATGAGAGGGCGTTTTAAGGGCAACAGTTCTATAAAGTATTGGCGGTAAATTGGAGCTCTGTTAGCAGGAATTTGTAAATATTTTCCACCTTTAAATGCTGCTTGCTCTGCATAACGGCGCCAGGTTATGGGAAAATTATGTTCTGGTACCAGATGCAAGTATTCTCGTTGGTTATTCAATGGAGCCACAGATGCAAGCTTTCTGTTTGGCTGAAATTCGAAACTAAGGGTACTAATACGTACAATCCAGCTGTATTATTTCGGTAGAATAGGGTGCAACTCGTATTTCAGCAAATGAAAGATTTCCACAAATCGTTCGATCATTAGTGTGACTTTACCACGAGTAACCCTTGTTCGAAGAATTGTAAAAGTTGACAACTATTGGCTAGCGAACGCTTAATCTCCGTAGATACAATTTATGACTTGCATATGCATTTTGTTGTTGGCAACTTAATCAGTGCACGTGCTCGACACGCGTCCTGCTGATATTATTTGTAGTTAAATAATAAATTTTAAAAAAGATGCAGGCCATTTGTTAGATAAAAATCACGTTTTATAGCATATAAACAGGCGTTCGGCATTAGTATTTGGTTGCATATTTGGCTTTATGGGGCTATTAGCAAACATCCCTTTTGTTTCAGAAGTTTTTAGGCTAAAAAGGCTACAGCGGCTTCGGTAAAATTGCTGACTCAATTGACACGTTTGCATTAATAGGGTACGCTAGATATTGGGGAGAAATGCACAGAAGTTAAGATAATCTATCTGACGTAAGAAATGTTGGTTAGCGCAGGCTAACTGCTGTAAGCCCTAGCAAAAGCTTGTCAGTATGGAATGTAAGCCTAAAACTAGACGGAAATACCTCGGATATCAAAACTTTATTCGTTATATTTTTATGCAGAGTGCCGAGGGTTCGCTGTCTGCCACTATCCTTGAGGGGTTTCATGATTTATTCCGGCGAAAGATTTGCAGCCCAGAAATGAAGTGAATCTTCTGAAGTATAAAAATCTTCAATTGTTTTTGCAGGACTTCGCGGTATCCCTTGTCAATTTTGGTTTGAAAACAAGGGACAGTGAAGATGGGTGAATCAAAATTCAAAACGAAGCCATGCTGAGATTTGCTAAAATTGCAAGAGTCTTGCTGAATTGCATCTTCTTTAACATAGAACCTCGCTAAATGTTCTGCATTATCTCAACATTTCTCTCTGCTGGGTCCCCGGACAAAGCGGTATCGATTGAAACGAAATAGATGATAAGTTGGCCAGGAAGGGCTCCGAAATGCACATACAGGATGCAGACAACTCCATGCGACCGCCGTTGGGAAATCTGCTAAGGAAAATCGATGAGCATTCTTTTAATACGAGTACAACAAATTTACTATGAACCAACCGGGTTGATTGTGAAGTCTCAAGGTCCATATGACCATTTTTAGACAGAAAAAGAACTAGCTTCCTTCTCAAACTAAAAAATCTGCGGTAAGGGTACTTACAGGTGTCATCAAAGGACATTGTGCTATCACACAAATGAGTATGCCAACAAGCTCCCTATGTAGAAGCCGTCAGGATGAAGAGAAAGAGGAGTCGATCCATCACTTTCTTTTTGGATGCCCAGGACTACAGTCAAGGAGTGTTATATTTCTGGGAGTACGCTTTTTCGACAGTCTGGCAGATGTGAGGTCAGTGGATATTTCGCTCCTTCTCAAGTTCATGTGGGATAGTAAATGATTTAAAAAGGATTAAGTGAGTAACACCTGGTTGGATGGATGTGCAATGAGCATTCACAACGGATATAAGTGGCTCCGAGTGGAAATTTGGAATATCCCATGCATTTTATTACGACAAAGAACTGTTCTAAGCCCATCTGGTGTGGATAAAGAAAAGAGAGATGTTCCTGCGGTGAACAAGGGCAAGCTGACTATAAGGAACCTCATCTATTTGTGACCCAGAGTTAACAGAGAGAATAATGTATGTCAGCCATGAAATGCAAGGGAGAATCACTCTAGCTAACAAGTGTTACTTTGAGCTGCTTAAAGACTTCGCTGGGCAAACAAAAATCACGCTCTATAGGTCTCCCACCATTACTGTCCTAATGTAGGAGTGATAGTCATGGACATTGTCAATGAAAGATGCGAAGGCTCTCAGAGAATTCGAGAGAGCTTTTTTAACAGAAGTTTTTCATATTTACTATCCAACAGCGGAAGGGGTAGGCATCCACTGAAATGGAAAAAACAAGTGGAGGATGACTTGACCTTCCTTGGATTTTCTGATTGTAGTCAGTTTTCGCTAAAAGACATGACTGGCATGTTGTGATGCGCAAAGGCCACAATTGCTTGGACAGTTAGACACACATAAGTGATAATGATTTCTTGACCATTCGAAAGTAATTTTATAAAGAAAAAGTATAAATTTGTATACCTATTTTCAAATGTGAAAGCCTCTAAATCTAGGTTTCAAAAAGATTACTAAAAATCATGTAACTGGAAAGATTTCTCTACCTGAAGATCGCAGATACATCGTGTTCCAACTTTGAACAACATATAAGGCTAGGCCTTGCACAATATAAATTCGACTTTTTCAAAAGCTTCAAGCAGCTTAAGAGCTGTAGTGCTCAATAATATCTTTGATAGTCATATTAATCGGTCGATTTCGTAGATCTTTGGAACATATGTAGATAAAGAACTTGTTGACTGAGAGGTCTAAAAAAGTAAATTAAAAGCTGGAGGGAGAAGTATTTATAGATAACTTGAATGATGAAAAGGTGACCAGAAGAGAGAGAGAAGCAGATGAAAATGGAAAAGAACTAGAGAATGAGAGTCAATGTAGAAAAAGAGCTAGAAAAAATACTATAAGAGAGAAACTTTTCTAATTTTTTTTTCGTATCTGTGATCAAACCAAAGCTTGAGCCGGATTTATTTCGCCGCGTCTTCTAATTTCGTTTAATAACTTCAATTCATTTAAGTTTACGCATTCGATTCTACAAAAATCCGGGCACCTGGAGCCTTTATACATAAAGAGA
Organism: Merzomyia westermanni; assembly: GCA_949987695.1. Classification (NCBI taxonomy): domain Eukaryota; kingdom Metazoa; phylum Arthropoda; class Insecta; order Diptera; family Tephritidae; genus Merzomyia; species Merzomyia westermanni. Next base: position 33,541,060 of record OX465291.1, on the reverse strand, counting down.
TTTTGTACCTTTGAAGCAGGGATGTGGGCTACCAAGTATCATAGTTCGCACTAACTTTCGCTTCCCCGGCTATTAGTGACTTGTTTTGGAATTTAAAGCGTGTAGTCATATCATATTTAGACTCATTGTCTAAACATTTAATTTTAAAAACACGAGGAGGGAATATATCACAACGTGAAAATATCGTCAAATACATACCTAAACCAGCCTGTAAAATTCACTATCCAAAGCAGAATTAAATCTGCGTTGATTATAACAAAGAGCGTCTTTATTCAAATTATGCCAACATGTTGTCATGCCGTAAAGCTCTTCTAGGTACATATATAAGTTCAAGAAAGCCACAGGATTTGTGTCACATGCAACAAAATATATTTATGACTGTGTTGTGGAGTATATCTCGTGGATATTGCATCTTTTACTTAACGTACATACGTGTGTGCATTTGTTGTTGTCACGCGCAAAATTCCACGTAATCATGTTGCGACATTCATTGACATGACATTTCCCAGCAATGCGATTAATATCATAGCACACGATTTAAACTCTGCTGTCAACTCAGGCGCAGTCGGCTACTCGTATTCGAACTACAATCAGAAGCCAGAAGACAATTCGCACAAAAATAAAAAAAAAATTGCTTTGCATTTACTTTGCCTTAACACATTTAGGCTTTAATAAAAAAAAGAAGTTGCATATTGTTGTTGCTGCTGGCGCTTAACAGCCATACAAGCAAATAAAGGTATATACAAATATATCTCGGCCCTGCACTGCGATTGGTTCAGCATGAGAAACTTGCTTAAATGTAAGATTGCATTGTCAATTGGTTTTCATTTTCAGGAATCGATTGGGAGTGAAGAGATTGAATTGTTTTTATGTTTGTGTAAACTGTTTATAAGGGTGTGTACATACATATCTATATATTAGGGTGGTTTGAACTTTTTTTTGCGTGGCTCGAGGTTAGGGTTTTGGCCGCCTGCTTTGCTGGCCTTGCTTACTTTAGTTTACCTTCATTCTTCTTGAAATATTTCTTGGGCCGAATAGAAGCTTCAAAAGCTGTCACACCAATCAGCTGATTCCGCAATGTAAAAAAAAAAATAAAAGGCGAAAAGAGATTTCGGCTATTTGAAACTTTAAATCGTCAAGCAAGTAAAGTGAGGCTGCCACTTGGCCAGATTTTATATATTTTAGTAGAGTTGAAAACAATTTTGACAGTTCTCGAGGCAAAGTCAGCGTGCATTGGGGCAAAATTTGTATTTCCTTTATAAAGTTACTCAACAATTTGCGCTGGTCTAATTGATTTTTAAATAAATAAATAATCCCTCCATGAACATATTTTTTTTACTAAAAAATCGTAAAAATTATGAAAGGCTATTTAATTTTTTGATTACTTACTTGAATTAACCTGTAAACAAATTTTTTTTCCTTTATATCCATTATTTCATTTGTTTAATATCTAGGCACCTAAACATTTTTTTATTTTTTATTTTCTTTGTTTGTAAAGTACAAACACCCTTGCTAAGCAAAAAAAAAATATTTTTTTATTCGCACCCTCCCTAATTTGATTATGTTATATATTTTAAAGTTACTCTCATATAAATTTGAGTATTGTATTTGCATGCGTATGTCAACGGCAAAAATGACTTAATGGAGCGACATAGCTCATAAATTCATGAATTTGCATAACGCCTTCTTTTTCATTTAGTTTCATTTTCAATCTGTCTGGAGCTCGTTGTTTATATCCACAATACAGAGTGTTTCAGGTGCATTAGAAACATGTTTTAGTAATTTCAGCAGTTAAGATTCTAAACAGGAGGAAATAATATACCGAGGTAAAACTCAAATGACGTTTTTCACTTTTCATAAATCAGCGGCTATTCGGTTGCTTCTTAAGGGAGGACCAAACTTCAAATTGTCGGGGTCTTATTGGCACAGAACATGGCTCTCAATTCCTGTTTAATATTTTCGTCGATATCGACGGGCCACAATCCTACAATAGTCACATAATCACAAATTGAAAACAAGGGCACATCTCTCAGAATGTGATTTTCTCCTAACATTTAATCACATAGAGGTATTTGTCAGCTTAAAAAAATTCAAATAAACCATAAATCACATCATATCACTACATTAAAAGACCACATACAAGTTACACTACAGCAGCGTCTCAGAGCCGGAACATTGTAGATTTATAACGGGATAGGGACTGCTGCCTCTCAGAATGTGATTTTCTCCTAACATCTAATCATATAAGGGTATTTGTCAGCTTAAAAAAAATTCAAATAAACCATAAATCACATAATGTCACTACATTAAGAGACCACATACAAGTTCCACAACAGCAGCGTCTCAGAGCCGGAACATTGTAGATTTATAACGGGATAAGGACTGCTGCCTCAATAAAATCAAGTGGATTTATATTTTAAGGCGTGTAAAAGCATTTAAAATAAACCAGAAATGATATCATCAACACATCATATGATCATATATCACCTCAACACATCAGTATGGAATAAGCACAGCAGCGACTCAAATGATAGATGTATTTTTGCTATAGGAATCAATATTTAGTTTACTTTTTGGAAAAGTATTGAAGGACACTTTCTCTGCAATATTATGTTAAAAATATAAAACTATGTTTAGAATATGATGATATGATTATATTCGAATTCATGGAATGATGTGCTTAGAGTGGAATATCTTACAAAGCACTTTCCGTCGTCATTTCCTAATTTTCCATAATGTTTTAGGATATATTTCAAACAATTCCACGAAGTAAAAGATATCGTCGGTGGCACAGCAAAACCGCGTAACGCACAAATGCAAAACCGCGTAAGCTACATTTGTGTCAAAAACTTTTATCGGCCCCTGCCGAGATTTATTAATTTTTCTCAAGAAAATTTTGTGTTGCTTTGAAAATTAATAAAAAAAATCGAGCGTGATGTGAAATTTTCCCATAAAGTCATTATTCGTCTTTAAATTAAGCAATTTGAGATACAAAATTGAAAAAATTCAAACCGTATACAAAATAAGTCACCTAAAAGCTTTTTCAGGTCCAAACACTTTTACGGGCCTTTTGTGAGTTTTCATCGATTGTCGACTGTATCTTCAAGTTATATCATCATCTTAATTATTTACTTTGGATGGATGATGGATCTCGCAACATTAAATGAGTTTCGCACGAGCTTAACTGAAAGCCACAAGTTGCTATGGCGCTGCGTAAAAGATGCTAAGTGCAAGCATAATTATTAGCTTATTCATGCCATCAAACTATCCGAAACCCCACGAACACCACACTTTGGTAAAAGAAACAATAACTAAATTTGAGTTTCAGTTAAGTCAGTCTCTCAACAGGAGTTATTGCACCCTGTATCACACGCTGTCACCATCATTTGTTTTGCTCTGCAATTGCTAGCTCGTTTTGACGCTTTGTCTGTCCGCCTGTCTGAGTTGCAATATATTGCATTTTTTCATGCCCGCTGGCGCTTTGTGACTCAGTTTCGGTTTGAGAATCGCTTTGCAAAAATGAGAAATTGCAGAAAGCGTATGATTTAAAGCTTTATGTTGTTGCGGTTTCATGGATGTGGGGCAAAGCATGAAATTGGAAAATTTAAAATTTAATAAAATCTGAGTCCGATGTCCTCAAGTCAATTGAAAGGGAATGCTTAATATATTGCCCTCCTGTATGTGTGTTTTTGTACAACAAATTCATCTTTTAATATTTTACAGCAATGTCTTACGAGGAAAAGAATATGGGTATTGGCATATTCATTGTCGATGATGCTGCAAAACGTACTAATACATATATTGGACCTAAACCTTTCACGTACCGGACATTTGACTTAGCTTTTTCTCATTGAACTTCATGATCATCAAGTAGTTAAAACATCGGTTCATGAATTTAAATACATTTTATATTACATTTAATAGCACTAAAGCGAGCAAAAAATATTCGAGTACGCGACAGTTGGCCTAGTACCGGATCCATATCCCGCAAAGAATGTCCACATCTGTAGCACTCCACTAAGCCTTCGAATGCTGCATTTGCTTTTACCAGTAAAAACAATGGCATCGTGTTATTTATATTTAAGGAATGTCACGAAAGTGAATTTACCCGAACTCGAAACGGAATCGAGTTTATCAGATTGGGTTTAGCGAATCCAAAAGATACATAACTACTATGTAGCATTCTTAATATTGATTCTTACTAAATTAAGGAAATATCCGCATGATCGTTTTAACTAAAAAATCTAAAAAGGTATAAAGATATTGGACGTAAGTGTCTACATCTTTACTGACTTTCTCGAGACCGTCTCTGCTATCAACTTTCTCGAAAACGAAGAAGTTTCAAAAATAGCACGTATTTAGCAGTTATGGAATTTGAAATTATTCTATGTGACTATTACCATCAGGGGAGTGTTATGGTGCTCATAACCAGACCTCTTAAATTTGAGTAGTAATGAGTATTCAATTAATAAGACGGCTTTTTAAATTCAATGATTATTTTAATTACTTTTCAAGAAAAGGATTAATTGATTACGATTAAAAAAAAAAAAAAAACAAATAAGTACAAACTCCTCAAAACTGTTAACTTAAACCCCATTTATCGAAACTATCGATTTATGGGAGCTATATGGTATGTTGTTCCGATCTGGGTGATTTTCACTACACACACTACATATATAATATGTATCAAACCTGCAAAATTTTGTGTTCCTAGCTTTTTAATTGCAAAATTTATAGCCCCAAACCCATTTATCGAAGCTATCGATTGTATGGGAGCTATGCGTTGTATTGACAGACAGACGGACAGACGGATGGACGGACGGACGGACAGGCGGACATGGCTAAATCAACCCAGCTCATCGCCCTGATCATTTCGGTATCCTTATTGGTGGGTCTATTTCTTCTTCTTCTCATGCTTACAAACATCGGACCAAAGTTATAATACCATTTAATGTTCATGAAAGGTATAAAAAGTAGTTTTCATTACTTTTTTATTATTTTAGATTTTTTTGTAATTTTTTTTGATTATTTTTGATTATTTTCAGTATTGTTGATGTGTATATTTATGTGCTTCTGTTATCTTGATGTGTATATTTATGTGCTTTTACAACAGCACTGAAATGAATAAAAAATAATAAAAATAAAAAATAAAAAAAAATAATCAAAAGTGTTGGCAACTAGTTTTTTTTTGATTACTTTTGATTTTTTTAATGATCGTAAAAAATCATGCTCTTTTTTTTATTATTTTTTTAATTAATTGGAAATCATTAGCATTGATTCTGTCAAACAGTATCAACCCTGCTTCATATATTCTTACTTCAGCGGGGGAGTTCAGGCTAAAGATCTTAGGCCATTGAAAATTTTTCCATACAGTTTTTGAAGTTGATGATTAGATGACTTGAATCCTTCTGGTTTTTTACCTTGAAGAGGTATTGAGCTGCCATCATATTCCTCCTCGACTTCCTGGACTTTTGTAGGAAGCACTAGTGTGGTTAAGCCGATTAGCCGAAAAAGGTTTACAAACAACATCTACTCTGGTTTTATTCGCAATATTATGAGCACTGGATATCTGCAGGTGTCCGGACTATTATTAGGAATTATCTTAAAATTAGGCGTCTGAATTTTGGTAATATCTGAAAGAGGGCACTATTCTTCCCGCGATCCCATACTTCATCGGCAGGCTTCACCAACTATATTCCTCTAAGAGACTAACATGACTGGAGCTCCGAGATAGTGCCAGGAAATAGCTTCCCGCCAAATTTGGATATTGGTTTCAATCTAATATTAGTCATGGCGCTTTGTAGAAAGTATAATGGGGTGAACACTTCTCCGTACCTTATGTTGAGAAGTATACCATTTTTGAGGGCCAGACATAGATACTTTGTGTTTGAACTCATAAACTTTGGAAAGATTTACTCTTGGCACACTGCCATGCCTTTACTACCCATCCATTTTTGAAACTTTTTGAGGTTTTTGCTTGGAATGCCTGACTGGATGTTCAAAGAGATTTTCAGAAGAAAATTGACGTTGCATAGAGATTCAAATATTTTACCCGTCGACGGGTTCATTTATGAGCGACGGAAGAGCACCCAACAAGACTAGAGTTTTCCTTGATTTATGACGTAGCTTTCCATGATAACCTAACTTAGTTTGAATGAATTTCATAGAATGAAAATCTATGGTACTCACAGAAAAGATCAGAAGGGCCTTTGTAGCGAGATCCCGGAAATCCAGGAACTAGTTATAAAAGAAAGAAAGAAGAATCGAACTAGTAATCGATTTATACAAGTCAAAATTATGGGGTAAGCCTGATCAGGCTCTCTTATACTTGGAAATGGAAAGTGAAATTAACACCTTGCATTTCCAAGTCCTCCAATGTAAGTTATACTGATGAAGGTGTCGCAAAATTTAGATAGACAAGAGTTATTTCTAAGCCTAGCACAAAGAAGCAAGTTTTGCGCTAAAAATACCGTGCATTGGTCGATGCCAGCTTTGAACTTTTTTCTGTTTTCCTTCCACTAAGGATTAGGCATGTTCCTAAAAGAATAAGGCGATTATAATAGGCACCAATTTCGTGCGATCAGGGACTTAAACTTATTCCAACCATCAGCTAGCTACTTCTGAAAGGGAAATAATACCTCTCCTAACTGATCTTCACTTTGCCAGCCATGTGATAAACGCCGTGTTAGGCATCCCAGCTAAGATTATACTTCATTGTTCTATCCCCTCCTTTGACACTACTGTTGTTGAGTTCATTTCTCAAATACCATGCAAAACCTTTGGTAACCCGAGTAACCCCACACACCCACGTAAAACCAACCAAGCATTTTATATTTCCTCATTGCGCTGCAACTCATTCGTGCATTTGGAGAAATGCAATGCAATCTCGTTTATGGTGTTTGCTTACCTACCAGCTTAATAGCCACATTTAATGTCATGATAACTTTTTAAATTATTTCATTTCAATTCGGAATGATAAAATCGCAAATCACGCGCTGCCAACACGACAAACTCAATAAAAAGGAGCAAGAAGCTGTGAGCGTGAGTGTGTGTGTGACTGGAGGAGATGCCAGAAAATTGGCTAAACATCCAAACCAAACAAACGAACTTTGTTAAAAGTCTTTAAGTCATGGTTGCTAGGCATTTGTATTTGGGCAGCCAGTTGGCCAGCTGAAGTTAGACAGCAGCAGCTGCCAACTCTGATTTGTAGTATGTGAAAGTAGGAGGTGGGAGTCAAGAGGCGAAGTTTGTCTGGGAATTAGTAGGATTTCATAGATTCATGGTGAAAATATTAAGTCAAAATAGTACCCTAAACTGAGGCAACGCAAGGCGATTCAACAGAAATAGTAACTAGAAGCAGCAGCCAGTCAAACGTACAAACAGATGATCTTGTCGTTGTTAGTTGCCAGTTGCAGTTGTTGTAATATTTTGTTGCAGCTGCGCGCTTGTAAATACACAAAAGGCATGATATGCTACAGCAAGGAACAACAACAACAAGTAATAAAAGGAAGCCATTTACGGACGTAGTCGAACAAGCTATACCTTGCTGCTGCTTAGAGGAACAAAAGTAGTCACATTGCTGTGGCTGTTGTAGTACTTTCCCGGCATAACTCGATCTAATCAGCAGAGATCCGGATTCGTACCCAATACATTAAGAAGCTTCCAGCTGCAGGCGTTGGCGGTCGGGCTACGAAAGCGTATTGGATTCTTGAATATCCATAACACTCCCGTATCTTCTTGGAGTATTTTTGCAGATACAACAACAACAACACATAGATAATTAAATGGCTAAGGCCTCGAGCACACATTTATCATCAGTGAGTGGTATGTGGAAGCATATTCGTCCATCCAGATATTTCACTCTCATATTCATAACTTCCCTTAACTTCCCCAGACTATAGAGAGAACGAGAGAACGGGTTCCCAGAGACCTGTATCTTTGTTAGATCGATTAATTTTTCTCATCCTCTAGTCTAGTGAAGCTACCCGTGGCTAGAAGTTTCTCTGAAGTGCTTGCCCTGCCCAGAATAATACCCGAGCTTATGCTTGGTTATAGGCTTTGCAGTCCTTTTATAAAAGCAATCGAAATTCAAAAGTGAGAAGGTTCGGCATTCGAAATAACGAAATTTACTTTCGTATTCTTTCTTCACCATACAACTTCCAAAAAATAGTTCTAGAAAATGCTCGTACCTGTTATAGTAGTAGCTCGGACTAGGCATAGTAGCCGAAGGGGCTCTTGCAGCCGTATAAAGGGCAGCATTTCTCGGCACTGCCTGAACGATGCCAATAAAGGAAACGATTAGAGTTCTTCAGAGTGTTAGAGTTCAATGAAAGACGAGCTAAAGCCTTTCTTTTGATGGCTAATCGGCAGAGCTGCCAAAATTGATGAGTAATTAGTAATCAATTAATTAGACGCCTTTTTTAATTGCTTATAATTATTTTAAGAAAAGGCAATTAGTAATTGATTAAGATTAGAAAAAGAAAAAAAAAAAAAATCAAAGGTTATTTTGATTACTTTTGATTAGTATTGTTGATGTGAATATTTATGTGCTTCCATAAACATACTGAAAAAAAAAAAGTTATCAAAAGTAATCAAATTGTGTTTTTTTTAATTATTTTTTTAATTAATTGGAAAATAATCATTAAAAATTGAAAGTAATGGTAATCAATTATTAAATGGATTCTTAAGAAAATAATTAATCAAACCGGTAATCTTTACGATTAGTAATCATTATTTAACAGACCTGCTAATTGGATATCCTCAGATTAACTTCGTTTTTCACCCGGCATTCTACGGTTGGTACCCACGCTACTTTTGCAGGTTTGGAATACTATAGATACCTCTTGTCAGGATGCTGAACCACCGCGGATGGACCACCTACAGTGTGAGTACTCAGCACGATGCACAAGTTGAACTGAATTTCTTGGAAAACCCATCTTCGAGAGAATCTTAGGGATATAGGGCATGTAAACAATAAGCCATTCGCTTAGAGCTGTAGGGCCTTCCATCTATCAAAAACCGCCTCCAATCATGGTTGGCCTGAATCTCCAGTCAGGGGAAAGATAACTACACCAAAGAGTGCAGATCCCATATCGATGCAATCTTTCGATTTCAAAGCTTTGCCAGCCCAATTGTAAACATTATTTAGACTTCCTACGATGTTGTATCAGACCAACTTGCCGATCTTCTTCACAGATCTCCAACGCCTTTTGTAGCATCTCAGACAATGAAATGGAGATCTGGGGACTCGTAACGTGTCGCGATCGTCTGCCAGCTTTTGATTCCTGCTTCTTTAGGTAGAGTTACGACAATGCCAATCAAGTTGCCTGTTTACCCCTATCAACTTACGTTGAGCGCCCAACACTCCTCTGATCTAAGCACACTGGGGTATAAGAACCAAGCAGCTGACTTTTGCGCAATTACAACAAATAGCAATAGCAGCAACTGACAACTGGCAAAACCTCAGCTAGCTCTATGTCTCAACTCTAATCAGGATACAAGTATCTCATCTTCGGACTACGAAACTACCACCAAGCAACTGGACCGACTTTTGTTAGCATACAAGCCAACTCTGTCCGCACTAACAAAGCCGTCCTGCATGCTGCTGACTAAGTGCAAGCGTCTAAAACATGGAATTGCATGAATGTGAGGAAGAGAACAACACCAGTTATCAACAACAACAACAAGTAAGCGCGCAAATGTTACGAATGTTGGTTAAACTCCGTAGCCAGCCAACATACACCCCAACACTTTGGCTGCTGTTGCTAGTACTCTTGCTCCCATATTGCCTGCTGTTGGCGGCGACGAGGCGACAAGGTGCTCTGGCCAACATCTGCATTCAAGTCCAATATCGCCTTGACTGCTGCAGCTACAATTGTAATAGTTTTTCGAAATATCTTTTTTTCCATTCTTCATTAATTCCCGGAAAGAGTTTCCACTACGATAGTTGTTGTCGTTGTGTTCGAGTACACAACTTCCAGATTTGATCTTTTGATCCTTTGCAAGGGGTGTCACTTATATTGGTTGTATACGATTGTTTGTTTTACCGCCTACAGCTCCCTCCGCAACAGAGTGACTTGGCGTCCAACTAATGCAGTCTCAGTAGATTTCCTCTTCTTGGCGGGGGAGTTAAGCGCACAAACTCTAAACACTTAAACTCAAACTTCTGCAAGCCATTCCTAACAAGAACTGCTCTAGCATTGACTGCTTTCCGTCGTCTTCCCTTCTTTCTTCCTTTAAGCCCCTCTCATGTGCATGTAGGTTCGAGAATTTGTTTGAGATTATTTGCATATTCTTCATCTCACAATCAGCCTTTGTACTTTGTCTGTTGGGTCCGAGCTGCCATGTGCAGGTAACAAATATTGGCAAAACTTGTTGACATTCCAGCGCAAAAGATTTGAGCTGTGGATAAGTTAGAAGTATAAACTGCCAAGGAAAAAATAATCAAATTATGAAAATGAAACCGCGTTAAATGGAGTTTAGGCGCTCAGCATGTGGCCAGCTGAGGACAGTTTAGACAACTGTACGCTGCTCCGTTTTTTCGGGAGATGTTGTCGCTTATGACGAGAGTTGGAGGTGTAATATTGGCGCATAACTATTCGTTGATGGTCTGAGTAAGCAGTTCGCTTGGAGGCACAGTGGGAAGGAATAGAAAATATGTTATGTTTGCTTATTTGGCCCTTACTACAGATTAAGCAGTTTGTCATTGATCTTAGCACGACGTTAAAGCCGGTAATTGGGATAGGAGTTGTGAAGATGGATCCAAGGCTGTGCAATCGCCATTTGCCCAGAAATCAATTCTTGTACGTACGGCTTTAGCCCTCACAATGTCTAGTGCTTGTTGTTGTTATAGGAACAGTGCTTCGCCCTGCTTAGTAATCATGACCGTCCACAAACCTTAGGGAAGTGTTTTTGTCGCTGAAAACAACAACAACAACATGTCCACTAGAGTGGTCCGCTAGGTTAAGTTAGATTGAGACGGCGTGCCTGGGATAACTAAAACTTTTATGTGTCGAAGTTAATGCTCATTGTGAAAGAAATTTCTTCGAGTTATGAACCTCTACGCATTGTCGAAGGCGAGTACGGAAGTAGCTTTAATAATGAGCTGTATAAACTTTACTCAGACACCAACATAGTCCAGTGAATTAAAACTCAGCGGCTTCACTGTCTAGGCCATGTTGTGCGAATGAACGAGGATGCTCTGGCGCAGAAGGTATTCTTGTTGGGACTCGACGGTTCACGCAGAGGAAGACCGCCACTTCGACGGAAGCACCAACTTTGTATAGACTTGAGATCCCGTGAGCTCTAAAATTGGCCACAATTGCAATTTAAGTAAGCAAGAATGCCTTCAGGCAGTGCCGACCGGGAACATATTCTTCCATCCAAACACCTCACGCCTGAGAAATTTTTATAGCTCCTTTTTTTGCAGTCTTGAACATCAACAAATTAAGTGATCAATCGACTGCTCTTGCAACCGAAAAAAACACTCCTCTTTGACGGGATGCATCCGGTACGATCCGATATTAGCACCTTTTGACACAACCACAACTGCCACTGGAACGATTTTTTGATCCCTTGAAACTTCGTGTCGTGGATTTTTGTCACCTCTAGGGGCACGCATACCGTAGGTATGTTCTAAGCCCTCTAAACCACTGGGTGAGATTCTGTAGAGGGAACTTGTCCACTATGAATTTGTTTGGTAAAAAAGACGCTTTCTCTTCTTTTTATCTAAAAATGACCGGGTACCATGAGACTTCGAAGTCTTCGCTGTTGGTCCATGCATTTTTGGAGCTTTCTTTGAAGATTTTTACAGGCTTCGGAAGTAGACAGGATTGACTGACTTGCATATTGACTGACTTGCTAATGAAAGCCGCAACCAAAAAAAAATTAAATAACTTTTTTTCTATTTAATGAATCTGGTTAATTTTTTTTTTATTTTGCAGATTGACTTTTACGTTTAACAAAAATGGATAACTGGGACACTCAAACAAGAATTTGGATTGTCTGCCGCTATCACGCACTGGAGTCCGTAGTTTCGGTTCAAAGAGAGTATAGGCACACGTTTGGCGGCAATCCTCCGAGCAGATGGACCATAATAAGACTTGTAAACAATTTTGCCGAGCATGGGACAATCAACAGAAGACCTTACCATCGAAACCCTTCAGTTCGAACGGAGGAAACAATCGCTGCTGTAGCTGCTGCCATACAAAACAATCCACGTGTTTCGACAAGAAGCTTATCTGCTCAAATGGGTGTAAGCAGACAGTCATTACAGTCAATTATGCACAAAGATTTGGACTTATTCCCATATAAAATTCAAATTGCCGATTCGCTTGGAATTTTGCCAGAAGATGCTTCAAATGGTGGAAGAGGATGGAAACATGTTGAACTGTCTTTTCATGTCTGACGAGGCCCATTTCGATTTAAACGGCAACATAAACAAACAAAATTGTCGAATATGGAGTGCTTCCAACCCACAGATACTCCATGAGACGGAATTGCATCCACTTCGTGTCACAGTGTGGTGTGCAGTTTCATCACGCTGCATTGTCGGGCCCTACTTCTTCGAAGAAAACGGTCACACCGTTACGGTTACTGGAGACCGTTACTTGAGCATGCTGAGAGAGTTTTTCTACCCAGAATTACGCCGAATGAGAATTTCTTTCAACTCTGTGTGGTTTCAGCAAGATGGTGCAGCTCCTCATATAGCCCAACCTGTTATGACAGAATTGCGACGAAAATTTCCCAATAAGCTGATATCCAGAAACTCCACATTCCGTTGGCCACCCAGGTCGCCTGACCTTACTGCACCTGACTTTTTCTTGTGGGGTTATTGCAAACAGGAAGTCTTCAAAGCAAAACCAACAAATTTGAATGAACTAAGGCAATCCATTCGAGAAACAATTGCGGCTATTCCTGTCTCAACTCTCCAAGCAGTAATGAACAACTTTTTGGTAAGATGCCGCACACGCATCGACGAGCAGGGGGGGCATTTAAATTCCATTATTTTTAAAACTAATTAAGCTATATTTAATAAAATTTAATGAGCTTTAACATGAATAAAAGAAAAATGAATTCCATACACTGAAAAAAAAATTATTTGACTTTCTTAATGTAGCAAAATTCATCAGCCACCCTGTACATATCCCAACCACAGTCCCCTCCTGAGGTCAGCGTATTCATTCAATGTTGCATTTGTATTGGGGAGAGGCCTCATGTAACTTTAAGGGCGGTTTGGTCGAAGATTTTGTCCTTGGCCCAACCGTAGAAGAGTTGAGTTCTCCGCGAGGAGTCCACATATGTCCAGCCTCAGGCACAGAATGCTTCATCGAGTCACATGACTGTCTTTCTTCATTTCGGCGCATTGTTTTGTGAAAAAATCAGGTTTTTAATTAATTTCATTCCCTTCGTACTTCTATTTGACACCAGTCAACGCAAAATAGAAAGCTGCTAAGCCCTGATTGCGTCGTTTTTGAGTCGGTTAAAAAGATGCATAAAATGTTTTCCAAAAGCAGCTGCAGAGCACACTGTACCAGCACAATGCCTGTGGTGATTTTTTGTCCAATTGTCCATTGCAGTTCGCAGGAAGTCTCTACGCGGACTCGTGAACTTAGATGGCTTCGCGATTTGAACAACAGCGCAAGCAACACGTGCTACAAGTACATTGCAACATAGGCATGTTGGTGAATATTTTATTTGGCTACACAACTTGTTAGACGCCATAGTGATTTGTGGCATGTTGCATGCCCACACATATTTATGTTTATTATGTTGCATATTTGAATATGAATGATGGGGGAAAACAACTTAGAGAAAAAGGACTAATGAAAGAAAGCTACAAAAGTGAAATAATCATAAAGAAAAAGTTGAACTAAGGGATGAAAAAGTCTCCGAGGCAGTGCGGAGAAACTATTGAAAGATGCTGAGTGGCCTGAATGTTGGCTTAGTAGGGAGAGCGTGTTCAAGCTAATGGAAAAGTGCAACTATTTGGCACCTCTCTTCAAGCTACGCGCAGCAATGGCCGCCAAGGACCCGAATGAACGCTAAAGCACCTCCTCGAACTCGTAATAAAAAATTGATACAGAAATCAAAATGGTTCTTCACATTGCGCATGCGCGTAATTTTCTATGTATTTACTTTTTATATACAAACTCTTATGAAGGGCATTTACATCGCAGTTGTCCTGGGTGCCTTGCTGCTTTAATCGATTTTTACAACTGGATATGGCTTCCTGCCCCCTCCTGCCTTCCCTTCACTATCCTCACATACTCCTCTTCTTTCTCTCTCCTTGTGTAGCTTTTTAATGGCTGCGTACTTCCGTTTCAAGTTCCGGCATTTCGTTTTCTGCCTTAAAGTAAAATAACCTCAGGCGACAAGGAAGCAGGAAGCATTGAATCCTTTGTATTTACAGCTGCAGCACGTGCATGTATTAAATCCGATGTTATTAGTTACGCTGTCAAAGGATATGACTCGACCAAGTAGTCAGCGAGTGTCAGCGTTACTTTGTGGGGGGATAAAAGGACACGTGACAGAAATCAAATAAATGACGCGAACTCACGCACCCACCACATACACACCCACATAAAGTAGGCAAATGTATCAAGTCCTTCCTATACAACTTTGCTAGCTTTCGAACAGGGATCCACAATAAGACTGCCTAGTCTTATCACTTGGATTTCTCACTAAACTAAAGCTAAACTAAAATTAAAAAGTATATAATGATGACCCAGTTTTAGTAAAATCAGATAGGTGGCAACCCGGTAAAAATATCCTAAGTTGCAAAATAGGAATAGAATTGGCGGCCGCCGTGGTGTGAAGGTAGTGTTGCCGGCCTACCACACCGAAGGTCCATGGTTCGAGCCCTGGTACAGGTAACATCAAAAGTGATTTGAAAAAAGTTTTTCAAAACGGGGTCGCCCCTCGGCAGTGGTTTGGCAAACTCTCCGAGTGTATTTTTGCCATGACAGGCTTCTCAGCAAAAATTCATCTCCTTTGTAGATGCCGTTCGGAGTCGGCAAAAAACTGTAGGTCCCACCAATTTGTAGGGAAAATTCAAATCGGCACACCACAAATTGGAAGAGAAGCTTGGCGCAAAAATCTCTTAGGAGGTTTATGATGATATACCTGTTGTATATCGCGCCATAGAGAGAGAGAGATATGTAGCTTAATTCAAAAGTTCATCTAAATGTGCCAATTAATTTTCGGGAAAATGACTGATATGTACAAAAATATATGATAGAGCTAGGTGGCAACCCTACCTAGAAATATTGTGGTTGAAATATTAAATTAAATAAATTTAATTAGGTATATTGGCATATCTTACATAATTTTTTAAGGTGGCAACCCCGAACAAATATTACAAGTGGCAGCATTTCAGAAAATGAGCTTAGATCATGGCAGATAACCTTCATATAAGATTTCATAGCAACGTGCCAAGGCCGTTTGGAGATATTAGCGAATATACAATTATTAAAATAAGATTATGTGGCAACCCTTAGTGAAAGCCATACTTGTGAATTTTTTTTGAATGCGACATAAAATAGGTTTTTTTTATACCCATATTGGCGTAGGTCACTTTATTTAAAACAAAAATTTGGAATAAATGGCAACCCTTTAAAAATATTTTTCAGTGGCATACATTCAAAAGCTCAAAGAAATAGGTCACGTAATTTTTGAGACAAAAGCGGATATGAAAAAAATGAATAAAATAAGAATTATATACCTGTCTCAATTAAATTTAAAAAATTCGAATATTCGAATAAACCTGGGTAGAAAGAAATATAATCCAATATCTATGTACACAGTCCTTCCAAATCGGTTAAACAATTTCCTGGGTAGTAGGATATAGTAGAATAGCTCATTTAAAATGGTAAGATAAAATTTGAGCCAGAAGATTATTTATTTGTCATCCAAAAACAACATTTATTTATGATGTAGTAAATATAGGTAAGGGATAGGGTAGGTCTAGGTTATAGGTAGGGTAAGCCAGGTTAAGTGTAAGGTATGGGTAGAGTATGGCTCATGTAAGGACAGGGTGTGGGTAAGACAAGAGTAGAGTAAGGTTAGGGTAAACGTATGGTATAGGAAGTGTGAATGCAAAGGTAACGGTGGGGTAAAGAAATAAAGTATTTTCCCTCCGAGGAATCCAAAAAAACTACAACAAATTTTACGTCTCCTGCACTAATAGGAGATTTTTCAAACTTGTTAAAAGTTATACGGTAGCTCTGCTTTATATACACATACACACATATACATATATATAAGTTTGGGAAAATTTAATGAAAGCAAATATTAATTCATTCATTAATTTCCAAAGACAATGTGAGTGTGTCAGTAGAGCGAGTGGGTAAGCGTGCCGCCGCTGGAATAATTCACATTCATACATCCCTGGCCGTCCTCATCATTACCTTTGGCTTTGATGAAGAAAAAAAAAGCACAATCTTTGTTAGCATTGTTTTGATTATTTATAAGTTTTTGTTGTTGCAACATTGTATGCGTTGCTAATACGCGCATTCAGTCAAATTCTGCCCAGCACTGACAACAAGGTGGCTTAATTAACTCGACCATTTTTCAGAATAATTTAGCAGCCTCATATTCCATTGATGGAAGTTCGTTTTACTTTCGTTATTATTCTACTTTGATTTCTTTTGGGAATTTACTCTGGCAGCCGTCAATTCTTTCATTTGTTATTTGTGCACGTGCAGAAGGACACTTATTAGATTTTCGATGAATTTCATGCATCCCTCTTTCTTTTAGATTTGTTGTTTATTTTTATTGAGGACCGGATTGATATAGATTTTTGATTCGGAGTTGTTCGGATAATGATTTCTCTTATGGTCGATATTTGAATTATACACCGATAAGATCAAAATCGGAATAATTGGAGTAATCCTGTAAATGTATTATGATGTAATGGGAACTTGTATGGTGACCAAAGGGCATGTACCTGCATTGTTTGGATCTTTAGCAGGCTTAAATGTCTAACAATATTTTTAAAATACGCCCTATCTCAGTATTTGGTTCAATGTCGCCCTATCTCAGCGTATATTTCATATTATTTCAGCGGGGATAGGCTTTTCTTAAAAGTTCTCAAGTACGGACTTTTCGGGTTATTTCAGAAGCATTTCGGGACTGTTTCGGGCTTTTTAGGTATCATTCTTGGGTCTTTTTATGCATCAATACGGGAGTGTTTATTATTCATACGCTCAATGGGAGTGGAATAATACGGAAATGGTGTCTTCTAAGAGCCATTAAAATGCATATACGAGCGTTTATCCCGGTATGACATAAAAGGCATGTGTTTCCTGGAAAGAGAAAAGGAAGGTGTCTTTGTACCTACAGTCCGAAGCTCAGTCATCATGATGCAATATCTTAAACAGGTAGAGTGTGGTTGAACTCGATGGGGGGCCGAATCTGTGGTAAGAGGTACCTGCATAAAAGTTCCAACAAGCTACTTGGTTTAAAAAACCGAGTCATTTACGTTGTTGTTGTGACCGCAAAACACTCCCCGAAGCTTACAAACTTTACTGCTTGAGTGATTTGTTTGACCCCTCGAATCTTAGGTTCATGGATCTTAGTCACTTTTTACGACAGAAATAAGTACCCCGGGTATATTCTACGCTCCTAAACCACTGATCAATGCAGACAAAGATTTACGTCCTAGATTACCATTCAAGATCCTAATACCATTCGAGATATTAATACAGTCTCGGACTTTGGGCAGAAAATAGTGCATGTATGGGATACTCAACGGAGAGTTCAGGTATGCTCTACTCAGCTTTCAGTGGGAGCATATTTCTCATTAGATGGGCATATACCATAAAGCTCGGTAAAAGTTTTGTAGGCCCTTTCGATGCCAAACAAATGTTTCATACAAAACGACTCTCCATGGAAATGACAAAGGGAGTCAAAATTATCTTCTAGACATTATTCCTCATTCAGTAGAGATATCGTTGTTGTCAGTATACGTGCATGCGAGCTATATACGAAAGCGGGTATGATGGGGGACTTACCACAATCCATCTTTGTTCGTCGAGATGGGTCTTTACTTCTCAATTTACATATGAATTCCTTTTGGTATCAAAAGGCTCGAAGATGTACTTTGGTATCCAGATGGAGCTATAGGTAGCCTTCTTACTCTTGAGAGATACACATTTTATAGCAAAAAGAACTTCGTCTATTTCCTTTATGCCGCTGAACGGAGGTCGATAAAAGAATTAGATCAGCCCAACACAAAGAAAACTTCTTGGTCGACTTATCAATCGGAATGAGATTTCCGCAGGCAACGTGGTTTAAGGAGATGATGGTAGCTCCTACAATGTGGTAGCAGCGGACAAGATTGGAACTTCCCAAACCTGTGGAGTATTTTAAATAAATGTTCCGTTTTATGGCTTTAATATTCAAAGCTCTTTCATGGATATTAAGCTTTACCATAAAAAACATTAACTCCTGTCATAAAATTTAACTTCATTACATTGTGATTCATATAATGGTTCGATAAACAGCCACTCCCGCTGGCCGATAAATGTATTACAAGACGAGAATGTGCGAATTGTGGCGCAACGTGGGTTTAGGCTTGTAATCGGAGTAAATATGGACACATGGCACGATAAAAAATGCAATTTAAAGTATCTTCAAATATATTCCATGTGTGTAATCCAGTATGTTCCTATGTAGAATTATATGTGTGGTAGGTAGTAAATATTTAATATCTCCGTAGGTGAGTATAAAATGCAGAAGTCCCAAAAGCGCAAAAACCATTAAGCGCTACCAAGTGCAAGTAGCAAAGAAACCAATAAGCTCAGACGGCTAACGACCAACGAACGACGCACCCGACGCATGTCCTTATTTATATTTGCTGACTCAGCGGCGGCTCGAAATGTATTCCTATGCCAAATGAACACGTGCAAGCCTGCGGGGTATAGTACGCCATCGCGCCAATGTAAAATGAAGCTACAGAGCGCTCTTAGTACTTGTGGATTGTGAAGCAGCCGTTGGGAGTTGGTTGAACTTACGCGTACGTATAGTGTTACAAAGTCTTAAGTTGCTAAGCTCCGAAACTGCATTCAATTAGGCTTGATGGGGAATTGAAACTAACTCTTTTTATTTTATTCCTTTATTCTCAAGGCGTTGAAATACCTTTACAAAACGCAATGCAATTTCGAGAACTGGATGTGCATTTTAGCGAACTGTTGGCTGCTTTTGTGGTCGTTTGGCGGCCTTGAATCACCAAGGATGGATTTTGGTTCGATTGAAATAAATCAAAAACATCATAATTAAACAAAATCATCTCGGGAGATCACTCAGGACTATGATTTGCAAAAGCCGATTTCAAAATAAGAAATGCGATAGATGGGGCTAAGCAAGAAGTGTATTGGCCTAATACACCGGCCAGGTGAAAGAGTAAAGATGTGGTGGGAGAGAGTCAAGTGACGCATGAAGAATCACTCCGCTCAAGTTGGGCGGTTTGCACAAGAGCCCGTACCTTTCTTAGTGGTTATACAGTTATATAAGATTCGATTTTATCGTGAAAGATCTCTCCTTAGTGAGCAAACGTGGTGTCACTCAAGCAGACCTGTTAAATAATGATTACTAATCATAATAATTACCGGTTTGATTAACCATATTCTTGAGAATTCATTTAGGGATTGATTACCGTTACTTTCGACTTTTTAATGGTTATTTTTCAATTAATAAAAAAAAAAAATAACATAAAAAGAATCAAGAAAAATCAAAAATAATCAAAAGAAGTTGCTTTGATTACTTTTGATCATTTTTGATTTTTTCAGTATTATTGTATATATACACAGCAACAATATCGAAAAAAATCATAAATATTCAAAATTAATCAAAAAAGAAAAGCAAAAATATCAAAAATAATCAACTATAATCAAAACAGCGTTTTTTTGATTATTTTGTGAAATTTTAAAATTAAAAAATTTTTTTTTGATTTTCTAAAATTATTTTTTGATTATCTTTGATTTTTTCAGTATAATGGGAGAAGCACATAAATATACACAAAATAATCAAAAATCAAAAATAATCAAAATTAATCAAAAAAGATAAGCAAAAATATCAATAAGTTCAAAAATAAGCAAAAGTAATCAAAACTACTTTTTTTTGATTATTTTGTAAATTTGTCAGCTTTTTTGATTTTGTAAAATAATTTTTTGATTATTTTTGATTTTTTCAGTATTCTTGTAGAAGCAAATAAATATACACAAAATAATCAAAAATCAAAAATTATTTAAAAAAAAAAATCAAAAATAATCAAAAGTAAGCAAAACAATTTTTTTTTGATTATTTAGATTTTTTCTAATTTTTTTTTTACTTTTTTTCTGTTTTTTTTCGAATCGTATTCAATTAATAATTTCCTTTTCTTGAGAAACAATTAAAATAAGCATTACCAATTAAAAAAGCCGTCTAATTAATTACCTACTAATTACTTATCAAATTTAACAGGCCTGCATGCATCGTATCGTGTGATTTCTGATCCGTAAGGCTGAACAAGATGGCTGCCAGTCGGTATACTGAATTATAGCTTTAACATTCAGCTAATAGATTTGCCTTCATGTGTGCAATTTTACTTTAAGAAAAAGTTGCCTCACGGAAAAATCGCATCAGAAACTGCTTTCTGATTCTAGCATCTGCGTCTCGCTTTTGAGGTGATATGATAAGGAGACCTCCTGTGAAAGCTCTGTGGGGGTGTATTTTGAAAGACCTGCAGATTTGCCCACTATATTCTCCTATTTACTCGAAAAATTTTTGACGATGATTAGCTGAAGTCGAACGATTTCCTTGTCTATTGCCAATATTGAGTCTGGTCTTTCCACAAAGTACATTTCGCGCGTAACGGAATCTATATTTCTTGGCTTATAAGTGATAATGGTGAACCGGAATGAAAATCTAGGGATCGATCGAAAGCAGTTAAAGATGACATCGCTTTTAAACCTTAGACCATCGCTTCAACAACGAGTAGCGTCTCATAGTATCAAAAGTATCAAAAGTAGTTTGGCTATTCGTTCCGTTTACCGTTCAGTCATTCTCTGTAGACGACCACTACTTCGAACTCTACTCCCAAAAAAAATTTACCTTAAAGCATCTTTACATCTTTGCCTCGTTCATCTTGATTTGGACATGCAAGCCTCTAAAATTTTGCACGCTACCGAAACGTGTCGCATGCAACACGCGGCTGCAACCATTTATTTACATACAAACTTCATAATCAATTGGGAGTATCATTTTCGAAATTTCTTTTTTCCGATATAAGTTTTTTTTGTTTAAATTTTTGCTTCCTTCGTTTCGATTTACCAAAATTTATTTGGCTCTTCGACGCTATAACTTTTTATTACCCCAATTTCGTGTGTCTGTTGTAAATTCGGCACGGTTGTTGTTCTTGCCGTTAGTTGTGCATTGGTAAATTGCCGTCGATTGGCGCAATCGACTTTTAATTTGACAAATTTAAGTCCACTCAATTGTTTGCCGCTATAAAGCTGCAGGCGCTCTTGTTGTTGTTGTCGTTCATTTTGTTCAACGTGAAAAATATTGAAATTCGAATTTATTTAGTGTGATTCATTAATTTTGCATAATTTGTGCACGACATTTTGGTCCAATTATGTTGCAGCATAAATATTTTGGTCTTGCACAATTTGTGTTGGAAGATTTGATTTTCGCTTAGGAAGGTAAGTTGTGGGATGAGTCGAAATTTTGCATAATGTGCGTACAACGGAAACCTCTGATAGGAGATTAATTAAATTTTAATTGACAAATGTAAAATTAATATAAATTTTGGTAGTTGCTTGTGTGTATTCGAGGCCACATAAATTTGCGTAGTACACGAGACATATGTTGCGAAATTTTTAATGAGTTTGCTGAGTTTCAAATTCAAATGGTGCTGAGAAATTTCGAAATGGCGAAAATAATGAATTCAAAATAAATAAATTCTTGAATATTACATGTAGTAAAAATACGAAGCAGCCTCTCAAAACGACAGCCGGTTACAAAAGCGACAGTTAAAAGTAGGGTTCGGAATTATTCATTTATGAATATTCAAGTATGTTCTTTCGCGAGTTTACACGCGATCGTAAACATAAAAAAAAGTTTTACCATCGCATTCGCGAATAAGAACGGATAAAAAATGGACATCCTAGCGAGTCAACTTGTGGTGATCACGAAAATGCCCAGAATTAATTTCGAAAACATTTTGAAATGGCGCCAATAAAGTCTCGAAATTATCTGAAAACCATCCCGAAATGGTCCTGGAAAGTTCCCGAAGTAATACCGATGGCAAAAGGTCCTTATATGTGCCCCAATAAAACAAAAATGAACTGGGCGACAATTGTCATCGCCAATAACATCGGCATGTAAAAGCGGACAGTTGAAAGCATTTCTTGGACACTGAGCTAGAACTACTACAGGCACCATCGTTAAGATTTAGGTTAGTTCTGAACTACGCGAATTTTCTGCAAGGTACCCATCAAGAGTTATAAATAAAAACTATTTCGACTCCCTCATTCTCCTTGCGCTATACTTTTTTTCTATATCTGTCACCACTTAATTTAACTTTACCCCTTTTAAGTCTGCCTCAAACTTTTTCTGTTCGAATTCTTCAACCTGTTTCTCCCTTCCCTTTCTTTCCCTCTTTCTTTCTCTATTGTTTTAAGAGAAAAACACTCCTCGAAGGTTCTGCGAGTATAACTGAAGTGTATACTCGTACTTATACGGCGCAAGTACACTTCATGGGAGAGGCTCACTTTCCTCCATAAAATAAATTTGTAACAGGTCGATATTGCTTATATTGCAGAAAAATTTCTAGAAGAGATAATTATTTATTCAAAAGAGGAAAAATCAAAATTTTTTAGAATTTTTGTCTGTCTGTCTGTATGCATGTTTGGGCGCTCATCAATCAAAAACTGCTGAATGGAATTGAATGGAGCTTTTACCGTTGCATTATTATACATCTAACTTATAACTTAAAATAACCCATATTTCGATAGCTCAACCATTTTCGGAGATATAATGATTAAAATCAGACTCAGTCTCAGACACAGTCAGTTTTGAGACAAAGTCAAAGCGTGACCGGTTTACTAGTGAACCATATATATTATGGTACCGTCTTTAACGATTTAATTTCTAATAAGACTAACCTTGATTCCGCATAAATCCCTTGGAGAAGCGAGTAATCTATGGCCGCTGGGCATCCGCTTAGATCTGAACTGGACAGCTAATCATTAAAGTGACTCAATGATTCCACCTCGTCATCCTCTATGCAACTAGATCAGCAAGGGTTTTACAATAAGATAATTTACAGCGCGTGTACTCCGATTGGGCTGTACTATATCAGACCGCATAACACTAGGCAACAATTAACTTAAGAGAACCGAGTCCTGCAAGAGGTAATGAAAGCCCAGCATTTGGTCACTCAAGAGCAAATTACAACCAATTACACTGGCTCTCAAGTGCCCAATAGGACCAAGACATGGCGGCAGTTGCACTGAAGAGAGAAATCATGCATTTTCAGATCAATCTTCACCACACCACTTTCGCTTGGGCAGCTAAAACTCGTTCCCCAACCTTCCCTTATATTTAGCACAACATTCAAAAGCAAGATTTGTGTAGTCTTAAAAGCGCCGCTGATACTTAACATAGTCCATAGAAGTGTGTAAGGCCCCCTGTGCATTATTTCAAAGCCAGCGAATGACTCTTGACCGAAATCAATTTTCCAGACAGTGAAAACTATTTCGAAAAATCAATCCAAAGGATCAAAAAGTTTGCCACCATACTAAAAAATTGCTTGTTTTCAAAGTTAGACTGTAACTCAGAAAGCCAGAGTGTTTCGACACAAAAAAGTTAAACAAAATAATATATATTATGTTTATTATAGTGTTCAGGTTTTGAATCACTTTATAGAGTGTCGTACTCACAAGCCCCTTTACCTATGTTCTGAGAACACACTGCCACATATCAATAGTAAAAAATTTAAGCAGGCCTTTAGCAATTGGGATTGTTCTTGTATAGTGATGTGTAAGTTTTTAAGAGCTTTTTTGTTATATTTTTTTTGGTCTCACATTTTTTCCCAATTAGACCACACTTAAAACATCGGCTTTTTAGTACTTGCCTCTGTTATTCTTATATTTTTATATACAACTAAATAATCAAACTGACTTAGGTATATATGTATCAGTTTATGTATGTGTACATAATATCCCTGCTTTATCAATCACTTCCTCCTTCCACAATTTCAAATTCCCACAACTTATTTATTTCCCTTAATGATTTCTTTCTTCATTGCCTTCGTCTTACGCAGCTGGCATAATCCTTGTCCAATAAAAAGCAAACATATGAGTAGGTATTGTATGGGAATAAAGTTTATTGTCGTCCAATAAAACAAAAACAACAATAGCAATGTAATTCTAGCGCATTGAGACGTACGTGCTCAAGTACCGATTCGCTTTTGATGATTTCAGCCGGCAGATTTTAGCATCGCGGAATCGCACACGTGTTCCGGAAACGACGACGGTGGCTGATATAACGGTACTATATGTATTAGGGATTGTATTTAGGTATGTACATATATATACTTACATATGTATGCATATAGAGTATATTTCATTCAATTGATTTGAAAGGAGTTTGACTGAAAATAAATTGTTTTGTTCATTATAATAAAATGCGAATTGCACGTGATTATGATACAAATGAAAAAGAAAAAAACATTTTAGTAGGTATATTACTTTCGTATATATAAATCAGACCTGTTAAATTTGATTCGTAATTAGTAATCATTTAAATAGATGGCTTTTTTGATTGGTAATGATTATTTTAATGGTTTTTAAGAAAAAGGCAATTATTAATTGATTACGATTAGAAAAATTCAAAAAAAAAAAAAACTAATCAAAAAATTTAAAAAAAAAATCAAAAATAGTCAAAAAAAGTTGTTTTGATTATTTGAGATTTTTTCTTTTACTTTTTTGATACTTTTTTGATTATTATTAATTTTTTTTTAAGTATTGCTTATGTGTATATTTATGTGCTTCGACAACAATACTGAAAAAAATCAAAAATTGTTAAAAGTTATCAAAATAACTTTTTTTTTATTTTTTTTAATTAATTGGAAAATAATTATTACAAGAATTGAAAGTACTGATCAACAGTTTGATTATTGAACAGGTTTGATATAAATAAACAAAAAAATTGCAATTTTGAATAAGGAAAGATTTGAAAATAAAGAAAGTCATCATCATTGACCAGCAAAAAATAGCTACTTTTCAACTGTATTTCGAAAAAAAAGAACATGTCTTTTAGAAAACCTCAATCTTATTTCAGAAAGCTTCAAATGAATTTCAGGAAAAACAAAAGTACTTAAGAAAAGCTCCTTTATGATTTCTTTGTGAAACTATATAAGGTATACTAATATGAATGGTACTACTTATAACACTTTGAATCATCTAGGAGAATCTGTACTTAACCTTGGCCCTGGCTAGATTTTTCCAACAATAGACAACTTTGCCTAGCGCCTGTCAGGGCGCTCTCGCATGGAAAGCGTATATTTCCTAATTTACTGGCAATTTATGGTGGTTTGTCCACGATTGTTGAATTTGCGGGCAATATGCCATTAAACCTGTAAAGGTCCTGCTTAGCTTTTCCAATTCAGGGCCTGCCTAGTTTTTCCACGATTATCACATTTAATTCCAGTTATTCAATTGCCGAAAAGATTTCATTGATTGTAACAGCTCAATGGCTACAGAAGATGACTATGATATGGATATGGTGGCCGGCTTCGATGCTGCCTCATAGCCAATGATATTTTTTTAAAGTGGTCATTGCTTTGGAAAACCTGGAAAGGGCCTAGATATATCCTACTACCCAGGCCCTGTCTTTAAAAGCGTTGATTTTAAAAGGGAAATTCTAGCCAGGCTCTAGGTAAACTTTATTACATTTTCTACACGGTATATACTTTATCAAATTCAATACTTAACTCCTAGACTTTTTGTCGTCTCCGGAGATGTAGCGACGGGTCAGCTTCAAATAACTGTCTATTACTCATGCCCTCTGAATATATCAGCCTATCGATGTTGAGAGTCGGTGAAGTTGTGCCATCGACATAAATATATAATAACACATAAGGGTCTTGACCTTTTGCTGAGCTCGAAACATTACAAACTCCTTCTGGTGGCGGAGAGAGTTTAGAGATGTAAAAATAAAAAAAAAGAGGGATAGGACACCACCTTGCGGCAGTGTTTATTTACAACTACTGGATCCAAAATTTGAATTCCTGAAGCCTGCCAACGACTTATATAATAGGCGGGGGGTGGGTAGGTTCTTCAATATGGCTTAGAAGTGTCTCGTGGTGGAATGTTACTTGATTATGAGTCCTTGGGTAGTTGTGAATCTGGGTCGTTCCGTTACTTAGACCAGATTGCCGTGGGAGCACAAAAGCTTCCGCTGTGTGCTACTGCGTGCTTTAGAGAAATTCGTTGGTTGTAATCCATCTCTAGGGATCCACTCTTGACAGAAGATATAACTATTTTATGGTAAAATCGCCGGATTTTCGGCTTAGGGTCATGAAACGAGCAGTTTTTAGATCTACCATCGATGGGAAACTTGAAATATCTAGTGCCTTAGAAGACATTAGATAAGTCTCTGTAAAAGCCAAACAACGAAAACACGAAAGATGATTTCGTAAACTAAATCCTAAAAATTCAAAGCGAGTTCTGAGACATATTTTTGCTGCATCAAAGAATTTGATCGACCACAATATTCTCATTCAAACTATTATAAAATTGTTTTAAAAAGATGTTGACTACTTTTTCAGATTCGTGTTGAAGGAGAAAAATATAAAAATGAAAATGATTAAAACACTTAAATACTGAATGTGATATAGTTTTGATACACACCTTAGCCCATGGTAGCCATCTGAGTCCTAGCTCACAAGTGTCATAAATTATGGCCTCTACATGAAAAGTAAATCAGCGGAGATACGATGAAACCGACAATTACATCCAACTTTCAGCGACAGTGGGAAATTTCAGGACGCGCCGTTCAATAGGTGAATAAACAACCTCAACAATCGCTTCGCAGTGGCCTTAAATTTACATCTACAATTAACGTCAACCCCTTGAATAAATAAAAAAAAATAGCAGATATAAATATATATATGTATATATGGACCTTATAGAAAGAGTCTCCTTCCACCAACGCTTACGAATGAGTGCAACTCTACAGAAGCATTTCATTGCATGTACAGCACGCGCCACAGTCTCAGCCCCATCTTTGTCCACCCAATTGTCTCGCATAAGACTCGCTGCGTTTGATGCATTTTATGCGTCTTTCCACTGCCGTCGATCATTGTAGCAGCATTTAGTATAACCCACAAACAGTTCATATCAATTTCCTTCTGCCCGCCCACAAATCGTCCACGACACTACTTTGACGTTGTTGCTGCTACATCTGTTGTGGCTTCTCATTGACTTTGCGTAGATCGTCGCTGACGGTTGGCTTTATTAATTACGCTCAACTGCGTTCCCAGCTATGTATCATCAGCTATCAAGCTATGAGTAGTAGTCCGCCTGCTCAAAAGCTGATGAGTCTGCATGCCGCTTCGCTAATTGCTGAAAAATTGGCAGTTGTCGTTTATTTTAGCATTTGGAATTTATAATTTAGCGGCTGCATAGAAGAATGTATGTGGATAAGCTATGTGTGCAGGTATGTATTTATATTAAGATAGGAATGAGAGTATTTAGGTAAATTTAAAAAATTAATACGAATCATTAATCTGTCGCAGTGCAGACATTCGTACAGCAGTTGCAGACAGACATTTGAGTCAGACGGAACAGCTGAGTGAAATGTTAACAAATAAATATGTATGAGGTTGAAATGTACATATTGTGCACATAGGTATGTATAGAAAAGTAAATGTATTTATGTATGAAAGTATATATGTTAATTAGATGCAACATTGTACAATGCATTGGAAGCCCAAATTTGCTAAACAAATTTATATGTCTAGGAAGTCGATACTTTTGTCACTTTCTAAAGTTTTTTTTCGTGTATTCAGTCTCTGTACGAATATCGATATTTAATTATTGATATCGAGTATTTTTTCTATTTCTCGCTTTTGACTAAAAAACGGGTCCCCTATGACATCAACCAATTATTTAACTGCCCAACGGAGTAGACAGCTACACCAGTTTTACTTTGGTCCGACTCTTTTGAAACTGTTAGTTTACTAGGACTTACGTTAGAAAGAATTGATGACAAGCAGGTCAGACTACTGTAAAACAAGAACACCTTCAAATTTACATGTTTTGGTGTTCTCAAATTGAATTAAAAAATCGACAAAAAATATATGTACACGAGTAATCCGCCCCGCTTTACTACGTCTCAGAATTAATAATAGTCCAATTTAAATCATTACACAAGATAAGACATGGAACCTAATTACAACGCTTATTTCCGCACTTATTATTCTCCCATGAATACTTTCAGAGATATGCGATTTGAAAATTTTCATTTGTATGGGAGATGCCACTCCCACTTCTCCCGACCATCACTTTTTTCTAGAGCTGTTAGGGATTGGTCTCATTCAGCTCGTTACCCATTTTCAATATTCTGCAATAAATACTTTCAGAGATATGCAGTACAGAAAATCTAATTTGTATGGGAGGTGCCAAACCCACATGATACAGTGGTTCGGATTATTGCGCCAAGCAGATACAGTACTTCACCGTCAACGTATCCGTCATACGTCAACATTTTGAGCAAAATCTACCTTGCCGTATCCGTCGAATCTGTTGTCACGCACGCCAACACTCGCATTCTACTCAGCTGTCAGTTTTTTCAACGTATTGCCGTATTTTATCTGCTTGGCGCATATGAATCTACACAATTCTCGAGGCTACTTGAGCATACAAAAAAAATGTCATCAATATCGATCCAGGCGTTTACGAGTGCTGTGAAAATGAACGCAAAAAAGATTTTTATATATAAAGATAACCCTGGGTGGTACCCCTACCTAAAAATATTCGCGGTAAAATATCATTCGTTTGATGCTCACTTTGACCTATCTTATTTGATTTCTTTTTTAATTTTAGATAGGTTGTAACTCGGTAAAAGCCTCCTAAGTGGCAATATTTATGTAAGAGAGCTTAGATTGCAGCAGATATCCTATTAAAAAATTCCATAGAAATGGTTAAAAACGTTTTCGAGATAATAGCGGTTATGCAAAAAACAAAAAAAAAATAATATCATTCTAATAGCTGGCAACCTTGGGTGGTAACCCTAACTAGAAATATTTTTTTTAATACTACTTGGTTATTCACATTGGTATATACTAGTTCATTACAAACAAAAATGAGATAGATGGCAACCACACTAAAGCATCGTGAGTGACGACACTTAGAATGCAATATAGTTTGAAAAATGCTTCTTCGAACCAGAAAACTGCAACTAATATACTCTTCATAATATATGTACATATAATATGCCTACAAATACTAATATGTATAATGGTAGGTTCAACTGAATAATTCTGTAGAGGTTACCATCATAGTAGCGAAATTTCCAGTCGTCCTTCTGTTGATGAGTCCATCCACCACCATCATTAGATTGCACGATCACAAACGCAACTTGAATGATGGAGGCCAATTCACTCGCCACCTCTTCTTTACATTTTATTTGAAGTCTGATCCTTTCTCTGCTCGCAATAGGAATACTTAAGGGCTGACCCATATTTATATGGTGATTGAGTGCGGTTTATTTCTGCGTTAGACTAAACAAAATTATCTTATCTTAAATTCCGGAGCTACAGGTGATCCTCGACCTTAATTTACATACCCTCTCTCTCTCTTTCATATTTTGAAATGAGAAGTAGATTTCAACTTCAACGATTGTGTTAAGTATTTTCTCTATAAAATAAGTACGGTATGTTCCTGTTCCAATGTTATCGTGTCCAGATACCCTTCATCATTGTTTCAGTAAAATTTTCGGCATTCCTTGCTTTCAGCGAGTATTTCAAGCTTCTTACAAAAGCCCTTTCGATCACACATTCTAACTATAGAACTATTTAGGCAGTGTATTGATCGCGGTTAAAAGTAAATATCTTGTCACCCAGAAAAAGCAACTTTCAATGCAGAAATCCACTCCAAGATTGGTTAATCACCTTATAAATTTTATGTTTATTTGAAATTTGCCTCAAGATGCTCACCTTCAGTGCCAGTGTACATTGTGCAAGAAATATCACCAAACGGTTGAGTGTTTATTTGATTTATATCAAAATGACACAACTTTAGCCAATTTATCTCACTGATGATTTTTGGCACTTAACGTTGTATGTTTTCCATGAAATTTTAAGCGTTAATAAATTGGTTATGATCAATGGAAAATTTGAATTTCACAAAATTTGTCAAAGCAAAGTGAAATCTGGATCAGTGGATCATTTAACAACCTATGGAGCATTAAAGAATTAATTTGTAACAGAACTGTTGAATTATGATTAAACAACTTTATTATTAGTGATTAGAAATGATTTATAATTAATAAAATTAAAACGGACGGGCAGACGGCTATGGCTAAATCGACTCAGCTTATCGCCTTGATCATTTCGGTATACTTATTGGTGGGCCTATATCTTCTTCTTCTCATACTTACAAACATCGGACCAAAGTTATAATACCATTTCATGTTCAAGAAAGGTATAAAAAGGAAGATACACGGATAAATGTAGAAGAAGAGCCAAATGGGGATTGAAAAGAGTACAATGTATTAAATGTAGGCAAGTCAAATTTTAGGCAGGCTAGTCACCCTACAAACCACTGCTAACCACATTTTCCAAAATTACCAATACATACGCATTTTTAGTTTCACAAATTTCCAAAATATTGGAATGATTTTTTTAACCTAAAGCGACGAAAAAAAAATTGTTCTAAGTTATATTAAAATATGTGCCCATAAGTACGAAATGTCCAGCCTACGGTTAATATGCATAAGATTTGTGAGAAAGGGAAAACATTGCAGAGTTTGTATTATTCATTTCTTATGAGTGCGAATGAAACGGCATGATATATTGTAAAATATCCCAAAAACCAAATTTCAGCGACATTTGTGAAAAAATTTTTCAATCGTTTTGAAAGCGAAATATTAAAAAATACAAAAAAAGATGTTGCAAGTAACATTTTAAATCAATTGTTTTAATTCTTTCGCAAACCAAAAGCGGCAGCAAACAAGGTAAGTAATTTAGTTTTGAACATGTTTTTGACATGAATGTAACATCTAGGCATTAATTTTAGATGGAGAAGAGATGTGGTGCCACGGTTCCAAAGATCAAATCCGAATTGTTTTTATCATGCTTACAAGTGCAAGTTACGGGCTGGTCTATGCTAACTGCTAACGATATAGCAGCCATTTGATGTTGTAATTGACTATATGGATCGCCTGCCTTTAGGTGATTTGATAGCAACATTCCTGGCACCATACCTGCAGCAGTTGGAGGAGGCGATGACATATATGAATTATGTGGTGGTGCCTGCGATGTTGGATTTGGTATTGGCCCAATAGTGTTGGGGATGCTAAAGTTGATGTGCAAATTGTGGTTGTTGTTGCAGTTGATTGGATGGCAAAACATGCATGCCATTTTCTACTCTTTGACTTGGTGTTCCAGATATGTGCTTATTATGAAATTGAGCCAATAGTGGCAATGACTGAAATCTTTGCATATTACCCGATGGGGAAATACTGATGTTAAATATTGTTCAAGTTGGTCAGTTGTATCAATGGTGGGGCCGATGTAGTAGGGTAAAGGAGAACCTGAAGTGATATTTGGTTACCATATCATGGATGGCGGCAGTGCATTTATGCCAACAGATGAATCGTTATTGCTATTCAGAAGTGTTGAATTCAAATGACTTTTCGGTAATTCTATACGATAGGACGCAGCTGCTAAACAATGTCCAAAAATGTCGGGAGAGGTGTCAAACGACGCGTATTGACCTTGGCATCCTAAAGCGGAGATTAGATTTTATGTTTCTGAAAAGAAATATTTGCAATCAAAGTTAAAAAATGTCTGCCATTTTATGAGGTTTTTGCAACCACACATATTTGATGTTCCGAAACTTACAGAAATGGTGTTCTGCCCAGAAATACTATCATTGCAAATATATCTTAACATAAATATAAAATCCAATCTCCGCTTTTGGATTATTATCTTTTTATATTCATGAACCCGTACGCTTTGACGTCTTAGCGACATAGATTATCGAAGAAGATTTAGTGATGAACACCTGACACCTACATCCAGAGTTCATCATATCGAAACCGGGCAGCTACGTTTACTGTGACATGCAAAGGGGCTGTATAAACATGCTTTTAGCTCCTGATAGTTGTGTAATAGGAGAAATTTTGGAATTTTTGATGATTTTACAAGAAGCAACTCAAATGTCATCTAAGTTCTTGAGTTAAATTCTTTACTCAAAATCACACAAAAAAATTTTATGGAATAACATGAAAAACTTGATAAAACTTAACAGATTCATATAAGTTTCTATATAAATTATATACGGCAATATTCATTTGACAAATGCTCTCCCCTTCATTTTTGATATGACGTAAGAAACAAACGAGGCGAGCGAAAATGATAGAGAATACGCTTGCTAGATGAAATCTAGCTCGTTCGCAATACATAATGATGCCCTAAGTTTAAATATTGTAAACATTGAATGAAAAAGTCGTTTTAAGTGAAAAGTGGACGAGCCCCTGAACGAACTTCTATGCCGCGGTGGCTAGAATGAAACAACATATACAACTAGTTAAATAAGGTTCGGTTATACCATTGTTTATATTGTTTTTCGATTTTATAATAAAGTCCAATTTAACTTCTTGTTCTTCAATTCTATTGCATAAAATATTTGCTTATCGCCTTTTCGATTCGCTGCAAGATCTTCTCAAATAGCAACACTATACGAATTAGTCTGACGAGAAATCGTGGCTGTTTTGCTTTAAAATTTTTCTTTAATCAAAGTAATAATAGTTGACTAAGAATTATTATAAACTGGTCTTGATCTCGTTAAACTTACAAAAATATGTAAAATGAACAGACCGTAAAAACCAATATAAAAATACTTTTCGTTTAGTTGCCCAAGTGTTGACATAAATCTGCATAGATTAACACAAAGTCCATGAACATGATTAGTTGATCCGGTGAAATTTTGAAAATTTACAAACAAATTAGGAATGTTGACGACTGAAAGGAAACAGCAACTAAGAGGCAATTGAAATGGGCTTTTCAGTTCATATTCTTAGTGAATGGATGTAGTACCAGCTGCATATCTAAGAAAAAGGTTTACACAATATGTGTTTAGTTATTGATTAAAAAACCGTATAGCGCTAGAAATAGAAACCAAGATGTATGGAATTTATTAGCTAAAAAATAAAATATTTATGCGTGAGTAAATTTTTGAGTTAATTAAGAGGTGTGGGCTATATACGAAATTTTTTTTATGATACACATGGGCAGCATACGCGCTAACATGGTTAATTGGCTGGCAATGACGCAGAATGAATGAATTATGAGCTACCAGAAAAAATAAGCAGTTGTTTCAAAATACAAAAACAGCCATGAACATAATTATAAGCGCACCCGAATTGACGTATTCTAAATATTTTTGTTATTTTGTGTTAATTAAAATTACGTTTTAGCTTAGTAAAGTGTACAGTTTTAAATTAGTTGGTCTAAAATTTGTAGAAGATACAAAATATTAAAATTTAAAAAAATTTATTTTTATGAAAGTTTAGAAAAAAGGGTTTATATATTTTACAAAATGTTTCAGGATAAATTTTCTTGCGCTAAAATACCCTACGGTCGTGGTACACACTGCCCACCGCTCGCTGTATAGAAAAGGAATATGAGTCGGAAAAGATGAAGAGTATGTTGAAGAAGGAGAGGAGGATAAAGAGAAAGAAGAACAATAAGAAGAGGGACATGGAGGAGCAGAGCAAGAGGTAGAGGAAGCAAGAGATCAAATGTAGTAAAGACAATTTTTTACAGAAAAATGCCTGCTACTTTTTATTAAATAAAAATAACGATATATTATTCTAACTAAATTTAAAAATAGGGGCGAAGAGCTCAAAAGTTCTAGAAAAATCTTTTATAGGAGCGTGTAATTTTTGGGGTATACTGATGACATTGACATCAAAGGGCTAAACGCGCCGTAACTTTTACTGGCTACAATCAAGAATGTGCTGGCATAAGTCAAAGGGATGTAAATTTTTTGGGTTTGTTTTCGAAACCTTATTTTCCAATCCCGGGATGCTTATATTAGTCCCGGGATCTTGGAAATCCATTATTTCAAACAGTTTAGATTGAGTTAAGTGAAGAAATTGCTTGAAAAACTATGTACCCTTAAAATATATAACGCAAAATTAGTTTTAGAAAATGTTTTCTTTTTTTAAAATTAAAGTTATTTCATTAATAACCTAGAAAAATTAAATATGTTACGAAAAATTTTGTTAATGAAAGCCGCATCTCAGCTGAATATGTATTAAATTTTCGTTCAGAAACTTATTCTAAAATATTTATTTTGTATACCAACAATTCAATATTTGATTTTTTATTTATGAAAATTATTAGCGTTTATTTTTTTAAAAAATAGAATAAAATAGAAAATAGAATAGAATAGGAAAATTTCGTAATAAAAACTTTTAATAATTTTCCTATTCTATTCTAATAAAAACTTTTAATAATTTTCCTATTCTATTCTAATAAAAACTTTTAATAATTAATTAAAAATAATTATTAAAAAAAATAAAAACTATAATAATTTTCATAAATAAAAAAGAAAAATTATTATTATTAGCCTTGAGCTCATTTATAGTCATGGCACTTATTATAAAGTATTTTAAAGCATAGTATTGTATGTATTAAATATTGTTGGTTTTTTTTTTCTTCAAATATTTATTAAAATTGCAATTATCTAATGCAAAAATTAAAAAATTTAATAATCAAAAAATGAAAACTTTTGAAACATATTAAAAATTCAAATGAAATCTAAAATTTACAAAATTGGTCTTCACTAAAATATAAAGTACAGATCTTATAGATATTAAGTACTAAAACGTAAATTAGAATAAACAACGCTCACTTTAAGTATAACAATCAATAAAGAAAACAAAGATATTCAAAAATATTGCATATTTCCAAAAAAAATAAAATAATTTGTATAAACAAATCACACATATTTTGGGTTCAATAACAAATTTCCCACCCCGAAAATTCGGCACCCACTAAAACACATGACTCCCGGGATTGCCATCCCTCTTACAAAGATAATTACGTATACGCCATGGGGAGTGCCACAATGAAATAACCGAGAATTATGCTGATTCATTTAGCAATTTGTGATGCTTTAATAGTTTTCAAAATACAATAAACTTACCAATGTAGTTGTATGTTCAAAATTAGTGTCAGAATAATTTCGCTATAAACGATTCATAAATTGGTCAATTGAAAGCGCATTTCCGCTGTGATCACGTGAAAGGAAATTCAGCAAATTAAATTTTCAAATAACAAATTATGATTTCTTCACGGTGAATAAATATTTAAATAATAGTTTATTCTCACCGATGTGCCTTCGTTTTCTCAACATGTGTGCAAATAAATTATAATTATGCGATACGAAATATTTGTTTCGGTATTCTTGTTATAAAACTACATCAGGAAGAGGAAGGTTGAGAAAATGGAACACTGTATGCTTAATATCATTGACAAATAAATTTCAGACTACAATATTTGTTATTAACATTTTTATTTGAGCTAAATTTGACTAAGTTCCCAAAAGAGCTCTAATGCAAATTGATAGAGGGGTCGTGCCTATAATCCGATTTTCAAATTTTTTTGTCAAGCTGTGTTTAAAATTTGGTTCAAGCTTTGTATAGACGTACTCACCATAAATATTAAAGTGGAAATCTAACGCCTAGGTCTGATTTAAGTAAAATTCCGTATACTCATTCCATTTTGTTAAAGCATTGATTTTGTAGAGAATTTAATAAGAATTCAAAATTTATTAAGAATTAAAAATTTGGATAGTAACGCTGTGAAATTTTCAAGCACAAATGAACTCTACAATGCCCCTCAGCTGACTGCTTCGCGTAATCATTGGGCCAGATGGAGGTAGTCACATTGCCTACAGCTTACATCCGCGTTCCAAGTAGTCAGTAGAGTGCTTAACTACACATTGCCTGAGAACTTAGCCACAGATTTTCCGTGAGTCAAAAACGCCAAGGAAACTAAGCTATCTTATAAGAACCCAAAGTAATCGGAATACCCGCGTGACAGTTTTCCGCTTAACGTAAATTAACAGAGGCCTTCTCGGGCGTTTGCCGTTTTCTATAGGTGTTGGTTTATCGAAAAGTCGTGGAGGCAGCAAGCATTTGTGTTGTTTTATGATAAAATATTTTCTTCCGAATCCAGAGTGAAGGCATTGTTGGAAATCGTAACAACTACTGCGGAACCAGTCTTCCTGATATTGCATACAAGGTACTAACTATCGTATTGTGCAAAAGTCTAAAACCTATGCTTATGCTTTTTCAATACTTCAACAGACCTGGTAAGTCTACCATCCAATAGATATTCACTATACACCAAATTCTGAAAAGGACCCATGATAAGAGGAACGACACATAATCTCTTTGCCGATTAGACTTTCCTGAAAATTTTATACGAATTTGAGAAATAAAACAGACCTATACCAACAGCTCCATTCTAATTGGGAAGGGCTTCTCCGAGATATTCGAAACAAAGAAAATCAACCGAGCTGTCATCAAATAAAGAATCGTCTCATCTACGTTTTGGCAGCCACCTTACTGCAACTGGTGTAGCATGACTACACGGCTAAAAATTTTAACCTAAATTTTAAACTTTTCTGAGCTACTTATATGTCCAAAACAAATTTGGTTCGGAATTTAAATTGTGCCAGTTTTCGAGAAAATGGCCGTGAAGAAAAGAGTTTGAATTTTCAATCCGAAATGTCTTAACAATTAAAAAATATAAGAAACCATTGTATCAGTTGCCTGGATTCGAACCGACGCTGCCGCATCAGAGTCGTCTGCCCTACCCACTGAGCTACGGCGTACACAAAACTGTGTTGAGAAAAATTCAATGACTTCAAAAAGCTTTCAGAAATCAATAAAAGAAATTAAAAAAATTTTAGGCGTTTTTTTCAGTTTAATTTTAAATCTAATTCGCAATAAATTCAAAATTGGTGTAGGTAATTGAACGATTTGGAATTTATTACAAAAACGTTTAAAAAATTGCTGAAACCGAGGATTGGTTTAAAATTTAGGCGCAAATTTTTAGCCGTGTAGGATTCCGTAGTTTGTTGTTGTAGTACTTTGTTGTTTGTCCAAAAATTTACTCTGAACAAATTTACTATCTCTAACTCCCTCGCTTCGTCTTTATCATATAATCTCTCTTCTTATTTTCCTCGCTCTTTCCTTTGCTCTTCCTCCTTTTCTTCCACTTATATTCCCGTTACTCTGCTTTTAACTGCCAACCCTTTTCTCCGCATTTTGCTCTTCTTACCCATCTTCCTATACTTGACGTGGCACCTCCCACTTTTCTAAATCATGATCCATATTGATATGTTATATATATATATATATATCCAACTTTCATTAATTTGAATCGTGCACTTTCGAAACTTAATATTTCATAGAAACCGACCATTTTTCCAAAAAGTATATAAATTCTTTGCTGCATCCAATGACCAGATGAACTTACTGTGAAAGATCGGTGATAAGTTTTAGATGCCAATAAAGGACAATGAAACACAAGCACATATAGGCGTGGCACTGCTGGCACTTGGTTCAGCGGAAGGAAATAACCAGCCTCGAATTAAGTATACCCAAGACAACAATCGAAATTTTTAATTAAACAAGTCAGAGCTAGGGTGAAAAATTGTCACTACAAGGAACAGGGGAGGCTTTGAAATTTTTTAGGTATATGCTAACCTAAGCCAGAAAGAGTCAAAATCATGCAGAAGTAACTTTTTGCAAGATTTTAACTTTTATGTTGTTATTGTATAGCGAAGAGAAAGGAGCTCCCAAGGCGAAGAAAATTCACCTTACCTTAGCTAAATCATTTCCTATTACGCATGCCATCCCTCACAAAGTATTCTCAATGAACACCTGCAAAACATTTCGAACATATGCAAATTTATCAATAGCGCTCGCAGCTAACCCCAATCAACATGCCACATTTCGTATTTACTACAGACAACTTCAAAAATGAAAATCCACCGAACGACAGCTTAATAAATGTCTTTGAGGGGGAATAAATGTGTAATGTATATCCTTGGCGCTTTGCCGGCGGTTATGTGCATAAAACCGAATCCGACAACCGACGGTAAATGTGCGTGCATAAATATATACACAAGAGCTTTAATGAAAAAAGCAACAACAAAAGCAAGTGTTCACCCAACTCCCACGAAAAGCGATGTGCCCGCATGTATTTGTTGCCAATTGAAGGCGTTGGCTTTCAACCCCACAAAGCTGGCAGACTGACGGACAAGGATTTATTCAATGTTTGTGTTGTGTGTTGGTGTTGTTGTTCTTGTTATTTTATTACTGTTTTTGGTGCTGGTGTTTCGCACAAGCTCATGAATACATTCGAACTTGTTAACTTTGGCACACCCCGAGCAGTGAAAAGCACTCACATTAAGGCACACAAATAAATATATACATACAGTTATGTTCAATATAATAGTAGTGAAATTAAATTGGATATCGTTCGACGGATTAAAAAGCAGCTGTGTTTTTAATAATTTGCAATAAAAAAGAGGAATTCCATAGCCGAAGACACATAAAAAGAAATTTCAAAGTTTACACAAAGTTCAGGAAAGTTTATTAAATTTTTAAAAACTTCCATCAAAATTGAAATATTTTTGGGCAGAATTTTTTGAAAATTTTTGAGTGTCATAGCTCATACAATTTTGGCACAATAATGTGAAAGTCAGGAGTACCATAAAACTCCTCCTGAGTTTTTAGAACTTTTTTAGTCAAGGAAACCTCCTTTTTCCATACAAAATTAATCTTTTTTCGTGCGTTGTATGGAAGAAATCACTCAACACCCTTGAGGAAAATAGTTTCGAAAATTCAGGTAAATTTTTGAGCGAATTCTAACTTGCACAATGTTGCACTAAAATTGATTGTTCTTCAAAACTGCGTTCTGAAAAGTTTTCTAGAAATTCTCCAAAAAAATTTTAAGATTTCGAAGGCCCTTTTTTTAAGTTTAATTAACCTTCTTGAACTTTGTGTAAACAGTGTCTTGTTATT
The DNA here is from genome assembly GCA_949987695.1 of Merzomyia westermanni. NCBI lineage: Eukaryota > Metazoa > Arthropoda > Insecta > Diptera > Tephritidae > Merzomyia > Merzomyia westermanni. The sequence continues at coordinate 33,501,742 of OX465291.1, read as the reverse complement.
TCGCGGAACGATAAATATTTAAATTTCACTACTATTATATTGAACACAGCTGTACCAGCTGTATCCAGGAACCAAGAAGGTAAACCGAAACGAAAACTGCAACCGTAAATGTTTGAAACCATTTCATAGTTCCAAAGCAAAGCGAAACACGTTTTGTGATTTCAAAACAGAAATAAAAAAACGGAACCAAGCCGGGGATAGGAACCGCTGAAATCCGTTTTGCAAACCAAAAAGGATCAGCCGTGATATTTGCCAATTACAAGCATGTCTTTTTTCTTTATATGAGTTACCTAAGTTTGGCTAGGATGAAGAAGCTCTGTTAGGCGCTGAAATCGCTCCTCGAGAAACTTGGTATAGTGCTGATTTCATAGGGAGCTTGACAGGGTCCAAGCTAAATTACTTCCAATTTGATATAGCAGAAGCAGTGTAGCTGAGTTTAAATTGGAACGCTGACTAATCCTCACTATCCTTCACACAGCTTGTGCCTTCTTTTGTCCAATTTCTCATTCAAAATCCAATCATCTGAAGTAAACGTGTCTACGTTGTTTGTAACTGCAAAATTCTTCCCGATACTAGGACCTGCTGGTCCAGCTCGATTGCTTCGAAGAATTCGGGTCGTAGGTTTTAGTCACCTGGTACGACAGATGTGCCTCAACTGGGCAGAGGGCAAGTCCCCCTACAGAGGTGTCTAAGTGAAGCTAAGCAGTTCGACTGACTGTTTATTGAGAAGGTTCTGGATAACCTATAAAAATGAGAGCTAAATAGATGAGCTGAGTTGAGCACCACTAGCTCTTGAATGTGCTACAAGCAGACAGAAAATAAAATTCAGAATTCCCTAAAGTTCAGCTCCACCGTAGATGGTACAGCATTAATTTGACATATCGCCAACAAATACTTATCGATTTTTATCTTCCAACATAGATCGATTTGCAAAGAAGTTTACTTGTCCAAAAGTCGAGATTCTTCCATCAATCCTTCGATGATATGTAAGTTATAAAGTGCTAAACGTTCAAACGAATTGGAAACGACTTCCGCTTGGCAAGCTATATACTGCCCTTGTGGCATACTCCGAATTTTTGGAGGGCATCATGTTTCCTTGATTCCTACGTAAAGGAGTGCTTCGCTCTAAAACAAGAAATGAGCTCTCCTTCTGCGCCCCTTTCGATGGCATTTCAGGACTGCGGATACCAAGTAAATGTGTATACCTCTCGTAGTCTTATCATAGACCTGCAATAGTAAATTTTGCCCACAATGCCCAGCAGTCATGTAATATTCCGAATTCCATATATGATGGACAGTTTCCTGTACGAGAAGCTGAGCGAAGTCCATCCAAAGCCTTCCGTTGCACGATTTCTTACTTTTATTCTACTGACTCGACCCCACCCAATGTGACCGTAATAGGGCAGACTCTTAACTCAAGAGAATAAAATCTCCTTCATCAAATCGAATTTCTTTATCTTTTTATTACAAAACCCGAAACCTGTACGAAATCGGAAAGATATTGTAGAGCGAAACCAAACAAAAAAACTGAAAAACTTTGCGAAATTGAGCTGTAGCGGTAATACTTTGCAGAACTGAGTTGAAACCGAAAAAGCTTTGCTCACCCGAAACCGACAATTTTTTTTTGCATCGGTTGAACTCCATGCCCGAAATCCACTTTAATGAAAGCATTAGTGTATATTTGTAGCATACTTTGTGGGGTTGTTGGGCGGCTTCCTGTCGCTCAGCTCAAATATTTCACAAACAAGTCAGTGCCGTCGAATTTTCCTTCTTTTCATTGGAGGCTGCTCATATTTTGTATGCTCCGCCACTGTTTTAACTTTGCACGTGCAACATTTTTGAGATCATCAAATGGAATGTGCGATAGCTGTGCGTTTCCCGTCACTTTTGCATGTCTCCAACGGAAATGTGGCTACATGGGGGGCTTTTCCGCCACCTCACTCAATAATTTTTTTTTTCTTGTATCTACTATTACTACTACTCTTATTGTGCTTTCGACATTTATTAGGATTCCTATTTAGCTTTGGTGCGTCCATGCCTCACTAACCATTGTGTGTTTGTGTACTGTTTGAAAGGAAATTTGCTGTTTGTGTGGGCGGTATTGGGTTGAGTAAAGAGTAACTGGATTTGTGATGTATTTATTGCGGAATGGCAAGTATTAAGGGTTCGCGACAGAAATTTAATAAAACGAGTTGACTTTTAAGAGGTTTCACATAACAAATTAAAGTAGTTCTGCTATAGCATGGTTTTTTTTTTTTTCAAACGAAATCTTATCTAACATTTTTGAAGCGGTAGTATTTGAAGAGTTCGATATGTTACAAATATAAAACAATAATATATCGACTGCTGAGTGGAAGATCACCCTATTTCAAAATCTTTTTCAAAAACGCCCCATATCAAAATTTGTTTCAATAATGCCCTATATCAACATTTTTTCAACAACGCTCTATCTCAGCTAAAAATGTATTGAATTTTCGTTCAGATATGGCGTTTTTGAAACTCATTTTGAGATAAGGCCAAATTTTGAATTTGAGCCAAATTTGGAAATAGGACGTTATTGAAAAAAATTTTGAGGTGGGGTGTTCTTCAAGGAAATTCTGAGATAGGTCTACTCAGCAGTCGATATGATATTTGAAGAGCCTTTTATGACTACATATGATAAAAATCAGAGCCGTAAGCCAAAAGTATAAATTTAATTCCAATTCCTTAAGCCGCACACAATGAGCCAACATCTTCCCACTGAGACACGATCCCCTCTGTCTCAACTGGGGTCAGACCATTGTAATGGGTTAAGCTGCTACTTATCCAAACTAACCATAGATATACTATGTTCACCAATTTTTATGGAAGTGAATATATAACATCAGGAATAATCGCTTCCTAGTATAGCAGGGATATATAGAATTTGCGAGTTCAAATATGAGCGGTACCACTGCTACTTAGAATTTATTAGAAACGTTAGAATATTTTTCTTTTTTTCGCATTTTTCTTACAATGGCACTTTGGAAGCGAAATACATTTGAAGTATATAATTATTTTTGGCAGAGATATTGTGCACTAAATTCGTCTTAGATCCTTTTAAAAGTCGTGGACATAAAAGTGGGCGTGATTTTTATTCACTGCCTCATTTCTTGCAATTTTGTTGTGATTTGGTTGATTGGATGCCACCAAGGCGAATTTATGGCATGGCAAATTCGTTGACGGACACACACACATTTCATGTATTTAATTTTAGCTTTGGCGGCTTAAGGCGAATTCCCTTAGCGGGGATATCATAAAAACCAGTGTCCCCAGGTTAGCCTTTTCGAGGTTAGATTTAGCGCTTTTTGTCGTTTAGCCTCATAATTTGTGTTTTACCTTCGTGGCTTTTTTCTAGCCCCTTTTTAATCCAAACCTTTTCTGGTCCCAACACCATATTTTTCATACAACTTCGAGGAATATATAAAACTAGAGGGACCGGCAAACTTTGTCCTGCCCAGATATTTACCTGAATGGATCTAAAAATATTGGCTTTTCCTATCCCTATCATTATCTCTATCACTATCCCTATCCCTATCCCTATAGATGTAACTATTTCACACACACACAATTCCACTTCACCATCGATTATAAAAATTCGCACCATATTAAATGTATGGGAAAATAAAATTTTTTTTTTCAGGAAATTTTATTGGGTATTCTCCTATTCTGGTCAGAGAACAATCCAAATTAGTGTCAATCATCCAAATCGGTGCTGGCGTTCTTGAGTTATGAGCTTTGGAACTAACGTCACTTTCTTATACAAGGTGGCGCAAAAGTAAGCTTCCGATGTTCAGCATATCGGTTGTGGCACGTGCAGTGTGTGCTGTTGGACCGTCTTGTTGGAACCACATGTTTTCCAATCCCAATTCATCAAGTTGCGGCAAAAACAACTCCTTGATCATTGCTCTGTAGCGCTCACCATTCACAGTAACCGTTTGGCCCCGACCGATTATTGGTCAAATAAATAGTCAGCAATATTCCGCGTTCTGGAGCAGTGTAGCGTAACATTGTTTATTAACGTGTATTTCGCATGTGTTTACTACACAAATGTCAAAACAGAACTGACTTTAGGTGCCAATCGCAAAATTTATAGCATTTTCTGATAGGATTAGATTAAAGTTGAATGAAGGAAGTATTGATGATGAAATACAGAAAATTTTTCGTAAAAATTGTCAACTATTTTTAATGGAGTTGATAATCCAATTGCGACATCGCCTACCTGATTATATGAACTCTTTACAAAATATACATTTTTTTTCAGTTGATAATTCTTTGAAAGTTACAAAGCCGGATGTATTTTTTCACTTTCAAGAAGAAAAGTCTAGGTATTCTCCAAGTCAAGTAGCATTGATTAAGCTGCAGTGGCGAAAGCTAATAACCGTTCAGTGGACAAGTGTGACCTCTACTTTTGAATTTTGGGCGAAAGTCCGAGAACATAAAAATTCATTAAACGAACCCCCTTTCTTAGAACTGGTCGAATTCGTATTTAGCTTTTTGGTATTACCTTTCAGTAATGCGGCGGTTGAAAGAATTCTTAGTGCCATGAACATTTTAAAAACTAAGTTAAGGATCAGATTAGAACGAAGAAAGACACTGAAGATGGCACAACGCCGAAACCGGTTTGTCTCTAAACCAAAATTCACAAGGGATGACGGAAAATTGTTCCAGAAACATTCAGATCAGATTAAAAATTCAAATGCTCAGCTCGCTGCTTAATATTAGATGTTCGTTAAAACGCTTCTCCAAATGTTGCACTGATTTTGAAATTACCGATGGTCTCATCTCAATGATAAATACACAAACTTTGTACGCAGACTCAAGCTCTTCTGATTCATCAGACGAATAAAATATTATATAATTAATTAGTTTGTAGTGATTTTCTATAGTATGTATTTCTTTGAAAAAATTCCTAGTCAAGGAAAATGTACCTGATATGTGTCTTTACGTTATGTCTACAGATTTATATACAAATAGTTTAAACTAAAATAAATGGATTTCGTAAACAAATTTCTGACTTTTTTTTAGCTTATTTATTTCTTAATTTTAGCCTTTTCTTACCTTTTTTTTTGCCGATTTCGCCTCTTTTTTTTCTGTCACCTGGTCACACTGATAAAAACTATGGGCACTGGCTTCTTCTGTCAAATTAAAAAATGTCGATGCAATGTGGCATGAGAAGCAGCCAAAGCAAAAACAAAACACATGAAATGTGTGTGTGTATACAGCAACGAATTCGGCGTGCTTTCACCTGTGTAATATCGCCACGTGCCGCCTTCTCCTGAATTTTTTTTGTTTTGACAGACGAAGCCACTGCTCATATGTTTTTATAATATCACCTGTAAGTGAATTCATCGTGTATACCACAATTTCAATTAAACATAAAACTTCAACGCCTGAGTGGAAGATCACCCGTTTTTAATATATTTTTCAAAAGCACCATGTTTCAAAACTTGTGCAATAAACACCCCATTCAGTATTCGATTCAAAAACGCCTTACCCAGCAAAAGTTTAATATATTTTTGGTTTAGCTGGTATAAAGCGTTGATTTAAAAATGTTTAGAAATTGGGTGATCTTCCACGCAGACGTCGACTTGGTCATTATAGATGTACTGAACAACAAATGCTTTCGCGCTGTTGAATATAGTCCCATCATCATCAAAAAGGGAGCTAAAACTGACATGGAGACAATGGCGACGAAGTCCTTTTTATGGGCGCTCTATGGGGTATTTTTGAGAAAAGTTGTCCCACAACCAAATTTCTCAGCAACGGTTGAAGCTAGAAGCGGCCGCCGTGGTGTGAAGGTAGTGTTGCCGGCCTACCACACCGAAGGTCCATGGTTAGAGCCCTGGTACAGGTAACATTAAAAGTGATTTGAAAAAAGTTTTTCAAAACGGGATCGCCCCTCGGCAGTGGTTTGGCAAACTCTCCGAGTGTATTTCTGCCATGACAGGCTTCTCAGCAAAAATTCGTCTCCTTTGTAGATGCCGTTCGGAGTCGGCAAAAAACTGTAGGTCCCACCAATTTGTAGGGAAAATTCAAATCGGCACACCACAAATTGGAAGAGAAGCTTGGCGCAAAAATCTCTTAGGAGGTTTATGATGATATACCTGTTGTTTATCGCGCCATAGAGAGAGAGAGGTTGAAGCTAGAACCATCAGACAAAAAGTATTTGAAAGCTTGATCTCCTGCGCAAATGGAAAAATCAGATATCGGTAAAAAATACAAAGCCAAGTATTGAACTTTTTTTTGAAAAATATCAATTTGCGTTTTTTTTGTCGTTTTTTGAGTAAAAGAAACAAAGCAAATGCTTCTTTAAAAAAAAAGAAATAAATAAAAATTATTATAGATTTTGAGGTACTTAATTCGAGCATGTATGGACAAGTATAGGTCACAACAGAAATTTTCACGGTAAACACCTTTAAAAATTATACATTTTGGTCTCCGGTGCAACTCGCACGAAGGAGAATCGCGAAAATTAAATGTATAGAAAATTCTAGTCGTTTTTTCATCAAAATGTTTTGATTGTTGGACAACTTTTCTTTAGATAAGAGTTTCAGTTGCATGTGCCAATTTTTTTGGATTCTAACAACTCCGAGAATTCTGAGATTATTCCCGTTGTTTATTTAGTTTTGGTCGAAAAAAGTAAAGAAATTATTTGAGAAACTATCTGAACTTGAAATATATAACAAGTAATATAGTTTGTAATGTTTTCACATTTAAGACGACAGTTATGTCACTAAAGCCCAAGCAAAATTAAGTAGCCGCAACATTTTGTTTTCCAAAAGTTTAGAATTTTCTAATGACGTTTTTTATGCAATTTTTAAAATGTATTATCTTGATAAACGCTATGCTTGGGAAAAATGTGTTTTAATTAGACCTTTTAAATAATGATTACTAATCGTAATGACTATCGGTTTGATAAATTAGTGTCTTGAGAATCCACTTAATGATTGATTGCCAATTACTTTCAATGATTATGTTCGAAGTAATTAAAAAAATAATCCAAAAAAATCAAAAATAATCAAAAGAAGTTGCTTTGATTACTTTTGATATTTTTTTTTGATTTTTTCTAATCGTAATAAATTTCTTTGAAACAATTAAAATAATCATTACTAATTAAAAAATACGTCTAAGTAATTGAATACTAATTACTAATCAAATTTAACAGGTCTGGTTTTAATGTTTTTGTGAAAAAATTTTTGTATTTTCAGGCCTATAAATTTTTAGGCCTATAAATCGTAAAACTGAAGACCACATCAGGCTGAAGGTAAATATCTAAAAGTCCACTAGAAGATGAACGTATCCTTAACGCAAGCCCTCAGCAGGGTTCGAGGGTATACATGTTTTCAAATTAATTATTTAAACAGCACATAAGTCTATAAGTAAGTATTTCTGCGTTAATCCATTATACTGAATTTACTCGTACTTATTCAAATTTGCTTGGCAATTAAATGCTAAGAATTCTATTTACCTACAATGACAATTTGTTTTCGTAACGTCAGGAGACATTTGTTGACAATCCTTCAGACTACAAAGTTTAATAACGAACATAGGATATACAAGTGGCATGGCAGGAGTAAGCAAAGACGCCCACAGGCTAACCAGAGCGTCTATTGTGAATCCCGGGTGTGTTTGATATGTTACTCACAAATATACCCTGCAATGGTAAACCAAACTAGTTAGAAAAAATTCTAGTTTACAAATGTAATTTACCAACTCAACTCAAACTAGTCCGAAAACGAAAAAATCTGAAACAAGAAAACTACAAAACTTTTACAGAATACTGGAGTGCTCAGATTTGCCAAAAACCCAGTAGATACCACTTTTTAATTTTGATATTTTCAGCAGAGCTCAAACCTGTGACCTCTCCCATGAGCAGCGCGTGCTCATCCACCGGAAGCACTTAAATTATTTTCACTAAGCAGTTAGCGCCCAAATTGAATTATACTTTTTTTTGGCGCTTTTGGACTAGTTTGAGCCTGGTATATTTTATGCATGCAGGGTACATAAACATTCTTTGTACTGTATCTGTGTGCGTGTTTCTCGTCACCGCCCTCAACATTTGTTTGCATAGTTTGATGAGTTTTATCGATTCGCATACAAATTATATGCACGATAAAAGTTCCCATCATTCTTACTTACTTCTATTCGTATTTCTGGTTTTTATTCATTCATGCGCCAGTCGCCTTAGATGGCTTTGACGATGAAAAAGGGGATGGAACGTTTTGCAAAGGCTTGGTATTAATATTTACCAATGCGTTGAACACTTGTTATTGTATTTTAATTAAGTTAATTGGTGAGATTTCGTGTCCCTAGTTGATTTATTACTAAGCAAATTTGTGACTAAGAGCAGGTTTATTCCCAATCTGGGGATGGACACGATAAGAGTGCTAGTTGGACCTTGTGTGGCCCCTAGCTGGATGCATGAGTTCGCGCTTCATACCACTACAGCCATAATGAGAGATGTACATATATAACGTGATCTTTCTTCGTCGAGAGTGGACTACTTAGCAAGAAGCAGCATTTGGTGCGTGTCGGTTCTCTTATCATGGTTTATCTATATGATATGGCTTAGCGTGAAGAGCTGGCACATAGTAGATTAGATTTGTGGGCGCACTTGCAAAGCCAAATCCGCTATCTGGCAATGGGCACATTTTTTCAGCTACCTCGTAGCTCGGCACGTTGTCTATCATTTCTGAACCGGGACATTGCCATTCTGGCTTCATCATAGTTGGGTAGTTTCCTCCTTTTGATGGTCAAAGATGGTAGTATAGGGTTTCAACGTTTCCTAAGCTATTTAGAATTAAGGAGAAGTGCTTCCTCTACAACTTAAGTACTTCGGTTACTAGGTCTGCACTATTATTTGGAGGCTGAGTTTCCTGTCAGGTGCTTTATGTACAGTGTTACTATGGTGGGGAATTGAATATGTACTCGAACAGCCAAGTGGATATTAAGCCTCGGAACTCAACGTTGTCTTGGAATGCCCGATCTCTCTCTCTCGCTTTGATATCTTGGCCAGATTGGAACTTGTTGGGCTATAGAGAATTTGGAGTTTCGCTGGCCATCTGTTGTCTGCCCTTGAATAGATGGGCCGCCGGTCAGCTACTGCCCAATTGGAGCACAGCCGGTGCTTCTCAACATATTGCAAACTTGCACTTCGGTATTTGATTATTCGGTTCTCTAGAGAACAAGTCTGTATTCTTGTCGTTTCGAGGTAGCACCGCATTCGTTTTTTCAGAGCCACAGCGACGTTCCTCTTCGTACCAATTGTCCTTCCAGATTGAGAGGCTTGATGAACTTTTATCGCCCAACGCCATTTAAACAAAATTTCATTAAGCAGCTTGCCATTAATTTTCTCACAGATGTAGGTACTTATAAGCTTTTACCGATGCACTTGTAAGCCAATATTTGCCCATGTGTGACAAAAAGTAAAAACTAAGTAAACGAACATTTCATTTGATAACTCAGATTTTGAACAATTGCTCGCTGTGTGGCTGAGCATACAAAAATGCAAAGTCTCTGTTTGCTAATTTCCGCTTGCTTCGCCCACAAAAACCACTTTAAATTGTGCGCACATTGTTGTAATTGCTCATTGAAGTGCAAAAAAAAATATCAATTATTACATAAGCATTACACGCTTACGCGGCCTTACACCGTCCATAAAAACTAAGGAAAAGGACCAAACGTTATATACCCAGCTGTGGGTCTAAAATATGGGCGAAGTATGGTATGTTTGTCATAAAATCGACGATCCGTGGTGGGCTCGATGTAGTCTCAAAAAACCAGATCTGTTAAATAATGATTACTAATCGCAATGATTACCGGATTGATTAATTATTTTCTTCAGAATCCATTTAATGATAGATTACCATTACTTTCATGATTTTAATGATCCTTTTTCAATTCATCCAAAGAAAAATTCAAAGAAAATCATGATTTTTTACGATTTAATAAAATAATAAAATTTAATAAAATAAGTATTTTTGATTACTTTTGATTTTTTCGATAATTTTTTATTTTTTTTTGGTTTTTTTCAGTATTGTTGTCGAAGCACATAAATATACACATCAACAATACTAAAAAAAAAACAAAACAACTTTCTGATAATTTTTTTTTTTTATTAAAATTTTTTTTTTCTAATCGTAATCAATTAATAATTGCCCTTTCTTGAAAAACAATTAAAATAATCATTACCAATGTAGAAGCAGATAAATATACACATCAACAATACTAAAAAACAAAAAAAAAAAAAACACTTTCTGATAAATTTTTATTTTTATTAAAATTTTTTTTTTTTTTCTAATCGTAATCAATTAATAATTGCCTTTTGTTGAAAAACAATTAAAATAATCATTACCAGCCGTCTAATTAATTGTTTACTGATTACTAATCAAATTAAAACCGTTCATATGATAGTCGGGATCGTATTGGACGGATATCGAAAAAAGCAGATCTAAAGCTCCAGCTTACCCTATAAGAGTTCCAGGTACCTTTCTCAAATTATAACTGCTCTCATTTCTAGCTTTCTAGAGTTAATTTTCAATGTAATTGGCTTCGACATGGAGTGTTCCAGGTGCAGCGTGGTGACGCTTTTTACACTGTCAAATTTCTTTTGAAGCACGCACTAACAGAGAAGACAAGAATATTTGATGTCAACCATGAAATCGCTCCTGGGACAGTCGAGCTTTTGCCAGATGGTGCTGGTGCTGGAATGTACGGGTCCACATTTGGTAAAGGACGGTCTTAATCATCAACACATCCCTCCCTTCGAAGTCTTATATAAAAAAAGGGGCATGGTTATCATCCGATTTCAGACATCTTAAAAAGCAACTTTTATTAATTCAGTACTATTTAAGTAATGAAGTATACTTTCAGTTGGCTTTAGAGGGGAGATTCTAGAATAAATAAAACTGCGTGTCTCCGTTGAAACATCCTTTTCGATCAATTGCTTTCCTTTAAACAAATTTTGAGAATTTTTTTTTCAATTTTCTGGGACCGTATTACGACATAAATCGTTTTTTAAGTCACAATAACTTTAAAATTGTCCAACTTTTTAAAAGGGTAATAATGCATAACGGACCGCTACTTCGAGCCAATTGCTCACGTATGCCTTCATTCCGTATTATGGGCTTAGAGCTATTGTGATTTAAAAATTCGCTTTCGATCACGAAACGTATAACGTTATTAACATTCATCAAGGTCTTCTGACGGAAATCTAAGGAAACGCACAGTTTCAACACGGTTGGACCAGAGTGATATTGGTGTTAGGGGAGTAGGTTCAATTGAACAGGAAAAGAGATGTTTAGTATCATGAGGGGACATACCACATGCTAGGCAAGTACTCGGTGCGGTGGGGCTTAGGCTGGATAAGTAAGAGTTTAACCTATTAAAATATCCAGAACAAAGTTGCGCTCCTCTTCAGCTATTTCAGGTAACAAGATTCCGTACCCGAGATCTGCGGGATCTGTCTATCTGTCTTTGAGGCTATTGCGATGGCATAATTAGTGAAAATGCAGCCGTTATCAAACGTCAAGCTCGAGATTTTGGGGTAGTTGGCAGTAGGTAGAGGTACTCCATCTACGTGAACGTTTTACATCTTCGCGATCCACGTCGTAAAAAGAGTAGTCGTCGATTTAGTCGGAGACAGGGTCAGATTTCGCTCGGTGGATTCGGAACCTTTATGCTGCGTTATAATATCCTGTGTTTTCGTACAGGATGGTATAATAATAAGATCACTTGCTATCGAACTCAATAATTTCAGACAGTTGGCCGCATTACACCATGCAACATGTGTGCGCTATTTAGCGAATGGCGCCGACTGTGTGTATATCAACAATTGTTTTAGTGTACTTGAGTTTCTTTTTTTTTTTTTTGTTTTTCGTTTACGAGTAATCATAAAACCTCAGCGAAACTCACCTCATTTCATCACACCTCTCGCCTACTCAACGTTTTCCAACCCCTGCTGCAATTTTCATCCCTTTTTGGCTCGCCATTTCAATCAGCCATAATCATGCGATATGTGTGTTTGTAATTCATTGCAAATAGCCCACAAATGTTCTGTGTAAATTCAATGAATTTCTCATCAAACTGTCGAAATATTTTGCGCATTTGTTGCGTGAAGTTGTTGGCACTCATTTGTGTTGATGAGGTTTCCCATTGGTCGCGGCGCTACGTCTGGCAACTGATTGTCTGATTTGTTTGCAATACTATTGCAGTTGTTGTTGTTTGTGTGCAGTTTTGAACAGGTATATGTGTTCTTTGTTTTGTATTTCATTCATGCAGCTGCATTGTTCTTCCCTGCTTGCTTATTCTTTCAGCTTTTCAGTTAGCACACACAAACCGTCTGTGTCCTTAGCAGCGTTGCCAATTCAAGTCACACAATGACAAATATTAACTATTTCAATGAAGAATTTGCATTGAAATTATTGAATGTTTGCACCATAGATGGGCATTTTGTAATACGAAAAAAAAGAAATCGACAGCGTTATCTCGTAAATGATGTACAAAAATAGTGTTTAAAATTTCAAAAGGATCGGTGCAGTAGTCTTGGAGTTATCAGGGGCACCGACTTTGAAAACGTGAGTTGTGGGAAAAACGCTTTAAAGTTTTAAACACAAAAAAATCCAGTTCAGTTCAGGTATAGGTACAAAAATCCGGCAGGTATAAAAATACTCATAACTTCGTCAATTTTGCTTCAATTGACTTGAAATTTTTCAGATATTACGGCATCAATTTCGAAAATAAAAAAAAAATGCAAAAAAAAAAATATCTAATACCTCATTGACAGAAGCAGCTAAAAAATATGAAAAGTATGGTTTCTGTATTGAACTGATCCTTCTATAAAGAATGTTTGCGAGTTTTTTGAAAGTCGACTGGTAATAATTGGCCTCCTCATTTTCGCTGTGAAAAACTTCGATTTGGGATTGCAAAATAATAACTATATCTTTGGAATATTTCAAAAGCTGGTTGCGAATTACAATAGCATGCAATGCAAATGAAATAAACGAAAGAAATAACTACAGCTTATATCCCTTAAACAAGTAGAATGACGAAAATTGGTACTAGGCATATTATTGTTGTAGGAAGTATACCCAGTGCACTGTCGACGAAGCGCACTTTTTCATAAAAGTTGACTGGGAATGAGAAAGAAGGAAAGAAAAATTTGACTTTTAAGTACCTCAGCTAAATAAGTTTAAATTGGTAGGTCTGACCTAGTCGTCCGGATGAGGTTTTTGATACATTTTAGAGACAGCGCGCGGTACTTTTGATACAGTAAAAAAAATCGCATAGCCCAATGATTTTTAGAATTTTATTCATATTTTTAGTAGTTCTCGATTGAAGCAATTAAAAAAAGTTCTAATCTCTAAAAACTCAGGGGAAAATATTTCCCAACTTTTTGAGATAAAAACAGAGAAGTCAGTTAGTTCCAGTATCATCTTTACATAAATTAGATATTAATATTAATATTTTTTTAATCAATTGGAAAATAGTCGTTAAAAATTGAAAGTAATGGTAATCAATCATTAAATGCATTGTCAAGAAAATAATTAATCAAACGGGTATCTATTACGATTAGTAATCATTATTTAACAGGTCTGGTTTAAAGTTAAGAATACATTGGCCCTTAATCATACTTTCCTTAGCACGTGTTTTAATTAAAATCTTTACTTAACTTAAAAAGTGATTTAAGATGTTGGTCACACTAAACAAAGATTTTAGCTAAAATGAAATGTAACAGGGTCCCTTTATGAAAATAAATTTAATTGTTGGTGGTATGAAGAAATTGTTTGTGTTTTGCAAGGTCACCCTGTGTCAGCTATTTTATTCACAAACCATAGTTTACTATGGTATGGTATGGCATATTTCTTGGAGTAAACAATATCACAAACACAACCATAGACACATACTGTGATTTTAAAATGTTAAAATGAGGGTTTCGTCGTTTCAAAATTAAACATAAAATGTATTTTAAGTTGACTATGACAGACATGAAATGATGTTTGTTTTAGAATCATATTTAAGTAGATAAAACTCTATTTAAACTTGACTATGACTACGGGCCATTGTATCTCATCACAAGCCGAATCAAACAATAATAAAAATAACTATTAAAAAAATAAAAAAACCATATTAATTTTCATAAATAAAAAAAGAAAAGTTATTGTTATTGGCCTTGAGCTCGTTTATAGTACTTTGCAAATGTACAGGCCGTAAAAACAACAATTCAATTCAATTGAATTGAATTGAATTGTTGGTATACAAAATAATTTTTAGAATATATTTATGTCAATCTGACTACATGTTCGTTACTCAATAATTGTTGAACGGAATTGAATACAGTTTTTGAGTAGTCACGGCATCTAGTCAATAAAATTTAAGTTAGCTGTTAGGTTTTGCACTAACTTCTTTTGACAGTATGCCCTCTCAACAAACAACAGAAATTTTACGCACAGTTGCATTAACATTTTGTTGTCGTTGTAGTTGTTGTTTTACAAATGTACAAAATTGCAGAAATACAGACAGTTGTACTTGTAATCAGACATATGTATGAAAATATATATAAACCTTGGTACAATAGGCAAGTATTAAGTCATGTACAAATGCAGCCAAACAAATAAAATCATGTTTAAATATTTCAATTTGAATTTTAGTGTTTTTCGTACCACTCGAGCATTTTTGCTGGCAGCTGTTTGATTGTTTACAAGCTGTGAACCACGACAACTACAAAATCCACAATAATAGATAACAAAGAAATAATTGAATGGCATTGTACTAAGCGGATATATTAAATTAAAATGGATTAAAAATGGGAGTTGCAAGATCTAAATAAAAATTTACCAAGAAAACAAGCAAAATTTGTACAGATGCGGTCTTGCTCCTGGCAACTACCATCTTACAGTAGACTACTGTCACTTTCTCTGTATAAATTGCCCGAAACTAGATATTCTACAGCGGATTGTGGGGTAATTTAGCACTAAGCGAGAGTTAAACCATTTGACGACAGTACTAGTTCTAGCTCAATAGCCAAGAAATGCTTTCCATTGCCGCCCAATGCATTACTTCGCAACTCTTGCTCAAACGGCTCACGTGCGAGCAGTTCGAAGGTTTCCATTTCGAATAGTTTTTTGGGTAATTCTTAGTTCTGGTGGTATATGACTGATCATCGATGTCTTTTAACTATTTTAATCATTTTAGTTCTATAAAAAAGACTAACTAAAAGAGGATGGCAGTTACTGTCACCTCATAGGATATCTCCATGTGCCGTATACAAGAGGTGGTTGGAAGTTAATAATTGGGTCGAGATCTGATAGAGGTATTCACCGACTAAGTATGGCGATGATTTAGAGCCCGGCCGTGTTTACACGAATCTCGCCATAGTGCTTACGGATATGAATCCTTATATCCCTAGATGATGGATCTTTGTCCAACAGATCTTTGGCAATAATAATTGACTTGAAATTAAATTGGGAAGGCTGCATCGAGCAGCGGGTGTGGGGAAAGCTCTTCGGAAGAACTCCAATCTCAAAACCGTACAAAAGGTTCAGCACACTGCCAGTGTTAACTCCACCGGAGCTTGTCGCACTTGCCGGGATACAATTATTACCGAAATAAGTTATTATACTCTCAGACTGACGTTTGAGAGCAGTGTGGCTGCTATCCTTCCAAGCAGATATGATTGAAAGAGGGGTACGATTGCATTTGAAATCGGAATGCAAATCTACAACGGCGGCTCAAGTATGGATTCAGTTGTGGGGGACGGAACAGTCTGGGAGCCTTTTGGATATTTTTTCGTGATTCAGCCTCTCGTCGCATTGCAGTATGTTTCAAGCAGAAGTTGTTGTGATTGTGGGTATCAAGAGCTGGCATGTAGGGGCTCATCAGAAGGAAATAAGGGAACAACTGCACAGCACAAGAGAGACGCATGCGGGAAAAATGGGCACTTCGCATTATGATCACTATGGAAGTTGAAAAACAAAAGCTTCCAAGGATACCACTAAGTATTTCCTGTGTAAACACATCTAAAAACCCTTTAGGATCACCTATTTGGATAATTGGGGGTGGTATCTGAAATAAAGACTCCAAATATCATTCTGTTTATCAACAACTCTGGTTGGTTGTAACAAACATCCGCATTACACTCGGCAGGTACGTTGAATTCTTGATGGCCTCAAGACGGCTTCGAATAATAAGCGAACAATATAAGCAAAAGAATGCCAGCTGCTGGCTAGAAGACTCCACCGGGACGGCGGCACTATGGTTCCTGCCTGGAAGCAAAGTCGTTACTGCAAGGAAAGGAAGCTGGGCGGGATACGTCTAGGCCCAACTCCAACATGCGGCGATAATAAACCAACACTCCCAGCAACAGCATAGAGTAGTTTCAAAACAAGTTAAATGATATCGAGGACACAGCCCGGGAAATTGGTGGATCGGTAATCATTGCTGGCGACTTTAACTCAAGAGCCATCGAGTGGGGAATGTCAACAATGAACCCAAGAGGACGACGAGTTCTGGACATGGCGCCCAGGCTGGGACTACGGGTCATTAACTCAGGAACATCAACAACTTTCAGGAGACCAGGCTTCGAAGAAACAATACCAGCTATCTAACAAAAGTGGAAAGTTCTTGAAGATTTCACTGGTAGTGACCACCAATATATATCCTTTGAAGTAGGCCACCAAGAAGCGCCTAGGC
Source organism: Merzomyia westermanni (assembly GCA_949987695.1). Lineage (NCBI taxonomy): Eukaryota > Metazoa > Arthropoda > Insecta > Diptera > Tephritidae > Merzomyia > Merzomyia westermanni. The sequence continues at coordinate 33,485,032 of OX465291.1, read as the reverse complement.
CCATGGGAATTGGGATACAAGATAGTACCGAAGAAGATTAGGGCCAGAGAGCAAACGTAATGAATAACATATTGAACGCACTTTCAGGGAAGTCAGTGAAGATCGGATCAACATGCCCGAAGAACCTACAGCATTTACCACAGAGGAACTGCAAGCCGCAACACGATGCTTGAAGAAGTATAAGGCCCCAGGTACGGAAGGCATTCCAGCAGAAGCCATCAAATAGCAAAAATGTGCCTTGAAGCCCTACTGGATATATATGTATAATACATGCCTTAGGAACGGATTATTCCCGGGAATATGGAAGATGCTGTAGTTGGTACTAATAGGCAAGGGCAAAGGAGACACAAACTCGCCATCTGAGTACCGGCCATTAAGCATGCTTGATACAGCAGGGCAACTTTTTGAAAGGCTACTAAAACCAGGTACTACAGTCGCCATAAAGCGAGCAGGAGGACTAACGCCCAGGCAGCACGGTTTCAGGCCTGAAACGAGCAGTCATTACGGTCCGGAAAACAGAAGAAGTACGCAGGAAGCTCAATAAGGTTATGATACGCACAAAGGAGTGGCTTGACTTGCGTGGCCTCCAACTGGTGGCAGAAAAACTGAGCTGATACTCTTAACAAAAAAATACATACCGTTAGAGGTTGGTTTCAGAACCCTTTTCCGGATATTGACCATCGACAGTAGGTAACTATTTAGGCGTAAAATAAGATTCCCGACTAACATACTGGGCACAAATTCACGTTATCTGCTACCGTGCATTAGGAAGTTTTCCGTAGAAAAAAACAAAAAGTTGTCCATTTCGCTGTTAGTTTTTTTTCTCGATTTTAAGGCCTTAAAGCAGTAGAAAGTGTGATCCTTCATTAGTTAACATGGGAAATAAGTGGTTTACAGAAAATCAGCTCAGAATCTCTGGTAAAGTGAAGGGGCCTGACTCAAATCGGGATAATATTTTCGAGAGAGGAGAGCAAAAGTGTCCTTGGCAGTTTGTAGCCAATTAAACAAGAAAACAGAAGCTGGTATCCCTTTTTCCTATTCGAATGTGTAGATCCTTCTCCGCCATTGCTAAGATTAGTTAATTTTCATGATTCTTCCATTACCAAAAACAACATGTGAACCACGAAGTCAAAACATTTATACACAAAGAAATAGAAAAGTCATCACGTGGGCAACAACTACAATGAACCAGGGTAATAACTCTTGGGTGAACAAGAAAATCTGCTGGAAAAAACATTAATGGGTGTTGAATTTTGGTCAAAACGATGAAGTAATGCCATTAATTTTTGTAAACATTCGCAAATAAAATTAAATAAAAGGGGGAGTCGAGGAAGCGCGACCGCTGCTGCGTAAGGATTCATGAAGAAGAGACGAGCTTGGTTGAGCAAATGACGTTACGCACTATCAATCTTGATGAGAATGTTGTGATTTTCGCTGATTTTTGTGCTTTTAAGTAAAATTGAAAGAGGGTTACATTGTCTAGCCGAGCACAGCACAATGATGAGTTTGGTAGGAAGACGAGTTGAAACAGTTGTTTATCACCCTTAGCTGCCAGCTTATGGCTGTACGATGTTCATTTGTGAACACGTGTACATTGTGAGCAAGTGACAGAAATTTTACGGTATTATGCTTGATGAGTGATAAGGGTAAGAGGGTGCGAGAGTGCGATATGACAACGCAGTTGAACTGAGTGGGTGGTTATGGTACAAAGTGTGCGTGTTTGGACGGCTGTGGGGTCAAAAGATTTGGCTTTTTGCCAAATTGCTGACTTTTCCAGGGAATTGAAGAAGAGTGGGGGACATTAAAAAAGATAAAGGGGGGTTGTAAATAAGAATATTGGCATTTTATGCAGCCTACAGGTTGTAGCGAACATCTGCTGTAAAAATGCACATTCTCTTAGCTTGAGAGCTGCAGCTGTTCGATTTTGTATGCTTTTGAGCTCTGTGCGTTCTGTGGGCTTGTGGCGCTTTAAGGTGCAGGCATGCAGTGGGTGTGCTTTTGGTAATGCATTGGTCTATGCGTCAGAAGGCTTTCAAAATACAATTTCATACAGGAATTTATTTGCATGATAGAATTTATGGTGAAAATAAAACGTAAATTTTTACGGTTGCTCCGATTTCACCACGCCAACACACTTCCACTATCTACCAACAATTTACCAAACTAACTGCTTGAGTCATAAATATTTAAATTTTGCCCAAATCGAGTGATTGCCAATGGAACAGATATGTATTGCTTTGTTTTACGCTTATGAATATTTCTGCTTGCTACATGTTTGAGCCAATCAGCCGAAAGCTGAAAAGAAACGAAACATTTTAAGAAATCGCTGTTCGGGTGAAATTAAACATGTTATAGCCAGTAGAAAATTGAATTTTTTATTTAACAAAATCTGTAAAAAAAATTGTTACGATGTGTGCTAATCGGGAATATTTTACTCAGAGAAGTGAACAAAACTTTGTATGGTGAAAAAATATTTTCCATATTGCTGTGACAAAAGTAAGAACAAATTTTTGGAATTAAAAATGTTACATACAATGATGTATATTGGAACGATTTTTCGTCATCCCTTGTCAAATTTGGTTTTGAGACAAACCGGTTTCGGCGTTGTGCCATCATCAGTGTCGATTTTCGTTCTGATCTGTTGTGGTCGTTTGTCTTGTATTTATAGTAGGTAGCAGGTAACGTCAGCATGGGTGTCTGTTTGTGTACGTGTGTGCATGTGTTGTGTGTGTACATTCAGAAACGGGGGTGGTTTGCATCGATCGGTTTTTTTGTGCTTGACTGAGGCAGGTAAAAGTTGGTGATTTTTGTTGTTTGACCTTTTTTGCTTGTTTGTTGTTTTTGATCTTTTGCTGTTTTGTGCTTATTTGTCGGTGCGTGTGTGTTTGTTGTACCTGAGTGGTTGCTTTGTTTTTTGTAAACCAATTTTAAAGGTTCGAATATTGTGTCGGAAACAGTGTTTGTCTGTTCGTTTATTATTCTACCGTCGAATGTTTTTTGTTTGTAGGATTTCCATGTTTTCGAGTACGTTCAGACGTTTGCCTTTTGCTTGTACATGTAGGACCTTGACTGTTTTTTTGATGTTTCCGGGGGGGCATTTATTCTCCGCCATGTGATTCGCAAAGTTGGACTCTGGTATGATGGTTGGATTCCGTATCTTTTTGTTGTAATCTCTAGTGTGTTCTCTGAACCTCGTTTTTACTTGTCGTCCGGTTTGTCCTATGTAACTGTGCTGGCATTCACAAGTGAGCTTGTATACACCATTTCTGCTAAATGGATCTTCTGAGTTAGTTTTGGTTCTTAGCTTCCGTCCTAAATTGTTCGATGTTTTGAACGCTGTGTTGATGTTGTATTTTCTAAGGAAATTTGCTAATTTATATGTTGCCCTTCCATACAATGCTTTAAGCCATTTTTTACCAGATTGTATTTCGCATTTTTTATATTTTCTTCACGTTTATTATTTTTCAAGCGTTTCAAAAATGCTTCACATATAAATTCATTTGAAGTAATAGGATTGTCAATATAAAATGTATGTATTTGTCAAAATTTTCCCTAGCCCCATGAGCTAAGTATTATAACGGCGTTCATATTCACCACGATAAATGTCCGAATTTTGCTTCGATCTGTCAAAATTTATATTTTTCATGCATTTGGCGGAGGTCTTTAATAGTTTAAAATTTGCGGTAATAGGAGGGAGTTCAAAGAGGTATGGGTGCAAACTACCGATAATATTGATTATTAATATACGTACACCGATGGAATTGAGGATCATAATCGATATATCGATAGTATCGAGATTTGTCCATTACCTAAGAAAAATGCTTTGAAATGTCAATAAAATATAAGATTCTGGGTAATTTCCGTTTGTTGGAAAAAATGTCTACAATATCGTAACCATTCATACTGATTTTATTAAATATTTATATTAGTTTCCAACGGGTAGATGAATTTTTACAGGCTTATTTGGTACTTTTAACTTGTACAATTTATCGATAACATCGATTATTATAAACCACCGACACATCGATAGGATCATTGAAAGTTTTTCACCACTGAAAATACTTAGCCGCAGAACTTAAAAAATGTTGTCACAGGCATATCCCGGTTACAGGTGCCTATGATCTAACCCATTGCTTCGCTGGTTAAGCGGTACGACTCCTGGACAGCACGAGCGGGAGCTTTGCTTCAAACTGAATAAGACCTATATAGAGTAGAGTACGTTCACAAATGTGAAGAACCAAATTTGTGTGATACTCCTTTTTAGAAAAAAATGGCATTTCGATCTGTAGTGGAGTTGAAGGCAACAAATATAACTCCATTACCATAATTACTCACATGAGTGGAGGATCTGCTGACACGCAACATATAAGCATACCTAACTCCAAATAATACCTTGATGAGGCTTCATCCGACTTTAAAGCTTACAGGGTAGAGGTTTATAACAAACTAATGGCCTTAGATGTAAAGAAATCATATAACTACTAATTATTTAGTTACGTCCTGACAAAAAGCGTTGAAATCTGGGCACAGTTCCGAAGTAGTTTTATCAAGCGACGGAAATTTCTAGCGGAAAGCCGAGGGGAGCGTGCTTCTTTTGTGTCTTGTTTAACTATTTCCTAACATGTAGTCTTAGTCCATTTTCTGACCATGAAGTGATCGTTTTTTGTCGCGCAAGAGACTATCAGCGAACTTGAATGGCTATGTTGGAAATTCCATGCCAAGTGGATCACTGTCATAGCCCTGAAAGATATTTTATATTAAATTTTATATTTTCTGGTTGTAAGGTCATATTGTCAATATAATAATAATACATACATACACACATATATAGATTAACAGCCCTTAATAGGTGTTGTTTAATCGTCTAAACAATTTTGACCTTCCAACAAAGCGCCACCTGACTTTATCCTTTGCCAGTTGACGCCAATTAGAAACGCCAAGGGGTCACAGATTGTTCTCCACTTAGTCTTTCCAACGGAGTAGAGGCCTCCCTCTTCCTCTGCTTCCATAGGTGGGTTCCGACAAGAATACCTTCCGGACCGGAGTATCTTCTTCCATTCGCATTACATGGCCAAGCCAACGTAGCCGCTGGGTTTTGATTCGTTGGACAATACCGTTGTCTGCGTAGAGCTCCTACAACTCATCATTAAATCTTCTTCGATAAACACAGTCGGTATCGGGTAGGGGCCCATAAATTCTTCGAAGAACCTTTCTCTCGAATACTGCAAGGACCGACTCATCTGCGGCTGTCATCGTCTATGCTTCTACTCCATATTGCAGGACGATAATAATCTATAGTCAATGGAAAGCTCAGATTAAGTTCTTGTTTGGGTTCATACTTCAATTTTCACATGTTGGGATACCAGCCTTTGCATTGGCCATGTCAAAAATTGAGATTGTAGGTTCATTCTTTACACCAACTTTGTAGGTAATTGACGAACACAAACCATAAGCCGCTCATATATATTAAGTGCAATGGCGTCGATGGCCAGATCATGGAAGAACACACTCCGACCCAGAAAGTTTACTTATTGACACCTAGTACGAAACCCCACAACTTTTTGCTGTTGGGTCAGGTATGAGATTTAATCAAAGCTTCTTCAAAACAGGATTTCAAATAAATTTTCTTTGTGGAACGACTGTTTATTTGGTCTGTAGCAATGGTTTGAGTTAGGACTACGTATTGTCGTAAAACTTGTAGCCGCGCTATAACGCACCTCAGCGCTGCCTTACACAGGCCTAGTTTAAGCAATGCATTTCTATTTATCGATTTTACACTGCAGTCGAACATTTCAGAGAGAAAACAGTATTGGCTATCCGTATTCAACTACAAATTAAAGATATGTGGCAAAGTGTTATGCCAAGTACTTTTAGCACTACTGGGTATAATGAAAACGTAATTTTCGATCAATTTGAAAAAAATAAAAAAAACCTTATTTTTGTGCAAAAATTATTCCAAAAGCAAAAAATCTACAAAACATAAAAACTCAACAGACATGAATGAAAACATAAAAATGTCGACTTGCCCCTTCATAATTTCGTGTTACTTTGCACCGTTTTGTGGCAATTTCAATAAACAATAAATCCCTCTAAATTTGCACACAACAACAACAACTAAACTCTGTGAAAATCATTGCATGAGCAGCAAGCACTCCAAGATACCTACAAACGTACCTGCATGGGTACTTAGTCGGTGGTGGTGTTGGTGGCAGCTCAAAAATCGCTTGAAATTAACAGCAACAACAACGCATGTGCAATATGCAACTTTGTAATATTTGTGGCTCTCACATACATACATATATTTGCTCACATATGTAAACCTTTAAACCAATTTTCCACCAGCACTAATAACGAATCTGAGCGCAACACACATCAATGGCGCTTTAAAATTTATAATAATTTTCACTTGAAATGAATGGGAAAACTAAACCTGCGGCGCCTGCGAACAAACTCTACGTGCAGCAATATCATATTTTAATAAATTGTTTCTTTTTTTTTGTTTTTGTTTTGAACAATTGCACGCAATGAACTCAAACATTTTAACTGCTCACATGTCTGTATGTCTGTTTGTATGTGTGAGTTTAAAGCTTATTGGTGTTTGTTAAACATGGCTCAACGCGCCACTCAAGCTGTCATTATTGCTGTCAAATTGTGGCTAGCGCGTGCTGCCCAGCTTTAACCCAAACACAATACGAGCACCGCACCAGCAAATGTGGCATGCTTGTTTGCTTGAAGCTCGTGCATTGGCCCGAAATTCATGTGATGCTGTCGGCTGTTGAACATAATCGTAAACAAATAAAAATGTTGTTGCTAATAAAATATATTGAGAAGGTACTTTATGTTCAAACACCTGAAGCTAAAGAGTTGTTCCGTTACTCTATGCTGTTCGTGTCAGTGCTCGGACTTTGTAAATGTACTAGATTTTTTTTTACTTAATTGCAGATTCCTGGAAAATTAACTACAATTTAGGAAGAAAGTCAATATAAGCTGTAGATTTAAAAAAAAAGGAAACTTTCAGAAGCATTTAAGATCTCTATGGTCTACGGCTGAGGGAGTCTCCTGTATGGGGAGGTAGTACCTTGTAAATCATGAGCATATTCAATAAGTCAGTTTTCTACATAGAAGTATATATCTCTCTTTCTCTATGCCTTTTTAAGAAGGCAATTTTACAACAAAATATTCTATTGAGAGAACGGTATGGTTGTATTCCTTGGAAGCAGCTCGAACTGATGGTTATAAGCTAAATGAAAGTGTTGGAATAAGGTATACTCTACTGAAAGCTGAAAATAAATTACTTGGCGCTTCTGCAGTAGTTCTTAACTTGCTATGTACTGCTGCCGGTTTATGTCGAAAATGGCTCTACAAAACGGATGGCTAATCATTTCATTTCATTGATATAAAATAAACATAAGATCTACTACTATTTTTCGACAACTTTATCACTACCTAAACTTTTCATTTCTCAGCACTGTGTCCCGTGTCTTTTGCAATTACATAGTACTGTGTAGAGAAGGAATTTACGGTGATTTTAGGTTACTTTACCATATTTATAATTAGGACGTTCTAATAAATCAGAAAAATATTCAATAGATTTCAATTTGGAAATAAGAAACGGTTAAAAGTGTTCAAAGAGGCAACAATCGAGCAAATATACCCATCCTTAACCCTTAAATGAGCAGTGTTGTCCTCAGATTTATGAAGACAAGAAATTATATGTCGGGGATACTTGCTTTGTTGTCGGATGAGATAATACAAGCAGTCATCGACAGAACTTGTTGACATAGCGCGTTTTAATTATTGGGGTCCGTGCTCTAAAATCGGGGTCCCTAATACGTTAACCTTGGCCGTCATCAAGAGATTTTGTTTTCATCCAATGATTTACGATCCAAAAATGTTATATCGGCGGAAAACACATTTTCTTGTAAGCGTGAGTCAGACTAACTTGAGAAGTTGGTTGATAGCAATAATGCTCGAGAGTTTTATGAAAAAGAAAAGGCCGATGATCATTGATCTATAGTTGACTTATTTGGCCTTGAGGTCCCATCAGCATGCTGACTTTATTTCCTATTGTTTGTGCAGCTCGGCGGGTAGTCGGCAAAATTTTACTTGCGCGCTGCGTCCTTCTTTCCAGAGGCGGCCAAAATTTGTCATGTACCAGTGGGTTTTCCGTATCAGCCGACATAGTGTAATGAATATGAGGTGTTGTTGTTATAGATAACCTCAAAATACTGTTCGAAAGTTTGGGGAGTGTAACAGAATTGTTTGATTGACCGCTCGAACCTTCGAGTTGTGGATTTTAAACGCTTCTTACTACAGGCAGAGCTCATGCGGTTATATACTAAGTACTTAGCTCAATAGGATATATATATATATTTAGGCTGGAGATTGATTTTACAGAACTGCAAACTTCTAGGCAGTTTTAGCTACAATGCCGTCCTTATCAGCAGACTGACAGGTAACTTGCTAGATGCTTTTATGCTGGAACCTGGCACAACATGTATCCATGTTTCGAGCCGTGCCGAAATCAGTGAAGCTTCTCTCCTAGGGAGATATTGCATAGTGGATGCTGACTTTTTTAATTGCAGTACCAAAGCTACCATTCTTCCGCCTCTTGGCGTTAAAGTCATCAAGCACGAGTTTTATGCGATGGCGGAAGTAGTGCCCGTATTTCCTTTTGAGCTTATCACTAAGGGAGTGTTTATCGCGAAAGAAATCACTAGGTTTACAGTTCAGTCACCCTCATGAAAGGTATAAGTCCTCTGACACAGTCGAAGGCAGTAATTACCATGACCTTATTCTACAACATGTAGACGCTTTTTCTTTTATGGAAAGCAACTCTCCACAAATATGTCTACAAAAGTATAAATTTGGTTTAAAAATACTTTCTCTCACCAACGCACATTTCTTGCATAACCTCAAAAAATATTGCATTCATAAAGATTCTTGGAGCTTCGAACTCTTACTTCCGTTTACAGTGGCCACTTTTTACCATAAATTACATTAGTCATCGACTTCTTTCAGCGCCTTGCGTACTAAACGCTGGACATTAGATAACATATGGCAAATGGCTATAACTATTACAATATCATTTAGCAAAACAAACTCAACACCCAGTGCACCTGATAGACACTTGGGGACTTTTACTTTGTTTGGCTCTGACAATTTTGTTAGCAAGCAGATTCTATAGGAAACCAGTAGCCATGGCTAAACATGAATTTTTTTCCACTTGCTTGATAGTACCCGTAATATGAGCGTTACCACAATGTCGCAACGGTGCGTTGTTTCTTTTTTGTTTGTTTTTCTCCCATTGCAAGCGAAGCTGGCTTAGCAAAGCGTTCATTTGGCTGTGTTCAAGGCAACTGAGATTTGAGATTCAGTTTTAATTAAGACTTAATCACGTTGCAGATAAGCATCGCACATGTGTTGCAAACATAAGCGTCGCTTACTGGTATTACACTAGCTGTGAAAACAACATCATAAGCAATTACAACAACGGCATTAACAAGAGCAAAAGTAGAGTTAGCATTAGAAGCTGAGATGGTAGCATTACCTTATACAAAACTGGTAAAAAAAGTTAGAAGTTTATAGTTAAGGTCATTGTTGCTCGATTTTAATGTTTGGGTATGTTTCCTAGTCACCAACTTCTCATCAGCCCTTTAGTCGGACACTGGGATGCGAACCCAATTGCCTGCATCGCTGTGCAAAGCGTTGTAATTTTTCACTAATATCAATTAAAAGTTTATATCTATAATTTTTAGATATTAGCTTTGGTGATTTAGGCAGTCTTGACTGTTACCAATGAATACCTGTAGCCTTGGTCTTGCTTATACATTTTATTTTCGAGTCAATTCAGCTGAAAAATAATGCCAAAATTGAAGAAAGACTAGAAAAAAGTGGAAAAATCTCGCGATAGCTTGCAAATATTTACAAATATAAAGAATTTCCTTCACCACCAAATATAATTCTGAAAAGACCTTCTACAATATGTAACGGCGTAAGCATGAAGCACGGGTTTTTATAGATCATCACTTCCCAAGAGTTTCTACCTCCCTTCCTATTAAGGTACTGTGAGGATCGCCCATTCTCTCTTTTTTTAAGGCGTTTTTGGAAAGTATTCTCTCTCGTAGGTGTTCCATGCAGTACTCAGATGCGAAAAAATGGGAATACTCCGTTCAATCGTGAGGGGAATTATTTTTTAAAGAGTTTACGTTTACTCTACAGCTAATCATCATTCATATAAAAAATGTGGCCCATTTCACTTACATATAATATGTCCTAGGAGAGGACCACTTACTCTATTTCGGGGTAACCAATTTCTTTTCTTCTGATTACTACATGGAACACTTACGGGAGAGAATACTTTTTAAAAACTCCCCAAAAAATGTTCAACCAAATCAAGAGATGGAGTAGGCGATCCTCAAAAGTACATTAATAAAGCGAAAAAGGAACACATAATCCAACGTTTTCTGCATCGCTTTATCTGTCGTGTATCAGCTTGTGGCGTTTTAAAATAGTTAAAGTAAGCATCGGAAATTAACGACGGGCCGCCGTGGTGTGGCGGTGGTGTTTCCGGCCTACCACACCGAAGGTCCAAGGTTCGGGACTGGTAACATCAAAAGTGGTTTGAAACAGTTTTTCAAAACGGGGTCGCCCCTCGGCAGTGGTTTGGAAAACTCGCCGAATGTCTTTCTGCCATGGAAGGCTTCTCAACAAAAATGCATCTACTTTGTAGATACCGTTTTGAAGTCGGGCCCGCCCTTTTGCGTACTAAATATCTTTATTCATGTTTATCTCATTGAATCGTTGAGTGACAAAATCTTGGTAAAATTTACAAATATTTGAATTGTGCCTTGTTCTGATATCGAAGAACATTTCAAGATGATCTTTTCTGTTTTGCATAGACACGAAATAATTTTTTTTCGCAAATGAAAATTCAGTGCCTACAATGGGTAACGCCAGTTAAATATATAAACAGTTCGAGGAAATTGAGGGATAATCAGTTCTTTGTTTTTTTATGTTGTGGAAAACCGTCATACGTCTTTACTAAAACGCTCATTTAGTATATTTTGAAGTTAGCTTTTATTAATATGTTTTGCTAGTATGCGGCTTTTATAAGGCTGGTAGAGTTGTTCTTCCTTCAGAGTGTTCGATGTTATCATAGTCTAGCATTACCCAGGTCAAATTGGCAACACTAATATGTACTCCCATATGTGATATGTATCTTTCAGCTCATTTATTTAGTTAATTTTGTGTTTTTCTATGTATCTTATTTCCTACCTAATATTAAGTTATTCTATAGGAAGCTTTTGACATATCTTCTGTTCTCCCAGATTATACGTATATATATCCTCCACTTCCCGATTGGCCTAATTAGTTTGCTGTGTTGGCACGCTTTCAACCAATTAATTGTCTACCGAGCGCAACATAAGGTATCAATTTACCAACGCACATGCCTACTTATTTTGTTCGCTCATTGCGCTTCATCGCCGCGCTTCAATATGTCCATATGTCAACTCTGTCACCGGAGCACTGAAATCATCTCCCACTACCTACTCGTATTCGTAAAATATATTTGTTACACAATCCTTCCATTAGTATCGGCTTCAGCTTCAATAACCACCTAAAGTGACTTACTGACAACGCCAAATACAAATGAGCTGATAACTGCAGCGCACAATAAGAGTAGACTTAACAATAACAAATGAACATACCATTTGAACAGTTGTTCGCTTACCAACTATCGAACAGCCGGTACATTATGAAAACCCGTCATTTATATCGCTTTCAACTATGCCACCACAAAAGGAAAACCTCCAGCTCACTTAAATATGTTGTCTGTAGTAATTTGCTCATATTTCCCATGGGCTCATGCTACCACATTCAAATTGAAGGGTGTTACTTGCTGCACCCCTTTTGTTACCGCTTGCTTGCTGACTACTCTTCGTGTAGCTTCAGCGTGTTTTGCTCGTTGCCACCTCCCTCTATGAGTGCTCACCCTTTTAGAGTTTTGTTCATAGCAAAGGAGGGGTGTCAATGTTGTGCTGTTTCTGTGACGGACCGTTTATCACGCTCTCTGCCTCTAAATAACAATCTCTTGAACAAGACAGAGTACGCAAATACACAAGAATGTAGTTAAATTGTTGTTTTTTTTCTTCAAACTGTACTTACTTCATACTTTTTCTTACACTTGGTCCAGACTGGTAGAAACTCAATACGCATAATTTTCTTGCTTACGATATTTAAACTATTATTTTCGAATTTTTTTTGGTACAAACAGAGAGAGGTTTTGAGAACAGTATGCTTTTGTTTCCAGCCTTCTCTTTGGAACCATGACAGTCGTTTTGGTGCATCTTGACCTGAAGACAACAAACTCCATTTGCAAATAGTTGATTTTGAAGAAGTTTGACCAGTCAATCGCGGAACTCCTTTTGTTTAAGAAAAATTCCATGACTAAGATCCAATAGTATTTTTTGAAACATTTTTAGGACCAGTACGTTATGTTGCCAGCTGCTTTTTTGCCACCAATTCTCTATTTTCCGTGATCGACTTGACTTCATTTATATTATTAGAATTTCTCAGTGGTGATTACAAAACCTTTTATGGATCACCTATGGACTTTTGTGAGCAATTTATTCTCTTCATATCTATACTGAAGGTTTCAGTTTCAGGAATAGGCATTGTAAAAAAAAACACTGGAAATACTGTTCAAAATGGGATGGCCCACCGCAAAGGTCGGCGTTAGCATTTCAGCCAAGAAAAGCTTGTCAAATATTTGAGGACCAATAAAATGCTGATATTATTTTTGGCACCTTTTTTTGAGTCCATTCAGAAATTTGTAAGGTTGATATGGAATAATTTTAGAGATAATATAATGGCTTTCTTATGTTTAGTGCGGAATCCATTCCAAATGTTTCTGTAAACTTTTTGGAAATAATTTTAGAATTTTCTCGGGAATATTTCGTTGCTACTCCCAGGACCTTTTCGAGATGTGCTCTAAATCTTATCGAAATGATTTCTAAATAGTTTTTTATTTAGTTCACGAGATTCTTGTTTCCATTTTTGAATACCTTGTGGATTCCTTTTTTGGTTTTCCAGTTCTAACTATTTCTTTGTTATCACGGAATTACTTCGACAATAGTCTGTTTCTTGATTCGTAAACAATTTTTAATTTCGATATAACATTGGGAGTACTTTGAAATTATCAATAAACTATGAGCCCAACAAATATGTTCTCTTACAGAAATGAAAGGAAATTTTGCGGCTTGTACTACATTGATCCTGCTATGACTCTGAAAACCCCAGAAATGAGCCTATATCTTATCACCAATCGTAACGGCTGTGCTTGTAGCTAAGAGAGACTAAGCAGCAATACTTGTCACAGAGTGAGAAAACAATCTTTTTCTTTGCATTAAAAAAATCTTAGCTGTGTACTGAACTTAATTTACCTAAGATTAAAAATATTTGAAAATTTTCTGTTTTCGCTTGAATTGTTTTGCTTCACATTTTTTTTTTTTGCGCACTCTGCTGTACTTATTCTCACTTTTATTTTACTCTTCACCTCTATTTTGTTGTTTTTTTTTCGTTCATTTCAACCAATCGCATTTTGTCCATCTGTTCGTTGAGCTCTCAAGCTAAATATGAAAGCCAAAATGCATTATGGCCAGTTTGCTAAAGCCCTTTTAACGCTCGTACGCTTCCATTCTTTTCTAATTCTTTTGTTCATATTGGCTTTTAGCTTTTAGTGAAATTAGGCGACACATGCTACAAAATGCATTTCTATGGATTTTTTTCCCATTCGGATTATTGCATATATTGACCCCAAAATGGCAGTGCGAGCCACCCACTCAGCCAACCAGCTGGTACGCGAATGCTCATATAAACTTTTAACGCTCAACCACTTCCGGTTGCTCTTCATTTTTACACAATTTCCATATGTTCCATTAGAAACACGTGCAATGCACCAAAGCTCATCGAGCGCGAGCTGTGCATTTAGTTTCCATGTTCAGCGCTTCTTTGGGATTTGTACCGTGGCTGTTCGTATTTACTGTTATATTTGCATAGACTCGCGTTGGTGCGCAGATGGACGAAACCCGATACGCCATAATCTTACATTTGTTTTTGCTGTTAATTTGTTCTTCATCACAAATGGATACCAAATTAATGCAAATGAGCTGCCATTTGGTACTAATTTAAATGATTCATATTGCGATAAATATTGTGAGTTTAAATACAGGGTGCGTCAAGTGTTTTTCATAATAATTATTTGGTCCAAAAGTGGAACCCCTAAAAAACTTCAACTAATTTTTTTTCGGATTCCCCTCCTTAATACCTTTAAGTTTTGTTTTACCAACTAACACCGTCCTTCTCGGAGCTCCTACAAACAGTGGGAGCTCGAGAAGGTCATCATGAGCAGACATTGGTACACGTATGAGATCGTTGCTTTTTCCACCAAAAAAAAAACAAGTTTACTACCTGCATAAAACCGCGAGTGTCATCAAAATTTACAGGGACTAAATGTAAAAAGCTTCCACAATCTGGTTCTGAGAAGTGTAGATCAAATCTTTCGTCATAAGAGTTTGGTTTGGGCACAACCTTTAAGTATGTTTATTCCCGATTTAAAAAAGGCTAGGTAGTCAACTCGTTATGTCGATACAAACTTTGGAGCTTTAGGGTCATCATGAGAATGATATTCTTTTTTTTCAGCGACTTCATCTGACCCAGTAAAGAACCCAGTCGAGTCAACAGATAAAGTAGGGAACAACAGAGCCTAGCTTAACTAAAGGACTGAGTCGAGAGAACTTTTACCATTCTCAATCCAGAATTTTTCAAGTTCACGCCAATCGTTGATATTTGCGACAGCTTTGGAACGCCTTTTTCTTAAAGTTAGTCTATTCTACTGCGAATCCTCAGAGCTCAGTCAAAAAATTAAGGAAGCATTTGCTCAAATTATTTCCAAATTTCGAGAGACTAAGAGTCATTACGGGGAGGGCTTGTACGAGTATTCTCGAATCCTAAATTCTTAGGTAGGTTGCAATAATTTATACCTCCCCAAACTTAAGAGAAGTTCACCTTTTTACCCTTTTAAATGCTTCACACATAACAATTTGATAGTACCTAAAGATTTATCGAAATTCTCCGAAGAGGTCTGCAAGAGGTCGGACTTAGAATCCCTATGGTAACTTATTAATGCAACCCAAGCGAATATTGTTGCTATGAATAGGTTTCTATTTAGCGGTCCCAAAGCCAAGAACCTCAATTTGTACACCAAGAACCAAATGACAGTTGAAAACGTGAACGATCTCATGAGCTAAGTTATCATGGTGCAGCGGCAAGGATTATTTTCTCAGATAAATTATTTGTGTACTTGATTAGATCAATATCCTGAAAACGGTCCACGGCATCTCCTGCCTCGTCTGTCTCATCCGATGTGGAGGTGTAGAGTAATATGGCCTTTGTATTCCCCCTGTCTATTTTAAATTCGCTTCGGTCAATCAGTGTTCGATTCAGTTTGGCAAGGACTCGCTTTAACCCCAGTCCTAATAGCGCTCACTGCCATCTTGTCTATGTAGTCACTCCAAACTGTCATTTGAAACTCTTAATATTTATAAACTCTGGTTCATCTGTGTTGATTGATGCACTGCTGAAGTACTGTATTAAAAGAATAAATGCTCTCAATATAAATATTTGAAAATCTCTTTATAACTTTGACTCAATGTTACCAATTCTTCTCTACATTTATCCACAGCTTAAGTCAGTCTTATTCAGAAACAATTATCTGCTAAATGAAGCTCTAAAGCATCTATGCTCTTAAAGATCCGAAACACCCTGTATCTAGCTACCTAACCCGTAAATATGCACTTTGTAATGCTTTCAGTAGTCAAAAATGAAAGATAATCTGCTGAAGTCCTACAATAATAATCCTAAATGAAAGTACACAAGTCGATTCTTTAGTTATTAGATTGTCAGCTGTCGAAATGTTTAATACCTAAAACATTTCTCAATTTGTGTTGTCATATTGCATTAGGTAGTGAGCTGTCAGATGCGAGTTTATTTTAATCAATGTTAAGTATGTTTTGCTCTGAAGTTCAATCTGTCGCATTTTCTTATCAGATCTTGCTTTATTTGTTTATCAGTTGTATGCAAATCCGGTCGTAGAGTGTTTGTTTCTGACTCTTTGATGCTGAGTAGATCTGAGGGGGAAAATGTATGTGATGTTGTTTTTGAGGGATATTGAGAGAGATGGTAGAAGTTGTAACTATGAACTGCGAAAAGCTTTGTGCTGAAGTCGCCTCCAAACAAAGAAATATATCATAAGTGCAAGAAGACTTTTATATGGGGACATGGCTCGAAATGTCAAGGCCTCTAAAGAATTTGCGAAGACTGCAAAGGATACCAGTCGCTCAGGTATTCTGACATCCTTAGTACAATGTTCAAGTTTAAACCTGACCGTCTTGGACTACAAAAGTAAACTAAATTGGCTACATCAGCGCTGTGCGCTTAAAATAGGTAGAGCGTCGTATCTAAAGGAAGGCAAGCCGTTGAAAAGCTGCTCACACACCAAATAAGTTTCATATATTTCGAATTCTCGCTGGGGACAACGAGTTTGTTTCGCAAAGGAAAGACGATGCAAGAAGGCTCACTTTGGCAATGGATCCATAGCGGGGATGCAGGAAGGCGGCTGCAGGATAAAAATAAAATCAATGTCTAAACGCAATGATATTAGTTATGATGTATATTGGAACGATTTTCCGTCATCCCTTGTCAAATTTAGTTTTGTAACAAACCGGTTTCAGCATTCCGCCATCTTCAGTGTTTAGTTTCGTTCTCAAGCAAAATAAATATAAATTAAAATTCGAGAGTTAATAAGCTATGGATCAGCCCTCCTACTCATTGTTCAAGAGAAAAGAGAAAGGAGGACCGAGTTTGGCGAAAAAAATTGCTATACCCCGGCTCCAACATAAAAAAGCACCTGGAAAAGATTTATTAGGAAATACGATGTAGAAAACCGATACAATATTGGATCTATTGCGAGCTATGAATGCAATTGAAAAGTTGAATAGTTTCTCGCTGAAAAGAAGAGGTTTTTGTAAAATTCCATAAGAAAGGGGGCCGCCGTCGACACGCTGATCGAACTTTATCAATGCATCTTCAGACCTGGTAAACCTGGTAATTGTACAACGAACAAGCTCCTTAGTGTACCAGAATCCTAGAGAAGAACCATGATAAGAGTATCGACACACACAATGCCAATAGTTCGGTCATAATTGGAAAGGGCGTTTTCGAGTCATAGAAACCAAACGATTTCTGAAACGAGGTACATACATATTGGACATTTGGAAAGTGAAATCTTTTCTCGAGGAATAAAGATGACGCTCTATAAGTCTCTCATCGTAACTTTCCATGCTTAGGAGCAAAATGAGATAGGATGCCCTTGAAGTATTCAAGAGAAAAGTTCATCGGAAAATGTCCGGTTCCTACTGCATTGCCAACGATGTGTATTCAAGGAAATTTAACGACTACTGAGGTGAAACAAATGGGTGAAAGATGACTTGACGTCTCTTGGTGTTTCTAATTCTCACCAGTTGTCGCTAAAAAGGGAAAAATCGCATGCTTTGGTGCGCAACGGCCAAAATCACTTAGATGGTTTAATGTCAACAAATGAAAGGCATGCCTATTGTGGAACGAGTCTCTGTATAAGCGACTGTAATGAAACTGAACTTTGTATCTGAGTGGACATATATAGCTCATGGATTTGAAGATATACCTCTTTTTTATGGAAGCTGTTTCATCACAAAAGCGAACGATCAACTAAAACTTTAGAATAGTCTTTGCGACTAAATACGAGTACAATGTTTTATGCAGCGTAATGATCTTCTGTTGTCATTAGCACTTATTGTAGAGTCTCTTAGCTGCTTGCTGCCTTAGCAAGTGAATTTTATGAATAATTAAATGCAGCTGGTCGTCGCGACAAATGCAAAGACGAGCACAAACCTACTTACAAACCAATATATTATCTACAAACGAGTAGAAGTAAGTACCGGCACATAAATAGGTGTCTGCATGCCATGAGGCTGACTGCTGGCAAAGTTTTTCTATTTGCAAAACGTAGTGACAACAAAAGGCCGCACTGAGTTCGCGTCTGAATGTGCGTTTGTTTGCAAGGAAATTGTCAAGTGCAGATCGTGGCAGGCAGATGAATAGTGAGTAAGATGCGCGTAAAGGCCAACGCTGGGATCTTTTGGTACACCGCACGTCGCTTACTTTCGGCTTAGTGGCTAGACTATCTACAAATCGTTTTGCATAGACAGATCGGCGAATTAGCTAGAAGAATATTAAGGAAATACAAAAATAGTCTCGCTACTAAGTTCGTACGCGCCACTAAATAAATGCAGCAATTTTAAGTGTAACAACGACAATCGCGATAGCAACAATTGCCGGCTGTCGCAGCTGTCGGACGTATTGGCATTGCGCGTAAACCAAACACCAAACGTCAACAGCCGCCGTCTGACAAAAGTCTATTAATAAAAGCGTTGCGAAGAACAAAAAACAAAAATACAACAGTATTAAAATTTGGTATGCTTTGTCGTTGTTGTTTCTGTTGTTGTTGTTGTTTTTGGGCTGTGGTTTTTATGAAGCACTGTGATAGTACTTTGAAAATTTTCATGCCATTCGCCCTGATTTGACTGATTTGAATCACAAGACATGACCACTTGCAGGTTAGGGGGTTTAAATATGCCAGATCAAGGTATGCCTGTCGTAAGAGGCCACTAAAACCCACAATAGGCAATGAGTGTGTACGTGATGGTTGATCTACAGATACGATGACCATCACCTCCCAATACCAAACTTCTTCTTCCTTACGGAAACAGGGGGTGAGATAGCCTAGAAGGTTCCACCGGTCATACCAAATCGCTCCCGTGTATTGCAAGTGGTAACGGAGCGTACCTATTGTAATAGGTTAAACTCTTACTTATGCAGACTGAACCCCAACATACCAAACACATGCCCTGCATGTGGTATGACCCCTCATGATACCATACATCTCTTTTCCTGTTCAGTTGAACCCACTCTTCTAACACCCACATCACTCTGGTCCAACCCTGTGGAAACTGCGCATTTCCTCGGACTTCCGTTAGAAGAGCCTGATGACAATTTAGAGTGATCGAGCCCATTGGGCAGGGCGAAGCACTGTTAACAACAACAACAACAACAACGGAGCGTACCGGGTTCACATCCGGCAAAGGACTGTCACTTTCGACAACACTCTTCAAAACCGTCGAGTCGCTGGAACCTCAAAAGTCAAGTGACCGACGAGTACCACAAATATTCTGAACTAGTAAACCCGAAACGCTTCGCTGCGTTTTAGAGCTAATGCTCGTAATAGACTGACTGCGATTTTAATTATTATATTTCATACCAGATAAGATAGGAGACTTAATTACATCGCTTAATGCAGCACTCATTATCACCTTTCGTTTGATACCCATATTTTACTAAACACATTTTGGGTCACCTTAGTCCATATATCGATCGATATCTCCGAAAATGCTCTAGCTGTTGGATATCTGAAATTTCAAGTTAAATGTCTAGTAATACAACAGTAAAAGTTCCATTCAATTCTATTGCACAGCTTTTGAGTGATGCGCGACCAAACATACAGACAGACAGAAAAAAATTGTAAAAGCTATTGATTTGGCTTCTATTGGCTTAATAATGATCCCTCCTATCGTTTGTTCTTAAATATCTGCAATTTACAGACATAGAAATGTTACAATTTTATTATAGGTGGAGATATGTCCCATCTAATCATCTTGATCATAGATGAAAATCGTACTTCTTTGTAGGTCCAGGAATGCACTAGATAAGCCCAAGAGGTGCAGAGTTCTCCTTCGCTTCTGAGACATCAAGAGCCGATCAAGATATTTAATTTTTTTTGTATGTTAAGATTAATCGGACTTTACAGGATCATAGTTCATTCCCTGTAATAAAAAAAAACCTAGAACTTTTCGGTGCTTAAACGGGATTTCAAAGATACACCTGACTCCGATCTTAATGTCGAACACCACTAACTTTGTCTTAGAGGGATACAAATTTGACCGCGATGTATTCCCAAATCCATTTTGCTTTGCAATTGATCTTCCAGAGCAGTGGACACAGCACAGCACCTTGTTGAGTCCTTTTCAACAGCTGATTCTTGGATGTCTTTGATGGGCCCACGGTACTCCTAATGATCTAACGGATTTATTATGGGAGTGGGCTTCGAATCTGCGGAAAGTAGTTGTCTACTGTGGCCTCCCATTGGCTGATGAGTGCGCCGTAGCTTTTGCTTTGTACTTTATCATGGAAATGTTGTTCAATCAGGCCTATACTGCTTTTTAAGTCGTGTAGCTCATGACCTGCCTACCGTTTTCCTTGAATGCCAACTTTTCTATCTCGCATAAGGTGAGACTTCTATCAAAAGGTGCGACTTACAAAAGACAGACCCGGAAATTTAGGGTGATTGAGAGTATGTAGCGTGAGGCCATCGATGTAGAGGGCTAAGTAGCGTTCGCTAAAATAACAGAGCTCGCAGAGCCATTTTGAAAATTTTCGTTAGATACTTAGGTTAGGTTAGGTACGGTGCCGAATGCCCTAAGGGCTGCCCATTTGGACACTTTTTCCTGTCCGTTGTGATACCACGTTGGCTAACGGTGACCCGATTCCTATTTACTTCACAAACCGCTGCATAGCAACGATATAGTTCCGCATAAGGTTCACTTCGATCTCGATCGTGGCGACCAAAGTATTTACGCCTTGTCCTAGTAAAACCTGGACTCAGCATAAAGTGACTTGGTGATTCAACCTCGTATTCTTTCATGAAGCTGACTCAGCTGGGATTTTGTAGGCTGTTCAGCCGTACCGCATGCCCATTGGACAGTGCCCCGTCACCACTCCAATCACCATAGACAGATGTGTCTTGGTAAATCCTAACAATTCCGTCGACCGCTTGGAGTCTATTACTGCCCAGAAGGATCTCGACAACTGACAAGAGGTTGTGTCAACCCAGCGCTTGCTTAGCTGATCCAAGGCCCAACTGTCCAGGAGCAGACTGCACGAAGCCAACGGAATCGCACGTGCCCGCTCGGGCCAGAATGTCCTTGTGCCCCGGCACCCAGGTAATTTTAATCTTTAAATATTTCGATGCCACAGCTAGCGAGGTCAGGCACTCCTTGAAAACCCTCGAATTAGATACCTAACTTACTCACAGGTAGTTTATTTTCGGACCCATGTATTTTGTAGATTTGGGTTTCGTATGGGCTGCTTGAGTTCTCTGATGATGATGACAGGGGTTCGTCGTTTCTTTGTGGCTGACAGTTTGGCACTGTCTGTGAAAGAATGCTATATAATTTGATTACAGTAGGCTCTAGCCGATCTTTTCGGTCATGTTCGTAATCTTAGGAGTCTGTGATGAATCATCTCTTATAAAAGAGGATTCTTCCATGAAAAGCTTGGTATAGTACGAGTATATGCTGTCTAGCCGAACTTCTAAACTTCAATTTGCCTTTCTTTGGCTAACATCACTAGTGTGTGCGCACATCAATAATGGCTACAACAAAAGCAAAAAACGCTGGATTTGCGACAATAATACAAGGTGGCGCAAAAGTAAGCTTCCGATGTCGGTTGTGGCACGTGCAGTGTGTGCTGTTGCACCGTCTTGTTGGAACCACATGTTTTCCAATCCCAATTCATCAAGTTGCGGCAAAAAGAACTCGTTGATCATTGCTCTGTAGCGCTCACCATTCACAGTAACCGTTTGGCCCCGACCGATTATTGGTCAAATAAATAGTCAGCAATATTCCGCGTTCTGGAGCAGTGTAGCGTAACATTGTTTATTAACGTGTATTTCGCATGTGTTTACTACACAAATGTCAAAACAGAACTGACTTTAGGGGCCAATCGCAAAATTTATAGCATTTTCTGATAGGAGGATGACTTTTGCGCCACCCTGTACTTAGCTGTTGGATGCGTGTTGCTGGCAGCATGCGCAACACGTGTGTGTGTTTGTGGATGCATGCAATATGTGGCGTTCACTGCCTTTGGTATGCAACAAATTCCCATTTCGGTTGTGCGACGAGCCAAAAACAATAAAAAACAATTGCAAATAAAGAAACAAAAAAGAAAATTCAAACAGCATTGCAACTAATGAGTTGCCGACATGCGCACGTTGACTGCATGATTGTTGCTTGCACGTGCGCCAACATATTCGCAATTGGCAGCAAGGCAGCGGTGCCGCGGCGGCAACCAAATCCACCAACAAAAAGAGAAAAAAAAATTTCCAAAACTACAACATAATTGATAGTTGGCAATCGGTGTATGGTTCAACGCTGTTGTTGTGATCGCGTTTGAAGATCGATCGACAGCTTGTTGTTGTTAAATGTGGTTGTTGTTGTTATGCCGCTAGCGTCTTGCAACAGCAACAAACATCAGTACTATTGTGTCCAACAACAAATTGATTGACGTCTCAATTGCGCGCCAATCAGTTGAATGACGTTTGTTCGAGCGTCGTGTTTGTTTTTGTTTTTGTTTTTCTTGTTTCATCGCCTTATCCATACACACGCAAATCACGCAAGCGTTACAAGCGTTTAGCGTGCAGCAAGCGGGTGATTGCATGCCACTTTGTTGCAAGCGAGAATTTTTACAGTTTAAATTCATTTTATGCTCTTTGTGCTGTCCGCTATTTGTTGTATGTTTTGTGGCTTTTTGCTTTTTGAATTTGAATTTTGGTTTAAATTAGGCTGGAACGCAAGATTGTTAAACATTTTGGTTTGGCAATGCTTTTGTCACTTTTGCTGACAGCTGCGACTGTTCTGGTGGGGTCTATAATGATGTGCTATGTACAGTGTCAAAGGACTCTTCTAAATAATATTCCGCATTTTGTTTTACAAATGCCGTCTTCTTCCTAATTGTGGCTCAAGTGGCTAGGAAATTTCAGTCGATTCGAACAAGTTGCATTAGTCGTATCCTCTACTCGCTTACTGGCACCAAGAAACGCCCCTTAGTCCACGACGTTCATTCTTATCCAATGTCACACCGAAGAGTCAATAACGTGATGCCAATGGCGTGGGTGTCTAATATCAGGTTCTACTTTGCAGGTTAGGAAGTATATATGGTAGCCGACGATTTAGTTAGCGAGCTTATCTTTGATTTCGGGCAAAGGGCCTCAACCCTTTGCAATTAACATGCAGAAATAAATGGTACCACCTTCTGGTGGCAAAAGCAGTTTCGAGATTTAGAAATTAAATAGTAAAGTGTATAGTTTATAGGACATCACCCTGTGTCACCTTTATTAATTCTTCTGTAGAAGAGGAACTCCCGGCAAAGCATCGGAGCAGCAACAAGATCACCAAGTCACTCGCTGATGGCACATGGGGAAAAGCCAAAGAAACGGTGCTTGCTCGCTGATTGCGATGAGTCCATAGTGACACCAGCTTTGCAAGAGTGCCAAAACACCGTTTACATTACTGCTACCATATGTCTTATTATGGAGTCTGAGGCTCACCTCCAACAAGAGTCTAAAATGCTCTATGTCAAAGAGAACGTGGTCTCGGCCTGTGAACCCCGTTTTTAACATTTAACCAAATAGCCGAAGGAGAGATCACTCTTTCTCAACTTCAATCTGGGCAATTTTACAGGTTAAACTCTTACTTATCTAGACTCAATACCACCTTACCGTATACAAACCTGCATGTGGTACTCATGGCACCAAGCATCTCTTCAACTGTTCAATTGAACCTACCTTTCTAACACAGACACTGTTGAAACTGGCAGTTTTTTGGACTGCCGTTAAAAGAATTTGATGACGAGTTTCAGAATATCCTGTCCATTAGGCAGCGCGAAGCAGTGTTAATAACAACAACAACAAGTCAAAAGTCATTAGGAGACCTTCCCTGATTGAAACTTCGATTTATCTTAGCTTTTATCACAAGCTAAGGTAGTGAGGGAGTAGAAAGGACTTTAATGTGTTGGTTACTGGTGAGTGGATAGCAAAACTTGCCCAATATTTAAATATATAGAAAGGCCTCAGGTAGTGGTACCAAAAGGCACAAGGCTCTTTTTCTGTTTTTGCGACTGTTCGGTGGCTTGACGTTTTGTTTTGTAGGACAAACTATCTACATATGTATATCCGACCAAACCTTATCGCCAAAGGCAATTGACGGGGATATGGTCGTTGATAAAAGTTTGCCAAAGTTAGAAATTTCCGTATCTTAGGCACTCTTCCTATTTTTTGCTTTTTTATAGACCTAACAGCAGTCTCCTTTAATACTGAGGTCATACAGTTAGGGATCTGAATAGTGAGGTTTGTTATGTTGAAAGTAAGGTGTTCCTCTCATCTGGCGCTCTGTGTTAGTTTTTTACCAATTGGGTGATTCGTCCATTCACTTTAATGTCGGAATAAAAATAAAAAAAAAAACGAGACTGCACAGTGTCATGTCCCTCCAGCCTAGAAAGAGCTGAGCTATAAATTGCTCTCGTCCATGAGGTCGTAATACGTAGCTACCTTCGATAAAACTGGATCACAGCTGGCTTAAATGGCGCATAACGGTATATCAGGTTGGCTGCCAATTGGACACACCACGGGATTGTAAGTCGGTCTCCACTTGGTCCTTACATCGGAGCGGTAGTCTCCCTCTTTCTCTCCAGGCATCCAAAAGGAATACCTTCCGGGCGGGAAAATCTTCGTTCATTCACACAACGTGGACTAGGCAGCGAAGCCTATAAGTTTTAATTCACTGAACTAAGTCGGCGTCTGCGTAAAACTCATATAGCTCAACTTTAAATCATCTTCGGTGCTCGCCATCGCCAATGCGTAGAGTTCATAAATCTTCCAAAGAACCTTTCTATCGAATACTCCCCAAGCCGCTTCATCAGTTGATGTCAGTGTCAAAGCTCTTCCCCCTGTATCAGGGTGGGTGGTGGTATTTTCGTTCGTCGAGAAAGTAATTATTCGTTGGATTTCTGAGCTGACATTATTTTTGGAGGAAAGTCGTTTACAATTTCGAAATTATGGCTGCCAACAGTGGCTTGGTTGCCAAGACGCAAAATTCTTAGAGAATGGAATTCAAAAACTTACTCCCATCTCCTTCTATTTTTCTTCGCTGATGCATCCTTCGGTCTGATTCGGTCGGTGATTCGCTTCTATGAGACAATCCTATGTATATCTGAAACGATGGCAGTGCCGCTCAAATTGATTATTTTTATTGAATAATTCATGGCCTTCACTCCACTGTGCCCTTTGCATGCTCGCACACCAGCAATGATATATGGCAACAAATGTTGCTCTTGCTCTATGTCATCTACAATTGTTGAATTTTACTGCGTTCAGCTTTGAATTCTTCAACTTTTCGAATGTCAGCTATCAGAGACGTGAAGGTTCAGTAGTGTTTGTTTGTATGTGTGTTAACGCCAGACAACGCGTCGACTGTCTAGCTCACCTTGCTAACGAAATTTCAATGCAACAATAACATACACGCCAGTTGCAACTCTGTCATTGAGCCCATTTATAAAAATTAAAAAGAAAAAATAAAAAGTTGGAAATATCGAATGCAAACAACAATTTTGACATTCCACTACCAAAAATCTTTGTCTATTTCTGTCTCAGCAGACACAGACGACAAAAGCTTAGCAGCGCTAACAACTGCAACTAATGTCACAAAAACAGACGCAGCATAAACCATTGCATGCCACATGCCACAAACGCTAGTCAAGCAACCAACCAGCCAAGCAGCGTGCCATCCAGTCAGCCATGCGTACATTTCACTTAATTTTTGATTGGATTTTAATGTTTTGGAAGCCTATTTTGGCCGCTACGACTTCATCTTCATCTACACCGGCATATCGGCTGGTTTTGTCGACCTGAGGCTGCATACGACAATGTGGTTTTTTTGTTGCTTCACGCTGCATCTTGACAGATTTAGCATTGTGCCTGGGTGATTCACACGTACCGACTACCTACACACATACAAACTTATTTTGGAAAATTGACATGTCACATGTGCGACCGGCTTTTATTTCCATTATATTTTCGTCGCCGACTCGGTTTAACTCATCAGCTTTCGTAGTGTTTTTGTTGTTGTTGCACACGCATGTGGGGTTTCTTGTTAAATGTCAAATTTCCTTGCTAACTGTTTGCTCTTTGCTTTTGGCTGCGTTGGCTCATTTTCATACTTCGCTCTTAGCTTGTCATCTTTGACGTTTTATGATATTAAATTATTGTTATTGTTATTGTTTTGTTGCATGTAAATATCAATGTATGAAGGGATTTGTTGTATGCATTTGCTATGTAGCTTTATTTGTGGCCATGTGCCATGTGTCATGTTGCATGATCATTAATAATAATACAAAACTAAAGTACAAAATTAATTTAATTTTCAAAACGTGCGTTTTGTATTAATTATTTCGTCAGCTGTTAGTTGGCCACACACCTTTACACATTTTAAATGTGGCCATAAAATGGTGAGCTGCTGCAGAGGAGCATTCGAATTGCAGCCAAATGATCTTGTTATACTCAATCGTCAGGCGCGTGCACAGTTACGTAATCAATGAAAAAAGATAAGAAATTTATTTTCGGAGTACGGAAATTTTCAGTGAAATCGGTGATAGGAATAAAACACAAAAAAATCTTCCTGAATGATGAGCTTTTCGCCGCATTTATCCAAGTAGTGAATGCAAAATTTAACTTTGTTCTACTCCTGCAATGTCTGGCGTGTCATCTCCCAGAAAAGAAAAGCCCTTCGATTTGTTCACTCGAACGATGTTGTAACTCATGATGAGGTGGTGACAAATGTTGATTATTTCAGCATTCTATGGTGAATCACTCAGGCGTTTTTTCAACTGCTCATCAGTTTTGGCTCGATATCTTAAGAGAGCTCTAAAGTTTCCATAATTCGTCAACGGTTCGTCTTCAGAAATTGTTCCCGTATCATTGTAACCTCTGAGAGCAAGTCCTTGTCGGACACACAGGATAACTGTTTCAATAATAATCATGCGTAGTTTGCTTTCTAAGTCTAATTTTTGTTTCGGCAGTTGCAAATCAATGTGTAAAGGATTTTCTTCTTCGATTCCCATTCTCAAAGACCATTGCAACAGACATTTTTTGTGGTATTCTAATGAACTGTGCGTTTCGAAAGTTTCCAGTGGTTTTTTCCATTTTTTTATTGGGGTGGTTACTAACTGGCCCAGAGTTTCACTACCGACTCCTCTCAATGTAGCACAGAATAAGACACGGTATTTGCAATATGCATCATCTTCTATTGTCGAATACGCTAGCCATTGATGTTTTTGGAGCCAAGAGCTTTGAAACTTCAAACTTCTAGGGCCCGATGCAGGAAAACTGTAGCCGTCAGGGGGACTCCAAATCTTCTTTTGCAATCCAGGAATTGAGTTTATTCCATCAGCTGCTGATTTTTGAACAAAAAGAACAAAGATCAAACTGGCAAAGACGAGCTTTTCGGTACCTCCAAATTAAATTCCACTTCTGTAGTAGTCAGTGCTAGTCCCGTTTCCGGTTTAAATGCGTCATTTTCAGCAATATTTGTCTGAGTTTGAAGCTCAGTACGACTACATTCGCCAACGTCCTAGCATCAAACAAATAATATTATGCACTTAGTACAAATCTGAATTTATGCTGTATTTAATATTATGTTAAACTTACACCTTCGTTCTCGATTCGCCTTTTTTGAACAGAAAACGACGAATATCCATGGTAAAACTTATTAGGATAGGACGTATACAAACTATTTAATAATAATTTGAACCCCCAAACCCCCGTCTCCTGCGTACGGGCCTGGTAATCGCTATATATTTTTGCTGTTGTAAAAATGATTAAAAAAAAGAAAAAGAATCTGATAATATTAATAAGCGCGATAAGTTCAATACAACTTCAAGTAGATTAAGTCCGAGCTCATCTTCGAATTTGTGGTGTGCAGCTTTTGATTTTTCCCAATAAGCATTTCTGTTGGAAATACATTTGAATCTCATTTTAGGTCAAATCCGTTTTACAATTTCCAACATTGATTTTTAAGTTGAGCTCAGTTGGAGAAACATTCCATTCGCCAGTCAAAATGGAATATTATGAAAATATTCTTTTTTCTCCACTTGAAGAAATTGCACTACAACTTCAATTTCATCAATATTTTCCAACTGAAATACGCGAGTAATAATTGTATATAAGTTTGTTTATTAATTTTGTTGGAAAATCGTTATTTTCGAGAGTATCCTTTATAAGTTTAATATTTTTAGTATGGTAAATCCTATCACTAATGGAGAGAACTCGTCTCACGAAATTGTTAGCCGTGTTCACAATTAGTAATTAGTATTAGTTTATATACATATGTACATTCTCTGTTTAGATTTTTCGTTGTTTCTGATAACCACTTTTCTTCACAATTTTTAGTCTTTGCATCACAGCGGAAGATGTAAGTCACGCTTATGCATTATGTTTATTTATGTTATTTTTATGTGAAATACAATGTGTTTGTTTTTATTGTTTTTAATTTCAGTCCTGATGATGATATCAGAGTGATATCGAAAATAAATATTAGCAACAAATCCAGTTGTTTTATTTAAAATAGGCCTAGAGCTCATAAATAATATATATATTTATTAACGGCTAATAAACAAATTAATTATATTTCATTTCATTTAAAAAAAATCCATAGAATACAAATATAAATACAAGATAAATTCGTTTAAAGGTACGAGTATAAGAAAGATAAGATAATACAATATTATAAATGAGTAAAAATTTCTGAAGTGGCTCCTTAATTCTTTACAATGTCGTTAATTTTGAATTAAATAAAAGTTTTATACAGGGTACCCACAAATATTTCACCAAAAAATTTCGGAGATATTCGCATTTTTTCGAACATTTTTAGGCATTTGAAAATTTATGTATCGGTGTTTTGTGACGCTTACTGCAGGTGCAATTTTATTACGATTTACACGAAGATTTGTGTGTATCTTAAGAAAGCATTAACGCAGATAACCACATAATTTTTTGACGGTGCTGCTTCACAGTATAAGAACAAGCACAATTTTATAAATTTGGCGCCCCATGGAAAAGAGTTTGGAATGAAAGCAGAATGGAATTTTTTTGCTACTTCCCATGGAAAAGGAGCTTGCGACGGAATTGGTGGAAGTGTTAAAAGACAGGCGAAATGAGCTAGTTTACAGCGATTCGATGCAAATCGTATTACGACCGCCCAAGATCTTTTTCAATGGGCGAAACATTTTTTGTAAAAATTAGTTTGGCCTTTTGCACGAATAGTGCACATGAAACTCACGATTTAGAGCAAAAAGCTCGATTTCAGAACGCATTAACAATAAAAAATAAACGTTTATTTCATCATTTCAAACCTATATACGAAGAACGAATGGGATATAAGATTTTTTCGGAGGACTCGAAATCTATTATAAACGTTATGTTACAGAAAAAAGAAAAAAAGTTATCTAAAAGCAGACGTGTAATTAATGCTATATGAACCCTCGCAAAACAAAATATATGCATATTATTATTTCTATTAATATTTAAATGTATTCAATTAAATGTATCATTTGAAGCTTTATAAGATTTAAAAAAAAAAAACAAATAAACTAAGAATGGACTTTACAATAACCGTAATTCCTTAAAAACTATATGGTTGCTCAAACATTTTTTTGCACATACAGGGTGGCTGATGAATTTTGCTACATTAAGAAACTCAAATAATTTTTTTTTCAGTGTATGGAATTCAATTTTCATGTTAAAGCTCATTAAATTTTATTAAATATAGCTTAATTAGTTTTAAAAATAATGGAATGTAAATGCCCCCCCTGCTCGTCGATGCATGTGCGGCATCTTACCAAAAAGTTGTTCATTACTCCTTGGAGAGTTGAGACAGGAATAGCCGCAATTGTTTCTCGAATGGATTGCCTTAGTGCATTCAAATTTGTTGGTTTTGCTTTGAAGACTTCCTGTTTGCAATAACCCCACAAGAAAAAGTCAGGTGCAGTAAGGTCAGGCGACCTGGGTGGCCAACGGAATGTGGAGTTTCTGGATATCAGCTTATTAGGTAATTGTCGTCGCAATTCTGTCATAACAGGTTGGGCTATATGAGGAGCTGCACCATCTTGCTGAAACCACACAGAGTTGAAAGAAATTCTCATTCGGCGTAATTCTGGATAGAAAAACTCTCTCAACATGCTCAAGTAACTGTCTCCAGTAACCGTAACGGTGTGACCGTTTTCTTCGAAGAAGTAGGGCCCGACAATGCAGCGTGATGAAACTGCACACCACACTGTGACACGAAGTGGATGCAATTCCGTCTCATGGAGTATCTGTGGGTTGGAAGCACTCCATATTCGACAATTTTGTTTGTTTATGTTGCCGTTTAAATCGAAATGGGCCTCGTCAGACATGAAAAGACAGTTCAACATGTTTCCATCCTCTTCCACCATTTGAAGCATCTTCTGGCAAAATTCCAAGCGAATCGGCAAGTCTGCAGCGTTCAGTTTGTTGGCCATTTGAATTTTATATGGGAATAAGTCCAAATCTTTGTGCATAATTGACTGTAATGACTGTCTGCTTACACCCATTTGAGCAGATAAGCTTCTTGTCGAAACACGTGGATTGTTTTGTATGGCAGCAGCTACAGCAGCGATTGTTTCCTCCGTTCGAACTGAAGGGTTTCGATGGTAAGGTCTTCTGTTGACTGTCCCATGCTCGGCAAAATTGTTTACAAGTCTTATTATGGTCCATCTGCTCGGAGGATTGCCGCCAAACGTGCGCCTATACTCTCTTTGAACCGAAACTACGGACTCCAGTGCGTGATAGCGGCGGACAATCCAAATTCTTGTTTCAGTGTCCCAGTTATCCATTTTTGTTAAATGTAAAAGTCAATCTGCAAAATAAAAAAAAAATTAACCAGATTCATTAAATAGAAAAAAAGTTATTTAATTTTTTTTGGTAGCGGCTTTCATTAGCCACCCTGTACTTAAACCTAATAATAACCTAAAATAATGGACATTATGTAATATAATTGACATTAATTTCGCGCAAATACTGCACTTGAAATTTTATTTGTTTAAAAAAAAATTATAAATAAATTAGTATTAATTAATTAAAAAAAAAAAATTATGTGATTATCTGCGTAATTGCTTTCTTAAGATACACACACATTTAAATTGCAGCTGCAGTGAGCGTTACAAAACACCGATACATAAATTTTCAAATGCCGAAAATTGTTCGAAAAAATTCGAATATCTCCGAAATTTTTTGTCAAATATTTGTGGGTACTCAAATAATATATAACTTTTATTTAATTCTAAATTCACGACATTGTAAAAAATTAGGGGACCACTTGAAAAATTTTTAATCAATACTCCGTTTTATCACACAATTAGATATCTTTTTAATTTTTTCTTTTTTTTAATGTTTTGGCCATTCTCAACTCACCCACGTGTTTTTAATAATTTTTGATGTCAGATATGACAGAAAATACGAGTGCTGCCATGTGTAAAAGTTTTAGTTGCACTTTCAAAATTAACTCCAATGGTTTTCAAACTGAAATCAAACCTAAGAAAAGTAAAAGTTATAGAGAGCTCCATACAGCACAAGGAAATCACTCTGGACGCCTTCTAGACATCCAAGCGCCGTTCAGCAAGGTCAGATCCAAGTTCCTTTGTGAAAGAGCTGACATAGAGGAGTGGGGTAGCCATTTCGAGCAAGATTGACCGGACGCTAAAGCGATAAAGGTTTCTTAATAACGAGTTCTCCAGCATAATTGGGCTGTGTACTGGTTCACGTATGGTCCGAAATAGAAAGGGAAGTTTGTAAGGACGTTTCTATAAAGGTTTTATGTAAGCCGCAAGTTCAAACATCCTGCTCATTGTAGTGTCTACGAAGCGGAAGTCGTTGCAATGAAGCACGCTGTGGATGCGATGCCCTCTAGTTCAGGTAAGGGAATTCAACATTTATTCGCAATTCAACAATTGTGGTTCGAGAGTTGTCTGGAAATACCTGACGTCTCTCTCAATATCCTCAGACTATTTCAAAAGCAGCATCTAGGTGCCGGCCAAAATCGGCCAATACGATTAAGCGCCACTTAAGTAAGAAAGAAGTGTGCCGGGGCATAAGAATATCCAGGGCTAATATCTCGACTACTTACGATTCCTACTTTGGGTGAAGTATTATTAACTTTTAGGGCTTTTTATCTTGTTTGTGAGGGTAACTGTTTATGGCTGTAGTATTTTAGGATAGTAGCCATTAATCGACTCGTTTGTGACTCCGGAAGGAAAGCGGTAGATCATCCGAGAGAGTACCATCTCCCATTAGCATAAATAAAGGCAATACTAAATGATAGAAAGTGAGCTGAGAAATTAGGTAATTTATTTGAATATTTACTCATAATATTTCGAGTAGTTTGTGTTAGGGTGTACCTACTTTCTTTGGCCTACCAAAATTCGAAGCAGTTTTGGCGACCTTAAGCAGACATCGACAGGAGTTGCTCAATAAGCAATCCATCTAAAATAATTTGAAATATGAACAGAATTATCAAGAGCTCACTGCTGGGCCTATTCGAAGCCGAATGAACAGAAGTTGGTGGAAGTAAAAAAGGATTATCGGGTTATCTCTCATTTTGCAATACTTTTACGATCCGTTTTTGAAATTTGACATCACTATACTATTTCTATACCCAGCTGAAATAGTCCACAGGTTATTATAGTTTTTTTCCATATAAAGAGGGTCTGATTGATCATAGAAATGACCGTTTTAAAAAAAGTATTTTGGTTTTCGATAGTCTTAATAATGTAAGTCAATTCTTGGTATATCCAAATTGTTCCCAACCTAGATTTGTTTCCTTACTTCAAAGCACTTCTTTTACTAATTATGGGTTCAGATTGTAGACAATAATATAAACGCTATAGCTACTATCGATACCTTGCGACGTATTATCGATAATAATTATAATTATAACTTGGTACCGCATACTTCCGACAATACTAAGGTATGCTATACCAGCACGTAAGCCACATGGGATGGTGAAAATACCAAGGCGGCCGCCTACCAACTATTGTTGGAATATCGAAGTCTGTGTCTGTCAATAGTTCGCGAACTCTAAAGTGAGCACCCTTACATACGTCTAATGGAGCTATCTAAACTTAATTAAAATCTAACATAACCACCCTAATAAACGATACAGCATAAAAGTCATCCCATCAACTGGAACGCCACTTGAGGTGAACGCGCAACACCTGATCGACTTCACTTTCAAGTCATTATGCCAGTTGCAACATCCTCTACAACAATTGCTCTTCAAAACCCAATTTTTTGTTGTTTTCTTTTGCGGAAATTAAACTTTCTAAACCGTCTAGAGGCAAAGTGTAACATTTTACTCCACTCCACAGTGTTTCAATGATATGTGAGTCGCTATGGAAGTAGTGCAAGTGCACCTAAACCCACAATTGCTTTATCTACAGCTCATATAAGATGCTTGGTCACTTAGTCACTCCATGAAGGCTATAAAATAGTGGCTGTCTATCATTGTTGTTGTTGGCATCATGTCAGTTAGACAGTTCATCAGCCGGCCACATTGCTGTTACAATTTTGAGCTTTTTATTATTATTATTTTAAGTTATCTGCCAGTGTTGTTGCATAAATGCGTTACGGTTAACCGAGACAAAGTGAAAACAATAACACGCAAAAACAGCAACAACAATCTCAATTGCAACAAGTGTTGCGCTTAACAGTTCCAGCTATTTAGTTACTATGAGTTGCTAGTTATTTTTTGTTTCTTAGATTTTATTTTTCTTGCTTATTTTCCTACCTTTATGTTAGGTCGCCTAAGGTTTGTCCGCGGCATTAGGATCTTGTCAAGGGGCAATTGAGGATTCCCTGCAACGGACTTTTAAGGAGCTGATCGGGGAAGGAGTGTATTTGAACTTAGGTTATAGCTTCGAACGATTTGACGGTTAGAAATTCCTCAATTTAAATATGCAAATATGGGAAAGTTTTGCCTAGATTTTTGAGTAATGTATGAGCTACTATAGTTTTGAAACTTGAAAAATTGTTCAAAAACCGATGACATCTTTTATATAAATACGCGGGATGAAAGAGATTCCCCCCTTTTACGGTCGGTAAAATAAAATAAAATAAATAAAAACAAAATAAAATAAAATAAAGTAGAGTAAAATAAAATAAAATAAAATAAAGTAGAGTAAAATAAAATAAAATAAAAGAAATAAGATAAACTAATATAAAATAACATAAAATAAAATTAAAAAAAATAAAAAAAAATTAAATAAAATAAAATTAAATAAATAAAATAAAATATAATGAAATATAATAAAATAATATAAAGTTAAAATTCAAATTAAATTAAATTGAATAAAGTGAAAAAAATATAATAAAATAAAATAAAAAAAAAATTAAAAAAATTAAATAAAAGAAATTTGAAAGAAACAAAAAAAAAAATAAAAGAATAAATTATATGACCTTAGGTTTAGAGCATGTCTCAAAAAGTTATCACAACGATCCGGTAGGTGGCGCGTGGATCTAAATATTTGGAAAATACGTATTTATCATCCGATTCCGTTTTAAATTAAACTACAGAAAGTAGAAAATAAATATATTATTTAAGACATTTCTTTATATAAACGGACCACAAAAATTTACAACTATTTTTTGCCGATTTTGACATGTTTGATGACGATTTCTGTTGAGTTTATATAAAGGTAGTTTTATACAACCATTTTTTAATATCGTTTTTTTACTTTGTGGCACATAACTTTTTTATTATTGTTTTCATATTAATGCACATTGCTGCTGTTCGCTGCTCCACTGCGATAAGTGCAACAGGTGTTAGTCGCTTGGTGGTTGGCTGTTTACCTGAGCTTGTTGGCTACCATTGAAATGTGTGCTCTGGTTTCTTTTATTTTTTTAAGTTTTTCTCACATAATGAATTCATAGATTTGCTAGTGTAGTTTTTTTGTTGTTATGTGAATACATTGTACATATGTAAATATGTATGTAACTACCAAGTATACAGTGACTGCCTGGCGAAAATGTCTACGAGTTTCCAGCAAATTGTCTAAGTGGATTTAAACTTGGTTTATAATTTTTTAAAATCCAAGAAATTAAAGAAAAAATGCATTATTTTGTTATCATTCCCTAGACTACAGTTCCAGACTTTATACAAGACCAGTATACTTGTCCAGATTAGATTTAATAGAGCAATGGTATGGTAAGGACCTAGGGTGATAATTTGGAGGTCATATTGCTGGAAATCATCTCAACTTAGAGGTGGCTCGAATGTTTTTGTTTCTTCTCTTACAATGGGGTACTTTATAAAAAACAAAAAATGAAAAGGAATTGTTTCAGGCCCGTGCGCAGAAAATTTCCGATGGGGGGTTTAATTTCAAGTTACGTACTCAATGAAAAAAGATAAGAAATTTATTTTCGGAGTACGGAAATTTTATTGTCAAAAGTGATATTTAGTTACAATAATTTAACAAATAAACTCTTCGAGGTACTAAAAAAACTCTTTCAAAATTATTTGCGGATCGAGTTTGAAACCGCGATGTACATTGAGTGAGGCTAAGCCGTTGAGACGATCTTCAGACATTGTTGACCTCAAATACGTTTTTAGTCGTCGCAAAGTTGAGAAGGATCGTTCATTCGTCGCTGTTGTCACAGGCAAAACTGCCATAACGCGAAGCATTTGGTTAACATTTGGAATTACAAATATCGAGTGCTTTTTTCTTTCCTTTCCGGCAATGAGCTTCCGCCAAAGTTGTACTTCGTTCACCTAGATGTCACGGGAATCGTCGTGCAAAAACGAGCAGTATGATTGGAATAGTTGAGCGCAGGACTCTTCTTCAAAAATTTTCATTTTGTTGGGAAAAAGCAAGCTAAATTTGATAAAATATTGCGGTGATTTAAGAATTGATCTTGCAGTTGTGTCAGAAACGAATCAATGTACGGTATGTAGATTGTTATACGGAAATAATCTTCAACTGAATCAGTTTGTACGTTAGAACGTTGGGTTTGTTTCGCCGCAATCCTTGGCTTTCACAATTCAATTTCGTATTGCTCGCTAATTTCACTCACGGCTTTGAAAATTTGTCTGAAATCCCCCTTAGCGTTTTCTCTTCTTTCCATCAAAATTTGTTTCTCAGCATCAGCCAATTTGAAAGCCTCTCCCAGATCTTGATTTTCTCTTTGAAGTACTCGACTCAGAGACAATGTGAGAGAATGCACCGAGCTCAAAATATGAATGGATATCTGAAAATTTGCAGTTTTTATAGCTGAAAGCAGTTGGAAAGCTCCAGACGAAGTCGTTGGGTCTTTCCAGTTGGTGGAAATCACTTCAAGAGCGCGAATTACTGCTGGTTGCAAATGGAGGTATGTTGCGACGGACTCATGCTGTTCTACCCATCTGGTTTTACAAAAATTTTTCAATTTCTTCACTCGAGTTTCCAATAGATGTTCATTGGCACTTATCGCATCCTGAAGGGCATTTTGGCGTTTCGGATAAATGAAGAAGGAATGGATATTCTATAGAACTCCCAGACAATTTTTGATTCCCGTTATATTGCACGCAGAGCTTACCGCCAAATTGAAGCTATGATCAGCACAATGGGAGTAGAGCGCGAGTGGATTGAGCCCCTTGGAACTCTCCGCTTACCGCTCTCGCACCGTCATATCCTTGCCCGAAGAAATACGTGCAATCCAGTCCGGAGGGTTTTTGAGGAAATCAAGGTAAGCAGTTCCTA
Source organism: Merzomyia westermanni (assembly GCA_949987695.1). Classification (NCBI taxonomy): domain Eukaryota; kingdom Metazoa; phylum Arthropoda; class Insecta; order Diptera; family Tephritidae; genus Merzomyia; species Merzomyia westermanni. Next base: position 33,448,243 of record OX465291.1, on the reverse strand, counting down.
TTCCCTTTCCAGTGAAACCGGCGATAGGAATAAAACACAAACAATCTTCCTGAATGACGAACATTTCGCCGCATTTATCCAAGAAGCGAATCACAATTGAACTCTGTTCTACTCCTGCAATGTCTGGCGTGTCATCTCCCAGAAAAGAAAAGCCCTTCGATTTGTTCACTCGAACGATGTTGTAACTCATGTTGAGGTGGTGATAAATGTTGATTATTTCAGCATTCTTTGGTGAATCCCTCAGGGGTTTTTTCTACTGCTCGTCAGTTTTGGCTCGATATCTTAAGAGAGCTCTAAAGTTTCCATTATTCGTCAACGGGTCGTCTTCCCGTATCATTGGAACCTCTGAGAGCAAGTCCTTTTTTTCAACCCACCCTACTGTATACATGTACAGTTGTGTTCAATATGAGAGTAGTGAAATGAAAATGGATATCGTTCGACTAAATAAAAAGAAGCTGTGTGTTTAGTAATTAAGGGCCTAATTCTCTATTGCGACGCGAAAGTTCGTTTCGCCTCAGAAACAAGTTGTTCGCCTGTTTGTAATATGTAAGATGATCATAGCAACTGAAGAAAATTCTCTCAGCAAAATAAAAGTCAAGTGCAATAAATTATTTGTCATAAAATCAAATTACTGTTCCCAGATTTTTAAAATTTAATGGAATAACATGTAAAACTTTATGAAACTCAACAGATTCATATAAGTTTCTATATACGGCAATATTTATTTCAGACATGCTCTCCTATTAATTTTTGACATGACGTAAGAAACAAAGGCGGCCAACGAAACTGATAGAGAATACGCTTGCTAGACGAAGTCGTCAAGACACAAATCGTTCGTCTGAGCTTTCGTTCGCAATACATAATGATGCCATACATTTTGAAAAATTGACATACAAATTTCAATATTTTTGGGCAGAATTTTCAGAAAACTTTTGAGTTCGTAGTTCGCATTTAATTTAAGTATAATAATATGCAAGTAAGAAGTACCTCAAAATTTCGCCTAAGTTTTAAAGTTTTTTTTTGTTAAGGATGTTGGGTATTTTTTTCCAAACAAAATTTATTTTTCTTTATGCCCTGTATGGAATAAACCATTTAACACCCTTGACGAAAAAAATACTGAAAATTCAGGGATATTTTTGAGTGAGGTCTAACCTACACCGTCCTAAAATTGATTGGTCTACAAAACTGCGTACTCAAAAATTTTCTGAAAATTCTGTCAAAAAACTTAAAGATTCTGATGGCTATTTTTTAAAGTTTAATTAACTTACCCGAATTTTGTGTAAACATTGAAATTTTTTTTATGTGGTTTCTGTTATGGAATTTGCTATATTTTAAATGAAAATCATTAAAATCACAGCTTCTTCTTCTTTTGTCGAACGATATCCATTTTAATTACACTACTATTATATTGAACGCAGGGTGGCTGATGAATTCTGCTACATTAAGGAACTCAAATAATTTTTTTTCCAGTGTATGGAATTCATTTTTCTTTTATTCATGTTAAAGCTCATTAAATTTTATTAAATATAGCTTAATTAGTTTTAAAAATAATGGAATTTAAATGCCCCCCCTGCTCGTCGATGCATGTGCGGCATCTTACCAAAAAGTTGTTCATTACTGCTTGGAGAGTTGAGACAGGAATAGCCGCAATTGTTTCTCGAATGGATTGCCTTACTTCATTCAAATTTGTTGGTTTTGCTTTGAAGACTTCCTGTTTGCAATAACCCCACAAGAAAAAGTCAGGTGCAGTAAGGTCAGGCGACCTGGGTGGCCAACGGAATGTGGAGTTTCTGGATATCAGCTTATTGGGAAATTTTCGTCGCAATTCTGTCATAACAGGTTGGGCTATATGAGGAGCTGCACCATCTTGCTGAAACCACACAGAGTTGAAAAAAATTCTCATTCGGCGTAATTCTGGATAGAAAAACTCTCTCAACATGCTCAAGTAACGGTCTCCAGTAACCGTAACGGTGTGACCGTTTTCTTCGAAGAAGTAGGGCCCGACAATGCAGCGTGATGAAACTGCACACCACACTGTGACACGAAGTGGATGCAATTCCGTCTCATGGAGTATCTGTGGGTTGGAAGCACTCCATATTCGACAATTTTGTTTTTTTATGTTGCCGTTTAAATCGAAATGGGCCTCGTCAGACATGAAAAGACAGTTCAACATGTTTCCATCCTCTTCCACCATTTGAAGCATCTTCTGGCAAAATTCCAAGCGAATCGGCAAGTCTGCAGCGTTCAGTTTGTTGGCCATTTGAATTTTATATGGGAATAAGTCCAAATCTTTGTGCATAATTGACTGTAATGACTGTCTGCTTACACCCATTTGAGCAGATAAGCTTCTTGTCGAAACACGTGGATTGTTTTGTATGGCAGCAGCTACAGCAGCGATTGTTTCCTCCGTTCGAACTGAAGGGTTTCGATGGTAAGGTCTTCTGTTGACTGTCCCATGCTCGGCAAAATTGTTTACAAGTCTTATTATGATCCATCTGCTCGGAGGATTGCCGCCAAACGTGCGCCTATACTCTCTTTGAACCGAAACTACGGACTCCAGTGCGTGATAGCGGCGGACAATCCAAATTCTTGTTTCAGTGTCCCAGTTATCCATTTTTGTTAAATGTAAAAGTCAATCTGCAAAATAAAAAAAAAATTTACCAGATTCATTAAATAGAAAAAAAGTTATTTAATTTTTTTTTGGTAGCGGCTTTCATTAGCCACCCTGTATATTGCAATGTATACAATTGTTATGTTTTTTTTTCATTTATTGTTGTTGCCGCTAATTTTTATCTTTATTGCTGCTACCCTGCTATAGCTGCCGTTGTAATAAACCGTTTTGTTTCACTTTTTCTATTTTCCTTTATTTTTATGTGTTTCCTCATACTCAGCTGCAGCTGATTTAGTTGTGTACAAGCTAGTAAGCATAAGTATGTTGTTGCTGTTGTTGTTGCTGTTGTTGTCGCTTAAGTTGCTTGCTGTTTTTCGCTGATTTTCCGCCTCTCATCGACAGGTGGATTTTTAATTACCTTTGTTTTGCCAGTTAGCCAAGTTTACCACTCATTGTATGTGTCTTTTGTCGGCTTATTTAACATATACGTTTTCTATTTCTATTTAAATTATGTATTTTCGCTTCTTCTTCTTGCACATTAAGCTCTGTCCGTGTCGGTGTATTTCTTCTTTTTTATAGTTACTTGACATTTGACCTCGTTTTACTATATATACTAATGCACTTATATGTATGTATTCGTTTAAGGTGTTTCGCTATTGATTTTCTTAGTGATGCTAAATTGCATTTGTTTATAGCTATACTAAAAAGATTATGCATGATTATTACTATATCCTAACCGTTACTTAGGCATTTGAAACACCGAACGGTAACCCATTGAAGTTGTTGCTACTGAGGCGTGTTAAAATTGGGCAATTAGTAACGCATAATCGTATTTCGCTACAAGTTCGAAGCGTGGTCTTCCATTAACACCACTAAATTTTTTAGGTGTTTGGCAACCATGGCGTTACAAAATAAGGATGAATAAAGCTCAATGCGTCTCACACGAACCTAACATAACAAGGGGCCTCTAAGAAACAATGTCTTACAGAAAACGGATTTCTCAGAAAATTTAAAAGCGAAAGTTTTTGACGCCACAGCAGTGTTCGTGCTTGAGAATTGAGTTGTTAGAGTTGCCGAAAAAGAGTGGTGGATTTAAAAAAAAAAATTACAGATCTGGTATGACAGAATTGTAACATGCATTTGTCGCTACATTATAGTTATAAAAGCGCTTTATCGGTGTTAAGAAATTTTTGTCTGTCTGTCTGCATGTTTGTTCGCGCATCACTCGAAACCCGTGGCATTTTCTGGATGACAATCTTATGGATCTGTTTAGTAGCAAGAAAATATTCAATGTCTTGTTTATACAGTGGTGTCAAAATTAGTTGTCTCAGAATATTTTTATACGTATAGTCAAGATCTAACACTCGATGTCTATACATTATATATATTGCTTGAAAATGCATATGGCGCTTAAATGTCTAAGCGATTAGAACCATTGAGTATCAAAGCACGCCAGTCATGCCTTTTTAATGATAGCTGACATATCTACCTGATTTTACAATTCTGTGTACATCTCATCCTTTCTCTGCTGCCGTATTAGGGCGCCAATGGGATAACCTTCTGAGCCTTAGCTTCTTTGCCCATTTGCTTGCATAGCTAATCGTTAAATTTCCTTCGATACTCTCCGTTTGGCATTGCGACAGGTACCATATACTCTAAAGGCCGGCGCACCTTCACACAGGAGTTTGCACTTAAAATATCATTCACAAATTGCCTTCAAAATTTAAGTTGTGAGTTTTACTGTGAAAATATACTTTGCACGAGTTATACTTTTTAAATTATAGGTATTCCAACAAGCATTTCTGAAAGTATAACTTGCGGTTTAAAGTTAACTTTTTACAAACTTAAAGAACGAATTTTTAAAAGAGGATTAGGGCCATTTATCCCTCATTTTGAAGTAATCGATTAATTGAGCAATTGCTTAATGAACTCACTCAATTAATCGAATAAAGGCACAGCCCTAGTAAAAACTTCCCTTAAACAAATAAAGCTTATTATAAAAGAAAATTAAATGTATTGCTGACAAAGTTTTAGAGAACTTTAAACAATGCGTATTTAAGTTTGCACGTATTCATGAAAGGTATAAAGCGCCGTCCTTACTTGTTATTATTATTTTCTAAAAATTTGTAAAATTTTAATTTTTCCCATAAATTACTTTTATATTATGTCCTTGCGTGCTTTAAGATCTAAAACAACAAAATAATACTATTTTTAAATTTGATCTATCTTTTAGTAAAAGGGGGTTTTCGTTGCCAAAATTAGGTATCTTTAGGAGAAAGAGATTTGACGATGTGGCTAAAATTTCAAAATCTCAAATTTAGTTAAATTAGTGGTCATAAACAGGTGACTTATTTGTGTTCTTCGCTAAAATGTGCCAAAAAATGAACTGAAAAATGGACATTTAAGGAGATTTAGGGCGATCGAGATTAAGCTTCAGCGACTACCGAAACTCCGCTGCTGATTGCAATTAAACACAGCGTGCTGAATGAACACTGAAAATTCAGGTGACGATGAACTGAAACCACTTAAAAGTAGCGAGGGGACTTTTTACATATTTTGTGAAAGCATTTTTTTTTATTTAAATAAAGTTAATAATGCATTTTTGGCGATTTTTTGAATTTAATCTGGTATGCATGGTCCTCATGATAAAGGAAAAGTAACCTTGAAAGTGAAATGCAAATGTTTACAAAAGATCCATATAGAAAATTACTGGTCTTATTTAAACTTAAAATTTATAGAAGTTTGTGGATAAAAATGGCGAAGAAAAAAAATTATGGCTGTACCTTAACTGCGTCCTCAATTTTTTAAGAATTGGTTAAAACTTACACGTACAGCTGTGTTCAATATAATAGTAGTGAACTAAAATGGATATCATTCGACAAAATAAGGAGAAGCTGTGATTTTAATGATTTTCATTTAAAATATAGCGAACTCCATAAAAAAACCACATAAAAAATGCAAAGTTTACACAAAGTTTAGGAAAGTTAAATAAACTTTAAGAAATGGCCATCAAAATCTTAAAATTTGTTGGCAAAATTTCGAGAAAACTTTTGAGTACACAGTTTTGTAGACCGATCAATTTTAGCACTGTGCAAGTTAGAACTCATTCAAAAATTTCACTGAATTTTCAGAATTTTTTTCGTCAAGGCTGAGTGATTTCTTCCATACAATGCATGAGGAAAAATTAGTTTTGTATGGAAAAAAGTTCTAAAAATTCAGAAAAAAATTTTGACGTACTTCTAAATTGCATAGCTAAAGTTAAATAAGCTATAAAACTGCGTACTCACAAATTTTCGAAAAATTCTGCCCAAAAATATTCAAATTTTGATGTAAATTTTTAAAAGTTTAATTAACTTTTCCGAACTTTGTGTAAACCTTGAAATTTCTTTTTATGTGGTTTCTGTTATGGAATTTCCTATATTTTAAAGGAAAATTATTAAAAACACATACTCTTTTTGTTTCATCGAACGATATGGAATTTAATTTCATTACTATTATATTGAACACAACTGTATGCTAACCTCATTATAGATATAGCAATGTTTTTATGTAGCACAGTGTTAGCAGGTGAGGTAAATATTTAGCGTTTTCATTAGCTAATTATTCGATAGATTACCGCAAAACGCATGTAAATATGTATGTGAATACGTGGAGTATGTAATTACCTTTTTGATTAGCATTAACACAACGCCCACCTGTTACGATTCGGTGCGTTAGTGAACCTAAAATATGTATTGCTGGCAGCCTAATCTTGTTCATGTTTTCAATGAATTTCAGCGTTCACGTTCATGCGCCTATCTATGGCATGTAAGTAAGAATTTACTTTTATGTAAATTCATAAACACACAAACATATTATATATAGGTTTTCCCGCCCATTGGCTTGCCAAGTGCTACATTTTAAACTATTTCTTCACTTTTGATCCATTTTTCTTTTTTTTTTTTTTTCATTTTCATAGGCGCTTTCGGCGCTTGGCCGCTCATGTGTGTGGCGAAAACAATAAATTCCTACTAATTTGTGTAAATTTTATGATGTGCAGGTGCGCTAACGACAGCATAAAGTTGATGTGGGGCGCAAGAAAGCAATATGGTTTAGTTATTTATATACATACATATATTTGTGGCATGCTAGTTTTTTTGAGTTCGGTAATAACAGGCGCACGCGACTAGTCTCGAGATTTAAATATTACTACGATGTTATATCCAGCAAAACGAAAATAAAACTCTCAATACAAAAAAAAAAGAAAAACAATGGGTCACCACCGTCTTTTGTCACACCCCTCCCAATTCAAATACAATTTGGTCAGAGTGAAATTGTGCTTTTTTTTAATAAATCCAGATTAATAGTGTAATAATGTGTTTTTCTGTATTTATGCTTAACTTGTCACACCCGTCGCCAAGTGTTGTCACACCCGTCTCGGTTGAATTTAAATCATGTAACACGATAACTTGAGTAAATTTTGAGATACCTTAATGAAATTTGGTATGCAGGTTCCTTGGCACTCATCTCCGAGCCCTATTTAATATGGGCGAAATCGGATTATAGCCACGTCCACTTTTTATATATAGAATATTTTCGAAAATACAAAAAAAGTTATTATTCAGTACATAATACATATATAAGGATAAAATTTGGTGTTTACATTAATGTTAAGGCAGAAAATAAATTAAAAAAAAATTTTCGAAAATGGTAGTGGCACCGCCCACTTTTGATTAAGTCAAATTAAGAAATAATATTAGTCATAAATCACAAACCGTTCAAGATATCGAAAGGAATTTAGCACACATATTTACATTAATACAAGGAACGTTTCGAAAAAAATGGGTGAAATCGGTTAAGGTTCACGCCCACTTCTATACGAAAAATTTTGAAAAGGATCATTGATATATTTAATAGGCAATAACTTTGCGTACAATAGCTTTATATAATTTCTATTTCACTTTCAAAGTGTCCGTAAACGAGGAAAGTCGAAAAATATAAATTTTCGAAAATGGGCGTGACCCCGCCTTTTTTATAGTGGATTATTCCACAAAACTTTTTATGCCATAACTCCCGCAAAAATTGATTTATAGAACGATATTTGTCGAAAATATTGAATACATAGAGGTAACTGTTTGGTGTAAAAACGGGCGAAATCGGTCAACGGCCACGCCCAGTTTTTAACCATGCAAGCTATATCCATAACATCTTGCACACATAATAAGATTTTCAAGCAAAACTCAACCGCAAAAAAAATTTTACGGACTTTGGGGAAGTAGGCATGACACTTTTCAGCATAAAAATTCTGCTACAGGGTGTTTTTTTTACAGGTTTGTTTTTCGAATAGAGATAAAACTGGCATTTTGTGGTCAAATCTGGCAACTCTAATGTCATTTATGTTCAGTTTGGTTTGCCATTTCATCATGAACAGGTTGACAAAAGAACAACGCTTGCAAATCATGCAAATTTATTTCGAAAATAATGGTTCAGTTCGCGAAGTTTACCGTGAGCTCCGTCCATTTTATGGTCGACATAATCGTCCATCAGAGCAATTAATTCGGTTAACCATGGATCGTTTTCGCACTACGTTTACTCTATGTGATAATACGCATCCGCAGAGACGTCGAACAGTGCGCACCGAAGAAACAATTGCCGCTGTAGAGCAAAGTGTTGAAGAGGACCCGAATGAATCGATTCGCCACCGTGCACAGCAATTGGAGCTTTGTCCATCAACTTTATGGAAGATTTTGCGCAAAGATCTTGGCTTGCGACCTTACAAGATCCAGCTTGTGCAAGAATTAAAGCCGCGAGACCATGCAATGCGTCGTGATTTTGGTGTATGGGCCGAAAATGAGATTGATTTCGATGCTGATTTTCATCGCAAAATTTTGTTCAGTGATGAGGCTCATTTTTGGTTGAATGGCTACGTCAACAAGCAAAATTGCCGCATTTGGAGTGAAGAGAATCCACATGAGACCCTTGAAACGCCATTACATCCACAAAAACTGACTGTTTGGTGTGCTCTATGGGCTGGTGGAGTCATACTTCTTCCGCAATAATGCTGGAGAGGCAGCTACCGTTAATGGAGACCGGTATAGAGCCATGATAACCGACTATTTTGTTCCCGAATTGGATGGCATGAATGTGGATGAGTTGTGGTTCCAACAAGACGGCGCTACATGCCACACAACGCACGTCACAATCGATTTATTGAAGGAAACATTCGATGAGCGCATAATTTCGCGGAATGGACCTGTCAATTGGCCACCAAGGTCGTGTGATTTGACACCATTGGATTATTTTCTTTGGGGATATGTGAAGTCGCTCGTCTACACCAACAAACCAGAAACGTTAGGGGAATTGGAAGCCAACATTCGTGGCGTTATTGCCGACATACGGCCCCATATGCTCGAAAAAGTGGTTGAAAATTGGACCTGTAGAATTGGCTTTATTCGAGCCAGCCGCGGCGGCCACATGCCCGAAATCATATTTAAACATTAATGGCATAAAATTATCCTTCCAATAAAGCCAAATTGATGGACCTTAAAACGATTTTCTTGTGTTTTATTTCAATTCGAAGTTCTATACCCCTAAAAAAAACACCCTTTATTTTCAAAGGCGATTGCTTGTAATTTCAAATATATATTTCCATAAAAATGGCGCAACTGCTACTCAATAGTATGTAGTATACTCCTGCCAAAAATTGGGCAATTGGATAACACACAAGCAAAATATCCGGGAAAGTAATTAATACCCCACTACAACAGATAAGTTATACAAGGTGGCGCAAAAGTAATCCTCCTATCAGAAAATGCTATACATTTTGCGATTGGCCCCTCAAGTCAGTTCTGTTTTGACATTTGTGTAGTAAACACATGCGAAATACACGTTAATAAACAATGTTACGCTACACTGCTCCAGAACGCGGAATATTGCTGACTATTTATTTGACCAATAATCGGTCGGGGCCAAACGGTTACTGTGAATGGTGAGCGCTACAGAGCAATGATCAACGAGTTCTTTTTGCCGCAACTTGATGAATTGGGATTGGAAAACATGTGGTTCCAACAAGACGGTGCAACAGCACATACTGCACGTGCCACAACCGATATGCTGAACATCGGAAGCTTACTTTTGCGCCACCTTGTATATCATTTATGATTTTTATACCTTTCATGCACATTAAATGTTTGTAAGTTTGAGAAGAAGTAGAGATGGGCCTATTAATAAGTATCCGGAAATAATCAGGCCAATGAGCTGAGTTGATTTAGCCATGCCCGTCTGTCTGTCCGTCTTTCTAATTGAACGCAAATTTTTCAAACAATAAATATTTCATATTTTATATAAATATATTATAAGTAAATTGGTATTTTGATGAATGTGGTTAGCAGTGGTTGGTAGGGAAGCTATTTATATACAAATAAATTAATTAACCCCTCAAAACTCAAAACAGAAATGTTTTTATTGAAAACAATCAAGTGGCTTTATAATATGAACTGAAAAGTAGACCTGCGTGAATTGGGATGCCATTATAGATCACTACTAGGTATATTATGTTCGGGTGCACCCGACCTTAGACTTCCTAACTTGTTCACTTATAATTTAAAAGTAGATCCCTGAAATTTGAACTAAAATGTCTCACCCGCTTCAGTGGATTAAGTCATATTGTTTATCTTAATTGAATTGGAAAGGTGGATCCATATTCCATGAGAGCTTTTCCATTATAATAATAATGATTGGCTTCCTTATACTTTCGAGGATATTAAGGCCGATCTAAGAAGAAAAGAGATTGTTGGTGCGCTTTTTCTAATTTTTTCCTAAAATTTGACGACAAAACTGAACTTTTATGACCAAATTTCATACGATGCGTAGTAGTTATTACAAATCTCGAAAATACCAGAAGTAAATAAAAGCCCGGAGTCCCGGGATTAACACCCCTAAAACATATTAAGAGTAAGCTATTATCTTGAGGGCCTTTGCATGTGTTTAATTTGTGCTAATATTGAAAATATTTTATTTTCCTTGCCAGTTTTAAGGTTGACGCATGATCTCCAATATATCATATGGTTTAGTTTTATTTTCTATCTTATTATTTTACCATTTTCTTGTGCTGCTTCTGAATATTGGTTTATGCTGAATTTTAGAAAATGGTGTTGAAATGCAAAAAAAATAAAATGCAGTCCTAAATTATTTCTTGTTTTGTAAACTCTAGTTTTATTGCCTTGCTGGATATAGTTTTTGTGTCACCGTCCCCTGGGCTTGAATACAAGTGCTCTTTGAAAAGTACAAATATAGCGCCACTCCATTTTTGTACACAAACGCTCATTTACAATACTTTTATTACTAAACCGACTTCACGCGTTACAAATAACTTCTTTGAGATTCAGAAATGGGATTGGTATAAAATTCTTTGATCAAGTTCGGTTGAGAAGCTCTTGAGATATTTTGACAAAACGACTTCGAAAGCACGTGTTACACTTTGCATAGCAGTCATTCAAATTCACTTCAAAATTATACCAAATCAATTCGCATAGCAGCTTCCATTTATTGGAAATCGCTGAAGTGAGTGAGTACTCTTTTATTATAAGAATTTTGATTTCACCGGGGAAAAGTTACTCGCTGCGTTTTAGATAATGGGTCCGATAAGTTTTGAGTGACACTAAAGCTAATCTAGCTGTCTTTGAGCGTACACCTTTCCATGTTTGTATCTCCGACACTATTATTCTGTTCGACTTGAATGTAAAAGTCAAGTGAAGATGGCTATTTATACCACTTGGGAGCCCAAAAATTGTGTGTAAAGTATCGACTTTTAAATCGATAATTTTTTTTTTGCTGTTTATTTTTCCTAACTAATTTTATTGATGATAAAAATCAATTTTTAATAAATCATCTGTAGGAACTATACAGTTTGAATCGATCATTGTAAATAATGTCATCCATGCGATGCATGAAGAAATTAGTAAAACTATGTACACACTACAAATGAAAACACATAGTTTCGTATAAATCACTTTAGGTCAATGCTGACTCTTGGCAAATGTTTGGTGGCACTGAACATCTCGGGAAACTATTTATTTTAGCTTTATTAATTACAATCCAGGTTCAATGAAAAACTTATTTTATTTTTTAGTTTTAATATGCATCACCTAATTTCATTTACAATTTAGTAAAATATGAGGCTAGGCATTTGTGATGATAACAATCAATTTAGTTTTTTTTTTCACTGTGTAAATTTATTATTTCTAGTGATGTATCTGTGTATTAGTTTGGGACACAAAAACTGTTATATTTTTAACTGTTAGTGTTTTGTATTATTTTTGTTGTAACAAATTATTTTAGGGTATTAAAAATTTGTGAGTGAGTGAATCGATACTGAACTAATAAATTCCGAAAATCGTTAATTTTTTTCATTCACATTTTTTACATATTATATGCTTATTATCTTAAATGATTTTTACTTTAATCAATTCTTTAATTAGTTCTTCATAACATATTTGTACTGAGACATCGAGAGGTATTTTTTCTATAAAAACTTGAGGTATACACAAACATCTTTTATTTAAAAAAAATCCATATTTCACAAATTTGTTTATAGCTAAACAAAAAAAAAAAAGGATTATTGAGCAATCGATTTTCCCGAATAGAGATCACATTCCTAGTCTTGGCTGCTAAGACTTTAAAGCAATTGCCTTTTAAATCTCAACCGTATGCCTCACCGTAGATAATTAAAATTAGACTGTTCAATGGTTCCAACAAATCACTGGGTATCAAGACTCCACTTGAACCCTTTTGTTCAAACTTTCCTTTAACATAACTTACGAATCAGGATTTCTGAAAACCCTTGCACATTTTTCAGCAACCTTTTGATTTTAATTATTTTGTTTTGCAAAAAGGACACACTATTATTATCTCTAAATAATAGCAAATCCTCCACACAAAGCTAAACATGTAAAGAATAATAACAAAAGTCCAGCAAAAAGGTATTTTAAATTCCCTTTCTAGGTTTGAATAGTTATGAGACAATTATCTAATAAGTTGACAGACCATACTCAACACACATACAAATATTAATCTAAATAAATTTACGATGTCATTAAGCCAGTGTTTGATTGGTGAAGGGCGCCCTAATGCTAAAAGGGTATGTGTAGTCGTGGCCACAGCCATTCAACACATGCACAACGACAACAACAAGAACAAAGTCAGTACAAGCTGAGGATCTTGTCAATTTAATAGCAGGAGCAGAGATTTAGTTTGTTTTGTATTTGGTCAGGATGACATTTACTTGTACATACGTCATCTATGGTGAGAGCTATGGGGGTTGATTGAACGCAACAATGTCGAGCGCTGAAAAGCATACCAAAGTCAAGAGGCTTTGAATAAATTTTCCATTTTAATATTCGCATAACAAAGCAATATGACTCTTCAGTGTAAGTTGGTGGTGTTGTTGTAATGCCTGTTGTTATCCTTGCGACACTTATGTTAACACAATTTTGTTGTTGCCCGCATGACAAATGTTCTATTTTTTCGGGATTACATACAAACTTATAAACAGACACACAAACCTTTACAAACCTACAGATCTATCACATTATACGGTCAATGCCTAGGGTAAACTGTCTACTTAATTTGTTAACACATACAGGGTGACATAGCGTTGTATGCATCATGATTAATGCTCACCCTCGTCACGTTGTGCGAATACAAATTTTATGTCATCATTTTGTTTGCTTAATGTTCCTTAAATGTTACAGTGAGACTTTTCGTTACTCTCCGCCCCCTTTATCAGTCTGCATAAATGTTTGCAATACTTATAACTTTGTTGTTGTTGGTGTTTAATACATTTAAAATGTGCATTTCCACGCTTTGGTTTGCATGCTGAATTGGGTTGGGTCGGTTTATTCTTGTTTTGGTTGAACCGTTAAAAATGTTGTCAGTTGTTTTGGATTCGCACAGATTGTTGGGCCTAATACTTTTAATGAACTTTACATGTTAATACACATTTGTTAAGTTGAGTGTGAGCATGTTGTTTATCTTTATACTTAGGTTATTATTCCTCTCTGTTGGCCAGCCAAATGTTTATATATTTATGAAGGTGCATTTGTCATCATATTCCGAACTTCTGCGAATCACTCATGACGGAAGTACTACTTGCATTTTTTAATTTGTTGAGAGCTTCCATAATTTATTAATTTTTAATTATCTGTACTGTTCACTACATAACTCTTTGGCCGTTTCAGCTGTTGTTTGATTATAGCTGTATCCAGCAAATTAAGTTACAAAACATGGTAGGTATGTGAATTTTCTTGCAGTCGTGAGAGGCTTCGAAATCCACCAAGTAAAAACAGTATCTACAGCACCGCCTGAAAAATGTGTCCAATATTATGAAGTAGACCTGCAGAAATACATCGGCTAAGCAACCAATTGATTTCCGTCTGTAGTTATTTAGTGATGCGCGTACAATCTTACACACAGACAAAGACCTTCGGGATCTAACATTGAATTTCAGAAGGTTTACAATGACTCGTACTCACAGAGGGACTTGCACGTGCCGCTCGAATTGCAAAAACGAAAACCTAGCAGGAATTCTGCTTCGCTTGGGTTCACAGAGGACTCAGCAAGGCTTGGAAAGATCCTTGAAATCATTTTAGCAGCTTATTTCCTGACGACCCGGAGAAGCGAGATTGAAGACAAAAACAAGCACCTTCTCAGCGTAAAAGTCGCTTGAAGTAGATGGTACAATCCCCATTACGCGGCAGAAAACCCAAAAATCGTTGGTTAATGAACTAAACGAGATCTTCACAGCGTGCATCAGTTACGACCGCATACTGGTCAGGTGAAAGAAAGGGTGGTTTTCCTCCTGAATTCGGGGAGAAGAGGACATAAGATGGCCAAAGATATTCGGCCAAAAAGTCTTACATATTGAAGTGGTGCGCAGAGTGGAGAAGTCCTTTTTCCACAGAGAACTTATATTAGCTACTTTTGTTGATGTAGAGGGCGCTTTCAATAACGTAAGAGCCAAAGCAATATCATCCGAAATCATTGAAAGAAGGTTGAAAACAAAGCAGATGGGATCAGGAATGCCAATGTCCGGACAAAACTGATCTACTACTCATCACGAGAAAGTACAAGCGACATACTATCGAACTTCGTAGATTAAATGGCCAGCCTAGTACTAAGTAATTGGAACTTAGCGTGCATTGAGGGGCGGATGCGAAACCTCTCTACTGGTTTCACACTTGCCGAAGATAAGCTGTAGATGTACGATGCAGTGTTACGAGCAGTGCCGTCCTATGGCTCTGTAGTGTGTTGGGAAGATCTTCAGAAGAATTACAATCTCACCAGCCTACAAAAGGTTCAGCGGTTCAGATAAAGCTTATTAGAACGATAGGTTCGGAGGTGATATTCGTGCCCGAAGGTTTAGCGCACTGCGTGTTTTGGGGCCAATGGGCAGCGGCATTCATGCGGTAAAGATGGACATTCCACATTATAATCACGGCAGAAGTTGAAAAGACATGATTTCTAAAGATACCGTTTTTCTGCGTAAATGCAAGGCTCTAGCCACAAGAAGACTAAAATCCTTTGTGAGCCCTCTCTTGAACAATGTGAGGAGGGTATTTGGAATAGGGGTTTCAAATATCCTTTAGTTTATCAACATTTTTGGTTTGCTTTGACATGCATATGTACATTTGTAGTACCCTCAGTAGGTTCGACGAGTTTTTATGCCATCAAATGGCTTCTATGGGAAACTAAAATGCACACGGATGAAGAGCTAATCAGGGTCGTTCACCAAGAACTCAGTGAGGAAACGTTTAGACTTTGGCAAGAGCGCTGGGAAAGTGAACACCGAGGCAGATGGACAACAAGGCTGATCACTGACGTAAAGGTATGGAGCACTAGAAACTTTGGCGGGGTTAACTACTACGTTACCCAAATGCTCTCTAGGCATGGGTACTTCAAAAAGTACTTATATATAGAATGGGAAAAGTCGAAGATAAGAAGCCCTTGGATGGAGACGCAGACAAAGATGATGCTTAACACACATTCTTCAAATGCTCAAGATGGACCGAGGAGCGATAGTGAGAAATATGGAACGTCATCCTGAAGCAATGCGAAAGTGGTGCCGGGGTGGGCGACGGTTCCAAAAATTTGGGGAAGTTTTTTAGTCCACGGGCACACGGCTGATGCAGCGGTATCAGCTACGATGCATTAGGCATTTTTTCATCCCCATCCGCAAAAAAAAAAAAAAAATGCTTCTAGAAACTACCTCGATCGCAACCACTCGAATTACCAACCTTCCTTTTTTTTTGCCTCTACTTGTCTGATAGAGACCATGTGGACGACGTTTTTTAAATATCTGTGATGTGACATGTTTATAGCTCTGGAAATAATTTCCCTCCCGTAGGATGGGATTTCGATATGACAACAACTGTTAATATTCGTATTGCAATTTATTGTGGTTTAATTTCACTTTGCTATCAACACCAGTTATGCAACGCATACCTAAAATATACTTAAACACTTAAGTAAAGGGGTGATATTGAGTATATGTAGTTGCTGAAAATGACATATGGAAACGGAGCTGTCATATTTTAGTTTTTGTTTCTTTTTTTTTTTTAATTATTTTACAAACAATTCATTTTGACTTAATAAAAAATTTGCCGGCTGTTGTGATTTTTTATTAACCCTTAAATGTACAAAGGTGTACGTACCAACATTATGTGTAGAGTTGCATAGCATAAGCGCACATAACCATTTAGATGAAATCAACTCCTAGGAGATTTTAACTTAAGTGAAATCTCTAATTTCGTTTGCTGCGCACTCGAAGTTGTTTGTATTGCATTTTGTTAAATTTTTTGTTATAGAAATGAAAGTGAATTTGTCATTTCGCATGTCAATTTGTAGCAACTTCCGTTGACATCACAGCCTGACACACCTGCTACGAGCTCTTCAATTGACTGTGCGAACACTGGAAGCCCATTAACGTTTTAGTTTAGTTTGTTTTCTAGATTTCGCTTTTAGCATCATCAAAGGTGATCTTTCACTCGCCTCATCAGCATTTAAATGGAAAACGTCCGGCTGCTTAGCTAGAAATATACATAGACTTGTACCTATTCGTTGTAGATTTGCTACTTTAGCTGATGTTGTGCATATGTCTCTAACTTGCGTACTACATACATAATATTGGCTGACTGTTGTAGCGCCTTATTCGAGGACTTTTCACTTGTGTGGCATACAAAAGTTCGCTCAGCGGCTGTCGCTCATTCGATCAGCCCATGTTTGTGTGTACCCTGTGGGAATTCTATGAATCAGTACGAAAATAAAAAATCAGCCAGAAATTATTTCATTCAGCAACTAGCTACAAATTCACTTTTAAACCCCTGGTTTGTAGTTAGTTTTTATCAAACTGATTTTTTCCACACACTATCTCTCTCTCTATGGCGCGATATACAACAGGTATATCATCATAAACCTCCTAAGAGATTTTTGCGCCAAGCTTCTCTTCCAATTTGTGGTGTGCCGATTTGAATTTTCCTTACAAATTGGTGGGACCTACAGTTTTTTGCCGACTCCGAACGGCATCTACAAAGGAGACGAATTTTTGCTGAGAAGCCTGTCATGGCAGAAATACACTCGGAGAGTTTGCCAAACCACTGCCGAGGGGCGACCCGGTTTTTGAAAAACTTTTTTCAAATCACTTTTGATGTTACCTGTACCAGGGCTCGAACCATGGACCTTCGGTGTGGTAGGCCGGCAACACTACCTTCACACCACTATCAAGTAAAATAAATACATAGTTGACGTAATAACCAAAGCAGAAATTCCCGAAAAAACTATAGAATTAGTCCTCTGAATTGCGCGCTTTGTAGTCAGAATTAAAATCCACCATTTTCGAATAAGCTTTTTACTAGTTTCAAAATAACTAATTTGTAGTTAGTTGAAAAAAGTGATTTCCCTTTTAGCGCTACGCTACTTCCTTGTAAGAGTGGTAAAACGCCTTAAAAGTTGAAGCAGAAATTCAAAAAAGTCACAAAAACTATTTCATACTTATAACTAGACTGTGTCTTATAAATAGTCAGCTTGTAGTCAGTTGAAGTTTGTTTTTGCTTAATTGATTATTGAAAGCAAGGGGTTGAAAGCAGCTTAAAGTAGTCGAGTAAATAGCTACATGAAAATGTATTGAAATTTTTATCAACAATATACCACTAAATAACAAACTACAAATCAGTTACCTATAACTAGTTTGTAGTGAGTTGAAACATTTTTTTTTCGGAGGAACGGTTTAGTTAAATAAGTAAGTTGAAATCAATTTAAGAAAGCAAAAGTCCAAAAGAGCTCGGAGCTATATATAACCGAAGTTCTTTGTTCCACTCCTACGGAAGCACTCAACACGACGATATATCTACCAACTCTTGACCTGGTGGCGAAGGAAGGAAATGGGTGTCTGGTTAAATGGAGATAGTGGCCATGCCACAATCCTGGGCGCTAACGCCCCAGTCCCAATACCAGCATGCACTGAATATTGTACGTCAAAGAACGTATTCGGTAAGAACTATGTATTGGATATACCATCACGACAAGACTGGAATTTTTGGCTGCATATGGTTCCGGGTGCCACCAACATATCCAGCGATAGCTCTAAGCTTAATGGGAAGGTAGGAGCGGGTCTTTTCCACCGGAAATGGGTCTAAAGGTCTCTTTACGCCTTCCTGACCACTGCAGCTTGTTCCAAGGTGAAATGCTGGTAATACACAAGGCTGTGAACCATCTGGTGTCTATACCTGAAGATGGTAAACGGGTTTTTATTTTTTCAGACCACCAGGCGGCACTAAAGGATTTGGACCCATTCGTCGACAACACAAAGTCGGCCACTGAATGCCGTGAATATCTTAATGAGATGGCTCAGCACTTCAGTATCAGCCTTATATGGGTACCTAGTCAAAGGGATAGTGAAGACAATTGCAGAGCAGACGAGCTAGCCAGGAGGGGTAACACTGACCATATCCTTCCGGGAAATGGCTCGGTAGGTATACCCATGGCCACTTTCAGGCTTCACGTGAACACAAGCACTATAAGAAATGCAAATGGACTATGGTCAGCCATGCCATCATGTGAAACATCCAGGCTAACTTGGCCTTCATATGATAAGGGGAGTACAAGGGCGCTTCTGACTCTACACACATCGGTTTTAGCATTCTTGATAAGGGTTCTAACAAGGCACTGTTTAATAGGAACTCACAGTGCTAGAATGGGGGTAACGAGTTTCGATTATTGCGGCAGTTGCAGATGTACTGAGTCCAGCACTCAGCAGACGGCGGTTAGCCACCCTAGGTAGACCGTTCCTATACGACCTTAAGAAGCTGCATATTTACCGAAGAGGAAAGCATCCATCACCTCCTTTGTCAGAGTCCAGCACTCAGAAGACGGCGGTTAGCCATTCTAGGTAGACCGTTCCCATACGACCAAGATGTGACGTCAAGGCTTTAGCGACCCTCCGCCTTAGGCAAGGAAGGGGTTTAGTTGAGACCGTATGGGGTATCACAATGGGCCCATTGGTAGTCTAAGTGTCAGGCTGTTACCTTAGCGTTTCAGCTCAATTCTTGCAACCTAACCTAAGATATTCAAAATTTTATAAAAATTTTCATCAAAATATGCCATTAAACAACTAACTACAAATCAGCTTATAAGCAATTAGTGTGTAGTGAGTTATTAACATAAATTTGAAAGCGCTACTAAGACTCTGAAAACAGTACCATAAACACAAGCTATAAACTTATGATCTTAGCTTCTAGAAAAACATTCT
The DNA here is from genome assembly GCA_949987695.1 of Merzomyia westermanni. Taxonomy (NCBI): domain Eukaryota; kingdom Metazoa; phylum Arthropoda; class Insecta; order Diptera; family Tephritidae; genus Merzomyia; species Merzomyia westermanni. The sequence continues at coordinate 33,428,852 of OX465291.1, read as the reverse complement.
ACGAGTAGAAAAACTTAATTAGAATAATATAGTTGGACGGGGAGGAAGTCGGTTTGCAGCATTGGAACGGCTAGGATTCAAATCCTGCAATGAGATGTCAATTGCCATGCAGCACTTTTTAAATCGCTGTCAATAGCAAAATTAAGCTGCCATTGAAATTGGGTTTGACCTAAGAGTCAGTCAGTAGTAAGTTATATGCACCCGGTTCACCAGCAGCCAACCAACAACTTGAACTTAACAGCGGTGTGGTCGGGGGATGCCTAACTCACTATGTTTCCGAGTTATAATGACAACCCTAGATCTCCTGATCCGACTAGGCACCTGCGACTAGGCACATGCGACTAGGCACATGCGACTAGGCACATGCGACTAGGATATAGCAAGTGGTAGGGACTTTTTACCTGTAGTCGATTCTAGCAATGTTGTTCGCAGTGCAGCTCAGCAAGGGCTGGGATGTTACGACATACTGCAAGGTGCCTAAAGCCTTCTGATGTTCAGTTAAGCTTCTTGGACAGGTTGCCAGATCCATTTTGTGGCAGCTTTTCCGTGGACGACGAGTTCATGTTAAGCTAAGCAGAACAATATTTGCGATTATACGTCGGAAAGAAATGGGCTTATTCCTTTCAACACAAATTATCTTTTTAACTAATCAAACAGCAAACTCCTTGTGGTCCAGTCGGGTTTGCTAGTTTCCTTGGATTTCCGCTAAGGAAGATTGTCTTGGAATGGACGGTCCAATTAGGTAGGGAGAAGTGCCGATAAAAGAGCAACAACAAGGCAGATAAAACATGCAACTGAAGTTCATCCTATAAGAAACTTTCTATACAGTTGTAATAAATATTCGCGAAATAACTGAAAGCTGCCGCAACCGCTTGGTAAAGTGTCATCACACAACATCTTCAAGATGCCCATTTGTGCTCTCTTCGTGGTTGGAGGATAGATGGCACTCAAACTTACGTGAATCAGGTAGTTGAGTGATGAACTTTTATCGAAACAACTTTTTGTTATGCCTACTAAGTTTCGATTTGTAGACAACTTTGTTTCTAGTTTTGTTTTGTTTCTTGTACTATAGTTGTGTTCGCTACAGGGTCTACTCCATCATCAATCGAAAGAACATGTAAATGTGTATGCTTGTTTGTTGGCCTTGTTTCCGTTTGTAGGCAGTGGCATGAGTTTGGCGACTTCTGTAGCTTGCGCAGCTGCAAGTCATCATTTTACGCCAAGATGCAAGTTATATGTGGCATGCCACCCACCAGCATTGAGTGCTGTGAGGCCCAGCGTATTGCTACCATTTCTCTAGCAAATGTATTTTTTTAATAATTTTATTTACTTAAAACATAGCATAAATATATCATTAAATATACATACACACTCATTATATGAAAATATATCTATGCTGCTATTTTGATTTCTAATTTATTATCTGCTTTGAAGCGCAAATTGAAAGTCGTTCGGTGCGGCTGCGGCACAACAGCTGCCATACTGCGTGCCACGCACTTAAAAGTTTTGTACATGTAAATTTTTCATTGCTTTAGTTTTTGTTGTTGTGATTGTTTGCTGCTTTTTTTCAAATTATTTACCTTTTGAATATTTCTTAAGGCCGATTAGCTTTGCATCGATCCGCTTGTAAAGTGATTTGTTGTTGCCAATAGAGCGCGCTTACTGCACCTGTTACACATGCATACTCCACATTCAGTCAAGAAATGTTGATATCGATGGTTAATCGCCACTCTCCGATAGCCAGTCGCCAGCTGCCACCATCAAATGCGCGCTCGCCAGTTGCCAGTTGCCAATCAGCCCAAAATGATCGCATTGATTGAAATTCAAATTTTCCACTCGCATTTGATAAATTGCACTTTGCGCGGAGCTTTGGAGTGTTGTTTCGGTGCTCTTATTAGGTGGGTTTGCTCTTTGTTGTAATTATTGTACAGTTTTGGTGCACCAACAGATGCATATTTATGGAAAGGAATACCCTGTAGGAAAATATTGAGCGCTCACTTTATTGATTCATCAGATTAAGAAACCCTTGAGATAGAGTATTTATCGACTCGCGCAATGTTTACGAAGCATAACAACAAATTCGAAATTAGAACATCGAATTTACGACTTTTTGACTTCGAACTTGTTTTGGCTTTTTGTTACAAGATCATGCCTACTGGTTACTTAGAGTCCTAACATATGTAGCATATCCAAACGTAGCTGAGGAAGGTACTCGCTGTTCAACCGTTCTGTTTCGTTAATACCTTGCTGACTTTTGGAGTTGACAAGAATTTCTCTGCTAATCCTGCGTTGTCTTATGATTATATTATATCGAATCGAAAATGAAGCCACAAAGTTCCTTTTGTCTTGGTGCTGTAGACCCTAAAGTATAATGAAATAAATTTAGGAAGGAGCTTACTTCACTTTAAGTCGGTCTGTCTCAGTGGATTAATTCAGGAAAAGTTGGGTTACTTTGAAAAGACTGTGTCGAGTACTAGAAAGATATTTTCAGCCCGATATCGATACCATTGCGGTACCCTATGTCATATCTTACGACTTCAATGCAAGATACGGGGGATCGAATCACTTCACGGAGTCAATATATTCAGTTACTAGGAGACCCGACCAACGTTGTCCTGCCTAGACTTGACGTGCTTGCCTTTGACAAATTGTACTTTCTTCCCTACAGATTTCTTGCTACCTCTTCATTTACCCCTCCATTTCGCTATTCTTTGTCGTCCACCTGCTTTTACGTCTCCGTCCTCAAAATTTTAATATTTATAGCTGATACTTGTGAGAAACTAGTTGGGAAGATATAATTAATTAAAATCTTTTTGTTAGAACTTTCAAAACAACTCGATCCTTGCTTCACCTAGCTGAATTGATTTCGCTAAATATTACATTGTGATCGGCCGCTGAACTATGATCCATGTTTCAAGCGTATAAATCGTAGGAAAGTTACTTTAGCATCAAAGGCAAGATTCCAAAGTTTAGCGCTGCCGGTTTTTGAATTTTCTAAATATCTCGATCCGTGCGACGTCTACTGTAATGCCGACGCTTTATATACTACCGGCAACGTGTTCTCTTTGTTTTCATCAGAAATTTCGTCATATTTGGTGCAGCACCCACTAAATTTCTTACAGGGTATCTTACGGTTGGTAGCACAGTTGCAGTGAGTTATTTTAATTTATCAACTTCGTTTTGCCACTACTTTTTTAACTGATGCTGAATGATATATCGCATTCATGTCTATGCATGTTTGAAATGAGGGGAAAAATACAAACAACAAAGTTTTCATGAGTTCTTATGGTAAAATTAATTAAATTGTTATATAAACACAAACAAATTCACCTTATCTCTCTCGCCTGCTTTTCTGGTTGCAAATTATTCGATAAATAAATTTGCACGCATGCGCTTTCAATATTGATTGACTGATTGACAGTTGGAGACATTGACACGACATATTAGTTTTGGAGACTTGATTTTTAATTAATTTAATTTAGTTATATAAAAGCAAGCGCCACAAATATCAGTGTTTATCTTTTTAAACTAAATTGATTGGTAATTAAACTGATGGTGGAGTAGTGTCAAGTCAAACTTTTAACAAATTACGGTAATTTAATTACCAGTTAGGAGCCAACATCAATTAAGAGTGGAGATTTTAAAATAAAAATTTAAGGTTTCTTATTTCAATTATTTAATTTCGTCCTCCGATCTATGAGTTATTTCTAGGAAACTTGTATCGAACGGTTTGAGTTAAAGCAAGTGGCTCTGAGAACAAGAGTTTTGCAATGCATACAATTGTTTGAAAAAAATTGTTCAAAACTTACAGTAACAGATTTTCAAAACAACTTTTAAAGCTTAACCCCCATATTCATAAAAAATAAAATTTGGTTTATAAAGCTTTTTAAAATGACATTTTCATACAAATTTTGAATTATAAGAGCTTTATAAAGCTTTTTGTTTTTGATGAATATGGGGATAAGTATTTGCTCAGCTGTAAATAGTAGAATATTGGTAAAAATTTGTAAACAAAGTATTACAAAACCGTTTTAAAAAAACTTAGTTTTTCTTACTTAGATTTGGAAACCCAACTTCTAAGAGATTTCAAGTTTGTGAATTATAAAATTTAAGAAAACGTATTGAAAAATTAAAATAAAAAGTAATACAATATTTTTTTAAACCCTTGAAACTTTTCGAGAATGCGGTTTTATAGTTCCCACAGTTTTAGTACCACAAATTGCACGTACGAGCTAGAAAATTTCATACTCAAAAATATTTGAAAAAAGTTGACAAGTCGTAACTTTCACGCAAAGTTTATTCTCTTTTTTGCGGATAAGATTTATTTGTCAACGTTTATTTTTTGCGTTGCTTGATAACTGTTATAGATGATATATACTTTTTTTCGTTGCCCCAAAAAAATTTTAGTTTGAAATAAATTTTTGTACTTTTTCGTAATAGTTTGTAGATGATAAATATATATATATATATATGTACATATGTATATATTTTTCAATAACTACTATCTTCCAAAGAGTCTTGTTTCGTTTGTTTGTTAAAAATTGCACTGATAAGGATACAGTTGAAGAAGAAAATACACATTATCAAAATGAAGGATATCTAATTATACGGGAAGACAGAGGTGGCTTAACTTGATTCCGATTCTTCTTAGAAAAAAGCTCCGGCGGACCATGGCATAGCCGTATAAGGAAGAAATTCAGATTCATATATACATACTTAGCAGTACATAGGAACGGTGTGACCAGGTGGTGGAAAAAAAGAGGCTAAATCAGCACAAAAAAAAGGTTAGAAAAGGCTAAAATTGAGAAAAAAAGAAGCGTCAGACATTTTTTTACAAAATCCATTTAAAATTTTTTATTTTAGTTTAAACTTTTTTCTATTCTTGTTTCAAAACATATCAGGCACGTTTTTCTTGACTAGGCATTTTTTCAAAGAAACACATACTATAGAAAAATCACTACAAGCTAATTAATTATATAATATTTTATTCGTCTGATGAATCAGAAGAGTTTGAGTCTGCGTACAAAGTTTGTGTATTTATCAAAGAGATGAGATCATCGGTGATTTCAAAAGCAGTGCAACATTTGGAGGAGCGTTTTAACGAGCATCTAATATTAATAGCATTTTAATGTTCCTTCCTTAACTTAGTTTTTAAAATGTTAATGGCACTAAAAATTCTTTCAACCTCTGCATTACTGAAAGGTAGTACCACAAAACTAAATACGAATTCGACCAGTTCTAAAAAAGGGGGTTCGTTTAAGGAATTTTTATGTTCTTGGACTTCCGCCCAAAATTCAATGGTAGAGGTCACACTTGTCCACTGAACGGTTATTAGCTTTCGCCACTGCAGCTCAATCAATGCTACTTGACTTGGAGAATACCTAGACTTTTCCTTTTGAAAGTGAGAAAAAACATCCGGCTTTGTAACTTTCAAAGAATTATCAACTGAAAAAAAATGTATCTTTTGTAAAGAGTTCATATAATCATGTAGGCGATGTCGCAATTGGGTTATCAACTCCATTAAAAATAGTTGACAATTTTTACGAATAATTTTCTGTATTTCGTCATCAATACTACCTTAATTCAACTTTAGTTTTCTATATTCCTCGAAGTTGTATGAAAAATATGGTGTTGGGACCAGAAAAGGGGTGAAGTTAAAAAAATTATGAGGCTAAAGCACAAAAAAAAAGAAGCGAAATTTACCCTCGAAAAGGCTAACCTCATCACACTGCATAGGAAGCTCCTTTAAGACTGTCAAGAGCTGAATTAAATTCTACTACGATATGTCTTCCGTCGACCACTACACGATGGTACTTTTGTACTATTGAAAACCATATTTCTATACACTAAGATTTCAATCATTCTACAACGGATTGGTGCTTATCATAGGAGAAACCCGTATCTCAGCCACTTGGATGCCTAGAAAACAGTTAATGGAGCTCTGTGTTATGTTTAATATGAAGATTACCATAGTTTGGTGAATAAAAGTTCTAAGGCTTTGCTGGCTAGCAATGTCATGTCAATAATTGGAAACTCTGCTGCCGGAGGGTATAAGTGCCAGTATATGATACTGGCGATTTCGAAGAAACAACCGGTACATTGATGAAGAGAGCCGCGTTGCAACGCAAAGGCATGCTGCCTACAAGGCCACGGTAAGAGCGAATGTAATGAGTAGTGTGTATGAACACTACCGGAGAGAACTTCTGAAATCTGAGTATGGCGACCTGGTGGTAAAGAGTGCTCACTTCTTCTTCCCTGGCTTGGTCATGTCGGGCGAATGAACGAATATGCCCCGAAGGTATTTTGAGCGATCGAAGAACCAAGTAGAGACCGATATTCAATCCCATGGTGTCCCCAATTGCACCAATTTACAATGAAAACAACTGGAGAGCTAAATGTTGGACCGTCAGAATCGGCTTGGCGGTTAACTGGCCATTTAAAGTAAAGTATAAATTAACAACGGTTATTAGATAACGAAAACATAAACGTCTGGATATAATAATCGCTGAGAGAAAAATATATACTATACGAGTATATCATCTAAAAACTATTATGAAAAAAATACAAAAATTTATATCAAGTTAACATTTTTTTTGGCAACGAAAAACAAGTATTTCTCATCCATAACAGTTATCACGCAAAGTTAAAAATTAACGTTGACAAATAACTATTATCCCCAAAAAAATAAAGTAAACGTTGACGTATAACTCTTATTTGGAAAATATATTTTTTTCTTCATCGAATAATTATTATGAAGCAACGTTTATTCAATAAAACGTATAACTACGTATATAGCCCTCAAATAAGATATCTTTGCAAAACCAAAAAAATGTAAAATTTAAATATGAGCATGCTATATTAATCAAACGAGCTATATTGGATGGTCTAACCAGTGCAAGCCTACCGACAGTAAAGTGCCTGTAAATCATTTGTTAAGTGGTCACCATAGAAATGAGAAACAGTTGTTGCTTTTAGTCAAGTTGAAACCTAAATAAACGCCCACGCTAATGGCATCAGAAAAAGAAAGAAAAAACCATGACGCCGTTAACGTGCGACTTAAAGCTCATTGACCACCTGCGTGTTAGCAATCAACTCATTAAGACTACAAATAGTGCAGAGACTTTTGAAACACTCATATATTTATTTTACACGAAATATATATATATATAATAAGAAAACATTGGCGAAAACAGAATATAGAAAAAAAATGTTGATAATATTGTTGTACAAATTCAAAATATAAACAAACGCGAGAGTGGTAAAGGGTGCGAAATGATTTTCTTTAGCTCTTAACGGGGTGATACACAGCACCGTTATACGGATTTAGCTCACAAATCGCGAAATTAACTGGAAAACCAACGGTAGATCATTGCCAAGATTTAAGAGGACTCTGAGAATTTTCGAAGACAACACATTTTTTAGCATGGGCTGGGATTTTGGCCTCACTAAACGATAAATTGAAGCTAATTTAGCCATATATTGAAAAGGTTGATATATTTAGGGTCCTCCAATTAGAGAGAATTGTACTTAGCTGCAAAAAAATATTTATATCAGGTACGTTACTAGATCCATGCATAATCTGAGTTAGAATGCCCCATATTGGCTACTTGAGCCTGTCGTAAGGGTCGTCTAAAAATCAATGTCCGAAGGTTCATACAACAGAAATTTAGGAGTAAGAATCAGAAAAGCGACTCACCATATTCGTTGACACCTCCACTGCCACATATAGGCCGGTGGCCTTTCACGTCTGTCATATATGTATCTGTATGCTAGGGTTAGAATACCCTTTTTGCCCCATTATATGATGACTACTGTTAAGTATTTGCTTCTTGAGTTAGAATACATATCATCGTTCTAGGTTTGACATACCATAACAGTAAATCTAACCCTGTTTCACAAGTTCGCCTGTTAAACTGTGAAACCATATATTTTAAGGCGCGGAAGACTTTCATCTTGACTAGAGTCCAAGCTACTAGATCAGCGCCACAAGCGCCACAGCGCCTTCTTAAACATCAGAAAAACCACGCTCCAGGTCACCTCCATCTGCAGCTGATTAGTTTCCATTTGCGACATCTACTACAATTTTTTGGCGTAGATCCTGTTGTATCCGTTTTCCTAGGCTCCCTACCTGAGGTAAAGAAACTCCATTCAAAGGGTCCAGAACAATTTCAAGGACTTGGAAATGAGAAAAGTCTCAATGTTTTAATTTTTTTAATTAAGTAATTTGATTAACCTACTCGAACACCTAATACTTCCTTGTGTCAGTGTCAACTTTGGATCACAGTAATGCCTCGTAAATCGGAGTTAAGTAGCGCTCTGTATCAATGCTTTTAGTTAGCGAAAAAAACAACAACAAAAAATATAAATTCTCAGTATTCAAGCAAAGTGTAGACAAATAAACAAATTAAATATTTTCAAAAGATTTCTACGAATCACACATGCTACATACATACATACATATATAAGTATGTACATATGTAAGTTCATGCATGTTTGTAAATGATTTTTGTTCGTTGACGTTTCGCCCTATGGCGTGCATCAATCTTAAACGTTGATGGCTACCACACTAGGACTCCTCCTATTCATCTCCTCACCACGCCATGATGCTGTGACATGTTGCTAAAACTTAAATTGTTGTATACATACTTACATACATACAGACAAGCACACAAATGACAACTATAACTAATGCGAAGTGGCGTGGCGCGACTTCAGCTGTTTGTCAGACTAAAAGTGTTGGCTTAAATCATTGACACATAATTTTCGAAAAATAACAGGTGTGAAACGTTTTAATTGAACGTGGCTGTGGTGCGCTTGGCGTTACGGATGTACTAAATGGTCGGTAGGAAGTATTTGAATTTAATAGATCGAGCATTTTTTTTTCGCCCTGGTACCGTTTTTGGTTTATGTGGGACTCTGATGAGTTGATTTATTTCCGAGAAAGGACTGTACTTCTTCTAGGAATTGAAAAAGTCACCATTAGAACTTAACTAGGAACGTACTATTTTTATTTAAGATCTCTCAACTGTGGACTATGAAGAGTAGTTCTTCATTAAAAATTGTTTAGTACATTACTACTATTTTCCTCTTCGTTAGCTCTAACCCTTTAAGTGTTGATTGGTTAAGGAACCCAGAAAATTCTTAAAAAACCCAGAAAGTAACCAAAAAGTGACTGTCCTCATGCTCAAGACTTTTGACCACAAACCTGCACGAAAAGCAAAATTTTTTGGTTGCCCTTCATATGCTGATATTTTTAAACATTTCCGATAGGGTGTGCTGCTATTTTTGTATATTTGTGTACATATTTTTGGGGATTTACGACTGGCTAGCTAAATCGACGGCAATTTTTGTTGTTAAAGCTTTTAACTAAATAAGTTTTAGTTTGAATTTGTTTTAGGAAATAAATAAATAAATAGTAAATGGTGAAAGTGTTTCGAAAATATCAAAAAATATTTTTCAGCTGACTAATTGAATATGGAAATGAAAATATACAAAAATTCAAAAATATAAAGATACAAATTAATAGTACACTGAAGTATTATAAATATATATTTAGCAACTAGTGTGAACAGAGCTAGAGATTATAAACTGGTTCAGTTGTACCGCCCCTCTAGAAGAGGTGGTAGTTATGCGGAATACTATACTGCCGACTTCATCGAAATATGAGCTTTTTAATAATATTCGAAAAAACTGTATTGTTGTGGATCATGTGAGTCTATACGATTTCTACCAAATGTGTATTTATTCAAACATTGTGGAAATGCATACCGAGAATTTTTCTTTAAAAATGTATTTAAAGAACGAATTGATTAAATTAAACAAAATTTTTGATTATGAGTTTAGCCCTTCCTTTGACGTTAACTGTGGGTTAAAAATAATACTTTGAGTTGTGCAGGTGGGCCTAAACCGTAGAAGGAAATTTATTCAAACAATTATGTCATATAAAGGCTTATTTAGTAGATATCCGTAAAAATTCCCTCGCCATGGCAGGGAGTTTTCCAGATGTCAGTTAATCTTATCGCCTCTTAAGATTGTTGTCGAGCATATTGGATTTTCCTGTCCCAACATTCATTCATAACCTCATCTGATATTTTGGGCTTCGCACGTTTTTGGAATATTATTTTACATAGTATAATGGAAGAGTTTATATATTTCTTCTATCCAAAGTCCGGCGGCCAGTAAATGCAGATCACATATAATTTAGAAAAATATTACAAGAAACCAGGGTTTTTCCAAGAATTGAGAACCCTTTTAGGCTCAAATACTTGTTAATATCAAATGCTCAAATATTAGTCAAAGTCTCAAATTTAAGAAAGGATTATATTTAATTCTAAGAAGAGAACTTAACATGATACAAATACACAAAAAAAAAAAAATTTTAATTTTTTTTGTTTCAAAGTCGAAAAGATTAGAACTTCATGCCATATTTAAAATTTGAAATATTCAAAAAATCCAAAAACCAAAAGTAAGTTTCGAAAACTTTTCGATTGAAGCTTTTGATTTCAAACTTCGTTCTCAAGTGACGAATACTAGCAATGGCCGTTTTTTCTTCGCCATTTTGATGCTAGATAGAATAGCAACAAAAAAATAAGCGATAGGTCAGTTTGAATAAAAAATTATTTAAACAAAAAATTAGTGTACTGCATTTCGCTAATAATAACAATATTAATGGCGTTTTCTTTTCTAGAAAAAGTGTTACCCTGTTGGTTATTCTCACCTCTCTCTTTTGTTCCCTTACAAAATACCTTCTTATGATTTAACAGGACGCCACTATCTACAAAATCTGTCATTTTGCAGAGCGCCAGGTTACCTAGATCAAGAGATTAAACTTGAGAGGGTAACACGAGCATACAATTTTTTTATTGAACAGAAAGCGCCATATAAAAAACTCGCACAATCATTTAAACAAATTTTTAGCTTTTTGATTTAGAATTACATGCGAAAGTGACGAAAATTTAGAACATGCAAAAAACCTAAAAAAAATTTGAAAACTTTTTAAAAAATATTGAAGTTCTTTGTAGCAATATTTAAGAAATTCCAAAAGAGAACATTTGGAAACTTTCCTTAATGCACAAGTTTATAAAAAGGTTTCGACTTGAAATTTCATGCGGAAGTTAGAAAATTAAAACTTTGTAATTTTACTACAAAATTTCAATCAACTCTGATTTTAAAATATAATTTTTGCTATTTTTTTTTAAGAATTTCTTGAATATTGTAAATAAAAGCTTCAAATTTGGTTTTAAATAGTTTTGCAATTTTCTTGTAATTTTTATAAATATTCGTTACTTTCGCAAGAAAAAACTAAGAAAAGAAATTCGAAACTTCTTAAAAAACTTTAAAACTTTTACCATGTTCAAGGAATCCGAAAAAGTTAAAAATATAAACTAAAAAAAAGCTCTGAGTATAGCAAAATTAATCGATTTCCTTGGTCTAATAAATACACTAAAAACTTAGTATATTTTTCACTTTTTTCGACTTTCTCAATTGACTTATGTAAAAACTAGAAGTAAAAAAGATGTTCAAGTGTTTGAGCTTGAAAAGTACAAGTATTTTGAATAACATGCTGTGACTCTATTTTTCCGAGATATTTGATTTTGAGTCTAGCTTTTCCAAAATATAATTTTTAACGACTATTTCGAATAACAAAATATATACCAAAAACACATTAAATATAACGAGCCCTGTGCGCAAAAAAGACGTAAGATCCAAAAAGAAAATCTGACAGGAGAAGGGTTTTTTTAAATAATTTGGCATTCAGTTAATGTATTGTCATAAAATTAGGTACTTAGCCTTTCTTTAGCCCAACCTTATATAGGCATGCTATAAATTTTAATTTAATATACATAATTTTTGGCGCACCATATCAGTCTACTTTTTGATAATTTGGCTGTTACGTCAAAAATTTTCTTTAACAAAAGTTGCTCTTCTGCACTTTTCTTTCGTTATTTCAAATTATTTGTTCTCACATATGTAAAAGTCAGGGGGTACTGATGGATTGCCTGAAGAGCTATTTACGCACGGCGACGAGAAGCTGATAAAACGCATGCATTCGCTTCTATACAGAATATGCTGCCTAGTGCTGAAACCTGGATGCTAACAACATCTGTTGATAGGGTACTGGTAGTATTGTAGAGAAATGTTCTTGAAAAGATTAATTGACCTCTACCAGTTGACAACGTCAAAAAAGTTTTAATGATGACCGGTATGCAAACAGAATTAAAACACTGTGGCTTCGTTGGCTAGGCGATGAATGAAGAAGTTCTGCCGCTGAATGTATTCTTATCAGCAACCGGCTTTGGAATCGGTGGGAAACCATCACTTCGAAGAAAGCACCAAGTGGAGACCGATTAACGATCCCGTGGTGCTTCCAACTGGCGCCAGTTTGCAAATCGAAGAAATGGCTGGAACGATATATTGCACGGCCAAAACCGTGGTCGAAATACGATTTAGCTAATTTTCAGTGGGCATACTATCCTTAACTTTTTTTTTTATGTATAAAGTATAAAGCTCGTAGTGTCCGTCTGTCGGCCTGTGTGAAAGACTTTGGATCGATTTTTAACATTTATTTTTTTTCGATCTATATACTTGGTGAGAATAAGCCACAAACGTAACAACTGCACTGCATTTTTTCTCAGATGAAATATATAGAAATACGTTTTCCCACAAGAGAACTTAAAACAATTGTCAAAATATGCGTCTCCTAGAAATGCAACTGTCAGCTTATCGGAACAAATACACAAACGGCAGAGAGTGTGTTGTATCAAACAATAAATTAAACGAATTAAAATGATGCTATATTAATTGTGCAATTCAATGTTTCATCTGTCATACCAGTTGTAAGTGTTGTAAAAGTCATAAACAGTTTAGTGTTTGAAAGTTACTAACTACAAATATATGGAGTAGGATGGGTCGAAAAACAATTGTTTTTTTTTTCTGATTGCCTTAGTAGCTTAAAAATATAGAGTCCCTTCAAGTTATGCCGAAAAAAGTGAAAAAAAAAAAATGAAAAAAAAAAAATTCAGGAGGATCTGAGAATTGATAAAAATAAATTGTTTTGAAAATTTGACGTGATATAACCATTTCCACGAGTCTGCCTGAAAAAATTCAGCTCGACTGGATCACGGAAAAAGGGTTAAAAATCGATCCAAAGTCTTTCACATAGGCGGACAGACGGACACTACGAGCTTTATACTTTATACATAAAAAAAAAAATTCTGACGTTTACATGAAAATCACCGATAAACGTGTATTTTTACTTTTTCTCCCCTTTCCGAAAAATTATATTTGGTTCATAGGACAGAACTAAAGCTCGTTTTTGTAACGCAGTGCAATTTTAGCATTCCATCCTACCCAATTTTCAGCAAAATTTTATGAACTTTTATGTGGCCCTGTTCGAAAAGCTACTGAACTTATTTTCAGTGGATGTACTTTCCCCAACTATCATTATTCTAGCGTTAATAGTTTTAAAATTATTAACATTGGAAATTTGAAAATTTCTTCATTAATATGTGGCCGGTGCTACACCCACTTTCCAAAATTTATAAAGAAAATCCTTAATAGAATGATAAAGTCAGTATACGAGTATACCAAATCTTACCCTTTTTACTGCTTTTGTCAACGGAATATCATTTTTATCATTAATTTGAAAAGGAAAAAAAAAAACGTAACAGCCACTTTGCGCTCACTAAAAATTTGAATAAAAAACACATGTACTTACGCCCAAATTGCTTTTGCTCTAACTTCATAACGGTGCGTTTCACAGCTACGAAACTTTGGGAGGTTGTGTGTGTAATAATAAGTGATCTATTTTCATCAAAAAGCTAAAATCGAATATCATGGCTCTTACGTATTTTTTGCGCATGGGGCTAGATATAATTCAATTATGTAAGCGATTACTTCAATCACTTGAAAATTGTTTACTTTCACTGACCACCTGTGCGTATACGTAACCAAATCTATTTAGTATTTCGAAGTGTACTTGAATTTAATTTAATTATGAAAATTGGTGCAGCTGTAACAGGAAGTGCACCTGACACCAAAGTGATCACTAAAGTGGCGCCAACAATTGCCATGTATGTAAAGACTCGATACTGGCAAAATGCGATATTGGTTTGACTACAAAGGCTGAAAGAACTTAAGGCAGAGGCATTCAACACATTCGTACATTCATTTGCAAGTATGTCAAAATGAATACGGCAAAGAGACCATTACTTGTGTGCTAATAACCAGCCACAACATTTTATACAATTTACTGTTAATGCGGCCAATTTCTTCGATTTGGTGGAGCAAACTTACAACCTCGCCAAGCTACTTTGCATTCATATAAAATTTTCAGCAAGTAAAAAATCAATAAAATCAAATACCATCAAACTCATTGAAATCAAAAGCAAAAACAGGAAATGCATTGCTTCTAAGCAATCAGTTATTTGACTGAAATGACTACAACCAAGTTACCGGCGGCACTATTATGCAAACATAAAATAAAATTCCGATAGAAACGTGCTATTTTTTCAGTGTAATAAATTCGTGCTGACAGTAGCAATGTAAAACGAGTGAAAATGTCAAGTATTGAGTAATAAATAAACATTATTATAATACAAAAAACCAGTGAGCATCAATTGTTAAGTAAGGGTGAGCAGAAATTGGCAGTTGATGCTGGGTTTGTTTATAAGTTAAATTTTTGTAAACTCTTTTTAAACCATTTTTCATATTACTTGTCCTATTACTTATTACTATGGTCGATGCAATAATTGTACCTGAAATCGGGTTCATCCCTAAGAAGTCGATTATTCGAAGTGTATCGACGGTTGGGAAAAGAAGGATATGAGAAAGAATGAGGAGAGAAAGTAGTTTTTCTAATATTTTTATATGTACTAAAGATCGCCCAGTGGTTGAAATCCAACCACAAAACTTTATTTAATTTGCCTATTTTTAATTTATTTTATTGATTTCTATTTTATTGTTATCTTTCCTTGCTTATCCATTTCTTTCCTTTCATTTCCTTGCCATTCTTTTTGTGTCCTTTCCTTTCCTTTCCTATCCTATCCTATCCCTATTCTATCCTATCCTATTCCATCCTTTCCTCTCGTATCCCATCCTATCCTTTCCTCTCCTTTCCTTTCCTTTCTTTCCTTTTCTTCCATTCACTTTGTTTTATTTTTCTTAATTATTTTATTTCAATTCACGCAAACTAAAACACAAATACAAAAACAAAACTAACTCCCGTGTTGAATACTCAAAATATATTGTTTTCGTAAACACTGTTTGTATCATCAATGAAGTTTACATACATATTTTCTCATATTTTACATTGCTGCTTAATGTCTCAAATCTTCTGCTCTAGGGAGAGCCGCTGGCACCGGTCATCGTCATCATAAACAACAACTGAATCAAAAATGTATGACACCTTTACTCATACAACAGCGGTTCTAAAGTGCGAATACGTGTTTTTCATTGGCCCACTTCATTGGTTTTCGCACTCACAGTGAGAGCCGATCACACGAGTAATACACTAATATGCATATCATGTCTACTCACACAACTACGGCTCTATAGTGTGAATACATGTTTGGAATTTGTAGTGGTGTCATTTTTAAACTGATTTTCTATATTATAATAATTTTTTTTTTTAAATATATTTTGGTTGACTTCACTGCTGCTCGTATAATTGTTTATACCTTAGATATATAGTTTGGCCGTAAAGCGGGGCAAACTCTGTCAAATTGAGCATTTATATAATATATACTTGTATTCTATAGGTAAGTAAATAGAATCGTATTGAAATATGCGATACCGAAAGGGGTAGCGAAACGTTACTCTTTTGTATAAGAACGGGTATCAATAATCTGGAAACAAAACATTTACAGAAACTCCCCACAAGTTCAGTAACGAAACTTTTAGGAAACGTTCAAGTATAGAAACAAAACTTTTAACGAAACCTCAGGAACATTTAAAAAATTATAAAATTATGTAAAAGGTTTGCCAGAAACAAGTTGAAAAATTGACTTAAGATGGGTTCTTCTAATTTATTTGAGTCATTATGAAAACAAAAACATTTTAGTACTTTTCGATAAAACTAAAAAAAATTTGAAAAAATTGGAAAAATTATGTTAAAATTTGTTACATTTTTTACGGCGGAACAGTGGGTTTTTTTTTTTAAATTTTGGTTCAAAATATCTCACAAAATTTTACAGGATTAATAGTTTACAATGAGTAGAATTTGCGTTTTACTGCTACCTACAAAAAGGCAATTGTGATTTTTTTGGAGCCAACTTCCCACTCAAAAAATTCGAATTCACGCAAAAATAGTAGGAAAGGGAAACACATCAGCTCAGTTGGCACAATGCTACTCTGATAATAGTTATTAGTGGATATGTTTTATAATATTGGTGATCAAATGCCAAGTTTAAGTCTTTAGCTCACCGGGAAGTTATAAAATCGATGGCATAATATCCCCGTTTTTCACCTATCTCAATCAGCCACCTAGTGGAATTTTATTTTTATCAAGCCATATTGTCATCGTGTCCTGAACCACGTGCCAAATTAAAAGTCGATCGCAATATTCCCAATTTCAAACTAATTTTCCGAATAGCTTGATCCATTTTTTTCTGAAGTATGTGCAGGCTTAATGCTCTAACTTATCCGGTGACAATGCAATATTTGGTAAAAAAAATTCGGCAGGTGGCGCATGGATCGAGGTATTTGTAAAATTAGTTAGAGTATTGCATAACATTTAATTGTTGATCTATGTGTCAAGTTCCAATGCTCTAGCTCACCGGGAAGTTACTTAAAAATGAATCTCAAAATTCAAATTTTTAACCAATTTTCCGCATATTTTGGTCCGTGAGCGACCTTCGTGGAGTTCGGAACTATGTTATAAGTTTCAAGTCTCTAGCTCATCGGGAAGTTTCCTATAAAGACTGCAAGACTCCGAAAATTCGTATGGAAATGAGCGGACAAACAAGAAAGGGACTTAATATAAAGGCAGTAAAATTATAAACATAAAATACAATAGCAAAGCATAAGATCACATGAAATACATTTCCATAGCTCGACATAATGTATCATAGTAAAGCATAACATGAAGCGATTTAAATAGTATAACAAAACATAAAATAAAATAATTGGCTTTTTTTATTCGTCGCTTCGATGTTAGATAGTGCCGACTCATAAATATAATAACAAAATTAATTTTTTTTTCTTCAAAATTTGAAATTTGCTTGGAAAATCTAAAGTGAACTAGTCGCTTAATATACTGCGTCAGTTTGCTTTCAAAACAAAATTTATCTAGGATTGAATTGATTATCAAAACGACCAATATAGTTTCTGCCCATTTTGAGAAAATGTTTGAGGGGTAAACAATAAACAATGTAAAAAGCAACAAAGCTTGTAAGCACCTAGTATATTACTCGCTTGTCGCAAGTTATTAAAATACGTTTTTAATGGAAAATTAAACATTTTGAGCAAATACTTCACAATTTTTTTTATTCATAGTTGCTAAGTGCTTAGGAATAAAAATGTGGTTAAGATAACATGATATTATGTGAACAAATATTAGATAACAATACATAAAATAATATACCATAATTTTACCTAACACAACATGACTTTAGTTACATGCTGAACTATGCAAAGTTAAAATCAGTTAATAAAATAACATAAAGTATCATACTTTTGCATAGCATGACTATTATAACATAGAGTAAGATAAGTTGATCTAAGCAAAGTTTGGTTAATTTTCACTGCTTGAACGGTGAACTGTTTTATTTGCTGCCACATGCACCTTTGATCAGCAATTAAGTTTGCCACTTCTTTTCTGGCACAACTGCCTTTTAAGCGGATATGATGAAAACAGCTTCTTTCTTACCTTCTGATAAAGTTTTATTTGAGTTGATTAAAATAGTTACTAAACCTCTATAAATATCCCATTACGCACGTCGGCGCGACTATTTCCAAGTGCATGTGCACTGTTATCTATTTAATTAGAGAAATTATAGGAAACCGAAGTGAATGAAGAAATAAATCAGTTTCATTGAGTAATTTATTTATCTATAACGCTTAACTCTTCACAGGAAATCACACTCAAGCACCTGCAATAAGCAATCCAAACAGTGATAAGGTGCAACAATGGCTTTACATTCAAAGAAGCCGAGTACATTTCAATATTTAAGTACAAATGTACTTGAACCTAATCGCATGATACACATACAAACAGACATACAAACATATAGACATGCGATAGATAGCGTACTTACATATTTGGGTAAATGAAAATAATTGCAGATAAGACGCTGTTGAGTGCTCGCAAAGTGTAACAAAGAACAACAACAAAGATACGCCATTGCGTTACGACAAATATCGAACATTCATATCAGTGCTCGTATATCAGAGCTTAACATTTTACGTAAATATTTATATGAACTATGTGCACATTTATGTACATAGATGATAGAGCAAAAAGCAGGTGCAAACACCTGTGCAAACGAAAACCGCTACGCAACTCCAATTCACTCATACGCCCTGCCATACCGCTGCGGCGCATAAGCTCAAGTAAACACACAGCTGCGCACACATACATACAAATGTGTATCTGCTTTAAGCAACTCAACTTAGTCACATAGTAAACTTTGCTATTATTTAGTCTAATTTGGTTATTTACTCCTCTTTTTATTTTTTATTATTTTTTTTTGTTTGCATACATTTTTTTTGTCACGTCATCTAAGCATACCCCACCCGTCGATATGGTAATAGCAACGTAACAAATTGGTGTCGCTTATCGCTAACTACAAAAAAAAAATGTTATTTCTTAAGTTGCTGAGTTTCTTTCAAACTCTTTTGGATTGCTCAGTTATGGTGGCCCACAATGCTAACAGGTGTGTGCACCGACTATACCAACAATGGTAACGAAACAGTTGTGCAATTAAATTGTAGACAGCGCAGACCGTCAGTGAAGTAGGTAGACACATATGTATGCAAGTATGTACATGTGTGTAATCATTTAGCTGCTTGCAATTCATGCATACGTCTTTGTTTCTTTTTCGTTTTAATTGTGAGAGAGTCCAATATTCAGCTGATAAGCGGTAAACGTTGCTTTCGATGTATGCAAATATATGTTATCTTCGTCGGCGGAAAATTTTTGTCATCAAGATTAACATACCTATTTAGTTTTGCAATAAATAGAATTTCCCCCAAAAAGCTGTGAATAAAAATTTTTGTCAGGTGGGTTTCAGAGTCATCAAGCTTTAAACCTGACCTTACGTTTTTATCTTGAAAATTTGTCAAAAACGCAAAACTGAATCTGGAAAAAGGTAAGTACAAATTTTGTGAGGGAATTGTGTGTTCAAAAAACATGTATAGTCGAACACTAGTTGTACCAAACTGCACCGTGTATATAGGCCTTTACTTATTTCCATTGTGGCATTTTGTAACATAATGGCAACACTGATACGATAAAAAGGCTTCTTTTTGGAATCCGTTACAAAGCGGAAAAAATAAATTCAATGTACAGATTTTGAGAGGCGAAGCATACGCTTTCATATAGCTCTATAAGAAAAACGTTGTAAAACTTAATATAATAAAGCAAAATCATTAAACATGTGAGTTTTTTTAAATTACTTTTCAAAAGCTATTTACTATTGAAGCCCAGTAGAACCAGAGATCATCGTTTTATTACTCCCAGAGTACTCTCTTGCCTAACTCCCTATTACTCCCGATACTTCTGTATATTACCATATAATTTTACGTACTCCCTTTTAATATTGCATGTCCTAAGAGGGCGAGTGATGAAAAAACCCCCTTTCACCTCCCAAAAAACAATAATGGAGTTTTTGTTATTACTTTAATATGAATTGTAATGGAGTAATGGGGGAGTTTTGGAGATTTTTAGAAGACCTCCCAGGGAAGTAATGAGGCAGACATTTCAAATTCCTCCTAAAAGACCAACGAAAGATCTTTGGAAAACCATGTCTCAAGTCTTGTATGGAAGCAAATGAAGAAATGGATGCAATGAAATAAAACTCATAAATGCCTCACATACCAGCAAAAGGGGGTAATTATGGAAAATGGCACAAGTTAAATTTATGTAAAGAAATTCAACAACCACAAAAGGTAACAAATCTGAAGTAAGTACAGATCTGTTAAATTTGATTAGTAACTAGGAATCAATTAATTAGACGTCTTTTTTAATTGGTAATGATTAATTTAATTGTTTTTCAAGAAAATTCCATTATTAATTGATTACAATTAAAAAATGTCAAAAATAATCAAAAAAAAAAAAAATCAAATATAATCAAAAAACGTTGTTTTGATTACTTTTAATTATTTTTGATTTTTCTCAGTATTGTTGACGTGTATATTTATGTGCTTCTACAGCAGCACTGAAAAAAAAAATAAAAAAAAAATAAAAAAAAAAATAAAACACAATCGAAAAAAATCAAAACAACTTTGTTTTTGATTATTTTCAATTTTTTTATTAATTAAAATCATGGTTTTTTTTTGATTATTCAACAACCACAAATGGTATCAAACCTGATTTGAATGCAGACCTATTAAATTTTATAAGTAATTAGTAGTAAATCAATTAGACGCCTTTTTTAATTGGTAATGATTATTTTAATTGTTTTGCAAGAAAAGTCAGTTATAAACTGATTACGATTAGAAAAAATCAAAAATAATCAAAAAAAAAAAAAAAACAAAGAAAAATCAAAAATAATAAAAAAAAGTTGTTTTGATTACTTTTAATTATTTTTGATTTTTTCAGTATTGTTGATGTTTATATTGATATGCTTCTACAGCAATACTGAAAATTATAAAAAAACCAAAAAAAAAAAAATTTTAAACAATAAAAAAAAATCAAAACAACTTTTGCTCGATTATTTTTGGTATTTTTTATTAATAAAAAATCATGATTTTATTTTTTTATTTTTTTAATTAACTGGAAATTAATCAAAAAAATAATTGATCAATCCTGCAATCATTACGAATAGTAATCATTATTTAACAGGTTTGATTATATATTATATTTTCTGCAACTGAAACTTTCTCAAAAAGTTGTTACGCGGTAGTAGAAGTTAGAGAAATCTCACCTTTGGCCCCAAAAATATATAGAAGGGAGTAATCCTTTGTTATTAACTGAAGGAGGTCTCCCCTATTGCTCCAAGATTGGTAAACTCGAAGCACAGAGTGTAGAAATCTCTGTTATTGGTCCAAAAGGTTGCTAAGGGGAGTACTCTTTGGTTCATCGCTTGGGATATCTCTCCTCTTCCTCCACAAAGAGTAGCATAAGAGCAAAAAATGAAAAAAATATCTTCTATTGGTCCAAAAGGATGTCAAAGAGAGTACTCTCTTATTAATCGCTTGGGGAGATCTTTCTTCAAGCTCTACTGGGAGTTAACAGAAATTCCGTTTTTTTTTGTGGTTGCCCCAATTGGTTTTACTCATTTTACCAATATCATATAACAATATAAGCGAATACTACAGTACATACAAGCTTATTATTGCTCAAAAGCTGTTTACTCTAGGTCATGCGTAGTCGTCACTCTCCTTACCTATCATTGTCACCAACTCCTTCGATCCTAAGTCCCAGGACCCTTGCAGTTTCAATAGCGTTGGACCAGCTTGAAATTGGTGTTAGAAGAAGTGCTTGTGCTGAGAACTGACAAAGGAGTTTACCAACTCTGTGTGGATATTGTTCCTGGCCTGTCGGTGCACCTTCTGCTAGGAGAGGGGCACCAATATGTAGTAATTAAAAAAGAACCGGGTTACATCAGCACCCTGTGGTACCTCTTGTTTAATCCTAAACAGAATACAATTTATTTAGCAGAAGAAGTAGAATTCGCAAACCAAGTTAGATCGCCGCTGCTGCAGCAGCTGAAGAATAGAAACCTCCTGATGATCTGCGAGGCAATCTACGGACACCATGCCTGGTCATTAACCGATACAAAAAGTGTCTAATGAATTCCTTTCGTTGTGACGGTCGCCAAACTGACAAATAATCATGGTTGGTATGTATGTATACAGCGTACGTAAGTCTGACTGCCACATGTGCCACAACGACATTTCTTTCATATATAAATTTTCCTTAGATCGCTCAATGGAATGCGCACCAACCACTCACTAAGCAGCAACACTCCCTCCTAATGTCACCTTCATCACGAGCAGTGATTGTACAAACACCTGTTGCACTAACTAGCCCTCTTCACCGCCCACTTTGCCCAAGCAATATAGCAATAGCTTAAACTGGTCTAGCTTAAACTGATCATTGCTGGTGGCAATTGGCAACATAAGTTACTTAGCCGGCAACATACAGACACAGCGCAGCACTGACTAAGTCATTCTCTTAGTTGCGTAGTCGTAATGGGCTAAGCAAGTGGCAACATTGGCCAACCGAGTGTTACAGTTATGGGCTAAAACTACAGCGATGTATGTTATTTGTGTGTGCGTGTATGTTTGCAGAGTTACTAGTTAGTTGACTAGCCGTTGGCTGGATCGTTAGTTAGTTAGTTTCTAAAATATGTAAGTCCATATGTAGCCAGTAAGTAGTTGCTCGACGACCATAGCAACGGAATGATCGATGAATTGCCACTGCATATGTTACATGGTAATGGCATTTCAGTTGCACGTTGCAGCTGTATTTTGTCAGTAAGTCGGCTTCGGTTGCACGTTGCAAGCATGTGCCTGGCGGTGGTGCATCATGATGCTGCCATTCCGGCATCCATTGGCCAGTTGGACATTGTTGAGTGACTACTTAGCTTGCGGTTGGCGCTTCTCGCTTGTCAGCTGTGGCATGCGTGTTCAGGCTTCTCATTGCAATTGTTGCATTTGCCACAATTGTCGAACGCCGCATAACTGCTAATGGCATCATTCGATTGCTGCAAGTGAAAGACGTTTTAAAAATTTTTTGGTGACTTGCTTTTGGTACATTTTGGACTGTTGCTAACAACAAGATCGCCTCGCCAACAACTTTTCAAGTTTTATGCGGAAACGATTGCAGAAAATGTTGTGGACGAATGAACCAGATCAGTGGGGAATATTAAATCGAAAAAGGCGAATTGGTTGACAGCTCAAATGTCCGATTCCTGTTCGCATACTTGATATGTATCCAGGACTCGAAGCGTCAATATGGTGGTTTTGCACTCAAAAGCGCATGGTTGAATATGTGTTAAGGTTTCTTTATTAAAAACGTGTTGGGTGGATTTCTGTCCAGCGCTCCAACTGTTAACGAATGAAATATTAACTCTAACCTTCCAGTCAAGGGGTAAGACAAGGTCCATTTTGATCATTTGCTGGTAAGAGAGTCAAAAAGGGATCCATTTTTGTCCTCCAATGACATCAAGGAGCGCTTAGATGCTTCAGTAACTAGTAGGACAATTCGGAATAGCCGGCTTGAATGGAAGGTGTGCCAGAAAAGTTCCCCTTCTGAGCAAAAAGAACATAGGCCAACGGATTCAGTTTGCGCAAACGTACATGTTCAGGCAAAACTGGAAAAATGTCCTTTGGTCTGATGAGACCAAGGTGAATTTATTCGGTTCTGATGGCAGAGTATTTGTTAGACGCCCACAAAACACCGAATTCGATATAAAATATACCCGGAAGACAGTTAAGCACGGTGGTGGTTCCGTAATGATATGGGGCTGTTTTTCGGCATCTGGAGTTGGGCCAATTTTCTGGATACGTGAAAAGATGTGTGCTGTCGATTATATGAGCATACTTGACACTATGATGTTGCCTTATGCCCATGCCGTTAAAATGGGAATTTATGCAGGATAACGACCCGAAACATTCATCGCGGATTGTCAAGTCTTGGTTTGAACGAAATCAAGTTGCTCTCCTGGATTGGCCCTCTCAGTCACCGGATATCAGCCCCATAGAACATCTATGGGGAGTGCTGAAGAAGTCGATCGGCGGGCAAAAATGGAAAAATAAGAGCGAGCTGTGGGAGAAAATAAAAGAAGCTTGGTATTCAATACCTGTTAAGATTTGTGCACACTTAGTCAACTCCATGCCTCGAAGATGTAAGGAAGTGATAAGGAATAAAGGGGCGTCAACTAAATATTAACAGAAACCCGCAAAATGTAAGAAAATTAAAAGAAACTTATAAAATCATCATATCGTTTATTTGTCCCTATTATTATTTCCAGGTCTGCTATAGTAAATATTAATTTTTCGCTTGAAAATCAAAAACTGGTGCTGGAAAATCACCTAATACCTACTGAATTACCTTATTTAAACATTATCTTCTGTGAAATACTCTACATTTTATCCGGTATAAATAAAAAATAAAAAACTTCAAAATTAACCTGGTGTCCCTATTATTTTTTCCAACACGTATATATTCTGACAAGCAAACCAAAAAAATAGAAAAGCGCCTATGACAAGTGGCCTACTAAATAGGTTTTGAATCAGTCTCCACCACTTGAGAAGGTAACAAAAAAAAACAACAATTAAGAAGGTAGTAAAGTATGATAAGGAAAAACAAAATTTCATTGCAACAACCATATAGAATGAACTCAGAAATAGTAAAAATTGTAAAGAACGGAAATGCTGCCATATCAGATAGCAAATAAATGAGTAAATATTTTTTAGCTTTTTTATTTATAGAACGCGTCGTCTGATTAAAGCAATTACTTCAGGGAAAAACAAAAAACCACTGCACACTGGTCTTAAATGCAGTTTGTAGGCTTAAATTCGAAAATTGAACAATGCTACACTTTTGATTATTTTGTTTCTAAAGTCGGAAAGCTCAGACTCCGTTTAGCATTAAAAGAGCCACAAATGAAATAAAATAAAATAAATTAATTAATATAAAATAAAATTAAAATAAATAATATAAAATAAAACAAAATAAAATAAGGTAAAATAATATAAAATAAAATAAAATAAAATGAAATAAAATAAAATAAAATGAAATAAAATAAAATAAATAAATTAATATAAAATAAAATAAAAATAAATAATATAAAATAAAACAAAATAAAATAAAGTAAAATAAAATAAAATGAAATAATATAAAATAAAATAAAATAAAATAAAATAAAATGAAATAAAATAAAATAAAACAAAATAAAATAAAATAAAATAAAATAAAATAAAATAAAATAAAATAAAATAAAATAAAATAAAATAAAATAAAATAAGATAAAACGACATGAAATGAAACAAAATAAAATTAATTAAACTAAAATAAAATAAAATAAAACAAGACAAAAAAAAAGCAACATAAAATAAAATAATATAAAATAAAAAATAAAATAAAATAAAGTAACATAAATAAATTAAAATAAAATAATATCAAATAAAATAAACAGGACACAAATAATAAAAAAATAAAAAAATAAATTAAATGGTTTATAAAGGAAATTCGAGCTCTAGTAATGATAAATGTAAAAAAAAGCACCACCACATTTTTTTTTTCATTTCTCGATCCGCTTTAATGTATGTGTTTATACTCATATCTTTTCGCCTAATCAAAACCAATTAGCTCGAGTGCGTGTGTTTTCAGTGCACTCGCACTCAAATGAAGGATTGTTCCAAGTATCGTTTGATTACATTAATGCGTAAAATTTTGACAGGTGCAATATACGTAGTTTTTGTTGACATCGTTTGCAGTTGTTTATGGGAGGTGTTGTTATAGTGATATTTATGGAGTGCTCTAATCAACTTACTATTTGATAAAGTCTTAAAAAAAAAACTGTAACAACTCCTAGTAATTATATTCGATATTTTTTATACTCAGGTGAGCATAGCTTTTCGTTCAACAAACGGTGGGGCCTAACGGCAAAAAAGAATCGAGATAGATAAAGACTTGTATATCAAAGTGCGTTGGAGGCAAAAATAAATTGCTTTCGTTAAATTTAAGATGTCATAACAAAATTCGGCACAGAGATTAAAATTATTACTGAGAAAGTAACTGAAAAGATAAAAGATTTCATTCATTTATTCATTAATAGATAGATAGATAATAGGTTAGAACTGCGCCCCGTTTAAATGAAGAATTTTGAAAAGGCTCATAGACGAATATAATGAGAAATACTGGAGATATGGAGATTGGTTTTTTTTACACTTAATTGTTTTTACCGGATTTAGGTCAGTGTGAAATAAAGCACATTTGGTCTATTTTGATGTCAATATATTTCGGTTTACTCAACGGCACCCGTTTTTAGGGCAAACTGTTGACAAATATAAAACAATAAATTATAACAAATAACAAACAATCAGCACAACATTTTTTGTTTTTAGTTTCGAAAGAACAAGACACATGCGGCGCTTATCGAACATGCGCGAGCTGAAGTTATTAAAATTGAAAAACAATGAAGACATATTTTAAGCTCAACTGCTGTTATTCCCCGTCCACCCCCTTTCAATGTCTAACTTATCAGTGAAGTACAGGTTAACACGTAGCAAAGTTTTTCTGCAGGTGGTTGCACCGAGAATAGCGAATCTTATCAAGCAGGCCATGACAGGCATTTGTTTATTTTGTTGACATATAAAATTCCTATTTACAAATTTATTCTACCAGTGCCGTATTGTGGGAGGAGTGTCAGTTGCACCGTGAGCTGCACTAAGTAGTTAAGGAGATAGAAGTTTGTGGCTTTTGGAAGCGTATTACTGCCCGTTTTCGAAAATAATATATTGTCAAGTGTACAATACAGACGAAAAACTACCTTTGTGCAAAAATTTAGAGCAAATTCGTTTAATCATTTTAGTGTAGTTGTGTACCAAACAAACAAGCAAGCATACCAAATTTTAATAATAGTCGATTTTTATTCGTAAAAACACTTAGCAACACGTGAAAATAACAAAAAATTTGTTTGTCAACATTTGAAGTTTCCTTTGAGAATCAAATGTGAACTAGTCGCTTACGAGTTAGCAACGAAAACTAAGGGTGCTTGTGACTTTTTCTGCTTGCTTAATTTTTTGTTGTTCTCAGTTTAAAACTTTTTTTTATGCTAGCAGAAACATTGAATCTAGCTTCGAAGTGCCAAATAAAAAACGACAAATATAAGCTAGTAGTAGAATAATCTTAATAATATTTTTAACCTTCCAGCCTTGCTAAAAAAAATCTGCCAACGACCTTGTCTATAGCTTTCCGCGAGTGCAAAGTTATAAAATATAATAAAAATCTGTTCTAATTAGGCTGAAATAATCAATAATGGGTTATTAATTTGGCATTTCTTATCTACTCCACTAAATTAAAGATTGCTGCACACCTGATTGATGTCCTCGTCAAAGTCTGATATCAGCGCTGTATAATAAATGAGAACGACGGAAAAAAGTTCGACTAGCATAGCCATGTTTACTAATACGGAAATGAGGGGCGGCTAGGTTAACTAAGCCACAAGAACTGTTTGTCGTTGATACGAACGTAGATTTGGGAACGATTCTTCTTATTAGGGCGTGGAAGCGACCTTGCAGGAGTCGGGGACTGGAATAGCCAGCCTTAGAGAAATTATAATATATACGGACGGCTGAGAAGAATGTTTGGGCTTCTATAGCTGTGGCTGCGCTTTGAGGTGTTTAGCGAACAGCTTAACAACTTCCTGCCTTATACAGTGTCTTCAATGCTGATTTGCAGTAGAAAATATAGATCCGGTCCCAATACCACCATAATTATTTTTATCGATATCCATGCTATAATCAAAGGTTATAATCTCTAATCGCGCGACATTGTCAAGTCCATTAGCATATTTTTGGCATTTGAATATTTCTATCCGCGGACCGAGAAAAATATAGACAATACAATGTTGACTCAACGAACTTAAACTGAAAGATAGACCTTTCTTCTCTTGTCAACCAAGAGAACTTACACTGTAGAATCTACAGAGATGCGGACTTCCCTTTGTCGACGTCCAAAACTGCAGACAAAGCTGAATGCTCTAAGTCTCCACAGTTTGTCGGAGGTAAAGTAAGAAGATGTACTTCTCAAAAGTAAGTGGCTACCAACCTCAGAAACCCGTCTTAGCCGGGCAAAAATGCTATTACAAGGTCTCATCATAAAGAAATTCACCACACTAGACACCTATCATCTGATCAAAACACTCTATAATATATAGCAGGGCACCATAGAACTGGCAATAAACACTGTAACTATGTGCTATGTCGGTCAAGCTGCCGACCTTAGAAGAGCCATGCTGCAAGCAAACAAGGCAGTCGGTAGGTCGATCTCACCGACTATGAAAATCTAAGCAGTGGTTGGCTCTACTTCTTAGAAGTTTTTCATTTTAGGTTTTCTAATCAGTCGCTAATCAGTTCAAAATGCTAAAATGGAACTGAATATTTTTGTTGAAGCAGCAGTATGTAGCACAGCCTAAACGGTAAGTCTTTACCGGTATTAATCATTACTATCGTCAAACGGGAGTTCCAAGTAGTTGGCAATTTCAATAGGTTTGGGGCACAATGAGATTGTTGTTAGCATAGTTTTTTCTGTTGAATAAAGCATTACGCATGTATCGGTTTAGGCTGGAGAGGTACAAGTGTAACCTCTTATAGTGACTGAGCTCAGTTAAGCTAGAAACATTCGCGTCTTCCTAAAAAGACTGAGCTGTGTAGCGAATGATAGCAAGGTTTGATATACAAATATCAAACCATTCATCTCCCACAATCCATCTGCTACTCATACTTAATGTGATGTAGAACTTTAAACTACAAACATCTACTCGGGGAAATGATGAGCAATGTGAGTTGACTTAGAGGGTGAGACGACCCTGAAGGTAGGTATACCTAACCGTACACTTTTCAAGGTTGCAAATTGATTTTTTCGTAGCATCCACTTCTCAAAATTTTCGGTTAGTATTTTGAACTCTTAAGGCTGGGTGAGGTTGAAATTGATGACCGAACACTAGGGTTATAATCTCAGATACTCAAGCCGGAGGTGCGCTCATTGTAAAACTGTTTCCACCCACTTCTATAAAAGATAAACGGGTTCGAACCACTCTGAGGAGTGAAGAAAAAATTGTCAAAAATCAGCGAAATGTGTCACGAACTTACGATTAAAACCATATTATACTAAAATTTAATGGGCTACAAAAGTGCATACTCCAAAAAATTCTGGGAAAAAAAATTTAAAATTGTAATAAAATTTCTTTGAAATTCCACTAATTTTGTGTACATTTTTAAAACAAAATTTATAGTTGTTGTATTAGACCTTGACACATGTTTTTACTCAAGCTTTGTTAAAATAATTTTATTAAAGCTAAAATTTGTAAAAATCGTAGAAAACGACTGTATGTACACTTACGTCCGTCACTGTATATACCAGATATGTATAAGAAGGATCTATTATGTAAGAAAATTATCAATGAATCAACCAAAATAAGTATACGAGCCGGCGGGCATTTCTTCCATCGATATGCCGCTTTGGTGGAACGCTATCGCACACTCTCCTCCTGTTAAAGTAAACTTCTACCAATACAAACTTTCGCAATTTCATCCGATTCTTTCTCATTAACAACTGGAAATGGTGAAATGTCAAAAGTCGCTTAGAAAACAACATGAAGTCCTCACTTTTTACATATCTGCAGACATTCATAAGAGTCTTTGGTAGATATATTTTACCGATTGGGCCTATTCGACTCAGCGAACTCCTACTGCATATTCCCAATAGTTGTCATCTCCACCCACAAAATCTTTACCTCCGTTAGACTGTTTGTAACAAATTCGTCATGAATGATCTTTGAACTTGAAGCTAATAAAACATTACGTACGAAACTAATTCTAACGCGAAAAAATTTACTAAATTACAACAAAAACTATAACAACTAAATAGATTGTGTATATCTGTGTGTGTGTGAGGTGGTGAATGTGCGAATTGTGTCTCGCGATTTGTTTAGTTGAATGAGCGCGCTATTTTAACGAATCTGTCAACCGGCCAACAAACTGCCTGCGCCCAAGATTTATGCGAAAGCGCGCAAAGTGCAACACACGGCGCATGCGCACACCTTTGTACGTTCATGTAATTGACATCAGCTGGATATGTTTTGCAGCACTTTTGTTGTACACCAGTGACTATCAGCGCAAAATGATGGCAGACAAAAAGGGGTGGAGCAATTTGAATGTTGAGGAGGCATTACCGGCGGCATGTGCGCACATTTGAGAACAATTTGCTCGTAATGATTTTGTTTTGTTTTGTGCGTGACGCCCGTTAGCGTTACATTGAATGCTTTAAGAGCATGAGTAATTTAAACCACAGAGCGATTTAATACAGATTCGAGGGGAGTGTAATTACGAAAAGATATAGTACGGTAAGATACTTTATTAAGATTTCGATGTAGTTGACCGTCAGCGATAAAGCGTAATCTTAGTTAGGTTGAGTGGAAGCACCTCTTATATGAAAGGCCCAGTTGAGCTCGTTATCTTCCATGTAACTGCAGCAGTTTCCTGATGTACTGAGGCCATTACAAGTGAATAATAAGCCCTAGTGAAGTCAACATACTCTGCTGATCGACTGTAATCTTTTTTGAAATAGAGAATTACTCTACCGTGCAAGAGGTACCGTAAGCCCAGCCTTCTGATCTGAATAATACCTGTTTAATAGCAGACTACAGCAGTAGTCCTAGCTGAATTCTCTACAATTGAGCCAAAAAGCCTATACCACAACGCCCCTGCGGGTTAGGGGTTTAGAATATGCCCTAGGTTGGCATACCGGTCGTAAGAGGCGACTAATATGCACAAAGGTAATGACGTGCAACTCGGTGATTGATCTACGGATATGATGCCTCTCACCTCTCATTGTCCATCTTATCCGTCCTTACGGAAGGGGGGGTGACATGACCTAGAAGGTTTCACTGGTTATAAATCGCTACCACGACAGTTGGACAGTACCGCAAGGGAGTACCGAAGCGTACCGGGTTCAAGTCCGGCCAAGGCCGGGAAACTTGCTTTGGTCCGGAACCTAGATTATGCTTATTATGAAATAGCTTAAGGCATGGCGAGGGGAGGGGGGCAACTACCGGGAACAACCCTCTGTCCCCTATCACGAAGCCGCTATATCCACTGTAGGTATTGTGTTGCATCGCAGGATAGGCGATGCCATTCAAGCCCTATCCTCACCATTATATTTCCAAGAAAGTGTAGTTTAAAGTGCAGAGAACGGGTTCCACTTTGCTGTAGCAGACAGCAAGCCCAGGAGGCTCTGTTCATCTACTCAACGTGTCCGATACCGCTGCGAACTCTTCTGTAGATTGAAGTGTCAGCGCACTATTGCTGTTGTTTTTTGTAGCCCGAAGATTTTGGGACCATTAGGGATATTTTTTGCTTCGGTACTACTCTTATATTATCACTAGTCCATCACACTGGGGCGCTGTATGTATCTCATTATATTGGGAGGTGGGAATAGTGAGGGATAATCGAAGAACCCTCAATTGTGGACATCATCTTCCCTAGTTGGATCCTCGATTTTTCAATTTAATAAGACAGACAAGAGCCTATTCTATGCTCTAACTTGTCACTACACCTTTTTAAGTTTATATTGATAACAAAATAAGATGATGATTAGAAAATATAAATTTATAATGAGAAATATAGGTCGTTTTTATTTATTTTATTATACCTTTCATGACAATGAAATTGTATTATAACTATGGTACCATGTTTGTAATTATGAGAAAAAGTAGAAATAGGTCCACCAATAAGTACACCGAAATGATCAGGGCGATGAGCTGAGTTGATTTAGCCATGTCCTTCTGTCCGTTCGTCCGTCTGTCTGTTTGTACGCAAACTTGTCCCTGAGTTTTAGAGATATTTCGATGAAATTTGGTAAGAGGCAGCCATTTTGTAAACCATTAATCATTTGTCGGAACCAGCATGATCGGACCAATACAACGCATAGCTCCCATACAATCGATTTTTCCGATAAATGGGGCTTGGGCTATTTATCTTTAAATTAACAGTTTTGCAGAGTTTCTACTAATTGTGGGTAAGGATCGGACACTTAAAACCGTGATGCGTATTCATGGAAGGTATAAAGTATCCGGCACAGTCGAAAACAGCCCTTTCCTTACTTGTTTTTTCAGTTCACTTGTGACACAGTTATTATCGGAGTAATGTTTTCTTTGGGAAAGGGCGCCGTGCTTCTTTCTTAAACACACTGTAGCCTTAGAAAACTCCTATCGTTGCATTCGATCTCAAAGTGGCCCTAGCAGCGCCCTTCCATTAATTTGAAAAGTCTCATTCTTACTCGTAAGAGGTGTCTTTTCAAGGTAGCCGGTATATAACGACTTAATTGGTAGATTTACGCAGTCCTCCAAAAAAAAAACATCCATTGATCATATATTCAGTTGCACTTTTAGTGAGCACGTATGAGAGCTTCGTTGCCTAATTATTAGCGTCCTGCAACGATTGCAGCTTTTCCACATCCAGCTCTCCTCGTGTTCTAAGATTCGCTTTACTAGTCCCGAAGAGAAATTAGTTCGAGCCAATGTTAAGTCCTCGTATCGTACCCACCTCAAAAACATCATCAACATCAATTTCGATGAATGATTGTCGGTCGGAGGACAGGCATATAGTTAAGTGAATGTTTTTATGCTTTAACAGGATGAGACCATGATTTTGGTACAAGTGGAGTCGAACGGCCTCAATCCATTAAGCGAGGTTTGTTGTGAAAGCTGAAATCTCCTTATGCAGAACCAAAATCCTCTAGTTAAAATTCACCCGGCACATCCGCAATATAATGCTACATTATCGGCTATCAAATTATTGAGGAATATAGCCTTAAGAGGTGATAGACTTTCTAACTCTCTTATTTATTCCTTCCTGAACTCCGTCCATTCGGCTCAAAGGGATTGTGATCAAGTTCTGTTAGTCATG
The DNA here is from genome assembly GCA_949987695.1 of Merzomyia westermanni. NCBI lineage: Eukaryota > Metazoa > Arthropoda > Insecta > Diptera > Tephritidae > Merzomyia > Merzomyia westermanni. The sequence goes on along the minus strand of OX465291.1, from coordinate 33,396,053 downwards.
ACTAGAAAGTAATACTCCGTCCCAATAAGTACACCTAGTGCAATTCTTCGATTGAGCAAAACAGTCCCTAAATTTTTTCCACTGTATCCAGTTGCCTTTGCAACATTTTCCCTAGCAACAAGTTTCTTCAAAATGGTTTATCGCTGACAGGCATTAGCAAGAATAGTAATATGAAATATGTTTCTATGTATGTATCTCCATATACATTTGTATGTACAAGTACATCATCGGGAAGCTGAGTGAAGTGTCTCACAAGATCATGTGCAAGTGCAACAAGCGCAAGATGCTACGTCCAGTGGTTTGTTGCAGCCAACCTCAGACAAGTGTTGTCAGCACATACTAACACATACTAACATACACAATAACAATTTGCTTGCATTAAAAGAATTAATTAAACAAAATTATAGTGTTTAGTTGCTGTTGTTTATTGTTGTTGGCATCATTTTGTGAGTAAGTTGTTGCAGCATGGCTTGCGTGCAACTAAAGAACTTCCAATTTTGATGGTCTTGAGAGCATGTTAGTTTATTTTGATATTATTGTTGTACTTGTTAGACTATTTGTTGTGAATGTTAGTAGTGTTGTTATTGTGTTGATGGAGATCAGTAGTTGTTGGAAAGCATTTGTTTAAATACTTCCGATAAAAATCTAAATGAGACGCTAATTTTAACTAGCAACACTAAGTTGCAGATAACGGAGGGAATGGAGTATGAGAGGCAAAGTAGCTAAGTAAGAAAACAAATAAAAGCTGAAGTGGCAGACAGACAAATGTACCAGTTGAAAGCAGAGTTCTCCGATAACTCGCTGAACAACTTAAAATCTCATAAAATAATGAAGTGGCGAAAAATGACAAACTATCCTACCGAGCTGTTAAACTTCGGAGGTTCAAATAGTATAGAGAAGCTAAGGAAAATTGCAACTTAATTGTACTCTGACCTAATATCCTGATCACCGTAGCAGTAGTCCCGAAAGCTTTGTAGTCTACTATAGACAAGTAGCTTCGAATCTGGTAAGTCAACCATCGACCTTATTCTCACAATACGTCAAATCTGGGACAAGAACTGGGAGAGGAGAATTGTTATCCACCATCTCTTTGACGATTTCAAGGAATCCGTTTAAAGTGATTTCCCTGCAAAACACAGGCCTGTGTGAAGCAAAGAAAAGCTCGTTATGGTTCGTTCAGACTACATTCGGGCTAGTAAATAAAAGTGGTAGTACCTGGGTGGACTGGATTGATATCTTGCACAGAACTATAATTCTACTTTTCATTGTACTGCATTGGAATCTTTCCTATAATGGGAGGTCTCAATGTGGGACGAACTAATAGGAAAGCCTCATATTTGCTACAAGCTCGGCAAGGGTGAGTACATTGGGTACGAACCACTCTCGGCCACAGGAAATGTGAGGATCGTTATTAAATAGCTGACCGCGAATGGTCCCCTACGATGCCCGGGCAAGGTCGGAGGTATAAGTGCCGTCTCTACGCATTCCGGCTCTGCGGACGAGTGACCAACCCTTTCCATGCATACTCGTGGGACCAAAAGCATGAACACAAACACAAACCAAAAGCGGAAAAAAAAACGAAAAAACAAGAAAGTGAGCAGGGCCTCAGTAACCGGACCGTCGGGAGCGAGGACAGGTCGACAGGGGCAGGGACAACAGGACGAGGGATGGGTAAAAAGAGACAGACGGATATCGGCTGAAGGATAAGCAAAACTCCACGGATGCGGATTTCCTTTTTTCCAGCCAAGAGACTGCAGGGGCAAGATGCTTAAGTTGCTGGGTAAAAGGAATAATGTCCAAGTTTTCTAAAATAGGTTTCAAGTTCCGGGAGGATTTCTGGTCCTTCTTTATCAATGGAAATTAATGATGAGTTGTACAAGCTTTGCGGCGATACGAGATTTGTGCAACAGATTCGTGAGATAGACCTTGGTTCGGAGATTGACTAAAACGCTCCGCCCCAAAAAGTGTTTCTATCGACACGAAAGGCAGGAGAGGAACGAGAACGGTGTTTATTTTAGTGGATAAATAGATGAAGCTTGAGGTGGGTTTTTCCAATTGACGTAGTTAACGATAAGGAACCATGACTGGCATGCTTTTCTACATAAAATCCACAATCGCCGAGGATAAATATTTATTTCTTGAAAGTAAAGGCATCTCTCAATGAGAAGCTAATACGATTTTAAGCTTAACTTTTATTTCGTACACCAGGTTAAAATATTCAGTAAAGGAAGTGGCTCACCTCTACGCAAATTTACAGAAATACAAAAACTTCTAATGCAGTAGCCGGATAACGCTAATGTGAGCTTTTCATTTTTTCTGAATTTTTTTTTTATTTCATGGCTTTGTGGCAGGCGTGCCGTTGCAAGCAGATGGTTGGCGATTAGGCGACGCATTAAACACGTTTTCTTGATTAATTATACAGTCATCGTACATGTGCTTGCATGTATGTGTGTATGTACGTCTAGCCCATTAAAGCTATGCTACACACCCAGCTTTGTATTTACACAGAGATCTATACAAAGCCGTCTATGGCATTAGAGTTTTTCGCCACATAATTGAAATGGCGTGGACACATTAGCCTGGAATGTCGACCAACGCGCAAGAGGTTAATGCCGATCGACAGGCGACAGGTGCAGACCAAACGTTCATACAGCGTTATGCGGCTGGCCATGTGACGTCTCCTTTGCTGTCGTCGATCGTTCTGACTCGTCGATTTTAGTTTGCAAATCATAGTCGCATATGTGAGCTAATTACCTAATTACGCACCTATACATATTTACATATGTAATTGTTTTTGTACTAATGGTTTCAGACACTTGTAACTTGACTTTGTACTTCTGTAAAGATTTATGAACTTAGGATTTGTTGTACCACAACCACTGGTGATTTAGTTACTGTTTGCTCCACCATCACAATTACAGCGCAGTCCACCTGATTGCACCTTCCAGGCTTGGCCACATGTGCAATCATAAGTTTTAGGTATGCCAATTTTTCCAAGATGATTTCATATTGCAGTACCCGAATAGCGAGGTAGAGTGCAATTCATAGACTTTTAATGTTTTGGAAATTCTTTAACTTTCATTTGAGCTTTAAACAAAATTGATTGTCTTAGTTTGGAAATGTGCACTCCACCTTCATGTTTTTAAATCTTATAAATTGATTATGATTGACTTTGAGGTAGAAATTTGGGGGTTTTATGGCATATTGTCCGAAAATTGTACAATCGTGGAAAAACTAGGCAGGTCCCTTAATCTTTGTATGTTCAACATTTTCCCCCAAATTTCGTTTCGACAAACAAATTTTTGCCAGAATTATGGTATAAAAGGTTTTGTGGACTAATCCACTATAAAAGGTTCGGAGCCACGCCCATTTCCTAAAATTTATATTTTTCCAATTTCCTCGTTCACGGACACTTTGAAAGTGAAACTGAAATGATATAAAGCTATTGTACGCAAAGTTATTGCCTATTAAATATATCTGTGATCCTTTTCAAAATCTTTTGTATAAAAGTGGGCGTGAACCTTAACCGATTTCACCTAATTTTTTTGAGACATTCCTTGTATTAATATAAATATGTGTGCTAAATTTCCTTTCGATATCTTGAACGGTTTTTGATTTATGACTAATATTATTTCTTAATTTGACTTAATCAAAAGTGCGCCGTGCAACTACCATTTTCCAAAAATTTTTTTTTTAATTTATTTTCTGCCTTAACATTAATATACTGAATAATAATTTTTTTTGTATTTTCGAAAATATTCTATATATAAAAAGCCTCGCCCTATCATCCGATTTTGACCATTTTAAATGCGCTCGCAGATAAATGTCAAGGAACTTACATACCAAATTTCATTAAGATATCTCAAAATTTACGGACGGACGAACATGGCTTAATCAATTTATCTTTTCCCCCCGACCATTTTAATATATATAAGTTAATATCTATCTCGATTCGTTTATGCCGTTACATACTACTTTGTTTGAGATAAATAATTGTCACCTGTTCCGAAAGTTCATGTTCACTGTGTTGATTAACCTATTTATAACTCAAGAAAGGCTTGTTCAATTTACTTCTTTTTTTTTGCTTTTTTTAGGGAATCTATTCAAATATATAGTTATTGAAATATATAGTTAGAGGGTTGCCACCAGTGCAAGAATTTATTTTACTATGATTAGCGATGCTGGGATTTTAGTATAAAGATATAATTTTTAAAAATAGTGTTGCCATCTGCTCAACAAATTTTCTTTCTGCAAAGCTGGTCTATAAAGTTAATAATTAAATTATCTGATCTACAATAAAAAATTGTCAGCCGATTTAACAAATATTTCCTGATGATTCAAAAAATACTTACGGAATTGTTAAAATATTCACAACCCCACAAGCATTCTCGGAGTGCTCATAATTTAAGAGTCCGATATGAGTCCTAAATATGTGAAAATATCAACCTCAAAAAATGATAATATAGGAGTCTTTTATGACTCCGATGTGATGAAAATTATGAGCCTTATTCGGAGAGTATTTATTTACCAGAGCAACTTTGGCGCAGATATTCATATTGTTTGTTTTTGAAAAATAGAAAATTGTTTTCCAGAAATGACATACAAGGTGGCGCAAAAGTAAGCTTCCGATGTTCAGCATATCGGTTGTGGCACGTGCAGTGTGTGCTGTTGCACCGTCTTGTTGGAACCACATGTTTTCCAATCCCAATTCATCAAGTTGCGGCAAAAAGAACTCGTTGATCATTGCTCTGTAGCGCTCACCATTCACAGTAACCGTTTGGCCCCGACCGATTATTGGTCAAATAAATAGTCAGCAATATTCCGCGTTCTGGAGCAGTGTAGCGTAACATTGTTTATTAACGTGTATTTCGCATGTGTTTACTACACAAATGTCAAAACAGAACTGACTTTAGGGGCCAATCGCAAAATTTATAGCATTTTCTGATAGGAGGATTACTTTTGCGCCACCCTGTATGTACATATGTATGTATATACATTTTCGTGGAGATCATCTGCAACGGAAAAGTGTGTTCCATAAAATTGTGACTGTGACGATATACCGTACCAATACGAGTATATTGGTGGTCTTCAGTGTAGTTTGGGAAATATACACAGCTGAATCTTTCAAGGGTTGTATTCCAAATATCTTTTAACAAGATTTGATAAACATAGCCTCAGACAACATTTGCCAATCCACATGCCTGAATTTCAGTTCCAAAAATTATATTTTAAGGGCCCATAAGCGACAGATTTTTTTTCATATAGGAGTCGTTTTGGAGTCCAATATGTCTCGATTATGAGACAAAAAGGTATCATATGCGACTCCTATTCAACCTCATATGATACATGAAATTCGTTTCACATCGGACAACCCTCCAAAAGGGGAAATACCTTAATTGCGGACTCTTAAATATCGTAAATGTTCCAATTTAGGACCCTTCTTGACTCATTTAAGACTCCTATGGTTTGCTAGGAATATTCGTCTTTAACATTAATATTTATTAAGTGGGCGTGGTTATTATCCCAGTTTTTCCAGCAACGTTCTTGGCGTATGTAAAGTATTTTCCTAGATGAAGCTTTCAGAGCTATGCAGAAACCTCAATTAACAAAACGCGTGATCACGCCCATTTTCGAAAATTCATATTTTTTAATTATCGATGTAAATATTTTTACCTTGAATTACAAATAACAATGACGTATAATTTATAACCATGAAAAACATTTCATTATGATGTTTTCTTTGTTCTTTTCAGGAACAATTGAGTGAAAGTGATGTATCGCACGGCCGATTATAGATGGAAATTTAATGAGTTGTACGAGCCCTACTCGGATATGAGCAGAGCGTAGCAAATAAGGCCTAAAAGGCTTTCTTATTGGTGGGAAAACACATTACTTTTTCTGTCCTAAAAATGTGATCATAAAATGTAAACCAAGAATTTTGACGTCCTTCGGGTATTATCTCAATTTCGCAAAATATACTCCAACCTACGAAATATTGAAAGCGCATACACACTACTACCTAAATTGCAAAACCAATAACAACATGTGCCAAAGCCATTACATATTTACTTACAGAATTTGCTGAGCTGAAAGCTATAAAGCCATAAAGTTGATATAAAAATGTAATAGCTGCAAACATAATCCAATTCACTGGTCTTAAACATCTGTCATAATCCGCTTTTATGATTTGGGCTGATAGTCGCTCGTTATCGATCGCATGAATTTAAAACAACACAAAAGGGATGATGAAACCCAAGTGTGTGGCTCTCTGTTGCAACAACTGAAATAACTCTATTACTTCACAAAGTTAAACTACTTCGGACATACAAAAATATCGTTAAAATGTATGGGCATATCTGTGCCACTCACAACTACAACAAAAGCTTGAAGTGCGAAATGTGGTTTGATTTTCTTTTTGTTTTTCAGACAACAAAAATGGCCAACTCAATTAGTGCACGTCTCAAGCATTGCACACATTAGCGATTACGTCGTCATCAGTGGCGTTCATAATTCATGCCACTACCCTTGCTGGTTACGCTTACATGTAGTGGCTAGAATTACAAGTAGCCAGCGGCGCACTGTGGGACATTTTATAAAATTCAAGCTCCAAGGTGTCACCGAAAACAATTAAATATTTTCAATTAATATACAAATTTACAATTTGTGAAGTTTTCAACACGATTTCCAATAGATATCGTTTTTGAAAATATTAATTTAAGTTAAGGAAATTTCCTACATATAAAAAATCTCAAAAATATACTTGAAAACTACAATTTGATACTGTTTTCGAATATGTAAGACTAAAATTTTGAAAATTGCGCAATTGTTGCTTACTTTTTCGATAGCAAATAAATATTCCAAAACTGCAACCGCATACACGACAAATTTCTTATGTATTTGAAAAAGTTAAAATTAAAAATGTCAAATTTCGAATTTATTTCTAGAAATAATAGATTTTACGCTACTGATTTCGAATATGTAAAATTTTAGTTTCAAACATTGTGTTATTGTAACGAAAATTTTCGATATTTCAAAATTACAAAATTATATTTTAAAGATCTAAATGACTTCGAGTTCAAAAATTTCAAAAGTGATATTTTAAAATTTAAAAAATATATTTGAAAACTAAATTAAAGCAAATTTTTTCGGATTTTCGAAGGAGTGTAAATATTCGCAGCTTTTGCAAAAACTTTTTTATTTCAAAACCTCAAAATCTGAAATAAAATTTTTTTAGATTTGCTGATTTCGTTTATCTAAAGATAAAAAAATTAAATACAAAGGCTACAAAAATGTTCGTTATACTATTTCGAAAATCTTAAAAATAAATATCAAAACTCTAGTTGAATACGCAATGCATTTTTGAAATATTTGAAATATATTTTATGAAGCTTATGAACCATTGTTAATGCTCGTAACTTGTGGAGAAAGCTAAATTTTCAAATACAACATCTCAAAATTATAAAAAATATACTTTGAAAACAAAACAATATTTGGCTTTACTTTACAATTAAAAAAACAAAGTTAAAGATTGTATTCGAAAATCTATTTTAAAATGTATTTAATAGTTACAATTCTTATCCTTCCACTTTCTCATTTTTCGATTCGTAATATTTTATATTTTCGCTGTAATATCAGCAAAATACAGGCTCCTTTAAAAATTATTTCTGACGGTGACGTGTCAATGGAATTAATGTCATTGACAGTGACATTTTAAAAATAACAAAGACATTAATTCCATTGACATTATGTCACGTCAACTTTCACTTCTCTCTCTGCCCATTTTTAACACATACAATTTTTGCCCAAAATTTCTGCAAAATACCCCATAGTTCGGCGCTCGAGAGCTCGTCGCACAACTGGCCGCAAACGTTTTTCTTCGAAAACTTTTGAGTATGCCACACATGCTTAAATATTGAGAAAATTGCTACTACATCAATTCGTGTTTTTGTTGTTCATATGTGGTTGTCGATATATAAAAGAAAATTATGAATAAAATATGACGCCAGCCATCCTTCTGCTGTCCTCCTTGACTGTTTGTGTGTATGTACCACCACCGGCAGCTCAGAACTCCCAAACTTTTCCACCCCATCGCTTTCTAAAGATTTTGATTTCCCAACGGAGTCCTAAGCTGAGCAAAAAGGAAAATCGTGTCTAAATAAAATTTTCATCGTTTAGTAAATGCAAAAGTCATCAACGAAATCTGTGAAGGTCTGAAATAAGAGAAAAATGATACATTTTTCAAATAGTCTTCATGTACCCAAATTATTTAAAGTGCAGCTAAGAAACATTGGCTGTCACAAAACGCCTCATTCCACGATCTGACAATGAAGTCATCTATAACACAGTGCAGCACACAACAGCAGCAAAAGTCATCAGCCACTTGACACAAGCCGTCAACGTACGATGTGAAGAGCAAATATGCCGTGACTCTTCGGCACGCCTCATTTGTAGATATTTTATTGTTAGCAATTAACGAGTTTTACTCGATTTTCATTTTCATTCATTGGACTCAACCATAAAGCTATGTACATACATACGTTGACATACTAAACACAGTGTAGGAGTTACATGTAGGTAAGCCAATGTTGGAATCTCCTCCCAACGTCTTTTTCCTGCACATTTTTGGCTCCAGTCTGTCTTGCCACTTCTCTGCTCATATATTTATATTTGAAACTCTTAACAATCTTTATTTATAAACCAAAGTAGCAGCGGTTTCCATCCCAGAAGGACCTTTTCTACTTTGAAATCACCGAAAAAAATGTCTGCCTAGAAACCAGCGGAGAATCCCCCTTTAGACTTTGTAGGAAAATGAGAAGTAATGTACTCTCTTGAATGACAAAAATCACTGTCTATACATCCATCGAAGCTAGAAAGGAGATGACCCTGAGAGTATTAGATAAAAGAGTAGTCCGGAAGATTTATGAGATGCGCCCTAATAATAATGGCGCGTATGGAAGTAAATTTAATGAGATGCTATGAGAATTTTACGTCGATATGAATAGTACATAACGGAATTGGGTAGTATATAAAGGTCAGACAATGAAGACGTTCCAGCTTGAAGGTTTTCCAATGGACGCCCATCTTTGGCAGCAGCAAAAGGTAGTGGCTCATATTTCCTTATAGAAAAAAGTACTAGTATTTTGATACACTTGATTGCTGTTGTTATGGCGGCCGCCGTGGTGTGAAGGTAGTGTTCCCGGCCTACCACACCGAAGGTCCATGGTTCGAGCCCTGGTACAGGTAACATCAAAAGTGATTTGAAAAAAGTTTTTCAAAACGGGGTCGCCCCTCGGCAGTGGTTTGGCAAACTCTCCGAGTGTATTTCTGCCATGACAGGCTTCTCAGCAAAAATTCGTCTCCTTTGTAGATGCCGTTCGGAGTCGGCAAAAAAAACTGTAGGTCCCACCAATTTGTAGGGAAAATTCAAATCGGCACACCACAAATTGGAAGAGAAGCTTGGCGCAAAAATCTCTTAGGAGGTTTATGATGATATGCCTGTTGTATATCGCGCCATAGAGAGAGATTGCTGTTGTTGTGGAAAACACTCCTAGAAGGTTTGAGCGATGTAACGGGTGTGGGTAGTCTTTCGACGGAATGAACTAATTCGGCACGCTCTGTTGCTACCATTTAATGGTAATGGCCCGATTATTGCGGGAGCAATTTGGTTGAAGCTGTCGAGCCTTCGGGTAGCGCCCCTTAGTCGCCTCTTACGACGATGATTAGGGAGAGGTTTCTTAATTATAGATGCGGATGATGAACTCACATTGGCTGACGAGTTCTGAAGTAGTTATTTCGACGCCTAAGACTACATTTTTACACCTATTCTCCGCAACATATTGCACGATATTGGAAACTTCGAAAGCAATGGCATGTATGAAGCATATTTCCTAAGTGGAAGGTTAAATTAATTTCCGTTGACATTAAAAACAACGCCAGGGATTCAAGAGGTAATGCTCCGCTTCATATACACATTGCGTCCTCAATCCAAATTTCAACCTTACCTACACGAAGTGAGTTCTGTTCAAAATGTTTAAGTACGCATATTTAGCAGGATCACAAAATTTCTTAAAAATCTTTCGGACAAAAGTCAGGCTATTATCTGAAGGGGCTGGTATGTATAAGTGTACCGAATTTATATGAAAAAACCTTCTGGGACTGCTTTTTTTACTACCCTGCAAAAAAGCGATTAGACTAGAAAGAGTCCGGGATGAGTTGCAAAGGAGCATGCCACCAATACTAGTTTTTATCTCTTCGTATGGGTTGAAGCAGTCTCTTTCGCTTGAGCATGTCCTATGAAGAGACTCATTGGTTCCTTTCATGCCCAAAAGGGTAGTGTCGGACAGATTCCTTGGGATTGGAAAAAGAGCTCGCGTTTCAGTATAACGCTGTTTGAATAAATATGCCGAATAAGCAGGGTGAAGTACAGGCCCAAGGCTGTTTTGGAACAATCTGTAAGCCTGGTCTCAGTGTTATTGAATTAGTTAGGATTTCATCCTGAGCCGTTTGACACTTGATCACTCTATTGCCGTCCCGTTATAAATAAACGAACTTTCGTGGCCGTTCGACCTACTGAAACAATTCTGTATTCAGATGCAGCGTTCCAATAAAATAGTCATAAAGAGTCTTAAGACAATAACCCAGTCGCGCCAAAAGCGTCACAGCCGAAAGTGACTTACAGCCCCAATTTAATGCGCGTATAAATGGATCAAAGGCGAAAAATTGTGCTTTAGCAAAATATACAAATGAATATATGTAAGTACGAGTATGTATGTACAAGTTTATGCATTAGGCAGTGAAGACCACCAGCTGCAAAAGCAAAGCAATAAAAATAAAGCAAAATTTCTTAAAATAATAAACAAATCGTTAGCATCAAAAGCCAATACGGGCAAAACCTCTAAACTGCATTACAATTGCAATATGTATGTATGTGTGTACGTATGTATGTTTGATTGTTGATATATTTAAACGAATTTATATGAGATCACCTATGTAAGTATGTATGCGGCTATGAGTAATTGTAGACATTAAGCCAAACGTTGTCGTTGACGTGTGACGATCGTATGCCTGAATGATTACAGATCGCAGCGCGGCTGCTGTGATGCATTACAATAACAATGCCTATAAACAATACGAAGGCCCATGTATTTGTATGTGTGTGAAATGTGTGTTTGTAAGATAAACAACAGCCAGTTCAATGAGTTGAAAATCAAAGTCAACAGCACAAAACGCCCACCTGGTAACGGTCAACTGCTGCCAAACAAAGCTTTTAGAGCAGCTGTGACGCTACGCTTAAGTGCTTGTGACAGCAACCTTGCCCCGCACGTGTTCGGGATTCAACACACAAAAAATATGAAACAAAACTCTTAAAACAAAAACATAGAAACGCAAAAGCCGCCCACATTAGATCTGGAACTTTTACGGCGTCTTAAAATGGCAATTATCCGCACTTGAGTGCACACAGCTGTAGCTTCATATTCAACGGTCAAGTATTGCCGACAAATACAAGAAGCCGCGTTTGATTTAGATTATATTTTCCCCCATTTCTATCTCTCCTGTTATTATGGGTAATTAATGATCTATGCCCCTTTGGCGACTCATCATTTGTTACTTAACACATTCATTTATATCAACTTTATAGAAGGTCGTTATGAAGTTTAGAAGGCAGTAGGCGATCACGCATGTTCAAATTTCTAGATGTTTGGTAATGAGCTAGTACACTCCACATCACGATACTTCCTCTTAAGATTGATGTGAAAACGAATTATATATTGATCAGGATTATGGTGTTGTTGAATTTTTCTGGTATCAACAGAGTGTTGGCGAAAGTGACAGTCCTTTGCCGGATATGAACCCTGATACTCTCCAGTACTCCCTTGCGGTACATTCCCGATTCCCAGTTGAAAACGTCGGCCACATCCCTCAATTGTGGCAAACCTCTACAATTACGATTACGATGTCCGGAAAAAAAATCAAATTTGCAGGAAGTCTAATTCCTCACATTGCCTAATAGTTGTTATTATTATTATGCAGTCTTATTATGTAGCAAATAAAAATCATTTTACCATATTACATTTTTGGTCGAAGTCGAACAATCCTTAACCAACTGGAAAAGTAATCATGCAAGCCATCCCATCTTAGCTCTAACTGACGCCAATTGGCAACGACAAGGAAAACCATCGACCTGTTTCTTTCAAACATTTATCGAGTTCCCCTGCTGCAAAATTCGTGTATCGATAAAAAATACTTCTATGGCCAGAATAGCCCGTTTGCAGCACGACAAGCAACATAAATCTTCCGTAGAACTATTCTCTAGTAGTGGGACTATTTTCGAATAAATACTATTTAAATATAGGAATAAAAATATTCGTTTAAAAAAATTCGAATAGTATTTATTCCAATCATTTATCCGTTTAATCGAATAGTGGTATCCCTTGTACCTATGAGCATACATTCACGTTTTGTATATATATTTATGTACGCTGCAGTCAATTCTACTAGTTTAACACTAGGCAAATACTAGTTTGCCAAACCGGCTCCACTAGTTCGAGTTCTGTAATTTTTCCATATTAGCAACTGGTATTTTTAACACGGAGATGTCCGAGATGGCAATTGTCCGCATCAGCACCATATCAATTAGCATACTAGTCAGTCTCTGCATCAATATCATACTTTTCAAAATACTAGTCTGTATGTACATCAGGATCATACCAGGTGGCATACCAGTCAGTAAATACACCAGAATCATACCAGTTACTATAAATTTTCTTGTCTAAAAATACGCGAAAATTGCAAAATTACATTACATTTTATTGAAAATTCAGTCATCAGATATAAAATATATGTCATCAGCTATAAAAATATATCTACCACTATATTAAATAAATTAAACCAATTTCAATAAAAATGTAGTCGCTATTCATAGCAATTTTACATTTTTTAGTTTGGAAAATATTTCTAAAAAGTAATTTTCTTCTTTTTTAATAATAGTAATTTTTTGATTGAATTTTATAATTGATTTCACAGGCATAAATCTCTAAATTTTCTTGAAATAAATTTTAATGAAAATTTTAAAAATTTAAATATTAATCTCAGATAGAATCTAATCTTGTAAAATTATTTTTACATAAAATTAAGAAAATTCAAGGAAGATTAGCTTTTTCTGGTGAACATTTTAAGTTTTGGAATTGTTTGCAAATATCCATGGGGATAACTTTCTTATGAAATTCTAGTACATAACACTGCGTTACAAAAACGAGCTTTAGTTCAGTCCTATGAACCAAATATACTTTTTCGGAGAGGGGAGAAAAAATAAAAATACACGTGTATCGGCGATTTTCATGTACATCAGAATTTTTTTTTATGTATAAAGTATAAAGGTCGTAGTGTCCGTCTGTCCGCCTGTGTGAAGTACTTTGGACCGAAAAAAAAAATAAAAAAAAAAAGGTTTAAAAATCGATCCAAAGTCTTTCACACAGGCGGACAGACGGACACTACGACCTTTATAATTTATACATAAAAAAAAAAAAATTCGGAGGTGTACATGAAAATCGCCGATACACGGGTATTTTTATTTTTTCTCCCCTTTCCGAAAAAGTATAGTCGGTTCATAGGACAGAATGTGTGTAATGTGCAAGTTATTAGTAACTAAATTTTTTAAAAAGTGCTATTTTAATCAATTTGTTATTGTATGTGCTTCTGCTCACCAATTTCGTTGTTGCAGCTTTTAAACGATTCCGTTGGAGATTCGTTGTTATTTTATTTATGAAAACTGAATTTCACAATCACAATAAATCAAACCTGAAAAATAACAAAAATTCAATAATTCTTTTGTGAATTTTTTGAGAACTTTTTTATTAGAAAAAGGTTACTTAAATTATTCCAAACTTTACTTACACAATTGATTTGACAGATGATCGTTTCGTTTTCACTTTTCTTCGTGGTTTCATTTGAACATTTCTTATTCGTTGCTTCGCTGCTGCGCCGTTATTGCAGTAGCGACTTGGCAAAAATAAGGGTAATTTGATCTGCAACCCAAATGTACTATTTAAACCACGAAATTCTCAAACGGATTAAGATTTTATAATCTAGACTATTAAATATTTAAAAACTCAGAATATTAGTGGGATAGAAAATTAAAATGTAGGACGGAGTTGTTAACTGAACGATTGCGGCCCAATTTTAGAGGGTTGTTGCTGCTTATGATAGCTGAAACGTTGCAGTCACTCAAACTGGTATGATAATAAGCCCACAAAATTCTAGTTAATGAACTAGAATGTTTACTAACCAGCTTGGCAGTTGACTGCAGGGTATGTTTGCTTGTACAAGGTGGCGCAAAAGTAAGCTTCCGATGTTCAGCATATCGGTTGTGGCACGTGCAGTGTGTGCTGTTGCACCGTCTTGTTGGAACCACATGTTTTCCAATCCCAAATCATCAAGTTGCGGCAAAAAGAACTCGTTGATCACTGCTCTGTAGCGCTCACCATTCACAGTAACCATTTGGCCCCGACCGATTATTGGTCAAATAAATAGTCAGCAATATTCCGCGTTCTGGAGCAGTGTAGCGTAACATTGTTTATTAACGTGTACGAGTATTTCGCATGTGTTTACTACACAAAGGTCAAAACAGAACTGACTTTACTGGCCAATCGCAAAATTTATAGCATTTTCTGATAGGAGGATTACTTTTGCGCCACCTTGTACAAATGTGTGCATAAGCTGTGGTGATATTTGTTTAACTATTCGAATTCCTATTATTCGAAGAGTTGTCTGTTCGAATAAAAGTTTAAATTATTCGAAAAATATTTATTCGAATAAATGGATTTTTTTATCGAATAATTTTTATTCGAATAGTCCCATGCCTACTATTCTCTTAAATACTCTAAGAGCTTACTCATATTTTTTTGATACACTCCATGATACACTCCATGAGACATTAATCAGGACAGGTATGATAAAGGACTTGTAGAGCGTAATTTTCTTACGTCAAGAGAGAACTTTGCTTCTCAGTTGTCTACTTGGTCCAATCTCACACTTGTTCGGAAAATCTTTGCACGAAGTGAAGTGTGAATAAAATGTTCTTTGGAACAGCACAGAGATTTCAAAACTGTCATGCATTCTTTTATGGAAAGGGGTTTTGAAGCTTTGTGAGTTAAATAGTTGTTCCTGTGGCAATATGGAAACTACGGATAACCGAATATTCATACATACATATTTATTTATTTATTCATTTATATGCAATAAATAATTTGATAAATTTTCTCATGCTCTTTAATAGACACATTAGCCTCTAGTACTTCTGTTTTTCGTTATTTTTCAGATCAAAGCAGTATCGTGTCATTCACATAAAGCTCTATTTTCTTTACTTCGTGACCAGTGTGTTTGATCTTGTCCACATGACCCACACATTAACAAAAAAAGAACAACATTGATTTGTTGGAGCGAGTGAGAACGGACCACAGTTGTTGAATAACAACAAAATAAAGCATAGGGTGCCACTTGAACTTTGAGAACAAGAAATATTTGAAACACAAAAATGTTACAAAGTGCCAGAAATTGGCGTTAAAGACATGATCGGTCGAGGAGCTGGCTAAAGTTGTTGAAGCAAATACACTGGGCAAGTGGAAACTCATCTTAAAACATATGTTTGTGTGTTATATTGTTGTAATTGTAGAGTGCAACAAATGCAAACATCAAATGATGTTATGCAGACTTTTTCACCAAAAATGCAACAGAGGAGTGCTTGTGTATAATCAAGGAGTTAAACCGAACACGAAAGATTCAATGAAACCATTTTATTTTTCAAAACCGAAGCTGAAAACATAAACAATGCAGTAAAATACTCCAATTTCAAAGGAAATAGATTTTATCTAATATTTCATGTGTCATTTTTGGAATAGGAAACCTAAATTATTACCTTAACCGATTTCATTTTGCACAGTAACTGTTTAAGAAATTTGGTTTTTCAACCCCGGAATAGACAACAGAGTTAATATTTTCAAAGCCGCAACCAAAATGCTTACCGAAACTGTTTTAACCGGTTTAATATTTCTACGTAACAGTTCATAACCAGAAACAAACAAGTGCCCATAACCGTTAAATTGTCCTTGTTGTTTTTGAAACTGCAATCGTAACTTTTATTTGGATTGGAAAAAGCACCTTAACCAATACCACCAAAATATTTTCCTTAACTTTTCGAAGCTGTTTTATTTTCCAAAAACGGAAACTAAAATAATTTTTTAAAACTAAAAAAAAAAATTTTATTATTTTTTATTTTAAAATGATATTTTTAAAAGCATTTGTAAGTGTTTAATTTATAAAAACAGTAACGGAAAACGAAACGAAAACCGTAAACTCAAATGTTTAATTTTTATGACCCGAAACCATCACCGTTCGAAGTAGTTTCAAAACCAAAAACCCAACCGTTCTTATTCATAACTATTTTATTTTTGAAAACAGTGACCGAAACTGTAGCCTTAGCCGTTTAGCCGTGCAAACTGAAATTGTAACCGTTTTAAACATTTTCATTTTGATAACGTTAAACTTTTCAAAATTCAAACGCTAACCGTTAGTTGGTTTTCTAAAATTACGAAAACATAACCATTTCATTTTTCAAAACTGAAACCGTAACCCTTTGAGATAGTTAAATTTTTAAAACCGAAACCTTCGTCATTGTTCGGATTCGGAAAAATTACCAAAATGTTGAATTTTCAAGGCTCTACCCTATTACGAGACTGTAATTGTTTCAACAGACACTGTTTTCAATACCTCAAAAGTAACCGTTGATTGGGTTTGATAAATTACGAAACGGGAGTTTTCAACCGCCTTCTTCAAAGCCTTTCCTTTTCAAAACCGAAAAACTAACCGTCATTTTGGGTTGAAAAATAAGAAAGCCAAAAAAGTTTCAACCGCTGTAATCGGTTCAGATCCCTTTTCTGAAAACTAAAAAAAAATATCATGAGCAATGTCTTCCTTGTGTGACTTCAGGTTTTAACTGTAACACAGGCTTTATATGCTTAGTTTCGGATAAGTCTGGCTTTGAATTTTCTCTTTGGAAGGTGTATTTAAGCAATAACCGGGCCAACTAAGCATTATTAGAGCTCGTTCTTCTCCATGCGTCTTACACGTAACATATTGCCAAGAACAAAATCTCGGAAGTTCGACCGAACTCTTGACAATAATACTTGGTGGTTGGTTGGTTGGTTGGAGTGGCGAGTTCCATATGACTCCACTTAGCGCTAATGCACCGTTTTGGTTTCGTGAGTTAACCAATGAAAACTGCTAAGCTCGGAAAGGCTTCCGAATAAGGGTTTCCCTAGAAATTTTATTCTACTCCGACAGTGTGCTGGACAAGCGCACAGCAGGTGCTCTACCGTCACTTCCGCCCCCAGAAGGGCACGAGGTATTGTGCTCCAGACCCATCTGTGCCGCGTGCGGCCCACAATATTTAGTCAGAGAGGAATCTTCCTTACTTAAAAAGCTTGACCAACTGCTCCGAAGGATACACTGCCATCGATTTTCAAACACTTTGCCTCACCCGAACGTTATTTTGACTCGGTTTCATGCCTTGGCATGGATGAATGTCTACCAAAAGTACAGCCCAAATAATTGGCCTAATTTACACGTTAAACAAAAAATTCCAGAGGAAATTAAAATGTTACACCAAAATGTAGAAACGAAATAAATTAAAATGCAGAATCGCCCGCAGCGAAAATCTTTGTGTGTGGCTTCCTTTAAATACAACTTTGGGAGCAGCTGCAGACGTTATATTGACAGAGAAGCTCATGTGAACTGCTCTGAATTTATGATGGCTCAATGTTCAGCTTTCAATGAAACGCGAATTTGGTTTGCATGAATGGCGCAGGGAACGGGGAGGTCCATACATTCTCTGATTGGCGCCAAAGTGCCTAAAATTTTTAAAATTCGCAACCTGTGTGGCGATCGCTTATGGTAGACAAATGAAGAGCAAATTTAACATAATAAAACTGTAATTATTTTTGTGAAGTGCCAGTGTGAAGGAGCATTAAGGTGGTTTGAGGATACGCTGCAAAAACTTTTTAACTATATTACTCTTTAGTCATACTTTAAGGTAGCATGTTTGAATCGCATTTGAAGGGTCCTGTTGACTTTTTTTAACGTTATATGAAGTACTATATTAAGAAGCTCAAAAGAGAATCTCTGGAGGGAGGCACCCAACCTTACACAGTGAATAGGTTGATGGTTGATGGTTGATCTAAGTTGCAAAGTGAGTGCTTGGATGCTCATAACATCAGTCGACAAGGCTCTGGGAGTGTTCGAGGGAGAAATTCTCCGAAAGATTTATGAATCTCTAACCATTGTAGACGGCGAGAGCCGAAGGAGATTTAATGATAAACGTCTATGTTATAGTAATGGTCGCAATGGATGAAGGCCTTCTTGCCGAGAAGTTATGCCTATAGGAGCCCGGAAAACGAATTCTCAAAAGACCAAATGGAAAACGATTTAAGATCCAGTTTTATTAATTGAGAAGTAAAGTGCTCCCTCGCCGAACAAAACCCACTCTCTACACAAATCTGAGTCGAGCTTGAAATACTCGAGAATAAGTTCTCCGGACGAAATGTATGAAAGGTCCCCACTAACTTGGACGAGATTCTTATATCGTCTGTCTTGGAGCGTCGAATGGGGTTCGCCTATCGCTAAGAAGTAACGACGGTTGTGCCTTAATGATGAAGATCATGCATTTTCAAGTCCTAAAAACTAATTTGATATTTGAGAAAACCTACATCATTCTTAATATTAAGCCATAGCTCTAAGCTACGCGCCAGAGCCACACTGCAATCTCTCTTCTCTGGATATTATCGTTATTATTACATTTGGATAAAGATGGTGTTTATAATTTTCAAAAGTAAACAAAGCTTTAAACGGTAAAACGTGTCTGCGTCATAAACAAAGAAGAAACCCAGCGAAAAGAACAAAAATAACAAAGCTTACACTTCCAAACTGCGTGTGTTCGCGATCATGTTCCGTGAACGTGTCGACCATGAGTAGACGACCCACCGGACATACATACATAGCACTTGAGTTTGTTGAAATCTTGGTGGTCTGCAACCAATCAATTTTCCCCTTGATATACACTCACTCAAATGATCGACGCTTTTTGGATTGTTCAATTCATTGCTGTGTAAGCACTGTGTACCATAACGGCACGTTTAGCCGCCATCGCAGCAGCAGCAGTGGTCTGTTTGTTTTGCATACGCACATGTTGGCCCAATTATTGAAGCGACCGTAACGATCGTTTGGCCTACAACATGATCGATGCGGGCGGTGGCCAAATGATGAGGAGAATTTAGGCGCAGCTGACGAAGCATGAATTTACATATGCGCGCATGATCGTGTGTTATGCTACAGCAGTGCTGCGAATAGACACCTACACATACCTGTATTGACCGTTATTATTTGGTTCAGAAAGCGTTCTAGTTGCATATGTTTGGCATGCTGGCAAGCTGGATAGTCTCAGCTATCTCCTGTGTTGTTTGCGCCTAGAGGGTATTGGTAAATATTTGGTTTGTGCCATCAAATTGGGATACATGAAAACTTTGAACGCAGCTGGTCTGTTTACGAAATTAGGCGACTACAATTTATTTTATTCAGTGTTGCATGGGAATCAACTTCGGGCATTGGGTTTGTTTGCATATTAAGAACAGATTGGTCAATCAGTCCCAAGGTTTTGGGTGAGAGAAAGACAATATTTGTTCAAAGCCTTTGGAAATTGATTCCCATTGAGTGTGAGGAACTGCTTTTGTGTGGTTTGTTTTTTCTCAGGTAGACGTGTAAAGGAAAAAGTCTCGTTGGTAGAGTGTTTTTCGGCATGAAAGATGGCTCAGTGACCAACAAGCCTCAAGTTTCTGTTGACTTAATTCATAATAAACTCCACCCAGCGCTCATTTCAAGCTTTTACGCAAAATTTCCGCTTCTTTAACGATATATAGAATATGAGCTCAGAATGAAGAGCTACAAGGCTCAATACTTCACTAAATGGCAGCACTAACCATACTTTCTAGCCTTACTTTAATACGGGCAATAATTTAGTTCTTCCATAAACAAATATCATAAAGAGCAACCCGTTATACAAAGACCCAGATATATTACCAGCTTGGGCCTTGTGCCATAGAGGAATTTTTTCGAATTTCTTAGTAAGGAAACCAGCTATCTCCTAAAAAGGTTTCAAGTTAGTCCATGCTTCACTGACTATCTTTATTAGCATATGCAGAGGGAGAAATAGCGGGCGTCCAAAAGGAAGTCTAATATGGAGGGAGATTTAGAGAGCAAGGGAGAGAGATATGAGGAGTAGCGAGTAAAGATGGAAAATAATGATCCAGTTATAATTGCAAAGCACATTGCATGACATCTGCCCGCTCTCTTTGACAGTATCTGTTCGAACGGTTTTGTGTAGCAGAGCAGCGCATTGAATGGACTTGCATAAAGAGTAAGAATTTTTATTTTTGTGCCATTTACGCACCTCTCTTTCTCTTTGTTGTGTTGACATTGTTGGTGCAAATAAAATATTTTTTAAAAACGCCCTTTATCAGAATTTCAGAATTGGATTCAAAAACGCTCTATCTCAGCTGAAAATGCATTGATAAAATTGGGCGTTCTTAAACCAAATTTTGAAATAGCGCGTTATTGAAACAAATTTTGAGTTAGGGCGTTCCTCGAAGAAATTCTAAGAAAGGGAATTTTTGAAATAGATTGATCTTCCACTCAGCCATCGATATGAAGTATAATCGGTACTTGCTGTCACATGCGATACACTGCTATGCAGGTATAACTGGACCACAAGGTGGATTCAGTGAGAGAGTCTGAGATTTAGAGGTAGATGGTACAAAGTAGAGCTATAGGTAGAGGTAATAGGACTTTTCGGGACAGAGAGGGATCGCAGGATAGAGAAAAGGGAAGGAAAGGAAAACAGGAATACTGTGAGAGGTAAAATTGGGCATTCGTTTTCAATAAAATCTAGGCGCAAACCTTTGATTAGGCAGGAAATTGAAAATAATCAAATCTCTTCAATGGCATATATTTTATTTTGCTGGCTAGCTAGTTTCTCTCCATCCGCACGTTAGTATGTAAATTGGATGAAAAAATAAAACATACATATATAAACACATCGTTGGTAATGCATTATATATAAGTACATAGATAATTCTCTATATGGACTACTGGTGGCTTGTGGTGCCCACATGAATGCACTCTTCGCCACCTACTTAATCAAGTCTAGGATTTTATGAACTTAATGCAGATATGTTTAGTTTTATTTGCTAAGGCTGCCGTGGAAAGGAAGAAGCAATGAGTTACATAAAGTAGAAATTCTCACATAAATACATTAGCGTGTGCCATTTTCAGCACAACATTTCCAATTTTTCTTTGAGAGACTTGTGATTTTATATCAGCTGGTGAGCGGCAGATGAATTTTTGCATGGAAGCTTTTCGTAGCGAAAATATACTCCTTGGGCCTGCCTAATTCAATAACCAAGATTTTTTTCGAAAAGGGCTTTTATTTTTTTTTTATTTTTATTTTATTTAAATGTGTGTTAATCTAAAAATTGCGATGACATTGAAATAAACCACACGAGCTTTCTGTATAAAATAAATTCTTATAGAATATATTCTTTTTTTTATCGGATTCGCTACTTTTTGGGTGGGGCAAAATAATTTCAATCCTCTCCCTAAATATCTAAATATCTACTCCGGTACTTAGTCTTCACCGCAAGTATAGTGTTTACGATTTTTCTATATATTTCGATCAGCCTAATGTGCATACATAAGTACATAACTACGCACCTTTACTCAATTGCGTACTTATTAACCCTATCAACACCGGCCACTTGCCAAGATAGTATGGAAATATATATATATAAACAAATACATATATATCTAGGCATTGATCTAGTTATATGCATAAGTGATTTGTGCGTAGAGGCCAATCCACATGCCCAAACTTTTTTTTAGATTTGCTTCATGCACTCGAAGAGCTACAGAACTGCCAATATTTATTTATTGTTTTTTCGATTATTAATTTCATTTTCTTGTTTATGAAAGTTGGCTTTTTTTTTAATTTCGTCAGATCTACGATATTCAATTCTTTTCTACAACCTCTTTCGACTGTGTCTATCCCAAGCAGTGCTCCTGTGTTTTGATATTGTGTATGGAAAAAACGTTGAAAACGGAAATCACTTGATGAATGTTTGGTAAAGATTATGAGAAGTGTTGATATTTAAACAAATATCGAGTTGATTTGTTTGAAAGCTGCAAATGAAATATGTACGCTCCCTTACACACATACATACCAATGTAAATAGATGTGAGTTCCAAATTTAATGTTTGCTAATATTTATTTAGCATTCGAAATGAAAAATGATTTCATAAACAATTGGTAATGTATTGGGGTTTGATTAAGCATTTCATAGGAAGCTAATAAAAATTGAAATAGGCAAATAAACTTTGTATGTTGTTTTTATTTAGTTGAGTATGCTAGTGTGTGTGTCTTATATTAACTGGTAAGCAATAACCATACAGTGAAGCACTAAACTGGTCAGGAAATATATCATTATAATAATTATAATAAAACAACCAGAATTTTGTGACAAATATTAAACAACACATTTTCCAAGTGTACTTCAAAAGGCATACAGTGTTCTTCAGAAATAGTAAAGTGTATTTCAGAATAGTCAATTGTAGTCCAGAAACCGTAAAATAATTTTCAGAATAACTAATTGTACTATAGAAACTGTAAAATATATCTTAGAACCCGTAAATTTTATTTCAGAAGCTGTAAAAAGCACTTCAGAAACCACTACTATTGAGTATCTCGAAGTACAGATTATCGCTTCTGAAGTAAAATTTACGGTTTCTGAACTACAATTATTTATTCTGAAATTAACTTTACTGTTTCCGAAGTACAACTGACTATTCTGAAATATATTTTACGATTTTTGAAATATATCACACTATTCTTAAATTAATTTCACGCTTTTTGAAGTACATTTCACGAGTTCTGCAGTATATCTGGAAAAGGTGTAGTCTGAAAAGGACCAAACTTGTATGAGCAAAATTCAAAGTTGAGAAGACTACTAAAATATCCAAAGCTATAAACATCCAAGTAGAGATTTTATTTAAATTTTGCTACTTCTGGCACCAGTAGTCGAACCCATGACATTCATTATGCTCTGAGGCATTTGAAATATGTTCACTCATAATCACTGAATACAATTTTTTTTTGGTTTATTTTGAACTAGTATGAGACTGGTATATTTCTGTCCGTGAGCTGACAAACGATATCTCGTAGGTAAAAAAAAACTAGTTGCTTTTAGGCAAAGGTACAGTTGGTTGAATAGTTGGCTTGTGATTCATACTAGTTGGGAATTACTATTCAACTAGTTGGTTTAACTAAGGGGTACTGTTAGATTCATTGTTTCCATAGTAACATTTATTTTTAGTGAAAGCTAGCATAGCGCATACATTCATATCATTTGATGATATCGCATGTCGTAGCACATCGCATCAGCGCCAGCCATGTCAAATAGCATCACATCACAACAAATCAATCAGCATCTCACATCGCCATAACATAATACAAATGCTCACATAACGATTACATTCTACTATATCACGTTTAATTAAACCCAATCACATCACATGCCTTCACATTAGGTCATACGATACGCATCAACACCTTATAACATCACATCGTGTACATATTACCATGGTTATGCCTTATTTTGAATATTACATAATCTTCATATTTGATATAATCTCAACAAAAAATCAATCTAAGCTAGCTCTTATCTCATCGCTAGATTTAAAACTATATCACAATACCTTTTACTATATCACATCATATCATACATACAAATTTAATAAACCCTTAGCACGGCATATCACACAACATCAAGCTACTAGTTTCACTTGAGAATTGAGTTTAAATATTTCGTATGATTAGGTCCTATATTAGTTATAGTTTTCCATTAGCTTTAGCCATTGAACCATAAATTTAAAAATCAATTAGCACAATTCTAAAACGGTGCGCTGAAATGATAATTAATTCAATGAACAAAAACAAATATAAATCGAACAAGTCATGAAGTTTAAGTTCGGGTCGAACATTATATACCTAATAGTGATCTATTATGGCATCTCACTTAACGCAGGACTATCACTTCAATTTAAAATAAAGATAAGTTATATAGAATCCGTTATTCAGTGAGTACTAACTAATTGACCTAATATGTAATATACCAATGTGAATCGGCTTACTAAATTTCAATACCTGATAAAATTATGAGCAATTGCTTTCGGAAATAACAGAATTTTCATACTGGAAAGTAAGCGCCACCACGTCTACTTGCACAAACTTCACAAAATTTATTCGCGCTACTATGTATAAAAGTGATTTAACAAGAAATAATACTTAATTGTTTTTACCAAAAAATAATTACTGAGATGGACCGATATTCCAATGATTGCTGTTGAAATGAAATGCTTAATTAAGTTTTAATTATTGATACTTTACATTTAATTTCATTCATGAGCTAATATCTGCGCCATGTAAAATCGCATTAATAAAGTCAACTCTTCGCTGGGAGCACTAAAATGGGGAACACATATCAACTTGGGGCCTTGCTTTGGCTCATTTGCTCTTTGGCACTCGTTCGTGTGACCGATACGTACACAAAACTTACCAATATCGAATGCAAGTCGTTAGATAAAGGCTTTTCAGATTTCCAAAGTTGTCGTTTGCGTGTTGTAAAACGTGGCGTAAATGCCTTGAATTTGTATGTAAACGTCAAACAGAAGCTTGTGGATAATGTCACGGTAAGTGAAATTACTTGAAACTAGAATATTGAATTTTCATGAAATTGAATTTATCTTAAATCTGCTTATAGGTGAATTTGAGTCTCTACAAGAAAGCTAACGGCTTTCGTCCATTTCTCTATAACATCACAACCGACTTTTGTATTTTTATGGCTAACAAAAAGCGTTATCCTTTCGTTAAAGTATTTTTTGATATTCTTGTGAAAGATTCGAATATCAATCACACTTGCCCGTATAACGTAAGTTAACAAAAGTATTGCAACACTTAATTATTAATTTATTTTCTATTTTTTACAAATACAGCATGATATAATTGTAAAAAATCTTGTAGTGGAAGATCGTATGTTTGGTTTAATGCCCGTACCATTTGGAGAATATATGTTTAGGTTAATGGTTGCCGCTTACAATGATTGGAAGGCAGATGTTAAAGCCTATTTAACGTTAGGTGTATCTGAAGGTTAATTTTAAAAATTATAAAAATTACTATGTTTACATCAGGGCTTGGAAACATTTACTATCGTTCGTTCGTATTCGCGAACGTGAACATTAAAACAAATAAAATTGCAATTCGCATTGGCGAATAAGAATGTATATGTTGCGCGAAATTATTCGCGAAAATTATCCCAGAAGCCGTCTGCGAATATTCGACGCAACATATACACACATCAGTTTTTGATGATGAACGACAAGAAGAACGTTCTTACTTTAATTCGCCAGTGCTTTCGCGAACGTGAAAGATGAAGAAGTTTTTTTGTGCTTCCTTGTTCGTGAATGCGAATGTAATATTTTTTTTAATGTTCACGTTCGCTTATAAACTCATAAAAGAGCTTAGTTGATTTGATAAGTGAATAATTCTGAACCCCGGTTTATATGTAATAGATTATCGTTACAAATATACGTACACTACTAGATGCATAGGAACTTGTTTGTTTTGAACGCGCACAATTGTTCAATGAACTGACGAACTCTGATATACGGTCAAAATGTCTTACCAACATTTTTTTGTATGCAGCCTTGGACTATATACACCATCCCCTTCTACTCTCACCGCTCGATCTAAAATTGGTTTATGAAAAATCGATGGATTTGAGCATGGAGTTAATTGTATATCTTATAACTTTAAATGAGCTATTCTTGTGTATTTGTATATCCAGACTATCTCGAAAACCGCTCAACCGATTTGGATGGTATTTGATATGTATATAGGCTACATTCTAAGAATTCATATCTAGGTGTTGCCACTTAGGATGTTTTAACGGAGTGGCCACGCATCAAATTTTTTTTCAAATGAAATGAAATATGCCAATACGCATTGAAAAAAGAAAAACATTTCTAAGTTGGTTTGCCACTTTTGTTCGACAAGAAAAATCCGGCAAAGAAGTAAGTAGATATACCGAGAATCACAGTCACGCAAGGGGCCGCTAGTGTGGAATTTCCAGTGAGGCCAATATTTGCCATGACTGCTCATAAAGCACAGGCAGAAACTTTTGGGTTTGTCGGAGTGGAGCTAAACTCATCGATGTGCATGCATGGTATGTTATATGTGGCGTTTTCAAGAGTTAAGCGACCAAATCCGGTAAAAGTAATGCTTCCGAAAGAAAGAGATGTACTCGGAAGCAATTGTTGGCTTAGATTTCATATGTATTAAATATAAAAAGTTATGCATTATTTTATCTCTAAAAATAAAGAAGAAATCAAAGAATGTTGACCGATATATGGAGCACTAACTGACAAATATACCCATGTGACCCTATTCTCTCTCGATTACTTGATAACAATCGACAGCCTCTAACCATACAATTCAGCAAGAAGTCTTTTCAAGACTTGTGGAAAATAACGGGAAATATTTTTTGAGGAGCCTCGAAGAAGTAATTATGTGTATTCAAACTTTGTTACCATTAAAAAAAAATATTAAACATCTTCCTATTATCAAGATTTGTTTCTAAAATCTCATTTTGAAAAGTTCCACTGCTGGTAAGTAAAATTATTCATACATACAACCAGAATATCTTTATTGATGAGTATCTAAAGAAACTAAATTGTATTGCAACCTACGAATAAGCCGAGCAAAGCTCGGTCGCCCAGGTACTTTAAATTAAACAAGTTTGTTAGAAATATTTCACTTTAAATATGCCCCTATATCCTTGTCTAGCTAAAATATGTCATTTAAAAACTTGAATTACTTAAATCGGCGTAGTAGATAAGCCGTTTTGCTCTTATGAAAATCTATGATTTAGTTTCATATATGTATACATATAGAATTTTCGCTTTACAATAACCAGATATCCTTTCCAAGCAAAAAAAAAAATATGTCAGACAAGACCATCTCCTTCTAACTATTTCATCTAAGCCTCATAATTCTTTACGCAACTGCAGCAGGTACGTGTAAGCAATTTGGACGTATCACTCCGGAGCGTAATCCACCTGCGACCAGGATCTTAGCTAATCTGCAAAAGGAAACTGCAGCGCACCGATTGCTTAGCTGTTTCAGCGGAATACCAAGTTCCTTTCAGCCTGCTACATCCGGACCACAAGAGCTACACCAAGAAACGACAAAGGTTATTTCTATATCCTTGAGACCCAGATGAAGCTTTTTTTTTAAACAGTTTGAGGCTGTGAAGAGAGAGCTCTGTCATTCCTTTACTATCCTCGAGTAGATTACGGTGGAACGCAAAGCCTTTATAAGCGATTGGCTGTCCGAGTAAAAATTGAACATTTCCGGGTAGAACACTATAAAATATCAGGCAGCCTGAACGCCACCTAACGATATTTCTCTCAAGGGCATAGCGGAATTGAAACCACTAGCGACACACAATAATCTTGTTCTAGGACAAAATCAAGGCTATCTGGCTGCAGTGCCCGTACTTTATAAGCATCTTTTGGATATCACGAGCAGCATTGTACACCGGAGGTATATTCAGCATAACATTCAAAGCCAAGATATAGAGGAAAAGGCAGCAGAAATGTGGGAAAGCAGGAGAAAATGGGAAAGGAGAATAAAAATTTAAAGAAATGGGTGATTGAGAGACAGAGAAAGAGAGATATTAGGAGGCGGGTCTGCCTGGCCCGCTAGTATATTGTGCTTGACTAGCTCAGTGGTCGGCAAAAGGAGAGACCTTAATATGATATTATATCAGTGTCGCATAAAATAAGTATGTGTTGGTAGCTTTCCACTCATCAAGCAATAAGACAAAGCTTCTTTAAAACTTATGGCTTGTTTTCTGCCCTTTCCGTTGACGTTCGCGCAAAAAGCCGAATGTTTACGATCGAAAACCGAACATAATTTGACGTCCAGAAAAGTATGTGCCGATCACTAGACTATATAGTGTAAATTATTTGCACTTAAAACATTGGATAAAAAATTTTGCAGATTACAAAGGTTGTCGCTTGAGTATACCGAGACGGGGCGTAGTTGCGATGGATGTGCATGTAAAACTCTTCCAGAAGCCGGTAACCCATATCACTGTAAGTAAAAAAATTGAAAAGAACTTTTTTTTTATTTGAATTTAATAAGGAATTTATATGAATAGATTATTTTAGGCATTTACAAGAAAGCTAATGGCTATCGTCCATTTCTGTACAACATCACAACGGACTTTTACGGTTTTATGTGTACGAGAACGCGCTTTCCATTTCTAAAAATATTACATAAAGCTCTGCTACTGCATTCGAATGTTAATCGCAATTGTCCATACGACGTGCGTGAGCGTTTTTATTATTTTGCAACTCTCTGGCAATAAGCAATAACAGCCAAAGTCACGTTGAGACGAAATTCTCTGTACTAATTTTTATTATCATACCGATCTTTTGGTTTTTTTCCAACAACTGGCCTTAGTTGTTATTGGTTCTTACACAGAACTTTGCCTCAAAGAACTTATTTAAGTGATTGAGTTATTTAATATTTTTTAGCATGACGTAATTGTGAAAAATCTTGAGCTGAATGACAAAATGTTTAAGCTTCTACCACTTCCTCCAGGTGAATATATGATCAAAATAATGGTACGTGTATACAATGAGTGGCACGGTATAGTTAAGGTTTATATTTTAATAGATCTAAATAATAAATAAATAAAAAAAAAAAAAAAAATTGTTTCCTATGACTTTTTTGTAGTTTCCATCTCAAACTGACTCAGCGTTTGTTTTTGAGTTACAACTTAATGCCCTTATTTACTTTTTTTAGAAGATGATGTGAGCTTATCCCGACTATTTTTGCTATTTTTGTTGTGAATATATGTTTGCAAAGCATCGATAACTGCGTATAATTAATATTTTAGAGCATAATTTTTTTTTTTATTTCAAGCCAAAAATGTGTCTTATCTCTAGGGTTATTGTCCAGTGGTACGAGATATGCAGTAATGTTCATAACAACCACGATTTGGCAAGATTCTGGGTTGTTACTTTTTAAATCGCATTTAAGTGAGTTTATGCCCACTTACTAACTTAACTTCTGCTCAACGACCTCAGTTCAAATCACGTTAAGTACATCCCAGCACATCTAAAACTTCTCAAGCATGTACTATCCCTAACTCAATAACACTCCCACCAATAGTTAAACACAACAGAGATAACGATGGCTACGCTAGCATGTACCAAGGAAGAGAAAGAGAGGTTGTTGTTGTTGTTGTTGTACCGACAAAAACACTCCCCGAACGTTTTGGGGGGTGCTGTCGAACTGACAGTCCTTGGCCGGATATGAATCCGGTACGCTCAGGTACTCCCTTGCGGTACTGCCCGACTGTCGTGGTAGCGATTTTGTATGACCAGTGGAGCCTTCTAGGTCATGTCACCCCTCCTTCCGTAAGCAAGGAGATATGGGTAATGAGAGGTGAGAGGCATCATATCCGTAGATCAACCTTCGAGTTGCACGTCATTACCTTTGTGCATATTAGTCGCCTCTTACGACCGGTATGCCTACCTCGGGCATATTCTAAACCCCTAACCCGCAGGGGTTGGTCCTATGTTCTAGTCCCCAACATACAAATTTTAGCAAGCGATTATCCGACTTGATTATTAATTGGACTAGTAATACTGAATCAAAATGTTGACTGGGTAATCTCTAAGTACAAAGTAGCTAGTTAATCGTGATTAGAAGAAAAGGAAACAATAAAAATAAAATTAAAAAAATTAAAAGAGAACACAAAATTAGAAACATTACAAATTGGCACAACAATAACAATAACAGTACATAACAAGAAAGGAAGTCTAAGTTCGGGTGGAACCGAACACTAAATACCCAGCTGCGTAAAAGTGGTCGTGGTAAATTGTTGTGGAATTTATGACCTATAGAGGTTTTAAACTTTCTCTACTACCATGTGGTATCGATCTTTGTGAAATTTTCACAGTGGATTCTTGGATTCACTGGTTATAGTATAGGCTATATATAATTTTGGAAAAGTGCTATATAAAATCTTAATCTTGTAAAGGCGTCCAAGATACTCAACAGATCTTTATGAAATTTTCACAGTAGATTCTTGGATTCATTGGTTCTAGTATAGGCTATAGATAATTTCGCAAAGCGTAAATAGTATACCTGGTATCATGTCTCGTAATTTTATATAACACGGTTCTGAAGTTAATAACTGCTGAAATTAGATATTTTTTTTCATTTATATGTGGGCGGTACCACGCCCATTTTCCAAAATTTATAGAAGAAAAGCCTTAATAAGATCATCAGGTCATTGTAACTACGAAAATCTAGCATTTTATTTGCTCTATTGAAGGAGATATGGCATATTCCGGTTTCCTACCTCTCTTTTAGAAAACTTTGGTGCAAACGTGGGTGTGGTCGTCAGCCGATTTTGCTTATTTTCTATGGGTGCATTTATCACAACAATAGTATACCTCCTACGAAATTTCGTTATACTAGCATAAACGGTTCTGAAGTTATTAAGAGTCAATGTTTGAAAATGTCTTCACTCATATGTACGCGGTGCCACACTACTTTTCCGAACATTTGATAAAATCAGCAATGGGACAACCAAATTAATAAATTTAGCAAATTTCATCATTGTATCTGCTTTTATTATTGAATTAACCCATTTTATACGTTTTGCGAAATTTTCTATATCGAAAAAAGGGGTGTGGTTATGGTTCAATTTCGCCCATTTCAAATAGCAACCTACCTTGGCCGGAAAGCAACCTGTGTGCCAAATTTCATTCAAATATCTCAAATTTTACTCAAGTTATCGTGTCCATGGACGGACGGACGGACATGTCTTAATGAATTCCTCTGTCCATTCTAACAACTTTGATATATGGAACTCCATATCGATCTCTATTATTTTGTACCGTTACAAACCACCGTTATATGACCAATACTATAACACCCTGTGTACTAGTACACGCTGGGTATAAAAACCAATAGCGGGACCACAATGTTACATACATACACACCCTACACATACGTTTAACACGTGTGATTTGAGTAAACAACTGAGATTAGCTGCATTCAATGAAAAATTTATTGAAGTGGCACGTAAACAAAAGCTGCGATTATTGCGAACAGTTGCCAATGCAATAAAGTGCAAATGCATTTTTATACCCAGTAGTGCTACGGACACAAGGCATATAAGGTTTACTCACCTAAAGGTAGGTCTTCGTACCGGCATAGGTAAACCAAGCTATTAACTTATGTATATCAAAGTGTCCAGGAGGAAAATAAAAGTTGATTTAGTCATATTGGTTCATCTGTCAGTCCGTCCATGATACGATAAGTGTAGAAAATTTTGAGACATTTAATCGAAATTGGTTATGCAGGTTTCTTGGTACTTATTTCCCGCAGCTATTTAAATTCCAAAAATCAATAGTCAATAAATCGCCAACATATTATACACACATTATATTTATCGAATATTTTGGAAAACATCAAACGATTTATTGCTAAATACGTAATACACCAAATTTGGTATGAATGTGAAAACTATCCAATCCAAACAAATGAATTTTTTTTGCAAATTTTTTAAAAAGTTATAAATTAAAAACTTACTACACAAAGACCCCACCAATATTAAGAAAGCTCACTACTGGGTATATAATATAAGGTTTCACGCGAACTTGATCTTCCTTATTCTGCTTTTGCGTATTTATTTGCCGTAGACTACACTAGTCAATAGGCGCCAACCGTATCAGGATGTGTGCTCGTTTGTTGTGTGCATTTGTGTAACAAATTGCGAAGAGGGTCAAACTGCAATAAGCAAAATATTTTGGCGCCAGCTGCAAAAGGCAGCGAAGTGTAGAAATTCGCTTATCAGCAAAATGCACTTGCACTTTTAGGCGGCAATAAATATGTTAATAGAAAAGCATTGGCGGGTGAAGCAGGAGGCGGATGGGGCGATCGGCAGATTCATCGATGACAACACTGCCAAACATAAATTTGAAGTCGAATTTGTTGCATAAGCTTATGCAGTTGTTAAGTGTATTGCTCTTACTGTCATCGATCCTCATATGCCGTCGAAAGAATCCAATATATAATACCAGGGACCGCAAATAATAATTATTTTTATTTTTTACTCATTCTTGAGTACTATTTTATTTTTCATAATAAAACTCAAATCATCATATATCCTGAACTATGGAAAATTTCAACTTACAAATTTGAACGAATATCTCTCTTGCTCTGAAGTGGGTGACGCCAAAGATAACTTATTGAAAATTCTACTATAAATGTT
The DNA here is from genome assembly GCA_949987695.1 of Merzomyia westermanni. NCBI lineage: Eukaryota > Metazoa > Arthropoda > Insecta > Diptera > Tephritidae > Merzomyia > Merzomyia westermanni. The sequence continues at coordinate 33,363,543 of OX465291.1, read as the reverse complement.
TGAAAATGGGTGTGAAAATATTCATGCCTTTATTTCCATCTCGTAAATACCCATTTCCATTATTAAAAACTCCTTTTCTTCATTTAAGTTGGAGTTTTCAAAAATGTATATTACATTGTATATTAAGTATCAAGAACTTTAGGATAAAAAGTTTGTAAATCAAATTTTTAAACCGAAATTCCGGATAGTTCAGGATATATGATGCGTTGAGTTTTATTATGAAAAATAAAATATTACTCAAGAATGAGTACAAAATAGTACAATTTGCGATTCTTGAATAATACATTAATTGAAATCGGTAAACCGGTAGGATTCACCCAGCCAGTGATAGGAATCCGCAATTATAAATCATTAAAGATTCCTTGAAAGTCCATTTACCGAGCCCCAAAGCACGCCCTCAGATAATCCGGGAGTACCCGGTGCGGACTTCTTTATTCAGTTATATTTTTTTTTTTAAGGGACTCCTAAATTCATCCGAAGATAGCCGAAAATGGAGTGTTTAGGGGTAGTTTTATATATTCATAATAAATTAGAGTTATAAATAATTCTTGTGTCTTATCACTTATCTAAACTGCCAAGAGTCCTTTTTGTTGTGCCTACCTCTACTCTTTTATAATTTTTCGGCTTGTTTTTCAAGACCTAAAACAAAAAGCAAGTAAGCAAAGTTATTTGCAGCACTTTTTGAAGTGAGTGGTTAATAAGTCCCCTTGCCCTCCATTGAGAAACGGTACGTATTTGACGGCTGGGTAATAGCTATATTGTCTTCGAAGTCCTATTAAAGATTTTTAAAAATTTTATAAAACTGTTAGAGGCAGCTCCCGTAGTAGTGAACTAATTCCGATTCTGAATTGCCTCAGCTTTCTCGTTTGCTATAATTTTCCAAAAAAGGCGAAGTCCTTCATATCGCCGATCCTAACTTGATGGCAGCATTTACTTTGCCTTTCTCTCAAGATAAACCCTTTATGCATGTGCTATGTGAGTTTACCCTGAAGTGAAGCAATAAACTAGTCAGGCAACATGCTAGTATACCACTAAATTTTTCTGACAGGTACCGAACTAGTCTGACAAAGACTAAACTTGTAAATCAGTAAAAATTTTAAAATATGCATATTAATAAATTATCCCTCATTTTTTTTACATGGCGCTTAACCGTCTAAACGAATTTGGCTAAAATGTGCACAGTTCGAAAGACCGAAATCTGTGAGCTCGCCGATGTCAATCGAGCACTTACTTACTGTACCCGAAGGCATTTAAGACGTTTTTGTCTACAGCGCCTTTTTTGGGAATATTTCAAACTATTTTGAGACTAGGAATTTTCTGTCCGAAATCTGATATCTCGTAGGACATCGCCATGTTTAAAGTACCAGTTGCTTATAAAAGAAGACATCTGACTGCCTAGTTGGGCTTGATGTTCATACTAGTTTTGAAGTAGTTTGCAACTGTAGGGTAGGTTCATGAAAAACAGATCCCTCTCTGACTACATTTGCATTATACACCCTTGTACGCGCGCCTCTGGATTTTTAAGTGGGGAGTAAGTTTTGCGTGACATTAAGATTTTGTTGTGTCTAGCGGTACTGGGTTGTTTTTCTAGCATATGTACATACTATGTATGCTAGTCTTTTAGAATTTTTTAAATTCCGCTGTTATCGAGATCTAATTGTGGAATACTCTGCTTAGTCTTCGGTATTTGTCATTTTGCAAGAATTCAGTTTTAAATAAATATAAAAATGTTTTGAGAAACAATCTTACTTTCAAATAAAAAACAAATCATTTTATTTTTAATTAGGTTTTTTTAGGTAAACGGGGGTTACGACGGATTTCTCATCTAGCTATATATTTAAAGGTTACTATTAATTTTTCGGCTACTCCATCTGGTCTCTGAAATAAACTTGCCTGTTTTATTTCAAATTGACTGATCGATTAAATAAATAAATGGAAAACTGTCGATGTGTAAATTCCGCTATTTTTACACTCCCGGATGTTTCGGGACCGGCAATATGTTACTTAAGACAAAGCATTAGCATATATAGTTGTGTTCAATATAATAGTAGTATTCCATAAAATATAGCAAATTCCATAACAGAAACCACATAAAAAGAAATTTCAAAGTTTACATAAAGTTCAGGAAAATTAATCAAACTTTCAAAAACTGACATCAAAATTTCCATATTTTTGGGCGGAGTTTCTAGAAAACTTTTGAGTACGCGGTTTCATATCTCATTAAATTTTAGCAAAATATTGCACATAATATAATAACAACTACCTAAAAATTTCCCCTGAATTTTTTGAATTTTTTTGTCAAGAATGTTGGGTATTTTTTTACATACAAAATTAAATTTTCTTCATAGGTTGTATGGAAGAAATCACTCAACACCCTTGACGAAAAAAATGTTGAAAATTCAGTGAAACTTTTAAACGAGTTCTAACTTGCATAATGTTATACTAAAATTGATTCGTCGTCCCAAAAAATTTGAAGATTTTGATGCCCATTTTTTAAAGTTTAATTAACTTTCCTGAACTTCGTGAAAGCTTTGAAATTTCTTCTGATGTGGTTTCTGCTATGGAACTCCTTTTTTTTAATGCAAATTATTAAAAACACAGCTGCTTTTTAATTCGTCGAACGTTGAAAATTTTAATTTCACTACTATTATCTTGAACACAGATGTACATAAATGAATTAAAGAAAAAAATTAAGCAAGTATAGTGAACGCATTTTTAAATTGTTACCGGTCCGGGGAATATTTAAATTTTTAATAATATTTTGACAGTTATTTAGCTCAATATTTTATGATATCTCTGTTAAAAGATTGCTGCAAACCATTAGGATTGGTGTTAGCTGCACTGGTTTGAAAATAGCTGCATATCACCGACTAAAAAATGTTACTTAGTTTTTGCTCCGAAATCGTCTAAAGTAGGTTTGTTTTGTTTCGGAGACTTATAACAAAATCTTGTTTAGAAACGAAACTTCTTTCTTCTGTTATTGTTCCCAGAAACTCATAAATATAGAAACATACTTAGAAACCGAATAACTGGAACCGTTCCCAAGAGTAACAGAAGTTTAACGAAACTCTACGTAACAAAACTGAAGGAACTTTAAGTTGGCACGAAATATTTGGCACAGAAACGAAACCTGAAATGCTACCTCGGAAACAAAACTGTAAAAAACTGTTTCTGTATATATACAAAACCGGGAAATGTTTTTCGTAATCGAAACTGTATAGAAACCTAAGGTATAGAAACAATGCTAGTAGCGTTTCTTGCGTACTGAAAATGTAACGAAACTGTAACAATGCCCTTTGCGGTATCTGCTAGTGAGTTGTTGTTTATAATTATGTATACAAATGCAATTTTTGTTTAACCACAAATTCTACTCATTTTGAACTATTAAGTAGATAAAAATTTTGAATTGGTAAAGTTTTGTGAGACATTTTGAAATAAAAAGCGATTTAAATATTTTTTCAAAAAAACAACTGGTGCGAAGCTGAAATATATATTGATAGTGATGTTAGTGTAAATGTGTCACAAACCGGTGCCTTATGTGTATAAACTGTAAGTTTTTTCAATTTACATCGCCTGTTTTTTTACGCGAATCAAACATTTTTCGTTTTATCCCCCTCCCGTCTGGTGTCTCCTGTAGTGAAACAATATACATGTACACCATATAGTATACTGTCACTTTTATAATTTTGATTACGTTCCTGAGATATCGTTACAAGTTTTGTTTCTAAACCTAGCGTTTCTCTTACAGCTCTGTTATTGTTATCAAATCTGCGGGTAGTTTCGGAACAATTTTTTATTTCTGCTGGAACCGTTTCAAAGAAATTGTTACTAGTTTGTTACAAAGGAGTATCGTTTCTCAGAGTTCGTTACACGTTTTGGTATAGCATGTAACAATACAGTTTTGTTTCCTTACTTACCTGTGAAACAATAAATGAACAGAAACGCGTTAAAAGTCCCTGGTTTATTTTGATTATTTTTATATTTTTATTCGCTTATAGTTTACATTTTTATTTACTGAGTCACTTGTAATCATAACAGAGGATGATCGTTATGCCAGTTGTCGGTTTGGAATTTTACATTTTTTGTTTTGAACGGTGAAGTCTCCAAGCGATAATGGGGTCATTCTTTCATTAACAACTTGCAAAAGGTTACTCGATTGATAACAACAACAGAAATAGACCGAACCAAGTGGATTGAAAAATACTTTTTAAAAACGATTTGATAAACTTCTCAGTTTTGAAAAAGAAGCGCTGCAGTGCAAAGGAAATGCTGGGCAACTTGGTGTAAGCAAATTACTTCTAAGTGCACCCTGCAGAATGGCGAAAATGAACGGAACTCTGTCAGCAAAACATGGCCACACATAGACTAAGGGTTAAGAGGGTCCCTGCTGGTTCAGTATGTACATCATACTTTATGAGTATATTCGCACTTTGTAAATATCATTGATGGTATGTTTATACTAATTCTGCCAGGGAGTTTAGTTTCCTATACCGAAAGGTCGTAACTTCGATTTATACTACTGATCCCGGTGTCAGCTGTGCCTTTTGTTATATAATTTACACGGGAAGGCGATCAGTAGAAAGACTCAGTAGCAAAGGGTAGCAAAGCACCTTGGATTGGACACATTTGGCAACTTGTTTGACAAAAGAATTCGGCCAATAAAGCTTGTAAGTAATTTGCGTTTTGCAACATGTTTCCCATTAACTTTGCGGTGACCAGCTGCAAGCATTTGTTTTGTAGTTCTTGACAATTACTGCTACATATTTTTGTGTTATTCACAATTTTATTAATATCTACATATTTACATATTTATATTCTTGGAATTGAACGGACATGCAAAAAACAAGTGCGTAATGAAATGAGCGCAGCTGTGTGACCGCGTTTTTACCATTTGCTTAAAAAAAAAAACATTTACTAACACAATCACTCATTTATAAGTTCGCCAGTAATTCACCTGTGTTTTCTTACATATTCATCTCATTTGATTTGTATTTGATAGCAATTCATATTGATGGTCAAGTGATTAATTTGAATTCGCAAATGTGTAAGTACAAGTAATGTTCTGGTATGTGTGTAATCAAACAGCAAACAAAATTATTTTTTCCTAAATATCAGACAACGATACCAATAGGTAGCAGCTTTGTATTCTTTAAAAGCAGACATTTTTATGATAAATGTTTAGTTTGTAAGAAACAGGCAGTTTTTTTGTCTCTTTGTCTGTATGTTTGGGCGCGCATCAATCAATAACTGCTGAATAGAATGGAATGCAGCTTTCACTAATAGATGATTAGCTTGAAATCTAAGATATCCCTTATTTCGATAACTGGATCAGTTTTGGAGATATCGATAAATATGTGGATCAGGGTGATCCAAAATGTGTTAGAACAATATAAGTAACAAACGAAGGTGCTAATGAGTGATGCAATAAGTGATGTGATTAAGTTCCATATCTCACTGTATTATATGTTCATAGATGCACCGAAGCGTGGTCAGATTTTCTAATATGGATCAAATGTTCATCATACGCCATGTCAAACCAATACAAAAATGTCCTGCACAAAGGAAATTCGTGTCAGTGACATGTAGTACGTCACGTTATTCTTTTAATAATTTCCTTCGTCACCTTGAGATACATCCAGCTGTTTTAAAATGTTTGGCTGTAATTAAATAACGAAAATCACCTTTCATGTATATGAAATTGTATAATAACTTGCATCCTATGTTTGTACGTATGAGAAAAAGGAACATCTATAAGTATACTGAAATGATCAGGACGATGAAAAAAATCTAAATTTTGCACAGTTTAAAGGTATAAAGATTAAGGCTTGGCCCACGGTACATACTATATCATAAAAATGTCCAAAAATTTACCCAACTCTCCATTCTCATATTAGATCCATACTTTTCTTCCTGCCCACCTTCCTTTTCATCCTTTTCATCTGCTTCTCCTTTTTCATATCGTTTAACTCTTATTCATCTAACCCTACCTCTATCATTATCACTATCACTATCACTATCCCTGTTCCCATCCTAGGGACACCTTAACACAACTGCTTGCTAGAAACATCCTCTAGGGTCATAAATGGTCACATTTTGGCAATATCTCGAAAACTGGGTCTCACATAGGACTAACTATTCCTTGTTAAAATCCGCATTAGCACCTTTCATTTGAAACCCATGTCGTAGAACTACTCTATTTTAAAACACTCATTATTACCTTTCTTTGTAAACATGTTGGCCAATAACTCGAACTGACTCCAGCGCCATCTATCCAGTAAATTTTTGGTAGAAACGTTCTCCAAAGCAACAACACATGTTCCAAGTATGCACCATATCGGTAAAGCGGTGTAGTAGTTTGGTGGCATAAGAAGAACTGAAAACTCACAAAAATTGCGTAATCATGACGTTTCAGCTGTCTTAATTTTTCGGCAACAACAACTAAAAGTTTTGAATATTTTTTCATCGAAGATCCTTAAACAGAGAAGGTTCAAGAAAGTACTTTTTACATAATAGAAATCGGTTTAGCGTTTTAGACATCCATCGCGGTCAAACGAAAGACATTTCATTTCTATATTTATAATTTTCAGGTCAAATGAAACCATTTTCAAATCAAATGACACCTTTTTCAAATGAAATTAAAATTTTTTCAAGTAAAATGAAACCATTTTTAGATCATAATATAATGTTGTTGTTGTTGTAACGACAAAAACACTCCCCGAAGGTTCTGGGGGCTGCTGTCGAACTGACAGTCCTTGGCCGGATATGAATCCGGTACGCTCCGGTACTCCCTTGCGGTACTGTCCGACTGTCGTGGTAGCTATTTATGACCAGTGGAACCTTCCAGGTAATGAGAGGTGAGAGGCATCATATCCGTAGATCAACCATCGAGTTGCACGGCATGATATATCGTTCTTTCTAGTGTTTTGGAAATCTATTAAAGTACCTCCCACTTTATTTATTACACTGCGTTACAAAAACGAGCTTTAGTTCTGTCCTATTAACCAAATATACTTTTTCGGAAAGGGGAAAAGAAATAAAAATACATGTGTATCGATGATTTTCATGTACACGACAGAATTTTTTTTTTTTTTTTTTTGCAGTGCTCCGTAAGTGGTATCCAAATTGTTGGTACAGCGTACTTTATTGTTGACCTTCCATCAGTAAACTTGCATAAATTTCTATAGCAATAGTCGCACACGACTAAAAAATCATTGAACAGAATGTGTGTAACGCGGTGTTATACGGGTTAAGACTTTTATACTTACATACAGTATTGGCCAATACTAAAGCACCCCCCCTATGCGATTTCAAATTTTGTCAAACTACTCAAACAAACAACTTGAAATATTGAATAATTATTTACCATTTGCTTCCTTATTGTATCACTATTTATAAAGTATACGAAAAAGTTTAAAGCATTTTGTATATCCTGAGAAAAAAATCAACTTATTCATACTATATAAAAACTAAATGGTCAAAACTAAAGCACCCCCTATTTTTTTTTTTTAACTACGGCTTTGGTTTGCTGTTTACTAGTTCACCTCTCTTCCTAACGGTTCTTAATGCCGAGCTCAAGTTGTTGTGAAAAATTTGTACCCGTGTTTTAGAAGTTAGTATTATTAAACATCGCGAATCGGAAATCATTAAAAATGGCGAGAAACACGTTTTCCAATAATTTTAAAAATAAAATCATAAGTGACTTTCAAAGCGGCTTATCGCGGCACAAAATCAGTGAAAAATATTCAATAAATAGAAGTGTGATTTCGCGACTTATTAAAAAATTTCAACAAACGGGCTCTGTTCGTACAATACATACAGGAGGAAGGCCGCGAAAAACTTCGAGGCAAGAGGATTCTGTAATAAAAAGAAAAATTCATAGCGATCCCACAGTTTCCTCCAACCAAATTAGTAGTGAATTTCATTTGCCTGTTAGTGCAAGAACTATCAGGAGACGAGCAGTGGAGGCCGGACTGTTCAGCCGACGACCAGCAAGAAAGCCATTCATTTCTGCCAAAAACAGAAAAGCTCGACTGAATTTTGCCAATCCTCATCTGAATTGGACAGTTCAAAAGTGGAAAACAGTGCTATTCTCTGATGAGTCCAAATACAATTTAAAGGATTCAGATGGGATTAGGATGGTACGAAGACCAAAGAAACAGCGGTTGAATCCCAGATATTGCATCGCAACTACCAAATATGGTGGCGGAAACATTATGGTGTGGGGCTGCTTTTCTGGCCAAGGAATCGGGCCTATTCATCGTATAGAAGGGATAATGGACCGCTTCGTTTACACGAACATTTTAAAAGAGGTAATGTTGCCATATGCTGAGGAGGAAATGCCCCTAAGATGGAGGTTCCAGCAGGATAACGATCCTAAGCATACCTCTAGGCACTGTAAAGCTTGGTTACAGCAAAATGCCATAGAGGTCTTAGACTGGCCAGCTCAATCTCCCGATCTCAATCCTATTGAGAACCTGTGGGAGATTGTAAATTTAAAAATTAAAAGAGAAAATTGTCGAACGAAAGAAGACCTGTTCGAAGCTGTAAAAGAAGCGTGGTACAATATTTCCCCGGAAATTATAACTAACCTAATCTCTTCCATGCCAAAGCGATGTGCTGACGTCATTAAAAATAAAGGGTTTAGTACGAAATATTGAGAAACAAACACAATTATTTACACTATTAATAGGGGGTGCTTTAGTTTCGACCAGCTAAATATTGAATAGTATGAATATTTTCAGTTTTAATTTTTCTTATAAAAAATGTTGTGAAGATTTTGATATGTTTGATTATCGCCCAAGCAATAAGAAGAAATAATATGTAAACACTAGCAATATATGTCGTTGTTTTATTGAATTATATGACATAGCTCAAAATTGCATAGGGGGGGTGCTTTAGTTTTGGCCAATACTGTACATATATATTTATAATTGAGTCAATAAATATCCAAATCGCTTAATTTCACAGTGTAGATTTTGAGTAGCTTCGAACTCGCATTGATTTTTCCTAATTCTTTTTGTCAGTTTTTTTGTTCATATAACTAAATCCCATACTGTGTTCAGGCGTTAAAATATTGAAAAGAGGACAAACATCATTTTAAATTATTTTTTTTATGAAAAATAAACGTAAGTTTCTTACATCATATTTCTACATTTTTATGCAGTTTTTCAAGACGTGAAATTAAAGGATTTGAAATGACGGATAAATGTTCAAAAATGTTGCCATGGATGGAGATGGAAACATATTCAATTCGTAAAACTAACTGAAATGATGGGAAACGATAATCACATTTTTTATTCAAAAATTCCGGAATGTGATTTTAAATGGTTTCTGGACAACTTTTTCATGCGTGAACACAGTGATATTAGTTTGAAAAAAATGTATCAAAAAGCTGTAAAAACCCCATCTGTGGACTTGGGTGGTTTTGATATTTATCTAGTTAAATATAATTATATAAGTATAAAAAATAAGAATAAAAGTATTAAACCATGTAATAAATATAGTGACAATTACTTTTGATTGACTTCCAAAACACTAGAAAGGGAGATATATAATGATCTAAAAATGGTTTCATTTGACTTGAAAAAAGTTTCTTTTGATTTGTAAAAGGTTTCATTTGACCTGACAATGCTTTATATTGATTATTATTATGTTGTCTCTTCTTTTATTTCATCATTTTATTTATTCATGCCGTTGCAGTTAGCAATAAGTTCATTGCCAATTGAAGAGTCTGGATATTGTGCTAGAAAGGCTGAACGATGGTGGCGCGAATGGCAGCAGCTTTTCTGGACGGAGCTGAATTGTCCCTAATTATGAGTAAGTTTGATGATGGGCTTCGGTTAATAAGCGCCGTAATTTCACTTATTCGAATTGAATCGCTTTTCCAAACTTATTTGTTCGATGGCATATCCCTTTTATATTCGTCTACTATAAGATGCATGAAAAGCACACTCTCAAACCGCAATAGTTAAGAGTAGCTCAGGCAGTGGCACATCAAGTATTTGCATGCCTTTCGAGTCACTTGTTGTTAAGTGAGTATAATGACAGGCAAATTTGAAAACTGCATTTGCGTTTGCGCACCTGATCAAACTGTACCCAGCCAGACGAATGGTAAAGCAAGCGTGAACAATATTTATTTGCTAAGTAACAAAAGCCACATATTTACAATGATATCATAATACCTTCATAAGCATACCGAGCAATATTTAAATTCGGTTTTTTCTACAAAGCAAGACTTTCGATTAAAATATTATGTAGCTCATAATGGATGAAAGCGCTATTTTAATTCGTTTAAATCTCGGAATATATCATCGCTTTATCTTGACATTAATAATAATAATAATAATAATAATAATAATAATAATAATAATAATAATAATAATAATAATAATAATAATAAATATAATATTAGAATTAGGAGTTTGGATGACATCAAAACCAGCGTATTGCTAGCTTAATGGTTAGCAATGCGTGCTAAAATTTCTCTAATGAAGAAGCCTAGCAGCTTCCGAAGTGCAGGTATAAGAAAAGCTATGGCAATTATCTCTAAACATTTTTCCTATTCTATTCAATTTAAAACTTTTAATAATTAATTAAAAATAATTATTAAAAGAAATAAAAAACAACAAATATTTTCATAAATTCAAAAAGTGAAAAATTATTATTCTTGGCCTTGAGCTCGTTTCATGAATAATTTAAGAAAAATAATAATAATAATTGCCAAGGGATAACCCACCATACCGCCCACCCACCCGACGCGAGAGGCATCCGCATAACACACGTGTTTTTAGTGCATTGTCGAGTCATTACAAGGCAGGGGTTTATTAAGTGTCGCATCTAAAACTGCTAAGCTAGAGAGAAAAACTCATCAGCTAACTATTTAACACAAGAAATTAAAACATATGAATAATTTATCAGAAGAAGAAAGAAACAGTTCGATTGTAATGAGTACATTCATAAAGTTACTATTAATTGAGCGAGTCAAAAATATCAAATGTACTGGAGTGGGTGTTATAATAACATCGGAAATGCTTATTTAACGCAAAATTAGTTCCACAGTATTTCAGGAAAAAAAGGTTTAAAATGTCTTGATGGCAGAAAAGTAATGTTAAAGTTTACTTCTCCAAAAAAAAAAAAAAAATCAATGGACTAGAGACCAGCCCATTTAATAATCTAATCATAAATATTGTTCCCAGCAATTCTCTACGACTAGCAAGGGTAGGAAGATTAATTAGTTTCAAGCGATTAGTACAAGGTGGCGCAAAAGTAATCCTCCTATCAGAAAATGCTATAAATTTTGCGATTGGCCCCTAAAGTCAGTTCTGTTTTGACATTTGTGTAGTAAACACATGCGAAATACACGTTAATAAACAATTTTACGCTACACTGCTCCAGAACGCGGAATATTGCTGACTATTTATTTGACCAATAATCGGTCGGTGAAAAACGGTTACTGCGCAAAAGTAATCCTCCTATCAGAAAATTCTACAAATTTTGCGATTGGCCCCTAAAGTCAGTTCTGTTTTGACATTTGTGTAGTAAACACATGCGAAATACACGTTAATAAACAATGTTACGCTAGACTGCTCCAGAACTCGGAATATTGCTGACTATTTATTTGACCAATAATCGGTCGGGGCCAAACGGTTACTGTGAATGGTGAGCGCTACAGAGCAATGATCAACGAGTTCTTTTTGCCGGAACTTGATGAAATACACTGCACGTGCCACAACCGATATGCTGAATATCGGAAGCTTACTTTTGCGCCACCTTGTATAAGTCAGCAGATTATACAAGGAATACCTTGAAAGATCTCTTACCGCGAAAAGTGAGGGTTGCTTGTGAACCTAGGGACCTCACCTCCTCCTTTCGTTTTATCAAAATATGGTATATATAAATATACACATACATGACGCGATTTTTTTTCTCATTCCTTGACAAAGCCTTACTTCTGACCAAAGGAGCCCTCTTTTCATTGCGTACGTGAATGTGGCGGAACATTTTTTTAGAATATTTTTAAAATTAAATGCCTTTAAAACTTAATTTTAAAAAAGTTACAATTGTAATCCTGGAGATCCTTAAAATCGATAAAACTTTTTTTGTCTAAACAGGTCCATTATATCGGCTGTATTTAACTTGAAACAATACTTTCACTTATCAAAAATAAATTTTCACAAATTTTGGTGATCCGTTTCAGAAATTCTGATTCATTGAAAAAAAGTTAAAATATGATTCATAACTAAATTACACATATTCAGTCTTAAAGAAAATACCGCTGAAAACTACGGAATCCTTGTGTTGACATCCCTAGTCCATAACAAATAGGTTTATGAATTTTATTCAAAACTCGAGAGATATTTATGAATGTGTCCATGATATGAAATAAAGATTTAGATGATTACATTTTAAAACTTCATATATTTATCAACATATTGGCATTGTTCATATGTGCTTATGTACGGCATGTTGTTGATGCAAATGTGAAAATGAGTTGGCCGCCGGCTATAGCCACTTTGGCTGCTCGTTAAGATGCACAAAAAATGCAATTTATGATGACAGCAATATGCCTCAAAGCCTCAGCACCTCAAGCGCCTCACATTCAAAAGCAGACAAGATTTTTATACAACTATTTTTCGCCAACTTCTTTATTTGTATTCTGTTTACAACAATATTTTATTATTATTATTTTTCGATTTTGACGCGCTGAAGCATTTAAAAGCATATAAATAATCCTTAATTTTATTGGCTGCTCGTATGCTGCACCACCGGAAATTTTCGCGCTACGTTGCATATTTACTACTGTTGTTGTTCGAATTGTTGTTATTGTAAAATATGTACTATATTATTATGATTATGATTGCACATTTTTATTGCCGTCTAATTACATTGGCAGTGTATACACATGCATGAATGAATGTCCGTTTGCTTGTGTACAGTATTTGTGAATAGGTGGATTTACGAGGGGTGGCGTTACAATTTCGTGTATTTGGTACTTGGAATACATTGATTCAGTAAAATATGTTCTCTGTAGCTCATAGTTAGCCTCTGTTTTGTGTTATCTTTCATAACTTTATATAGACATTCGACGTTTTTTATTCGTCATTTCGGTGCTGGTTACCAACTAAAAAAAGAGGCTTTTGTTCCTAGCTGTTTTAGTATTCTTAGGCCCGGGTTTTCAGTCCTTGGTTAAGCTCAGTTTAAACTAAGTTTGCTTAAACTCGGCATAAATTTAAACTCCAGTTAAACTGCAGAGCGGTTTTTCAGTGCGAGTTTAAGGCCGCTTTTAATATTTTCTTTTTATACGGCAACATTGGATTTTTCTTTATCTAGATACGGCAACAGATAATATTTGTATACATATTCAACGCCATTGTTTCTCCTCAGTATTGTAATAGTTAGCATTTTGCCAATTTCTGCATCACTATAATCACTTTCGTCAGATGATATATCCAGTATTTAATTAAATATAAAAATATCGTCCTTTCTTAATTGCGTTCAGCTTATTGTTTCACAACCAAAACCATCAAGTATGCAAAACAGCTGACAGGTTAACTAGAGTTTAACCCTGCCCAATTGACCGCTTAAACTACGTTTAAACTTCGTTTAAAGTTGACTGAAAAACTGCGCAACAACTTTAAGCTTAGTTTAACTGACAAATTGAGTTAAACTTGTACTGAAAAAGCGGGCCTGGAATAAGTCTAAATTAGAAACCAAGATTTCTACACAAAAACATACAAATCCTGTGTGTAAAGCACTAGTAATGCTCAATGTGAAAACATTTGCGCTACGATTTGAAAGCTATTGCACTGCAAACTTAAATCAAACCATAACCGTAACCTGAAGTTCAACTGTAACCTTTACTCTAACCGTAGCAGGAGACGTAACCATAGCCATAACCGTAGCAGTAAGCATATCTGAAAAAACAACCGCAACTATAACTGAAATAGCAAAATTAGGATAAATCTTAGCCATAACCGTAACTGACATGGTAGTCTAAAGTGTAGCCCTAACCTCAACTTTAGCCAAAATTTCATCGGAGTCACATCTAAAACAGTAATCATAGCGATAGCTGAAATAGTGACAGTAATCGTAATCTTAGTTGCAACCTTGAACATAACAGTATTCTTAACCATAAACTTACCTAAAACAGTAACCGTAACGATAACCGTAACTGTAGTATACCAAGAGCTTTCGAGAACTGCTGTCTGTTTGAAAGCCCCTTTCCGCAATCTAAACGATTCCTGGCTGATTGCGTTACCGACAACTTTTACACGTGTTTGATCCATCTGGCTTTTTTGATTTCCATAGCCTTCTTCTTTCCAGCGCTAAAAGTCAGATTTGAGTTGCTCTTGATATCATCTCTTAATATTTTTGGAGGCTACTCTCTTAGCTGGTACACGCCTAAAAATTTTAACCTAAATTTAAAACTTTTCTGGCCTACAAGCAAATTTGGTTTAGAATTTGAATTGTGCCAGTTTTCGAGAAAATGGGCGTAAAGAAAATAGTTTAAATTTTAAACCAAAAATGTCTTAACTCATAAAACACATAAAAAACATTTTTATCAGTTGGCAGGATTCGAACCGACGCTCCCGCATCAGAGTCGTCTGCTCTACCCACAGAGCTACGGCGCACACAAAACTGCAATGAAAAAAATGCAATGGCTTGAAAAACCTTTCAGAAATAAATTGAAAGAAATTTAAAATATTTTAGACTTTTTTTCCGTTCAGTTCTAAATCTAATTCGCAATAAATTCAAAATTGGTAGGTTATTCAACGGATTGGAATTTATTACAAAGACGTTTAAAAATTGCTTAAACCGACGAATGGTTTAAAATTTAGGCTCAAATTTTTAGCCATGTATAGGTATTAGGAGTTCACCACGGTTCCTTATCTTATGTATGTTTTCTCAAAGTACGAAGCCATACAGTAAAGTAGGAGAAGCTAACTCAATATGCGACAGAGAAGGCATGCAAGCAGGTATCATCGCTAACACCCCAACCTAATATAAACGCACTCCGGCAATTTTCTGTCAAAAATGTCTCATGCACATACAAATTGTATGAGAGCAGCCTAAACTAACCTAACCTAATTTCCAATTTTTATTTTGCGTGACATATCGATTTAACATTTACGCTCAGCTGGCACGTCGGTTGTGTATATGAGAGCTACTCACGAACACAAATTTATTTTGGTTAGAGCCGAAAAAGTCGTTTATTTTCGTGCGGTAAAAATAGCTGTGCGGTTATATTAGGTTGGGCTGTAAGTAGGCTGATGGCACAGATCCGAGAACCAAGAGCAGGAACAAGGAAACTGCTAATGGATATTACTTTACCCACAGGTAAAGACCGTGGAAGTATCTTTTATAATTATGATAACCTGTTCTAGCAGTCTGCTTTTCCGGTATTTTGGTTATTGAAAACCACGGAAATTTTGTTTGCTTCTCCTACTTCTCCTAGAAGAATATAAGTGGTTTTGCATTTTAGGGACTTACCCCCATATGCATAAAAAATAAAAAACTTTATAAAGCTCTTATAATTCAAAATTTGTTTGGAAATGTTATTTTAAAAAGCTTTATAAACCAATTAAATTTTGTTTTGAATATGGGGGTTAGAATATAACATCGGTAGGTATGCCTTCGTCGGGGTTTAGAAAATCGATCTCAAGGAAGTCGGATTAGTACCAGAAGTTGCTAGTACCGGAGCGTACCACATCCATATCCGACAGACAAAGAGCCGTTCACAACAGTAGCATTCCCCAAAACCTTCATAAAGTATTTACGCCGCTACTAAAACCGATAGGCAAACAAGTGGGCATTTCTAGGCTAAAGATTTCAAGAATTTAATCTTATGCTGCTCTGCATGTGGCATTGAGAATAAAAGGGACGAGGAAAATTAGGTAAAAAGTACAACTTCTCCAATAGAGGCAAGTTAGTTTGGGGGCAAGACAATGTCCGCCCAGCCGGTTAGAAATTTATTTTCCAAGCCAGTGGCTTCACCCAATATACTGAACAGTTTCCTTAAACCTCATCATAAATTGACATCAAAGCTCACGAAAGAAAACTTTTGCTTCACCCTAGTGTATATACCTTCATATGTGTTTACGCCGACTACCACATATATTTATCATTATGAATGGCGATAAATATCGGTTAGCCGATTAGTTCGTGTTCAGCAGCTGTTGCTACGCCTGACGCTGAGCCGAGATTTTATTCATGTAAAATTGTTTGCAAACACCATTAAAAGTTGTCGAAAAAAGAAATTCTGAAAAATCACAATGCAACAACTAATAGTTGCACAAAACAAAAAAAGAAAAACATTTATAAATGTTCTGTATAAATAAATATGGCAATAGAAAATAGCAGCAAAATTTATTGACAGCAATTTGAGCGCGTTAGGCGGTAGCGCTGCGCCAACCGGCAGCCGTGCATAATACAAATTTGTTTGAAAATCATTTTTTATTTTGTTTTGTTTATATTATTGTTAAATAATAAAAAAAAAAGGATTAATCATATTTTGTTTTTGTAAACAAACCTCTCAACGCGGACCATATGCTCGTGCAAGGATGTGTTTGGCGCTTTGGACTAGAGGCGGTTTTAAAATACTGCAGGCGTGTGCAACACAGTCGGTTGCATTTTCATGGATGTTGGTCCATACATGTTGGTTGTTGCAAGCAGCAAAGTTGTTGTTGTCTTGTTCAATTCAATTTGTAACCGAAATTCTTTTGTTATGATTGCTTGCCATTCGCCGGTTGATTAGCCAGTAGGCGACTGTTGCGGCTGCATAAATATAAACATATTTTCATACAAGTGGGTCATTCCATACCTAATGGACCCACGATCTTAATTACACATTTTATATCAAACTAGAATTTAAGGTAATTGTTTTCTTTAGGAGACAACTGCTAAAACACGTCCAAAGTTATCGGAAAAGGTATCAAAAGACGCGTTTTGACCTCGGTAACAATAATCCGAAAGCGGATTTTCTAGTTTTTGCTTCAGTGAAGAGATATTTGCCATCAAAGTTGAAAACTTTCTGCCATTTTCATGTGGTTGTTGTAATCACAGATTAGGGTGAACCGAAAAGTGCAAAAAGTGTGTTCTGCGCAGAAATACTGTGGACCGCGTAGCCGGTGTTGGACCGGCTAAGGGTTATTTTTTTTAAGCTAGGCCGAAGGCCGCCTACGCAGAAAGGTGTTCTGCACAAAAATACCTTGGATCAAGCCCCCTATTTCGGATCGGACCTGGGTAATTTTTGGGTTTGTTGCGAATAACTTTTCACTGAAACAAAAAATTGAAAATCCGCTTTCGGATTGTTGATACCGAAGTCAAAACGCGTTGTGTAATACCTCTCCCGATATTTTTGGACGTGTTTTAGCAGTTGTCTCCTAAAGGAAACAATTACCGAATTTAATTTAACAATGCCAAAAGAAGTTCCATCGGGCGTCCATCTTGAAAATTATGTGTATGCGGATTTGTTCTTGTCATTTTGAAAAATTTTTTGTATTAAGATTTGAAAATAAAGGCGATAACCGTGGCAAGTTATCATAAAAATGGAGTATTATGGGGCTTAGAATTAGGCATGAGACTATTCGATTAAAAATTATTCGAATAAAGAATCCATTTATTCGAAGGCTATAAAAAATTCGAATAAAATTTAATATTCGAATAGTTAAACAAATATCACTACAGCAAAACGTGAATGATTGCTCATAGGTATAAGCGATGAAGACAGTGAATTTCGCTTCCGACATCTCTCGCATTTCAATACAACTATTGGAATACCAATATTCATATAATACTATTCGAATAAACGAATAAAAATATTCGTTTCAAAAAATTCGAATAGTATTTATTCGAATATTATTCGAAAATAGTCCTACTACTAATTATAATATACCAGGTTTGCTCCAAGAGACGACTTAAATCCATTCTCCCGCTGCAGTCAGACTAGTACTAGAAGATGCGAGTACCGTTGATTTCCAAAGGACTTTCCTTATCGGTATCATTCCTCGAAACCTTCGAAACATAAAAATTGTAAATTCAGACATTTGTATTATTTATTTATTTATTTATTTGGAAAAGTCTATGAAATGCAAGTTTCTAACAGACTAAAACAAGAAGTATGAGCTATATTAATTAACTGAACTATATTTATCATACAAAGCAAACTTAAATAACTTATTACAAAACAGATTTTAGGAAGTTGATTATTTCATTTTTAGACATTGATAAATCAAACAAACCAGAGTTCGAGATCTTATTAAGTTCATTTACAGCTCGCGCAACAGGTGCATTACGAGCATAATCAGTTCTAAGAATTTCTTCATGTTGCACAACTTTTCTCAGAGGTCGAGTCGAGCTATTAGACAGTCACAAAAAGGCGATCACCACCACGGAGGTGTGAGGAAATCCACAAAAATTCAAAAAACTTGAAATCTATTGGTACTATTGACGGTATCTCCATGCTAATGTTAAAACATCTTACCTATAAGGACTTTATCCACTTAAAATATGCTTTCAATTTGTCTTTGTATGGCTTTGTTTTTCTCGTTAAATGGAAGCATCCAAAAGCATTTCTGATGACCCCTACTGAAACCTAGGAAACAACTAAATATGGGGAATCGTACGGGCACAGAGGTGGGTTCTTTCACGTTGGTAGAAAGATGATATAAATGGATGTGCAGATTGCCAGAAATGATGGGATGAGGAGATGAGAGGGGATAGAGATGAAGTTGGAGTCGGAGTTAGATTAATATTTATATTTAGATTTAGATTAAAGTTTATATTTAAATCTATATCTAATCTAGACTTAGATTTAGATATACATTTGGATTTAGATTTAGATATAGATTAACGTGAAAATATAGATGAGATGTAGAAGCAGATGGGGTTGGATATGGATATGTCTTCGACCACTCGCCACTCTATCACTTTTGTGGAAAATTGCTCTACAGAAATGAACAAAGATTTTCTTTTATTTTTTTTTTTTTATTTAAAAAAAAACACGATTCTAATATGATTAATCGACAGCTTTGATCAAAACAAAAATAATAGATTAAAAATTTGTTTAACCGATAAATCGCACATCTGGGAGATTCACATATGAAAAATGAAGTTTTATGATGAAAGTATGTTTTTCACCAATATTCATCCAATATTGAGAGGTCGATTTGCTCTGGAAAGCCACGTACATACATATGTAAATACATAGTTAGCTATGAATCTGGATTATGTGCACAAAAAGAGTTTCGAGATTGCATTGGTTTGCTTTTGCTCTGACCGTCGTTGTCGCTGCTGCTCCACACATGGTTCATAATAAATAAATATTTGACTTGAAATAGTGTGAATTAATATTTTTATGGATTTTTCTTGTTTATTTTTACAATTATGTAAACACGTAGTTTTTTTTTCTCTTTTTATTGGATTTTTTCACATACATACATCCATATGCACAAGGTACTTACTCGCCCAGCAACATTTTTAATTAACCAAGTCGTATAAGAACAGCAGCTGCAGTGACGCATTGCCACTGCCCATTGCAGCAATTTTGACCGCCCACTGTCTTGCCGGCAACATGCTCGCTGGAAGACAACTCAGAACAACAACTCAATTTGACAATACATCAACGGCATGCAAGCAGAAACAAGAGAGACGACAGAAATCATATGCCAGAGCAATCAATCAAATGTTGAACGAATTTGTGAAGTGTGTACAGTGGGACGTTTTCGAGAAAATCTAAAAGAAAGTGTATTTTTGGTTACTTATATTAATTGAAATTGATTAGTTGAGCATGGGGGTACGAGTAGTTTGGGTAAAGGAAAATATACTCCAACGTTTAATTACACAGAAATAATATCGTTGCTGTATGAGGTATTGTATTTATATCCAATTCGTACCGCATGCCCACCAGTAGTCCAAGGATTAGTCAGCAACTAGTTTCGATAAAACCACACCCCGAAGCTGTCATTTGCTGACTGTCACTTGAACAATTTCTTATGACCAGTGGAACATTCTAGGTCATGTCAGAGACCTCTTAGGTCAGGGAAGCCTTCTTCTCTTGTTTCTTTTTTAAATGACGCTAAGCATTTAACGATTTTGACGGTCTAACATAGCTCACCAGTTCTGGCCTCAGTTGGACACACCATGGAATCGAAAGTCGGTCTCCATTTTGCCCTTCTATCGAAGTGTTAATTATTTATTATCGGAGAGGAATTATTTATAATCCATCCCGGCGCTTCAATGCAAGATGCCCAAAAGTAATGAAAAAGTGAGGAGTGAAATAAACTTAAACTAAAGGGTGTTTTTTTAAGGGTATAGAACTTCGAATTGAAATAAAACACAAGAAAATCGTTTTAAGGTCCATCAATTTGGCTTTATTGGAAGGATAATTTTATGCCATTAATGTTTAAATATGATTTCGGGCATGTGGCCGCCGCGGCTGGCTCGAATAAAGCCAATTCTACAGGTCCAATTTTCAACCACTTTTTCGAGCATATGGGGCCGTATGTCGGCAATAACGCCACGAATGTTGGCTTCCAATTCCCCTAACGTTTCTGGTTTGTTGGTGTAGACGAGCGACTTCACATATCCCCAAAGAAAATAATCCAATGGTGTCAAATCACACGACCTTGGTGGCCAATTGACAGGTCCATTCCGCGAAATTATGCGCTCATCGAATGTTTCCTTCAATAAATCGATTGTGACGTGCGCTGTGTGG
Organism: Merzomyia westermanni; assembly: GCA_949987695.1. NCBI lineage: Eukaryota > Metazoa > Arthropoda > Insecta > Diptera > Tephritidae > Merzomyia > Merzomyia westermanni. The sequence continues at coordinate 33,342,830 of OX465291.1, read as the reverse complement.
CATGTAGCACCGTCTTGTTGGAACCACAACTCATCCACATTCATGCCATCCAATTCGGGAACAAAATAGTCGGTTATCATGGCTCTATACCGGTCTCCATTAACGGTAGCTGCCTTTCCAGCATTATTGCGGAAGAAGTATGGCCCAATGACTCCACCAGCCCATAGAGCACACCAAACAGTCAGTTTTTGTGGATGTAATGGCGTTTCAAGGGTCTCATGTGGATTCTCTTCACTCCAAATGCGGCAATTTTGCTTGTTGACGTAGCCATTCAACCAAAAATGAGCCTCATCACTGAACAAAATTTTGCGATGAAAATCAGCATCGAAATCAATCTCATTTTCGGCCCATACACCAAAATCACGACGCATTGCATGGTCTCGCGGCTTTAATTCTTGCACAAGCTGGATCTTGTAAGGTCGCAAGCCAAGATCTTTGCGCAAAATCTTCCATAAAGTTGATGGACAAAGCTCCAATTGCTGTGCACGGTGGCGAATCGATTCATTCGGGTCCTCTTCAACACTTTGCTCTACAGCGGCAATTGTTTCTTCGGTGCGCACTGTTCGACGTCTCTGCGGATGGGTATTATCACATAGAGTAAACGTAGTGCGAAAACGATCCATGGTTAACCGAATTAATTGCTCTGATGGACGATTATGTCGACCATAAAATGGACGGAGCTCACGGTAAACTTCGCGAACTGAACCATTATTTTCGAAATAAATTTGCACGATTTGCAAGCTTTGTTCTTTTGTCAACCTGTTCATGATGAAATGGCAAACCAAACTGAACATAAATGACATTAGAGTTGCCAGATTTGACCACAAAATGCCAGTTTTATCTCTATTCGAAAAACAAACCCGTAAAAAAACACCCTTTACTATATGCGGAAAACCTTACTAAAGTTGCATTTAGCTATCTAGCAATTAAACCTAGAACACTAAGGGGCACTTCTTTTACGATGTACAGTAGGCTATGTCCTAGAATCGCAAGATTGGATCACTTGTAGTGATTGGAGAAAACATATTCCAATCAACTTTGCATCAGAGTAAAATCAGCTCTATAATAACAGTTTGCTTTCAGAGACTCAGGTCTGGGGTAAGAAAGCTTTGACGAAGATAAAAAGCGAATTATTATAAGTCAATGGCACATCCAATCGTGATTCGCCTTACTGTGCAAAGGATGCATATATAAGGTATATTAGACTGAGCCAAAAAACATTTTTTTTTTAAAATAGTATTCATATTACTTTTCAAAATAAGGAAAAAAGATCTGTATATGTTTCATGCATAAAATAAATTTTTAAAGGTTTATCATTGCTTGTTTAGATTCTTTAGGACTGATTACTCTAGAATAGCCCACCGTTATTCAGAACGTTTTTGTGGGGAATTCAATTTCCTACAAACCTGTATGCAGATTTATTTTTTTACTTCAATGTTTTGACAGTTTTAGCAAAAATTAGATAAGTCCTACCAAATCTAAGCTAGCAATGATAGACCTCTGGAATTAATATAACAGTTTGAAACTTTTACAATATTTTTTCGTCATTATTGAAAACAATATCAATATAATTATTTAAAAAAAGAAACTTTTTTTTACCCAGTCTAATATATATCTATATATATGTATATATATGTAAGCCCATTTAGTTATTCACTCAACTCGAGACACAGTCATCCAATAAACTTACATCTACGGTTGAATGGTCCGACTGTTGGCAGTCAGTCATTCGAGTGGCACATAAATCATCGATTAAATGGCCAAAAGTCAAAATAAATTAAATTCTGCATCACGCCAGACCAAGTCATGCATACACAAGTATTCCATTTAGGTGTACGCAACCTTAGGACGCCCACACATGCACTCCAAGCTGTATTCAACATGTTTTGTTTGTATGAAATCTGAGATATTGAAAAAGTTTACAATGAATTAAACGATGACTGCACAGCACACGAATCTGTCTGCCTGCCGGTCACACCCTTTCTTGACCTAAGCAGTGAAGCAAATAGCAACAATGGTTAACTAAATGTTGAGTGACAATTTTAGACTTTTCAAGGTGCGCATGCGCACAATGCGAATCTGATTGAGCTGTGCAAATATCGAACGCCCACAAGGCCTTTAATTTTCCGTAAAGGGTGCCACTTAATAATGCAATTGTGCTATAAAATAGTAAATGAAGATAATTGAGGAAAATAATAGGTTGTATTGGCACAGAGGATGCTTTTTTACTCGAGCGACGTGGAATACACAGATGAGGCAAGAGGTTAGCGTCCACTTCCAACTGTCAACCACTCTAAATTCATGGGTGTGATGTTTGACAACAGCCTCAGAGCCGCAACATGATCCTTAAGTCTCTTGCCGGCAGCACTTGCCGAAAAGACAAAAAAAAGTTGCTGGCTGCATGCCGAGTTAATAGATTCCTCACTCAGATCTCGGTCTGAGTATTTCTAGCATTACTCTTGCACACAAATGCTACTTCGGTCTGAGTAGGCAATTGAAAAGTGAAGTCCTCTCTCGACGAACGAAAATAACACTCTATAAGTCACTCATCGCACCCGTCCTGCAATATGGTGGACACTGACAACATCTGATGACACTGCTCTGGGAGTATTCGAGAGAAAGGTTCTTCAAAAGATTTACGGACCCTTACGCGACGGCAAGTACAGAAGAAAATTTAATGACGAGCTGTATGAGTTATATGCAGCCACCGATATAGTCCAACGAATTAAAACCCAGCGGCTTCGCTGCATAGGCCATATTGTGGAAGAGGGAGACCACCACCCCGATGGAGGGACCAAGTGGAAACCGATTTGCAATCCCGCGGTGTCTCTTGGCGCAAGGAAGAAACTACCGGCGATCTATGTTGGACGGTCAAAATCCCCAGGCGGTTAAATGACCATTTAAAGAAAGAAGATGAAGACAGACGAAAATAGGTTAATTTATTTTATTTTTTATTTTATTTATTTATTTAATGCAACAATGGTTGTACACGTAAGACAACAGTCTTTTAGAAGTACATTAACTTAAATTAAATGACATAACATTATCATGACTAACAAGAATAACTTATGAACTTATGACTAACAAGAATAATTAGGAAAAAATCAAGTACAAAGGATGCGTATAGAAAGTATGAAGAAGAGATAAAATAAATAAAATAAGATAAGATTTTACAGAATCCGGGATACTGTTCCAGAGCCTAACAGAGTTGATGAAAAACAGCCTAGATGATGTCAAGTAGGTATATTTAGGTATGTTCAAGTTATGAAGCCTATTAGATCTCGTCGGATTCAATTTATCGTATAAGTAACTTGGTGTTTTCCATTCTAGCAATTTGTATAAGTATATGCAGTTTCTAGCAGCAAGGTAATCACTAACACTACAACCCAGAATCTCATTCCTCCATAGGGATATGTGTTCGAACTTTTTTATACCATACACATACCGGGTAACATTATTAAATAATACATTAATTTTGTGAGCGGAGATTGAATCCAGCTTACTATAAACAAGTTCGGCGTATGTTATGTGGGGCACGATGAGCTGTTTAGCCAGCTTGCGTCTAGTTTCTAATGGTGTAAAAGAAGCAGACATTCTCAATCTTCGTAGAATACAATACACACTACTGACGATATTATTAACGTGATCCGAGCAAGTCAACCTAGAGTTAATGACAAAGCCCAAGTTTTTAATTTTGCTAGTAACCCGCAGAGCATCAATACCAATAAACAAACTTTCCAAAAGCTTTGGCATCATTGATGGCTCACTGTAGAAAGGACTTTCAGCGTCTTCTCTCCTTCAATAACTCTTTCCGACCACTCAACTATTGTAACTCTTTTAAACTGAGCTTGATAACAACAAAGCCTTTTTGTTAGTCGAAGTCTCAAAGTCGGGCAAGCCGTCAGTCGCATTTTCTGTAAAGCCGTGATATCTGCTTTTGTACATCAATCAACCAGTCAGCCAGTCAGCCGTACCTTCCCCTTATGTTTTCGAACATTCCAGTTGCAGACCCAGAACTTAGTCATTAGAATGCTTTCCAAGGTCGTCGTCAAATGAGAGAGTTCTCATCCGAGACTTTGAATCGATTTTTCATTCCAAGCGGTTTTTACGAGGCGGGCCCCAATGTATCACACAACTTAGGTTGAAAGAAATGACACACATTTATATAGCTAAGAGCTTGCTCCGAGTTATACTCTTCTTTGGAGCCGCACCAGCTGGTAAACAAACGGCAGTGGACCTTTAAGCCAAATATACTGTATTACAAAAGAACGCAACTAATATTCCACTTCTGGAAGAAATATTTCACATTTACATTGTGGCTTCCTTCACCCTGTACTCCATGACCGGGCATACATTGAAATCTTTTTCGAAACTTTTTTGCTTCTATCGCACATGCTGATCTCTGGCAATTATGCGACACTGCAAATGCAATGATTGGAGCCTGTCGCCGCGCTCGTTAGGGTGCCACGCTGATCTCTTGCCATAACTTGACAATTGACGAAATTCCTATAAAATGGCGTTTCTTTCGTTACCTTTACATTTCGCTAAATGGTTTTTGGTATGCCAGACGTACCTACATATGCCACGTGTGGTTGACTGAGATTTATGTTAGCCAATTTCCATTTTGTGACAGCTGCGCCCAACAAAGTCAACTCCCAAAATTGTTGGCCATTTTTTGTTCGTCATTGTTGGCACTTTTTTGCCTCGTCATGCGCCATTTTGTCGTTGTAAGAAAAGGCGATTATTGCTCGATTGTAAGGCGACAGAGTGCCCCATATTTTAGTTTTCTCCACGTAATCCCAAACACTTAAGTGGGCATACTTTTTATTAGCAATGTATATCATCCTTTATTACTTTCTCGATCGTTTTATTAACATTCGAATTAATTGCCTTCATAGTGTGTATGTGTGCGTGTGTGGAGTGTGACAGCCACATGAACCTGCGCGCCCTCCACGCACGTGAATGTGGCACATTTACCTTTTTCCTCCTCAGCTGACACAGTTTTTGCATTTTACAGTTAAGTTGTCGGCACATGTTTCAATTATTGTTTGTCCTTACTCTCGTTGTTGTTGTTGTTGTTGCTGTTGCAGTTATTTTTATGTTGACATTCAGTATGCGTCGCTCTGCATTGGTCATGCAATTTGTTGAATATTTAGCGTTCTTTCTTGAGTTTTTGTTGTTGTACTCGTATTTGATTATTCTCACTCACTCTTTGCTTGTTTATTTGCATTTATGTTTCACGTTGATTTCAGTCGAATTTAATTATTGAGACATTCGGCGTAGTCCGTTGTCAGCCGCACCGAGTCCGCGCCGCACGCTCTCGTTGCAGGCAACATTTGACGTGCGCACACCTAGCGCGTAAATTAACAGCACTTTATAACAACAACAGTTTTGCGAACTTCATTCGTTATATCTTTTGCATAATATTGTCTTATACTCTGTTACTAGAAGTGGTCGATAAGTCACTGCTTCGGTCAAGGTCGTAAAATTTATTACTCTAGTAGGTTTCGAACGAGTTGGTTAAAACAACAACTACACGACTTGCAACAACATACAAAGCAGATGAAATAAACGAAAAAAATTACCCTTAACAAAGAACGTATAAAAAGGTTCACCGCAACGAAGGATATGATTAACCGGCTACTATAACTCCCGATCAGTGAACTTTTGGAGCCGCTCTGCTAGGCATATGACCATCTGATCGGGTTTTCATTTCTCTGCTAGTACATATTTATCTACTCTTTTGTTGTTGGTTATGTTTATCTGTAGTGGTCGGCAACGCGCCGCCTATATTTCTGCCATGAAAAAGCAGAGTTCATCTGCAATTGAAGATGCCATTCGGGGTCGGCATAAAACAAGTGGGTACCTCCAATTTGTAGAAAAAATTAGAAGTAGCACATCAAAAATTGATCGCGAAGCTCAGCCTTAATCTCTTCCGAGGTATATCACGCCAACATTTTTTTTTTATTAAATACATTAATCAGATAGATCTTAAACTCGAAAAATTAATTTAGTCATTTAACAGTGAATGGCTTCTGGTTCTGGGCTATAGTAAAATCATGAGCAACTGCACACTCAACTGCAACAGCTGAGTAATTGCTGGATAAGTAATACTTCTTTCTGGATAGCGAGATCTTTCTGGCCTGAAGCGGATGGCTGGCACTGAAAGAATGCATGTTGGGTTCATTTAGACCCATTTATATCTAGGGCTGCTCGATGGGAGCACACGCTTAGAGACTTAACATATTTAGAAACATCAGGTATTAGATTTTGAATTTTTGCATTTTTTATTTTCGAAATTGATCCGTAATATCTGAAATATTGTGTCAAAATTGCAAGTCAATTGAAGCAAAATTGACGAAGTTATGAGTATTTTTATACCTGCCGGATTTTTGTACCTATACCTGAACTGAACTGGATTTTTTTGTGTTTAAAACTTTAAAGCCTTTTTCCCACAACTCACGCTTTCAAAGTCGGTGCCCCTGATAACTCCAAAACTACTGCACTGATCCTTTTGAAATTTTAAACACTATTTCTGTACATCATTTACGAGGTAACGCTGTCGAGTGTTTTTTTTTTCATAATTTTGATTTCGCAATAACAAATTAGCCGATTTTTTCCCACAAAATTGTGTTTTTCATTTCAAAGTATTCGAAAAAATGAAAAAAATTAGAAAAAAAACTCGACAGCGTTACATGTGGAAAACTATTATCTAACGAATAAACTTTGATTTTTTGATTTCAAATGATCCAGCACCAAGTTATGAGGGGCACCGCAATTCAACTTTTTTCGAGGCACGTCCGAAAAATTGCTGCCATTGCCGTATTTTTTAATATTTCTTTGTAAAAATTTGATAAAACATTCTTTTTTCGTATGATTTGACCTTACCCCCCCCTTAAAATGTGCAACCTGTGTCATCAGCCAGCCCTCGTATTGTAATCCATTCATTCTTCAACTGACGCCACCGTGCCATTTTTTGCTGTGACCAATTTGTCAGTTGAGAATGAACACCTGCAATGTGTCGCATTTAGTGGGTTGTTGTTATTGTTAGTGTAGCTGCTGCACTTGGGAAATGAATTGAACTAAAACTGTTTTGTGCTAAAAACAATAATTTTTGAGTAGAAAGTGTTGGACCGATTGTCCATATTGTGAGCCTGCCCTTCAGTTAATCAACAACGCGCCCAAAATTATTTTGAAGCTTTTTGTGGAATTTACTGATCCCAGTTTCCCACAAGACAACAAAACTTCAAGAGATATTTAAGAGAGGGATTCCATCTAGAAATTAACAGATAGCGTGAATCTCGATATACTGATGATGAATTTTGCTACATTAAGAAACTCAAATAATTTTTTTTTCAGTGTATGGAATTCATTTTTCTTTTATTCATGTTAAAGCTCATTAAATTTTATTAAATATAGCTTAATTAGTTTTAAAAATAATGGAATTTAAATGCCCCCCCTGCTCGTCGATGCATGTGCGGCATCTTACCAAAAAGTTGTTCATTACTGCTTGGAGAGTTGAGACAGGAATAGCCGCAATTGTTTCTCGAATGGATTGCCTTAGTTCATTCAAATTTGTTGGTTTTGCTTTGAAGACTTCCTGTTTGCAATAACCCCACATGAAAAAGTCAGATGCAGTAAGGTCAGGCGACCTGGGTGGCCAACGGAATGTGGAGTTTCTGGATATCAGCTTATTGGGAAATTTTCGTCGCAATTCTGTCATAACAGGTTGGGCTATATGAGGAGCTGCACCATCTTGCTGAAACCACACAGAGTTGAAAGAAATTCTCATTCGGCGTAATTCTGGATAGAAAAACTCTCTCAACATGCTCAAGTAACGGTCTCCAGTAACCGTAACGGTGTGACCGTTTTCTTCGAAGAAGTAGGGCCCGACAATGCAGCGTGATGAAACTGCACACCACACTGTGACACGAAGTGGATGCAATTCCGTCTCATGGAGTATCTGTGGGTTGGAAGCACTCCATATTCGACAATTTTGTTTGTTTATGTTGCCGTTTAAATCGAATAAAATTATAACAAGTCGATGTCTGTACATCGCAGATATCCAAGAAAAATATAGAGGGATCATTGTAAAGCCAATAGAAGCCAAATCAATAGTTTTTAGAATTTTTGTCTGCCTGCCTGTCGTCTGTAGGTTTGGTTGCTTAATGGAATAATTTAAAATTTTAGTTATCTATCTATTTCGACAGCTCTACCAGTTTTGGAGATATCAACAGATTTGTTGACCAAGGTGACCTAAAATGTGTTAGTACAATATGGGTATAAAATAAGAAGAGATAATGAGTGTTGTAATAAGCAATTTAATTAAATTCCATAGCTTATCTGGTATGGGAGATATATTGATTAAAATCAGACTCGGTCTATTATTAGTTCTGTGACGCAGCAAAGCGCGGGTCGATTTTACTAGTATACAATAAAATTTGATTGACTTGTCAATGCCAACATAAGTAATGAATTCTAGCAGATAGTCATCAGTCTAATCTGATCCGAACATTACTAAATAAAAGCAACAATTACTATTCAATCGGGGTTGAAGAAATTATTTTTCAGTTACGCTGATTTAAGACATAGACTTTGGCAGAGGGGAACAAAATGAATAAGTACTTTCAATTTAAAGGATTAAAGAGCCTATTAATGCCAATGCCCTGATACACACGAATATATTGCAAACGAGCCTCTGGCGACCCCAAGTTTCTTACGGAAGAATTGAGTAAGGGTGGAATGGCTTGGAAATTTCAACGTGATCATTTCAAATCGTTACAGCTACAGTACGCAGTAACTTCGTCCTCACCATATCTGAATACAGTAATCTATACCAAGGAATAACTACTAAAGAATGTTTAAATACTACAAGGTGGCGCAAAAGTAATCCTCCTATCAGAAAATGCTATAAATTTTGCGATTGGCCCCTAAAGTCAGTTCTGTTTTGACATTTGTGTAGTAAACACATGGGAAATACACGTTAATAAACAATGTTACGCTACACTGCTCCAGAACGCGGAATATTGCTGACTATTTATTTGACCAATAATCGGTCGGGGCCAAATGGTTACTGTGAATGGTGAGCGCTACAGAGCAATGATCAACGAGTTCTTTTTGCCGCAACTTGATGAATTGGGATTGGAAAACATGTGGTTCCAACAAGACGGTGCAACAGCACACACTGCACGTGCCACAACCGATATGCTGAACATCGGAAGCTTACTTTTGCGCCACCTTGTACTTGGGACTGAATAGGCAATAGAGAAGTAAAGTCCTCTCTCGACAAACGAAAATAACACCCTGCTGTATGGGGCACAAACTTGAACACTGACAACATCTGATGAGGCAGATCTGGGAGTATAAGAGAAAAAGTTTTTTCGAAACATTTATAGACATCAACGCTTTAGGGATGGCGAGTACCGAAAAAGATTTAATGACGAGCTGTATGCAGACGTCGTCATAGCTTAGTGAATTAAAACCCAGCGGCTTCATTGGCTAGGTCATGCTGTGCGAATGAATGAAGATGCTCCACCCTAGAAGGTATTCTAATCGGATTTTGCTAGTGGAAATAGAAAAAGAGGGAGACCACCACTCCGATGGAAGTACCAAGCGCAAAGCGATTTGACATCCGATTGATGCCAGTTGACAGAGCGAAGACACAACTGGCCAGTTATGCTGGACCTCTAAAACAAAAGGAAAGCTTTGAGTTCTTGCTGCTCTTCTGCATACTGCTCCGAAACATTCTATGGCTGCATTTTTTCTATTTTCTGTTTAGTATAGTGAAAAATAATATTTCTAGCGTTTTTGAAATTCATCCGTAATATCGCTGTGTCATACATAGAACGCCACAACCAAATAAATGAATATATAGGACTGACTTCCACCCTCAACTCTGCATACGCTGGTGCGCTTACATCTATGCCTGAGAGAGATTTATGCAAATATAAAATTACCAACTAACTCATTGAGAATTATGAATTTCCAAGTTTATTGCAAAAAATATGTAAAATCTGCTATTGGCCAATAGAAGACGGATGCATTTGAATTACAAATCCACCGACATACATACAATGTACATTTGCAGCTTACAACACATGTTATTGGTAATATTTCTATGGTTTCTACCAACAACACACAACAAGAAAAAACCAGCTGAGCAACCGCAGCCGCAGCGGCATATTGCAGTTACAAGTTGCAACATTTGTATTTAAATGAAATAAATGCGAGAAAAGAGAATTAGCATCAAAAAGAAAATTACACACAAAGTTAACAAAAATAGTGTTAGTCATTAGAGGTGACAAGAATTTGATGGAGGTTCAGCCGCATATGCCCGTGATAAGCTGTAAGAGGCGACTAAAACCAATGATCCAAAAGTTCGACGGAGGCAAACAAATTGCTACCGCGGCACTGTGTGGCTAGTGCCGCAAGCGGTTAACACCGCAAAGTACGGGTTGGTCTGCCAAGGGAAGTGTATTGCAGTTACACAAACAAGCAATAGCAACGCGCCCTTATCTTATGACCGATAAAGCTTATAATAATATACGGAATCTCGAGTTATACGCAAACTTCTCATTTAGATACACCACGATAACAAATTTGAGTCCTCATGCAGCCTTTTGATCAAATGATTTAAACGAAAGTGCAATTTTTTTGGTAGGTTTGAATGTATAATCAACATTTTGTTGAATAGCAAGGCGCCCGACTGTCTGATTACCAGAGCTGCTTGTCAACTCTCAACCACTTAAAAAATATCTTCTTACAGTAGATTCCTGGGTTCACTTTTTACAGTATAGGCTATATATAATTTTGAAAAAGTGGCCGTTGCAACGTCCCCATGGTATATAAAATTTTAATCTTGTATAGGCGTCCAAGATACTCAACCGATCTTTATGAAATTTTCACAGCACATTCTTGGATTCACTGGTTCCAGCATAGGGTATATGTATATAAAAAAGCCTAGATAGTGTACGTCGTATTATGTTTCGTAATTTTATTTAACACGGTTCTGAAATTAATAATAGCTGAAATTTGACATCTTGCTCATTTATATGTGGGCGGTACCACGCCCATTTTACAAAATTAAACAAAGCTCATTAATAAGATCATCAGGTCATTGTGACTACAAAAATCTACCATTTTATTTGCATCTATGATATGAGATATGGCATGCTCCGGTTTCCTACCTCTCTTTTAGAAAACTTTGATCCAAAAGTGGGCGTGGTCGTCAACCCATTTTGCTTAATTTCCGTGAGTGTCGTGAGTTTCGTAATTCTATCTTACACCGTTCTGAAGTTATTAATAGTCGAAATTGAAATTTGCTTGACTCATAAGTGGGCGGCGCCAAGCCCACTTTTAAAAATTTTTCAAAAATAATATAAATAATAAGAAAATTGGTGTTAGTAAAAAATTATGTTATTATACCTGTATCAGTTAATTAGACATGGGCAGTTCAATATTTCTACCTCCTTCCCATATAAGTGTAAAAAAAAGGCATGGCCGAAAAGCGATTTCACTTATTTTTCATGGGTGCATTTATCACAACAATATTATCCCCCCTTCGAAATTTCGTTACACTAGCAGAAACGGTTCTGAAGTTATTAAGAGTCAAAGTTTGTAAATTTCTTCACTCATATGTGGGCGGCCACGCCTCTTTTCCAAAAATTTCATAAAATCATCAATCGGACAACCAAATTAAGAAATCTAGCAAATTTCGTCATTGTAGCTGCTTTTAAATATTATTGAATTAACCCATTTTATACGTATTTCGTAATTTTCGATACCGAAAAAATGGGCGTGGTTATGGTTCGATTTCGACCATTTCAAATAGCAACCTACTTCCTGAAAAATTTATTTTCTCCCTTGATGTTAATGTAGTAACCAGATTTTATCCTTGAATAATAACTTTTTCGTATTTTCGAAAAATACTCTATATAAAAAGTGGGCGTGGCTATAATCTGATTTAGCCCATTTTAAACAGCGCTAGAGGATGTGTGCCAAGGAGCCTGAATACAAATATCTCAAAATTTACTAACTTATCGTGTTCACAATTTCTCTTTTCCTCTTGAACATATCTATCTCGATTCACGTTAACCGATTTGAAAATTCTCCAAAAGCTCAAATTGAACATTTATTTTATTTTTTTTTGTTTTATTTGACTGTATTTCTGATTTCGTCATATCGCCTGTATGTATGTAAGTATGTACGCCCGTGAGTAGCTTGTAATGCGGTTGGCAACTTAATTTTCCGACAAGCTCCTTAAAAATTGAACGCCACCAATTTTGGAGGTGGTCAAAATGCAGATAAATGTGAATGAATGAATTAATGAATAAATAAATATCGATTAATGCACATATATGTGTACATACATAGCAACATGACGCAGTGGGGTCGCTCGATTTAGTGAACTGGTTAACACCATCGACGAATGTTGTCAATATAAACGCAACCATGCCACCTCTGTCACATCAAATCTCAGCAACAAGTGGCAAATGTAAGCGCACCCAAGTGTGTAAGTATGCACAACTGCTGTGTTAGTGAGTTGAAAGGAAGCTAGTGAAGTTGCAAAGGTAGGAGGGAGGCAGGCATCTAACGACCACATTTTAAGCGCCTCATAAACGTGAGTAATTTCTATGGCCACGCCAAGTGAAAGAGCAAGAAAAAGCGCTAATGAAAATTATGAAAAAAAAAAGTTTTACTGAACTTAATTGTGATTTTCACACGAACCGGCAACGGCCAGCTGTGACTACAGGCGGATCGACGGTCAGACTATGCAAAAAGCAGGTGAGCGGCTTGTGGTACAAACAAACATTTTTTTCATATGAGATTTCTAAGCGCTAAGCAATTGTTGTGTTGGTGGTTGAAGCGTTTGAATTGTTATTGCATTATAAATGTTGTTTTTGTTATTGCTACTGTCATTGTCATTCGTGTAAAACACCTGCAAACGCACCTGTGTCTATGAAACTCCAACGCTATCAGAACTGCAGCGAACGTTTATTTGTTTGCGTAGCAATATGTTGTTGTTGCTATTACTTTGGTGTTGCCTCAAATCACACAATTACCAAGCGAAAAATGTTAAAACGCAAATGGCACACACGCTTGCATTGCGACCACGGTTGCCACACTTGTTCGTTTGAACTCAAGGTGGTACTTTTTATTTAGGTTTGTGGCCTGGCTAGGGACACGAATTTCGATACGATACGATCCCATATCGATACTTTTGCCCTTCGATACCGATATTTTGTACTCGGTACTTTTATAGCGATACTTTTTGTAGTTAGATCCCGGTATCGTATCGAACTTGTAGAAAAATGTGGTAATTAACAAAGGCAAAAACTATTAGACCAAGGACACTTCTCTGTTGGTTGTCCCTTTCTAACTTGTGGCGGGATTCGAAGGAAAGTATCAAAGAGTTTCCGTTGATCGATGATCATGCTTATTGCAACATGTACTTATTTTGTTTTGAGTTTCTACGGCGAAAAAATTTTTTACTATACTAGAATTGAATGGGCTACAAATTGCAACACTCCAAAAAAATCTAAAAGTTCTGAAAAAAAAAAAAATTAAAATTCGTCGAGATTTTGCGAATTCTGAAAACACTTTTATAACATAATTTACATTTTCCGTTTTTAACTTCGACCTATATATTTGGAAAAAATTATTTGAAATAATTTCACTAAAGCCAAAATTCTTCAACCAAAACTACCTGTGCGGGAGCGGATGAAAAAGCTTAATTTACCGTAGCTGCTACTGTCGCACCAGCCATGTGTCCGTGGTCTAAAAGCTTCCCCAAAAGTTTGGAACCGTCGCCCACCCCGGGACCACTTTCTTATTGCTTAAAGGTGGCGTTCCATATTTCTTATTCTTTAAGAGCCTTCTATTGTACCTGCGTCCAGGGCCGCCCAACACTTTTGCTTTGACTTTATCGACAGTAATTTGGCCGACACTTCGTTCGAGCACTTGTCCATCTTGAGCATTTGAAGAATGTGTGCTCAGCATCGCCTTCGTCTGCATCTCCATACATGCTCTTCGTATCTTCGACTTTTCTCATTCTATATAAGTACTTTTGGAAGTACCCATGCTCAGAGAGCATATGAGTAACGTAGTAGTTAGCCTCGCTAAAGTTTCTAGTGCTCCATACCTTAACGTCAGTGATCGGTCTTGCTGTCCATGTGCCTCGGTGTTCACTTTATCAGCGCTCTTGCCAAAGTCTGAACGTTTCCTCGCTGATTTCTTGGATGATATTTCCATAGTCTTCTTCTTTGCAGCGCCAATAGTTCGATGGGGATCGCTCCGGCAATCACCTAAGCGGCTAGTCCTGACACGGTTCGATAAGCGGGATTCGGGTGTCGATAGGAAAAACCTTCTGGGTCTAAGCTTCTTTGTCCACACGCATTACATGAACCAGGCAGTGGAGCCTTTGGGCTTTCATTTGCTGCACTATGGTCATATCTATGTAAAGCTCGAATATTTCATCACTAAATGGCCTTCAATAGCCATTAACATCGCTTGTTCAAGTAAAACTTGAGGCATTCCTCTACGTTGATTCGGCAACAGACACTCACCAATTCACTCAATCGACGCTTTTTTCTTTAATTCCAAAGTTGCAGGAAACTGTCATCAGCTTTTGCAATATGAGGATATCTAGTTCCTACGTTGCAGTTCAGGAAAATTGAATGATCGATGGTTTCGGTAGCCAAAAATGTGCTCGCCGTAAGGAACGCATCAGCATGTACATATATCCATAGAAACTACCCTTCAGATGACAAACTTATAAGTCGCCCCACAGAGATGAAATACGATCGGATTGAAAAACCCACTCATCCCCCTGTTGTTGTTGTTGTGGTAACGACAAAAACACTCCCCGAAGGTTTTATCAGACCTTGGGCGGATTTGAGCCCGGTATGCTTCGGTACTCCCTTGCGGTACTGCTCGACTGTCTTGGTAGCGATTTATGACCAGTGAAACCTTCTATGCCAGTCACCCTTCCTTCCGTAAGGAAGGGTAAGATGGGTACTGAGAGGTGAGAGGCATCATATCCGTAGATGTACCATCGAGTTGCCTACCGGTTGCCGGTATGCCTACCTCGGGCATATTCTAAGCCCCTAACCATCAGGGGGTTCACTCATCCCCCTCGCATTTTAGTACTAATCAATATTTTATTCACTGCTATACATTTAAATACTGTTGGCATGGCAACCTTGGTTGTTGCAACGAAAAACTGGAAAGCGTAACAGTTACGCTCTGTTATTGTGGCTATGAGAAATTGTTGTCGCTATAATCCGCATAACAACGCCCGCCCCTCCTGTTAAACCAACTGCCAGCTTCGGTTCGATTCGTAGCGTTTTATTAAAGCGTTCGCAGCTGGTCATTTTTTGCTGTGCCGGCTAATTTTTTTTGTTGGTATTCGACATTATTGCTGTTGTCGGTGCAGCACAGGTGAGTGTAAGTAATCGGAGCAGCTTGAGCGGAAATGCAGCAGCATTTCATAGCATCCAGCATTCATTCATATTTCTTGTGGCAAATATTTGCTGGCTGCACCGGCTGCAATCGCATTTCATGGCTAATAAGGAAGCGTTTATTTAATTTATGCGCGCTAAATATTTTTGTTATTATACATCTTTGCAACGACAAGATATTGGTCTGCATAGGCAGTAGCGCGGCTTGATTGGGCAGCAGTGGGCTGATCATAAAATTTTAATTGCTCTCTCATACCTCGCGTGGAGAGAATTTCTTATTCCAATAGCAAAATCATTGGAATTCAATTAAGTTTTTTATTGTTGGTTGAGTTATCAGTGGGATGGAAAAGATAATAAACTGAATTAGAGTTATTGCTTCGAAAATGAGAAGCCTGAAAAGTGAGACAAGTTGAGATGTAGTTTTATTGGCTTGATTCTTTGGTGGTCGGTTTTTTTAGAAGTCTATTGCGTTGAATTCATGATCCTATGGTTACTTTTCATGTTGGACTCATGCAGGGCAAGTAAGACTTTACCTCGTCAATCACCACACAAACACTTAATTCATAAATTCTAGAGGAATAACTTCCCTGGCAGCACGGAAATCCTAAGGTTAATAAAGCCACAGGCAATAAAGCCATATGACCTTATTTTTCAATATGTTATTAATCAATATTGGATTATTTCCACTAATATTTAATGTGAAATAGAGCCATAGAAATTTGAGAAATAAAGCCATAAATCACATCGCACACTAAATCAGAAAAAGTCACATGTTCATTTTTATTAATTTGAAATTAAGTAAAACAAGGGCCGCAGTCGAAAATTTGAAATAAAAAAAACGCTCGATTTTTAGTTCCAAACTTAAGTTTTTTGTTATGATAAGAATTATAAATATATAGTCCTATTAATTTGACATTTATTAAAATAAAAATCATGCGATTTTTAATTCAAAATTTTCATTTTATATTTTGATATGAATTTAAAATATGCGAGAAATAAATTTTTCCTCTTTGACGTTTGTACTTTGTGCATGAATTTCTCAAAAAAGAGAGAATTGCCTATCGCGCAAAAAATCGCACGATTTTTAATTCCAAATTTTCATTTTTTATTGTGATATTAATTTAAAATATTTAGTCCCATTAATTTGCCGCGTTTTAGGAAAATGCTGTTTGGTTTAAGTGATGTCATTGAGATGTCAATTAAACATCACACGTCATATTACCGAGTATATAGTTTCCATGCTTCCTAGCAGAGTCTATGTATCTCTTCTTCTTCCTCCTCTTTTTCATCTCTTTCTTCCCAATTAATCTTATTTCCCTCTTCCTTTTCTTCTGTCTCTTCTCTATAAACTTCTTATTTCTCTGCCTATCGCTATTCGCCTATGTTATCCCATAACTCTTAAATTTGCCCTCTCAACCTCTTCTTCCCTTTTTTTTATCCCTTCATCCCATAGTATTATTTTCCTTTTCCTTCACTTTGCTACTTCCCGATAATCTTCGTATGCATCTATGTTATCTTCAACCTCTTAAATTTCCCCTTTTTTTGGTCTCTACCTCATCTTCTTCTTGTTCTTTTTTTCTACCTCATATTTTTTCTTTCTTTCCATTCTACTCTTCAATTTCTTCATATACTACCACCAACAACTTATCACATCACTTTTCAAATTTACCGAGAATACTTAATAACACATTCACTTATCAACGAAAATCGCAAATATTTGCTAACATCAGAATCCTTGCTGTCCTTTTTCAAGCTCGGGTTAGAGCTCCTGTGGCCAAAGGAACAAGTACCTATTTCAATTTATGCATCCGAATTAACATAATACTGCATAGTTCACATTGCACTACAGCGAATTCCTTAATGCGGAAGTCTACCTGTTTCTTCCGTTTTCCAACAACCGAAGAAAAATCTCTAAAAATGTCTGACTAGCACACCGGAATACTTACTCATGCTCGATGTGCTACAAACTGCCGTGCTTGTGGTTATAACCATGACTCCATTGGTATTTATGTCTTTAAATGTGGCAATTGGTCGCAGCGACGTAAGCGAAGAAACTCATTTGTCGTCATTATTGTCCTCTTTTGATTTCTAAAAGCAGTAGAGTTTCAGAGACAGTAATCCCAAACTATAGTTCTGGCGATATATTTACTGTTTGAATGTTAAAAAACAGTTATAGAAATCAAAAAGTTTAGCTAAATCTTAATATATTATACCCGGATGCGGGCTGTAAGAAAAATCCAAATCCTTTTTTCACTTGACCTTGCGAAGGCAACGCGAACCCAAATTCCTTTGCTGTTCTTGTGGATTTCGATGGAAACTTCTTTTGGACAGAAGAGGCTTCATTCATTATGATAACTTTTTCCTCATTGAGTTAGGCGTTAATAATCTTTTGGTATACATATTCCGTCTGTACTTAGTAGCTTAATATAGTTGAAGCGGCTGCCGCAGAGACAAACTTAGACCAGTGTCAAAAGGCCCGTTTTGGTAACACGGAAAGGCACTATTTCTCTTCGTCATCGAACCATTTTAAAAGCTTCATGAAGGCCATTTTATTCCGGGCAGTGCCAGATGGTGTATTTCACTGTTTCTACCTCTTCGTCATTCATCATTGAAACTCCCACATCACACCTTTATCTGCGTGCTTCCCAATAGGGACATTTCCAATGGAAATTTCTACCAATTCCACGAAGTAAACATGATATGATCTTTTGAGATCCAATTTGTGGCAGTTTTGCTTAGATATTCGAAACCTTGGCGTTTGTAGCAATAGCTCGAACGAGACTGGGTTTATACATAAGCCTTCTTTGTCAGGAATAACCTGCTTGGTCATACCCTGCCTATCAAGTTTATCTGCCACACAAATTCCCCCAATTTTCGTGTATGCCAGAATCCATGCGCGGTTCTACGATTTTATTTGGCCATCTCTTGAGAGTTGAATAAGTAAGAGTCAAGGAATTTGATGGCTAATAATAAGGGTTTCTATGGCGATAGCGTTTTTCCCCTATCCAAACTGATGCTTCCATGATTATTGAAACTTCAGAATAGAAGGCACAACAACGATCGGGTGGTCTGAAATCAAGTTTCGACTCGATTGAAAAGATCCGCCCTCCCAGAATACCGTTTAATTTTGAAATGCTGCCTTCAGCAGGTAATATCCGTCCAACTTGAACCCATCAGCTCTACTGAGAAAATTTACCTTGAAACTAGTATCCGCAAATGTTGTGCGATAATGCCCTGTAGCTTTCGTGCTCGAACTGGACGATTCCCTTAGACGCAGGGCTGACATTGCCGCTCCTCGGTGCTTGGAAAGGTCTAAGGGAAGCAAGTTGGGAGTAAACTGAGGAGCTTCATTTGATGTTGATCTCTAAAGGCTAGAGTATTTTCAATGTAAGTGTCAGTTTCCACCTGCAACTTCCAGGTTTTGCTTAGCGAAAATTCAGCTATCTTGTAATGAATAAAACACAAGATGGGAGGGGTAATTTGTTAGTGTCAATTCAGAGCCCACTTAAGTTGTAATATGTGGGTCATTTAGTCTTCCAATCATATTGTGCTTAAGAGTCTATGCACGCTTCCAACAAAATTGTTTATCATCGTGCTTTCTTCTACTGCTCACCCATCGCAAATTGTTGGTTTATCGACTTCATGCTTTTGTTGTTGTTTTAACAGTACTTCTTTACCTCTGGTTAATTGATATGTCCATTCCTGGAAACAGAGTTAAAAGGGTCATACAGCCCCTGGTAAAGTCTGAAACACGTATCTTTTACTTATTTTCTAGTTATCCTGCGAGCAGTAAAAGGGTGATCACTTGACTTATGGAGATATTTGTATATCTCTTTCGTCTCAATACCTTTTGCCTGTAGACACGCATATGTGAACGAAGTAGCTTATATGAAGTTGGGTATATAAATGCCTATGTTGTTATGTAGATGAGTAACTAAGTATAATTTTACATGGAACACGTGTGCCGCTTGGATGGATGTCGTCCCATTGAGCCCACAAAAAGATGCCTTCAACAAGAAAGCGAGAATGCTAAATAGCACACGGCTGAGCTCAAGATTGGTGTTGGGGCTGTAACTGCTGAGTTTGACGACGTGTGGGTAGCTAGACAGCCATCTTACGGTAGCTGCTGCAGTCAACCCGAACAGCCGTTGGAGTACTCGTATTGTATTGTTGACATAAGCGAACTAAATAAAATAAAATATTAACAAGAATGCAGCTGACGAATCAAGTAAGGCGCGGTATGTCGTCAAAGCGTCGTCATTGCATTGGTCGGACGTGCAATTCGAGTATAATTCCAACATTACAACAAAAATGTGCTGCTTCTTACTCAACGCAAGTGACAGTGGCAACTGATTTTATTACAAACGCTGTTGTTGTTTTTATTATTGCATACTCTTAATCCGCTCAGCTGCACATTTTTGCTCAACGCTGCTGCTGCGGAAGAAATATCCAAATGAAATGCAGCTGAGCTAAATCAAAAAGGAAAATCAAGAGACAAACAAAGCAAAAAACACACCGAAAGCATTTTATCACATAGCCAAGAAGCAGAAACGCTGAAGGAGGTCACCAACATGCTCGTAACATAGAAGCGATTGCAGCTGAGGCAAAAGGCAGAAAACAGAAAACAGCAAACAAAAAAGTTGACTGAAGAAGCCACCAAGAATGCGCTACCGCTTCATTGCGCTACTTGGCACACCTGAAAGGAAATGCGTATCACTCATTCAGTCGTTTAGTTGGGGTGCTTGTTGTGTTGTAATTGTTTGCCAACGTCACACGGTCGGCAAGTAGTAATAAGAAAGACAGAAAGAAGATTACAAATAAATAAACAACAAAAAGATATATAACAAATTAAGTGTGGAGATTTTAAGCGGCACTGTGGATCAAAACCTGAGATTTTATAATAATTACTTTGCAACCTTTGGGAAGAGTATTCCGTGAGTTGAAAGGCTACTAACATCCATTTACTGTATTTAGAAGATTTTCGGTAAGACACTCCTGCTGAGAACTCTGCGAACAATATTCACCAGAAATAGAGGTGGGTTTTTCGAGCAGCTTACCCTAAGTTAAGCCAAATGTGAGCATTATTTTTGTAGTAGCAGTATTTCAAAACAAGTCAGGTCATTTTGCCATTTTAGCATGCACTGAGTTTGTCGAGTGGTAGTAAATTAGATAAAGTTCAACATGGCTCAGGAAAAGGGAAAGCGCTGTTGGTTAAAATAATTTAGAGAAGACTTTGGAGAGTTTTTGTCATGCGAGAGTTCGTCGCATACTGAACTTCAGCCATTGGACTTCTGTGTATATAAATCCTTCAAAAAGATTTTCAGACATGTGATGATTCACAGGAGGAGTATATTCATGGCTTCGCATGATAGGAAAGATGGCCACATTGGGTATGGGGTTCTAGAAACCAGGCATTAAGAACAAACCCGCCTACCTGTGATACCATATCATGAAAATCAATCGAGCTTCCTGATTGACTATATAGCCATAACCAAATCGAACCTGATTAGAATAAAGAATTATTTGAAGCAAGCCGTGAGCTATGAATTTTTCGACCAACATCCACTTGGAAAGATATGATATTGTTTAATGATAAGGAGTGTTTGAAGTCTCTACTCAAAGTTGACTACTGATATCTTACAGTTAATGTAACTCAGAAGCTGATTCACCTTAAAGACAGTTCTGGAGGATCAAAGAGGTTAAGAATCCTATCTTACAGTCAAGTCTACATGCTGGAAAAGCTGAGCGAAGTTCTCTTACAATAGCAAAATCAACGAGTTTTATATTCGCCGATACTTAACGAGTATTAAAAACCTTGGTTTACCACTGAAATTTAAAAAGAACGCGACTGTTTGTGACGTTCAGACCTTGGCCTGTGACTCATTCTGAGTGAGAGAGTAAAGGTGTTAATTAATATCACTCAGTTATTGAAAACTATACTCCTTGCAATGGATAGGTCGTCATCGAAATCTGTAAACCGTGAGTTGGTAGGTCTTACCATCATCTATACGAGTATATATAAAATTCAAGTTATGTATGTATCTATAGATCGACTTGCGTCCTAAACCTATAAACCGATCGTAACCAAATTTGAAACACGAACTGGATACCTTACCGGGATGGTCATGGGCTAAAAAATATTTTGATATATATAGGGGGCATGGCACCTTCCATACAAATGGAATTTTTAACAGTCCGTATTTCTGGAAGTATTTACGTTAGACTACTGAAATTTGGTAAGGGGTTATATGACATTAATCCCTACCACCTCCAAGAAAGCAGGGAAAAACGAAAAAAGGGGCGTGGCACCTCCCATACAACTGGAATTTTTTATAGTCCATATCTCTGGAAGTATTTAGGCTAGACCAATGAAATTTGGGAAGGGGTTACATGAGGTTAATCCCTAACACCTCCAAGAAAACTGGGAAAAACGAAAGAGGGGGCGTGGCTGAAATTTTTCATAGTCCGTATCTCTGGAAGTATTTACGTTACACCACTGAAATTTGGTAAGGGTTTATATGAGGTTAATCCCTATCACCTGCAAAAAAACTGGGGATAACAAAAACGGGGGCGTGGCACCTCCCATACAGCTGACATTTTTTTTATAGAAATGTGGGGTGAAACCGACGGGTATAAGCTAGTTTAAAATATAACTATCCAGATATATGGTTTAATTTCTTTCAAGAAAAGGGAATGCGCAATGGTTTAAAGTTGACGGAGTACAATGACAAAGTAACAAACAGGATGCGCTTCAAATACACTTTAAGCTTACACTAAGCTTTGATGTAGAATTCTCTTTAGATACTTATTTCACAGAGTCAAGTAGTATCGTCTAAGCTCATACAGCAAAAGGTCCTTAACGGTTGAGTTTTCATACACACAGCCAGAATATTTAAAACAAACTTAACTAGGGGGAAAAAGAAGAGCACATCCCTCTTTTCGGCAGCGCTTACGTGGGCAACAAATTACAAGTTTTCCGAAAAAAGTTTGAGAAATTGTTTGTAAGTATGAGAAAAATAAGAGGTAAACCCACCAATTAGTATGCCGTAATGATCAGGGCGATGAGCGGAGTCGATTTAGCCACGTCCGTTTGTCCGTCTGTCGTTCTGTATAAACGCAAACTAGTCCTTTAGTTTTAGAGGTATCTCCATGAAATTTGGTATAGGGCCGCCATTTTGTAATATATTAATAATTTGTCGGAACCAACAAGATCGGACCAATACAACGGATAGCTCCCATACCATCAATTGTTCCGATAAACGGGGTTTGGGCTATGTATCTTCAAATTAACGGGGTAACACCGTCAAATTTTGAACAGTTTGTACTAATTGTAAATCAAGATCGGAGACTGAAAGCCGTGATGCGTATTCATGAAAGGTATAAAGCCTTCGACATGGCGCTTTCCTTACTTGCTTTTATTCTAAGTAAATTTTACCATTTCTTTATATACAAATTTCTTCAGAGATCACTCCAGCGCTCTATAAAATATAATTTTGTTGGAACTCTCCAAAATACGACCCTTCTGTCATTGTCTGTGGCCAGAGTTATTCTTCGCAAAACCATTATTCATAAAATGTGGTTTTTTTTGTTCTTTGTCAACCTTCGAGTAGTGTTTTTGTAGCTAAAAACAACAACAGCTATGCTTTGTTTTATGTGAAAATTATTGTTCTTATTTTTTTTAAATTTATATTTTCGATCAAAAAAATTTTGAGACAACCGCCATAGCTTTTCTTATGGATCCATTTCGGAATTACTAGACTTCTTCCTCAGATAAATTCTGTCACGCTTTGCTAACGCTGGTTTCTGTCAGCTTAAATCATATTTCTTTTAGTTTTAGCATGGTATTATGCAAGCATTGTTGTTTTTGGATCCACTTTTGACACTCCGACTGTGCTTTTTGGGTTTGTTCATTTTGTCTGCCAACAATTCAATTGAATTCTTGTTTTTTATAAATAAAATAAAAGCAATAATTTCTCTATAAAGAAGAAGTATTATTCTTGGCTTTGGGTTCATTTATGGTCATGGATACTGTAAAAAGTAACTGTTAATAAACAAATTAATTAATTAACATAAAATCATATAACATCTAGTATATCTATATATTCTTAAAGACCATCTCTCACACTGTACTTATCCAGCAACCCTCGCTTAATGATATTTCATACTGAGTAAAAATCAAAATTTTTGTTTCACTGCATTATTTGCCACATTTTCACCAAATTAGCCCACTGTGCATGAAGAATTTTTCATTTTGACTGAAAATTCTTTTTTCTTTTTTGACAAAAATCAGCACAGAAAAGATTATTTGAAAAAATCAAGACGAAAAAACACAGCAAAGATGCGCCGAAAAAATTCCACGAAATCAGTGCAAATGACCAAAAACTTCCTGCAACACATCATACCCACAATTCACATAATCATGCATACATACACACATGCATCCAAACAAGTACAGAGCATCTACCTGGCTGACAGCTTCAGTTGCCATTAAATTTGTGTTCGCCTTGCTAAGTGGTTTTACGTGGCGGCAGCGGTTTTAAGACAATTTCGAGCCATTTCACCTTTTGAGTTGGCTGATTTAGCTATTGTTGTTGTTGTTATTGCCTAGTGAACCTTTTTTACAATCACAAGACAATGCATATTTCATTTATTGTTTCGCTATTACTTAGTTACGAACATAACTATTTATACCGGTGTAACATTGGCGGTCGTTTGGACAATATTTTTTTATGGAATTTTTCTCAATGACTTGGCTCCCACACATGCGCGCACACACACATACATACGATTTATATGTTATATGTAGTAAAAAAAAGAATAACAACAACTATCACATGTAACAGCTATGCGAGGCTAGCAATTGTATGTCCGTTCAAAAACAACTGCAAATATGCAACATCAATAGCAATAAAAGCAACAACAACATAAACAAAAACAACAACAACTACCAAATCAAGGAAGTGCAACATAAAGGAATTTCTATTGTTTTCATTTCGCATTTTTTTTAATACTTTTCTTTAGCGAAATTTGTTGCACATTGCTTCAGCGCTTTGACATTGTTGTTGCATGCACATATCGTATTGTTGGTGTTGTTGTTGTTGTTATTCTTTAACATATTTCTTTTCTTTTTGTATGCTATAATAATGCAGTTGTAAGGCCCGTATTCATGTTTTGCCACACACAAAAGTGTCCATTGTTTTGCGTAGAGTGTTGCACTCAATATGAAGTTGGTACAGTTGTTTGCCACAGAGTGTTGCGGGTGCGGCCAATTGAAGTGGAATTCCTTTTTAGGTGGCGTCGATACTCAATGATATCATAAGATTAATGTGGGAATATTTTTTGTTAAGGATGTTCCAATTTATATGCCATTTATGTCCTTATTTTGGGTTTCTTTTAGTGTTTTATGAGAATATGTTTGTTGCTTAGAAATTAATTAGTTTGCGTTCTCAGTGGCAGGAGGTGCAATCTGTTCCAAAACAAAGCCATAACGAGTGTTGGGTAAATGGCTTAAAAACTTTAATTTAGATAGATAGATATTTTGAAAAATATAGGGTTCCATCGAGTGAGCAACTGGTGCGATGAGTAATGTAACGCGAATGACTACAGGTTTCAAAGCCGGTGCAAATTCTAACAGCAACAAAACTAGAGTTGTGAATAAATAATCGATTTTGAATTTAATCTGTTATTTTTAACTTTGGATTTTTTTTGAATCGAATGTATCATACTAATCTAAACTTCTGGTCTCGATTTTTGGCAAATGTTAGGCAAAGCTAAGCTCAAACTTCAAGTAAAAACTTATTCAATTTACTGCCACTATTTTGTATTATTTGTATTGCAATAAAATATATAAGAGTATTGAAAATTTGTATGTGAATAAATCGAATAATAATTGGAAATGATACAGTGGTTATATTTTATACTCATTATCTTAAATTAATTTCAATCCATATAATTCTTCATAATATATACTACTTATAAAGGGTGTTTTTTTTACAGGTTTGTTTTTCGAATAGAGATAAAACTGGCATTTTGTGGTCAAATCTGGCAACTCTAATGTCATTTATGTTCAGTTTGGTTTGCCATTTCATCATGAACAGGTTGACAAAAGAACAACGCTTGCAAATTGTGCAAATTTATTTCGAAAATAATGGTTCAGTTCGCGAAGTTTACCGTGAGCTCCGTCCATTTTATGGTCGACATAATCGTCCATCAGAGCAATTAATTCGGTTAACCATGGATCGTTTTCGCACTACGTTTACTCTATGTGATAATACGCATCCGCAGAGACGTCGAACAGTGCGCACCGAAGAAACAATTGCCGCTGTAGAGCAAAGTGTTGAAGAGGACCCGAATGAATCGATTCGCCACCGTGCACAGCAATTGGAGCTTTGTCCATCAACTTTATGGAAGATTTTGCGCAAAGATCTTGGCTTGCGACCTTACAAGATCCAGCTTGTGCAAGAATTAAAGCCGCGAGACCATGCAATGCGTCGTGATTTTGGTGTATGGGCCGAAAATGAGATTGATTTCGATGCTGATTTTCATCGCAAAATTTTGTTCAGTGATGAGGCTCATTTTTGGTTGAATGGCTACGTCAACAAGCAAAATTGCCGCATTTGGAGTGAAGAGAATCCACATAAGACCCTTGAAACGCCATTACATCCACAAAAACTGACTGTTTGGTGTGCTCTATGGGCTGGTGGAGTCATTGGGCCATACTTCTTGCGCAATAATGCTGGAGAGGCAGCTACCGTTAATGGAGACCGGTATAGAGCCATGATAACCGACTATTTTGTTCCCGAATTGGATGGCATGAATGTGGATGAGTTGTGGTTCCAACAAGACGGCGCTACATGCCACACAGCGCACGTCACAATCGATTTATTGAAGGAAACATTCGATGAGCGCATAATTTCGCGGAATGGACCTGTCAATTGGCCACCAAGGTCGTGTGATTTGACACCATTGGATTATTTTCTTTGGGGATATGTGAAGTCGCTCGTCTACACCAACAAACCAGAAACGTTAGGGGAATTGGAAGCCAACATTCGTGGCGTTATTGCCGACATACGGCCCCATATGCTCGAAAAAGTGGTTGAAAATTGGACCTGTAGAATTGGCTTTATTCGAGCCAGCCGCGGCGGCCACATGCCCGAAATCATATTTAAACATTAATGGCACAAAATTATCCTTCCAATAAAGCCAAATTGATGGACCTTAAAACGATTTTCTTGTGTTTTATTTCAATTCGAAGTTCTATACCCCTAAAAAAACACCCTTTACATCGAACAGACATTTCTCGTATAAAAAATCGATTTAGGAACAACAATCTATTTTTTTCTTCAACAATCGATGACTTGAGGTCACATCCCTGTTAACCATTAACCGACATAGAGAGAGTACTTAATTAAGTAAAAAGGGAACTATTTTCGTTGCTGAATAACGAGGAAATTGATGAACTCTATTACGCTAAGCTGTGGATCCTACAATTAACCATGGGACTATGACGGGGGTGCCAATTACGGCATTCCCGTCGAAAAGTTTAAATACGGAGCTGAAAATTTGCATAAAAATGGAAAACAAAAACTAATTTGATTCTTATAAAATATGAGGTTTGACGCATACACTGCAATATTAGAAATAATGTGCGCTCTGTCAAATATCAATAAGAAAGGCGATCTCGCATACCGCTCCTGTTAACCCGGATATCTGCTAATATCGCAGAAAATTTACAACATATTTTGGGATATACTGAAACCCATTGTCTTCAATCGATTGGGACCTACCATAAAGGCTGCAGATCTGGTAAATGTACTATCGTTCACGATACAAACGGAGAAGATGGAGGAAATAATTTGAAAGCTGAAAATTGAGAATTACACTTGCCAAGTCTCCCACAATACATATGCTGATGTATGGTTAAGAATCTCATGGACAGTGTCGAAAGAAGGTGAAATGGCTGCACGATTTATGGACCTTTCCGTTATGCCACCGGCAATTCTGGAAGGAAATTTAACTTTACCAGAGTAGGTATCCGAATTTTGAAGCTTCCACTGATCTGCAAAAGAACCTGTGGGGGATGATTTGACCTCCTTTAGTGTCTCCACTTTGAATATGCTGCGAATGGATAAGGCTGTTTCGGGCCAAAAATTATTCCTATCGACACCCGTCTTTGGCAGGAAAGGATTAAGAAACAACGTGTGGATAATATCTTGAGACGCTCTTTATATGATTTTGTTGCTTATTCGCTGCAATCCACAATAGTACTAGGCAATAAGGGGTGATATACAAAGCTGGCGATTGCAGTGACGAGTTTGCCTTTCAGCTGAAATATCTTGAAAACCAAAGCAACACTAATGTCGGATTAAGATTTATATACATACTTAAGTATTCATGTGTTAATCGTATATACATAGGCGTTTTTTTTGGTAAGCACTTAGCGACATATGAATGAAATAACAATCTTGATTTTTTCACAAATGATTTCTTTTAAAAATTTTAGATTAATAATTTTATCAGCTTGCTTAATTTTTGTGGTTTTGAAATAAAAATTTTGTTTGGGCAACCGAAAAAAATTGTATCTACCATCTAAGTCACTAATAAAAAAAATGCGCATTTATGTGCTCAAATAAGCCATTTTCCATTAGAGATCCCTCTGCCGAAAATTGGACTAGCTCAGAACTATCCCTGAGCTAAACTGTTTGATGGCACCACCAGTTCTAGATTAGTACCCAAGCAACGCTTTGAATTGTCCACTTTCACCTGGCAATGTCATTGGCGGTGGCAATTGTCGCCAGGGCATTACTTTGCAACTCGTTCTTAACCGGTTTTTATTCCGACAGTTCTAAGATTGTTTGGCTCTGGCTGGTTCTCAAACTGTGTCATTTCTATACGTTTTGGTTGTGATTATCGATATCCGATATTTCAAACTATCCCTAAACTATCACTTTTGTAACCGGCACAGGATGATTCATAAAGTGTGTAATCAATTTCGAACTCGTCTTTGTATTGAACTCCATAAGCGCTTTCAAATGACCATATCCTTTTTTATTTCTACTATTCGGTATAATGAGTACTCGCTCAAGTATCCATATTCTTATTCGCTTTCACATTCGTATTGCTATAGCTCCTTAACATTTATGAGCTCACGTTACAAAGACTGTAAGAAAATTAATTTTTGTCAATAATTTTTAATTTTTATTATACACGAATTTTCGATATTTGGGGTGTGAATCAATTGTAACCTATATATTATCACTTCTTTGATCAGACATATTGAAACTTTTAAGCCCTTCAGAAAATATTAAAAAAAATGCATCAAGAAAGGGGCGTTGAAAGCGTTAATCGACAGAAAATTGACTCCAATTCAACACCTGGCTGGCATAATATTTCAAGATTTCAATCCATGAAACCGTTATCAGCATGTAAGTAAGTACGTAATCGGCTCAAAACGCCTTTCAATATTAAACTATTACGAATATGAGGCAATACTATAAACAGAATATCAATGCGCAAAGTTAAAAGTGAAAGAGATCTAAAAAATTTGATGCAAAGAACATGCATACTTCAGTTAATTTGTATTTGCATTAGGGATGAGGCGGATATTGTACCGATACGCAACTGCTGAACGGAACTACCGATTATACGATTGTATTGAACATAAGTTAACTTTTAGTATTTGTGCTGCCAAAAATAAAAATAGCTAAATGTAATAAATTTTACACAGATCTATATTATATTAAAGATACAATTTTTGTTAGAGCAAAGTAGCTGATCCACTTGTTCGATTCCCTTAATATAATATATTCTTGCCAGAATAGAAGATAGGGTTATTCATAAGGGGTAATTTTGATATGAAGTTTGTTTAATTAACCCTGTCAACACTGACGGGACACATGTGTCCCATTGAGTGCTTTTGTGTTGTGCTTACTATTGGGACATATGTGTCCCACAGTTTATTACGGGTGGAATAATGGTTTCCCAGGACATTTTCTCAATTCCTAGAAATAATTGTTTTGAATATGCATGCAGGCACATTACTTGGACCACTAGTAATGACTTTTCATTATTTAACATTTTGTAGCCTTAAAAAAAATCCGTATTGAAAGGGTTAAAGTATTAAATTTATTAAGAATGCCACTAAATTCTTCAAAGTTTGCTAATGAACTGTTTATGCTATATAATCTTCTCTCTTTTTGTGCTCAACAAAGACGCCTCTCCTGAGATGAAAAGAAAAAAACATGAGCAAGATGACTTGACCTCCCTTGGTGTTTTCGATTGGTTCTGGTTATCACTAGAACAAAAATGGAAAAGATGATGAGCTTAAGCCCTAAAATTTAAAAATATATAAAAATAAAATTGAAAAATTACGAGAAACTAACGAATTTGGCGGTTGTAGATGATGCAATCAGCACTATAAATACAATTTTTTTTTTACTTTTTGTTTCTCATTTGAAAAAAAAAGGTGAATTAAAATAAAATAATTAATTAAACATGGTCGATTAATAAAACTAAAAATGGTAATTGACACAGGGTAACCTTTCGAAACATCTAAAATTTCTTGATAGCAACAACTAATTTTCTTTTTACAATGGACACCCTGTTGCGGCTCATTTAAGCTAAATCCTTTAGTTGTAATCCCATACGATTCAGTAATAGTCAGAAGTTACAGGAAAATACTCCCGTTTTCAGTTCTCTGACCAGTGAGAGTAAATATGGTTATTTCTCAGTCAAAGTTGGCAAATCAGCTGTTGTGCATTTGACAAAAAAAGTATGAAAACTTAATTGAGAATTTAAATTGGGAAAAAAATTGCAGGCGTTTAAAAATGTCCAGTGAAAAATTTTTTTCATATTGCGCGTCTATTTTTTTGTTTCGTTCTATTTTGATATGATTTAATTTTCCGCTTTTTGTTGGGATTGAGAGAAGTAACATTTTGTACTAGAAGTCATGGCATAGCTATACAGGTAATATAATACAACAGCTGACCGCGGTGCTGTAACCTATTTTACTATGCCATGCTAGAAGTCAATCCCGTACTTTTGAGTAATACTCTCTTTCAGGTTTTTTTTGTTTGACAGTTTTAATAGTTTTCGACTGAAAATTTGGTGGTCAGATCTAATGTGGTTTTTGCGAATAAAATAGTTAACACAGGGTGACCACTCAACGCATTTAAAATTTTCATACGAGTACCCTGTTCCGGCTCCATTTTAGCTTAAATCTTTGATTAATATGACTTATATTGAAAAGAATTTTAAATGCATTTTAAACTTAGTTTAGATTTTAATTAAAAGGAATTATTATTATGTTAGTATTATTAAACTAAGCTTGAAGTTAGCAATTAACTAACACGTAAATATACCATTAATATCTTGAAACGGTTTTCCGATATTAACTCTTCTTCCAATTTCTGCCAGATATAGAAATTGAGATTCTGACTCCGGTTGCAGTAAGCTCACCTTTCTCACATCCCTAATTTACATGTGTTCGGAAGAAACATACATACTTCAAAAATCCAACCAACCAACCAACTTCAAAAATACACCGAACTAACGTTCTCGACATACAAAACGACCGACGGAAGCATATTGATCTCGCTGGTGGCTAGCGTGTGTAGAATTCGTAAATATTGAAAAATTGCACACTAAATGAAGCGAACTCAATTAATAATAAGCATGAAATTGAATTTTGAGTTTTGTGCTTGCGACAGGACGATGTTGCCCAAAAAATAAAAACAAAGAAAAATTTACGAATTTTATCAGCAAAAAAAAAATATTCACGAATTTGCGAAGAATACAAATTTGAAAGGAAAGAAAAATGTCGAAATGCCAAAATGTGTAAAATTAAAATTTTTTCAAAATGCAAGACAGGCACTAAAGCGCTGAAGAGCATAAATTAAGAAGAAGAATGTCGGCTTATCTGTATGCCTGAGTTTGTATGCATGTTTGTATGTTTTCGTCCAAATACTTCCCTGCGTTTCAATGCATGCAGATATGCCTGGCGAGTGTGCAGCATTGCAGGTGTGGCCATTAAAATCGCAATCTGAAATTCAAATCGAGAAATCATAAAATTACCAAAAACAAAAAAATCAACTGCAAACCAAACGCGCCAAAGGAGTAAAAGTCACAAAGTGAAGACTGCTCTACTGCAACGGCTAAGATGCCACATAACAATTGCAAGAACTTTTGGGAAGTCACTTTTTGCATTCTAGTGATTTTGTATACCCAGTAGTGCTAGAAAACAAGGTGATGTTGCTTTTTATAAATTTCGTAAACATGAAGTTTGTAAGTATGAGCAGAAGAAGAAGAGATAGACCAATCAATAAGTATAGAGAAAAGATCAGGACATGTCGATTTATTAATCATTTGTCGAAACATACAATCGTTTTTTTTCCGAAAAACGGGGGTTTGGCGGATGTGTATAGTATAGTCGTCTACCCGAATGAATCCGGTAGGCGCCAGTACTAGCAACTTCTCTTTGGATTCTAACGTTTGAACGTTCGGATTGTAGATTTTAGTCTCACACTGGTATTTCGATAATCATGGGAAGGGACCATTGAAATAGCACAAATGTACTGTCCGAGCTCCTTAAAAAGAAGGCTACCTCTACCCGACCAGTTCTTGCCCACGCGAATACAAGGGCTGACATTACAGTACTACAAGAAATGTGATAGACGGGTTTGATAATGAACACGGTCAGGGTTCTTGAAGGCGACTCTAGTGGCTGAGAATCTGTACTGCCGAGTACTTTCGTTCACGCCTGTGGATGAGCCCTTATGATAAGCATAAATTGATAGATTGCTCATCACTCATTTCCAACCATCCGTCTAAAAAAGGAAAAAATGATGACAAAGTTCAAAAAGGCATACGATCTGGATACTCAGCCTCCACGAGGAAGAAGCTCTTTGCTTTACCGCAGCCTCGAATATGGGCAATTATAGGACGAGATTTCATCTTAAAAATAGCCACCAACTAAACAGTAAATAACCCAGCGGGCTAGAGACTTAGGGAATCAAGCAAAATGTTCCCATGACAGTCGGGCTTGTAGCAGAAAGTGCTATTACCGAAGCGTAACGGACCCATATCCGGCAAAAGGACTCTCGACACTGGTAACACTCCTTTCAACTTTCTTCTACTTGGTATGCTAAAAAGGCAGTGTAGTGCCGCGTTGGAACATAGATAAGATTAGAAAAGTAGAAAAATGCGATTAACTTGAGATCTTCCTCTTATATAAATATATGAGAGCTTAGCTTTCTGGTGGGTATACAGAGCTCGGAACCACGCGAACTTAGACTTCTTTTGCCCTCGCATTTGCTGTGCTTGCTTCTCCTTTATCTCCTACATTACTGGTATTACATACCTTCTCAGGCTTCGGGCACTAAATTCCGATTCAACTTGATTCACAACTCAACTCAAATTCAATACGATTGAAAAGGGCTCAACAAGGCTGCGGGCGCTCGGGTGGGCAGAATACCAGCGCATTGTGGGCGCTGTGCAGTATAGCGAAGTCAACGACTGTGGCCATGCCCTTATCGTTGGCAACAATCTTACCTATAGCCTGGTGGGAGCACTCTACTGACAGCAACAGTGCTGGGTGCAGCTGAGCAAACGTCGAAACAGAAAGCACAAACAAATTTGTTAAGGTCCTTTACGCCTGCGCGCCTGCAATATGAAGGTACCAACAGCATATCCGTTGTGTTGCAATTGAGTGTAAGTGTGTGCGTGTGTGCGCTGTTTTTTTTACTTATTAAGAACCTCAATGAAAATAGAAAAAAAAAACATTTCATGTTGCACGTGCACTTTTCGATTGTAGTTCTTGTTGTTGTTGTTGTATCATCTGCACTTTCAACTACCTCCGTTCGCCTGTCTGATTGTTTGCTCTTATTAAATTGTTGTTGCTATTGCTGCGTTGATTGTGGCATGCATACCTTTGTGCATCACCGAGAATTGTAGGTATGTATGTTCCGCTCTTTGTCTCCCCAATTCTTGTTTATATGTATTTTAGCACAGTAAATGGGCGCCGTCGCAGCCTCAATTCTTAATTTTTTATTGGTTTTTATTCAAAAAGAAATGCTGAGACGTTGCTTGTATTAGTGTTTTGAGGTTTGGAAAAAACTTCACAGCATAACTCTACTGTATTCTTGGAATCTTACAAATCAAAGACACAATGAAATTTTTCAAAAAAAACTTCACGTTCACATTTTTTTAATCTCTTACATTTACTTTGCTTAAGCCTTCGCTACTTCGTCCCGTTCGTAGTTCAATCCGCCTTTGTCATTTGTGTGGGCAGAAAATAAGCGTGTGGTTTCCGATTATCATACCTTATAAAAAAAATGGAAGTGCTGGAACATTAAAGTTTGTGAATGATCTCGTTGAATACTTTATTACTTACATCCAAGCACGTGTTCCCTCTGTGCAAGAAGTCGCGCTGAGGAGTATCGCAAAGAAAGTAATTGAAGTTCTAATACGCCTCACGGTTTTAAGTGTCCGATACTTACTTCCAATTAGTACAAACTCTGCAGAATTCTTAATTTAAAGATACATAGCCCAAAACCCATTTATCGAAACTATCGATTATATGGGAGCTGTAAGTTATGTTTGTCCGATCTATCTAAAAAGTACCAAACCTGCAAAATTTTACGTTCATTGCTTTTTAATTGCAACAGTTATAAGCCAAAACCCGTTTATCGGAACAATCGATTGTATGGGAGCTATGCGTTGTATTGGTCCGATCTTGCTGGTTCCGACAAATGATTAATGCTTTTTGGTCCCATACCAAATTTTCTCCAGATATCTCTAAAACTGAGGGACTAGTTTGCCCTGATCATTTCGGTATACTTATTGGTGGGTCTATCTCTTCTTCTTCTTATACTTAAAAACATCGGGCCAAAGTTATAATCAATTTCATGTTCATGAAAGGTATAAAAATAAAATAAATTAAAACAAAATAAAATTAAACTAAATCAAATTAAATAAAACAAAGTAACATAACATGACATATCATAACATAACATAACATAACATAACATAACACAATATAACATCACATAAAATACCATAACAAAATAAATTGAAGCTAAAGAAATAAAAATAAAATAAAACAAAATAAAACAAAATAAAATAAATATGATAAAATAAAATAATTTAAAATAAAGTATAGTAAAATATAATAAAGTAAAATAAAATTAAAAAAAACAACAAAATAAAATAAAATAAAATAAAATAAATTAAATTAAAATAAAACAAAATAAAATAAAACAGAATAGAATAAAATAAAACAGAATAAAATAAAATAGAAAAAAATAAAATAAAATAAGATAAAAAACAAATAAAATAGAATTAAATAAAATAAAACAAATAAATTAAATTAAATAAAACAAAAAAAATGTAAATAAGAAAAATAAAATAAGTAAATTAAAACCATGTAAAATAAAATAAAATTAAATTAAATTAAGTAAAATAATATAACATAATATACCATAACATAACATAATATATAATAACATAACATAACACAATATAACATAACATAAAATAACATAACTAAATAAATTGGCATTAAAAAAAATATAATAAAATAAATATAATAAAATAAAATAAAATACAATAAATTAAATTTAAAAAACGCGTGCTGGAAGTGTGGGAACTCTGGCCACAAATCCTCATCCTGCACTAAAAAGGCAAAATGCTACCTTTGCACCACGGGAAACCTCGATCATCTTCCCGGGTCTGGAGCATGTAGCACGTTTAGAGAAGCACTTGCTTCGGCGAAAGCCAAACTGTCGCCCCAATGACCAGCGTGATTCAAGGAAATCTGAATCGATGCAGGTTAGCTGATGAACTGCTAGACCAACTGGTGCTTGATCACCAAATAAACTATGCAATCATCAGCGAACCTTACAAGGCCAGAGACAGCTGGTACATTGACGAATCTGGCGCTGCTGCTATCTGGATAGTGGACGCCAATACCAATGTTACTAATCGTGCTGCCGGGCATGGCTACGTCCGTGTAACTGTAGCGCGAACAACTCTTGTTAGCTGCTACCTTTCACCAAATGACCCCATTCAGAGGTTCAAAGAAAAGCTGGAGCTATTAGAAGACGACCTACGGGACCAAACGGGCAACCTGGTCATCGCTGGAGACTTCAACGCTAGAGCAATAGAATGGGGCATGCCTCAAACTAATACCAGGGGAAAACTAATTCTGGAAATGGCAGCCCGACTCGGTGTGGTCGTACTGAATACGGGC
The DNA here is from genome assembly GCA_949987695.1 of Merzomyia westermanni. Taxonomy (NCBI): domain Eukaryota; kingdom Metazoa; phylum Arthropoda; class Insecta; order Diptera; family Tephritidae; genus Merzomyia; species Merzomyia westermanni. The sequence goes on along the minus strand of OX465291.1, from coordinate 33,307,127 downwards.
ACGACCCCAACATACAGGCGCCCGGGCTTTGGGTACTCGATCCCTGACATAACGCTCGTCTCGGAGAGACTCTTTCCAAACGCGGTTGGGTGGAGAGTGATGGAGGACCTTACTGGCAGCGACCACAACTACATCAGCTTCCAACTCGACCATCCTGGTCAGAGACCGGCAGCGAACGCATCATACAAAACCCGTAGATGGGATGCAGCTAAAGTTGACGCCACCAGGTTCACCGGAACAGTGCTGGCGAAAGCCAGACGGATAACCGACGGCACCAATACGCCACATGCGGCGGTTGAAGAAACCATGCAATGCATGCGCCATGCTTGCAACGTCTCTATGCCACGAATAGGAACGTGGCGAGGCAAGAAGCAGGTATATTGGTGGAATAGCGAAATCGCGGAACTCCGGAAAACATGTCACAGAATGCGAAGACTGGCGACGCGCTCACGTGGCAGATCCGAGGCTCTTGAAAGGGCGGAGGCGTACAAGGGGGCGAAAAAGGCTCTCGGCGCCGCCATAAAAGCAAGCAAACTAAGATGCTGGAAAGAGCTCTGTAAGGAAGTGGATCAAGACCCCTGGGGACAAGGGTACAAAATAGTTATGAAGAAACTTCGACCACCAAATCAGACGATGGACGAAGATGACATGAAGAACATCGTGGAAGCGCTATTCCTCACGCAACTTACTAGAGAAGAGGAACATGCAGCACGAGATGACCGCAACGTGGTACCTTTCAATGAAGAAGAGCTAGAAAGAGCCCTGCGTAGCATGAGGGCTGGTAAAGCCCCAGGACCCGATGGAATACCTGCGGAGGCAATCAGATTAACTGCTAATAGTTGTCCAGAGCTCTTGTTACACATGTATAACAAATGTCTAGAAGCAGGTGTCTTCCCCGCCAGATGGAAGACAGCACGGCTCGTCCTCATACCGAAAGGCAAAGGGGACCCAAGCTCTCCATCATCCTTTCGCCCACTATGTATGCTCGACACAGCGGGAAAAATGATGGAGAGCCTTATAAAGCAACGTCTAACAGCAGCCATAGAAGACGAGGGTGGACTCTCCCACCGGCAACATGGCTTTCGGAGAGGGCACTCCACAATAGACGCCATAACAGAAGTCGTAGAGGCAGTCCGGAAGGCCGAGACGGCAAGCTATCAAGCAAGGCCGGTGGTACTATTGGTGACGTTAGATGTTAAAAACGCTTTTAACTCTGCCAGGTGGGAAGACATGCTTGATGCATTAGAACGCTCCTTTAAGGTCCCGATATACTTGTTAGATATATTGAGGGACTACTTAAGAGACCGTTGGCTAATCTATGAAACGACGCAAGGCCAAAGAAAGGTGAAGCTAACAGGCGGGGCAGCACAAGGGTCGGTGCTCGGCCCTGATCTTTGGAATGCTACCTATGACAGTCTCCTTCGAATGCAGATGCCAGAAAGCACTTTTCTAGTTGCTTTTGCAGACGACGTGGCTGCGGTGATAACAGCACGAAACTGCGACCTGGCACAGCTTAAACTGAACCAAGTGATGCGCAGTGTAGACGAGTGGATGAATAATCACGGCCTCCAACTGGCTACAGCCAAGACAGAGATCGTGATACTAACGAAAAGAAGGATTCCCACAATCACCAACATGAATGTTGGGGATCAACAGATAGAGACGCGCCGCTCTACGAAATATCTAGGGGTGAAATTGGACAACAAGCTGACCTTCTCGGAGCATCTAAGAAGCTCCTGCGAGAAGGCTGTGAAGACCATCGCAAGTCTGAGTCGGCTAATGGCAAATACAGGTGGACCAAAGCCATGCATAAGAAAGCTGCTGGCGTCCGCCTCAGATTCTATACTGTTGTACGGTGCAGAAGTCTGGGCGGACGCAATGAAATTTGGGAAGTATCGGGCCGCTATTACCGCAGTCCAACGTAGAGGGGCCCTGAGAATCGCCTCAGCATACCGCACGGTCTCCGCAGATGCTGTTCTGGTCATCGCGGGGACTATACCGATATATCTCCTCGCTGAGGAAAGAAAAATGACTTACGACACTCGTGCAGAGGTACGTAGAGACGTTGCTGCAACGCAGGCGCGTGGTGATTCGATCCGGCGGTGGCAACTACAATGGAGCAGCAGTGCTGCTGGAAGGTGGACCAGGGTATTAATCCCCGAACTAGAACCATGGCTGAACCGACCTCATGGAGAAGTCGACTTCTACCTGACCCAGTTCTTAACCGGACACGGTTATTTCCGTGAATATCTCCATAGAATGGGCAAAGTTCAAACCCCGAACTGCACCTACTGCGGAGCCATAGACGACGTACGCCACACCTTCTTCGAATGCGAGCAATTTGCAGAAGAAAGAAGGCGGGTGGAAGAGACAATTGGCGAACTTTCCCCGGGCAGTGTCATTCGCAAGATGACCTGCGAAAACGTTAGATGGGACATAGTCAGACGATACGCGAGGAATGTCCTCCTTGCGAAACGGGAAGACGGTTGTCTAGCCAGTTAGCGTGAGAGTAGCCATAGAGCTCACGTAACGCGCTTCCTTACCTGAAGTAATGCTAAGCGCGGTCCCAGGTAAGGAAGAATGCGCGGGCCGTGGGAGGTTAGGTTTTAGTGCGGTATACTTCAAGAAAAGAAGGAGTCCCACACTCGGAGAGTTCCGCTGCTAGAGAATCTAGTAACGAGGGCTCAAACCCGGTTAGTGCATAAAGCATTTCCTCCTCCCACGAACACAAAAAAAAAAAAAAAAAAAAAAAAAAAAATTTAAAAAAATTGAAATAATAGTAAAATTAAAAAAAAATTATCTTTTCGTAGAAGCTACAAAGGAAAAGAACAAGGAATTAATTAATTGATGTATATTAGAACGATTTTCCGCCATCCCTTGTCAAATTTGGCTTGGAGACAAACCGGTTTTGGCGATGTGCCATTTTCAATGCCATTTTTATACTCACCGTGTACTAGTACACAGGGTATTATAGTTTTGGTCATATAACGGTGGTTTGTAACGGTACAAAATAATAGAGATAGATATGAAGTTCCATATATTTTTTAACTTTGACTCTTAATAACTTCAGAACCGTTTCCGCTAAAACAACGAAATTTAGTAGGAGGGATAATATTGTTGTGATGAATGCACCCATGGAAAATAAGCGAAATCGCTTTTCGGCCATGCCTTTCTTTTCATAACAGTTATATGGAAATGAGGTAGAAACATTGAACTGCCCATATCTAATTAACTAATATAATAATATAATTTGGTACTTACATCAGTTTTCTTATTCTTCATATTATTTTTGAAAAGTTTTGAAAAGTGGGCATGGCGCCGCCCACTTATGAGTCAAGCAAATTTCAATTTCGACTGTTAATAACTTCAGAACGGTGTAAGATAGAATTACCAAACTTTATACGAGGTATACTATTGACATGTAGAGTACACCCACGGAAAATAAGCAAAATCGGTTGACGACCAAGCTTACTTTTCGACCAAAGTTTTCTAAAAGACAGGTAGGAAACCGGAACATGCCATATCTCCTTCATAAATGCAAAGAAAATGCTAGATTTTCGTAGTTACAATGACCTGATGATCTTATTAATGGTTTTTTTTTAATTTTGGAAAATGGGCGTGGTACCGCCCACATATAAATGAAAACAAATGTCTAATTTCAGCTGTTATTAACTTCAGAACCGTGTAATGAAATTACGAAACATGATACGAAGTATACTATCTATCATATATAACCTATGCTGGAACCAGTGAATCCCAGAATCTACTGTGAAAATTTCTTAAAGTTCAGTTGAGTATCTTGGGCGCCAGACACACAGACACATATTCATTTTTATTCATAAGATTGCCCACATGGTAGTGGAAAAAGTTTAAAACCCATATAGGTCATAACTCCACAACAATTTACCAATTTACCACGACCACTTTTACATACATGGGTATTTAATGTTCGTTCCACCCGCACTTAGACTGTCTTACTTGTTTTTCAATTGTTTTGTTATTATTTTTAATACATAAATGTAAGTAAATTTTTTATCTACAAAAAGGTAGATAACTCTAATAAGGCATATATTTTTTCCTTTACTATTTTAAAACATAATCGCTATAGAAAAACTTTTTTGGTAACTAAAAAGTTAGTAAGAAAGGGTTAAAAGCGAATTTAGCTTCAACCGGGTGCTATATTTAGAATAGAGCTTAAAAGTTTAGTAAAGAGAGAAAAACGCTGGGTACGTATTGTGTCATGCCACATTTCTACATTTACTGGCAAATCGCATGTAACACGATCATTAAAAGTTTGTAGAACAAACTGTTGTCGGTCATTTAAAACAAATTACTATCAACCATAAAACGGCGATAACGCGACACCGACAAACTGACAAACCTTAAAAAGTACTCAACACACAAACTTGTCTTTGAAGAGAGACCAACAAATAAACAGAACAATTGCACGCCCAATTTATGCAATTGAATTTCTGCCACATTTAGAATAATGTCGTTTGCCAAATGACGGAATTGCCGCCAGCTGTTTGCTACTAAGGCTTTTCAACTGACATCAGAGCGCGCAAGTTAACAAAAATCTATTATAAACATACGAACATGAATTGGACATGGAATGAAGCTTAGAAGAAATGTACTGCGACCGCAGCGGCTACTTCACTAAAATAATATCATGGCAAGATCAATGAATCAATTAACAAAACGAATGAGACCCGCCTGCCGATCGCAGATAGTCCAAATGATATTTAGTGAATTACTGGGATGAGGATATAGTGCGGTCAGTTAGATAAAGTATGCGTTGTTGTTTGCTTGGAATGTGGCACTCTTGTCGGGTCGTGTGAGCAACACATTGTCGCTTAGAATTGGACACTCAGCTTGCAACGCCCAACTAAATAGCGAAGTACTAGCCAACTTAGTTAGGCAAACGCTTATGTATGTATGAGTATGTAAATTCTATTGGGCATTAGGGTGGTTAGCTAAGTGATGTGTCAGGCCTTCTTGTATTACAGTTGGCAAAGGTTTAATATGACAATTCGTGATGTACTTATTTGGGCTGCAGTAACTTATAGGACTCAACAACTATAACTAAGACGAAATGGCTATTATCGCATAGGTGAGTAAAAAGTTTCAAAACTAGCTTACATGCCTATTACTCATTTTAAGGATGCCTTACTCCGTTGTAAGAAAACTATAGACTCACCAAGTAGTTCCCTATTTCGCATTAAAACGTCTCGATAACCAAAACATCGATATCAATTTAATAAATTCAAATTATTTTCAAGCGGGATTCGATTATTAAAAATGCAAAAATGTACATTGCTGGGGGGCCTGAGCTCGAGTACAAATTAGCTCACCGTATTGCCCTCTTCATTGCAGGAGGGGAAGTGGGATTGTTGTGAAAGCTAAGGCATGTTTTTACTGTTGTTGTAGTAATATCAAAAACACTCCATGCAGGTTTAGGCAGTGTTACGGATAAGGACAGTCCTTTGGCGTAATCAAACCGGTACTGGTACTAGCCTTGAACCTTCGGGTTTAGTTTTGTTCTGTGAATTTTCCGAAAGTGTGGGTAGTTAATGTATATTGGAAGGATTTTCTGTCATCCCTTGTCAAATTGGATTTTGTGACAAGCCGATTGCGGCATCAAGCTATCTTCAGCGCTTGTTTCGGATGGTGGATTTAGTCGCCTCTTTCGAGACCGTTATATTCTAAGCTCCCTAAATCGCTGGGGCGTTATGCCCCAGAATTGCTTAGCTCTTTTTAAGATAGCTCATAATGTAGCCCAGTACTGTAAGATTTTGTATGGATGTTTTCATGAAACAGATCTAGTAATTTTTCAGCTTCAACAGATTTCTTCCCCCAGGTCTATGAATACCAGCATTGGGATATTCAATGTCTAAACCATATCGTTATGGAAGTATCGGGTAGAAAATATCGGTTTCAAGTGGTAAAAGTATCAATATCGTATAAAATAAAAAAGTTAGCGGCATGGTATCTTTTATAAACGCTGAAACAGTGTCCCGGAATGGTTTCCAACTGTTATTATCCTACGTAAGCTTAAGCTCAAAGACACGACCCTACATGTGTACCATCCGTTGTCGAAATCTGATGCACGAACTAGCTTATGGCAAATTGTTTTCCTGTAATTAAGAAAGCTCTTAATCGACTAGATATTATCAATGCTAGCTCAATGGTCTCCTGAATATCCAAAAAAAATTTTTTATCCTCTTACCTGTACTATCCGCAGACAGTAATGTCTTACGAACCTTCCGGATGTCGAATCTCGATTTTAAAGAAGTTCGGTAAATACGTGAGTCACTTATATATATACTTAGCTGAGAGCGCTATAATGATTTCCACTCCTATTCCGCAGGCTATTTCAGTTTCATGCGTTAAAACTAAAATATTGATTCTCTGAGCAAAAACACTATCTATCCAAACCTTTCTAGTAAGAAAGAGTATACCATCGGTAAATACCTTCCTGGAAGTCGAGCTATGTCTTCACAGAACGTCAGTAAAAAGAGCACGAACACATTAAATTTCCCTTAGTTTCAACTTATTGGTATTTTGTTTAAGCAACCAAGACATTCAAATATTTAGCTCTTCCTCTTTGCCGACCACTGATCAAATCCCCTGACAGACAGATTAGACAGGGTTATACTGAAATAACAGCCCTTGGCCGGGTAAAAAGACCCGGGTCCTTCCGGTACATAGAACCCTCCTCGCAGTTACCTAACGCATACCACTATCGTAGACCCGAATAAGGTGAAAAGAAGTTCAATTCAACCTTACTTAACTCGGTACACCCTAGTGTAACTTTACAGCTTTTTTTTTAGTTCCACAATTTTCTAGTTTTTCTTTGCAAATAACAAATTTTATTGCCGCTACTGAATTGTGCAACACAGCAAACGTATGTAGCTGCCACGGTGTGCCACCACATCGTTTGCAACGCGTCACTGTGGTCTTGCCTGTAGCAGTCAGTCCGATCACTTAAGTCCGCTTGGCGTTCTGAAGGTGTGGGATGGTATTTATCAAAGTCAGTTTAGTTTCGTGAATCGTTTTTGTAGGAATATTGTTTTTACTATAATTTTGTTGTTGTAATTTATATAGCTAATTTGCGTAAATGCACATATGTAAATATGCAGATTTGATAGTATTTATTGACCAACGCCAAACAAAGAACACCCGCGGTACCAATTTTGTTGGTGTTAACAAAATAGGAAACAATTACGATCGAATATTTTTCATTATTATTTCTTTCGAGCGATTTGCATTAAATTTGCACTTAATCGAAATGCAATTCTCCAAGCGAAATGCGCGCAGCCGCACAACGTTGGCTCGGTACAAGTAGTGTGGCTAACCGCTGGCCACAAGAAATATGCAAAATATATAATTTGTTTGCTATCAATCATTTTTTAGCCTAAGACTGGTTGTGGTGGTCCATATAAGCGCGTTTCGTTTGTGGCGCCCAATCGCTGCTGCGTGGCGCTTAGCCGAAAATTCTTTGATTCTTAGCCGCGACTATTGCGCAGACGCCAGGCCATAGCGGCACAGCGTCGCATTAGTCAACGCCTTTAATTGTTCGCGTAAACAATTTAATTGTCAGTTGTAGCGCATTATATGCTAGGTACGAGTACATATTTGGCCCAAGAGGCCGCACGTCTCTCCCCAACTAGAGTTTTAGCGTCTTTACCAAGCTTTCAGTTGGACAGTTGCCGTTTTGTAAGTCGTTACTCTGTTACTATTTCGTTTTTTTTTTCTGCTCTTTCGCTAGCTACTGTCAGCTCATTTGTCCTGCTACCAGATTTGTTTAATGGTGTGCAAACAAAAATTGTAATTTCAATTAAAACTTGACACTCATTGTCTGACAAATTCTTATCGCACGTAGATCTTAAGTGCGCCAGCGCTGTCAAACCGCCATTCAGGCCCAACTAGCAGTTGCCGCTGGTACATAAATACTCTAGACAAACCTTCGTAAGAGTATATTGGACTTGAGTTATATGAGCAAAGCTCAAATGATTACGGTAAGCAGCCACAGTGGCTTATATAGGGTGTTTTTTTTAGGGGTGTAGAGCTTCGAATTGAAATAAAACACAAGAAAATCGTTTTAAGGTCCATCAATTTGGCTTTATTGGAAGGATAATTTTATGCCATTAATGTTTAAATATGATTTCGGGCATGTGGCCGCCGCGGCTGGCTCGAATAAAGCCAATTCTACAGGTCCAATTTTCAACCACTTTTTCGAGCATATGGGGCCGTATGTCGGCAATAACGCCACGAATGTTGGCTTCCAATTCCCCTAACGTTTCTGGTTTGTTGGTGTAGACGAGCGACTTCACATATCCCCAAAGAAAATAATCCAATGGTGTCAAATCACACGACCTTGGTGGCCAATTGACAGGTCCATTCCGCGAAATTATGCGCTCATCGAATGTTTCCTTCAATAAATCGATTGTGACGTGCGCTGTGTGGCATGTAGCGCCGTCTTGTTGGAACCACAACTCATCCACATTCATGCCATCCAATTCGGGAACAAAATAGTCGGTTATCATGGCTCTATACCGGTCTCCATTAACGGTAGCTGCCTCTCCAGCATTATTGCGGAAGAAGTATGGCCCAATGACTCCACCAGCCCATAGAGCACACCAAACAGTCAGTTTTTGTGGATGTAATGGCGTTTCAAGGGTCTCATGTGGATTCTCTTCACTCCAAATGCGGCAATTTTGCTTGTTGACGTAGCCATTCAACCAAAAATGAGCCTCATCACTGAACAAAATTTTGCGATGAAAATCAGGATCGAAATCAATCTCATTTTCGGCCCATACACCAAAATCACGACGCATTGCATGGTCTCGCGGCTTTAATTCTTGCACAAGCTGGATCTTGTAAGGTCGCAAGCCAAGATCTTTGCGCAAAATCTTCCAAAAAGTTGATGGACAAAGCTCCAATTGCTGTGCACGGTGGCGAATCGATTCATTCGGGTCCTCTTCAACACTTTGCTCTACAGCGGCAATTGTTTCTTCGGTGCGCACTGTTCGACGTCTCTGCGGATGCGTATTATCACATAGAGTAAACGTAGTGCGAAAACGATCCATGGTTAACCGAATTAATTGCTCTGATGGACGATTATGTCGACCATAAAATGGACGGAGCTCACGGTAAACTTCGCGAACTGAACCATTATTTTCGAAATAAATTTGCACGATTTGCAAGCGTTGTTCTTTTGTCAACCTGTTCATGATAAAATGGCAAACCAAACTGAACATAAATGACATTAGAGTTGCCAGATTTGACCACAAAATGCCAGTTTTAACTCTATTCGAAAAACAAACCTGTAAAAAAAACACCCTATATTAATGCCGCAGCGCGTTCAATACCCCACTCCTCTCACACTTATCACTATTGAATACCGTAAGTTTTGCTACTTACCTGTGTATTTACAGTGACTCACAACCTAAAGTGGTACAACTTCTACTAATTCAATTTATTCTTATCCGGCGTTGTGCAGACAGACGTGGTAATAAATTAAAATTGTATTTTATTCCCTTTTATCACTAATTCTGTTTTCCTATTCACTTGTATTTTGATCTTCCATGTTGTCTTTCCCTTAGAACAAAATTTTTTGTTTAAAAGCGGATGTGTCAAGGGCCCACTGACCATAAAAAGAGAGGACATTAGGGAGTAATAAGTGGTTGGTTGCTGCCCTCTAAGCACAAACGTTAGAATAGCAAAGGGTTTAATAATGAGTAGTATTATTGATAAATTTAATATTTTGATTAAAGATATTTGTTATTAACATTTCACTTTAAAAATACCTCTATGCCTTGAGTGACACGAGCATGTTATCTAGAAATTATAATAAGATAAATCAACGCAGTAGATTATCTGTTTTGTTCTAACGAAAATTTCAATTTAAAATATATTGTAACGGTAACTGTAACGGTGAAATACACTGTAGAATACTATCCGTTTTTTTAACGGATGTGAATCCACATAAGAACGAAGGCTCCTTGTCAGTTATCGGCACTTGACACCTTCTAGACGTCTAAGTTAGGTCCAATAAAGCGAGCCATTCGTTTCCTCTTCGTGAGAGGTGAAATCAAATTGAAGCACTAAGCAAACGGAAAGCTTCCCAATTATTCGAAAATCATCACTATTCACAAGTAAGTTGAAGCGTTTAGTGTGTTGGACCTTATATACTACAGCCAGCTTCTGGACAGCATACATCGTACAAAATGCCACTTGCTCTGAAGCTGTTAGAGGTGACGGGTAATATACGGGGGTTTGGGTCTCCACAAGCATGGACTATTGTGTTTCCCCATCGGGAAACAATTTTCTTCGATATGAAAATGAAGTTCATTTGAGATCAGAAAGCATGAAATGGGACCGAACAGGTTTATACTGATGTTTACAATCCCTTGCCAGATATGAATCCGGTACTCTCTGGTACAAGCACTTTGCGGCACCAATCCGAATGTCATGGTAGTAATTTCGTTGACCTCGAAATCGGGGTCGTTGTGGATTTTAGTCACCTCCTATGACAAGCATACTTACCTTGGGCATATTTAAACCCCTAATCCGTTGTTGTTGTTGATGTGGTAACGACAAAACACTCCCCGAAGGTTTTGGTGGCATAGTGCAACTTAAAAAAAATATGATGAAATTATATTATACTTGGGTTTCGCAACAGGCCGCTCCAAAAGCGGAAGCTTCAAATGAAAAGTGCTTTACCCCCTTTTACCGAGGTCAAGGGCTCAATTACCTCTTTAAGTAATTTTTAAGGCGGAGAAAAGTACCCAATAGGCTAACTTACTGTTATGGTGAAAGTTCTGGTTTTCTATTTTCTTTCCCACTTTGCTTTAAGATAGCTGTCCCATGACGTAGCGCTATGGAGAGCGTTCTTTCGCAGCAACTAAGCATTTCTCATCCTACCAGTTACTTTCCGGGCTCAAAGAGCGTTAGTGTGCGCCGAGTAAGAAATACATCAGATGTGTCTTGAGTGAGCAGCTTTTTGACTCTAGCGACTATATTTCTATTTTGTAGAAAATATGATTTCATGATTTTAACTGCGAGTCACTGTCCGGTATGATTTTATTTTGTACCGCTTTGGCGTTTTTATACATATTCAAATTCAGATAAAATTGTATTACATCAATGTACAGCTAATAATTAGTTGCTTACCGTTCATTCGCGCGCCCGCTCACAATAATTACCGCTATTGTATAATATTTTCATAAATTTATGACACTTGCAATTGTTTCGACTGTCGGCAGCTGCGCGTTGTCTGATTGCGATGGAGTTTTAATGAGGCCCAGCTTTTGTGTGTGATCAAATGTGATGCTGTGTACGTGTGCTAACTTGTTGTTAACGATCATTTCTATGTGGGTAGTGAAGAAAACTGTCAATAAAAATAATATTTAACTGAAACTGATATTTTTGAAGTTTTGTTTTTTTTAACAAATTAATAAGGTGTTTATATAATACTGTTGATAATTTTGGATTTTTTTTTTATTTGTTTCAGTATTTTTGATGTGAAGATTTATATGCTTTTACAACAATATTAAAAAAAAACAAAACTAATCAAGACAAATCTAAAGTAATCAAAACATCTTTTGCTTGATTATTTTTTGATTTTTTTTAAATTAATTGAAAAATAATCATTAAAAATTTAAAGTAATTGGTAATCAAGCTTTAAATGGCTTTTCCAGAAAATAATTAATCAAACTGGTAATCATTACGATTAGAAATCATTATTTAACAGTTCGTATAAAAAATAAGCAAAACTTTAGCTTGGAAGAAAATTTTTATGTATATTTTGACTTTTTCCGTTAACTCCTTCTCAAATTTGGCCGTGAAAACCAACGGTTTTGACGTTGCGTAATCTTCAGCGCAAAGACCCATTATTAACCATTATCATTAATGAATGCAAATACTGGTTATAATTAACCATTGTCATAAGATATATTTTTTTGGTTGCTATAACCAATATAAATGAGAATTTTTTTTTTGGTTAGGAACAACCATTACCAAGATTATTTATTTTTTTGGTCATTTGTGATCAGATGGAAAGGATTTTTTTGGTTAGTTGTGAGCTCTTTATAAATAGGTCTCTATAGCCCTTTATATACCTACATATTTTAAATGATAACTTTGTACCGAAAACGAATGTTTGCATTAAAAAAGAATTACAAGAATAAAATATATCTGATGTATACATAAAATTACCAAAAAAAAAAAAACTTTGATAATAGTTATTACTAACCAAAAATTTCTCATTGATATTGGTTATTGCGACCAAAAAAACAAATATTTCTTATGATGATGGTTAAAAATTCCCAAAATAAATAGCATAAAGGTCACTTTTGCGTAAACATTTTGCTCAACAAAAAAAAAACAATTATTTTCAGTGTAGTTTTTCGTTCGGATCTTTCTCTAGCTATTGCCTAGTATTAATACCTAGTTAGTAGGTACCGGAGTAGGTCATGCATTTATCGAGGTTTATTTTGATTTTTTTTTTTTTTTGAAAGGAAATTTATCACTTCGATAAAAAAATTGTATAACATTATTTTTTTTTATATTTCGCCAGTAGCGAATATTTAATTTTTTGTGTGTGAACAACTACTGAGTTCAGAGTACATATTTACATTGTATGTAAATTCGTGCTAAAAACAATAACGAACCAATAGTTTTATTATATTTAAAAAAAAACTTAATTGAAATGCGAACTAACTTACACAAAATAACTTCCTAGGAAAGCTAAGTCTAACTGTAAACACTTTGAATCGGGGAAAACGAGAGTGGTGATAAAGATCTCTACATATAATAAAATCGATCTCTATAAATTACAGATATTTAAGAAAAACTGATAGAAGGGATTATTATTAAGACAATTGAAGCCAAATCAACAGTTTTTCGAATTTTTGACTCTCTGCCTGTCTACCTTTTTTTTGTAGGAAAATTGCACATCAAAAATTGGAAAAGAAGATCGGCCATTATTATTAAATACTCGAACACCCGTGGCTTAACATTTATTTACTCTACGAAGTTTGCTTATGTAGCATCTCGTATAATAAACATAAAAAAAAATATTTTAAAACATCGGATTATCCCTTGTTATACAGAGCTGCCAAGTAGCACAAAATCGATCCGTCTAGAGAGCTAGTTTCGTATCAAGTAATTGTTGCTGCGATTTGCCACTTGCACAATTTTCGTATATGAGTCCTCTTCGTGGTTGAAAATGTGTAGTTACACCATAAGTATTTTTATTGGAAATATACTTTTGTCCATTCTCCACCAAAATACAACATTTTTGATATGAAAATATTCTTATTACTCCACTTGGAAACATATTGAGTTCCGACTTGAATTCAATGTATCCCAACTGAATTCCAACTTAAAATTTAACTTTTTTGTTAGGCATTTCACTAAGTACGAATACATAATGCTCAATAAAATATATTTATATTTATAATATTATATAAATACCAGCTTTTGTCACACATGTTTGATTTGCGTCCTTTTTAATGTTATGCCACCAATTTTGGCAATTTTTCGTGCGCTCACGTGTTTTCATTAATTTTTGATGTCAGATATGACAAAAATACGAGTGTAAAAATTGCAGGTACGCTCCCAAAATGAACTCCAATGGTTTTCAATCCTAAATCAAACTTTGGAAAAAGAAAAAAAAATGTTCTTCCTAAAGTGGAGAAACATGTTGGAAATCATTTTGAAAATTCACACATTTCACAAACATTGAAAAAAGTTGGATTTATATACATATATTGTATAGTATTAGGCTTTTAAAAATAAAAAAATTCATTACTTTTACCTAATATTGATAAAAACTGATTGGTAATTGTGTTATTTACCGAAATCACTTAAGGCTGCGCTGTCACCTGTGACATGCACAGCTGTTTCTGGACTACACATTAAAATATAGTCCGTGCTGAGGACTCAAACTATAGAAAAGATGTAATGATTTGTGTATACAGAGAAGTCCAACATATTGAGCACATAAAGAGTGTTTCATTTAGCGGTAATACAGGTTTTTCTTTTTCGTACTAATTTTTATATGTATATAGCAAACATTTCTAGTAAATTGTCTCTATAAAGTTAGGAGTTTTTGACTATAAAACTAACAAAAAAGAAAAGTGGGCTGCACTCAGACCTGTTAAATTTGATTAGTAATTAGTAATCTGATTTTTGTTGGAACGATTTTCCGTCATCCCTTGTCAAGTTTGGTTTTGTGACAAACCGGTTTCGGCGTTCTGCCATTTTCAATGCCTAGTTTCGTTCTGGTCTGTGTCTATCCGCTGCGTTGTTTTTATAGTCCGTGGGTGCTGTGGCAGGTAATGTCAATCTATGTGTTCGTGGTACGTAACGTTAATATGCGTGTTTGTGTGCGCGGTATTGATACGTCCGAATTGTTATCTGTCCCAAGGGTTGTTTTTGTAGGTATGTAGACACAACAAAATAAATCAATTAGTAATCAATTAATTAGACGCCTTTTTTAATTGGTAATGATTATTTTAATTGTTTTTCAAGAAAAGGCAATTATTAATTGATTACGACTAGAAAACATAAAAAAAAAAATTTTACCAAAAGTTGTTTTGATTACTTTTGATTATTTTTTTGATTTTTTTATTTTTGATTATTTTTGTGTTTTTCCGTATTGTTGTAGAAGCACATAAATATACACATCAAAAATACTCAAAAAAATCGAAAATAATTAAACAAATAATCAAAAGTAATCAAAACAACTTTTCTGATGAAATAAAAAAAAAACCAAAGAAATAAAAAAAATCTAAAAGATTCAAAAGTAATCAAAACCACTTCTTTTTTTTTAATAATCGTAAAAAATCATTATTGTTTTTGATTATTTTTTTAATTAATTTGAAAATAATCATTACAAATTTAAAGTAATTGGTTATTAATCATAAAATAAATTCTCAAGAAAATAATTAAACAAACCGATAATCATTGCGATTAGTAATCATTACGATTATTAATTATATAACAGGTCTGGAGGCACCACACCTAATTCTTAAAAGCTCGACAGAAAAATTAACTGAGAACTGCAAAGGCCATGCTTATTTAAAAATGTTCCAAATTTTCTACAATCCCTACTGATGTAAAATATCGAAAAAGACTTGTTTCTTAGACTGTGAGGCCAGAATCATGCTAAATTTCAACAATTTACTGAGATTTTTCTGAACTGGCACATATTTTCCTTATTTTCTGAAGGAGGCATAGAAAACTTTGGCTAAAAGCTATCAAAATGTGACACCCTAATATATAAACTTACATATATGTAATATAATTAGTTGTACGTGTTTAGGTAACCACCTGCAATTGGATTTATATTGAGTATTAAAAGCAATTTTTCAGTTAGCTTACAATGAAATTTCCGCTTCTCGTTAGCTAAAGCTTGAATTACCCAGTTTTGCTGTTGTTGGCACAATTTACTGATGCGCTTGTTATTGTATTCAAGCATTTTTAGATTGATTGCAATACTAATATTCCTGCACAATACAAAAATTAACTGTAGAAAAAAGTAGTAGTTGTGAGTGGGTTTTGCAAATCAAATTCAAAGCAAATTCAATAACAATGACGCACAACAAACGAAAAAATAAAGCACAGTCAGGCCAGACAGCCAATTAAACAGCTGAGTGCAATCACGGTGGCACAAAATAATAAAACTTAAGGAAAGCAAACAATGAAAATTTAACTACATGTTGAGCCGAGAATTATATACCCAGTAGTTAATTAGGAAATTTCACTTGTTTTGCGCAAATTCTTTACCAAAGCGAATATGACTCTCAGACACCAAGTAGAGACTTGCAGCTCCAAGAAATACCGCTGTGTGAAGCTAGATATCAAGCTCATTGCCTCGGACTTGCGTCCTCCATGAGATGACCTGCCAAAGACAGTGATTGGCTTTGATATCGAATATGAGAAAGCATGGATTACTATTAAAATAGTTTTTCAGGTGTCGAAAAAGTGAGGATTTTATTCAGCCATTACATAGATTTTCGTAAGTTTTGGGATCGAATACGTGACGTCATGCGTAACAATTAACATATCTCAAATTCTCCATGAGGGAATTTCGGAAAAAAATATTTACCATTTTCGAAATTTTCGGTGCCGAAAAGCGCAGTTTTATAGATGTTCATACATCAAATAGGCGAATTAAGACATTTCAGGGCATGTTTCACCTTTCGAAGAAATCGAAATGGAAAAAAGCGCATGTTTGATCATGATATCACCTTAAGTATCTCACATAGGTATGAAACTTTTATAATTAAGACCCTTTAGTATGCGAATATTCGAGAGCGAAAAAAAGGCTTGTTTATCTTCGAAATATCTGAAGTACTTCTGATAGACCCTTAATTCTTTTTTTGCGCTATAACGCTTCTGGGTATAGAAAATGCGAATCATAAACAAATTACGAACATCTAAAGCATATAAATATTTTATAGAGGATCAATGTACGCGAATAGCAAAAATGCCCGAGCATTAAAATAAGTTACAATATGCTCTCGATACAAAAGCGGATATGAACAACAATAGAAATCGACAGCATCAGTGGCAACAGCAGCAATTCCACTTTCAATCAGCTTTCAACACAATTGCCACCAAACCATGACTCGCTACAGTTGCCTAGTGTTGCAAGTCACAACAACGTTGCACATGCGCGCCACAATGCCGCTATCGAAAAACCACTTCCGACGCTGATCACATGATATTGTGCTTTGTGCGAGCGAACGTTCACATTGTTGATTGTTATTGGCGTATTGAGGTGCATTGCGACGCGTTGGGGAGGCGGAATGACAGAGACGTCATGCATTGCGCTAATCTTGCGCGCTCCTTGTCAGCATGCAATGAATGCATTCGATCAAATGTCAATTGAGCGCGAACAAAGGCGTGCAACAACAACACCAACAATAATAACTACAATAATAGCAACAAATACAAATTGTGCATTATCAGCGTGCTCCAACAGTGGCAACTCGGCGCCCAAATCAAGCTAATATGAGGGCGGCTGGCAAAGCTAATAAGGCGCAATAGCAAGCGGCAAACGAGCGCGCGAACTCGACGATGGATGAACGAATGTTTGATGTGTCGTCAATGGCGTTGGTGTTGTTATCTGAACTCGAATGCAGCTGCAACTGTGTGCTTGCGCTGGGTGGGTGTTCGCGGTGGCGCTACATAAAGTCAATGACATTGTGGTGTTGAGACAGCGCGCTTCAAATTGCAATTCGCTTGTGAAATCATACAACAACAAAAAGTGACGTTAGTTTATTGCGCGCAACAACAACTGCATTAGCTCATTTATATGAATGACTTTTGTATATATGTCGCAGCTGAAAGCGTTTGCGACTGTCAGCAACTGCATCGTGAGCGTTTTTTTTTTTGCTTGTCCAGTGAAATTTGAGATTTCAAGAATTTCGCAAAATGTCACGCGTTTACCTAAAAAAAAAAGAATTCCAAAAAAATGTGGCAATAAATAAACGAATGATGGATTGCTGTGAGCGGTGGGTGAATGCGCACAAAGCTGCCGCCAAAAAATTAGAAAAAGCAAAGAATTATTTAAGAAACGATTGCGAAATCAAAGGAAGACAAACTACCGCCTTTTCAGCTGGACAAACAAACCAATGGGCACACACATACTCGTACAATAAGAAAATGTGTGTCGCAAGCTTGTTCGCTCTTTGGTTTGTACAGGGTGCATTAAGAATACTTGGATTTGTCGGCTTCAAGAAATTGTGGTCGTGGGCTGGGTAAAGTTGAAGTAATAGGAAAGCAAAAAGGGTGCAAAGAAAAGACTTTGGAGTAAATTCAGCTGACTAATCACTATCTAAAAGACTGATCGAACAGGAACGATTCAAGGTTCTATCGAATCGGACTTGGAATTCCAGCCAGAATCCAAGAACGCTCCAGGTTGTCTACCTCATCCAGCATTCCTATTGTTGTGCAAAAGCTGTGGGATGTACCATTCTCTCCCATCCATTTAAAAACGGTAGTTGGAGGAACATAAACCTCTCCGCTATTCGAGGAGATCACATAATATTAGAAATTCGTCTATAAAATAATCCAAAATGAAAAAAATAATATTACTACTCATTATGACGTACGGAGCAGCACAGGGCTTTATTAACCTACAAATGCCCTAAGACGTGGGAACGCACCAGCTTATGGTACGCCCAAAAGTCTGACTGGGCTTACCTGGCATCCAGCAGGCAGAAGAAAAACTAGAGTTATACTCTTAATAAAGTCGGTTATAAAATAAAAAAAAAAGTTGGTTTTGAAACTACTCCAAAAAAGGCGTATAATTAAACTCCCTAGCTGAGCGCAAATCCAGCATGCGGCAGAGAAGCCGCAGTCATCCAAGCAGGTATCGTTACTAAATAGTCTAATAGCCAGCATCGTAGTACAAACAGAAAGCCAAATGAATCTGCTGATGGATACTAACGTTTCCTAAAATGCACAGGTAATGACGTTCAACTCGACTGGGAGTCTGTTTGTCGTTATAAACAAAAACAACAACAAAACTTAAGTGAGTTTAGTTCCTACGTTACTCTTATGCTCTCTGGGCTCGGGAACTTCCCTCAAAACTCACGTAGAATAGAAAAAGTTGAAGATTCGAGTTGCGTATATTGCGAAGCAGACTTAGACAATGCCGATTAAACCTTCTTGAAAAACCCAATGGACCCAGTAGGAAAAATGTTTCGTAGAACGCACACTGAGACCAAAAAAGCGGGACCTGAAACATTATAAGTTAGAATAATGCCCCAGCCGTTTACTGCTTTTAGTCTACTCAATATTCAGTTAGAATCGCAGACGCTTGGGTGTCTCTTCGATACTTGAGATATTTTTCGCTAACTCTATAAGCACAACTTACACCTTAAGCTGGTGAATGCACTTATTTTAGCTCAGTCACTACCTCTTGTGGAGCAGAAGCGCTATCTGGCTGCGAGACACTCTTTACTTTCTGGCAACTTTACTCAAGCATGTTTAATTTAAATTCCGGTAATTGCAATCTCCTTAGGATACGAGCCACCTTTTCCAACGTGCCTTAAAGCAACTCGAGTTCATAATGACTCGAACTTTACTATTCCAAAATCGTATATCTTAAGCAATTGTCTACTTGAAAAACTCTGCTAACTGTTTTTCGAAACCATTGGCATTTGTCGAATTGAAGCTGATTTAACTTTACAAATTTTAAAACTTTTTTTATACCTTTCATGAACATGAAATGGTATATTAACTTTGGTCCGATGTTTGTAACGTTTAGAAATATAAGAGATAGACCCACCATTAAGTATACCAAATTGATCAGGAAGATGAACTGAGTTGATACAGCCATGTCCGTCTGTCCGCCCGTCTGTCCGCCCGTCTGTCCGTCCGTCCGTCTGTTTGAACGCAAACTAGTCCCTCTATTTTTGAGATATCTCGATGAAATTTGGCACACGGATGTATTTTTGTATTATATTAGATATTTGTCGGATCCAGTATAATCGGGTCACTATAGTATACGAGTATATCTCCCATACAACCGATCGTTCATATAAGAGGATTATGGCCATTTATCCCTCATTTTGGAAGATTAAAACTTGAAACTTGGTGAGATATTTTCTTATGAATAGTAAAAGATTTCGTAAAAAAGTCAGCAAGATCGGAGCTATATATAGTATATATCCCATACAACCGATCGTCCAGATAAGAGGATTATAGCCATTTACCCCTTATTGGAAGATTAAAGAAAATTAAATGTACTGCTGACAAAGTTTTAGAGAACTTTAAACAATGCGTATTTAAGTTTGCACGTATTCATGAAAGGTATAAAGCCTTCGGCACAGCCGAAGACAGCGCCGTCCTTACTTGTTTTTCATTCAGTTCACCATGTTTTTGTGTCCCGTTCAATTTCGATACGAGAATAGCTTTATCCGATTTACGATATAAAATACCTAGCACACCCTGTATGCACATACTCCAGAGGATAGTGAGTAAGGTCGGCGCATGAAGTAATGTTGGTACATAGTTTGAACTGCCTGAACATAAATTTTGCGGCGTCAAAATCGAAACTCAAGGCACAGAGATTTCTTTCTTTCTACTTGACAGCTTTTGCATTTCTTTTTTTAATAAATAATTTTAGTAAATACATCATACATAAAGGTATAGTAGTCCGGGAGAGAGCTGCAATTTTGGTGACCAAGAGTAAAAAAGCTGAAACTGTCTGTCGAAGTGATTTCACTTTTTGAAAAGCAGAGCAAGTGTTGAAGAGGGCATAGATGGCCAGCGCTTGGGATTCCATTACTCTTCTGTCTGAGGAAGACACGTCTGCAAATAGAATGAAATGACTGAAAGAACCCACAACAATTTCAGCTTTGATATTATGCTCACCCAAAGATCTCCCCTTGCTCCCGGCTTATCCATCTTAAATTTGTAGTAAGGAATTTTACCTGCATTTCATTTGCTTTGTCCATTGTTGATTTTTTCATTTGTCTGTATACTTATAAGTATATTTGTATATATGTAAGTTGCATATTTTTTGTTAACCGCGAATTGTTTAAACAAAATTTATTGCATTGACATTTAAAAGACATTTGATTTAGAGTCTCTCCCCGTTGGGTTTGACAAAACGACAATGACAACAACAAAACGTTAACTGCAATCCAGCAACATAGAAACAACAACAGAATGTTGTCAACGACATAATCGCCTGTTGCACAAATCGCGGATGTGGTACCAATGTAATCGTTATGAGACACACATATACATACAAATATATATGGCAATTGGGTTGAAGCGAGCTTAGCCTGCGGCCCCAATTCGTATCATCAAACTTTGTTGCATCAATGCGGAAAAAACGGTTGTAATTTTATTTTTATTTTCCATTGACTTATTTGTCCATACTTGGCACACCTCGACACGCCCTCGTAGGTTAAATGCGCAAATTATTAACAACTAAAGGAAATATTTCAGTCGTTTATTATTATTTTGTGGAGTAATGACAGCCCTTAGCCGGATATAAATCAGAGCTACCCGACTGTTTTGGGAATGCCGTCGAAAGTCTCATCGTTCAATATTTTTCTATACCTCAAGCATAACTTTTCAGTCGAACGCTACAATAGCAATATAAACTGATGTCATAGTCGATCCCGATTCATATATCAGGACGTTGATGAGCGTGATACGTGTCTGATTACGTCTTAACTGCTTACTCAACATATTTCAAGGCAGAGCTTATTTGCAATTATGCTGAGTGAAGTGGCAAACCGTTAACTATCCGTTAGCATAGTGGATCTGATGGTACTTCCACATCTCCATTCATATGTTGTTCTTAATCGATTGAAATATTTCAGACTAACTTTGTTAATAATTCAGGACGCGCAGGAGGGGAAAATAGTTGTAACATATATATCAGTGATCTGCTTTTCCTGTGGCACCCCAGAGTACTATTTAGGGTTGCTTTTTGTCGGCATTTTCAAAGACCGAGCTATGATGTAGAGTGTAAGTTACGGTTTCCGAGACTTTCCTCTTTCAGAATTGCTATCCAACTCGCCGGACTGATAGAAACATATTTTTCAGTGAACCCTCAACTCTTCCTGTAATGTTAAAAATGTTTCCACGTACTTATGCAGCAACAGTTTTCGTCGTCTTCAACGGAGCGCAGAATCTTGCAACTCATTTGTAACCAAGTGTCTCAGAGATATCCACATTAAGCGGCACGTGCACCAGCATGTAAGGACTTTCAAATTAGTCGCAAAAACAGAAGTGTTTACAAACTTAAGTATTCCAGCTTGTTAGATGTACAAAAAAATCTTTGGAGCGCTGTTTCTAAAGTAACGAGATTGAATAAATCGAATCAATTTGCAACGATTCACCCAACTGAACTGGCGATGTGCACACCTTGTGCCGCAGATCAACAAAGATCAGTGCAGATGCAAATGAGAACCACAAAAAAAACAAACCAAAGACATCAAAATTGTGAGAAAACATATGACTATAACCCTAAAAATGTCTGACTGTTAACGAACTAGTCCGAAAAGGGTAAATTAGTGACAGCTGCAAATTTGACTATCTTAGAACTATTTCAGAGCTAAACCATTTGACGCAGTACTAGTTATAGCTTAAGCAATGCTTACAACTGTCCAATATTACCGTTCTTAACCGGCGCCTTTTCGAGCAGTTCTAAGATATCTAAGGTTAGGGGTAGTTCTGGTAATCGATATCAGATATTTCAAAGTGTATTTTAACTATTATTTTTGTAACCAGCACAGAACAAGATACGAAATGTTTAGCTAAAGACTGTCTTTTTTGTTAAATTTTTGTGGTAATGCATGAGGGCATGGTATACAAGTACTTGGCTCGGAGAGGTTACAGGTTTAAGCTCTGGTGCTAGAAACAGAATTTCAAGAGTTTAAGTTTTACTGGGATTTCTTAAACTATGAGCACTCCAGTATTCTTTAGAACTTAAAATTTCTGTTGGTACGGATTTGACCTTTTCGGGCTAGTTTGAGATGAGTTAGAAAATTCTAGTTGTAAGCCAGTATGTTTTCTGACACCAGTAATAAGTGCTTCTTGTCATAGCATTTGGTAGCATTATGTTTTAACATTTTAAAAAGTCTGGTATATTTATCATCGAAATCTGGATTAGGTATCTTTTGGGGGTATCTTCATGTAAAAATACAGGGTGGTTTTATAAAACAAAGGCATCAAGTATTCGTGAAGTTTGATGAGCAAAAATGTGTGTCCTGCACAAAAATTTAATTGAGTTATAAAATTTTTAATATTTTGTTTTACTACTACTTTTATTTTATTTTGTTTTGTTTTATTTCATTTCATTTTATTTTGTTTCCTTTATTTTATTTTATTTTATTTTATTTTATTACATTTCATTTCACTACTATGTTTTCGAAACAGTACTATATATAGCCTGTTGCTTTCAATTTTTCCTCTAATCAAAAATAATAATAATCAACTAAGCATTATTATCACCTGGTATTGAGCTCGTCAAACTTACAAAAATATGTAAAAATGAACAGACCATAAAACTAACAACAAAAATAAATTTTATTCTATTTCATTTCATTTCATTTGTTTTTATTTTATTTCATTTCATTTCATTTGATTTCATTTCATTTCATTTCATTTTATTTTATTTTATTTTATTTTATTTTATTTTATTTTATTTTATTTTATTATTTTATTTTCTTATTCTTTGTTATTTTCTTTTATTTTTTTTATTTTTTTATTTTATTTTATTTTATTTTATTTTATTTTAGTTTATTTTATTTTATTTTATTTCGTTTAATTTTATTTCATTTCATTTCATATTATTTTATGTCATTTTATTTCGTTTTATTTCATTTCATTTAATTTTATTTTACTAATATTTTTTATTTTATTTATATTTTTAAATTTTCTTTTATCTTATTTTGTTTTATTTTATTTATTTTAATTTTTTTTATTTAATTTTATTTATTTTGATAACTTTATTTTATTTTATCTTACTAACCACAAAGTAAACATGCAGTTTGGGTTTTTGCTGGCCTGTTTGCCGATTGAGAGCATTCATCGTGCTTATGCACGATTACCGAATAATAAATGCAAACAACAGCAAGCGGAACAATGTAAGGGCAATCAGTGCCGACAAAGCTCACTTACACACCCAAATAGGTAGAGCTTCACATATCAGCAAGCAGTCAAACAAGAATTTCTATACACGCATACTAACCCAAAGCTCACTTACAACTCAAAAAAGCAAAGAGCCAACATCAACAAGCACATAGTCAGGTACATGTTACATTTTGTTACTTGTAAGTTTGCTGGACTACTCTGTACCAAGAAAGTTCATACCGAGACCAAATATGTTTACACAAAACAAAAAACCGTTTGCTGACTAGTTAGGTTAAGCCTGCATACTAGTTAAGCCTTCATACTAGTTGCATTGATACTGCAGACAAAATTTAATACACAAAAAAATAAATCTTATTAAAAACACAAGTTGTGGTTTAAAATAAAAAATAAAAAATAAAACAAAATATCAAATGTAGAAAAAATTAAGAAACTCCCAGTTTCTTTAAGTTGAATGTGTCAGGCTGTAAGCGGGGTCACCCACGGCAAATACCACACACATAACTCGGTATAATGCGAAGTGTTGCACGAAATAGATCATTAGTGTGAAAAAATTTGCACGAAATATCGAATCACCGCGCATGTATCTATTTATTAGCCTTAGCCGCTGGGGTATCATGAACTGCATGTGTACCGATGTATGTAGCAACATGTGTGGGTCAAGTAAGGTAAGTAGTGCAAGTTACACAAATTATTAAGGCGGCTTATCCATGAGTCTGTAACTCTTGACCAATTGGACCTGTTACTAGCGGCATGTGGCAATTTGGGAACCTGAGCTTGCGCGCATGAAGTGTGTGAACTTTTCAATTAAAATTTGTTGAAGTCAATGTTGGTGAGCCCATTTAAAGCCTGCCTCACATCAAGCGGAGATTATATAAAGTCTGCTGCTGACTTCCTTTCATAGGATAGATCCTTCAAAGAAGAATGATGAGCTGCACTAAGGCAATGGTGAAGATGTTCCATTCTACATTGACGGCTTCATATTTGAAACATCCGCAAGTCATTTCTGGACGATAATAAAGTTGCATCACTCTAAATCGCAATCTTTATCGACAGTAAACTTAGCTCGAAACGAATTATTATCAAGAGTGATGATAACAGAATTTGTGTGGTATATCATAATCAGACTAATCATATCCCTGAAGTTCGTTAAAGGAGAGGTGGATAACACATACACCATCCTTCGTCTAAATGTCTAAAACCCCTTTGGAAACATACTAGAAGTGCAATTAACAAATATATAATGGGCCCACTGATATGATTGTGCGGTTAGTTTAAACCGACCAGTCGCTAAAGACCTCTGGAAACCACTGATAAGAACAGAGTTTTATGTAACTGTGTCCTCTTACCAAGCCCTAACTACAACTTTTCTAGGTGCGTGACTCATTTTTATTTTGAGATGCCACTCCTAATATCCGAACCCTTAACCTGGCGTTATCCGGCCACGAACACGAGGAAAGCCTTGTCTCAGCTAAAAATGTATTGCCTTTTAATTGAAAGAGAATGTTCTCCAATTGTGAGATAGCCTTGTCAATCATTTGCTGAGGTTGGGTGATCTTAACGAAATATTATTTTGAGTTGATTTGGTTTTGTGTTTTTCCGACAGGGTGGATACTGGATTTATATTGGAACGAATTTTCGTCATCCCTTGTCAATTTTGGTTTTGTAACAAACCGGTTTCGGCGAACCGCCATCTTCAGTGCTTGATTTCGTTCTGATCTGTGTCTATCCGTTGTCATGTATTTATATTATTTTACCCAAAAAACAACTTACCCTATTAAGCGGGACTAACACGCAGTGGATAAAGATATTCTTGCACTGACGGCTTTAAACCCGAATCTTAAATTAATGAGACGTAGATACAGATGGAGCTATCAAGCCAGTCTATTGACAAGCAATTCGTCAATTGTGGTCGTCTCATCAGTTGTGTTATTGGATAGCTACATACAACAGTGATGCCCAGAAGTGAAAGGGCGAGCACTAAACTTGTTTGTGAGGTTTCTAGCTTTTATTTGTCTTTTTGTGCAAATATAGTTCTGTTGATAATAGCCGTGTTTTTTTTATCCGCATCTGCGTTTGCGCTTAATATTTGTATGGACTGCTAAGCGCACAACTTTATCTGCAACTATGAAATAGTACAAATATTAAGCGCAAACGCAGATGCGGATAAAAAAAAAACACGGCTAGTGTTAAGAAATCTCTTTTTTCTATAATATCCAAACTGAAAGCAAAACTTGAGAAATAATTGAACCTAAAATTGAACTGAAGATAGAAACGTAGGCGGAACCGAAACCGAATTCAGAACCAATCGGAACTAGAACCAGAACTGAATTCGGAAAATGTGCCGAAACCATAAGCAAAAGTTAAATTCAAAACCAGAGACAAAAACGGTGTATAAACGGAAACCTGAGTTTGTACTTAAAATGAAACTGGAACCAATAACGCAAACTTTACCGAAACTAACCCGAAAAATTATATCTGAGTTAATACCAAAACCGTAATAGGAACAAGAAACAAAAACGAAACGTAAACTGGAACCGGAATTAAAACCAAAATGAAGCTAAACTGAAATAGAAATCGGCATATAACAGTAACCAAGACCTGGTTCAGAATCCAAGAACGACATGAAGAGCAAATGAAATTAGAATTGAAACAGAAAATGAACGGGAGATGGGAACTGTAGGCTATACTTTAGATAAAATCAGAATCAAAAATGGAACATGAAATACATATATATAGACGGCACCGACATTGAACTTAGAGGTCTGGATAACGTATCAACGCGGGCTGAAATCGATGTTAGAACCAGACTGAGACTGAGAAAGCGGTAAAGGTAAATTTCCACTAAAGCCAAAATAGAAAAAGAAAACCGCATAAAATTGAAACCTAAAACCGACGACGAAACCAGAACACAAATGAGATCAGTAACCAAAACTTGAACAGTAGGCGGAACTGAACCAGAAGAAAAAGCGAAGCGAAGTAGGAAGAATCTAAACCGAAGCTCTAGAACAACCGGAAACGCAATCCGAACTCAGAATAACAACAGAAATCGAAACCGGAACTCGGTAGAAACTGAAACGGGATTCGAGTTCAGAGTCGAAACAGAAACCGAAGCTTGAACAGTAGGTGTAACCGATACAACATTGAGAACATAAACAGAAGTTTGACAATAGGTGGAATCGAAACCGAAACTCGAGAAAACCCGAATCGAATTAGAAACTGAAACCAGAACTTAAGCTGTGCTAAAACGCTGAAGAGGCTATGTATGGGGTTCTGTATTAAGTACAGGCGCACTTACGTGAACACTTGCTAGGCTCAGGTATTAAAGAACAACACATAGTACACGTGCACTTCTGTATGAGCACCACTGATACATAAGAAATTGCATATATTTCAATATTTTGTTGATACTAAATACATATTTATATAGTCTGTGGCATATATATAAAGACGTATATATGTTTGTTACTCATACTTAATTGAGTATTTACTATGTAAATATGTATGCATGTGTAGATTGTTATTTTCAATGGACAGTGGTGGACATTGGAATTGCAGCTGTGCGAACATTGAATGTCATTGCTTTTTATGTACGTAAGAGATTTTCTTGTTTTTGTTTTCACGGCTTTTTGTGATGACTTGGGTTAATGTTGATAAATTCGTTTGTTTTATAGATATGTGCCAACACACACAGATGTACTATGTAATGAACCAGCTAATAAAATAATTATTTTTCTTCATCATGTGATAGAGAAACAATACTCAATAGGAAGCGTTCAATTAAAAGCGCTCAAATCAGAATTCATTAAAAGGTCGCTGGCCGGCGCTATTAATATAAAAACAACAACATTAGTTACATAGTATTGAAGTTAGGTTTGTTTCGTCTTGTCTGGAACCTCGTTGTGAGCAAAAGTTTTGGCTATCAGTATTAAATTTTCCTGCGCGTTTGTGGTGTTGGACCGGTGTATTGCTATTTGCCTTCGCCATAGTCAGCGGTGGAACGCACTTTCATTTCCCTGTGATTGGGGCATCGTCGTTATCATGTTGTTATTGTTGTAACAGTACTTCGCCCTGCTTAATTGGCAAATCCATTCTAGCAGCTTACAGAGGGCTGGATCACCATGAGGTTGCTGTTAGAAGGTTCTGCTCAGTTAAGAAGCTATAGAGATGATTTGTGACATTTGGTATATCGGGGTTTATTCTGGACAATTAAGAGTTTTACCTATTACAGTATCCAGACCGAAACTGAAGGAAAGCGGGTAAGTGAGATGTTCTTCATTCATGTTTAATTTTGCATTGCTTGGGCTCGGATACCCAGAGCCGGACACCTGATTGCCTTGTATGCTGGCAGCATCGTTTCTTAATCTTTACCCCAAGTACTGCCAGCCGCTAGTTGTCCCGGTCATTATTTTCTCTCTTCCTATTTGACATGAATTTCTGCTAAAATATTCGGTTTCGATTTCCTTCATATATGATGCTGAACCAGAGTCATCACCGAACATGCTATAATTCTAGTATCAATGGAATCATCTTATATCTTCAGCGTCAGTATGGAGTGATTGACTGAAAGCGATCCCAGTCAGTGCTGGGACATTGGAACCTGTGTGTATTGTGTACGCTATACGTTCAAATGATGCTGCCTTACAAAGATATAAAAAAGGCTTCTTTGCCACCATTGTCCCTTCCGTAGGATAACTTGAAGAACCTCGTTTTAATCCGCGCACTTCCAAGCAGGCTAGACTTCATAAAAATATGTTACTGACTTGTCCATCAAAAATATTGTAAGGAAGTGATATAATGGCTATTTACAAGTGAATCTATAAAGCTTTCAAACGAATTCCTTCATACCTAAGTATTAACATAAAATGCTTTCCAACGTCGTCCGCTAATAACGATTCCCAAAACTAATTTTTATACTTCGATATTGAAATTGTTTCTAACCGCAAGTCCAATAAGTAGCAGCTCTATTGCGGGCTCATAAGCTGGACAGCTCGTAATAGCTCCGCTGGTGCGCCTCTCTTCCTGCACGGCTTGACACCTCTTGTCAATAGAGTTGCCACATTGAGGACACACAACCACAGCACTCCTATCGTTGTCCAATAATTTGCGAACACTTGCAACATATCTGACGTATAATACATATTTCACTTTCGACAATTAACACATCAAAAAAATCAGCTGAAATACCTGTATTCATGAGAATCAACTACGACGCCAGCAAGTAACGTCAACGTCATTCCCAACAACAACACACGCACTGTCTTCGGTTCATATTGATCGCAGTGCAGGTGGGCGGTTGTAGCTCTTTGTACCCCTTTGTTTGACTGTTTGTACCTGTTTACGATACACAGCAACAACAACAAAAGTATATGAATTATAACAACAACACCACACATCCACATGTTAACTGTGGGAAATCCCTTCATTCGACTTTTGGCATTTTCTTTAGTGAATCTATGCAACACTTGCAACGCACATGAAAACGGATTCACAAGCCCTACCATCTTCTCACACACACAATAGTTTTTTTTTTTACTTACTCTCCCTCAAACTGCTTGCATTGTTAGTTGACAAGGTTGCCAAATTTGTCAGAAATTATAGTTTCAGTTTTGGGTTCGTTCGCCTTTACTTTTATCAAACTCATTTAGTTTTCTTTGCACGTTTTTCATTGAGATAACATTGCACTACTCGCAGCTGAATAGAAATTTGTGAAGCATGTCAAAATTTTTCGACTTTCTCTTCTTTTAGTTTTATAGAAATGCCTATATTCACAATTTTTCAAAATTCGAATTATTTTCGAAGTTATAGCCATTCTTATTTAAAAAAAGGTTTTCAACTTTTATTACTATGAAAAAAAAAATTCATTATGACATTTCCTTTCATTTCATTATTTTAAGTCGATCTTTCTATTATAAGTCGAGGTTCAGCTTCCGAAGTGGGATGAAATATTGCAAATTTCGAAAAATTATAAACCCCAAAAAAAGATATTGCAGCTTTAAAAGTGTTTTCCAAAGTTTTTCGAAAGGCCCAATTATTTTATTTCCTACTAGTTTAAGGCGGACTCAGAGCAAAATTCTTAAAAGCGATGAGTATTGGATAATTACTTCTAGAAACGGTATTCATTCTAAAGATTTGGGTTGCTCTAAATGGAAAGTACCTTTCGTTAACTTCCCAGGCAAAGATAAATTTTTGCAATATACGAGGTGTGTTCAAAAAGTATCGCGAATTTTGTGTTTTTTCAAAAATTATTTATTTATTCATGAATATCTATTTTGTCCCCTTCAAAGTAATCCCCATGAATTATTATACACTTGTGCCAACGGTTTTTCCAATCTTCGAAGCACTTCAAAAAATCATTTTTTTGTATCTTGTTCAGCTCCTCCTTCGATGCCGACTTTATCTCGTCAAGAGAAGCGTAACGGCGTCCTTTCATGGGCCTCTTCAGTTTAGGGAACAAGAAAAAGTCACAGGGGGCCAGATCTGGGGAATACGGTGGCTGCGGCATCATTAGTGTGTTGTTTTTGGCCAAAAAGTCGCGCACAAGCAACGATGCGTGAGCAGGGTCGTTATCGTGGTGCAAAAGCCAATTTTTGTTCTTCCACAAATCCGGGCGTTTCTGGCGGATTGCTTCGCGCAAATTGCGCATAACTTGCAGGTAATATTCCTTATTGACCGTTCTTCCCTGTGGCAAGAACTCATGATGCACCACGCCCCTGCAATCGAAGAAAACTGTCCGCAAAACTTTCACATTCGACCGAACTTGGCGCGCTTTTTTCGGTCTCGGTTCGTGCGGCAGCTTCCATTGAGATGATTGAGCTTTTGTTTCCACGTCATAACCATAAACCCACGATTCGTCACCAGTTATGACCCTCTGGAGCAAATTTGGGTCGTCGCGGACAGAGTTTAACATCTCATTAGCAATGTTCATGCGATGCTGTTTTTGGTCACAATTGAGCAATTTTGGTAAAAAAATAGGTAAAAATCGAAGACGATCCAAAACACGTGCAAGCAAAGCAGCTGTCAACAATTAACTGAACATTCAAAATGGCCGAGCTTGTCGGCATAAGTGAGAGACATGAGTACCAACATAACGCCACAAAAAATTCGAAATTCGAATATACGTAACCAGCGAAAATTCAAAATTCGCGATACTTTTTGAACACACCTCGTATATTGTTTAGACAATATAAGACGAAGAGGGGTTGGGTCATGTAAAACAATTTTGTTTTTATCAAAAAACTATCCTCGGAAAGTAATCGATACCTTCTACGCGATACTTACAGAATCGGCGATGCATATAAGATATTTTAACACATTTAGTTTTGATATAAATCTTAAAAAAAAATTAGGCTGGAATGATAAAAAAAGCTGTGTAAAACCTTTGGTCGGATATTTCAGAACGTCACTTTTTCCTTCTCTTGTGCTCGATCATATTTTTTCAGGATATTGTAGCTCTTCACCTGAAGGCTTTCTACGATCATTTGTAGACTTAATTTGGAGCTTCGCCATATCTCCAATTAAAGTGTTGGGTTGACGCATAAGCTTCTTTTTGATCTCAATAGCGAGCTTTTTGTTAGCGGAGCCTCTCTTTCTTCCCGAGACCGGTACCGTTGGCTACATATTTTTTTCTATGTCCCGTAATAACGCCTTTTTGAAGTGATTTAAACTATTTTTTTTTTTGTGCAAATCTGTGAAACAGTCCCTCGAAAACAACTCCTCAATCATAATAAACAATGGGGTCTATCAGCTATTCCAGCGGAGGTGCCGGCGGGGAATAATTGTATCGACTTTATCGAAATTCAAAGGCAAATTCCGATTAAATCGATTAATTCCTCTCATGATCTATTACATTTCTCCCGTCGGCAGTTCCGTCGGATTAGCTGATAGACCCCAATATAAAAATGTTAAAATCAGTAGAAAATTCTTTACGGATTATAAATGAAGTAAACTTCTGTAACTGTAGTCCGATATGTCAACCTGAAACAGCTCACATCCGAAATTATGTTAACAGATATATCTAAATATTTGGATATCAATACCATGAAGACACATACACTAAGGTCGGTTTACTCAAGGTCTGGTTATGATAAACTTTATCACATGATAACCTAATCATGGCTTGCCTCAGAATGACATTTTCGTTTACACAAAGTCTGTTTAAGTTATTATGATAAAGTTGGTCGTTGTGAACGTTTTTGGGGAAAAATTCACAAAAATTTCAATTTCAAAATTTCTTTATATGGATATTAAATCCTATTACTAGCAGAGTTTGTTAGGCAAACAATATATCACAAATACAATTTCTTACTTTCAGCTGCCACTTTTTGTTTTGCAAAGCACATAATCAGAGGTCCATCTTTAATACCTTTTATCGGAAGATAATCTGCGAATCGTCGATAATCAGACATTGAGTAAACGCTTTTTGGGCCAACCTTCGATAAAGTCTTGATGAAGCAGTTAATAAGACATTGAATAAACGGCCCTAAGGTCTTTAAGTTAGAAACATCTTGTTACATTTATGATTGCTTTGGTGTTTTTTTAATAGTGAATTTTTGGTAGCGGAAAAAAATTGCAGTGTGGCAGCCTTGCTTGCACACTTGATATGCACTTTCTTCTTGACTGCACTGCGTGAGAACATCCGCCTACCTATAAATTCATACTCAGCTCCTCAATGCCAGCTGTTGTTGTAATGTGGTTCAGCGTCACTCAACACCTGCATTTAATATAAAACATTTTATTGTTGTTGTACCTACATACACATGCATTTTTATTTATGTAAATAGACCTTAACACTTGCGGTTGTGGAAAAAATAATTCCTCTTCCTCTTTTTCACTTGCCATTCGCATTTTCTTTCATCGGATGTTCGGGTCTGTAAAGTAGGCTGGACAGGGCAGGCCAGGTCAACTGTTGCACACCGACAAACAGTTAACTAAACTGAGCCAGCTAAACCAGTAAAGTGCAACAGTGCACTGAGCAAGAATTCTCAAAAATTATGTACTTGAACACTTGTTTTCTCAAGAATACAATATCGGCTCGCATTTGTTTGTTAGCTGCATTCTTTGCTTTAAGTGTGTTGTTGTTATTGTTCACATATTATTTGTTGTTTGAATATTCTCTTAATTGTTTTGTTTTTGCTTGACCATTTTTGGATGCTCGTTGTTGTATTCAGTATTTTTGCAGTTAGATTTTTCTTAGAAAATATTGCAAGTGTTCAATCCGAGTGCAGGTGCGATCGATAACGATCGATGTGGGTGGGTAAATTGTTGTTAGGAAAAATGTACTAACATACATACATGCAGTTTACCGTTGTGTTTGCCTTAAATACTATGTAAATATAGGTTTATGTAGGTAAAGTTATGTGTGTTGCACGTGTGACATTTCAAAGAGGTGTAGACAATACTTTAATATTTTCTATTCTTAAACCTTCAATGGTCTTGTAGAGGTAACAAATATTTGTGATCATCAGCTTTATTTTATTTTCTATTTCTCTCTTCTTCTCACTAATATTCTCCTTATCCTTTTCCTATTCTTTACGTTCTTACTTTTCCTCCACCCCTTCCCTCTTCCCCGAGTTCTTCCTATTAATGCTTCAATTCATATTATTTAACTTCATCACACTTTTCCTCCTAAACTTCGGCTCAATTTGTTTATTTTCGCTTTTGCCTCTTCTTTTTCATCTCCCTCTCCCTAAATTATGCTAACTCATATATTGACACTTTGAACTGAATATTAGAAAGTTGGTATACTTAAATTGTTGCAAAATTATACTGAATTTACATGTTCCTAGTAGCAGGCGTGACACTGCCCACTTTCAAAAATTGTATATAGACCTCCAAATAAGGCACATATGTATATCTCAAAATCAATCTGAGCCGATATTGCCTTGGGACACCACCCACTTTTCTTAAACTACAAGTATACATGACCTACGCTGTACCCATTCCATCATTGCTTTCTAACAGGGTCTTTGGCCCCTTGGTGAACAATCAAGGCATTCTTGGAGTTACTATTCAGAGGCCACGTCGGTTGCTGGTCGTTGTGTGGTGAGTCTACAAGTGAAATATTCTAGGTGCTTTATAGCTTCTCTGGTCTGCCTATTTGAATCAATATATTGGTTCGGTTTTCTCCCAGCCTTTTCCCCCAGTCCGGTTGTTGATTTATTTTCTTGTCCCATATTAAAAATCCCATAAGCCCTTTATAAAATTAAAGTCCTTCCCACTTCTGTATAAAATAAAGGCCTTCCCTAATCGGAATAATATTTTTCGTATGACGTATCTGATGCTACTGGACTCTTCATAAAATACGACAAAGAGGTTTATTTTCTAAAAGTCGCTCAAGTTCTAAATTACTTCGACCCACCCAGTAAGGCAACAGTCACTCTTACTCAACTTTGGACACGGCAATAAGTTCAACTCTTACCAATTTTTCTTTTAAGGTGAACAAATTTCTCTAGTTTGCAAGTTTCCAGGGACTGTCTTTAGAAGGTTTGTATATTAATACTGAGAAAGTAAGAGTACTTGGTCGTACTATGGTGTCTGCTTGAAATACCAATAAAAAATTGCTCATGCTTGAATTAGCGCTGAATTGAGTTCGAAAAACTATAATTACAACTTCATTTATCAATAAGCTTTGGTAGTAGTCCGGTAGTTTCTCTCTTCTTCTATTCGCATTCGTTTTACAATACTTTCTAATTGCGTTTTTTTCATAATTTTTGCAAGCCCTTTGGCAAAACAACTTTTACGATTAGTCATCATATTGTTGATCTTCGCTTTGTTTTGAACAGTGAAATTTATAAAGCTGATTGGTGAGCTCCTAATAATTAAGAGTTACATAAATAATGTGGAGTGTATATGCATATGTGAGTACTTAAATATGTATACACCAATACCTCGCTTTGCGTCGTTTCGCTTTGCGTCGTTTCGAAGTTGCGTCGCTGATGAATTAGTACCAATTCTCACTGTGCGTCGTTAGATTTTCGAAGTTGCGTTATTTTGGGTTCGAGTTTTAAATTTTCTTTTTTTTTCTAAAAGATGGCACAACTTTTGTTTCTAATGTCCGTGTTCAAACAAGGCAGTCAACATAAAGTAAATGACAATTATTGGCAACTCGTGTTTGTGTATGAACACGGACAATTGC
This sequence comes from Merzomyia westermanni, assembly GCA_949987695.1. Lineage (NCBI taxonomy): Eukaryota > Metazoa > Arthropoda > Insecta > Diptera > Tephritidae > Merzomyia > Merzomyia westermanni. Next base: position 33,272,356 of record OX465291.1, on the reverse strand, counting down.
GCCGTTCCATCACAATTCGGGGATTCCCTTGTTTACTGAAAATCAACGCAACTTGGTACAGTTTTATTTTCACTTTGTTTTGCTTATTTTAGAGTTGAGTTTCAATTAGTGTGTTGCGTTGTTTTTTAAGAAAATAGTAAATCTTTATAAATTTTTACGGGTATTTTCTGGTTACCAAAAAGGTAAATATTTTTCCAATTTATTTATTAGCGGGGTTATATTTTTTTTTGCACACACTTGTCTTTGAGTGACGAAGGTATGGAGATTTTTTTAAATAACGATCCTGACAGCGTAAGGAGTTTAAAAGTGTCCCAGGCGGTAGCTACAAATATCAATTGGTACAAAGAAATGTATCTTAACTTGAAAAAAAAGCTGTTCAGACAACTTTGGACCAATTTTTTATGAAGAAAAGCCGACTTACGACAACAGCCACTATGGACTCATCCGATAGTGATTAATTTTAGTTTGGTTTCTATAAATTGATTGAATATTTTATTTTGTTTAAATTGAATTTGTGTTTTTTATTGTTTTTTTTGAATGTATGTATGCAATAAAATTTTATATTACTTCCGTTTTTAAATATTTACTTTGTTCCTTTTTTTAAGTAGTATTTTCGTAACCCTGGAACCTATCTTCGATCTTTTCATGGTTTTCTATAGAAAATCATAATTCACTTTGCGTCGTTTCAGTTTGCGTCGTGTTTATTTGGAACGTAGCTACGACGCAAAGCGAGGTATTGGTGTACATGAATTCATATATTTGAAATTCACCTTAAGGTCAAACCTACTACACCTTTTTCAGTTTATATTCAGAAAGTTGCAATTCATATTCAGAAAGTTACAATTCATATTTAGAAGTTACAAAAGAAAATGAATTGAAATTTTCTGAATATGAATTGTAAGTTTCTGAATATGAATTGTAGTTTTCTGAATATAAACTGAAAAAGGTGTAGTTGTAAACTGTCTTAGAACTTCATAGTATGAATCCTAAGCCAACTTCACAAGTTCTTCAAATACGTATAAGCAACTGATATTTTTAAAAATCAGATAGATTAATGTATAAACTAGCATTATCAATCTCATGCTATGTATATAATAGAATACTGCAATTCAGCCCAACTACATACGTAAGCTAGGTAGTCAATAACGCCCTAATTCTAGTGTGGTAACAACATTCGTTTTACCGGCAAATAAATAATTTGGAAACTTTTGGTAGGTATTCTGCCGGCGTGTTTTGTAAATATTTTTGTGGACAGAACAAAATTTTGTATACATACTAGTTCACAAGAACTAATAGACAATATAAGCACTTTTTTACATGAAGTTTCGTTCACGTTTGCATTTTATTCTCTATTGCGCATTGTTTGTTTTTGACAGCGTTATTGCCAACGGATGCGATTTTCGGTTAGATAATCTTCCAGGTACTGGTTACGGGTTAATTCTGTACGTAACCGGTAATTGTGTACCTGCGGTGGAATTCACTAACTTATAACGATGCGATTTTTCGAGATTTCAATAAACAATTTTGTCGCCTGCAATATCGACTGTGCTATTCACTAACATAGCTATAAAGATTCGGGCTTAAGATTGCTCATCCCGCCACAAAACGTACAATATAATAATAATAATTTTATTTTAGTTTTCGCTAACAACCTCAAATTATGTTTTGTTTATTTAGCGACAAAATAAACGAATACCGATAAAAAATGATAAGTGAATACTGAAATCATTATAGTCGTCGTTTGGATAAAATATCGATTGCGAATGTCGTTATAGAAGTTAGTGAATTTCACTACTGGAAGATTATCTACCCGAAAATCGAAATCGTCGGTAATGCAGTTAATGAAGCAGCGATTTTCACATACATTGAAACACTACCAAAAACGAAAAATTCACAATTGGGAATAAAAAGAAAACGTGAACGAAACTTGGTGTAAAAATATGCTTAAATTTCTTATTGCTTCTTGTTAACTGTTATGTGTAAAGAATTTGGGCTTTTTATTGAAATTGCTAAGTTTCGGCTACCAAACCAGTTTCTTATGTGAAGTGGGCTGGAATTTACGAAGTTTTAGATGATCTACCCTCAAAAATAATTTAAATCATAGAGGGAAATTTCGAAGAATTTTAATTTTTGTCCATTTTTATAAAATACGTCTTATGATTGATTACTTGTTGTAAAATTATATAATTTTTGTTTTAAATCTTTTCTTTTGGAGTGGTATGTATATTTTCAATAGAGTCAAATCGGACTATAATCGAGCATTTTTAAATATTTCTAGTGGCAAATTTTTTAGTTGACTAGTATAAAAATAATAATATTTTTGTAAGTTTAACGAGCTCAAGCTCAGTTGATAATAATTCTTAGTAAATTATTATTATTTTTTGATTAGAGGAAAAATTTAAAGCAACGAACATATACAGTTTTGCTATTTCAGAGGATATTGTGGAGAATCGAACCCAACAACAATAATAATAATATACAAGCTCTAACTATGAATTTAGAGAGGCACACGTAACAATTTTCGAAATGTCTCCATTTGTGCCCCCATCCCCTCCTTATCAAATAGTTCATTCATCGCATTCCAAACCTTCAAGTTGGTTGGAAATCTAGCGAAATATTGTGCCATTTTCTAAATATCTCAACGGGTACCTAGATTACATTCTTATGGTGAGTTTCTACATTATTTTCCACCTAGAAGTTACTTAAAAATCGTATTCAGTATTTTGATTCGTGTATGTGGACTTCAAATATTTGTAATTGATATGGAGTCTGACTTTAGGTTTTCTTTCCTTTTCTCCAAAATATCAATTATCAATTCCAGTTTGTTTTAAATTGCTTTTAATTTAAAACCTAGATTTGCCTATTTAATGTTTTTTTTTTGCAACAAACCGGTCATATCTAGAAATATTTGCACACTATAATCGCTGCTGAAAAAATGTTCTGTATTTTTTCGATTAACTCCGGAGTTCTTCTTGAAATAGGTGGGATAATAAAGTACCCTAATAAAAACATTATCAAATATATTTACATACACGAAATATCCCAATAAACAATGAAGTAAGCTAGTTTATTAAACAATATTTACCAAACGTTGAAATCAATGTTTTTCAGACGAGTTTGTAACTAAAAGATTTCACAAACGCTTAAATGTGTTTTCACAATTGTATGGTAGTTTTAGGGAATTAACTTGAGGTGAACTTTCTACGAGGTGAACAATTTCGCAGTTTTCAAAAATAATGCTAAATAATTTACCCACTCGATTCATTTCAACTTTATTATATAGCTGTGTACAAAATTGGAAGCAGCGCGCCACAAATTGGTAAAAAGGCTAGCTCCGAATTTTTATTTTATATTATACTTGAATTGTAAAAAAAAAGTGCTAAGTGCAACTGAAAAATCTATAAAACATATTTTAAAATAATTATAATAATTTATTTAATAAAAAAAGTTGAGGAAATTGTCAGGATTCGAACCAGCAACCTTCGAAGTAAAGGTCTAGTACATATTCATTAGGTTACTGGCCCGTTTTCACCGTCGTTGCCTAAATTGGAGTTTTATCAATCAGTTTTCAACAAACCCTTACTGTACGTTGAATAAAACGTTAATTAACAATTGTTTTCCAAACCTCATTTACAATTGTTTAGAAAGGGATAACTTTCGTTGATTCGACAATTTTTTCCAAACGTTTAACAATGATTATAGTAAACGTTTTCCAAACGAAAAGCTTGCTAAAGTAAGTTTATCGTAAGCTTATAGTAAACGTATATTGCTTATTGGGATACTACATATACCTACACATCGAATGAAAAGGCCATTTAAGTTTGCTTATTCCTAAATGATGCCCTGTGATCGTCCAATATAAACATTTAATGGATTCGAAATGTAGACAGATAGGTGTATGTGTATGTTCATACGCAGATAAGAAACACTTGTGTTTTTTGGCAATTTAACAACACGTGCAAAGTATTTCAAATGTGACATTGGATAATGAAGAGTTTGGGTTTTTGTACATAAATACGAGTATGAGTGGCTCAAAATTATCACTGATTCAATACTATATGACTTTCTCTTTGCGAAATGAAACTAATGAAACTAACTCATTAAAAGCAAAATCGCACACCTGCAACGGAATGTGCACCAATGAATGCCAAAGTACTAAGTACAATACAGAATAGCGGTAAACAAAGATTGTTTCACATAAAAGCTTAGCAAATACGAGCTCAGCAATAATAGCACAGCAAACATTAGCATTTGTAGCGGCAGATTTCAAAACAAAAAATTCGATGAAAAAGTTTGCAAATATTGGAATTGATGAATGAGAAAACTTTGTTGGAATTAAAGATTTGTGGAAACCGATTTATAATATTTACAAAAGTTAATTAAAATGTTGCTAATGGCATTACATTCGAAAAATCATTTACAATCGTTCCACAATCGAAAAATGGGAGAGGCTGTGAGATATTTTCGACTACAAATGGGTATAACTAGGGGTGGACTTTCCATAAATTTCGTTACATCAGCTGGTCTGGTATGGTTATGTCACCAATAGTTTAGCGTTATTAAAACACAAACTCTCTCCCTCTCTCTCTCTCTCGTTCTCTCTCCCCCTCTCTCTCTTGGGTCTTATAAGCATCCCTAATAAATGTTGATTGCTAATATAGTCAGAGGCGCCAGTGCTATAAAAAGAACAATAGCGCTATAATTAACCAATTTTTATTCGAATATCTATGCAAATGTGTAATAAAATGTAATTAATAGCGGAAATGGGAAATTGTAAAATAAATACATAATAGAATAGCGAAAAAACAGCAAATATCATAAAATTAATAAGGAACGATAGCGCCAAAGTCACTGAACTTGCACCTTAACCCACTTAAGAGGCAAACAACAAAAATTGTATGAACTATGAACTGTGGTACAATGAAATTAAAATGATTTGTAAGTTAAACTAGTGAGGAAGTAAGAAAAGCTAAAAGCATACTTGGGTAACGTGAGATATTGTGACATCCAGCGTCCCATTTTTAAAACACCTTGTATTGATTAATTATTTAAAAAAATGTTGTCTTCCTTTCGGCAAATAGTTTAGATCCGTATCTTCGTAATATGCAGCAACCCAGAGAGAGGAAGAGGGAGGCCCCCACTCCGTTGAAAAGACTAAGTGGAGAACGATCTGCGATCCCTTGGCGTTTCTAATTGGCGTCATAGGATAGAGTCAGGTGGAAGGTCAAAATCGTTTGGATGGTTAAACAAACGTCTATTAACGGCTGTTGGCCTATGTATGTTTCAATATAACATAGCCGAAGAAGAAAAGTCGGAATATGTAGACGAAGGGGAATTAAAATGGAAACAGGAATAGGAAGAATCAATTGAAGAGAAATCCTATATACAAAATTTAAAAGAGCTTTAAACCAATGCCAGGACTCAAACCATGGACTAACGGTGTGATAGGCAAGCAACACTACCGCCATACCACGAAGGCTGCCATCCCCCCCGCTGGCCTAAAAAAAGTGGACCGCTAAGCGTTTGTCATATTCAGAGACACAACATCTTATCCAAGAAGTATTAGGCAGGGGTGTCATAGGGCCGTGTCTTAGCCCCCATTTTGTTTAATTTATTTTCATCGAGGCTTCCCCATCCACGCGAGGGAGCCTCTATGGCCTCGGGCAAAGACCCCTTCATTGACGAATTCTGTACGAGGATCAATAGTAATATACACGACCTTTCCAGCCTTTTCATGCAGCGAGATGTGACTAAATCTCCAACTAAATTGACTTCGGCACTCTTTATATCGTAGAATACGCCAAGAGTTAAAGGTCCACGTATATGCGCAATAGCCGCAAAGGTAAAGTGGGCTCTAAATGACCTTCACACCGAGTCGGTAGATACCTCCCTCAGATCTCGGCTGGTCAACCCCGTTATTGACATTCAACCATTTAAAATAGCTGAAGAGAAGAGCGTCCTCCCGAGGCAGACTAAAGTCACGCTTGTACAACTTCGATCTGGAGGTTAAACTCTTACTTACCAGACTGAACCCCACTTGCCCTGCATTTGGTCTGCCTCCTTTTGATACCTACTCTTCTGACACCAATATCACTTTTGTCCAACCCCTTTGAAACTTATTTTTTCTTTGGACTCCCGTTCGAAGCGGTGGATGGCGATTCTTAGAGTGATCGAGAGCTACGAATAATTTTTTTGCCCCGGGTCCTACTTTTTCTAGATACACCATATGTCCACTTTAATAAGTAGCTTAAGCATTTCAAATATCTTTTACACAATCCCATCGTCACAAAAAGCACATTTGTTTTCTTATTTAAATATGCTAATATGCAGATGGGGCATTCTAGACCAAACGGGGCATCAATTGAAAAATTCCGAAAGGTATAAAAAAATGTTATTCTCAATTTGGTTTATCTTACGTGATCTCATTTTTTATGAGCCTATTTCGATTCCGTTCTGTTCCAGTACCGTGTTAAAGAATATAAAAATTTGAGAACTCCGAAAAGTGCTATCTTAAATGGCGACGTTTTGATTGAGAACTTCAACTCCTCTTCGAGTTGCCATAACGTTAGCATAAGCTTGGTCTAAAAAGGACCGGTCAACAAATTTATATTTCTTCCAGTTTGTTCATATAACAACATTTTAGAAGTTGAATTGAAATATAATTATTTCTTATAAACATACTACCATTTATATTCTCCTACTAGTAAGCCGGTCCCCGCTTCGCTGCGTCACAGAACTTATAATAGACTGAGTCTGATTTTTATCATTATATCCCATACCAGATAATATATGGAACTTAATTACATTGCTTATTGCAGCACTCATTATTACCTTTCGTTTGATACCCATATTGTACTAAACACATTTTGGGTCACCTTGGTCCACATATTGGTCGATATCTCCCAAATTGATCAAGATATAAGAACGTATGATGTCTAAAATTTTAAGGTACACGTCTAGTAACGTAACGGTAGAAGTTCCATTAAATTCTATTCAGCAATTTTTGAGTGATGCGCGACCAAACATACAGACAGACTGACGGACAGACAAACAAAAATTCTAAAAATAGTTGATTTGGCTTCTACTGGCTTAACAATGATCTCTCCCATCGATTTTTCTTAAATATCTGCAATGTACAGACATCGACCTTTTAAAATTGTATTATATGTATAGATAGAGATGATCGTTTTGAAAATGTGGGACATAAAAGTGTGCATGCTTCTAAAATAATTTTGCTCGATTATTCCCTGCAATAAAGCAAATTTGTGTGGCTTATTTTGTTAAGATATCTTAAATTTTTTTGATTTATCGTTAATAATATAATAATATTAAAAAAGTGGAGATGCCGCACTAATTTTCAAAAAATTTTATTGCATGTATTGTGTACCGAAAAATCGCTTTTTCTGCTAACCAAAATATCAAAGAAAATACTCCAAATGGGTTTCTTCTCTCAAAAACCAAAAATTCAAAAAAAAAAAACAAAAAAAAGAACCTTCTGATATACGAAAACAGAATGATGCCTGATTTGCTTTGGAATGCCCCTAATATGTAGTATGAGCCTACACGCTAGATCGCCTACTTTTTATTAGTTAATGATAGCACGCACAGACTGTGTGCTAAATATAGTTGGTTTTGTTTTTAGATTAAAGAATGCTGGCATTTGTTGGTATTTTTTTTGTTTTTGCTGTGGCTATCGTATTTTGTTGTTTACTGAGTGCACGTGTTTGTAGCGCGTTTTTTTTTGCCACGCAGCTGTGTTGGTCACCAAAAAAGTAAAAATAAAAATGCCATCCTCCATTCTCAATTGCAATAACTTGACTCCCACTAACATAAAATAAATACTTGGGCATATAGTACAGGCGATGTCCCATGATTGTAACAAATATGTTTATATGTTTGTAAATATGTAGTATCTATGTGCATTTCCTTGCGTGTGTGCAGTCACAATTGTTGAGATGCAAATGCTTGATTTTATATTTTTGTAGATCGTCTTCTCGCTTAATAAAAGTGTAAAACACATGTTACGGAATGGAAGACCTCTAGCTGCTTATTTTTTCTTTTTTTCGCTTGTATTTACTTATAAATATGACACGTAGTACATGCGTACACCTAACATGCAACATCAATTAGAACACTGTCTATTGGTGGGGGTACTTTTTACTGCCGACCAGATCTAAGCGCTTTGACAAATACATCCCCAGCACGCAACACCAAACGCATTTACGGAATTGTGTTCATTTCAAAAACTTTTGATTTAATTTCTCCATATTTCTTAGAGGGTTTTCCATTTAAGAAATACATATATGGGTATATTCCGGGTATATTGAAGCTCAAAACACGATACAAAAAATTCAAAACCCAGTACTGAAATAGTTTTTGAAAAATATATCATCTTTTTAGCTTTTTTTTAATAGATTTTGAGATCTTGAAGTCTAATATAAAAGAAATTTAAGTTTGTGCAAAACTTACGGTATTTCAAAAACCTTTTAAAAAAATATTTAAAAGAAGTATAATTTCACACCTTGTAATTTGCTACCAATAATAATACATGAGCTGCGCAATTGCATACTTAAAAAGTTTAAACATTATTTTGAAATAGTTTTTTGAGGTTGAATTGTTTTACATATTCGATACATCTTCATTTTAAAATCTATAAGAAACGAGATATTTCAAACAAATTTTTCAATACGCAGTTTTAAATTGTTACTAATATACGTTTTTTTTTAAATTGTCGAATGTTTGGAATTGGCGAAAAAAAAGTTTGCAAATATGATCAAAAAATCAAAGCAGAATATTGAAGCCAGACCTGTTAAATAATGATTACTAATCCTAATAATTACCGGTTTGATTAATTGTTTTCTTGACAATCTGTTTAATTATTGATTACCTTTACTTAAAATTTTCAATGATTATTTTCTAATTAATTAAAAAAATAATCAGGAAAAATGATGATTTTTTACTATTACTAAAAAAATCAAAAATAAGATATAATAATAAATTAGATTATTTTTTATTTCTTTTTTTTTTTGATTATTTTGGTTTTTTTTCAGTATTGTAGAAGCACATAAATATGCACATCTACAATGCTGAAAAATATCAAAAAAACCGTAAAAATCAAAAAATTAAAAACAATCAGAAGTAATCAAAACCACTCTTTTTGATTTTTTTTTTGATTATTTTTAATTATTTCTAATCGTAGTCAATTAATAATTGCGTTTAAAAACAATTAAAATATTCATTACCAATTAAAAAAGCCGTCTAAATAATTGATTACTAATTACTAATTAATTTTAACAGATCGGATTGGAACATATTTCAAAAAGATGTAATTCCTTTTTTGCCGTTTTTTAAATAGATTTTGAAGTGCTTTTTTAATTTTAAATTTCTGCGAAACTCTCGATATTCAAAAAAAAACTCAAGCAGATATTCTAAAAATTAGTTTCAAATACTTCACAAACTTTTTGTTTTGAAACTTGCTCTTTGTTATTACAAAAATTCATGATATGTAAAACTGCATCCTTGAAAAGTTTTTAAAATATTTAAAAGTAATTTTTGACTGTTTTTTGTTAATATTTAGAGATTATCGTAAGTTTTCTTGGCACATAGTTTCCAATGAACAATTTAAATTTTTTGTATTAAGTAGAAAACAACTCTCTAACATTTTAAAACATATGTGCTTTAGAATAGCTTTAGCTTACCTGCTTTTAAAAATATGCATCATATTCCCTACAGGGTACTATTCGAAATTGCTAAACGTATGTGTGGTTTAGTTTTTATACTCCCCCAGATGAGGTGCTTTTATGACCCCATTGCGGTTAATTGGATTAGTTACTCAATTAAGCGCTGTGAATAATAAAATGAGAATAAAAATGGAACATAGTTCAAGGCGCTGAGAGCCGAGAAGTGAATAAATATTTACCAGAACTAATTTCGTTTTCATTGATTGAACATGGTAGAGAAGACGCGGGCGGGTCCGCAATGCAAGTTTTTAGTTGTTTGAAGATATTGATACATGTGCATGCATTCTACAAGAATTCTCGGGCATTGAAGACCCAAACGCAAAGTTTTTTTTTTGCTCTTTATAGATCTAGATACAGATTTTGCTGATAGATCTAAATCGCAGGTATGCAACGACAACAGACAGTCATCAGCGAATACCTAAATCCTTAAAGAAGTTTACTAGCAGTATGAACAGGGTGGCTTATATACATATAAGCCGATAAAGCTATTTTAACCAATCCTAGCAAGAGAATCAACGGAAATTTAACGATGAGCTGAAGAAGAGATAAGATTCGACTGAGATAGGAAAAACTGGTGGATGATGTGTTACACAGAATGAGCCCTTGATAGCCATGTGTTTGAGATAAGCCACCATAACTATATCTAGGAAAGCTGATCTCCAGAGACAGCCTCAAAATTTCTATTCATATTTCTTTCTTCACATTAAAAAGAGACAACCAGCGGTACTTGTAATATGTGGACTAACTGTAAATTAATCAATTGAGTCACGCCTAAATTTCAGAAAAAATGTACAAGGCTTAATAAAAACAATAATAAATTTTCACTAAATGTGTCATGTTTTTAATAAAAAAAATATGAGAAAAATTTATATAATTAAATAATAATAAAAAATCACATGTCTGTAGGTAAAATTTCCATAATACACTCACATACATATTCACATCATGAAATGAGTTTACAAATTGAAAACACAAATAAAATCTGAGCGAAAATTCTGTGACAATTTAATAGATGCTTCATGACAAACATATTTATATTATTAAAACTTATTTAACTACAGGTGCAGCTGAAGCAACCAGAAAAACGTTCAAGTGACGCACAGAGCGACAAAAAAAATTTCAAAAAATAAAATAGAAATTGCAGGTGGCGTACAAAACTTAGCTTAGCAAGTTGGAGTTGACACTACACGTTCTAAGCAAATGCGTTTTTAGGTTAGTATTTCAAATTAGATAAATATACTACATACAAAAATTATTCAGAGAAACCTTAAAGCTAGCACACATGTTAGAGGGGTCTGACAAAAGTTTGCTTGACTAGTGGCTCTTTTTTTTTTTTAAATACCTAATCATACACAATTAATTTCTATGAAAACAAGAACCAACGGCAAAAGCTGAGGATCGATTTAATGATACTCTGCTCTTTGGTTTACGATGTAAACTGCAGCAACTCAAATAAGTAAGGACGGGATAATTAAAGAGCATCAAACCCGGTCTTCCCTATAGGAGTTCATGATATCCGAACAATAAGTTGTATGGTCTATATATTTTCTAGTACACCCATTTAGTCTAATTTATATCGTATGAATAAACATGAATGTGTCTGTGTGTCCTTTATAGGCATCCAAAGAAATTTATGAAATTTTCACAGTATATTCTTGGGATCACAGGTTAAAGCATAGGCTATATATAGTTTCGGAAGAGTGGGCGGTGCCACGCCCCCGGCCTATATGAAATTACAATTCGTCATAACTCCGAACGTATTTGGTCTATAATAACACCGCGTTACAAAGACGAGCTTTAGTTCTGTCCTATGAACCAAATATACTTTTTCGGAAAGGGGCCGCCGTGGTGTGAAGGTAGTGTTGCCGGCCTACCACACCGAAGGTCCATGGTTCGAGCCCTGGTACAGGTAACATCAAAAGTGATTTGAAAAAAGTTTTTCTAAACGGGGTCGCCCCTCGCCAGTGGTTTGGCAAACTCTCCGAGTGTATTTCTGCCATGACAGGCTTCTCAGCAAAAATTCGTCTCCTTTGTAGATGCCGTTCGGAGTCGGCAAAAAACTGTAGGTCCCACCAATTTGTAGGGAAAATTCAAATCGGCACACCACAAATTGGAAGAGAAGCTTGGCGCAAAAATCTCTTAGGAGGTTTATGATGATATACCTGTTGTATATCGCGCCATAGAGAGAGAGAGAGAGAAAAAATAAAAATACACGTGTATCGGCGATTTTCATGTACACGTCAGAATTTTTTTTTATGTATAAAGTATAAAGCTCGTAGTGTCCGTCTGTCCGCCTGTGCGAAAGACTTTGGATCGATTTTTAACCCTTTTTGCGTGATCCATGATCGAGCTGAATTTTTGCAGGGTGAAAAAATTGCCAAAAATCAGCAAAATGTGCTACGATCTTACATTATTACACTAAAATTTAATGGCCCACAAAACTCCATACTCTAAAAAATTCTAAAAATTTCTTAGAATTTTCGCGAATTTTGCGTACATTTTTAAACCAAAATTTATAGTTTTTGTAATAGACATAATAGACACATGCTTTTACATAGTCTTTAATTAAAATTTTTTATTAAAGCCAAAATTTGTGAAAATTGTCGAAAAATGCTGTGCCAATACTTATGTTCGCCACTGTATGTGTCCTTTAGTCAAGTTTTACATTATTTTGGAAAATTGGGCTGAGCCACGCCCACATGTTTTGTCTTTTGTTTGTGCTTCATTAATGTGCCCAAATTTATCGTTCTATGCCACGTTAAAATTTTTTGTTTTTTATTTGTGCCGTTAATGTCTAAAGTTTGGCGATCTCTGTGAAACGACACAGGCCATATTTAGTTTTGTCAAAGCCTCCAGGCTATTTTAAGTAACAATTCGGCAAAGCTAGGAATTAATTTGGTTCAAGTTAATGATATTTTATATACAGATATGTGTTCTATATACCAAAAAATCTTGGAATCAGAAACCAGTACCTGGATCAAATAAAAGGAAATTCGATATATCTTTTAAACTATGTACATATCAGTACCCGCAGGGGAAATGGGAGAAGAAGGGGAGTAGGAATAGAAATTTGAGATAGAGAGGTGGGATTAGAGAAAAATTAAGAGGGTAAAGAAGAGCAAAAGTTGAAAGAAAAAGGAGGAGATAAGGATAAATGTAGAAGAAGCGAAAAGTGGGGACGGAAAAGAGTACAATTTGTCAAATGTAGGCAAGCCAAATTTTAGGCAGGACAACGACTGCCGGGTCTGCTAGTATATAATATATTCGTAGTCACCCTACGAAGTTTCGACCAGAGGAGTTGTTACGAAAAATTGTGGGCGCTTCTTTTTTAATTTTAAATTTTATGATCTGAGACTGATGAAATTACTGCTCCTTCTCCTATATATGGTAGAACATAAAGGTATATCCGATTACCTGAATTTAAAAAGATAAATATCTCCTAAATTGAGAGACCTATTTGAGTTTGAACTGATAGACGGTCATAGCTAAATCTTCTCATCACTTCATTCTGATCATGTCTGTAGACTTAATGTACATTCATCGCGTGTACATTTATCGCTTCGGAGATTAAAAAGTGCTAAATTTTCTAAAGTGTACGAGCCAAAATCAAATCTCCTAACGTCATTGCGGCTTTAGAGGAGTCCATATCTGACTAAGATCCATGGTTGACACAATAATTGATTACTAACAATTTGCGCTTCAACTTCACACTCCATAGCGAATATTAAGTAGTCATCTAAGGTGAATGAGGATATTAACTCTAAGGGTTGAAGGACTTTTAAATAAGGCCCAAAAAGAGGTTCGAATGCATTTTTGATCACATTTCCATAGCCGAAAAATAGGGGTCTACTGACTTTAATATAGTCGCTAATGATAATGATTTGTACTGAGCCAAAAAAAGACAACTCCACCCTTACAAGTTAATGATCAAAATTCGTTGCTACTGTCCTCCTGGAAAAGGGTTATACGGTTATTGAAAGTATTCAGAAATTTGTTTAAAAGTAATGCTGTTTTTCAGAAAAATATATCTAGAAAAAAAGTTCAAAATTAAAAATGTAGCCGCCTATTCAGAAAGTAGCTCCGCACATAATTAAAATTTAATATGATAAGAGGTAGTGAACCAGCGTTGTGTTAGTCTAATGGTTAGCAGGGGCATGCCAAGATTTTTTGATGAGGAAGTCTAGCAGCTTCCGAAATATATCTACAAGAAAAGCTGTAGCGATTTTCTATAAATTTTCGTTCTCTATACTAATCAAAAATTTTAATAAATAATAAAAAAATATATATATATATACAAAAAAAAAATAATAATTTTCATATAAAAAAATTATTATTCTTTGCCTTGTGCTAATTTATAGTCATGCATGATAAATACTTTTAGTGTTAAAAGGTTATAATAAATATCTACAGTCACCTAAGCGAACAATTGTTAGTCCCCTTGTATATATAATGACTTACATACATATGTATGTGTACTTATATAATCAGCAAACATCCCATAATATACATACATAGTTATATACGAGCGAAATTTACAAAATAAATCACAGCTTTAATTTCGGTCTCATTCTCCACATTCGTAAATATAAAACGCAACGCTTGAAATGTGACTAAATTTGCTATAAAAAGCAATGCAAACAAATATAAATAAATAAAGGCGAAAAATACCCGCAACTAATGGAATTTCGCAATCAGAGGGAATGGCCGGCATAACTGTACGGCCGGCCGCTTGCCCTACAATGCATGATCCTAAACTACCCATTGCATGTTCGTAACAGTTCGTTGGCTGTCCGACTGACTGACAAGCTTATGCTATACCTTTCTATATATTATATATATATATGTATATAACAACGGATCACCGCCCTTCGTTTCCCACCTGATCAGTTCAATTGCCAGTTATTTTCGGTGCGTGCAAACTTGTCAGTATTGTTATTTACCGTTTTTTATTGAAAAAATAATCGTACCTGCTCGGGTACTTACACAAACAACAACTGACACACAAACACATGCAAACTTTATTTATAAAATGTGTTAACCTTACTTAATATCGTTTTTGTGGGTTTGTGGGATGCGCAAATACAACAACAACAACTTCAACAAAATACAAAATAATAAAATAAAATAATATAACCGCTAATAACAGTAACAACATTTACACGGCTATATCAACAGCAGCCAAGCGAGAATATCTGAAACTAATTTTTTAAGTATCTGCAGGTGTTCGCTTTAAAACATCATCACAACAACAAAAGTGAAAAACAAACAAAAAAAAACAGCAGCAACATTAATTGACGGCAACTAAATTAATGACAACAACAACTGAAATAAATATAGGCAAAAATAAATACAACAAAAGGAAATCACAAACAGAGTTAATGTGATATTCATGGAGAAGATGAGTGTCGTGTAAAGGCACTGGGCCAGATATGAAAATATTGCGAAACGAATAAATTTCCTAGAACAATGGAGAGATACTAGAATTAAATTAAATGAGGAAACAAAATTGTTGATACGATAGTAATTGTAAATGGGAGTGTAATCTAAAAAAAAAATTATTATTAAATAAATATGTACACATACGTTTTTATCATTTTCTGCCATTTTAGTTTTCGAATGCGTAACGTCCTATTGTAATGTTCTCCAGTGATCAGCTTTGGAAAGTTTGATAATCTTGCAAAAGTTGGGACCAATATGGATCAGCAGCTTCCATTTCCTTTAGGCAGGAGGAAATATTTCAGTAGTTAATAAGCACATCTGCGTGCTTCAGCAATAAATTAAGGATTCTTTTTATACGTTTCATGAACATGGAATGGTATTATAACTCTGGTCCGAAGTTTGTAAGTATAAGAAGAAGTACAATAGACCCTCCAATAAGTATACCGTAATGATCAGGTCGACGAGCTGAGTCGATTTAGCTATCCTTCTGTCTGTTTGATCGCAAACCTCAGTTTTAGAGAAATCTCGCTGAAATTTTGTATGGGGCCATCAGTTCGATCGGACCAATACAAAGCATAGCTCCCATACAATCGATTGTTCTGATAAGCGGGGTTTGGCCTATAAATCTTGCAATTAAAGAGCTAAGAACTTAAAATTTTGCCGGTTTGGTACTTATTATATACGTAATGTGACTATTTAAAATCAGCAAGATCGCACCAACATAACATATAGCTCCCATATAATTGATTGTTCCGATAAATGGGGCTTGGGCTATAACTCTCGCAATTTAATAGCGAGATTCCAAAATTTGGAAGCTACAGTACCAGTGCTGCTCAAATTATTTTATATGGAAGGGTAAATCACAATATACACAAAAATATGTGTACACTGAGATTTTCTTTTTGAAATTGACTAAGCACAAAAAAAAATTTCGAAAATGTTTAGGAGATATCGCAAAAAAATTTATTTTTTTCTTAAAACGAGTCTGGTCCAATCAGGATCAGCTCAGGCCACGATTGGTTACATAAAGTTAATGGCTTCCACTTATTAAGAATTTACTTGTTTATTTTTTTGATTACGGAGATTCTACCTGCTAATTTTAGCTATGTAACTCAAGCAGCACAATTTCGACAATTATTGCAAAAGTGGGTGTGCGGGGATTCTCGTGAAGATAGTATCGATAACAAACTAAATCTTAAACAAATTTATATCGCTAAAGATTTCAGTTAAAGCTGTTTAAAATACCATTTGTAAATTCAGAACTATCAGAAACTTGATAAAATATTTTATAGAGATATTAAAGTTAGGCGTGGTTACTTCTCGATTCCACACATTTTCATTAACAAAATTTCTCCATCTAAACGCTACCTATTGAAATAAGCTGGTATTTTTTTGGTATATCAAGGAGTAGTCCTTGCTAATATCTTTTGACTTTTCTGAGACAAGAAGTATATTTTTATATTAAGCTGCACTAGTAAATCATCTGCTAGTAAATATTTAACAAAAATAGCGATAATAAAATTGTGAATCGATAGTGAACTATGGGATATAAGTTAGGTTGGCACTGTGAAAATGGCCATAATTAGGTATTTCTGAGAGACTTTCAACTTTCTTAGACAGAATTTCCCTGTAAAAGTCACGTTATCAGAATTTTTTTTTTTGAGATTGTGCCGCCAGAATAACCAACGTCTTTTAAATCGCCTTATGAAAGATTTTCAACTGTCTTAGCCAGAGTTGACCTGTAAGCTTACAAGTAGTTGATTTTTAGTTTATAAAAAATTTTAAAACAAGTGTTCTATAGTCAAAACGGCATGTTGATGGAAAGCTTTTAAACATTTTCAGAGAAAGTTTCATACAAAAGTTTTTTAAACATTTTTTCAAATTATAGTTTGGTTCGTTTTAGTAAATTCACTAAATAAATTCTTTTTTCAAAACTGTATTTTATTACTGCAATTTTTACTACTTTTTGAAAAATTTAGGAAGCGGTAAAAATGCACCTTTGGGGTTTTGTTATGCTAGATATTTGTTTACGAGCTTTTTAACAATTTATAAAAAATTTTAAAAATCTAATCAGCTGTTGATATCTGCATGGAAGTGTGCCCTTTATTGACTAGCAATATAGATGTATTACATACAAGGTGGCGCAAAAGTAAGTTTCCGATGTTCAGCATATCGGTTGTGGCACGTGCAGTGTGTGCTGTTGCACCGTCTTGTTGGAACTACATGTTTTCCAATCCCAATTCATCAAGTTGCGGCAAAAAGAACTCGTTGATCATTGCTCTGTAGCGCTCACCATTCACAGTAACCGTTTGGCCCGGACCGATTATTGGTCAAATAAATAGTCAGCAATATTCCGCGTTCTGGAGCAGTGTAGCGTAACATTGTTTATTAACGTGTATTTCGCATGTGTTTACTACACAAATGTTAAAACAGAACTGACTTTAGGGGCCAATCGCAAAATTTATAGCATTTTCTGATAGGAGGATTACTTTTGCGGAGTAACCGTTTTTCACCGACCGATTATTGGTCAAATAAATAGTCAGCAATATTCCGCGTTCTGGAGCAGTCTAGCGTAACATTGTTTATTAACGTGTATTTCGCATGTGTTTACTACACAAATGTCAAAACAGAACTGACTTTAGAGGCCAATCGCAAAACTTATAGCATTTTCTGATAGGAGGATTACTTTTGCGCCACCTTGTATATGATAAAAGACAACACTTTGAAGACTGTTTCATAACTAGATAGATGGGATTGAAATCAATTTTAATTATGTCAAAAATAATTTATTTCTTTTGCGTTTTCTTTCCGGTGAAATAGACGACCTTTGTTTATACCCTAGTAAATGCAAAGATTGCAATCCTACTTTTGAGTTTAAAAGAGAAATGTTTGTGCAATTATATAATAGCAAAAACTTGTAAGAACCCTGCAGTCAAACCTACGAGTTGCAAACCACTTTACAACTAGTATTTGCACCAAGCCCAACTAGTCAGCCAACTGTCATATTTCCATATAAGCAGCTGGTATTTTTAACAAGGCGATGTCTTACGAGATGTCAACTGTCAGATTTCGGCCAGAACATACCAGTCATATACTACCCATGAAATACTAGTTTGTATCTGGTGGAAATTCACTAGTATCATACTGGTCGTAAAATACCAGCTTCATAGTAGTTCAAAATGCAAGGCAATGAACTAGCAAAATTGCAGTCTAATCATACCAGTATCATACTAGTTCGAAAAAACTAAAAGAATGTTATTCCAAATGTGGACCAAAAACCTCCAGGGATTAAAATAACAAAATGGACTTCAATACATCCTTTTTTATTTTTCATAATTTTCGCTGTGAAAAACCCCTATTCGGGATTGCAAAACATAAACTGTATCTTTGGAATATTTCATAAGCTGCTTGCGAATTACAGTAGCATGCAATGCAAGTGAAATAAACGAAAGAAATAATTACAGCTTATGTCGCTTAAACACACACTATGAAAATTGTAGTCGAATACTAGTATGGATTGAACTTTTTCTGACTGGTATGATTTCAACCAGAAAATTATAGTTGGATACTATTATGTTTACTGACTAGTTTAATATTTAGCTGCAGGGAAATATCTTTTTGTGGGTATATTAGGCGACTAGTTATCTGTGCCTTGTTTAAATGCCCGTGTAACCTTTTCTTTACCCAAAATGCAGAGAATTCAGCTGGCTTGCAAGAAAATATGTAGGCCCATCTATTAATTTTGAATACAGTAGTTTTCCATAATTCACATGTTAGTATGTTTGGCCGATTATTGCTGCAAATAAATTGCGTGCAAATGTTGTGCACCTAGATTTAACATTTATTACCATATTGTTTTTTTATTTTTATTTTTCTTTTTTGTTTAATTGTTAATGTTGTTTTGTTTAGTGTTGCATAGAAATGGGGTCATTGCAAATGCTTTGAAAAGTGTTTCACAACTACATAGACAAAGTTGCTTTCGCTTTTTTTGTAAATATTTTTTTTCTTCTTTTTTTGCCGCTTCATTGTCCGTCATGCTTCGTGCGTACGTTGGTTGCGCTTTTTCGCGTTCTTCAGAACGCTTGACACCTTTGCGCCATTACACCGCGTTACACACATTCTGTCTTATGAGCCAAATATACTTTTTCGGAAAGGGGAGAAAAAATAAAAATACACGTGTATCGGCGATTTTCATGTACACGTCAGAATTTTTTTTTTTTAGTCGTGTGCGACTATTGCTATAGAAATTTATGCAAGTTTTGTGATGAAAGGTCAACAACAAAGTACGCCAACAATTTGCTACCACGTACGGAGCATTACAAATAAAAAAAAAAATTTAAATCGCCGATACACGTGCATTTTTATTTTTTCTCCCCTTTCCGAAAAATTATTTTTGGTTCATAGGACAGAACTAAAGTTCGTTTTTGTAACGCAGTGTTATGTGTGTATTTTTCTTGTTGTTGTAGCGCTTTTTATCACTGCTACACACTTAGTTACATACTTATGAGCACGGTGTCGCCGATTTCATTGTTATTTGTGCAATTCTTTTAAATTGTTTTTAATTTTTTTTTTTTGCACAAAGTTTTTTTCCTTCAACTTTTGTCTTTTGCTACTTTGTTTAAACTTAGTCCTACAACAATTTCAAATTTCACGTTTTTGTTATCTTACAATGGCTTTTTCCTGATTTGTTTCATCCCTGCAAAAAATCATACGACTGATCTTTAAAGAGGGTGATCCGCGATCAATACCTTTCGTCTACAGTGGGCTTCAATTGATCCCACCTATTTCGTTACAGGTATAGTCGGGATAGGTCGATTTTAATTTCTGTAGCCTGCTTATAGGTGTTGAAGGAAACTTGTCCGATCGTACCGGTAGGTTAGCAAAGGGGCTCTGTCCGACACTGCCCTTTCAGGCATACAAGATCGAACCAACTAGTCTCTTCATGGGGCATTCTTAAACAAAAGGGATCACTTCAACCCATACAAAGAGATCAGAACTGGCGTTAGACGCATCCTCCTTTGCGACTCATCCCGGATGCATCCTAGACTAATCGCATTTTTTTGCAGGGTGTACTTTTGTGTGTGTGTGTACGTGCGTTTTATTGTAATTTGTCATCTGCGTCAATGCGAAACTAATTTACATTGCAAAATACTTTTTTGTGATGGTGTACAAACAAACATACATATAATTGTATTAAAAAAAAAAGTAAAAATAAATAAATCTGTGTCTATGCAAGTATATTAAGCATAAAGGGTGTTATTTTTCGTGTGTGATTTATTTTTAGTTTAGTAAAAAAAATACAGCAAAATAGAATTAGCATCTACTAAATTGAAATTGAATGTCGCACTCACATATTCCAAGAATTAAATTCATCATATACACAGGCGTATAATTTAATCACCAGAGGTTTAGCTCGGTACTGCCAGTTTTTTAAAATTACAGCCATCTTGCATCTGATACAGCTAACATTCAAATGCTTTGGTGCAAATCTTTTCAAAAAAGTAGTGAATTTTGGTCTGCTTAATATGAAATAGAAGGTTCTATCTAGCGAAATACTAAAATCCATTCATAATAAGGTGATTGCACCTTATCAGTGCGGCTTCCTTACTAGTATGTCCGCCAAAGAACATATCTTCACCATACGCCAGATCTTGTAGAAGAATCTAAAAAGGGAATCGACACTCACCATTTCTGCTCCCATTTCGAACCAGCTTATTGAAGACTTTGAGCAATACCAACAATTTATTTTCCACACATTAATTTTACTTAACAAATAACGATAAAATCTTTATTCAATTTTAATAAAAAGTTACAATCATAATAAAAGAACGTGTTCTTGCTTGTTATGTGTCTAGTAAATTATAACCCAAACTGGGAAAGAATTTTCCATTTTAAAGTTGCAACGGCAAGGAAAAATATAAGAATATCAATGTAAAAAGGAAATGCAATGGTCCCATTTCGAAATTGTGTTGCCAGACGTAGCAGCAGTGCGCTAAGTCCCCACAGTAGGCCCCCCTAAATGAGGATTTAGGGGAATACCCGAAATGTCGAATTTACTCAATTTAAGTTGGTAGCCTTGTTAGTATCAGTAGAGTTTCGGATGTGCTGGATCTGATAAAAAACTCTCCTTTGTGAGCGTCACTGGCTAGATGAGCTGGCTTGAGGCGTTCAACATTGACGTTCACTGCTTTGCCATTTACCTCGATTTTCGTCGATTCTGTTGAGGATTTTTTGTGGTCCCGAGTAAGGGTGTTCAAGAGATCCTTTGACTGCGTCGATTCTGAGAAATACGTGAGTGCAATTCTGCACGTCTTTATAGCAGAAGGTCTTCTTGCGGCAATGTTGTGTTGTTGGAGCTTTGGTCTGCATGTTTGTTCGCGCATAACTGAAAAACTGCTTTATAGAATTAAATAAAATGCTCACCGCTGCATTTCTATGTGTTCAACCTAAAGTTTAGCATACATATTAGAGCACGCAAATATTTTACATTTAGGCCCGGTTTTTCAGTCCTTGGTTAAACTCAGTTTAAACTAAGTTTTGCTTAAACTCGGCATAAATTTAAACTCCAGTTAAACTGCAGAGCGGTTTTTCAGTGAGAGTTTAAGGCCGCTTTTAAGATTTGCTTTTTATACGGGAACATTGGTTTTTTCTTTATCTAGATACGGCAACAGATAATATTTGTTTACATATTCAACGCCATTGCTTCTCCTCAGTATTGTAATAGTTAGGATTTCGCTAATTTCTGCATCACTATAATCACTTTCGCCAGATGATATATCCACTATATAATTAAATATAAAAATATCGTCCTTTTTTAATTGCGTTCAGTTTATTGTTTCACAACCAAAACCATCAAATATGCAAACAGCTGACAGGTTAACTAGAGTTTAAACCTGCTAAATTGGCCGCTTAAACTACGTTTAAACTTCGTTTAAAGTTGACTGAAAAACTGCCTAACAAGTTTAAGCTTAGTTTAACTGACAAATTGAGTTGAACTTGTACTGAAAAACCGGGCCTTAGTGGTGGCACTAAAAGTTGACTCAAGATAATAGTATACATATACTGAAATTGGAACAGGCCGATGTATACGAGTATGCTTGATAGATACTAAGTAAAAATCAAACCTGATAAATTTGATTAGTAATTAGTAATCAATTAATTAGACGGCTATTTTAATTTGTAATGATTAGTTAAATTGTTTTTCAAGAAAAGGCAATTATAGTTGATTACGATTAGAGAAAATAAAAAAAATATAAAAAAATTAAATTAAAAAAAGTTGTTCTGATTACTTTTGATTTTTGTTAGATTTTTTTTTGACTATTTTTGATTTTTTTTTTTAGTATTTTTGATGCTTGATGTGATGATGCTTTTACAACAATACTGAAAAAAATTAAAAATAATCAAAAAAAAACTTAAATAGAAAAAAAAATTTTAAATTATTAAAACTCCTTTTTTTTGACTATTTTTGATTTTTTGGATATTTTTAATAATCGTAAAAAATCATGATTTTTTTTGATTAATTATACCTAGTAGTGCTACGCACACAAGGTATATTAACTTTAGTCGCCTAATGGCATAAACGGATCGAGATAGATATTGGCTTATGTGTATCAAAATGTTCAGAAGGAAAAAAAGAAATTGATTAAGCCCATGTCCGTCCGTCCGTTCGTCTGTTAACACGATAACTTGAGTAAATTTTGAGATATCTTAATGAAATTTGGTATGCAGGTTCCTTAGCACTCATCTCCGAGCCCTATTCAATATGGAAGAAATCGGATGATAGCCACGCCCACTTTTTATGTATAGAATATTTTCGAAAACACAAAAAAGGCATTACTCAGTACATAATACACCTATAAGGATAAAATTTGGTACATACAATTAAGATTGAGGCATAAAATACGATTTTCAAGAAGTTTTTGAAAGTTCAAGAGCAAAACAAAAAACACAAAATATGTGGGCGTGGCACCGCCCACTTTTGAAAAATTATGTAGATATTGACTAAGTGGCACATATATCCAAATTTCATTAAGTTAGACCAAAAAAGTTCGGAGTTATGACGAATTGAAACTTTATATAGCCTGGGGGCGTGGCTGCGCCTACTTTTCCAATACTATATATTATCTATGCTCTACCCAGTGAACCCAAGTATACATTGTGAAAATTTCATAAAGATCGGTTGAGTTCCTTGGCGCCTATAAAAGACACACATTTTTTATATCTATTTTTGTTGCGCACACAAGGTATATTACTTTATTCCTCTATATATTTATTAATGTATCGAATCGAGCTATATATTTATTAATGTATATCAAAACGTTCATAATGAAAAGTAAAATATCCGGGCAAGTAGTTAATACCCCACTGCAAAAGTGATATTTATACCTTTCATGAACATGAAATGTTTGTACGTATACTGAAATGATCAGGAGGATGAGCTCAGTCGATGTAGCCATGTCCGTCTCTCGATACGTCTATCTGTCTATCCGTCTGTCTATTTGAACGAAAATACGAACCGAAAGAATTAAAATAGACCTGCGTAAACTAGGTATATAATGTTCGGTTCCACCCGAACTTAGACTTCCTTACTTGTTTTTTAATTAATTGGAAAATAATCATTAAAATTTGAAAGTAATTAATCAAACCGGGAATCATTACGAAAAAACGACTGGCGAGCTATGTTGGACGGTCAAAATCGCCCAGGCGGTTGGATGACCATTTAAAGAAGAAGAAGAATCATTACGATTAGTAATCATTATTTAACAGGTCTGGTTTATGTCTTAATTAGAGTAACAAAAGCCAATACAAAATTTGATTGAATATCTGCCTGTATGTGCTTGTGTAACTATGTTTGTACGCGAATCTCTTAATAAATACTAACGGAGATTTAATGCTTGCTTGACCGATTTATTGGAGGAGGTTTAACTTGAAATATGGAGTACATTTTTCTCGTAGTTGCTTTATATATTGTTGTTACTTTGAAGCTCGACGAAGACTCGCGAGTCTAATATTATTAAGTATTATGTACAGACGTGCTTCGAAGAAAATAAAATTATCTTCGCACCCTAAATGCACATATGCAAATGTTATTGCTATAATCCATAATACACGAATAATTCTTTTTATTTTATATATTTGTTTTTAGCTATGTCAACTATGCAACAACTGACTTCAAGACGTTTCGGGAATTCCCAAAATCTTTTTAAAAACGTGTTTAATTAATTTTAGTAAGCTATTGAAACATCACGCAACTAGTCAAACCACTTGGTTTTAGTATTAATAATAATACACCTGAATATTTAAATAAGCGGATTAATAGACGAACGCCCTTGCTTTAATGAGACTGAACTTGTTCGCTTTGGGTATTTATAAAAATTTATACAAACATAAATAGTACATACAAGTGTTCAAATTTCGAATGCTCTTCAGACATTTTTTTTTGGCTTTTTCTCATGTCCGCACAACATACTGTAAGCTCATCAATTAAGAAACACTGACCAAAAACATACACCTGACGGCGCTTTGCAAACTAGTTTTATTATAATCCATTTTAAGTATGTTATGCTTTGCTTAAACAGAAACAGTTAACATGTTATAAACGTCTACAAAAATTTTAATTTTTTTTAATTATTATTTTTTTGTTTAATGTTGTTGTCTATGCGTAAAACGTTTTGATTAATTATGAAGCAGCGGTTAAACATACACGTGGCTCATAAATATTTGTGTTAATTGTATGTGCTAGACCTTTTCTGTCTGAAGCAAAACTATTTTCGTGTTAGAGAACCCAAATATTATTTGTTTAAATATTATCTTTCAAGAGCATCTAGCAGTATTTACTAAAACATTTTTTTTTTAATATCCAAACTACAAAGCAACTTTAAGTGAATAAATCTGGGGTTTTCCGTCATCTATTGCGCCCGAATAAAGATAAGATGCAATAAGGCGGAATGCTTTTGAATATGAAAACTTATTTCGCCACTATCTACGAAAAATATGAAATTTTCACGTGAAAATAAAACTCGCGATAAGGGTGACAAACCAATAGGCAATCGGAAATTTAAGGAATGCTTGCTCTAATCGAGACTAAGCACATACATTTTTACTTAATATCTACTTTTATGTATAGACCTCGGGATGAACCAATTTAACTATAACTACATACAAATATTTTGAGCCCACTTTTGTTGCCACCACTGTGTAAACCGGGAATATAATATTTCCATGCCGTAAAATGGCTCCGAAACTTTAAGTTGAACATTTAGCGCTATATAACTGTAAATTTCGTTTAATTCTATGAAGCAGATTTTGAGCGATGCGCGAACAAACATAAAGACAGACAGACAATAAGTTTAAAACATTTTGTTTTTGGCTCTATTCTACTTTACTATTATAAAGATTTGCCAAGGACCATTGATATCTAGAAATGAAAAGCGAAACCATGACTGTAACCCTAACTGATTACAACTGTCTCATCTTCCAATCCGAAACTAAAACAGAAGCCGTAGGAGTTTCATTTTTAAAAACTGAAAGGAACGTCTCAACCGTAAACATTTACAAACGCAGATTTCTTCTAATCCGTAAAGATGAAAACTTTAAAAATCAGCTTTAGCATCTGGAACTGTGTTTCGCTTTCTCTGTTAAATGCTAAACCAGTTTTAGATTACTTAGCTAGGCGATGTACTGCAAAGCTTTAGTTCGAGACTTGATCTGACTTTGACTTTGCTTCTGTTTTGACACTTCTGTTTGAATTTCCAAAAATAGGGCAGCTAATCAAAAAGTGACGCTGAACTGCATTCTTAGTATATCCCGTTCAGCTTACATGGAAAGACGTGCCCAGAATGTTGAAGCACACTACATTGACTCTCAATTCTCAACAACCACAGGTATCAGCTTGAAACTGTGAACTAAGACTTTTGACTGAGCATTTAGTGTCAATACTTTGGTACAATGACTTCGATTTCCTACATGAGATAGTGTTAGCTCTAATGTTGTTTAGCTTAGCCAAGATCCTGGCCAATATCAATGCACAAATGGTCAGCGTGTGGACTAAGTCAACGTCAATTGGTTTTTTTTTGGGTCGCACTGCCAATCGGGCAGTGTAAACATCTGCAAAGAGGTTAAGCAAATTTAAAATCACTTACCCCTTGCTCTCCTGAGTATTTTTTCAGAACCCTACTCTTTCTGTAGCTTTTTCAGGCTGGTATATATCAGAAATGGATGGGAGCCCTTTAATACTAAACCTTGCGTTTGGTTTTCACGTCGCTTGTCATTCTGATCACCGAAAAGTCTTGATGAGAGAGTTGACACACATCCTCTCTTTCTCGATTTCGAAGCAGCTTTTTACAGCGCAAAGATTTGCTTTCTGATTTTTTTTTCTCAGCAAAATTAAGTCGCACTTAGTAAGTACGCCTTTTTTACTTTTTCAAATAATGTAAAAATCAGACCTGTTAAATAATGATTAGTAATCGTAATGATTACGGGTTTGACTAATTATTTTCTTGAGAATCCACTCAATGATTGATTACAATTACTTTAAATGTTTAATTATTATTTTCCAATTAATTAAAAACATAACCAAACAAATTTTAAATAATCAAAAGTAATCAAAAAAGTTGTTTTGATTATTTTTTATTTTTTCAGTATGTGTAGAAGCACATAAATATACAAATTAACAGTACTGAAAAAAAATTAAATATAATCCAAAATGATCAAAGCCACTTTTTTTTATTAGTTTTGATTATTTTAGATTTTTTATAATTTTTTTTATAATAATCGTAAAAAATCATAACTTTTTTAAATATTTCTAATAAATTTTTCAATAGTCGCAAAAAACCAGGATTTTTTTTTGATTTTTCCTAATCGTGATCAATCAATAATTGCCTTTTCTTGAAAAAACAATTAAAATAATCATTACCAATTAAAAAAGTTGTATAATTAATTGATTACTAATTAAATTTAACAGGTCTGGTAAAAATAGAAAATATTCTGAAACTTATTCCAGCTGCATAACTTGGTGACTCAGTCGTGAATAGTTTGTGATGTGCTGTGGTTGGTAAATATATTTGTTTAAAACGAATGTTCGGTATCATTAGGCAGAGAGGATTTCGCTTTGCCGAATTGCATGTGAAAATGAAAAGTACCATGTGGTCATGTGGCCAGAATCTAGAAATCTTTGGTTCAACATGTCGACGAAACAGGCATTGTTTGTCTCGATCGCTGGTGTACAACCGCTACATTTGGTATATGTGGTCACCATAATTTCTAAATTGTGAAAAGAAGTTTCTCTTCGAAGTTGTTAACCAGCTTAACCGATAGCGCTATTTCAATTGATCTTCTTCGTTTTTTTTTGTTTTTCAGTTGCGATTGATTAACATGCAAATCACTGACATTAAATGATAATTAGTGCTCAATTGTGCAAAATGATACTTGCTTTCAAAGCAACGCTGCTTATATGAAAAATTTTCTAGCTAAGTATGACTATCTATTTTATGAAATTTCGAACTACATGCAAGAAAACCCAACTTTAATTAATCAATTATACAAATTAAATCAATATATTAGTTTAAATAGAAATAAAAAGGTTAAATATTTCAAAACTAATTTTTTTCACAATTGTTATAAGCATGATAGCATTTCTCTGTAAATACGCCTATAGTCCGGTTATATTCCCAGTTATTAAATTACTAAACTTGTATAAAGGAACTACTTTTAAAGCTTGAAAATCTACTCAATCTTACAATTTATAATGCCAAAATATCAAGTTATTAATTTTAAACTGTACTTTGGGTAATAAAGAAATAACAAATCAGATTCTGGGATAAGAAAATAGTAATAATATTATTAAACTGAACAATATTTATTTTTTAATTATTTAATAAGTTGAACAGCAGTTTGATGGTAAGAGATATTTCTGCCACATTTCTAAAATCTAGAGGAAAGCCATATCTGTTTATCTCGCACAACTCGCTAGTCTACATACTTCGAAAACCAAGTAAAATTTATTATATTTTTGCATCTATAACAAGTAAAATTGTACTAAAAAAATATGTTGATATGTATCAAAAACTATTGTGTTAAAGAAAACCAAAAACTCCATATAAAATGACACTAAGAAAAGCTAAAGAAAAATTTTATTTATCAAAATTTCTTACATAGTACGCAGTTCCCAAGTAATTTCAACCAGGTCTGCATAATATCGTTATTTTTAACCAAAAACAAAATAATAAATAGTTTTCGTTATGAACGTTAGATGGAAAACAAAAAAAAAAATTTTTTCAGAAATATAAAAATAAATATTTCATTTCGTTTGCAATCAAAAAAATAATATTAATAATATTTTGTTTTCGAAGCAGTGAAAAAATTAAAATCGAAGTAATATTGTTTATTTTTTATCACAATTTCTGAATCCGTGAATACGTGGGCTACTTTTGGTCGTATAACCACTAAAAAATAATTACATAATATAAAAATTATATGCAATGGGTCGTAGAAAGGAAGGAGTGCTTATAAGATCCTGTTTTCAGGCGGCTCACGGCGTGTACGAGTGTAGCTTTTGTAAAAGCACATTTATAAGGGATCATTGAGGAAATTTTTAAATTCAAAAAAAAAAAAAAATTTTAACTCTAGCTATCAAAAACATTCAGGAAAAACATACCGTGACTAATTTAAAAGCATTTATTTTGAAAAGTCTGCTCAGGTATGTCAGTCATTGGTGTTTTCGTATAACTTTTTTTTTAACATACATACGCATCGGGATTGTATCCGAGTTCCTTCTGGAACTAGTTTGGGCCTTTTTGACAACACCAATTGTAATTCGGGTCCACATCCAATATATTTGAAACCATTTTCAAAACTATTTGGCGATCACTTCGGGACTGTCTCGCTATCATTTCGGCAATTTTTCGGAGGTGTTTTGGAAGTCGCCCCGGATGTTTTTAAAATTATTCTGGGCCTATTTCTGGGTAACGAATGGACTATTTTAGAATCAGATTCTGATAGGTTTCAAATCCGTTAGGGATCATTTCAGAATTAGTATAAATAATGGGGTCACATAACCGGTGTCGGACCGGCTAAGGGATAACTTGTGGCAACCTCCTGCAGCATGACACAATGGAGGAAGCGTTTGTTTTATCAAACTCACTAAAAATTATTTTTAAGAGATGCTTGTTGGGTATTTTCTGAAATAAAAAAATTAAATTTTTTCGGATATTTCGTTTTGATAAAAACAAAGCAAAATTATTCAATTTAATATTTTTTGATAGTTGAAAAAAAAAAAAAAAAAATGTTTCTGTTTTTGTATTCAGCAAAACAAAGTCTTTTAGTTATTTTTTTTCTAGTTCTAAAAACAATTTCTCTTTGTTTATTTCGTTGTGCACCCTTGATTTCAACTGCTATATTCTAACTCCGGTTATTGGCAAGAAATAGAAATAAGCAACAGCAGCTGTATGTGTTTAAGCGACATAAGCTGTAGTCATTTCTTTCGTTTATTTCATTTGCATTGCAAAATATAAACTATAACTTTGGAATATTTCATAAGCTGATTGCGAATTGCATGGAATGCAAATGAAAGAAATGACTACAGCTTATGTCGCTTAAACAGTATGCAAATCTATGTATAATTTGTTAATGTATTTTAAAAACCAAAAGAATTTTTTCTTTCTTTTATTGCGTCTTTTCCGCATGCACAAAAAATGTCAAAATTTCTTTCATGCTTAAGAAACAATAGAGAAAACTTCTTGAGGTTTTTCTTTTGAACTGCATACATCCTTTTGGGAATAATTAGTCAACGGCTGCGAAGTTCGATTGAAATGGTATAGGCTATTGGCTTCTACCAAAAATAAAAAAATAAAATTTTTTTTGTTGAAAATTGTGAAAAAATTTAAATGAAAATCGGAAACTTTTAATTTTGGAATCTAAACTTTTGGTATTTTATGCAACTCAACTGTATCTTAATTGCGAAACAACTTATTAAAGCTTACTAATATTTATACTTTGAGCTTTATAACCGGCCAGAATGCTTCTTAATTTTAAATAACTAAAAGTAATTTTTTTATTAATGAAAACTGATTTTAAAAAATACTTGAAGCTCGTAAAATATTATAAAAAGAATACCGTGACTATTTCTTTATTCATTATTTTTCACTTTCTCTTCATTCCAAATTTATAATAGTCACTAATATTAATCGTATCTTAAGTGATATATAATGTTCTTTCTCATACGCTTTCATATTTTATCACATAAAAGTTATTGGAATTAAAATTTTTGTAGTGTAGGTGTTCTTAGATAGTACCTCAAAATGATTTACAGGGTGGCTGATGAAAGCCGCTACCAAAAAAAAATTAAATAACTTTTTTTCTATTTAATGAATCTGGTAAATTTTTTTTTTATTTTGCAGATTGACTTTTACATTTAACAAAAATGGATAACTGGGACACTGAAACAAGAATTTGGATTGTCCGCCGCTATCACGCACTGGAGTCCGTAGTTTCGGTTCAAAGAGAGTATAGGCGCACGTTTGGCGGCAATCCTCCGAGCAGATGGACCATAATAAGACTTGTAAACAATTTTGCCGAGCATGGGACAGTCAACAGAAGACCTTACCATCGAACCCCTTCAGTTCGAACGGAGGAAACAATCGCTGCTGTAGCTGCTGCCATACAAAACAATCCACGTGTTTCGACAAGAAGCTTATCTGCTCAAATGGGTGTAAGCAGACAGTCATTACAGTCAATTATGCACAAAGATTTGGACTTATTCCCATATAAAATTCAAATGGCCAACAAACTGAACGCTTGGAATTTTGCCAGAAGATGCTTCAAATGGTGGAAGAGGATGGAAACATGTTGAACTGTCTTTTCATGTCTGACGAGGCCCATTTCGATTTAAACGGCAACATAAACAAACAAAATTGTCGAATATGGAGTGCTTCCAACCCACAGATACTCCATGAGACGGAATTGCATCCACTTCGTGTCACAGTGTGGTGTGCAGTTTCATCACGCTGCATTGTCGGGCCCTACTTCTTCGAAGAAAACGGTCACACCGTTACGGTTACTGGAGACCGTTACTTGAGCATGTTGAGAGAGTTTTTCTATCCAGAATTACGCCGAATGAGAATTTCTTTCAACTCTGTGTGGTTTCAGCAAGATGGTGCAGCTCCTCATACAGCCCAACCTGTTATGACAGAATTGCGACGAAAATTTCCCAATAAGCTGATATCCAGAAACTCCACATTCCGTTGGCCACCCAGGTCGCCTGACCTTACTGCACCTGACTTTTTCTTGTGGGGTTATTGCAAACAGGAAGTCTTCAAAGCAAAACCAACAAATTTGAATGAACTAAGGCAATCCATTCGAGAAACAATTGCGGCTTTTCCTGTCTCAACTCTCCAAGCAGTAATGAACAACTTTTTGGTAAGATGCCGCACATGCATCGACGAGCAGGGGGGGCATTTAAATTCCATTATTTTTAAAACTAATTAAGCTATATTTAATAAAATTTAATGAGCTTTAACATGAATAAAAGAAAAATGAATTCCATACACTGAAAAAAAAATTATTTGAGTTTCTTAATGTAGCAAAATTCATCAGCCACCCTGTATATTTAATTATTAAGTTTTTTGACATTGTAAAAAAACTATGGCTTTTGTTGATATATTTTTCTTTAAGGCTCATGGTGGTGAGAGAAAATGATTACAGGAAAATAAAAACTGGTCCAGATTACCGCATACGGTCCATAATTGAAAAAGATATTTTAATTACAATAGCTGTAAAGTTTTAAAGCTGCTTGATGACATACGAGTATATTAACTAGTGACTGCCGAGCGACCAACTAACTACGAAATTTCGAATCCGATTTTTCGATTTGGAACCAGATTTAAATTTGAATACAAAATATGAATTTAATATTTTTATAAAAATAAATAAAGTTAAAAAAATATATGTAGCTCATACTTTATATGGAGAAAAATGCGGTAGAAAATTTAAATATTCAAGTTACAGTGAAAGTGATCCCGTTGGTTATTCCATTATATTACAAAAACTTCTTCAGCTTAAATTCGTGTGTTACTTTCACATTAAAAATGTGGATAGTTATTTCATAGAAATGCTTAACAAGCTTGTGTAAAAATTTCTGGAAATTTCAAAAAGCGGTGTGATAACTTTCAAATTTGCGACGAAAATTTCAAAATGATTTCTGAGTACTAGCATATTTAATTCTACTCTCACAAAGTGCAAGTCTCAATATTATAAAAAATTTTGTTGATTTTTGCGAATTTTTTTTCTGCATGGTGTTTGATATTTTCTTTCAAATTGAATAACTATGATCAGCTCAAACAGTTTTCAGAGACTTGCACTTTGCGAGTCAAGAAACTTATAGAATATTCTAAGCTTCATGCACCTCTTTAAACCGATAAATTTTTAGACAGCTTTTTTATGAAACGAACTATATAGGGAGGTCAAAAAGTTTCGGATCTCTAGTTTTTGACTTTTAGAATTTCGCTCAAAATGTTCAGAGTCGTACTGCATTAGAATATTAACAAACATGCACATTAACATAAATATTTGACCTAAGTCTACTGAAACCTCTAATTTTTACGATTAATAATACAAAAAAATTATCACTGCTGCTGTCGCTGCCTAAAAGAGGCCGCTTCTTCAAAATCCCACAGCTGCAACTACTTACTTCTTTGTGTTCAAATCCTCATTTGTTTTTAGAAAAAAGAAAATGTTTTTTTTTTGTTTTCAAAATTATTAGTCAATTTTTCTTCATTTTTTATTATTCGACCAACTTAAACATCTATAACAGTCTTTAACAACAAAAATTTTTTATACATTCATTTTTAATTTTATTTATCTGTGCATTCTAGGTATTTGTGTTCTTTTTTTTTTTGTTTTAAAATTTTTTTCAAACTGCTTTTTATTTTGAATTAAATTTTCCTTTTCAATATACTACATGTTTTTAATTAAGTTTTCCGCTTATTATTAATATAGGATACAGCTGCTTAATTAAATAAATTAATTACACATTTTCTTTCACACACATTTGCAACATATTTTTTGCTTGTTGTTTTTGTTTTTTTTTTCATAGTTCAATCCTAACAAATTATGTATTGCTATACAACCTAATGCCTAGACTTAAAATTAGTATCTATTCTTCATCTTCGTCTTGCCCCTCATCATCTTCAACAACTCACCGCTTCTCCACTTTGCATTTGTTGTTGATGTGTTTGCTGGTGTTGTTGCTGATGAGATTGTTGTTGCTGCTGAGATTGCTGTTGCATTTGTTGGTCCCATTGTTGTTGTTGCAATTGCAATTGTTGTTGCATATGCATTGCCATTGTTGTACCGGGCAGGATTGTATTTGGTGCTTGACGATCAGCCAATGGCTGTCGCAACGCAGGACTAGATGTGGCCGATGTGTGCTGTTGTTGTTGTAGCGCCGCGCTATAACTTTCACCACCAGCTAAACGTTCAGCCAAACGTTCATTCTCCTCACTTGTCACATCATTGGCGACAGATTCATTATCATCAGCATTCATGGTCATACCCAATGCTGTCGCCGCATCAAAATTGCCAATTTCTGGATGTGCCTCCAATTCAGTTTGTAAATCACAAATATAATCGATAACATGTTGGATAATCTCCAATTTTGAGAGTTTACGATTTTTCGGCATAAATGGTACGAGATCCTTCAATTTGGAGAGGTACATTTTCATTTCGGCATTTTCGCCATCGCCACGTTGGGGCGTGTGACGCGCTATGCGTCCATTCGGAT
Organism: Merzomyia westermanni; assembly: GCA_949987695.1. Classification (NCBI taxonomy): domain Eukaryota; kingdom Metazoa; phylum Arthropoda; class Insecta; order Diptera; family Tephritidae; genus Merzomyia; species Merzomyia westermanni. The sequence goes on along the minus strand of OX465291.1, from coordinate 33,238,402 downwards.
TCATCGGTGGCATAGAGGCACCTGTTTGACAGACAGCTGTGAGGGATTTCATTTTTGAAATGACTTGTTTACGTTCTTTGAGTAAAATTTTGGCGGCTGTTTATTTGCGACGGTCGTCTTTGGCGGCCGTTTGCGAGGTTCAAACGTGAAAAATTCGTAGGAAGAATTGCTTAGTTAAAGCAATTTTTTATTTGTTTAGTTTGTGTGCTTTAAATATCCACATGGAGTGCACGCAGTTTCCTTTTGTCTAAATATTTTGCTTTAGGTTATTTTCGTGCTTAGCACAATATTGTTCACTTTGCTTTAAAATTTTGTTTCAGCAATTTTACACAGTTTTTTGCGAATTGAAATTTTTCATTCAAAAATCACTTTTCAGTTTTAATTTTTTTGTTGTAAATCCAATTATTTGCTGTATCGCGTACGTTTTTGACGCCCGTAATCCGTTTAGTTTTGGCACACACACTTAGAGATTTTGTTCTATTATTTTTTATTCAGTGGCGCTGTGATTTATTTCTTAATTTTTTTTTTAGTTTCAACTTTGCTTTTCTCCGTCAAATACTTTGCGCTTCCAAGTACTAACCGTACGCTTTGAGTATCAAACACGATATGTGCCATTTGCGCTCTGAGTACCGCTATTTATACTCGGCCAACGGTAAACTCCGCCTTTTGCATAGAGCTCGTAAGAGTTGCGCGCTCGCATTTCTCATGAGATTCATGTTTTTACCTGCTGTGCATTGGACAGTCATTGTGTTTGGCCATGTGTGAGCAGAAAGCAAAAGCCATTTGGAGACTTACGGGTTGATGCAGCTGTGCGGTTGGTAAGTAAACTCATTGACTGCGAGTACTTAGACTTGTATAAACATGTCTCTGGGGTAGAGAGTTGAACTTTTGTTGTATCCAAAATGTTGAGTTTATGTACTAGCTGAGTTGGGAGACGCAAATTAGGTGCTGATTAAAAAACAAAATATATTGACATATTTTTTAAAAGAAACCTCTTCGCACTCATCTTCGGTGGAACGTACTTTCAATGCAAAATCAATATGTGAAAGGTGTTGAGACGCATGGTGGGTGGGTGCAATTTAACTTTTAGCTGTTATTGACAGACGGATTCTTCTTTCCCTGCGATTCCGTTTTCTTAGAACGGGTGATTCGGTATAAGTAATTTTCAAAGTCGCTAAATTGGTGTGAACAGATCTCCTGTAGGTGGGTTGGAATGGCGAGTTTTTAGGTGTTGTGAAAAGTCTGTGCTGCATAAGGGAGGTAGTACCAAAACCTGTTAGGAAACGATATATATTTTACAGCTAAATGCAGAAGTCAACAAGAATCTCAAAGGAGCTCCCTTGGGTTGAGTATGGACAGTTACATTTCGTTCCATACCTAGCAAGGCATCGCCAATGCTAGTCCATGTTAAATTATCAGATATCTACATTCCCAGAAAACTGGATTTATTCAGCACCATATTATTAGCAATATAAGCTTCATTGTGTGCCATAAATATTGAGAATAACCATTTAAATAACTAAGATAAAATATGATATTTTTAATAGATGTATGCAAAGTCCAAATCTTGAATTGCATATAAAACTTAACATTCCTATACGAAATGTTATTCACAAAATGGTTATCTAAATCCCCCAAACGATATCACTTACACACATCTAAATAGCAACAATGACTCGCCGTTACGCTGTAACGAAGTATACTGTAACGACGACCACAAACGAAACGGAAGAGTCACATTACGTTTTTGCTTATTGAGCGAATTCGTTTCTCGTTAGTCGTATTTCGTTACTTGCTTGTTGAGGTTATACGTATATATGTGTGGATTTAATGAATTCTTTATTTCTTTAATTTTAGAAAATTAATAAATTAAATTATAGAAAAGTGAAAACTTCATTTTAAGTAGTACAGACATAATTCAAATTTTAGTAAAAAATAAAGCATACAACTCGAACAAGTGTTATGGAAGCTAAGAAAAAGCCTAAAACTGGTGCCGAACGTGCACGGGCATGCAGGGCAAGAAAGAGAGCTGCACGTGAACAAGAAGAAAAACGATTACATGCTATACGCTCTTACATTTTACAAACAGCTACGAGACGTCCACCAGCAACAACTAAATTTATCGAAAGCGGCAATGAATTAAGCAATCTTGAAGGGCAGCCGAGGACGGAATTTATTGCTGCGACAGCACCAACTCCGTCGCTTACGTCAGCTACAGCAAAACCATCGACGTTGCATATGCCAACGGTTAAGACTACGGGTGAGTGAAAAAGGCAATTTACTACAGTCGACTGGTTTTATCAGTGCTGTTTTTCACATCACCAAAAGTCTACAAGTATTACTGTTTTTGTCATATATCTACACACCTGTTAAGATTTTAACAGAACCGGCAAGTTGCTAATGTTACAAGAATTCGTAGTAATTTCCCCTTCATAAATATGTAGTGTTTCTGCTTTGGAGATGTGTAGAAATACTTGCATAGAATTTAACAGAAATTTTCTTCTTCCTTCTGCTGACCATTTACATTTTTACACTAATTAATTCCCCTGTTTATGCTATGTAAAGGCTCTACATAGTAGTCTACACTCCACACCTTCTACCGCTGAGCTGAACCAAAACTGAACATAGCCGTACTTACTGACCAGTCCCTTCTCTACAATTTAACATATCCTACTACATTCTTCAAAATCTCTGTTAAATATAGCATATTACCCCTTTACATATCAGAACTTCAAAGTGATGTTACCACATTTTTGACCGGCAATTTTACGCTGAAACTATCTCATGTCACTGTCTGCCATGGTCGCAATTTTTACAGAACTAAAATTGTTATAAAAATCTGAATATCTAGAAATGTAACATTTTTTTATAATAAAAAAGATACGTCGAAACACGTTGAACAAAACTTTTGCAGTATTCTATATTGCCCTGGATTTCATAAATTCAAATTGCTAGTTCAAGTGCAATCACGCGTTAACTCGTGATCGGTCCGCAATGTGTAAAACTACTCAGAAATTAATATTTTTACTTAAATGTATACAACTCAAATAAGCTGTGGAGAAGGCACTTGTCCTTTATTTCCCATTAAAATTGTGCTCCTTAGCTTAATATTCTATTTGCGAACTTGGACAATTCTGGAACTGTTCAACTTAAGTATGCACAAAGTCTAGAACTTCAGCCAAGCAACATAACCTAATTTACTAAATGCATCACTAACCAGATATTGAAGTCATACCGAAAAGGTTCTCCTAAAAAGTTCTCCTAAAAAGTCTAAGTAACCATAACCAAAGAAAATAACTGTATAAATAAACATAAATGTATAATCTATGTTCTTTGCCTTAACCGTGTTTCGAGCCCTCAATTAACAGAGCTCTGTACTCCTTCTGATGTATAGCATGCTACTAAAAACTAAAACTCCCCTTATTTAAGTCTCTGTAAACAAACATTATTCATTAACTCAGCCCTCACAAGAATACAATTCTCCGCAACTTCTGCTAAACTAACATATGTATCACCCCTTTACTAAATCCATCAGTCTCTAAATACTAAAAACTCTCCTCAGGCACATAGATAGTACGCTGCTAAAACTCTCCCAAAGAGACTTAGCATAACAGTTATTTCTTCTCCTGCTGCAAAGGGCTAACTTTCTACACATTATATAAAATTTTGCTGTTAACTTCATAAGAATTTAACAGTTTCCCCATCACTAAATTCAAGCTAATAAAACGCTCCACAAAACTGCGTTATCTCCTCTGTTTTTTTAAATAGTTTGGCTCTCCACTTTCAAAAGTGCTCTCGTAAATATATTAAAAATGTCTGTCACTCACTCTCCAGCATTATTTACATTACTCTCAAAACTTCTCACTGGTGGTTGTAACGGAAATGCATTTTGATTGGTCGGTTTTGATTTGGCTGCTATGCTATTCATTGCAGTTTTAATTTCATTGTTTTGTGGAGAATACGCTCATTAATGTTTATGTGAGCATAGCTCTCAACATAAGGCGCTCGTGAGTATTTGAGAGCATGCAAAAATTAAATGTAAAACAGTGTGAGTTAACTTGACTACAATAATTTCTACACAGAAATGAGGGGAAAGTTAAATTTGCTCTCGTGGCAACTATGCTCTTCCAATTTGCCTCTCTCTCATTCTCTGCTCTCGAAACTGTGAGTTTAACATTTTTAATTTTGTGAATGAAATTTGTATTTTTTGCTGATTTACTATGGCAGATAAAGTCAAAGGCTGTTTGAACTTGTTTCTGTGTTCGTCTTTCAGCTCAGAGTAACGAAGAAAGTCTCGCTGATCTGCTGATCAAATGCTCGCTATCAAGCGTTTGTTATCTTTTTTAAAAGCGGATACAATTTGTAATTCATTGGTACATTATATATAAAATTTTAAATTATGGCTATATTTGGGATTATCCTGATACCTTCTTGCAGTGGCAATCCGGATTGATTCTTTAAGTACTATAGTCTGGTAGTGCTGACAGTGTCCGTCAGTGCACTGATTCTCAACCTGTAATTACTGTTGACGTTACCATTGACGGTTGCCTAATCGATAGAGCTCAGGAAAAGAATGTAAGGCCCGCTGAACATCCAAATTCTAAGAATTTATTGAATCTCGCAGACTAATGACAAATGTAATCAGACTAGAAATTGATTTAAAAGGTAGTTAAGTAACATCTGAAATCTATTTTCGCAGTAGAAGAAATCCAAAGCTGAAGAATTTGGGGGCAAGGTGAACTACTAAGGAGCTTGACATGAGACTTGGTCAGTGATTTCGTAAGCAATGTTTAGTTGTGAGCCTACAATATAATAGGATTGATGAGAGAAAGGAATTTGGAATAGGAGACATGAGAGAATTTTTAATATTTAAGAGGAGCATATTTTTTCTGGCTCCAAGCTACATCATTTTCTAGATCCTATTGAAGTCCAGACGAGTCAGAGGGACACGTAATCTTACTGAAAATTTTCATATCACCAGCATACGAGAGGACAAATTCAAATATCTTTGATGAATATCACGAAACTAACCCGACCCACTTGAAGAAGCGACGACGCGCTATCAGCTACAACTGTACAAGATTGGTTAAAGATTTCATCAATATAAAAATGAGTAGAAACCAATTCGACAATAAAATACGGTGGTTAACTTTATCAGACGATTACTGAAGACTGCAATGCGGTCTCCGGGAAAAACTGTATATTAAAGGTGGCTGACATGATCTACAGAGATGAGATTCAGAAAGTCATCATCGACTAGTGCTAGTGCTAGGCTATGTCTGGTGTTGCGTCATGCTGACTAATTAAATTTTTTTCTTATCTATTCGTTTTGTTAACTTTTTTTTTTAAATCAACGACTGAGTGGGAGTTAAACGAATTTCAAAATATTTTCAAAGAACGCCCCATCTCAGAATATTTTTCAACAACACCCTTTTTCAGCATTTGGTTGTAAAACGCTCTAACTCAGCTAAAAATATATTCAATTTTCGTAGGGGGGCGTTCAAACAAAAATCTGAGATGGTGCGTTCCGCAAAAAAATTTCTAAGAAAGGGGATTTTCAAAACTATTTTGAAACCCAAAATGCATTTTAAAGTAATAAAAGAAAGAACCACGGTTTTGTCAGTCGGTCTGTCTGTTTGTTTGTTCGCGCATCACAAAAAAGTCGCTGACTAGAATTAAGTCCAATTATTACCGAAGTATTAAGAGCTGCTCAGCTTAAAGATTCAGAAATCAATAATAGTTTTTAGTGCTCTATCATAGCTAGTTATAATTTTTAAGACTTTGATCATTTCTGCTTTCAAACTGCCAAAGTATTGATGCAAAAAAAATTGAGTTGCATGCAGTTTTGCAGAAAATTAAGTTCTCCACAAAAACGTCTGAAACAAAATTGTTTTTATATGGGCCGTTCCACAGTAGCCAAGCTTTAAGCACTGGTATGGTTCTATGATTTGAAGTTTTTGTTTTGGGAATTCAACAAACGCAAAAATTAAAACATTCTTACATTATAATAATAAGTAATATATTAAATTTTTTAAATAATTATTTATCTTGACCCAGTCTAGTGTACATAAATGTATGGAAGTTAAAATTTTTTAGTTTTGTTCTATTGTTTACTTTTTCATCAGCAATGAATATGAATATGACGGCCGTAGGAATATGACACTTTTTTCGAACGGTTGAATAGCGCTAAGCTTGCGAAGGCAATTTATTTATTTATTATTTTCTTTTTTGTTTGTAAACTCGGCGTATGCTCATAAAGTGGATTTGTAAGTTATGAATGAATTTTGATATGCAAAATATTTGCTGATCTTGAGTTATTTTACTTTGAATACATAATAACAAATGAGGCAAATGAAGACCTACTCGTTCATATCTAGATTCTAGATGAACAGCAACACAAATATTTTTGCTCATTTTCTAACACAAAAAATACAGAATGCCTTCAGTTTTGTAAATTGTATAAAAAAATTTAATAAGATAATTTAAGTTAAGCCCCATAAAACTGATTCCAAAACAATACACAAATAGTCCCGAAGCCATAAAGATATGTTGTGAAATATTTTAGGAGATAGTCGGGAAGCGATCTATAAGTAATCCCGAAATAACGCAAAAGTTATTCTGAAAGCACACAACCAACATCATGAATTCTTCTTGGTCCCAGAAAAGTTTCAACTGATCCCATATAAGTCCAAAAAATAATCCTAAAATCATACATCAAAAAATAACCAAAATATCCATCCAAAAACTCAGAAACAAATTCTGAAAATAAGTTAAGAAACTTCAGTGAAACAATCGCTAAGTTTATGTCGAAACTTTTCCTAAATAATAGGAAAATTCTTTAATTTCGGTATTTTATCATAAATCACAAATATGGACTACTTAAGAATATTAGTCTAATAGATTATTAGTCAATAGATCTTTAAAGTACACCAAAAACATCGCAAACGGTTTCTGAGAATTTCCTAAAATGTTCTGTAAATAATCTTAAAATTTTTCCTGAAAAGGTCTTATGTACTACTTATTCATTCCATCCATGAAAGTTTTGCGAGTTGAAGGCATCTTTGAAAGCTTTGAAATGTAGAGAGCTGTTAAAACAGTGTTACATCGAAATAACTGCCCTTAGTCGGATATAAAAGGATTCATTCCGGAACGATAGAACCGGTTGTTATAGCAATTTAACCTGTTCTAACTTATTTAAAAAATTTTTTTTTTCAAAATTTTTTTTCATAGAAATCTGATTTTCAGATGTGTAAATCTAATTTTTTTATCGTTTTGTCTATCTTTTCAAACTTATAAAAAGTTTCGAATAATTTAAAAAACAAATGTTCACCTACCTTAAATCAATAAATAGTTTTTAAGTCCCTCCTAAGTTTTAAAATCGATAAAATTTTTTTTTTTTTTTTTGAAGCATTCCCTTTTTTCTAGGCACACATTTAGGGGGGGCCTTAAAAAAATCGAATAAAAAAATGTATGCAAGCTCACCCTTTCAACTGATAGTAACACAGTCAAAAATATATCATATACGTATAAATTTCTGTTCCACTTGAAGAAGGTCAAGGTGTGTCGTATAGTGGGAAAAGTTAAAATTTCTCCACCGAGTTATCTAAACTTTTTCCACTGTATGACACACTGCGGTGTTGCCGAGCTTTAAATAAATCTTTCTAAAAAAATGAAAAATCTTTTTACCTAACGATATTTTCCAGAAAAATTGTTTTCCCTTCTTAAAAAACAAATGTGAGCAAATTTATTTAAAAATATTTATATGAAGTGTGTACATAAAGACATACGTAACTGTGAACATACATTTGTACATATATAAATATATCTACCTTCACGTCATTAGCGCTTAGTGAAATGATTTCGAAACACAGAAAAGAAATAACTACAACAACATACAAATATTTCATCGCTGTCGGTGATAGAATCCAGGTGAACATCAAACTGTCAGTTAAGCTGCCACTTCATTTCATTTCAAAACAAATATGCAGTCGTTATTGAAAATTCACAGCACAACTAAAATTTGATCATCGTAAACTCATACATACTATAGATACAGTTGATGATGTGTATTCACATACTACTTAACTACATCTAAGAAATTTAAGTAAACAACAACAATTTCAGCAGCTTCAGTTCTCACTAAAGAAAGAATATTAAAATACCAAAAGACGAACTACAGACCTAAAAAATTGTGTGGAAAAAAATGTCTAAATAAAAAAAAAGCCGCAAACCAAAATGAAACCACTTTAAAAGCCACATCCGATTCGTTTGGTTTCGGGAGGCTCACCTGCAAACATTCAATTTAAATGTGCTTTTTTTAAGTATGAAAATATGCAGCAAAAAGAATAAAGTTTTTGTATGTGTGTGTGTGTGTGTATAAATGTTGTTTCTTTTTGGCCTCTTATTGCGGCTTAAATTGCTTTCAATTTAAGGTTTTTTGTTTGTTATTTAAGCAAAACATCGCAGTTGCATAAAGCTCAAGCGTTGCAACAACTTCACTGACACGGTTGGCTTCGTCTTCAATTACAAAATTTGTTTCTTTTAACGAAACACTGAAAAAGTGAGACGATTGTAGCGTCAAAATATTTAAATTTTTCTTTGTTGAAATATGCAAAAAACTTGAGATTCGCATGACATGATATGTGGAGTACAAAAATTAAACATTAGGATGTGCTTTTAAAAAAAGAAATTGAGTATTAACTTTGGACAGATGTTTGTAGGTGCCATAAGAAGATTGAGATATACCCACCAACTAGAATATATAGAGATCTACCCACCAATAAGTCTAGCGCCATGATCGGGCCTGAGTCGATTTAGCTGCCAACTAGCAATTCTGTAAATGCTTTTAAAAATAACTTTAAATAAGCTTGCTAAAATAAGAAATTTATAAGCGCTTTCAGTATACATTTATTTGCGGTTTTGAGTTAACTTTTTATAAACATCAACTTAATAAAAGATTTAAATTTAAAAGTGAAATGGAAATTTGTTACAAAGGATTCAGGAAAAACTATTTCAGTATTTTTTTAACAACTTAAAATGTCTCAAACTCTTTTCATAAAAGTGCATTCATCAAAATGTCGACGAAAATGATAAGGTCAGCTGTTCTTAGCCGCCTCCTTAATTTTAATCATTTTTATTAATTGGCTAAGGGATCCATTGTATGGGAATGTATTTATTGAATTCGGGAAAATTGGTATTGTCCATTCCAGTAGTGGTTTCGTAGTTAGTGTTGTCGACTAAAATTCCAACTTCGAATTAGTGCTTCAAGCTTGTTTGCTTCAAATCAGCTACTTTTTACTGTCAAAATAAAGAATTTTAAAATCTATTAAATAATTAAATAATAAATAAATAATAAAATTAGAAGAATAACGTGGTGAATTCAAATGCTTGAGGATGTATCGGAAATTTTTTAAGTGGTCCCTTTAATTTAAATGCTAAAGCTTAAATTTTGCTCCAAAAATTCAATAACAACTTATGTTTTTACAACTTATGTTCTTTTTAAAGATTAGTAAAAAAAAATTTGGCCTTAATAAAGAAGCCTACAAATATGTTTTCGATGTTTCGCAAGACGTGATTACGAAAGTCACAGATCCGGAATCACTGCACTAGGTTATGTGATATGTATTCTGCGATTCCTTGCAGTAGGGGATACCAACATCGTGCTGGAAAAGACATGGATCAATCCACTATGTCAATCACACTATAAAGAAGCTTGACAATAATGCAGGAAAAATTGTGTTCGCAATGGATCAATCTCGAAATGAAAAGCGGAGAAAAAAAGAGAAGCAAAATAAAATTTTTTACGTGAAATTCTCATGTGCGTCGACGGGGCACATCTAAATAAAAATTAATCCACCTGCTTACAACAAATTTTTTATGTTACAATCACAAAGCTTCTAAAATATGCTTTTAGTTAGCAGTGGATCCTTCCTTGAAGAAAGCGTAGTTATTATCGATATTGAGAAGTGAATGACGTTCTTTGATTAGCCATCGAGATACAAGGCACAAACCTTACCATCACCTTTACACGTTCTCTCACTTCACTCCAAAAATCCACATTACGTTTTCTTCTCCGATATAATAAATTTCAATGTATAACACCTCGTTTTACATACCGAAGCTATTCGGGGTTTAACCGAAAGATTAAGGAGACGGCACAGCTTCAGCTCATTTTTTGTAAACGTACTTCTGGTTCTCGAAGAACTCATATCGATATCCGCTTCTCCGGTAGTTGTGATTTACATATTAGTTCCTTGAGCGCTCAAGTTACTTCCTAGTGATCACAAGCACTAAAAAAATTATCGCAACAAATTTGCTTGTTAATTACTGCTGAAAAAGGAAAACATACAAACTCCATAAAGTAAACATAAATCCTTGAACAAACCAAGTACCTTTTTCCAGCTGATCATATATTTTATTGGAGGACCATAACTGTTGAGCTGATGAAATTCATACGACAATTAGAAAGCAATACGTCAAATAAAAAAAATTCAAAAAGATGATACGTTAAATAATTGACTTTTAGACTCTTTGTAAGCTAAGTAAAGTCAAGTTAATTCTAAGTCTAGGCTAATTCGGCCATTATTCAAGTAATAAAATTATTTTTTACCGTTATATAAATTAAAAAAAAAAAGTATTGTATTTCTCCCGACAAATCAGACTTTTTAAATAATGATTACTAATCGTAATTATTACCAGTTTGATTAATTATTTTCTTGAGAAAACATTTAATGATTGCCATTACTTTCAATTTTTAATGATTATTTTCGCATTATTTAAAAAAATTATCAAATTTATTCTTTTTAATTAATCGTGAAAAATTAAGATTATTTTTGGATTTTTTCTAATCGTAATCAATTAATAATTGCCTTTTCTTGAAAAACAATCAAAATAATCATTACCAATTAAAAAATCCGTTTAATTCATTACTAATTACTAATCAAAATTAACAGGCCTGGTATAAAATTATAAGCTTATAAACAATGTGCGGTTTCGATAATATAACGTTTACTTTCAACCATTTTGTAATTTACTAATTTACTTTCCGTTTACTTTGGTTGTTGGATCATGCACGTCTCACATGATCGAATAGCTACCATAAAAGTAATTGTTCACATTTCGATATTATTAGATCTTTCGGCTTTTTTCGGATTTGTATTAAATTTTCAACTATTGTTTTAATTTGATTAATATATATCTTTAATTGCCAATTTACAAATATATATTGATGCATTGATTCCCGAAGAGATATTTGACCATACGAAAAGCTATCTACCATATTATAGATAGCACAAAGTTATGACTGAAACACGCTCTTAAAACCCAAGGGCGCAAGAGATATACATGACTGGAAGTGTTTCTAGCGTTGTTCATGAAAACTCACTCGTGCCTATAGAAAAGAAAACTCGGAAATAAAATATTCGCGATTTCAGCTATTTTTAAAAATCAAATCTTCATTCCACCTTAATATTCAGACGATAATGTTTGAATTTGTCGATTGAAACATGTTGGGAATACCTACATAAAGTACTGAAGAATCATGTTGTATCACCGAGAACGCAATACGAACTAAACACACAAAAAACATGCAACAAAAGCTTTTTCAGGTAATTCCTTGATGATAATCAACAAGTTACGAAAACAGCAAAACGAAAAGAAATAAAATATTTCTAAATGTAAAAACAGTGAAAAAGTGTCAAATAAAGTAGCAAAGTCAAGCCAAGCTTAAAGCGATAATGAATTATTAATGGGAAAGAGCGCAGCGCAAATGAAGGGCATCTGGTTCGAGGCACGTTGTTGTACAAATTATTGTTAAATTCACATTTCTCACTTTAGTATTCATGTTCATTCGTGGAACAAGTGTACAGAGTATTAAGTATGGATACATATGTAAATTCAGAACATGCATGTTGTGATTTTTCTTAGTTTTATTTGTGGTATTTTTGATATTCTCATGTTATATCTTCCATATAAAATTTTAAGGGATTTCTAAATGTTTAGATTTAATAATTTTTTAAAATACTATTCACGAGTTTGGGGCAATGTAGCTAAGCGAAACTGAAGCCCAACTTTCTTCTCCAAGTTGTGATATGCTGGCTCTGACACCGAACAGCATCTGCTAATGCAGAAGAAGGTTATTTTCAATGCAGTAGTATTTGCTTAGTAATACTAATTAATATATTGTCAAGTCGTTGAGAGGCAGGGTTTTGTTAAGTTTCGAAATCTAAAACTGCTCAGCTACAGAACACTGAGCTAGCGAGAATCGTATACTCAGGAAACATGCAGTTTCGAAGTCGGCAGATTCGAGTGGTCATAGAAAAAGTTTGCTTAAGGAGCATTGTAAAAGGTATCGAGAGTCATGAGTGTGCTCCGTTGACGTTCGTAGTCGAGTTAGAAGGTTTCGATACTTTTTCAAAATATCGAGTGATGTCTTACGCCCTTTTTCTAATTTCAGATCCCATATATCAGCTAATTGGCGTGAGTCTCGTTATCTTTGAATTATACACCGGGAAGGGCGGTGGCATATCAATGTGAAAGAGATATTAGACATTTTTTACCGAGTCTGTTTTGGATTCTGCTTGAAGTCCAAAGTCTAGCTACATGAGGTAGATACTCTTTCAGAACATAGTGTGATGGAAAAGCAATTTCCTGATATTCCGGATCCGATAAGAGTGATTTTTTTCGGTCCGGTTTGAATATTTCGGATGTATCACAACATATATAACACATATAGATATTTGACTGATCAGTGACAACTCAGCTGATACTCAGGTCTTAGGTGGAGCGACACACATATGCAAACGGCTCACACGTACACAAATGTTTTGATAAGATTTTGCACCACCGCCATAGAAATCTTATCACAATTCTGATGCCTCAATACCCAAGACCTGAGTATCAGCTGAGCTGTCACTGACCAAACAGCTGTCCGGTAGTGCTGCTTTTGACTAAGTGACGTCTACTTCATCTCTTGTCTTTCCCGTGAGCAACGCCTTCAAGTGAATTGAGGATCAAATTTTTGGTTTGAGTTGTTGACTATCCTTAAACTTTCCCAGGCATTCCCTAGAAAGCCGCGTTCACGAATTTGAAAGGCTCGGCTTACCTGGCCAAGGGCTCCTAATTCAGGAAAATCATTTTTAATCGGCATTTATGATTGGACCACTTATTTTAGGAGGGTGAGATACCGTAACAATAACCACTTTTTCTCCATAGAGCTAGCGTTGTTTAACTCCTCAACTCATCTGCAACAGTTCACTCTACAATTGACTTGTTCAAGGTTGTCTTTACAGGACCAAAAAGAAACAGAGTATACGCGTCTTTGCTGATCTAAAATTCGACTACGAGTTTGAAGTCTCTCTATGAGAACATCCAATGCTTTGCCTTGTAATATATTCCCACTCAGACCGGATGCTGAAAAATGACCACAGTAAATCTTCTTCTGCTGACTCTAAAAAGACACGCAAGGACTCAAAAGCAACCAAAAAATCACGAACTTGTATATGTTCCATAGATGATTACCTCATTTTCAAGCACTCAATTAAGAGCACTTACTTTTCTTCGAAAATCATCATGTTCCATTTAGTCAGTGAACATAATCCCACAAAAGCCTACTGCTCTTTCCTTCTTGCCTATCACCCAAGTAAATACTTAATCCTTTAATACGCACTTTGGCTATTTTGTACTGCCAATAAAGATGTTTGTACATTTATGAGTTATCCACATTTGTTGCATGACCGCCAAAACAATACTAACCACTACGAATCACAACAAAGCCAAATTAAGCAGGAAACAAATTGTTGAGGCAACATGAGCAAAAACATAGACACACACACTAGGGGCTCGTAGAGGCTAAGCAGGGATAAGGGAGACAGGCGAGATAGGCAGCGCCCGTGTAAAGAGCAGCGCGAATAAACAGGAAGACCACCTGCCACGTTTGAGTGCAATTGGCATTTCGGTTGCAAGTGTTGATGTCTCGACGAACTATTGTTTCCACATTTTAGCAATAATTTTTGGAAAGGACTTAAGACAAGCGTACGCTGAGCTGAAATACATAAGTAATTGAATGCGCACAAAGCAAAATGTGTACTTACTTAAAATTTTAAAACTGTGACGAGACGACAGGTACGATAATGTCAGCTGCTGGCGTTGCAAATTAAGTTATCAACGCTGAATACCTACCTAAATACATTCATAAAATGAGAAAATGTATTAACAAAAGGTCACAAAAGTATGGCACTTTCACACAAAAGGCAAAGCTGGAGTTGGTTTATGAATTCGACAACAAAATTACCAATCGTTATTAGCCATGGGACTATTCGAATACAAATTATTCGAATAAAAAATCCATTTATTCGAAGACCTAAAAAAACTCGAATAATATTTATTCGAATAACTTATACTTTTTTTCGAATAGTATTATTCGAATAAATGACAACTATTCTAATAATACATACATACATACAAAACGTGAATGCATGCTTATAGGTGCAAGCGATGAAGACTGTGAATTTCGCTTCCGACATCTCTCGCATTTCATAATACTATTCGAATAAACGGATAAATTATTCGAATAAATACTACTAGCTGGACCCGTGCGCTCCTTGCGCAAAAAAAAAACCAAACTGGTTTGAAACCTTTTGTTAGTCCAGGTCCAGGATTTTTCAAACCTTTTTCTCAAATTATAAAAAAAGATTTTCAGGTACACTTGTTGTGAGACCACAAAAAATGGTAATTCTATACGACAGCACGTAACTGCTAATTTAGGTCCAAAAATCTCGGGAAAGGTATCAAACGACGCGTTTTGATCTCTGTATCAATAATCCGAAAGCGGAAATTAAATAATTAGTTTCAGTGAAAAGTTATTAGTAAAAAACCCAAAAATTGCCTAGGTCCGATCCCAAATAGGGGACTTGATCCAAGGTATTTATGTGCACAACACCTTTCTGCGTAGGTTTCAAAAAAATAACCTTAGCCGGTACAACACCGGCTACGCGGTCCACAATATTTCTGCACAGAACACATTTCTGCACTTTTCGGTACACCCTAATCTGTGATTACAACAACCACATGAAAATGACAGAAAAATTTCAACTTTATTTGCAAATATCTCTGAACAGACATAAAATATCGAATTTCCGCTTTCGGATTACTGATACGAAGGTTAAAACCCGTGGTTTGATACCTTTCCCGATATTTTTGGACCTATATTAGCAGTTACGTGCTGTCGTATAGAATTACGCAAAAAATTATACAAATATGCGCAAACAGCTATTTGAAATTCCACCACTTATATTACATTCACATTGAGCCATAAACTTGAGTTGATTGCCAACATCAATATGAATTAACTCAAAAAATGTTCCTTTAACTCGAGTTTATGACGCAGTGTACGCAATCTTATTCACTTATTTTAGCAATGTTCAAGTGTAGATGGTGCGCTCGCCTTTAATTATTCTAGCACTGTTCAGTCTTACTATTCAACTGTAGATGTCGCGAGGCATATGAATGTCACAGTCACAATAGCGTTGCAGTACAAATTGATTTTTTTGTGCATTCACAATCGTTTATTTTAAAGAATTAATTTTTATAAAATACGCTTAAACAAAAGCACTCCGCTAATTAAAACATGGTTTCGCATGTAGAGCTAACCCCCACCTTTAAAACGATACCTTATTTATTAATATTGGTTCCAAATGAGAGCAGAAAATTAGGAAATAACACAAAAAGACCTTACAGAAATAATATATATGATTCGAATTTTTTGAAACGAATATTTTTATTCGTTTATTCGCATAGTATTTATTCGAATATTATTCGAAAATAGTCCCACTCCTAATCCTTACGGATAACTGCAGTAATGATAAATAACACCCTGTAGGAAATCAATTTTAATACTTTAGGCTTTATAAATTGGTATAAAATTTGTACTTTGTTGTTGGGAGAAATCCACTGTTTTTACCATTCAATAAAAGTGTTCTTATAGTATTTAAAAGCTTCTAGAGTATTTAAGAGCTCCTATTTTGCTATATCCAGACCTGTTAAAAAATGATTACTAATCGTAATGATTACCGGTTTGATTAATTATTTTCTTGATCCATTTAATGATTGATTGCCATTACTTTAAATTTTTAATGATTATTTTCCAATTAATTAAAAAAATAATCATGATTTTATACGATTGTTAAAAAAAATAAAAAATAATCAAAAAGTTGTTTTGATTACTTTTGATTTTCTTTGTTATTATTTGTTTTTTATTTAGTATGGTTGTAGAAGCACATAATTATACACATCAACAATACTGAAAAAAATTCAAAATAAAAAAAAAAAAATCAAAAGTGTTCAAAACAATTTTTTTTTTTGATTATTTTTAATTATTT
The DNA here is from genome assembly GCA_949987695.1 of Merzomyia westermanni. NCBI lineage: Eukaryota > Metazoa > Arthropoda > Insecta > Diptera > Tephritidae > Merzomyia > Merzomyia westermanni. The sequence goes on along the minus strand of OX465291.1, from coordinate 33,222,026 downwards.
TTTTTTATTGGTTTTGATTTTATTTGATTTTTTCTAATCGTAATCAATTAATAATTGCCTTTTCTTGAAAAACAAATAAAATAATCATTACCCATCAAATTTAACAGGTATGGCTCATCGCCCCTCGCCTTGTATTCATGCATGGACTTGAGATGATAATCTTATATGGAAAGCAATAACTGCTATCCAAGGGTTTGGGAAGCATTACAGATGTCAGTAGCCGTTTTTATCCGCATAACTAGTTGCAGTTAATTATACGGTAGATGCAGTGAGTGCATACACATAAATTAAATCACACAAACAAAATAGTGAATTTAGAGTATAAGGAAAATAGAAAGGGAAAGAATGCAGATAATAAAGATTAAAATTATAAAAGTAAACGAAGAAGGCAGAGAGAAGGGTGAGGAAGAATTGTGGGGTTATGGTGATGGGAGATGATGTTGGCGGTGGTAATAGCGGTGCTGATGATGGTGAAGATAATGAGGACGTTAATATTAAGACTTAGACGAATACAAGCATGTATGCCTACCATAACTGAAACCGTAAAGGTAACCATAATTCTGACCATAGTCGCAATCATAGAAGATATCTCATGTTACAACTAGCGTCTACGTTAACTTAAAAACAACAGTAATCTTATTCGTAACCGAGCGTATAACTGTTATGGCAACAGCTAAGTAATCTTTATCACACCTGTTAAGCTAGGATATACTAACCACAGCCGTTACTGTAACCGTACTTAAGTGTAACCATGTATTTCACTGCAAAGAGAATAAACAGCACAATGTTACGGTTGCGGTTAAGGTTACCTTTACGGTTGCGGTTAAGGTTATGTTTACGGTTGAGGTTAAGGTTACATTTACGGTTTCACGAATATTTGGTACGCATGCCGTACTTAAAGCTTCTTGCCAAGAAACCAAAAACTGAATTAAGCATTTTTAAAATTTTGATTTTTAGTGCTTTTTTATACCAACAATTTTTGTTGATTTACGGCCTGTACATTTTCAAGTATTCATGAAACGAGCTCAAGGCCAAGAATAATAATTTTTCACTTTGAACTTTTATGAAAATTATTATTGTTTTTATTTATTAATAATCATTTTAATTAATTATTAAAAGTTTTTTGATTGAATAGAGTAGGAAAAATGTTTAGAGACAACTGCCATAGCTTTTCTTATAGATCCATTTTGGAAGCTGCTAGACTTCTAATAATTAATTAAAATTATTATTAATAAATAAAAACAATAATAATTTTCATAAAAATTCAAAGTGAAAAATTATTATTCTTGATTTTTACTCAAAAAAAAAATTTAGTTGAAACAATTGACCTAGGCAATTTCATACCATAGTATATAGTAGTATATTTTATTTTCGCCATTCACTACTTTCTTCTTCTTTTCGGTTACCAATAACTACTCAGCAGTTAAGTGTCAAGAGCGCTTCACTCGACCATTTCCTTAGTAACTCGAGTAGTCAAACTGAGCGGGCTGCATTTCCCGCTGGCCATATCTTCTAACTAAGAACAACAATAGTGGCGGATCACATAACTGCTTTTCGGTTGCAAATGTTTGTTTGGCATTATTTGTAGGCGCTTGACAAATCAATTGTGATTACAGCTGCAGCTTGCCTATGCTGACCTTGCGAAATGGCAGGTTTTTCTTGCAATGCTTTGTGAATGATTTTTGCTTATGATTTGTTGTACGACTGCTGTGGGGTTCCAAGTAACTACCTATGACTTGACATAGCGTCAAACACTAAAACTTCATTAGCAACGTCTAGACGCATAAAGATTAAAGCGTGAAGACAGAAGCCCTTTGTTTGTTAGCTCGATTTCTAAGTGGCTGATTGTTGCCCTTCACAGTTCGCTTGCAGGTATTTTGCAGTTTTGTAAATCTTTTGCCTTACCTTTGACACAAAAACAAAATTATTTTCAAATTCTATTATGAATGTGACTAATTATGGCATTTTCGCGGCGACATTGCGGCGCCAAATATTTAAAATGCAACGCTGCAGCGACCATTCAAATGGCGAGTCTGTAGGTGTGACAGGAAAGTGCAACTTGAATGCTCCTCATCTGGTCACAATGCCAGCGCACTTAAAATGCAGATGTACATATATTCAGATACAGATATACATATGTATATGTGTTTACATATGTTAATGTGTTATAGCGCATATGTGGGCCATAATGCTGCAATTTCAAGTGGCTCACTCAATCAATGCTACTTACACATGCCACATGTGGCAAACTTCCTTTGCGCCAATCATCGCATCCCAATATCATCGATGAGACAAATTTACGCTCATATGAATTACTAATTGAGTAAATTATACATATGCCGACAAGACTGTTTGTTTGTGTTAACAAAAAAGATTAAAATGTGTTGAACAAATGTTGCACATTCTCCTTCGCAATAGATGAATGGAAACTTTTTCAAAATTACTTTTTGTTTTTTTTTTTTCCTTTTTCTCAAACCAAATGTACACACTTCAAAACATAATTTTTCCCAACACACTTCAAATCGATTGTACAACAACAACTCGAACAACTGCTGCAATTATGAGTGGGTATAAAAATGGTATGTCATTGGTAATTGGTCAACGCTAAACGTAAAGTAAAAGACATCTACAACAACAATAACAAACGAGGTGTTGCTAAAAGCGCCGCTATTTGTGGTAGCCCTGGTTGTACAGTGTTTCCAACAGATGTTCAAGGTATGCAAATACCGCCATGTTTTGGTGGAGTTTTATTAGATAACATATTGTGCTAGGATATTATCAAAAACTTAGAGAATTTTTTTTAGAATTTTTGGGAAATGGGAAATTTCAATATATCACTTTTGGTAAATTATTTGGCTATTGAATTAACCAAATCTACTACTAACTTTCCATCAGGATATTCACGGTGTGGACCAATATTCTTACAACAACAACTGTACTTACTGTACTACTATGCTCTGCGTCGTTGTTGTAATAATTCATTGCCCTTATAAACCCAGCTGTGGGATTTTATTATTTTATTTTACTGTATTGTATTTTATTCTACTTTGTATTCTTTTATTTTATTTTACTTTATTTCATGTTGTTTTATTATATTTTGTTTAATTTCATTTCATTTCATTTTATTTTCTTTTGTTTTATTCTATTTTATTTTATTTTATTTTATTTTGTTTTATTTTATTTTGTTTCATTTTATTTTATTTTATTTTATTTTATTTTATTTTATTTTATTTTACTTTTATATTATTTTATTTTATTTTCTTTTATTGTATTTTTTTAATTTAATTTTATTTTATTTTATTTTATTTCATTTTATTCATAACTTATGATTATTTTATTTTATTTTATTTTATTTTATTTTATTTTATTTTGTTTTGTTTTGTTTTGTTTTGTATTATTTTATTTTATTTTATTTTATTTCATTTTATTTTATTTTATTTTGTTTTATATTATTTTATTTTATTTTATTTTATTTTTTTTTATTTTGTATTCCTTTATTTTATTTTACTTTATTTCATGTTGTTTTATTTTATTTTGTTTTATTTGATTTTATTTTATATTATTTTATTTTATTTCATTTTATTATATTTTATTATATTTTATTTTATTTTATTTTATTTTATCTTATTTTGTTTTATGTTATTTTATTTTGTATTCCTTTATTTTATTTTACTTTATTTCATGTTGTTTTATTTTATTTTGTTTTATGCTATTTTATTTTATATTATTTTATTTTACTGTATTTTATTTTAATGTATTTTATTTGATTTGATTTTATTTTTATTTTTTTTAGGTTGTTTTATTTTATTTGACTTTAGTTTATTTTATTTTACTTTGCTTTATTTTATTTTATTTTATTTTATTTTATTTCATTTTATATTATTTTATTTTGTTTTATTTAATTTTATTTTATTATAATTTTTTTATTTAATTTTATTTTTTATTTTTTAATTTTATTTGAAAAATATAAAGAGAAAATGGAATGAGATGGCCAAGAGTGCACGGGTACAAGATTCTTAGCACACCCCTTTTATTTATTTTATTTTATTTTACTTTGTTTTATTTTATTTTATTTTATTTCATTTTATATTATTTTATTTTATTTTGTTTTATTTAATTTTATTTTATTATAATTTTTTTATTTAATTTTATTTTATTTTAATTTTATTTGAAAAATATAAAGGGAAAATGGAATGAGATGGCCAAGTGATAGGGAGCGTATCGAAAAGTTCGGTCATAAGTGAAGTTGAGCAAGTGTAATGTGATATGCGGTATGGTTGGTTCGCAACTCCTGCTTAGGTGCACTCTGTGTACAAGATTCTTAGCACGCCCCTTTTATGTGGACAAAAGCCATTTAAACTTCTGTGAAGCCACTTCGACGTACTCGGTTTACTGAGAATGGACATCATCTGTTTTATGGGCGACTGCAAGCGGACTTCTGTTTTGGAGCACAGTAGCGCTAAACAATTGTGTAAAACTGTTGTGCCCCTAGTTTGAAAAACGAAACATTAGGCCAAAAAGATTGAGTGTTAGGAGCTTTAGATCGTGCCGGACAAGAATAATAGCTCAAAACTCTACCAAAAGTGTCAACACAAGGGGATAATTCCTGCTAGGACCACATTGGCGACCTATTAACCGACCCACAGAACTTACATAAGTTATGAAGAGAACATTTCTACACTTAATCCCTGCAATATTAAAGCTACTAGAAACGACGGATTATCGGCCGAGCTATTCAATACACGGAGCCGAAGAGTTGTTGAAAAGCATGCAACATTTTCTATGCAGAATATCGCAGAATGAGTGCAAGTCTTCAGATTGAAACTAAAGAGTGCGAAACCCAACACTTGAGAAAGGCGATTCCGTAAAGCAGACCAACAACCGCGAAATCATTGAAGTCCATAGTTTACAAGCTTATTAAACCTTATCAATCCAGCTTTGTGAGCTGTACTCAGATAGATATCAGCATAGTGCAGCGAACTTAAGCCAAAAGACTTCGCTGACGGAGTCATTGTATGGGAATGAACAAGGAAGCTCATAGCTCCCTTGTTGTTTCCAATTCGAGTCAGTTATCGATAAAAGAGAATGGCTGGCGTACTTTATTGCGTCATGGCCATGGACTCTGTCTATTAGGAGTCAATTCATGAACAAACAAATTTTTCATTGTTCGAAAAGCCTATCTACGTATGTATGCCAAACAATTTTGAAATACTGTACCTCCCGTTAAGTTAAAGTGGACCACTTCAAGTGGTTATTCAAATCTCAAAACGATGTGGCGTTGATACTTTCGCTGATTCCGAGCTGAAGAGAAAATGCGACACATGCCGAGCATACGCAGCGCCGCCACCGCATTGCATGACACAATTGCTGTATTTTTTACAAACATATTGACGTACATATGTATGTAGTAGCATTTGTTTCTCGAGAGGAATAAAACCCAAAAAATATGAACTAAATATGCTAGTTTGTAGCAGTCCAAGCGAGCAGCAGCTGGGCAACAGACGTACCACAATCTGCTGTATTTACCTCAAAAATTACGAGCTGCCGAACGCCCGCGCGTGAGAGCGAAAAATTTCATAAAATGATTGCAGGGATAAAGGAGCTGCGGGAAAAAATGCAAACAAAGGGGAAAAAACCGCGTTCGAGAGCATTTGGCTAAGAGCTACATATGGATGTAGGTAGGGAGTGTGTATGGGCATATGTAGTAGTGCTGAAGTGGCTTGAGCCGTTATTGACTTTATTGCTAGATTGCTGTACATACATACCTACATACATATGTATGCTTGTTACTATTGTATACATTCAATATCCGGCTGCTAATCGAGTTCGCACTAGCGCCTGCTAACACAATTACAACTACATGTGAGCGTAACTGCAGGAACAACAACAAATACAACCAAATGCGCATGCTATGTATGTTTGTAAGTATTCGATCAATGAGCCGCTTCGCAATGCAGATGCAATAACGCATTTAAGTACTTACCACCACCACCAACACCACCACCCCTCTTCATAGCTGCTCAGCTGCACGTGAGCGCCTTTGCTTGTTGTAAGCTGCTGTCCTCAGCTGTGTCCTTTTTAACAAACAAATGTTCACCTTTTCACTTTTTTCCCTCATTCCATAGGCAGTCGAACAATTAAAACGTTTAGGGCGATATAGTGGCAAGTCAAAATTTCCAAACAAAAGCAACAACAAAAGACACAATAAAAACAACAACATGCAAAACCATCTCAAAAATATGGGTAACAATGCCAATGAAATTCATCACATTTGCGCGCACATTTGCCTAAAGAGGCGCACATGCGCGTTAACGTTATCGCTGCACAGTGCATAATTTTGAGTTTGACGAGCGTTAAAAAGGTAGAAATTTTTATTTTCATATGAAAAAAGAGCATGAAATAAGTAAAAACATTTCCAACAGTTCCAACTTGACATTAATTTTATTTCCCAAACGTTCGAAACGTCAAGCTGTCAAGTGTGAGGTTATCTTTATTTGTACACGGCTAAAAATTTGATCCTAAATTTTAAACCATTCGTCAGTTTAAGCAATTTTTAAACGTTTTTGTAATAAATTCCAAACCGTTCAAATACCTACACCAATTTTCAATTTATTGCGAATTAGATTAAAACTGAACTGAAAAAAAAACGTTTAAAACATTTTTCTTTTCATTTATTTTTGAAAGCTTTTTCAAGTCATTGAATTTTTCTCATTACAGTTTTGTGTGCGCCGTAGCTCAGTGGGTAGAGCAGACGACTCTGATGCGGGAGCGTCGGTTCGAATCCTGCCAACTGATACAAATGTTTTTTATGTTTTTTAATTATTAAGACATTTCTGGTTTAAAATTTAAACTCTTTTCTTCACGGTCGTTTTCTCGAAAACTGGCACAATTTAAATTCCAAACAAAATCGATTTTTGGCCATGTATATAAGTATAACAATGGTATGCCTGCATGTCACTGAACTCCTCCTAAAGGGGACTGATTGTGGTGAAATGTGTTGACTGCGGTCTGGAGATATCGACCAAAATAGTGAGCCGGGTAACATTAGAAAGTGATTGTATAACATCGGTATCAAGGAAAGGTAGGGATCCACGAAGAGTCTGGGAACATGGAAGGGGAAAAATAAGGCGTTGATTAAGAGACCGAGGTATAGGAAGCCATGTATGTACGTAAATTTTCTGCATGAAGGTAATTACCATATTTGCTTCGTCATAGTCGGTGCTGTAAAATAATTATGTGTAATCGCCCTGAAATGTTAGGTAACGGCCTTACGCCTTTCGACACACATTTCTTTTCCGCTAAGAAGCAGATATGCCTGCATGGGTTCAACATCATCATGGTCCTCTATTTAAGCGTAACCCTGTTGAAGAACAACTGTAATTTTATTTAAGAGACTACCAGACGAGTTGATGCAAAAGCGTAGCGGTATGTTAGTCCAGACCGCTTAAATTTGATTAGTAATTGGTAATAAATTACTTAGACAGCTTTTTTTAATACGTAATTATTATTTTTTAAATTGTTTATCAAGAAAAGGCAATTATTAATTGATTGTGATCAGAAAAAAAATTTATCTAAAGTAATCAAAAAAAAATCTCAAAAAGTAATCAAAAAAAAAGTTGTTTTGATTATTGTTTTTGTTGTCTGATGTTTTCCTGTATGTTCTTGTGCATATTTATGTGCTTCTATAATAATACTGAGAAAAATCAAAAATAATCAAAAACAAATCAACAAATAATCAAAAATTATCAAAAGTAATCAATACAACTATTTTTGCTTATTTTTTTTTTTTAATAATTGTATAAAATTATGATTTTTTTGATTATTTTTTAATTAATTGGAAAATAATCATTAAAAAATTAAAGTAATTAATCATTAAATGGATTCTCAGGAAAATAATTAATCAAACCGGCACCCATTACGATTAATAAGCATTATTTAAAAGGTCTGTGTTAGTCCACAGGCGTATACAGTATTTGCCGATTTTGATTTTTTCCCACAATTTAAAATTTTTCTCCTTCATAATGAAAGAGTTAGCACAAAGAGAGATAATTTTCCTAAGCATTTGCCGATACCGGAAAGGAAGCTACCTTTAGGCTGACCAAAATATAATCACAAATATATTGATTTCAGATTAAGAAATTAGTACTTCAGCAAATTCTTCCTCGGTGTAGGTCATATTTTGAAATATAAACTTTGGAATTCAAACTAGACTTCCGTTATCATCCCGCACAACGTAGACTGTAGCGAAGCCCTGCACAACCGCGACCATCTAGTTATTACTGAATTATTCACTGCTCCGCCTTATAAAATGGGCACATACAACATTCCAAGAAGACACTTAAAAGAAGTAAAATAGTCCTGAATTTAGAATTTGTTTCACCGCAATTTTCTCAGTATCAGGTCAATTATTATTAAATGGGAAACCTGGAAGATGACTTCAGACAAAATTCTAAAACCTCAATGCGACTCTTATTAACAAAATGTGTTCTTTGTTATACTAGAATTTGATGGGCCTCAAAACTATAATCTCGGTTTTCTGATTTCAGATATTGCAAAATTTTTTCAATACTTCTTTGAACTGTTTTTAAAAATTGAAAATAACAAATGTATATGATCCTTAAAATAGAGAAATTCACTCAAAATTTTTGTTGAATTTTAACAAATTTTTAAAATGTCTTCCATTATTAAACCTCTAAAAACAAATTTCAGGCTAATACTTATATTTAAATAATTCTTCACTTTCATATAAACTGTGAACAAAATTTAGTTTTGCTTATGTTTTGCATCAACTCTGCACACGGTAATGTTCTCCTTTGCCAAGTACACATGTGCGCATGCGCAGCTGTGACGGCTGCGACTGCGGCTGCCGGTTTTTCTTGCTTTCGCTTCATATACAAACAGCCTGCGCAGTTGTCACATTTCCCAAGAGCGTTCTGTTTTTTATTCTTATACGTTTTTATTTTTGTTTGTTGTAATCGATGTTATGCGTATTTGTTGTTGTATGCGTATTGTCCTTTAGCGTTAATCGCATCCGAGCGTAATAGCATAATAATCCCTAATCGCATATCATGACGGTGGTTCACCTGGATTACGTCGCTTCTCTCATTTTATTGCAGCCACTATAGAGATACGATAACCGAAAAACAAATAGTTTGAGTGTAACTGCTGACTGTTGTTGTTTGCTGTCGCTGCTACTATTGACGGCTGCTACTACTTCCTTGCACATGCAATGCATTTTGTGAGTCCGTTAAGTTGCTGATATAATTTTGGCAGCTTTACAAATTCATTCACACACACGCACACAGACGCACGCGCATATCCGTGTTGCAGGAGGTCCTTGGGCACTTCGGCATGTGTGCTATTATCCTTTTAGGGGGTTATTTTGACAGCAGTCACAGTCACACAGCCGGCCTTGGTTCAGCCGTTGAAATATTTGTTGTTTTTTGTTTTTTTTTGAATTTCACTTTCGTTGCACGCTTAAGTCGATTATCATTAGTGTGGTACAGTTGTTGCTGTTGCTGCTGTTGTCTCTATTGCTGTTGTTATTGCTGCCTTATTAGCTTGTTTTCTGTTTATGCTGTGGTAGTGTTGTTTGTCATTTATAACCTATTTAGCTACAGCACGAGCATTTGCTTGGATGATTGTGTGTCTGAGGTGTTTGGTTGGCGCTTAAATAATGAGCATTTAATGTTATCACTTCAAATTAATTTTGAATGGACTATTTACTTTGTATAAAGTTGGATTTTGTCGAGATTTTGTTGTTGTTTATTTTCGAAAGAAAAACTATAAATTAGGGGACAGATGATTTGTAAATGCTTTGTGGAAAGAGGCGTTAGTGCTGTGCTCGTATTATTTATTGTTGGACTTGAATAAGCCTGATTACTACAAGAGAATGTTTGATCTCAAATTTAAACTCCAGGAAAGCCATTTGAAGGCAGGGATACAAAAGGGGGGTTTTTCCCGAAATCTAAATGTTTCACACCACACCATTTCAAAAGAAAAGAGTTTCCAAAGATTTAGGGATATTTGGGCCTTCCTATTTCTTTTACCGATTTAAATAAGGCGTCTTGTCGCCAACTCCTATCATGAGCAAGGACCCATATTATAGAATAACTATATTCTCTTGTCAAATACTAGAAGTTTTCTAGAACTCAGCATAGTTGATACTTCAAAGTCTAATAACTGAGCTAGTCCTTACAGGCGGAGCCTTAATCTAGGGAACATAAACCAGAAATACAAAGCGCACTTCACCGTTGCCCTGTAAGTCAGCCCACAATCAGTACATAGTAGTAGTGGGACTGTTTTCGAATAATATTTGAATAATAATGTTCGTTTCAAAGAAACTCAGATAGTATATATTCGAATGATTTATTCGTTTATTCGAATTAATCATAATAATCGGCTAAACGTCCTAGCCTCCATTTGTAGTTATTCTATATATATAAAATTGAAATTATGTATGTATGTATCTATAGACCGACTTGTTTCCTAAAGGTATAAACCTATCGTAACCAAGTTTGAAAAACGCATAGGATATCTTCCAGGGATGGTTATGGGCTAAAAAATTATTAGATATATATAGGGAGCGTGGCACCTCAAATACAAATGGACCACTGAAATTTGGAAACATACATAATTTGAATTGTATATATATATATAGATAGAAATGTGGGGTGAAACCCACGGATATAAGCTAGTCGCTAATAAAGCATAATATATCATGGAAACTCCAGTGCCAGCAGCCCAACAAAGATCAGAGGATCTGATGGCACTATAGCACATGGGAAGAAATCGATAAAAGGTAGATGGAACGGCTAGCTCATATCAGACATTCGTAAGTTTAATTTAAAGGAAGCTTTTGAGCTACTCAATGCCTCGAGATATACATTTTATGGTAGGTAAGCAATGAGAGTAGTATTTGTAAAGATATCCAATTCGAAGGTTACAAGTAACACCTTTGTGCGCTGATGCAGCAGTGAGGTTTGTTTTTCGCGTAAGTTATCCATCAGTCCCTTATCACACACGACTCATTGGATTAAATCCGTTCTTGTAGTGATGTGTCACACGTCATGTCTTACAAAAGATTAGCCTGACTCGGCTTATAAAACACGATGAACGATATTGACAAGATAATTGGTGATAGATAATTACAATGTTTATATATGCGAACGTTTTCGATTTCGATACAGTTATCTTGTATGAATGTTGTTGTTATTTGGTGTTAAAATAGCTCAACCAAATTTGTACGAAAACACTCGTCCTCAAAGCAAACAACATTAGCAGATGCGCCCTGCACGCATGTAAGTCCGTATGTAGGCACATTTGTGGGCTCTCGTGCACATATGCGACGCATTCGGTTCTATCCATGTGCGGAAGATTTCACGCATATGTGGAAAATATTTACAACAAACGCCACAATACAAATCCGCGACAACAAAGCCATGAATGAGCAATGGAGATGACGAAGAAGTATAAAACCCGACATATGGAATCAAGAAGGAAACCATAAAAGCCAACTGCAACGCATGTGTCACCCAATTGCAATATTTAGCAGGGAAGCCGGCAAGCTAAAACTACGCGTAGTAGCGTCAAATAAGCAACTCTCAGCACATCAAGCAGCAAAAGGGGAGGAAGTTGTGTGAGTTAGCCAGCAGCCATGTACTTGAACAAGCGAGCGTCCTTGCTATGCGGCATATGCGATACAGCCGTGCGCCATACATGCAACGGGTGCAAAAGTTGAGCATAGAAGCTACAGCTGCTGCTGCCTAGAAAGAAACTACTGCGTACTTATTTTAACGCTTGATACTTTAAGTTCGTTTCAAATAATTTTTTATTTTTTTTTTTTGTTTTTATTTTTTGTATTTAGTTTTGGTAAACTCTTGTAAGTTTTTCACTTTTTATTAAAAAAAAAAAAGATTTCTTAATAAACTTCGGTAATTCTTACATAGCGTGAAAGTGATCAACCTCAAGTTTAAAAGTACTGCACCAACTTTAAGGACTTTTCACATTTGAAGGGGCTCCGTCTCACAACCCGCTTGTTATTTTTGCTGTTGTTGTAATAGTACTTCACTGTGCTTAGTGATTATGTTCACCAAAGGATAGGTCATCAAGATCTTCTCAAGCAAATCCTAAGAAACTTTTAGTTTCAACAATGTTTCAGTAGAGTGAAGTTTCTGCTAGAAGAGTTGGTTCCACGGAAAATTTGCAAAGGTGGACCGTATCGTGTTGATAGAATCCGTCTGCCTGACATAGCTACATTTGGTTTATATGGATGGAGTCCCAATAGACAACAGTTTAAACTGATACACTATACAAATCGATGTCGAAAAACAATGACTTAAGTCGCTCTAGGTTCTTCTTCAGTCATGTCGTAGCTTATGTTCCTGCTAGGCGGATCTGATTCAAGAAGTTTTTTACTGAGATGTCCCTACAATTTGTTATGGAAAACTTCCAATTTATATCCTACAAATTGCCAGGACTGCATGTGTTATGGTTTTTATGTAAGAGACATACTCTGGGGTTTGCCCGCCGTACTCGAGACGCAACAACGTTCTGCAGAAACTTTGTATAAAGTATTTTGATGTTACCCGACCTGAAACTTGAGCTTGGTACCCTTGATATGGTAAGTTACCTCACTACGACCATATCACAGCGGTCGCCTAGAGATGTCCCGTTTGGTTGTCGGTTCAATGTTTATAATTAAGCAGTAGTGGTGATAAGGGAGCATTTTTGGAGTATTTTGGCCTTCGATGGGCCTAGTGCTGTAAAGACGGTAATTTATCTGAGTGTTCATAAGATTTAGGTCCCCGATGCTGCCATGCATTTGCAGTGCCTTTGTTGTTTGCAAAATTGGAAGTAAAGAAAATAGTTTCACTCTCCCTGTCTAAATGTTTTCAGAGGTTTCAATTAGGATACAACTTTAGGCCTTTTCCAATTTTCTTGAGTAACAAAGGTTGAAAACGACATGTTTCGGATGTGCTTTCGATATCTAACTCTCAGACCAAAGGTTTTATCAGAGTAAAAGTATCTTCTCAGATATATTCAAAGACTTCAGTCTTCTTGATGAAGCGAAATCTCTCGGCGTCAGATTCAATACCTGCCTGAAGTAAAAACATGAAGAGTAATGTAAATGCAGACTAAATAATTAATTCCGGTTTGAAGGATGAAGTCTTAGACCGGCTAGGCCTAACTCGGTTAAAAAAACAAACAGAAATATTTCTTGGCCTGGAAGAAGGCCAATGGATTGAATCATGCAGCCATACTGAGAATTAACAACCTGAAATTTTCATGCTGAATGTTGATGTTTCCGGCGGGGTCAAAGCTTCAAAGATTTGGTTAACAACTTTTCGGCATTCCTTTTCTACAATCGTTGCTGTGCAGTGCCATCTTCAGTGTCTTTTCTCGTTTTAAGTTTTAAGTTCTGTTCTTCTACGAGAAAAAGTCGTGTTTACGTCCAAAATATAAGTACTCAACTATTTCAAATCGCGACAAGAATATCGCAAACTAAAAGGTCAAGTCTACTAAATGAACAGAAGCATCTATAAGTTGACGGGACCTCATTATTAAGACGTTAAACAAAATTTTTTGTGGGCTAACTGGCAAGATTGAACAAAAGAAGTAGTCACACCAGAAGTCGTTGGTAAAATCCTTGGAATAGTAATATTGGAAGATTGGAGGATACAGCTCAACTAAGCGAGTGCAGCACATCTTACATTAATATTTGAACTTGAAAAAGCTATTTGCTTGCTGCGATTGTTCAAACTCTTTCAGAACCGTAACCAGGTGACTAATTTAAAGGAGTGTTTGGCGCTACGGCGTTTTATAACCCTTGATGAAACATGAAACAATCAGGATGGTGGCCCAGGTATTTTGAAAAACAGAACGTGTGATTCTTATCGACTACTTTGAAGAGTAAGTTGAGAAGGATACCACAATTACCGATGAATATTCGTCAGAGCAGACAGAATCGATATTGATTTGAAGAAGAAATGGTCGCATTTCTCCCCAGTTTCCATCTCTTTAGCGGAAGATATAAGCACAGGGCGACCACTCGGAATCTCGACGGCTCAAACAAATAGTGCTCGCAACAGTCGGGCTAACATCAGAAGGTGCTTGTACTGCAACGTTCCGGACTCATTCTGGCAAAGAACTGTCAACATCGCTAACAGGGAGAGTTTTTTACCCCATATAACAACAAAAACAACATGTATGTGTAACTGTTTATAACATCTCTAATTTCTCCTAGTTAAAAAAGTTTGTATTTTGTCGCACGGTGTAATCCCACAGACAAATCATCCAGCTGACGACATAAAATAGGCAAACAACACCGCTCTAACTACTTAGGAAAATATTTCTGTGAAAATGTGAATGTACTTACGCATGTGACAAAGCAATGGGTGGAGCGGTTAGGTTGACTGCAGCCGGCATGAAAGGGATGAGCGAGCTTGCACGTGTGCGGCGCTAAGAAGCATTTGTTGTTTGTTTTGTGCGGCTTTTGTGTGATTTGACGACAGGCGTCTTTTCTTTAGCTTACTACTGTATTACCTGGATGACTTTTTTAGTTAAGATGAGAAATGAGAGTTTTTTGCACAACAAATTCGTTAGCTCACCGCAAGTCAAGATTTCGGTGTTAAATACTAAAGACAACGTGATATTTGAAATTTGTCTTAAACATGCCTGCCCCTCAAGCTGACAGACGGTATTATCTACGCAATTCCGTGTTGTTGTTACCTTTCTAGGTCAACAGCTGAGTTACGACGTCATAAAAGCAAAACCAAATTGCTGCCACAAACAAAGTCAACATGCAACATTCATTGAATAGCAACAACATTTTGATGAAGTATTTGTTGCTATTGCTTGTTGTTGTTGCTGTTGTTTGGTGCTGCGTCGCTCAAAAATGCATCAAACTATCCAAATGTGGCAACAAAACAGTTGTGTAGCATGCAACAACTTTCTATGCATGTCTGTATGTGTGTAAATATATGAGGCAGCTTGTCATCAAACAGCTGCAACAACGCGGATGAGCGCCAGTTGCAGCAAAAATTAATAGAGGTTTGTTTGTTTGAGACGTCGGTCAGGCAGTTTGTCGCTTGCAATATTAGCATTTCTAACGGGCATGCAGCTGCAATAAATTGCACGAAATTGAATGAAAGTTGTTGTTGGTGTGCGCACTATTATTGGAATTTGGAGCAACTACAGTGTGTCTAAATGCAATTGAGACAAAGATCCGTGCATGAAACAATGACAGGGTTTGTCGGTTTGTTGGCACAACTATGCTAATCATTGAGCTAGGGACTACAGAGCACAGAAGACAAAGCCAAACATGTCTGCCGAACGCTGAATGTGTGATCTACAGTAACTGATCTAGATGGGCGATCTCACTTAAAATCTACAGCTTTCGCTCAGGTTAGGTGGAAGTCTTAGCTAAAAACCTCTTTTGGAAAACACGTCAGCTAGATAAGCGAGTCATAGAGCTAGTAACAACAACAACTAGAGCTCACGGTATCAAGTGATTCGACTGATATTTTTGTGGCTGTAGCCACAGAACACACCCTGTAGATTTGGAAAGCGTTACGGATGTGGTCAGTTCATTGGAGAAATAAATCAATTATGCTACGATACTAGCACCTTGGTTTTAGCTTAACTGCCCTTTGGGAATCACTTGTTTGGTGCCTCAAACCTTTTGCTCGTGAATTTATTCGACTCTCACGACAAGCATACCTAACTGCATTTATGTTCAAACTTTACCCTGAGGGCTAGATGTGCTTGATCGTAACCTCCCGCTATTGGATGGAAAGCTGCCAAGGCGAATTGAATTAGAAAACGTGCTACAAAAGGGTCAAGGAGCAACGAGCTGCCATGTGGTGAGCACTACAGAGATTCTAGAAGCACTAAACTACATGCCTATAATCGTTTTATGTGTATCAGGGCACCTGTACAACCGGTTACGATTGGGTTGCGGAAATTGGTATTATTTGAGAGCCTACGTAGCATCACAGAGTGCCATTACGTTGTAGAAACTAGTACTCTGCAGAGAGCCTACTGTAACGACTATGCGATTATCTTTCCTACTAGAAGGAATTTGGGGGATGGGATGGGCAACTGGCTGAAAAAGAGAGTTTGCCTTGAACTTCGTAAGTGAAAAAGATTGATAAACTGAAACGACTTGGCACGATTGCCGGTAACACGCCCATTGTCATGTCAATCTTCCGGGGCTAAACAAACGGTGGAGTGCTTACAGTGCAGTGTCGAAGTAGTATGAAATTCACCGGAAAGGACTTTGGGAGATTCGATCATAACTCAAGCATATCATGGCTGCAAAGCTCCTCAAACGCACAAAGTAAATATGATGGATACTGCATTCAAAATATTTTGCAGTGGTTAATTCACAAGCCGTGCATCAAACCGATTACTGTTTAGCTGAGATGTTTCTCTGAACATCAATCTCCGTTTTCATGAATGCAGAAAGTTAGCCCCGGTTATTACTTCTTTTTAAAGCTCCGTGTAGCAAACTCTACTCGTTGTCCTGGAATCCGGATCTATTCGAATAAATTTAAATTTTTTTTTGGCATTCTGAAAAGTGTTCTTGTGCTCTCGGAGGATATGTATGAGAGTGATGTCAAAATTTAATCTTGAAAGTGAAGAGAGTATTTGAACTCGTCGGGTGGCATCGCTCCTAAGACCGATACGAATATTAGCAAAAAGCATTATTTTTAAAAACGACACCCCTGTTCCGATCATGGTGAGGCATTTGTCTATAAGTCGCACGCCGAAGTCTTCCTCCCTCACAAATGAGACTCCAGTCTTTGCTTCTCTACATTCCCATTCCAGTATACATGGAAAGATGTAAGGGTCATACTTCACTGCCTAGGTACCTACATATCCTTAAATAGTAAGCGTTAAAAAATTTTGCTGGTATAAAAAAAGGTTGTTTATTATCAGTGGTACATCTTATCCCTATTCAAAAGCTTATCCAAATCAGTAAAATCTGTTATCGAAATAATAGTGGATATGTAGTTATATAAATACAATAGGATTAGGTGGCAACCCTAACCAACAATATTTTTCTTAAAATACGACTTAAAATATCTTTCATTTGATACCCATTTTTTGTATAATTTTTAAATTATTTGAAATAGTTGGCAACTCCGTAAAAACATCCTAAGTGCAACATCCTACGACTTAAAATATCTTTCATTTAAAACGTATTGCTTACCTAATTTTTAAATTATTTTAAATAGGTGGCAATCTTCTTAAAACATTCTCAGCGGCATTACCTAGGTAGAAAGTCTTAGAATGTAGCAAATTTCATCCAAGCCGTTATCGAGATAGTAGTTGATATATAAGAATAGCTGGTTTGAGGTGATATGATTTATTATATGTCTTTCAAAAATATATTGTACCATTTTCACACTGACACACTGTCGTTTGCTGACTTGTCGCTGTGGATAAAATTGATGGTTTTGGTGATGGTTCGTCGTAATAAAAACTGGATCAATAGACGCGTCACGCCACTTATTAGTCGGCGACACAAACAACTATAATGACAACAACAACAACAGCAATTATCAATAAAACAACAACAACAATCGAAAACAAATATCACCAGCTGCAGGCGCAATCACAAATTTTGCAATAAACTGCACAACAACAAGAACAATAACAAACAACATTTGAACGAACATCACGTAGTTTGCTGGATAATTATGTGGTATGCAACACAGCTGTGGGATGTAAGCTGTGAGCTGTGAACTGAGAGCTGAGAGCCGGTGTGTTGTTGAGCCATGTGAGGCGGTAGTGGGATTTGTGGCGCGTTGGCGAGCGCGTTTAAGTGAAAATTGCCAAGCAAGTGTGCAGCGTTAAGCAAGTGCAATGCAATACCAACAACAACAACTACAACAATAGTAAATAACAACTGAAAACAAGACACTCTAAAGTTGAACGTCATTTGCAATTTTTAATTGCTAACGGAATTGTTTATCACATGACAGGTTGCACGTGTGGCAAACGTTCGCCAATTGCGCGTCTATTTGCCAGGCAGTCAGCGAAGCTGGCGGCATGTGTGGGTTACTTGAGCGACAACAACAAGCAAACAAGAAAAAACTGCCTCTTGTAGGACAACAATGCGACGGCAGTAGCTGGCAACAAAAAAAAAAGAGCCAACCGTAATGAAAAGTGTCCGCTACCAACAACTTTCGAGTCATTTGGCTACTTTTATCGTCAACTACCAGCGACCGCAATGCGATGACTTCCCGCTTGGTTGTTGATGCCAGAGATGGGCGCGGTACTGAAAATTGAATACCGATAGCACTAATACCGATATTTAATTTTAAAAATTCGATTCTGTTTTTACCTAACTACAGTTTCTAGGTACCTAATCCTACATAGTTTAGGCAAGGTTGAGTGGCGGCCTCCCCTTAAATGAGATTTTCACTTGTACAGTAAAAAGATATGTTGTAATACCACACCCCGGGTAAAAATAAGCCCTGTCTTCAAAAGAATTAACGGACTAAGGCCGGCGTATGGGCTTTCTTTAGCGAAATTGATCACTTTTATTGCATGTGATACAATTACGGGGCGTCTTTAATGCCCTTCAGAATCACTGGGTTGCAAAGATAAAATTCCGAATAAGAGTGCAGTTTACCATGGATCAGACAGCAGAACATCGCCCTAGTAGTTTATGGAATGACTTAATGATTTTAGCGCTGGGCTTCCCAAAGTGTCAAAACGCGGATCATCAAATCGCCTGGCAACTTTCTAGGGCCGGAAGCCCAGCATTTTGCTAACTGACTCGTGGCAGACTACAGATGACCTGTGTATCTTGGAATTCTCCACATCCCACCAAGTCCGGTTTACAAGAATACAGTTGGGCCAAAAGATCGGCGCAACAGTTCGCCGGGATATTGGTGTGCCTCGGGACCCGAATCAAACTTACTGTCGTATAGACGGAGGCAATGGAGAGAGGGCTCAATCATTCCCATGCCACCATTCTCTTTCTCTCTTTATGGCGCGATATACAACAGGTATATCATCATAAACCTCCTAAGAGATTTTTGCGCCAAGCTTCTCTTCCGATTTGTGGTGTGCCGATTTGAATTTTCCCTACAAATTGGTGGGACCTACAGTTTTTTGCCGACTCCGAACGGCATCTACAAAGGAGACTAATTTTTGCTGAGAAGCCTGTCATGGCAGAAATACACTCGGAGAGTTTGCCAAACCACTGCCGAGGGGCGACCCCGTTTTGAAAAACTTTTTTCAAATCACTTTTGATGTTACCTGTACCAGGGCTTCGAACCATGGACCTTCGGTGTGGTAGGCCGGCAACACTACCTCCACACCACGGCGGCCGCCATGCCACCATTATGAGCTACATAATTATGAGACGTGTTACTTTGTTGTTTTTGCATTACCGGAAAAACTACACACGCCCCCCTAGAATTAGCTGAGGTGATGCTGATGTTACAGTCTTTTAGCTGATATGGATTTGGAAAACTCCGAAGAATGTCAGACTGTTGAAGGATTGCTTTCATATCGTTAAACCTTCGGTTTTTTTGCCCTGTTCTCGAATGCTTAAACCCCCTTCCCACTATCAGCCACCTCAGCTATTTTGAAACTTTACCTTTCCAACAGTATTTGAGAAAACCTCATATGATTTTCAGATACATATTCAAATTGTTTTAAAGAAAATATAAATTTTGTTTCAGAACGTCTTTGTATTTTAGTTTTTCAATTTGTATTTCGAAAAACCTCAAATTTAGTTAAGAGAGAGTCATGATTGCCTAAGAATTTAGTGTTGGTCTCCTTGTCGGGGCTCTGTGGAATCCCACCATTAAAACTTTCTGAAATTCAATTGAGTTTTTGTAAAATACATTTGGGTTTACTGAAATACGTTTGAGGCTTTCTAAAATACTTTTAGAAAATCTTAAAAACATCTGACTTATTCTAAAATACATTTTCTCTTTTCCGAAATACAGTTGGAATTGCCGTAATATCCCATCATTTCGTTCCCATCTCCAGCTGATACTCCCGCAGCTGCATTGAATGCAAAAGCAGGAGCAATTTTGCTCAATAAAATTTGTTTGTTTTTTTGTTCAAACACTTTTTACAGTTATTCCGCTTTTCTAGCCTCTATGATGTTGATTAGTAGCTGGCGTTTGGCTGGCGGCAAGTGTTTGCCGCGTATCGACAACAGGTACCCGCACAGCGAAGAAATACCATGGAAGCTATGTGCAACTCAATTTGTATTGGCCATGTTGTCGCATACTATTTGAAGCAAAAAAAAAAACAAAAAAAAAAGTTCGTGCTAGTTTTGATCGATGTCGCTGATAGTGGCTTGTCCACCTGTTGACTGTCAACAACTGTGTCAACTGCCACACGACAAACGCCCGCCAATAGGGGAACCAATGCTGCAGATAATTTCTCTATCACCTTGACTTATTATTGATCGTCATCAAAGCTTTATATTTCTAGCTGGAGCTGAGAGCCGCGTATAAAATGGCCTATTAATTGGCGATTAACCGTCTTACAAAAAATCAATCAAATCAAAAATCGTCAATCAAAAAATCTCAGCAATTCCACCATATCCTCCTCTGCTCATATTTCGGGGCAATTAAACGTAGTAACAGTTTTGAAACTTTGGGTTGTGGCTGGTTTGATAATACCATCAGCTGACGCATAAGCGAAGACTTCAGTCATGGTAAAACTTAGGAACACATCCAGCTCATATTCGTTTTGGAAAGATTGATTGATTGGCCTTCAAAACTGGCAGCTGGCTAATGAACTAAACAGGAGCAAGCAAGTATACTGTCTTCAAAACTGAACTTTGTGCCGACGATCTTACATACTCGTATACTCATGAAATCAAGGCCTTGGGTGAACACTAGGAGGTTTTCGGGATTTACGATCAAAATACTTCAGGCCGCTGACGAATGAATCTCATCATTTCCAAAACAGAGAGACAGACAAGCGCTGCTCACACTGAAATTTGAGAAAGCAGTAAACCAAGGCCAGTCTTATCTGCCGTATACTCCTCCTTTTGCCACTAGTCTATTTATTACACAGCGAATTCGGAAACCCTAGCACAATAGCAGCACGTATTTCGAGAAAAAATTTATACTTCCACCGCCTCATTGAATGCCATAATCAGTTAGTCCCCTACTTAACCAAATCCGCCCTAAGGACAGCATGGTCCTCCTGCATCTAGAGCAGCCGAAATTCTTCGACACACTCAATAACGCTACGCTTCTTTGAGACCATACAGAAAGTCAGCTTCCTTTGAGACCAGAAATATAACAGACGCCTGATTTTAGCCGCACTTCATGATGAAATCCCCCGCCGATTCCTTTAACCGATTATGTTGGAGTGGTCTTACCAAGTTATAGCCTTCTCCCTTCAGCTCACCACCAAAAGGGGATATTTGGACGCAGTCAAATAGAAGTAGTGAGCTGCTTGAATAGCATGCAAAGATATCGATATGGCCATTTTCAGGTCAATGCCGTACAAAAAGTTTGCCCACTTGCGTGGACTTCTCTACAAGGCCCCAACTGCTCTAGGACACATCCCGTTAAGCACAACAATAAGATGTGTCTTAAAAGAACATAGAAGTTTAATGCAAAGCTGCACCTGAAGGCTTTCAGCAATATCCACACAGGGTCGGTAGGTCAACTCCCGTCCGGTGAATATCCTTATCCAGACAAAAGCAATTTTATTTGCAGAACAACGCAAGCTTCCAGGGAGATAAGAGCCACTCTTGTAAACTTTCTACATAGATACGGTAATAAATACGTCAAACCAGGGCCGTAGGCAGAATGTTTTTTCGAAAAGGCTTATTTAATGATTCCTATTTTTTTACTTAAACGTTTCTTAATCAAAAAATTCCGATCCTGAAAGCTGTTATTCTTATTCTATAACATACTTAAGTCGTCTAGCAGTTTTTGCCAGTCCTATGGAGATTCCAGTGCGGTTGTTGAACGACTTGCATCCACTTGGCTCCACTACATTTTCGATAAACTAAATTCTGTAGCAAATTTTCTTTTTTATCGGATTCGCTAGGTTTCGAGGAGTGGTCAGTATATCATCAACTCAATCGCCTCCTCTTTTACTAATAATCGCACAGCGAACTAAAAACCATCAAAAGTCATTGGTCAACCGAGAAGTAAGAAGAAGTAGAGAGCAAAACGGAAAATAAAACTACAATGGCGACAATAATAAGCGCCGTTTAATGTCTTACGGTTATTTGACTTCATGACAACGTCTTGTGCTGCATTACTAGCGCCGCCACGTCGCCGAACTCGCTGCTGCTTAACTTTTGGCTCATCTTTTCCCACATTGAACGTACTCGTATTAACACCTGAAAAGTTCATTTGCTACCAACATCAACCATGGCATCACCAAGAGCACCTGTGGAGCAGCAACACAGCCCAAGTGATGCCAACATCAGCGCCATCGGTGGCATAAATGGATTGTGGCTTTGGTGGCAGCAACGAGTGGCTTCCAGCGATACGTACAACACTTTTTTCTATTTTGCATATTGAGTTATTGCAATTCATAAACAATCACCTTGGGGGGAAAACGAGTAAAGAGACAACGAACTGATTGTTTTATACCCAGCTGTAGGCGGTCTTTCCAGGGTGGGGTAAAATATTTTGAACCCGATGGTGTAAGATATTTAACGAGGGGTCCTTTTCATTTCCTGTCGATTTGGATATTTCCGAAAGCGGGGAAATAATTAAATAAAGGAGAACTGTGTCGAACACTACAAGGCAAGGACCAGGCCTGTGCACACGGCGGGTTTTGGGGATTCGCAGAATTGTGTGAATTAGGTAAATTTTCTTTCACTTTTTCACAAGTGCAATAAGTGGAATTTTCGTAGATTCATATCATAATATTCTCTGATCATTCAAAAGTTCAAACCTACCCGCCAAAGACAGTCCCCTGCTGACGGATGGACGTGAGATGAAGGATGAGATGTGGCATAATATAAAGCAGTCATTTGTTTCGAATTTGTCTTTAGAAGTCATCAAAAACTTTTATAAGGAGTCGGCCAGCTAATTTCTCAACTTCCATCAGAAGAACACAGTCATTAGACAAGGATCATAACTTGTAGCTGTGAAAGAATGCGATCTTCACAGGAGACGCTAGTATTGCTGGCTCAAATTCGGTCTGGATAACTAACGGACTTGTCATGTTGTGTTTCCTCATAACACAAATCACCATTTTAACGCTCGATGGATCAGACCTTTCTAAGAACAAGCGCATCGCTGGCCAACCCTATTAAAACTGCCAGTTTCCTCGGACTTCTGGTAGCAGAAATTGATGCCATTTTCGGTAACAGACTTTGCCGATTAGATGCAAAGTAATAACCTCTGATCTGAGTACTGCAAAAATATGAACTCTTACCTAAACAGAATAGACCCCGAAACACCCGGTGTATGGGCACGAATGACGTTTTCACAATTCGCCTGAAATAAACTCATCTTACACTATCGTCACTTTGGTCTAACTTTATGAAACGTCATGATTCCTGGTAGCATTGATATGTGATATCGTTGACTGGAGCTCTTGTCGGACCAGGTAGTTGAGGTGCAAAGACGAGAAAAACCAGCAAAAGATAAAAGTCTGGCGCATTAAATACCTTGACTACCGAAACGAACTATTCCTGTATATCCACAACTGTCTTGGAAAAATGTCAACCGATTTGGAAGAAATTCTGCACATTGATAGGGAGCTACATCTTATTACTTTATATTTAAGTGTTGCCACCAAGTGTGTTTTATAAGGTTGCCACCTATATGAAATTTCAAACACATTAAGTGATATATGCTAATATGGGTATCAAACGAAAGGTATTTTGCTTCAAGATTCAAGAAATATACTTATAAACAGGGTTTCCCACTCCTTTTGCCTCCTAATCCTATTCTTTAATACATATATCCGCCATAACCTAGAAAATGACTTGACACATTTTATAAAAGTTATCATATATGTTATCTGCTACAATACAAGCTCTCGTAAAAAAAGGCTGCCACTTTGATAAATTTTACGTTGTTGTCACATGTCTGCAAATTAAAAACTGAGTTATGCCAACATTCGTATGAAACTATAGGTATTTTACCTTGTATTTCATCAAAAATATTTGTAGATATGGTTACCACCTAATGTTGCCAAATAATTCTATTATATTTATTTATTTGTATAACCGCTGTTAGCTCGAAAACTGACTTCAACCATCTGAACTTTAAACTGTATGGACATGGTAAGTAAATTATATGTGCAAAGCCTTTGCCGCGGGCCCAAGTTAGTTTCTTCTGTCAGACCAATGGCCCTCAATATTTGTTGAGTCGATATGTTTTGCTATTGCTTTATTACATTATTTACACCTTCGTTAGACCTTAAGCGAATGATTGCTACACGTATTGGACACCCTACTGCTCCTCATAGATTTTTCTTAGTCATCAGAGAGAGTATCAGCATTTTTTTTGAGGGTAAGGAATATGGCTTACGTCATTTGAAGGTAGAGAAATCTTTGAGGTGTCGCATGTGTGGCGCTACAATTACTAATACCTCTCAAATAGTAGAACCGAGTGCTGATACTAAAGTGCTGAGCCACTGGGATTAGAGTTCTGAGGCATTCAGAGAGCAACTTTCTTGTCTGTATGAACGGGAAGAATGTATTATTTGTATAGAGCCCATGATGACCCCTGAGGAAGGGCTGATCCGAACTGTGTAAGAAGGCAATGCCACAAATAGACATACAGTCTTTCTAATACACTGATGGTCATGATTTTGATCTACGGAAATCCATTGCTTTCCCGAGTGCTTGACACACTCACTTTATTTGCACAAAGTTATAATAGATGTTAGCACAGCTGGGTATAAAATTCTATAAACAAAAAAAAAACTTACTTTTAAAAACACTTTAGCCTTTTGTGCTATTGGAAATTGTATTTGCTACTGTCATTGTTGTTGCATTTGTTCTAGGCATTGCTATTGTTGCTGTTGCCATTGCCATTGCAGGTGCAGCTGCTACTTTCATAGATATTTCTGATGAGCTGCACCGCTCAACGTTCGCTTTATTACACCTTTAAGCGTTGGCCATTCTCCATTGTCAGCGCTTCGCCTTGGAGCTTTGTTGTTTTTTTTTTGTGGCTTCCTCATTATTACAACAACATTCCCTCAATTTGTTCTAAATTCGTTTGAGTACTGGCAATCGTGGTATCTTCATGTTTTATTGCATAACTGTTTTACACTAAATTTGTGATGCACTTGGGTATATCATTTTAATTTTTTTCTGCTTCTTCTTCTTCTTTTCCTACTTTTGCTTTGCCTTCGTCATATTGGCGACATTTTGTCACCAGCCGTCGTCATTAGCGCTTCTTTGTTCTTTACTGATTTCATTTGGTGTTTTGTAATAAAATTTTTTTTATGACAACAACAATAACAACCAAGAAGTGTGACAATCTCAGTTGGTTAGGAAAAAAATTGCAACATCACTCATTTAACATGCTTGAACGGCCCTTGGTTTTTGTATTAATTAAAAATGGTCATGGGAACTCATTACTGGTTGGCGTAGACAGTACTACTCCCTGTCAAAAGGCATTGACCAGCAGGTGAATGGCATTTGCTTTGACAACGCTGACGACATACATATATACAAAGTACAAGTAACGTGGGATGTGGTAGACTCGACATTCGAAACGCAAATTTCCAAGTCTTAGGGCAACAACATCTTTAGCAATAACTCATTTATCGATAAATATATAGCAAAAACCAAATGAAAATTTGGTGTTTTTCGGGTATGCAACAACTGGAGTTTTTTTCTACAAAAACTTCATGCTCCAGAAAAAATACCTGTTTGCTCTGACTGTATTTCAGAATAGAAAATTTGAGTAGCATATTATTTATCCGGTCATTAGAACCCAAAAACCCAGCAATTTTTCTCTACATTACATATAAGCCCCAGCTCACTGCGGTTAGAAAATGTTAATAAACGTATTATAAGATATAGATATTAAAGCAATTGAAAGAATGACATTAACGAGAATACATCAATCGATCGTATCGCTGAACTGACAAGTGTTCCAGCAATGTTTAACTGCTTGTAATTGCAATGTCGATAAAAACATAAAATAAAATAAATACATATTTAATTATTACATACTTTTTTATAACTGCAGCGATAGAATACGGAAAACATAAATCATAAAATCGTTGGTAAAGTCTTAAACTGCAGGCGGCAGCTTTAAGCAAAACGCATTTCATGCCGACGACAAGCGACAGCCGCAACGTTTGAGTGGCAAGCATTTGATCGATGATCACCACCATTAAAGCTAGTAAATATGTAATATGAAGTATTAGTAACAACACCTGAAATATAGTTGTAAAGTGCAATAGCCGCTACAACAACAACAACAACATAAACCAATACACCACATACCAACAACTAATCTGCTACACAAACCACACAATCTATTGCATACTACAAAGGGGATCCGCCTACAGACGTAAATCGCAAGTCGGATTGTAGAATTCAATCGGCGCCAATATTCGTAAATGGAAAATGTGTCGAGCGCTGCACTATGGGATATATTGTTGAAAGTTTTCACAAATTAAATATCCCTGCTACAGGTAGGCTAGATTTACTGAAAAACAAATATTTGCAAATACGATTACGTCGAATGTTAGTAAAAAATGCAAAACTGAGTTTTAAAAACGATTTGTTCTTGGTGTAGTAAAGGGTGTTTTTTTAAGGGGTATAGAACTTTGAATTGAAATAAAACACAAGAAAATCGTTTTAAGGTCCATCAATTTGGCTTTATTGGAAGGATAATTTTATGCCATTAATGTTTAAATATGATTTCGTTCATGTGGCCGCCGCGGCTGGCTCGAATAAAGCCAATTCTACAGGTCCAATTTTCAACCACTTTTTCGAGCATATGGGGCCGTATGTCGGCAATAACGCCACAAATGTTGGCTTCCAATTCCCCTAACGTTTCTGGTTTGTTGGTGTAGACGAGCGACTTCACATATCCCCAAAGAAAATAATCCAATGGTGTCAAATCACACGACCTTGGTGGCCAATTGACAGGTCCATTCCGCGAAATTATGCGCTCATCGAATGTTTCCTTCAATAAATCGATTGTGACGTGCGCTGTGTGGCATGTAGCGCCGTCTTGTTGGAACCACAACTCACCCACATTCATGCCATCCAATTCGGGAACAAAATAGTCGGTTATCATGGCTCTATACCGGTCTCCATTAACGGTAGCTGCCTCTCCAGCATTATTGCGGAAGAAGTATGGCCCAATGACTCCACCAGCCCATAGAGCACACCAAACAGTCAGTTTTTGTGGATGTAATGGCGTTTCAAGGGTCTCATGTGGATTCTCTTCACTCCAAATGCGGCAATTTTGCTTGTTGACGTAGCCATTCAACCAAAAATGAGCCTCATCACTGAACAAAATTTTGCGATGAAAATCAGCATCGAAATCAATCTCATTTTCGGCCCATACACCAAAATCACGACGCATTGCATGGTCTCGCGGCTTTAATTCTTGCACAAGCTGGATCTTGTAAGGTCGCAAGCCAAGATCTTTGCGCAAAATCTTCCACAAAGTTGATGGACAAAGCTCCAATTGCT
This sequence comes from Merzomyia westermanni, assembly GCA_949987695.1. Taxonomy (NCBI): domain Eukaryota; kingdom Metazoa; phylum Arthropoda; class Insecta; order Diptera; family Tephritidae; genus Merzomyia; species Merzomyia westermanni. The sequence continues at coordinate 33,194,389 of OX465291.1, read as the reverse complement.
GTGCACGGTGGCGAATCGATTCATTCGGGTCCTCTTCAACACTTTGCTCTACAGCGGCAATTGTTTCTTCGGTGCGCACTGTTCGACGTCTCTGCGGATGCGTATTATAACATAGAGTAAACGTAGTGCGAAAACGATCCATGGTTAACCGAATTAATTGCTCTGATGGACGATTATGTCGACCATAAAATGGACGGAGCTCACGGTAAACTTCGCGAACTGAACCATTATTTTCGAAATAAATTTGCACGATTTGCAAGCGTTGTTCTTTTGTCAACCTGTTCATGATGAAATGGCAAATCAAACTGAACATAAATGACATTAGAGTTGCCAGATTTGACCACAAAATGCCAGTTTTATCTCTATTCGAAAAACAAACCTGTAAAAAAAACACCCTGTATTAGTGATACGTGCTCTCCCTAGTCGTCATTTTCCTTACCTAGCTCTTTTAACGGAAGTCCCAATAAACCCAGCGGCTTCAATAGGGTTGGACCGTAGTGAAATTGCTGTTAGAAGAGTCAGCTCTGTTGAGAAAATGAATAGATGATTCGTGTCATGGGGAGACACGTCGCATTGCCGGCAGACATTCCCACAACAGGCGGTTCTATCACACCGCAACGACTCGGGTTTTATCCGACAAGATAATGGATAAGAATACATAAATATATGAAACTTATTATGTAAAATTCCCGAATACACACATACATTTTCAAAAATCCCAATAAGCTTATAACCCATTTATACTGATCTATAATGTGTGATATGATATCGGCTTTGAATGCGTTCACTCCTTTGTTATTTAGTATCAATCAAACACGTTTGATGTGCTCGAAAGAAACTTTCATGAATTTCATTTGCTGTGTAATTTGGTTTGAATGCGTGATTTTGTGAATGCGATTTTTATGGGAAAATGTGTCGCATTTTGATCTTTTCTATGAAAATCACGCATTTCATTCAGTTTAAATGTAGTATTATAAATATTTTTTTTATCATTTTAAAATCATTTTGAGTCTATAATTATCTAAATCATGTGCTTTTGTTATAACAAAGGACAGTTTTAGCTTAACCTTTTTTCAATATGAGTGAATAAACACTGACCCACATATTCATAAAAAATAAAAAAGCTTTATAAAGCTCCTATAATTCAAAAATTGTATGGAAATGTCATCTTAAAAAGCTTTATAAACCAATTTAATTCTTTGAATATGTTTCTGAAAAATGTATTTTGTGTTTTTTAAAGTTTTTTCTTAAAGATATTGAAATGCTAAATTTGAATATTTAAGCCAAATTTTACTACCGAGACTTACCAAAATCTATCATGATTCGAAACCCAAAAACCGCTATTTTCGAAAACGTGTTTTAAATATTTTGTAGTTTTTCTTTGAGATATTAAGATTATTTTACAACTTTTTTTTAACATTTTGAACAGTTTAGATTTTACATTTTTCGAACTTATATAATCTTGGTATTGTTGATAAACCGCAGTTTAAGTTCAAAAGTTTGGCCTTTTGAGGAAAACCTATTAATAAAAATTTCAAATTTAATATTGAAAAATATCAAATAATTTTTTTCGTTTTTTTTTTATTTATATGAAGAGAGCCAAACATTAAATCAACTAAAAAATCTATTTTTTTTTTCTTTTGGTACTCATTAATATCCCTCTCAAACCCTACGCATTACGCATTAATGTTGTGCTATCTGAGCACAAACGGTTGAGCGGTAAAACGGTATAGCAATGTTTCCGGAACTAAAGATATTTCTTGTAAGAAATTAACTTTAAACTTACTCCTATGTCCTTGCGTGGCTAGAATATGTCATCCTAAAATTTAAGTGAGTGAAATCGGCACAGTAGATTGACTGCTTTGTTCATACGATATGTATGTATATCATAAATACTTAGAAATTTATTTAAAAAACGTTGTTTTAAAATTTAAGATTTGATGAATTGTTATAACAATTTTTTTTTTAATATATTTATTGTATATAGTAAATGTAGATATAGATTAGATTATTCTTAAAGTGTAAAATAATGTTAAATAATTTTTCCTTCCTGAGATATTTGATTTTTCTAAAAATTTCCTCACCTCAAAAACACCCCACAGTGCGCCATTAAAAACTGTTATTTATACGTGCAGGCGAAGCACTGCAGTGAGTGTGGGAGCGGCAACATAAGATGAATGGTTACAATTGCAGTGGAGCCCCAACCGCCGTTCTTGCTGATACCAAGTTAACTACTTTAGTGCAACAAGCTTTTCATTGGAGCAACAACAACAAGTACCAACAACAAACAAAATCCAATTGAAAAATTATGCGTTAATGTAAAAGTTCTAACTGAGCGCGTTGTGGCAAAAACCATTTAAGAAACTCTAAGTTCAGGTGAAGCAGCGAGTTTTATACCCAGTAGAGGCTTTTGTAAAGTAAAATTTAGCTTTGAAGTAGGAAAGCGTTTTGCAGATATGTTATATAGTCGCGCAACGTGCGGAGCGTGGGATATAAATAATTGCTTAGCAAGTTTTCCGAACAATCCTGGTTTCTGGTTTCGAATAATGTATATTGGAACCTTCCCTACAAGATTCTTCACCCAGTTCGAAGCACTCTATGGAGGAAGACATTACTATACTGACAATCCTCAGATCGATAAGGTAACTAGTTTTCAATAATACGGCTACAGGATTGAAAAAGTGGTTAGAAGAAACATAGATAGCACAACAGTAAGATGCCAGATATGGTGGTTACTGCAACTGCATAATGTTAACTTATGGACTATGATGATATCTACGATCACCCACACAAGAAATAAATCAGATAGGTAGAATTTTTTTTTTTTAAAAGATACGAAGCTCATTGAGAATTAAAGGAAATTAAGTCATTTTTAATGTTGTTGTTTCGGACAGGGTAAGAATATGAGTTTTTCTGGAACGATTTTTCGTCAACCCTTGTCAATTTTGATTTGGAGACAAACCGGTTTCGGCGTTGTGCCATCATTAGTGTCCTTTTTCCTTCTCTGAAGTGCTTTGAGACAGGATAAGGTCATCATAGGTATCATCAAGTGTACGTTATAGAGTTGATATAGGCGAAAGAAAACAAAAGATTGTATGGAAAAATGTAATAAACTTTTTTATTGGGATAAAAGCTGACCTTTTCTGGACGTCTTTTTCTCAGCCCGGAATAGATCGAGATTATCCCTTGCATACCAACCAGGTGGCGCAATTTTGACGGTGGCTCACCGGAGTAGCTAAGCAGATACTGAATTCGATTGAAGGAGCTAGCCAGTGGTATTTAATATTCCATCTAGAGCAGCTCAATGGCTGATCTACTGTTTTGCAGTTTATCACTATCAATCTCGACTTTTCAAGAACATGTAAACAAATCATTCACACGGCCTTCGGAGTAGTTCCAGAAGGTTTAAGTACGCATACCGTTAAGTCCCTGACTACCGGTAATACTTCTCTTTTAATCACCGCGGCTTATTTTTTCCTTACATATAGCAATAAAAACACTTCACCGCCTTTGATCTAGCAGTGCCATGCCAATCTGTGATCTTTGGTTAGCTATATGGTCTTTATATGTCAGTTTCGTCAGTTCCGTGAAAGTATCAGTTTCTTTCATTTCCATTTATATTCATCAACTCTTTCGTGCAAAATACGTTCTCGCTCAAAGCTGCTATCGCAACCTCTGGGTACGCACAAACCACGGGGTATAGAAAAATATTAGCCGCATACACACAAGGCAACAGCACCAACATGCATGATTCACATTTACTGCAACCGCAACTCACCGAAATGGTAATTTTTTTGCACAGCTTTACAATCGTGGCACACCAAAAATTGCAACACGATTTACGCATTTACCGCACGCAGTCACAGTCACAATAACAACACCAACAAACACACATCCATACATACATACAAACAAAAATAATTGTTGCAATTGGCAATGCGATATTACGATTGTTGCTGGTCGGTTCGTTGCCTTTTCGTTGGTTGCACACTGCGCAGGCGCACCTGTACATTACATATGTAGGTATGTATGCATGCAAATATAATTTAAAATCGGTTGGAGTCCAATTGGAGGTCGGTGTTCGTGTTCGCTAATGTTTTACTGCAATTGATATGGTACGCGTTGTCGCTGCTTTTCTGCTCTTTGTTGTTGTCTTTTCATGTTTTGTTGCCAACAACATCAAATTGGTACGCAACGTGCGCTCAGCATGTCAGCGTCGCTTACAAGCAATTACAAGCGATCGTCGGCACGTTGGCAACATTGGCAAGCGTCCTAAGCAACCGGGCATAATACAAGCACCAGCACAACGGGCAGTGGCCCCCGACGCAATTTGATAAAGTAGTGAAAAATAATACGAACACAAACCGAGTAACTGAATGAAGCAATTAATGGGACGTCGTTGGACGATTTATTATTCAATATTTTTTTTTTTCGAGTTTAAAAAAATCATTGAAATTGAAGAAATATAATTTGGAAGTATTTATACTTTTTTCACTCGCTACAGCTTTTCTAAAGATAGCCTTAAAAGGTCACAGTTACTCAAGACCCCCACAAGTTACACATAATCCACGGAATATTGCACTAATGATACGTCCACGTCGTAAAAAAGGTTGCATTGAAATATTTTCTACCGGATTTTTAAAGATTCTGAATAAGCTCGGCCTCAAAAGCTTTCTCAGTACCAGAGCTTAAGCCAGTACTTCACATCAGGTGAAATCTATATTTTCGGAATTTTAGATGTTCCTAGATTTCGTTTACTCAGTGAAACCCTTAAACGCCTGATCTGGCCAACCCTTCTGGTATGGACTTCTGGCTATAGAAACTCAAATTGTTAATTTCTTCTCCATTTTAATTGGTAACAGTAGGGTCCAAATCAGCAAACTGCGATTGTGTATTTATAATAAGTGATCTTAGTTAGAAACCAATCGAAAGAGTAAGCGAAAGAGAACATAAACCAAAAACGAACAACAAAAGGAGAATTATAAATGAAAATAAAAAGAAAAATAGCAAAGTAAAGAAAATACTAAAGCGAGGGGAGAACATAAAAAGGAACCCAAATAAGACGAAATAAAATAAAAATAAAAAAATTAAATAAAATAAAATAAAATTAAATTAAATATAATAAAATATAATAAAATAAAATAAAATAAAATAAAATAAAATAAAACAAAATAAAATAAAATAAAATAAAATAAAAAAAATAAAATAAAATAAAATAAAATAAAATGAAATAAAATAAAATAAAATAAAATAAAATAAAATAAAATAAAATAAAATAAAATAAAATAAAATAAAATAAAATGAAATGAAATGAAATGAAATGAAATAAAATAAAATAAAATAAAATACAAAACCAAAATAAAATAAAATAAAAAAAGTAAAATAAAAAAACTAAAAGTAAATAAAATAAAATTAAACAAAATAAAATAAAATAAAGGAAAACAAAATAAAATAAAATTAAATAAAATAAAATATAAAGAATCAACTAAATTAAATTAAATTGAATAAAATAACACAAAATAAAGTAAAATTAAATAAAATTATATACAATTAAAAAAAAATATAAAAAAAAATAAAATAAAGTGAAATAAAATAAAATAAAGTGAAATAAAATAAAGTAAAATAAAATAAAATAAAATGGAATAAAATTTAAAAAAATAAAATAAAAAATATTAAAAATTAAAAAAAAATATAAAAAAATTAAGTAAAATAAAATAAAGTAAAATAAAATTAAGTAAAACAAAATAAAGTGAAATAAAATGAAATAAAATAAAGTAAAATAAAATAAAATAAAGAAAAGCAAAATAAAATAAAAGCAAAGTTGATCTAAGCCATAGCTAGGGTCCATGACTCCGTGCAAAACGTTGAGACACTTGTCGAGCTGATCTTTGTTTGTCGAGATAGAACTTTACTTTCCTGTTTCCTAATAATTTGTTGTTGTTACTAAAACCATATTTCACCCTGCCTAATCGATTATTATTGGGAATTGTAATCAATCTCTTCACACTGAAGTCTTGGGTAACTAGCAGTTTCAGCTATACTGGACTATAGTGAGATTGTTCTTAGAAGACCCTCATGTCAAAAATATGGTTGGTGTTAAGCGGGATTCACATGGTGGGAGCTGACAAAGCAGTATAGCTACTGTGTGTGCGTATTTTATTGGCAATGCTTCCGGAAATGGCTCTTTTTTTCTCAGTGCCACTTCATGGTCAGAGTAAGTATCATTTGAAGAACTATAATTCCCTAATGAAGGAATTCCTTCACAGCTTTCAATTTTTTCTTCGTTCATCCCATGTCGCAATTTTTGGCTTTTCATAGATTTATCACCAACATACTTCATCTATTGCACTAATAATTTTGACTTAATCGATGTTTAGATCCAGGCGTCATCTAAGCTCGACATTTCATTTAAGACTCACACAGCTGTCCAATTACCTAATTACTTATTTAGAAGAGAACAAGCCAACAATAATTAAATGAATCGTTTGCAATTTTCATAAATTTTCAATTCAGCTGAGAATTCGTCGAAAAATGCATCACAAATTGTTGACTTATTTCTCACTGACGACGCCACATTCACCACTTAAACATTGGACACACAGCTGCAATAAATTGAATGAATGCGACAATTGTCGTCTAACTAATCTAATATTTGCAAATTGTTATTGTTGCATGCATTTGTTGTTATTATTGTTGTGGTCATTGGCTGTTGTTGTTGTTTTATATTGGGTGGCTAAAGCGAACTAGGTTCTGTTTGGTTAGTCTTGCTCGGTTGGCTGGCTGACTGCTGCTGCATGCCTTGGCTTTTGATCAAAATTTTTGATGTTTTAATTATGGGGGTCTGCTAGCACCAACAGCCAGCAACAACAACTAATAGCAAGCGCCCCAACGCAAGTGAAGTCAACAACCGCACCGATCAGCGATCGTAGTTCAGCGTTGGCAGCAGTAAATGTGGCGCCCGCATTGTTGCACTTTTGTCTCTAATTGTTGTTGTTATTTGAGCTTTGCATGTATTACAAAAACAACAAAAAACATCTAAACACGACTATTAGTAAATGTTTGTAATTCCAACTTATTTTGTGTTTTTCGCTTTTATTTCTTTATTTAGGCGTGCACCTGCAACTTGGTATAGTCATTTTACAAAATTTTTGAAAAAACAGAAACTAAAAAAAGTTGAAAACGACATTAATCGTTACTTTTGCGTGAATGAATAAACAAGATTTCAAAGACTTTTTTATCAAAAGAATTTTTGTTCTTAAAGCAATTCAGCGCAACATTTTTATAACCAGTTGTGCTTAGAAGACAAGATATGTTCGTCCGTTCCCACAAAAGCTCGAGCTAAAAGCAATGTATCTTGAATCTAATTTGTCTTGTGACTTTAACTGTGTCTATCAAAGATCCTTGTGAATGGGCTATAACGGATGATAGCCACGCCTACTTTTTATATCGAAAATTCAGAAAAATTGTAAAAAAAACTATCGTATTTTAGTTAGATAACACACATGAACTGTTGAAATTTTGAGCTGAAGGCCTTAGTTACAAATTTTGGAAAATGGGCGTGTCTCCCCCCACTTACAAAGAAAAAAAATTTTAAAATATTCACAAGCCAGGAGTTGAATTACATTATACGTTCCGTGATCGAAAGCGAATTTTTAAATCACAACAGCTCTTAGCCCTAAATAATAATTCGAAATGACGTCATACGTAGGCAATTGGCTTAAGTACCGGTCGGTTCAATTATGCATTATTACTTTTTTAAAAAGATGGACTGTTTTGACGATTGAGTGGAAGATCACCCTATTTCAAAATATTTTGGATGGACGCCCTATCAAAATATTGATGGACTTTGCTGAACAGATCGCTATCTCAGATTTTTCTCGAAAACTCGATGCCTCATCATTTTATTCAAAAACGTCCTAACTCAGCGGATTTGAAACAAATTCTGAGATAACGTTTTTTTCAAAAACATTTTTAATGGTCCATCTTATTCTCAGGGTCGATTTATGATATAAGGTATGGTCTAAGTCACGTCGGCCAAATTGGGTTGACAGCCATGCCCACTTTAAAAAAAAAATTGATTGAAAGGTGCGATCAGTATAAAATTTTGCAAATATTTACGTATTTCACACTTTTGCACTGATTTTAAGGCCGAGTATTGATGTTTTAGAGCAACAGATAAGCAGTTCCCATTACCAGTAAAGAACCAATAAAAAATTTTACTGATGAATGTAATGAAAATCAATTTTAATTTGTTTAAGATTTCGAGCCAAACATAACACAAACATGTTCATGCAAGCTTGGTCATTTTTGCTCACTAATTTTAATGGTTCGAAATGTGAAATCCATTAAAGCGGATTTGAATGGCACTGTGTGCAAGTTTCCATTAATGCTAATGCAGACAAATCACCAATAAAAAAAATTGAGCGGTACTGAATATGAATTTTTTTTAAATAAATTTTAGTGCTTCTAATGGTGAAACTTCACTCAAAATCAAATCAAATTTTGAGTGGTAAAGCACATGAGGTTTATTTTGAAAAGTGTCAGTGGTTATTCCAATTAAATTTTCTTGACAGCAACCTATGAATGGTTAGTGAAGTGTTTACTGCATTCAAGTTTTAATGTAACCTGAACATGATTTGGCAAGCTCAGTGGAAAAATTTCAAAAACTAGGTAAGCAGGCGTGGCATCACTCCTTTTCCAGTTACTATTTCCTTAATACTATTAATGCTATCGTTAATTTCGTTAAAGCGCTGCCTTCATTGTATTAAGTGTTTGCTAAGAAAATGAATCAATCTGGTTTCGAGCCAAAGCCCATTTTTTATTCTGTTATTTTCGAAATCGATTTATCTTAATATTGTCGAGATATTTTAATGATAATAGAGTACCGTCCAGTACTCGGACAACCACGACTATTCCTTCTCCTATTCCTTCAACTATTAAAATTAGCGTCAGATGTCACTATATCCCACAACTTGGTATATATCATTCCTTTCCACCTAAACCTCAACTTCCTTAGTTGTTTAATATGTTGTTGCCAAACAGCTGGTCGTGGGGCGTTGCATGTTTCGAGCGTCAACTAAAAATAAAAAAATAAAAAACTCGCATCATATCAACGGTAAAACAAATACAGGCAATAGTATCAAATGTAAAATACACAGAATGGCATGACTTGGAGCACTGCTAATACCGTTATTAAAAGAGCAACGTGATATGAGAGTGACGGGCATTCATGAGGCGTTACTCGAAATCGCATACTTACGTATAATACGTATATATCTCGATTTAAAAGTAAAAGTGACAGGTATGTTGGTTTCTCTTTAGATATGACGAAAACCGAAGATTGAAACATATCCCGCCCACTAAAACAAAGCATTTTTATGGAGGATAGGCTGATGGGTCTAAAGTGGTTTGGTTAAGAATGAGGGGCTTTTTATGAATATACAAAATTAACTTAACCTCTTCCATAATGTACAAATTAGCTTTTAACCAATAATTGATAAATCAGGTTGCATGCTGAAGTTGAGCTTGCGAAATTCCATTAGGATTCAAGTTGGATCTGGCTGACTTTGAAAAGAAGCTTAGATTCATCTCAATTCAATCTCAAAATCAACATAAGAGGTTAGTTTCGATTTGCGGATTGCTTTTTTAAAGCGGTTCGATTAGATTTAAAAAATGCTAACTAGGTTTGATGAGCATGAGGTTTAGCCTAAGCTTATCAAGTCAAACGGGGACAATGATGGTTTATGCGATTCCTTTACCTTCTTAATCAAGCAGGTGTGAGTGGCCATTTCGATAATCCTTAAGAATTTGTTAATGATAGTAAACTAAGTGCTTTACTCTGATGTTTTGTACATGTTTGCGGCACATTGTGTGACCCCGGTCTCTTAAAACTAATACGCATACCATTAGTCATCCCACGTATTCAATTATATAAACTTTGTAGCACTAATTTCAACATTTAATTTTATAATTTAGTATAATACTAAATCATCATCAATAAAGAGAAACTTAAACAAGATAGACAGAGAAGTCATAGTTATATCGACATTAGTGTGTCCATAATTTCCCAAAAAAATCCAATTAGTCTAGGATGCATCCGGAATGAGTCGCAACGGAGGATGTATCTAATGCCAGCTCTGATCACTTTGTATAGATTGAACTGTTAACATTTGTTTGAGCATGTCCCAATTGAGTGACCAACTGTACCCATTTATACTCGAACGGGTACGAAAGGAATAATCCAATTTCTACCCAAACGGATACTTTTAGCTCCTATAAGTATGCCACAAAAACAAAAAAGTTTCTTACATCCCTGTAAGTATGCTACACAAATAAAGTTTTACTTATGTCTATTGAATTATAGCCAAGTGTAGAGTAAAGGGATTGGCGGCCGCCGTGGTGTGGAGGTAGTGTTGCCGGCCTACCACACCGAAGGTCCATGGTTCGAGCCCTGGTACAGGTAACATCAAAAGTGATTTGAAAAAAGTTTTTCAAAAAAAAAAACGGGGTCGCCCCTCGGCAGTGGTTTGGCAAACTCTCCGAGTGTATTTCTGCCATGACAGGCTTCTCAGCAAAAATTCGTCTCCTTTGTAGATGCCGTTCGGAGTCGGCAAAAAACTGTAGGTCCCACCAATTTGTAGGGAAAATTCAAATCGGCACACCACAAATTGGAAGAGAAGCTTGGCGCAAAAATCTCTTAGGGGGTTTATGATGATATACCTGTTGTATATCGCGCCATAAAGAGAAAAGAGAGTAAAGGGATTAATCGCTGATCGCTCTCTTTAGAGATTAGTCACAGAACTTTTTGATTTTTTGTAGGGCATATATATTAAGGTAAATGCGAACAGAGCCCTTCGAAAAAGCGATTGGTCTAGAATGAATCCGGGAAGGGTAGCAAAGGATCATGCGACCCCTGGCACTGAACTCTTTGTATGGCTTGAAGTGATCCCTTTGTTTGAGCATGTCCTATGAAGACGCTAATTGGTCTCCCTTCGTTCTGTTACGGGTACAGTCGGACAAGTTGACTTTCAACACCTAAAAGTAGGCTACAGAAATTAAAAACCACTTACCCCAAATATGCCTATAACGGAATAGTTGGGATCAATTGTAGCCCACTTTTTGCAGGGTTTGCATAGGATTGGTTTTGCTGCTATATCTCACCTGAGATATAGATAGCCTTAGAAGAGTTTCAAAAATAAAAGTACAAGAATCTTAGGCATTGAGGCCAACTTGGTTCGGTAGTTACCTAAATAAATGTTACGCCTACTTATGTTTACATTATATTATCTTACTTTACCTTATGTACTTTGAATTTCATGCTTTCAAAAATAAAGGTCACCTTAATCCACATACATTTTGTTACTAACTAGCATTTGTAGCAGCCAATTAGGCTTGATCATGTACTAAAATTATTACCTTCATTGCAAGAAAATTTTCCCACAAGTTTGTAGGATGTTAGCTAGTGCCAAAGCTTTACCCTTTTCGGAATACACTGACAACGTGAGTCATGTTTTTGTTATTGCAGCAACGCACCACCCACAAATCAAATCAACAAAAACATGAGTTGGCTAATTGCAACAAGATCAATGCAAACGTGGTAGAGTTGCAGAGCGGCGGCACAAGGGCGGATATATTTGTAAAGCTGCATACATTAGAGTGCACAATATTGGATTCATCCTAATACTGAGTTCGTGCTCACATATGCCAAAATTTTTACTGATGGCTTCAAAATTCTATTAGTTCCCTGCAAAAAATGCCATTAGTCTGGAATGGATCCGGGATGAGTCGCAAAGAAGCATGCGACCAATGCCAGTTTTTATCTCTTTGTATGGATTGATCCCTTTTGTTTGAGCATTTCTTATGAAGAAACTAATTGGTCCCTTTCATGCCCAAACGGGTAGTGTCGGGCAGATTCTCTCCACTCCCCCACGGGTACGGTCGAACAAGTTTACATACAACACCTAAAAGTAGGCTACATAAATTAAAATCGAGTTATCCTAACTTTGCCTATAACGGAATAGTTGAGATCAACTGTAGCCCACTGTAGACGAAAGGTTTTGATCCCGGATCCCGCTCTTTAGAGGTCAGTCGCACGATATTTTGCAGGGTTGTTGAAGACAGTGGCGACGAACCTAACTTTTCCCTTGGCGAGTAAGCTTCAGTGTTCACAATATTTTTGGACATTAAGCGGCATTTGTTTTTCACTCCTGCTGGGGGGGTTCGGTTTCTAAATGAGACATCTGACTTCTTTTCCCATAACCAGTTCTGCAACTTACTTCTGCGAACCGACTTTCACCAAATTTTTTTAAGCTTTTGCTCGGTAGAGACTGGGAAGTATAGATTGTCTACATATGGACCATTAAGTGAAGTAAGGGAAGAAGCAGCCATGGCTGCATACTGTAGGATTCCTCACAGGTCACTTTACCTGGCATAAACAAATCACTTAAAATCCAGCTTCTTCGCTGGCTAGGTCATGTTGTGCAAAGGAATGAAAATGATCCGGTCCAGAAGGTATTATTCTCCCCGTTGGAAGCAGAGCAAAAGAGAGACCACCACTTCGATGGAAAGGCCTACCTGCTATGCGGTGGAATTTTCAATTGGCGCCAGTTGGCAAAGCGGAGCGAAATACCAGATAAGTCGACGGACATTTGCAGCTCTTCTGCTCCAACTTCGGTGTTTTCTGCATACAAATAGGATACACTCTAATATGTAAGAAGATGTCTGAGAACCAATCGATGAAAATGTCGATGGTTAGATTGTGGGCGTGAAGATGAATCATGTTGAACGGTTTTTTCTTGAATGAGCAATGAACTAGCCAAATGTCGCTCATTACAACAAAACAGAAGAAGAGGAGTCGCACTGCAATCGCATTGAACACCTGTGCTCACCAAAGCTTCCACCGGCGAATGATACTTTGCGGGTTTGTGTGTTATGGCATTTTCTATAAAATCCCTTTAATTTGATTTCTTATTGTTGTTGTAAGTTTTAATTTGGTTTAAAATGCGGCGTCATCGTGTCGCCAAGTAAATTTTCTTAAACAATCAAACGAATGAATTGGCACAAATATTGCCTGGCGCACACATGGTGACCGGATTGCAATATAAAATAAGTAATTGCAACAACATGAGCAACATCTGTACTACATACCCACGTATAGACAATAACAAAAAAGGCCAAACGTATTCACATTCAAAAGACAGAAAACGTGCAAATTATTGCATAATTCGAAATTTCTTAAATTTTTAATAAATTCTTACTAATTTGAACAAACGACTGAGTGAGTGCTTGTACGTGCGAAATTATTAGAATGCTGGCGAATAGAGGAACAGATGTTTTCGGGCATATGTATGTATGAAGGTGTTCGCTTACTCAACTGTTTCATAAGTGAGAAAGAGAAACGTAATACAAAATAGGAATCATACCACATTTCTTCTGTGAATATGCTAGAAATACTGGAATCACTTTGGGTCAACTTTGATCTGGACCCTGCTGTGTGTTATATGCCCAACCTTATTTTTCTGAGCCTCCATTTTTGGCACAAATGTACGAACTATGAATCTTATCCATCGGAACCTGCAAAACAACGCAATCGAAGAGGGTAATGAGCAGTTGTTTAAGTACAGCAACGGTCCACAAGACATACTAAAACTTTATGGGAAAGTCCGATGGAAGGCAGTGAGGGACTAATACAACGATTAACAACAAAAGCTATTTGTACAGGTATGTATGCAATAGTGTCCGACCGAAGCTTTAATTTTGGCCGAAGCCGAAGTCTAAGCCGGATCTTAGACATTACACAATATTCGGCCGAAAACTAAAATTAAGTTTTATTTTTAACAAATAAAAAACAGACATAAATTTAATTAAATTTTAATATTTCTTAGTATTTAATATTTCGAAACAAAACCAGAAATGTCAAAAATATATTTTAATCTTAAGGTTAATAACATTCGAAGTTGAAAAACTCTATCGCATATGCCAAAAAAAAACAAATTTGTCAGATTTGATCATCTATGGGTATAGATACTTGACTACTAGCCACACTCGTAGTAGGCGAAGTTAGATATTTGTCCGCAATCATTTTTAAATTACTTTCCATTGAAACGTTTTCTGGCATACACTGACTTTTCCCATTGAAAGATTTCCAAATAGCTGTAATGTTTTTACAAATTCACAGCAAATGCAATTGTACTACCTTTATGTGCTTCTATAATATTGAGGCTATCCACAATTTAGCAGTAAAAGGTGCACTAAGAAAAAACAGGTGATTAAAACTTTAACGCAACTGATCGAAAATCTTGCATATATAATAATTTACATAACTTATCGTTCGGAATATTGTTCGGCATTTTCAAATCAGCCGAATACCGAAGCTAGACGGAGCATTCGGTCGAACACTGGTAGGTACCCAACCGCAACCCCAACAAAAATGGTGTAAACTATTATGATAAATAGGGAGTCCGGTACCTGTATTTGTAGTATTTATTAAACAATTAAACTGTTAATTGCATTTGTTTCACACTTCAACAAATTGTCGAACATTTTTATAAATTTATTTATAGCATAAGCCAAAGTATTCAAACGATCTTTATGAAATGTTCGCAGTATATTCTTGGGTTCACTGGTTACAGCATTGGCTTTTTATAGTTTTTTTTTTAATGGGTGGTGCCACGCCATCAGGTTATATATAATTTCAATTCGTTCGAACTATGAACGTATTTGTTTTAAATTCATGATATTTGAATATATGTGTCCTTTAGTCAAGATTCACCTAATTTTGGATAATTGGGCGGTACCATGCCCACATACTTTTGTGTTTTTCGTTGATCTCAACGATACTTTTTCTATAGGTTACGGAGTTTGCGGAGTGCGATACAGGCTATATATAATTTTTGGAAAAGTGGGCGATAACACGCCACCAGGATATATACAATTTCAATCTTATAAATAATATTAATGCTTGTCTGTGTGTCTTTTATAGTATATTCTTCGATTCAGTTATTACAGCATAGGCTATATATACTTTCGGAAAAGTGGGCGCTGCCACGCCCCCAAGTTATATACAATTTAAATTTCAACTCCAAATGTATTTGGTCTAAATTAATGATATTTGGATAGATGTGTTCATTAGACAGGATTTACATAATTTTGGAAAAGTAGGCAGTGTCACGCCCACACATTTTTGTGTTTGGTTTGTGCTTCATTAATATCCACAATTTATTGTCGATGTCTCTGAAACTCTTACCGTAGGTTCAAGAGTTCATTGGGCACGACACACACTGTATATAGTTTTTGGATAAGCCCCAGGTTATATAAATCTGCATGGTTATGAATTTATTTGGTTCAAGTTAATGATATTTTATATATAATCGTACATACATATGTGTTCTATACATCAAAAAAACCTTGGAAAAAGTAAGCGGTACCAAGAGCAGAAAAAAGTTAACCCGCTTCTTCAACTATGTCTTCAAAAACATATCAGTACCCGCAAAAGGAAAAGGGAGAAGAAGAAAGGTAGGAATAGAAAATTTGAGGTGGTAGTGGAAAATGAAGATTGTAAGAATAAACTAACGGGATACGGGGGTGAGGGAAAAGCAAAAGTAGAAATAACAATTAAAATATAGGAACTAATTACATGGAAACGCCAAGTGGAAAAGGAAAAGAGTACAATTTGTAAAATGTAAACAGATCGAATTTTAGGCGGAACAACGTCGGCCAGGTCTGCTTGTACTAAATAATTGTGTTACCGCACTTTCATGTTTTTGGTGCACCAAAGTAGAAAATTATTTAGAATTGGGCTGTATATCCTCTTAAGGCACCAAGTACACATTGCACGCGGATTTTATTGAAATTTTCAACTAACAGTGACGTCTTGTGCAAATTATTGTACTACAAATACTTTATGTACATAGATAACTAAGCTTAGTACATATCACAAGGTAAAAATATAAGCTTTTTCTTTTTATTTAAAAAAATTTTTTTTTTGATTCTTTGAGTACAAAAACAAAATTAAAATGGCTCAGGTCTTAAGAGGATTTATATTATACTATACCCGGTGACCACAAGAATCTACTGTTATTTCCTTGGACGCCTAAAAAAGACAAACGTTTATTTTCATGTCTAAGATTTGAGGCGACATATTTGAAAGTAGATTTAGGCAGAGTTTCTCTTCCATTTTGTGATCAAGTAAATTTTTCATGCTGTGACCTTCGTTATGGTAGGCCAGCTAGCAAAATATCGACCATACCAGAACAAATAACTTGAAAATCTCAGTCGTCATTCCATAATCCCTTTCTTCTTTCTTCTTCTTCTTTAAATGGTCATCTAACCGCCGGGGCGATTTTGACCGTCCAACATAGCCCGCCAGTCGTTTCTTCGTTGCGCCAACTGGCCCCAATTGGAAACACCGCGGGATCGCAAATCGGTCTCCACTTGGTCCTTCCATCGGAGTGGTGGTCTCCCTCTTCCTCTGCTTCCACCGGCGGGTGCCGATAAGAATACCTACTGGGCTGGAGCATCTTCGCTCATTCGCACTACGTGGCCTAGCCAGCGAAGCCGCTGTGTTTTAATTCGCTGAGCTATGTCGGCGTCTGCGTAAAGTGCATACAGCTCATCATTAAATCTTCTTCGGTACTCGCCGTCGCCAACGCGTAGAGGTCCACAAATCTTTGGAAGAACCTTTCTCTCGAATACTCCCGGAGCCGCCTTATCAGATGTTGTTAGTGTCCACGCTTCTGCACCATATAGCAGGAGGGGTGCGATGAGTGATTTGTAGAGTGTTATTTTCGTTCGTCGAGAGAGGACTTTACTTTTCAATTGCCTACTCAGTCCGAAGTAGCATTTGTTTGCAAGAGTGATTCTTCGTCGGATTTCTAGGCTAACATTATTGTTGGTATTAATGCTGCTTCCCAGGTAAACGAAGTCCTTTACTATTTCGAAATTATTGCTGCCAACAGTGGCTTGGTTGCCAAGGCGCGAATGCGCTGACTCTTTGCATGATGACAGAAGGTACTTCGTTTTGCCCTCGTTCACCACCAATCCCATTTTCTCCGCTTCGTTTTCTAATTTGGAGTAAGCAGAAGTTACGGCGCGGTTGTTAAGGCCAATGATATCAATATCGTCAGCATATGCCAACAGTTGCACGCTTTTATAAAATAATGTTCCAGCGCGGTTAAGTTCTGCAGCTTGTATTATTTTCTCCAGCATTAAAATAAAGAAATCGCACGATAGGGGGTCACCCTGTCTGAAACCTCGTTTAGTTTCGAACGGCTCGGAGAGGTACTTCCCAATTCTGACCGAGCTGGCGGTGTTGCTCAAGGTCATTTTGCATAGCCGTATAAGTTTTGCGGGGAAACCAAATTCAGACATAGCGGCATATAGGCAGCTCCTTTTCGTGCTATCGAAAGCGGCTTTAAAATCAACAAAGAGATGATGCGTGTCGATTCTTTTTTCACGGGTTTTTTCCAAGATTTGGCGTATTGTAAAAATCTGGTCGATGGTAGATTTACCAGGTCTGATAAGGTCCAATCAGTCTGTTCACATCAGGCTTCAGTCTTTCGCACAATACGCTTGATAGGACCTTATATGCGATATTCAAAAGGCTGATTCCGCGATAGTTGGCGCAGTTTGCAGGATCGCCCTTCTTGTGGATTGGGCAGAGAACACTTAGATTCCAATCTTCAGGCATGCATTCATCCGA
This sequence comes from Merzomyia westermanni, assembly GCA_949987695.1. Classification (NCBI taxonomy): domain Eukaryota; kingdom Metazoa; phylum Arthropoda; class Insecta; order Diptera; family Tephritidae; genus Merzomyia; species Merzomyia westermanni. The sequence continues at coordinate 33,176,691 of OX465291.1, read as the reverse complement.
CCAAATTCTGCATAGAAGCTGATGCATGCGCCTTACCAGCTCCTCGCCTCCGTGTTTGAATAGCTCACCAGGCAAACCATCAGCGCCAGCTGCTTTATTGTTTTTCAATCGGGATATTGCTATTCGCACCTCATTATAGTCGGGTTGTGGAACGTCAATTCCATCATCTTCGATTGTGGGCTCGGGTTCGGCATCTTCTTTGGTTTCTTGCTCAGTTTCTCCATTTAAAAGGGCAGAGAAGTGATCCCTCCATATTCTGAGTGCTCTCTGAACATCGGTCACCAGGTCGCCGTTCTCATTCTTACAGGAGTTTGTCCCGGGTTTGAAACCTTCTGTCATTCGCCGAATTTTTTGATAGAATTTTCGGGCATTATTCCCGTTGGCCAGCATCTCAAACTCCTTTATTTCACGCTTTTCTGCCTCTCTTTTTTTCGCCCGGAAAAGCCGCCTCGCTTCCCTCTTCAACTCGCGGTAGTGTTCACACGCACTCCTCGTTGCATTCGATCTCAGCGTTGCCTTGTAGGTTTCGTCCTTTCTTTTCGTTGCAGCGCGGCACTCTTCATCATCATACCAGTTGTGTCTTCGCGTTCGCCGGAATCCAATTACTTCTTCGGCTGCGGTACGGAGTGCTCCTGAGATATGATCCCACTGCTCATGCATTCCACTAGGTTGAATTGTGCTCTCGGAGAGCAGGTGTGAGAGGCGATCTGCGAAATAATTGGCGGTCCGTTGCGATTGCAGCTTTTCGACGTCCAGCTTTCCCTGCGTTTTTTTTTGCACCTGTTTCGTCGTACAGAGGCGGGTACGAATCTTGGCTGCTACTAGGTAGTGATCAGAGTCGATAAGCCTTGTGGTAAGATAAAATAAGCTTTGTATAAGGGGACAATTTTTTCACACATTTTTTGTTGGGTATTTACCGCCTGTAGCACAATAACTGTATGAATGTACGTAAGTAACTGCAATAAATATTTTAATTAGGTTTATTAGCAATGAATGACGATCGAATGAATTTTAAATGCCATATTCAATCTGCATTCATTTATGTAAACGATCTTTTATGTAAATTCGAAAAATTTATTTGAATTTGCTGCTGATGCTGTCTTAAGTGTTGTTTTTATACCGTTAGACTGACAAGTGTGGTGGCAGTTATTGAATAGAATCGCAATATTTTCAGACAATTATTACTTACAATTGTTGCTACTGTCCAGTACGCTGTGGGCAAATGCAATTTTTTATCACAATTTATACACAGTTAGTAGATTTGAATTCATTTTTTCCATTAGAACACGCTTATATAATTTATTATATAAATATGGAAAAAAAATAAATTTAAAGCATATTGTAAAACATCATAAGAGCTGACTACTCAACGTTCATGGCTTGATCATGTCAACGCTACAGCCACAAATCAATTATTATGCACAGCCTGCGTAAAAAATAAAAATCTAAATCACTTTCTGCCTGACAGAGTTGTCGAAAAATTCAGACATCAACAAGTTCGTATTGTCATGTTGACATGACAAACATTTTCATATCATCATAACATCTGGGGAGCATTTGCATATATATTCATATACTTGCACAATTGTTCAAGGGTGTATATGAGGGGCATTCCATTGCAGTTTGGATATGATATTATGCCATAACTCGAAGACTGTTTAACCTCGTTGGATGAGCACCCCAGGTTTAGGAGAATTCACCAAAGCATGATTCCGGGCCAGGTAAGGCATTTTTAGACCACTTTCAGCCACTCCACTCAGAGCCTTAACAGAGCGATCGTTATTTGAGTAAATACTATCGGACAGCTTGAAATTGCACTTTATTTGGGGCGAGCAATTTTCCACGTATCGTAAACTGTTATAACTGTTATATTATCAAATCAACATTATATCATATCAACATTATCTTTCCATTTCATATATATAACTGGATTTTATTTTGAAATTCTCAAAAAACGTATGCCTCTTCCTATCACAAAAAAGTTATAAGATTATTTGAACATAGGCACCTCTTTCCAGTTGTAAAAATTTCTAAACTTTTTAAGAAAGCTGTTATACCTGCAATTTTTTTATTTTTACAAAAAATTATTTAGTGTTTTTAGTTATGACCTGATGTTATTGTGCTTAATTTTATCAAGATCTTAAATGTTTACATTTCTGGGAAACTGTTATACTGTCTCACGTCGTACCTTCCTCTTATAACTGAAGTTCTCAAAAATCTGACGCCTCTTCATATGTATAACAAAAAAGCTATAAGAGTATTTTAACATACGCACCTGACTCCAGTTGTAAACATTTCTAAACTTGTTAAGAAAACTGTTATACCTGCACATTTTTTTTAAATTTTTACAAAAAATTATTCAATATTTTCGGTTATGAGCTTATGTTAGTATACTAAATTTTATCAAGATCTTAAATGTTTACATTTCTGGGGAACGGTTATACTGTCTCCTGTCATAACTTCCGGTTCCGATAAAATTGATAATAGTTCTAAGAGAATTCTGAAACATTCAAATAACACTTAGATTTAACGTTCTAAAATTTCCCTCGCTTCTGAAAACTGTTATACTTTCTCACATTATTTCTAATTTTTAATTTAATTAATTACCTGGTTTTAGTGCACTTAATTTTATCGAGATCTTAAATATCTGAGATTTTTACATTTCTCGAAAACTGTTATACTTTTCTTATATATGACGGTTTCGACAAAATTGATAATAAATCTAAGGAAATTCGGAAACCTTCGAATAATCGATATTTAGTTTTTCACAGTCTGAACATTTTGAAATTTCTACCCTTTTGAAAACTGTTATACGAATCGGCATCGTTAGTTTGCAATCTAAAATTGTATTGAGATACTCTGATTTTAGTGAAATCAAGTTTTAAAAATCTGATTTTCTTAATACTCTACTACTCTAGCTTCACTCTTGAGTAAGCAAAAATTATATTAATGAAATTAATTCATTCTTCTCAAGAATCTAAAATTTTACCATATTTCGAAAACTGTTATATTTTTAAAATGTAGCCTTATGATACGCCAAAATCAATAACACTACATATCAAATACTGAAATAATTTCAAAGGTAACCTAATTTAAGGAAACTCACTTTTTACAAGTTCCGAAAAGTACCTCCTTTTTGAAAACTGTCCTACTTTTCGACGTTAGTAGTTCACATTTTGAATAATTGTTGCATAGAAAATGCGAAAATACTTTTAGAGATTTTATCAGTTTATCGCAGAACTTGATAAGATCAAATTTCCAAATCTCGAAAAGTTTTAAATTTTTTATTATAATAAAATAGAATTCTTTTTTAAGAAAAGCTCCATAATAAAGCTTTCACTCTGCATATTTTTTGTGAGAAATTTAAATCGTTTTTTTTTTGCAACATAGACTAAAAAACCTTACCAAATATAAATGTTTCTACTATATATCGACAGCTGAGTGAAAGATCACCCTATTTTAAAATATTTAAAAAAAACGCCATATTTCGGAATTTGTTTGAAAAAAGCCATGCTTCAAACTTTTTTTCAATAAGACCCTATTTCAAAATTCGTATGAAGAACGCATTATCTCAAAATCAGTTTCAAAAACTCACTAACTGAATGAAAACTTCATACATTTTCAGCTGAGATAGGGCGTTTTTGAATCAAATTTTGAAATAGGGCATTATTGAAAAAAATTCTAGGCGTTTATTAAAAACATTTTAAAATGAGTGATCTTCCACTCAGCCGTCGATATAAAATAAAAAATTATGAAAAAATTAAAATGGTAAGCGATTCAAGATAGAATGCCGCATATATATTATTCATAAACATTTACATAAATTTATATCAACATAAATAGTTGCTGACATGAAAATCAACAACAGGTCGAAGTCGCGCCACTGACATCGATGATGTGTTATTTTGCATTTCTTGTCCCAGACACAAGGAAATATCCATACAATGTTTATATGGAAGCAATTGTGATTGACAATGGTGAGACAACCAAGAGCAGCAGCAATGGCATGATCAATGAAAGTGTGCTACACATAAATGCAAGCAACTTTTGTATGCTAATCACTCGATCATAATATGATGAGTGCCAGATGAAAGTGAGATTATTGTAGGGTTTATTTTTTCCAGGAAATTATTCTCAAAAAAAAAAGGAAAATAATACTCCATTCAAGGTTAAAACATAATAGTCATCGAAGTAGTTTCTAAATTTAAGTTTTCAACTGCAGTCACTACCCTGCGGTTGAGATAGGACAGCCGAAAATGCCTCGCGTTATGCTTTTTAAAAGCTAATCAACTACACTAATATATAATAGTTTGGTGAAGTAGCTGACATTACCTGCAGCCTCACTGACAACGAAAGATTACGTCTATTGTGATAAAGAATGCAATTGAACAAGATTTTTCTAATTTCGAAGAATACTATTTCCATAAAAATGATCATTAGTCTCGCCCAGTCATTACTTCTTACCCAAAACTAACACCAACTGCTACTCGAATCACTATCTCTCGTATTCAGTTGAAGGAATCGAATCGCATGATATACAGTCGCTTGGTCTCAGTAATGAATTTTTGCTGAACAACCAAAATCCGCTGTGAAATCACCAAAGAGGTAGTGCATGGCAAACTTCCTTGTCATGGAGTTTCTTCAGCAAATGGTCGTAGTACATAATAAAATAGTAGACTTAACTGGTTTGAGACCGCACTGCAGATTAGGCTAGTTAAAAGCTGCATCCGATATTAAGCAAGTCTTTATTTGATGTTCCAAATACTTTTATAAATTATTTGTGAATCCTGACCGTCTGATTGCACTTCCGAACATTTTTAAAAATATATCAAACGCACTCACATTGCTGCATCTCTTCACACTTAGGTCTTATCTCCAAAGTTCTGTGACCAATGTTGCCGTTGTGCCAACAAAGCATCAATTTGACCGTATTTAACCAAAAACCAAAGTTTACCCCATTTTTTGATACACTGTTTACTCCTTTTCAAAATGTTTAAAACTCCTTTAACCTTTCCTATTATAAACTATATATGGATATATCTATATACTTTGACAATTAACACTAAAAATATCTCTCACTAATAAAAAAAATTATTGATATTTGATAACCCACGTTCTGGAAATTCGCAACGGCAACACTGATTTTGACTTCATATGTAATAATAGTTCTTGTTTTGGTTTTTTTGCTTTGTAATGTTGCCTCGCTTGTCTGCCTGCTTGCCAAGAATGTTGCCGTTTTGCTTTTGTTGCTGTTCTCTTCAAAACGTTCTTTCTCTTACACTCTCACAAACTTCGTTATTTTGCTCTCGCTGTTGTTATCGTGCCAGTTTGGCGCCATTTTCGTTATAACGAAACGAAATCGCTTGCCGGTAAATTGCATCATCACACGAAAAGTTTTTAGTTAAAAGCGAAATGCCAGACAATTTGGATGTACACCGGTTCATTGATGAAGTGAAGGCGCATCCCATATTATGGGATATACGTTACGGGGAGTATAAAGATAGAACAACTACACCACAACAATGGGCAGAAATATCTGGAGTGATGGGAATAGATGGTAAGTTTTAAGATACATTTTGTATGTAAGCATAGGTTTAAAGACGTTTAGATAAATAGAAGTGCGAAATGTGTTTTGACTGAGGTACAGTTGTGTGTGTTTGAATGTAGGAAAGTAAACATGCAAATGTACATATACGTACATGTGTGTATGCCATTGTTTTTTAATAAAGTGTGCGAATGAAGAGCAAAACAAACCAAACTCGCGAAATTGAGAACCCTAACATAAAATTAAATTTCTTCGGTTGTGTTGTTCAAGTTTATTACCTTTTATTGTTAGGCATGCGCTAGCGATGCTTATCCCGAGAACTTGTGAGATTTTACTTGCCTCAATGTCGGGATTGTAAGCAAAGTTCCGATTTTGGATATATGTTACTAAAAATTAATTATGTGTGATTTATTTATGAGAATTATCTCAATTTTTTGGTTGAGCTAAAATGTTTTAGAATATTTGAATTGTGTCGATTTTCTTGTGGATTGTGTTACTGAAAGTAAAATGAGTCTCTCGCAAGTAAGAAGAAACTGGGTCTACCACCTCGGTGGCCACTATCAAAAGTATTAAATAAATATCTTCAGTACTCGATTTTTGTTATTAAATGTGACATATTCTTTAAAAGAAACTGAGTTAAAAGGGCGGTTGAAATTTATCGCCTTACAAACAAATTTTGTCCACAAAAACTGAAACACTTTTTTCACCAAAATCCGATCTATTAAAATGCTCTCAGGTTAAGGGCTGAATGCAGTTCGCAAGAACACGCTTAAGAAATTTTTTAAGTTTTACCTGAAATCCAAATTTGAAGTTATTTTCATTTGAAAGTTTGTACAGGGTGGCTGATGAATTTTGCTACATTAAGAAACTCAAATAATTTTTTTTTTCAGTGTATGGAATTCATTTTTCTTTTATTCATATTAAAGCTCATTAAATTTTATTAAATATAGCTTAATTAGTTTTAAAAATAATGGAATTTAAATGCCCCCCCTGCTCGTCGATGCATGTGCGGCATCTTACCAAAAAGTTGTTCATTACTGCTTGGAGAGTTGAGACAGGAATAGCCGCAATTGTTTCTCGAATGGATTGCCTTAGTTCATTCAAATTTGTTGGTTTTGCTTTGAAGACTTCCTGTTTGCAATAACCCCACAAGAAAAAGTCAGGTGCAGTAAGGTCAGGCGACCTGGGTGGCCAACGGAATGTGGAGTTTCTGGATATCAGCTTATTGGGAAATTTTCGTCGCAATTCTGTCATAACAGGTTGGGCTATATGAGGAGCTGCACCATCTTGCTGAAACCACATAGAGTTGAAAGAAATTCTCATTCGGCGTAATTCTGGATAGAAAAACTCTCTCAACATGCTCAAGTAACGGTCTCCAGTAACCGTAACGGTGTGACCGTTTTCTTCGAAGAAGTAGGGCCCGACAATGCAGCGTGATGAAACTGCACACCACACTGTGACACGAAGTGGATGCAATTCCGTCTCATGGAGTATCTGTGGGTTGGAAGCACTCCATATTCGACAATTTTGTTTGTTTATGTTGCCGTTTAAATCGAAATGGGCCTCGTCAGACATGAAAAGACAGTTCAACATGTTTCCATCCTCTTCCACCATTTGAAGCATCTTCTGGCAAAATTCCAAGCGAATCGGCAAGTCTGCAGCGTTCAGTTTGTTGGCCATTTGAATTTTATATGGGAATAAGTCCAAATCTTTGTGCATAATTGACTTTAATGACTGTCTGCTTACACCCATTTGAGCAGATAAGCTTCTTGTCGAAACACGTGGATTGTTTTGTATGGCAGCAGCTACAGCAGCGATTGTTTCCTCCGTTCGAACTGAAGGGTTTCGATGGTAAGGTCTTCTGTTGACTGTCCCATGCTCGGCAAAATTGTTTACAAGTCTTATTATGGTCCATCTGCTCGGAGGATTGCCGCCAAACGTGCGCCTATACTCTCTTTGAACCGAAACTACGGACTCCAGTGCGTGATAGCGGCGGACAATCCAAATTCTTGTTTCAGTGTCCCAGTTATCCATTTTTGTTAAATGTAAAAGTCAATCTGCAAAATAAAAAAAAAAAATTAACCAGATTCATTAAATAGAAAAAAAGTTATTTAATTTTTTTTTGGTAGCGGCTTTCATCAGCCACCCTGTATATGTCCATCTCTAATGATTTTGTATGTGGCCTTCTTTAAAGATTTTCTTTATAAAATGTCTTTCAATGTGTATCTAATTCAATGTATGTTAAAATCCCGTGATTGTGAAAAAAAATAGAAACTGTATCCCTAGTAGACACACATTTAAATACTCATATATGCATGCAGTACCCCGACGAATTTAGAATTATGAGGTTCGGGCCCCATTATTGCTGGGATCTTCACAATTTACAAAATGGCTTACTTGAAATTTATAATTTCGTAAGTAAAGCAATTTTTTATTGCCTTCACTCAGAAAAAATTTACTCGATTTGTAGTAAAAAAATATTACAAGACTAGAAAACTCAGCTGTAGATATCTCTGAATTTCCAAATATCTATTGAACATTTGTTTGTTATATAACATGACCTAGAAATATCTCTGTTGAATAGCCAACTCTTTCAATATTGTTCGTAAAAGTCAGACGTTACAACTTAAAAGCTTTCGATATTAAAGCCTTGGAATGAAATCCAATGACCATCAGTTTTGTTCCAGTGATCTGATTTCTTTTTCACTTTGAACAATATTACAATCAAATTCTAGTAGCCTTGACTAAGTGAACTCAAAGCACTTGGAAAATATCAAAATAACCGAATTTTGTTGTGAAAGCCAGATTGAACCATTCGTCGGCATCGTGGTAAAAGTTACTAAGTCCACTTCTCACTCAATGTCACTATTTAATACCGATGGAAAGTGGAAATTTTTGTGAAAAAAATGTTATGGTCAGTGTATAATTCTAAATATAAAACGTGTGACATCCTAAAATTTAACGCTAACCCCATATATTTCAAATATTGGAAATAGGGTGTAGATTTTACTCAGTTAATTATTTTCGCTAATAGATATATTGATGTTTTGGTTCCAAGGCTGCTTTGCTATCCGATTGGGTTGTAATGCTCATATTTTCGAAAATTTCGATAAAAGTCACCAATAGAACGAAAATTGACACTGAAGATGGTTCAATCGGTTTGTCTCAAAAACAAAATTCAGTTTTCTACTCTGTTGGAAACAGCAATATTTAAGTTAACAGAAATAGATCCGTTCTCTCAAGTAAACTTTAAATTTAAAATTAATAAAAATTAATTTCAAACTCGAAGCTATGGCAAAGCATAAAAATGTGGAAAATTTCGCCTAAATGATGCAGGGGTGAATAAGATTTGAACTGAGACCTATATACCTCGTGAAATGTTCTTCCAATTATTAGTGTATTCTTATTTTATTCGCACAACTCATCTGAATATTTTAAGCCGACTTGGACAGAAACTCTTTTTATACACTCGAAAAGTTGCGGATTACTGCCGAGGTGCTACCAAGTTTGACGAAAGAAATGTCTAAGGTATATTTTATGTTAACCTATGAATTCGGTATGGCCGCTGGAAAATGTTAGAAAATAAAAGCATGAGGGACGGTCCCAGGGATCTCGAAATTCTATTTCTACATAATTGTGTACCAAATACTTTTACGTATATTTAAAAAATGTTATAGTTTTTAAAGAAACAAAATAACTAAGAAAAATAAATAGAAAGAACTCCTTTTCTGCTGACAAACAAACCATTGTTCTGATAACCTATTGGTTAACATAACGCTTCTTTGATAAAGAAGTGTAGCAGCTTTCGAAATAAATCTATAAGAAAAACTATGCCATTTGACTTTAAATTTCCCTTTTCTACACAAACAAAAATTTTAATTATTAAACACTATTATTTTCGACCTTGAGCTCCAAAATAAAATAACTTTCACTGATTGATCGGCTTACTTTCTTTTCTTTTCTCCTCATTAGTCGAACAATGCAAACGCAAATGGAAGAATTTACGAGATGCCTATCGTGCTGAAGTGCGACGCATGGAACGGCGCAAAGAACATCTAAAGGCGAGCGGCACTTATAACAACTCCACGGATGTGCGCAGCAAATGGGCATACTTTGAACCGATGAGCTTCATTAATGATAGTCGCCGTTCCAGACAGCACACTCAACACAAAAGTGAAGGTGAAGGCTCGAACGACTCGCACGATAACGATGAAGCACCCGGTTTCCATAGCATGTGCGACATTAAACTGGAGCCCTATCACCTAAGCAATGAAGATGAGTTCGAAGATGATGATCGTTTACTCGAAGAATTCGTTAATGCAGCTACACCGCAAGCGGTACGACGTCTCTCAAATTCAATATCCGAAGCGAATGCTGTCGAAGATGCGGCAATGGCAGACTTAGCGAAACCAAGCAGTACCACCACCACCAAAGACACCGCCGCCCCCACTTCCGCCGCCACCGCCGCCCCCACTGGAAGCAGCAACAATTGCAAATGCTCAAATCGCGCTGCCGATCAGGTACATTTTCTAGAGACTTTAGAGCGTGAGGAACAAAGCTTAATGCAATCGACGCGTATGGATATGAGACGCGATAACAACACTAGTCATGTCGGTGATTCTGATTATAATTTTTTGGTTAGCTTTTTGCCACAAATGAAACGAATGAGTGATTTGCAAAACTTGCAATTTCGTGCAAAAATGAGCGAATTGCTATTGAATATAATGACGCCACAGACGTCGGTGGTGCCAGTGCAGCCCATGGCTGCAGCTACAATAATTGGCACACAATACCAAGAGCAACAACAACAAAAACCAGTGCTGAGTTTATTACGTAGTTCTGTACCAGCAATACAACAACAAATTCCACAAAAACTTATGTTGACACATAGACCAGAGCAGCTCAATACCTCAGATTTGATGGAGGGTAGCAATGATTTGGGTGAAGATAGTTCGAATAATTGGACCTGAAGTGAGCACGATGAGCTTTCATAAGAGGGATAGGGATTTTGCGAATGTGAGTAGTCGATTACATTGATAGTTTGCATTACGAGTGGAAAACTGTCGGTAGTTTTGACAATCGATATATACCGATTAAATTGATGAGCAATTTCGATTATCGATACTATCGAGATTTGCATATGTGTGGAGAAAAATTCGTTACTTGCATTTCTAAAATACTATAAAAAAGTGCTGCCATATCCGCTCCCTCCAATTATATATTATAAATACAGTCTACAGTCTATAAATTTGAAAATATTTATCAATAATCAGAGTATGTGTGAACATATTTTATACCATCACCGATATTATCGATAGCAAAAAACAACGGTAGTTAGGAACCATCCACATGCCGACAGTTTGCATCTCTAGTCTGCAATACAGCGAACAACAGTACTCGGTTAATCATCTACATAAATAAAAGCATCTTTTCGCAAAGCGCCGGAATGTATAAAAATTGATGCACACATCACCCTGTACCCTATCGGAAAATCAACAAAACGTATGAAAATTCATATTCACAATATCCCTAGTAAATTCATTATTTCAATATTAATATAAGTATTTTAACTGCCCAAATCTCGCAGAGTTTGATGTACACAGTTTTGTAAGATTCAAAAAGCTTTCGTTTTAATTAAATATGACTACAAAAACAAAATATGCGTATGAAATTCTTTTTACATGGAAAATGCGAAGGTCATTTAAAAATTTACCTGTTCCAGCCCCTTCGAATTAAAAGTCCAACGTTTTAGACTATCCTTTGTGAACGGCGGCGACCAAGGCTGAAGCACTGTGAGCTATAATTAGTGGGGTCAAACACCTGGAACGTATAAAGTCTTATGTTATTTTAGGTTGAAAAGGCTGGGCCAACACACAAGAAAAGGCTATCAGTCCGACACTTAACTCACTTCTACTTAAAACCGGACTTTGACACAGCTAATGTGTTGTTGTTGTTATTAACTGTGCTTCGCGCTATCTAATTGGCACGATGACTTTGAGAATTGTCATCAAACTCTTTTAATGGAAGTACACGGAAACACGCCGTTTCAGCAGGCTTGGACCAGAGCGATATTGGTGTTAGAAGAGTGGGCTCAATTGAACCGGAAAAGAGATGTTTAGTATCATGAGACGACAACCGACATGCAGGGCAAGTATTTGGTATGATAGGGTTCAGTCTGTGTAAGTAAGAGTTTAACCTTTTACAATATCCAGAACGCAGTTCTCCTAGCATGGCTCTAGTCTCCCTCTGAAGTGCGCGATCCTATTCAGGTGGTTGGATGTCAATAACGGGATTCACAGGCCGAGAGCGAAGGGTGTGGAGGTCATTTAGAGCCCGCCTATGGTTACGCAGATCAAATGGCAAGCTAATGCGGTGCCGGATCTCATCATAGTGTTTAAGGAGATGTTTTCTTATGTCACTGGGAGGCGGAGCTTCCTCCAATAGATGACGGTTTGGATGACTAGGTTTGTGGCTGTTCAGTAAAAACTGTCTGCTCAAGAGTACCCCGTGCTTACGAATATTGAGCATTACCCTCTTGATGGAGGTGTCTGCAAGGTTGGGAGACTATATGGGCGCAGCGAGTTCAATAACCGGTAACCCATAGTCTTATATGTAGCAATCAATGTTTCTGTATTTTTTCCCCAAGTACTGCGGGCTAGTGACTTGAGGCTCTTATTGCGGCTCTGTACCTTTCATGCTATTGCGGTGGCATGACTAGCGAAGGTGCAGTCGTTGTAAAACGTCACGCCCAAGATTTTGGGGTGGTTGAGAGTAGGTAGAGGTACTCCACCTACGTGGACGTTTAACTCTTGCCCCATTTGCGCATTCCAGGTCGTAAAAAGAGTCGCCGTAGATTTAGTCGGAGACAGTGTCAGATTTCGCTCGATGACAAAACTGGAAAGGTGTCGGAGGTAAAAGTTAATCCTATTACAGAGTTCGTCAATAGTGGGGCCTATACCCGAGGACATAATCGTGCAGTCGTCAGCGCACAAACCAATGAAGACTCTCGCTGGTGGGAAAAGTGGTGGGAAGCCTCGAAATATAGAAATCAAAGAAAAGGTGGGGTAGGACACCACCCTGCGGCACCCCTTGCCTGCTTCTTCGTGTTCTAGATTCTTTGTTCCTACTGAAGTGCAGGGCCAAGCCGTTGAGAGACTTCCGCCAATAACTTTTCGAACATTGTCGTCTCGATTTACGCCACCGTAAATTGCTAGCATTGCAGCTTGGTGACGCTAAAGAGTTTTCTGTGCCTCTTACTCAATAAGGTATCTACTGCTGCACGGCTGATCGCTATCCTATTTAATACAAGGGCTGACAGAAATGCAACGGGCTGGTCAAATCATGAAACTGCTCGGGCCTTTATACTGTCGCGCACTTGTAAAGGCAGCCGAGGTTTTGGTGTTGGATTTGTGCTTTAAACGAGTCTGTGCATCCAAGAGCTATCGTTCGTTGCTGTGTCTTTTGAGCGTGCGGAAAAATTTTTGTTTACACCGATATTGACGTTAAACGTTCAAGGTCCGAGTGTGGCTTTACTCTCGGCGGTTGGAAAGGACATTTACACCAACTGGCCACTTACAAGTGCTAAACCCACCACGGTAACGGCTTTAATTTCTGCTATACACCATTTTACATTTCCTACATATTAGGTTACACAGCTAACCTAAAATTTCTTTTTGGAGAGCATAAAAAAGGTAAGACCACGAACGAAAAAGTTTTGACTGTCAAATACAGTTATTCGTAGATCAGTCCCAATAATATCTAAAGGCTCTAGTACCGAAGCGTAAAGGATTCAAGACTTTTTGTATCGGAAAAATATGGAGAGTGGTTTTAACGGTAAACTAGCTAGCACACTTTACAGACAAGGTGGCCCGAAAGTTATTTTTGGCCTAGTCATCAGAAGATTTAAACCAATATGAAGAGGCTGCTGGACTCAGCTATGTCTCGACACATGGTAACTTGACCATCTCCTGATCAAACAAATTTGATACAATGATGATTGAAGACACATTCCACCACCGCCAACGAGATGGTTGAAAATTCTCACTTTGACCAATAATTTGTCGATTGCAAAGCAACTTTGGATAAACCGAAGAGTAGAGGCTAGCAGGTGCCTGTGTCTCAACTTGGCTTCCTTTTAAAACTTAGGCTATTAAACAGCGTCGACGGAAAGAGATCTCGAGCGTTTCGAGCTCAAATGTGGTTCTTAAGAAGTCGGTTCGCCATTGTACTTTACCTTTAAAATGATGTATAAAAAAACAATGCGACCAACAAAATTATATTATAAGCTTTTTAGTAACTTAAAGTAAGCAATCCAGACTCATAAGATAGCTCTCCCCTAATCGGCTTTTAAATATAAAATAAAAATAAATATTTGGCGCGATATACCTCCGCGGATATTAAGGCCAAGCTTCTCTAACAATTTGTGTTGTACTGCTTCTTGTTTTTACTACAAATTTGTAGGCTGTTAAATATAGTCCTGTTTAATCGGAACCCATTGTTAGATGTGTAGACTAAGCAGGGCGAGGAACTAGTACAACAATAACAATAAAACCGGTATTTCCAAAGACAGCTCAGACCGCTGTTTCGCCCGCGTTTGCTTTGGAGAAAACGAACTATTTCATGTCAGCAAATAAAAAATTAGCGCATCTGCACCTTGGCAGTTATATAACTGTTTTGAAACCAGCGAAATCCCTCTCTGCACGAAAAAAAGAGCACGCTCTATAAGTATGTCATCATATCTGTGTTGATGTACGGCTGGGAATCATAAGCAGTAACGCAAAGCTATTGAAACGTCCTTGGAGTATTCGAGATAAAAGTTCTCCGGAAGATTTATGGTTCTTCAAGTTATTACAACAGCTGGTATCGAAGAAACTTTACCGATGAGCTGTAATACCTTTATTCAGATTTTTGCATATTTCAGCGAAATTAAGCCACAAATACTTTACTGGCTGGGGCGTAAAAGCTGCAAAATTAGAGGGAGGATGAGGTGCATAAAAACAGCTCAAGCATGATTCCCTTGATATTTCCAATAGGGGTCAGTTATCGCTTGAAAAGGGATGATAGGCGATTTTCGACTTAGTCAACGATGTTGTCCAAATGTCTCACTCAAACTCCAGAAAATATATAGTTTAGTCTTTGTAAGGTGAATTAGACTTCTAACCTTCCATTGCAATTGTTTCTTTGCTCCAAAACCTGAGCAAGAGCAAGATCTCGCAACAAGCTAGGAGCAATATTAAAATCCATACTGGCCTCTCGCTACACATACACTTCAAACTCGCGCCAATTGCTTACTTCACCACCTTCTACTAGCCGCATTCGGGTATAAACTGCACCCCCACAACGCTTATTAAATACCTACAGACAGACTTACACATATATAGAAGCTAAACAGGTCAACCAGCCGCCCCCCATGTGTCACAAACAATTCACAACGCCAATGTCACCACCAAAAGCAAAGAAAATGCACGCAATCACTTACAAAGTTGTACGAGCAACTTCACCACGTTACAGTCGTCGTCAGTGCGCTCCCTGTGTATGTGGGTCCATGTACTAGTAAAATCGGATCCGCTTGACATGAGCAACAAGTACGCGTTTATGTTGTTGGATTGTTGTCGCATTGACACTGTCATTCGTTGGCCATTGCTGCTGCCTACTTGTTATTGACGTCGTTGTATTGTTGTTGGTGAAATTAGCTGTTGGGCGTGCGGTGGGGCTGATAGCTTTGCTTGTTTTGTTGTCCCAAAATGATCACATTTTTGTTTTTATTGTCCTCATTGTTGTTGGTCGGATAGGTTTCGACTTTTACACATTTCCTTTGTTCTTTTGTTGTTACTTGAATTTTTTTTGTGTTTTTGTTTTTTTTTCTCTTCGATCTTGTCGCCCACCAGCTAAAGTGCTCAGTCAAGCTCAAGAACACACCTTAAACTCCAAAAGCGTATAACTTAAGGAATTTGTTGCTTTTGTCACATTTTTTATGCTTCAACCGATTTTGTATTGGTTTATTTTATTAACCTACAAGTTCACACATGTATGTATGTAAGTTTGTTGACTGGTTTGCGTCCATGCAGTGCCGCATGGTTCAATGTCAATTTCAATTCGTCATGGCACAGCTGAGGGACCCACAACTTTCAAGTGCACTTGTGGTGGCTGTTTTTGTTCAAGTTTTTTTCCTTTTGTGGTTGAAAAGCGCATTTTTTTGTGGATATCATGGTTTTGTCGCTGTCATCGATAGCTTATAATTACGAGTAACAGGCCCACACAATGGAGCGAACAATATTAACAGGACCTTGGCGCCATTCTTTTCTACTTTTTTGCAGTTCGAAGCTATTTACAGTGCTGAAGCCTACTCTTCAAAAGGTTGGATTTCTTCCAAGACAACAGGCCGGTTTTTGGGGCTCATAAATCCCATCCTGTAGACCACGACTGGACTTTGAACCGAATCTTATAACTTTACACGAGCTATTCTTGTATATTTCTATATCTAGAGTATTTCGAAAACGGCTTAACCTATTTGAAGGAAATATGGTATGTGCATAAAGTACCACATTCTAAGAATTTTTACATAGGTCTTGCCACAAAGAATGTTTTTACGGGGCTGCCACCTATCTGCATTTTTTTTAAATGAAATGAAATATGCCAATATGGGTATCAACGGAAAGGTATTTTCCTACGTATTAAAGAAGAAAAATTCTAAGTAGGGTTGCCACTTGTTGTTGCCACCTTAGCTTATTACATATTATAACCTTGAACGATCTACTTTTGAAACGAAACAGCTCAACCGACTTGGCTGAAATTTGGTATGTAGACGGTGTCCAAAAAGTTCGAATACAAACTTTGTAACTTATTTTAAACACCAATCAAGTGAGCTTTGATTTTATTTTTTGTTCTAAATCGAGTATCGTTTCTATGACTCTCAAACCACGACAGACTCAAATCTGTAAAATTCGTATTATAGTTATTTTCTACGATGGAGTCTAAGCTCCAGCTAATTGTTAAAGCATTTTTACAAAATTCACAGCATTTCTACATCTGGGAAAGAAAAGAGAGCCAAACGCTCATCTGCTATTCTTGGATGGCACAGAGGTGACGAATTCGTATTTTCTTATAAAAAGTTGTTCGTTCTACAGCAATCTTTCAACTCGCAAAATGATCGAGTATGGTCAGTGTCTCTAGAAAATGTACCTGAAAAGGAAATGTATGTGTCCAGATTTCAAAGCGCTTCTTACGTCATGGTGTAAAAGAGGAAAGCTTCCCCTAGTTTTCATCGAAAAGGGTGTTAAAGTTAACATCGGCTACTACAAACAACACGTTTTAGAGGTAGTAGTACTACCCAGCTGTCGCAGTTTATTCTGTAATGATTATTATTGCTTTCAACAAGATGGAGCGCCTTCACATACCGCAAATATCGTGCAACAATGGTATCAGGAGAATTTGGCCGACTTTTTGTATGGGAACGAATAGCCACCTGGCAGTCCTGATCTCAATCCATTGTATTTTTTTTTTGCTTGGGGCTACATGACGTCGAAGCTTAGCGGGTATCAAATAAAAAACATGGAATATTCGTAAGGTAGTACTCAAGATTTGGGACGAAATGCCGATGAATAGGGTTCGTGCCACCTGTTGCACTTTCGAAAAGAGATTACGCTTCGTTCAGTTATCCAAAGGAGATGTTATCTAATTATCTTATAATATAAAAGCGCAAGTTGGGGGGAAATTGTCCCACTTTGTGGCCAAACTATACATCTAAGGTATTAACAATTGTATATATATGGATAATTATGGCCAAACCGCAGTACCGTCAATCAAAAAAACTTAAAAAAAATGTATAAAAATATGGAAAAATAGTTAAAAAAATACACCAACACAAATCCCAAACATGTATTCCCACAATAGAGCCGCTGTTGTGTGAGTAGACATCTCATGCATTTTTTGTATTACTCGTGTGATCGGCTCTCACTGTGAGTGCAAGAGTTGGCAGTGGACCAATGAAAAACAAGGATTCGCACTATAGAGCCTCTCAAAGTTTGTTATACCTAGTGGTGCTACGCACACAAGGTATATTACCTTTAGTCGCTTAACGGTGGTAAGTAACGGCATAAACGGATCGAGCTAGATATTGACTTATATATATCAAAATGTTCTGGACGAAAACAGAAATTGATTAAGCCATGTCCGTCTGTCTGTGAACACGATAACTTCAGTAAATTTTGAGATATCTTAATGAAATTTGGTATGCGGATTCCTTGACACTCATCTCCGACCGCTATTTAAAATGGGTAAAATCGGATGAAAGCCACGCCCACTTTTTATATATAAAATATTTTCTAAAATAAAAAAGAAGTGATTATTCTTATAAGGATAAAATTTCGTGTGTACATTAACTTTAAGGCAGAAAATCAATTTTCCGCCCACTTTTCCGCATAGAAATTCTGCTATTTTCAAAGGCGATTTTTTGTAGTTTCAAATAGATATTTCAATCAAAATTGGTCAGCTGCTTCTCAATAGTATGTAGTATGCTCCTGCCAAAAATTAGGCAAATCGGAGAAAACACAAGTAAAATATCCGACCAAGTTGTTAATACCCCACTGCAATAGGGAAGTTATACACCTTTTGCGATTTTCATACCTTTAATGAACATGAAATGTTTGTAAGTATGAGAAGAAGAAGAGATGGGCCCATCAATAAGTAAACTGAAATAATAATGACGATGAGCTGAGTCGATTTAGCTATGTCCGTCTCCCCGTCCATCTGTCTCCCCGTCCGCCTATCTATTTGAACGCAAATTTTTCAAACATAAAATGTGCATGTGTTGCAATTTTGAAAAAAATGTGGTAAGCAGCGGTTAATAGGGAAGTTATTTATATAGAAATAAATTAATGACGGCCGCCGTGGTGTGCCGGTAATGTAGCCGGCCTACCATACCGAAGGTGTAAGGTTTGAGTCTTGGGACAGTTAACACCAAAAATGGTTTGAAAAAATTTTCAAAACGGTGTCGCCCCTCGGCAGTGGTTTGGCAAACGCACCGATTGCCGAATCACCGTTTGACAATATCTGTCTGCTCTTACAGAAAGTATACACGGCAATCGCACATACACTTAGTAATCCTCCAGGAAACACGCTTGCTAACAGCACCTGTGGGTGTTCAAACTGTTGCCTATATTACAGCTAACTCAGCATGTTGGAGGGCAAGAAATGAACGTGACCAATACGCGATTTCTAAAATTCTCTGCTTGTTTCTTCTTTTCACTGATTTTATTAGCTATATTTCTGCTACCTTAAAAGCGTGCACATTCCTAAAGATCCAGCCCTTAATTGATTTTCTGTTACGCACGTGCAATTTACAGTAATGCCAAAGTCGCTGTGGTCGTCACTATTTATCGCCGCAGCAGTTCAGTAATGCAACAATAGATTTGCCACACTTCTGCTGCCGTTGCAAAATATGTACACATTAGAGTGTCCGTTGTATGCCAAGTTATTGTGTTTAGCTGGCAACCCTTGGTTCTGAGTTAGCCGAAAAAAACTGTGTATGAAACCACTTTCTGAATCTAAATGTTCCGACTCTTTTGCTAAGTTCACCATGAAGTTGTGAAACTTTGAATTACTCTACGCAGAATTCTAAGCAGAAAGATATAATTGTAATTAGGTAATGGTTTGAAATTCATTTCATAAAAGTTTAAAATTTTGCTGGGAACAGTAGATGGTTTAAGCCCAAATGTTTGACCTTGTAGTAAATGCAGTTTATTATGAGTAAGCAGTATTGGTGCGATTTATTAATCTTTATAGCTATGGAACCCGAGAGGATGAATAGAAGAAATATCGATTTCTTCACAATATCAGAAAACGGCACAAATGTTTATTGTATCACCTTTATTATTAAAAAAAAAAATTCGATAGGCATCAACTGAACCCGATATACAGCTATGTTCAACACAATAGTAGTGAAATTAAATTGCATGTCATTCAACGAAATACGAAGAAGCTGTGTTTTTAATAATTTTCATGTAAAATCAAGCGAATTCTGTAACAGAATCCACATAAAAACAAATTTCGAAGTTTACACAAAGTTCAGGAAAGTAAATTAAACATTAAGAAATGGCCATCAATATCTGCAAATTATTTTGGTGGAATTTTTAGAAAGTTTTTGAGTATGCAATTTTGTAGCCCAATTAATTTAATCGCAGTAATGTGCCAGTTAGAAATTCTTTAAAAATTTCCCTGAATTTTCAGAATTTTTTTCGTCGAGAGTGTTGAGAAATTTCTTTCATACAACATTGTTAATGATTATTTTAATTGTTTTTCCACAAAAGGCAATTATTAATTGATTACGATTAAAAAATTATAAAAAAAAAAAAAAATTTGATTACTTTTGATTATTTTTAGTTATTTTTGATATTTTTTTTTTACCTTTTTGATTATTTTTGACTTTTTTCAGTACTGTTGATGTGAAAAAATCAAAAAAAAAATTAAAAAATAATCAAAAATAATCAAAGGTAATCAAAACACCTTATTTTGATTAGTTTTGATTATATTTGATTTTTTTGGATTTTCTTTTTAATAATCGTAAAAAACATGATTTTTATACCTTTCATGAACATGAAATGGTATATTAACTTTGGTCCGATGTTTGTAACGTTTAGAAATATAAGAGATAGACCCACCATTAAGTATACCAAATTGGTCAGGACGATGAACTGAGTTGATACAGCCATGTCCGTCTGTCCGTCCGTCTGTTTGAACGCAAACTAGTCCCTCAATTTTTAAGATATCTCGATGAAATTTAGCACACGGATGTATTTTTGTATTATATTAGACATTTGTCGGATCCGGTATAGTCGGGTCACTATAGCATATATCTCCCATACAACAGATCGTTCAAATAAGAGGATTATGACCATTTCTCCCTCATTTTTAAAGATTAAAATTTGAAACTTGGTGAAATATTTTCTTATGAATAGCAAAAGATTTCGTAAAAAAATCACCAAGACCGGAGCTATATATAGTATATATCCCATGCAACCGATCGTTCAGATAAGAGGATTATGGCCATTTATCACTCATTTTGGAATATTAAAACTTGAAACTTTGGTGAGATATTTGCTTACAGATAATAAAAAATTTGGTAAAAAAATCGCTAACATCGGAGCTATATATATTATATATCCCATACAACCGATCGTTCAGATAAGAGGATTATGGTCATTTATCCCTCATTTGGAAATATTAAAACTTGAAACTTGGTGAGATATTTGCTTATAGATGGTAAAAGATTTGGTAAAAAATCACCAAGATCGGACCTATACATATATAGTATATGTATATCCCATACAACCGATCGTTCAGATAAGAGGATTATGGCCATTTCTCCCTCATTTTAAAAGATTAAAACTTGAAACTTGGTGAGATATTTGCTTACAGATAATAAAAAATTTGGTTAAAAAATCGCTAAGATCTGAGCTATATATAGTATATATCCCACACAACTTATCGTTCACATAAGAGGCTTTGGACCATTTCTCCCTCATTTTCGCAGTTAAAAACGTGAAACTTGGCAAAATATCTTTTAATATATCATAAAAGATTTCCTGAAAAAATAAGTTTGATCGGAGCTATATATAATATATATCCCATATGACTGATCGTTCAGATAAGAGGGTTTTGGCCATTTCTCCTTCATTTTAGCAGATAAGCTATATATATTAGAGAACTTTAAACAATGCGTATTTAAGTTTGCACGTATTCATGAAAGGTATAAAGCCTTCGGCACAGCCGAAGACAGCGCCGTCCTTACTTGTTTTTTTGATTATTTTTTTAATTCATTGGCAAATAATTATTAAGCCTAAAGTAATGGTAATCATTTATTAAATGGATTCTCAAGAAAATAATTAATCAA
Organism: Merzomyia westermanni; assembly: GCA_949987695.1. NCBI lineage: Eukaryota > Metazoa > Arthropoda > Insecta > Diptera > Tephritidae > Merzomyia > Merzomyia westermanni. Next base: position 33,155,257 of record OX465291.1, on the reverse strand, counting down.
ACCGGTAATCATTACGATTAGTAATCATTATTTAAAAGGCTTGCAACGCATGAACTAAAATTAATTTAGTACAGAAGAAAATACTCAACACCCTTGACAAAAAAAAGTTCTAAAAATTCAAGGAAAATTTGAGCGATTTCTTACTTTATTGCACTTAAATTGGTTGGTTATAACACAGAGAAAGTTTCGTCGGGCTTATAACAAAATAATGTAGCAATGTTTCTGCAGCTAACTTAGGTTTTAAGCAAAGAGATTTATTCATCGAGTTAGTTTTAGCGACAGGTTTTGTAATTCGAATTTTTCTCAATTTCAGAAAAGTATGTTCTTTTAAATTTAGCAAACGTTGCTCTGACATTTCTCTTAGGGCAGTTCGAAAGCGTTAGACTGATAGAAAAAAAAAAAAAGAAATAGAGTCGATTTCACTCATCCAAGAATCTTTTGTTAAGCCTACTATATTTTCATCTGGAATTTTATTAGCATCTTAAACCCAGACGTGTTGAATTTGATTAGTACTTAGTAATCAAATAACTAGACAGTTTTTTAATTGGTAATGATTATTTTAATTGTTTTTCCCGAAAAGGCAATTATTAATTAATTACGATTAGAAAAAATCAAAAATAGTTACAAATAATAAAAAAAAGTTGTTTTGATTGCTCTTGATTATTTTAGATTTTTTTTTAATTTTTTTCAGTACTGTTGTGGAAGCACATAAATATACACATCAACAATATTGAAAAAAATCGATGATGATAAAAAAAATAAAAAAAATCAAAAGTAATCAAACAATTTTTTTTTTGATTATTTTAGATTTTTTTGATTGTTTTTAATAATCGCAAAATATCATAGTTTTTGAAAATTGTTTTTTAATTAATTGGAAAATAATAATTAAAAATTAAAAGTAATTTGTAATCAATCATTAAATGGATTCTCCAGAAAGTAATTAATCAAAAACGAATGAAAAAAAGAGAAATTGAAAAATTGTGAGATTCCTTTCAATTAAATATAATTTTTTTAGTTGAAACCTAGGGATCTAACTTACAAAAAGGACTTTTAAAATAATGCCCCCGCTAATGTCTCCATATTGTAAGGAGGATGTGCGACATTCCAGCCACATGCTGTAGTTGTTAGCTTATTGCATCCGGTTGCCGCCAGCTTAGACTCACTCGACATCAGTTCGATTCAGTTAGGTGGACAATAGTTGTCGTTGTGCCATACAGGTAATTGGCAATTTTCGCACTTTTATGCTAATTCAGCATCAGCCGTAGCAATGAAAGCAAACATACAACAACATAAACGCTGCATTAGCCAAACGGGCAATTATAAAAGTCACACTTACACAAACTATTTGGTGCCCAGTAACAAACAGCCTCCGCAGAGTAACAAGAACAGTCAACTGTTTTTGGTTGCTTTACTAGCAACAACTAAATACAATTCAAATATATAACAACAACCGCACGCAGCTGATTTCCTTGCCACACTCGTCAAACACCCATAAAAAGTGTTAATATTATTTGCTATGCATTCGCCACAGTTGTTAGTTTGAATTTTTATTTTTCTTGCGCGCACCCTGTATGATTCTACCTAGGCTGATGTTGTGTTTACAGCTGCAGACTGCAGTTGATTGTGAAGAATGCAAATTTGTGACGCTGCATCTTCAAACAGTTTTTGCACCAGCAGCAGCACTGACTGTGCACGGATCAAGTCAAATTGTTGCAATGCGCATGCGCGTCTTGTTGGCGCGCCTAGTTCCGCTTGGATTATGGCTTTTACTTGTTGTTGCTCTAGTGTGAGCTGTTGTTGTTGTTGCACATTCGTTCAGGTGTTAAAAATCGCAAGCAGCCGCTATTGAGCTCTTTTGAATTTAATCACCATGGCAGCAAAAGAAAAGGTGTCGCACACAGCATCATTGCATCCACACCTTTTGGTGTTTGTGTTAAACGTTCATTTGATGCACTGGCTTGTCGGCATGTGTTGCGGAATTTCCGGAATGTGCAACAAGTATCAAAACGGCATATTTGAGTATTAGAATGTGTATGCAAGACTTTGTAGCTCTGTACTGGATAAGTAGTGATGAGCATATGCATAAGAGCCCAGCAATCAAGACAACTGACAGTAAAGTGCCTCGCAACTAGAATGAGTCCCAAGTTGAACTATTCACTTTACTGTGTCTGCCATACACGCTGCCCTTCGATTTTGCATTGGGATGACATACGACTTGATAAAAGACAAATTTCTATCAGAACTATAACAGTCTCATACTCACTAACCTCATTGGCGTTTAACCGTTCAAATAGTTTTTGTCGTTCAGAAACGCTCTCAAGCCGATTCTTCGTCTTGCCATATGATTTAAACTAAAAAGAACAAAGGATCTCAAATCTTTATCCGCTGGACCCTTCCAAGAGATTGGGTATTTCTCTCCCAAGCTGCTGGGTTTTTCTTTTTTATTTCGACAAAAATTACTTCTGAGACTGGGCATCCTCATATATTTGCATAACATGTGCCAGCCAGCTTCTTCGGTGTTCAAATTCATGCTCATAAATCCTCCGAGGAACCATTCTTTCGGCTGCTTTAAACATCATCTCATCATTCCTTTGGGGAGTGTTTTTGTCGCTATAACAACAACAAAATGGGACCCCCTGCGGGTTAGAAGCTTAAAATATAACTGAGGTAGGTCTGTCGTGTTAAGAGGCCACTAAAACCCACACCGTCCCCGGTTCCGTGGTCAGCGAAACTCTTCCGAAGGCATTCGTGCTGGGACCACAAAGTACTGGTACCGGAGTTTACCGGGTTCATATGCGCTAAAGGACAGCAAATATCACTATAAACCTGTTGGGTCCGTCTAAGAAGTACTGGTACAACAACAATAAGAATCACATTATGGGGTGGCACATCTGTCGGATTAGCCATTTAACAAAACTCTTCAAGACAATTGCTGACTTAATCACCTTTCAGGAGATGTAATGGAAAGGGCATGGGTATAGTTCGAGCTATGAGAGGGAGAGACTCTGTCATCATAAAGCGTGTGCACGTTCGGATGGTCTTTTTGAAACAACTTTTAGATAAGCACGCATGAGTAGGACGATGAATTTAAAAGCATAAATTCTGACTTCTAGAGTAATCGAAGAAGGTGTTTGGCCCAAAAGCTAGATAATTTAACATTCTTGACAGTATTTCCATCGATTTAATTAGTGCTTGCTGACTAAAAAAAGCCTAGTACCATTCACAGATCTTAAAAGATCCTTTGAACGTTGCAAACAGATTTCATTTCGGGTGATTATTTTGTCGTAGTTGGAATATGCGTTTTGCTTCTTTAAGTGATCATCTCCGTCTGGGAGATTTTCGTCGCCCAACATAGCTCGCCAGTTGTTTCTTCGTTGCGCCAATCGGAGACACTTGCACTAGCCTTTCTATTAATTTAGTCCATTGCAAACTCCTACAAGAACCGCTATTTTGACGGCATGCTTAGGATATTTTAATATCAATCAAAGTATTTCATACCAATAGAGTATTTTTTGTAATCGAAAATCAATACGGCAAAGTATATATGTTACGATAAATGAACAAACCTGAAATAATCAATAAACAATTACGAAAATGCATTAATCTATATCGCCCAAGCATTCCACGAGGGGAAGTAGATGGTAATAAGGCAATTAGTAGTGCCAAGGGAAAACCAATAAGCAGACACACCTACATGGACAACAATAAATTGTGAAGAGGAGCAAGGAGTCGGTCATTTAATTGCGTACACCGAAACGCATTAACAAACCGAAACACGTCATGGGACAACAATGTGGTTGGCCTTACCGAAAACACTCTGCAACACAACAAAAATGAAATAAAACAAAGAAACATTAAAAGAAGGCACAAACAAAAAAAATCAAAAGACAAATAAATATGCGAAGACGTGAAAATTGTGAGAGTATTTTAGACGTGCAGCAGGATTGACAGAAGATAGCTAAAATCAAAATCACAACTTGGGAGTAAAAAAAAACTTTATGGGATGAAGCACTTGTGCGGGAGTCGACTTTACGAACACGATCGAAGAAATTTCGAAATATCAGACTTTCCTGGTTGAGCCTTCCGTTTATCTCTCTTTCCTCTCTGGAAAATTTTAGAAAACGAAAGGAAAAACAATGGCCACCCTATTCATGAAGTCCTTAATGTGTTCCATGCTGGGTACATGTCATCCTCCTCCTTTTCCCTTCTCGTTAGTGGGGACTTAAGGTGCTAAATACCGGCCGTCCAAGCTACTACCATATTCTTGTGGCCAGAGAGGTAAAGTTGTTCTTGGCAAAGTATTATATAGAGCAAATCTTACACCGAAAGGGAAGCGAAAACAATAGCCAATGGATTAGAAGTGATGCTTTCACTTCGGGTGGTGATGTACACAACAGCTCATGCGAAAGCTGTAGCTAATGGTATGAGAAAAAATAATGGAATAATTGTAGAAGTGCAAAATTGCTATAAAAATACAAGTATCTGGTTCGATGAGAGTCTCCAAGCTTCTCTCACCTCCTCTGCCGATTTTATACTGGGTCAAATGTGCTTTCCTATATATTTGGTCGTTTGTCTACCACTGAATTGATTTTCTACATAAAGACAAAGGTGATACCTGGGTTGTTAGTTAACATAAAAATATAACTTTCCGCTTACATGGAGAGTTCTTTCTACCCTAACATGAATGGCTGAGAAGTTTTTCCGATGGTGTCAGGTATGAAACTATCCCACCCGTCTGGTTCAATGAGAGTCTTACGAGTCGTTACTGTCGTCAAGATTTGTTGCATGGCTAGAATATCCTGGGGCAAAGAATCCCCTAAGGACGCAGAGCACGCGTCTTATCAATATCCTTTCTAGAGGTGGTCGTATGACGTTTAAAAAACTAAAACTAGTACCAAATCGAGACTTTAGATCCTATATCGAGGATTCACAAACTCGCTGCTTGTCATGATCTCTACATCAAATCGGCCTCCATACAAAATCATCAATCAACTCCAAATACCCAAACAAAAAAATTTAAGAAATACGAAAGGGAGGAGCAAACTAATACGATTTAAAATGAAATGAAATCTTGGTATTTCATTTACTAAATACCAAGACAAATCTGAATGAAAAAAAAATCTTCTCACAAATTGACTGACGGATGGACAAGCAAGTGATCGTGTGATCGTAAAAACTAAAAGATAAGCAATGGAAAATGGCCAGCCATATTAAGCCGGTTGCAGCAAGAAGATGAGCAAAGCTAAGTAAAAGGCAAGCAAGCCGTCCATCAGGCAGGTAGCATAAAGGCAAATGATGACTCAACAAAAGCAGCAACGATTAAATCCCTAACGATCGCGCTGAGTGATCCACTACACAGCTGAGTAGTTGATGATCTCTTAAAAGCAAAAACAGCAAACCAGTAATGCAGGTGTCAATTGAGCAACACAAAATCTCACAAAATATACGTTGGAAAGGACTATTAAATAAATTGTATGGCAGCGAGAAACCAAGCAGAGCAGGCTCGATCTCAAACGATCGCCAGTAAAATGTGACAACAATAATGCCATTGAAATCACATATGTACACATACGTACATATATGCGGCGGGAAAGGGTTAGCGGCTCAATCAATTGCCTAAGAATCTAAAGAAATATTCACACCAAAAGTATAAATGAGATTGGAGATAAATGCATAGCCCGCCAAGTGAACGTACGCGGGATACCGATCAAATCGTCGACAAAATGTTAATCAGGTATTAAATAAATCTTAAGGCGAGACGCATTTTACGCATACTTTTGGGTATGTCTAAACTGACAAAAAGCGTTAAGAGCAGGAAAGAAAGGCAAGAAAAGTTAAACTTCGGTTTGGTGAGTTTGGTATATACCCAGCTGCGGAAGTGGGTTTATTCACACATCCTTGCGTGTAATAGAATGTGGTAAGGGAATGCAGAGTTTCTTCTTGGTGTTTAATCTGTTGCTTAGACAGGTATGCGTATGTATGGCACCTCCATAATAGAGAAAAAACACGCCCCTTGTATATATCTAACAAGAAAATATATTTTTATCCTACCTTTTGGCCCTCTTGACATTTTCGTCTTTACTTTTTTTTGAGAAAATGATAAAGCTTTTGGAGAGCCATCACCCACCGTATATCCGTTGAGATTTTCTGCCTTCAATCTCCATCAGCTAAGCTAAATCTGGACAGAAGAACTCTAGAGGGCAGGGGACTGATCAATGATGGAAGTTGTAATAAATCTCTTTTATGATATAACTAAAGCTCAGAGAAGCCATAAGTATTTCCTTAGCGGGTCAAGATCTTGAATAAAAGTACTAATAATAATATGGAGCGATAAATCTTCGTTTAGATTAAGGCCCTTTCAATGTTTGGCAAGCTGCTTGGAATGTTCTCCTACAAATTCGTGGGATCTATGTATATGTTCTATGACAACTCCGGACGGCATCTGCTAATACAAAATAATATTTTGTTGAGAAGGAAAATACACTCGGAGAGCGGCCGACTACTGCTGAGGGGCGACCCAGTTTTGAAAAATATTATTCCAAACATTTTGATGTTTCAAAGGACTTGAAACTAGGACCTTAGGTGTGGTAGGTCAACACACTTTCATTATAGCACGGCGGTGGTAGCAGCAACAGACTTGACTTGTAGGTGAAGGCCATAGACTATGACTATATGGCCCTCGCTACTTTGAGCGATATTCTGCAGAGTACAGAGCTAAATTACCTCGGAATTTGAAGCGGCATCAGTGTGGGAAAGGGGGATGGAGAGGCTGGCGGTGTTAGAAGCCGAAGTGCCTTGTTTTAGTAAGATTAAGTTCTCCGTGCGTCTTTATTCGGAGAATAAAAAAAGAAAGCCAAGTGTGTTGTCTTTTCGGGTTAAGTCTAATGGTCTAGTTGGCTCAGAGTCCACGAAAGTAAGAAAGAAAGACAAAAGTTAGGTAGTAATAGTTGATGGCTGATAGCCTATTAGCGGCACACTTAAACCATCACAACTGGGTGTAAAACCGACTATCAAACTGGAATGATCAACAAATGGCCAAGACAAATGAATGTTACTCGATTATTTCTGTGGCAAATGATGCTTAAGGTCAACGAAGAAGCAGAGCAACAAATTGCCTCGACTGTTGATTTGAGATGAAAATCATGGGTATGAGGCACAAGCGAGAATACTCTAAACTTCTCTGCTAGCTTTTAAGCATGCATGCCACAGTCTCGTCACATTCTTCTTTTTCTTTCTCGATTGATCAGTTAAATCGCAGCTGATGGATAGAAGCAGGTAAGTGCATTAGTATTTGTGTTGAAGAGTTCGCATTGAGAACCCTCACAAACAAATTCAAGTATTTACCACATCGTTTGCGGGCGTACCAATAACACATTCCAGCTCAACTAGCAGACGTCTTGTGGACAGAAGAATAACCGTAGCAAATGAATGTTCGTTGGATGGATGAGACTTGCACGACGGACTGTTGCTGCTGTCGGTTGATCAATAACTTGCTGCCAGCAAGCAAGCAATCTGTGTTGCATACAAAAGATTTCCTGTCCGGTATCTGGCTTCAATGGCTTTTAAGGCATGGAATTCGTGGAATTGCGTCAATTGATTTACTCAGGTGTGTTCTTAACTAACGCTGTTAATGTTTGAAAGGCGCAACAACACATACACACACTCGCAGAGAAGTGTGTATGTATGCGTCATTGTTTGTAAAAGAAGTCGCAAACAAACAAGTGGCTAAGTAAATTTTTAGATAGGGGAGTATGACCAATAGGAATCAACAAATATTTCGTTATCTACATGAATGAGTTTAACTTGAAAATTAGTTATGAGCGGTTTCAGCCAAAGTGTTCCAAGTCAGCACGGAGAGCTCTAAAAGAAAAGAGATCAACCTGCATAAGTTTCTCATCGTACCTGTCCTGATGTATGGCTCGTTAGCATGTTAAGTGTCCAAGCGGACCCATGAAGTATTCGAGAGGAAATGTCCTCTGAAGTTGTTGCCTCACAGGATCCCAGCAGTGAGTATCTAAGGAAATTTTAAGGGGTTGTATACAAAGTTGAGGCTCGAAAAATCGAGAAGTACGAGGTGTGTTCAAAACGAATCGTGAATTTTGAATTTTCGCTGGTTACGTATATTCGAATTTCGAATTTTTTGTGGCATTATGTTGGTACTCATGTCTCTCACTTATGCCGACAAGCTCGGCCATTTTGAATGTTCAGTTAATTGTTGACAGCTGCTTTGCTTGCACGTGTTTTGCATCGTCTTCGATTTTTACCTATTCAAAAAAATGGATCAAAGAACCTGTATCAAATTTTGTGTGAAAAACGAAATTAAGTGCGCGGATGCATCCCGAATGTTGACTGTGGCATACGGAGAAGCTACCTTGGACCGAAGCAACGTTTATCGGTGGTACAAAATGTTCTCAGAAGGCCGAGAAGATGTGCAAAGAAGAACAAAAATTGGCTTTTGCACCACGATAATGCCCCTGCTCACGCATCGTTGCTTGTGCGCGACTTTTTGGCCAAAAAGAACACACTAATGATTCCGCAGCCACCGTATTCCCCAGATCTGGCCCCCTGTGACTTTTTCTTGTTCCCTAAACGGAAGAGGCCCATGAAAGGACGACGTTACGCTTCTCTTGACGAGATAAAGACAGCATCGAAGGAGGAGCTGAACAAGATACAAAAAAATGATTTTTTGAAGTGCTTCGAAGATTGGAAAAACCGTTGGCACAAGTGTATAATATCTCATGGGGATTACTTTGAAGGGGACAAAATAGATATTCATGAATAAATAAATAATTTTTGAAAAAACACAAAATTCGCTATACTTTTTGAACACACCTCGTACATACTTTCGAAAATATCTGCGCGAAATTTCCTCTATGTAGAAACACTACCCTACCAACCATACGCAGATAAAAAAATGGATAAAACATAGGTCGCGCTATCCACAAATGAAGATAAAAAAGTGGGTAGTTTTGTATGGGCGGCGTGCAGATATTATCCACTTTCCCCTTGCATATGGCGTGTACATGTGATTACGCATCGCACTCGCACTCATTCTGAAACGCCATTAAGAAATAACATAGCTGCACTTCTCTAACTAAAAAATTTCCCAAAACAAACCTGATAACACAGCAAAGATTGCATACTTTTAGGCACTGCATGGGTTGCCATCCTGTTAAATTCTATACTCATAAATCTATAAAAAAAATTCCAATCAATTTCCAAAAAAGGTTTTTTTTTTTTGATATTTTTATTTATTTATAAAAAAATGTATTTCACATAGTAAATATTTACATATATAATACATAGACACCTAACTAAACCAAAGTTGAATAAATAAAGTAAAATGAAATGAAATGAATGTAATAAAATCAAATAAAATAAAATGAAGTAAAACTAAATGAAATTAAATGATATTAAATGAAACGAAATAAAATAAAATAAAATAAAATAAAATGAAATTAAATTAAATGAAACGAAATCAAATGAAATAAATAAAATGAGGTGGAATCAAATGAAATGAAATGTAAAAAAATTAAATGAAATGACATTAAGTGAAATGAAATTGGATCAAACGAAAACAGGAATGAAATGAAATCAAACGAAATAAAATAAAATGAAGTGAAATCAAATGAAATGAAATGAAATGTAAAAAATGAAATGAAATCAAATGAAATGGAATGAAATGAAATCTAAAAAATTAAAACAAACAAAATGAGAATAAACTAAATTACAAGAGCGCCCGCTACGGAGGAGAGGGTGACCAGCTGGAAGGCTAAACCAAAGGGGTAATTGGTTCCATTACGTCATTGCTCTATACGGAGAGAAAGAGAAGAAAAATTAGTTAGGATCCAATTAAATATAGAAACTAAATAAAAATACTTGTGTAAGAAAACAAAACCCCTAATAAGGCCCCTTTGGACTCCAACGAGCCTTGAAGATCAATTCGTACGATGCCTAGTGTCGCTCCTCCTACGCAACAGGTACGCTGTGTGCAGCACACCACATAGTTTAGGTGGCGTTGTGTATATGGGCACTGCTATTCCAAGGCCATTATTCCATAATTAGAAATAGATTTCCATAATTATAAATAGATGTTTAATGACAATGGCATCTTAAACAGAAGACGGTACTACAGATGCGACCGGTGCTGACATATGGCTCTATGGTATGGTGGAAAGCCTATGGAACGAACCAATATCTTAACAGCCTACAAAATGTCCAGCGCAATGCGTATATACGTAAACTCGTTATAACGTTAAAGGGTTCGACTAGCTCTTACCAATTGCGAAGATAAACGCACTTCACGGACGACTGCTAACCGCCTCTACATCTTGGCTGTTGAATTTAGGCCGTTATCGCTTATCTTCGACTGCCCCCTGTAAAATCATAGAATTTATTAGCAATATTAATATTATTATTATTAATGGCTTCAAATTATAGTACTTACTTGATTGTTTTTATTAAATAACAAATTTTGAGCAAACATTTTAAAATATATTTCTTATTTTGACAAAGCTTTAATTCATGGAAACAAATGTTTAATTTCCCTTTGTTATGGCTTTGTTTTTAGTTACTAAAATCTTACTATTTCATTCACACTTATAGAAATAGCAATAGTGAAAAATCATAATGATTTTTGTTTAAGAAAAATATCCCAGAAATATGCGTTGGTGTTGGTATGGAGGAGGAAATAATAGAGATGGTCTTGGGATTCGATAAGAAAATTACAAAAAGTGGATAGCCATGGTTGGTAGGGTAGTTTTCAAATTACAGCGATTCGAAGCGTGCTGGTTGTTGTTGTTGTTGTTGTAACGACAAAAACACTCCCCTAAGGTTTTGGGGGGTGCTGTCGAATTGACAGTCCTTGGCCGGATATGAATCCGGTACGCTCCGGTATCCCCTTGCGGTACTGCCCGACTGTCGTGGTAGCGATTTGGTATTAACACATTTCTTTAAACGCGATTATGAAGTTTTTTGAAAAGTCCCGTTGCGGTGAACGTGATATCTCAAAAACTTTTCAACCTATTTGCAAATTTTTTTTTTAATTGGTCGTATTGGCAATCTTTTGTCCTTGAACCATTCGTTTTTCGATTAAAAGCTTTCGATGCTTTGCAATCAATTTTTGTTTGAAATTTTGAACAACTAAAGAATCGATTTTTTTGTCAACATGGTTTTTGTATTGAAAAACAAATTTTTTTTAGGGAAATCAAATCGTTCAAGGACACCACAATAGATTTGTCTTCAATAATTGTATCACTTTTTTCATTTCTGTTGAGCGGTTTGCCTTGAAGAGTGTTCACCGCAAGCCTCTGCAAAAAAAACGCTCTTCGGGGACGGGACCATAACTCCGACAATTTTTGATAGTTTTTTATAATTTAACTCGTTTTTTTTTTGCTTCTATAGTACTACCAACAAATTGTCTTTCGCTTTTCAGAATAAAATTTGCATATAACCTTTAAAATCAATCACGAACTTAGCTCACACTTACCCCTCAACTTCATGTATAACCCCTCAGGTTGATACATTTTTGAGATTTCACCGCTAGTCAGGCTTTGAATTTTTCCCAGAACTGCACCTCTCCCCAAAGCAAATCGCATTGTCTTATAAGATGTAACCATTTAGCATATTAATAAGACTACTTATACAAAAGCGTAATCCATATTAGAATGTTCATTGATTCCATTTAACTAAGTATTAATAATAATTAATTAAGCTGTTAATTATCATAAAATCCGCTTATTATAAATGAACAATTTCATGCAAATATGTGCCTCATCTATTTATTGGCAGAAGCCGCAGTAAATAGTACATAAAGCAAAATTATACATTCACATTAGGGATGCCAATTTTTATAATTTTTACAAACCCGGGATCCCGCCACTAGAGGCGGCATTTTAAATGGTTTGGTTAAAATTTCAAAATTAACTGTCACAGACACCTTGTCTTTGTTTAAGGAAAAATTTGCTTTATTACATTTTTATTTTTTAGTACTGCCTACATTCCTTCATTGGAATCCCTTGTATAATCTGCCACCCTATACGAGTCGTTTAAAACTCATTAATCTTCACACCCTTTTTAGTCGGAGGGAAATGCTTGGAATTGTTTTTATAATTAAAATACTACATGGTTCACTCTCAAGCTCGTTTCTTTTGAGTAAAGTGAACATCAGTGTACCCTCTTTAAACTACTTGTCTTGAAACAGTGCGGAACCAATTTTGGGTTAAATGAGCCTTTTCGCCGTTTGTGCTAAGACTATAACTCTCATTTCGGTACATTTGATATTTTGGACTCGTTTTTCAGTATAAAAAAAATCAATTCTTTCTATTCTAAATACATAGCAACTAATGGTTTTCTTACTCTTTGATTTTTATATTAATTTTTAACAATAATTTTATTCTGTTAACTAATTATTTATTAATGTGTAATCTCTCTTATATCTACTTTACTTAGCTGATGAGGTGTTCTCTGTAGCTGAGCAATTTTAGATCTCGACGATTAACAAACCAAAGCCTTTCAATGACTCAGCACGAACGAACAATCCGCAGGTTATGTGGATGCGCCCCTAATGCCGGTCTGGCGGGATTTGGTGGGTAATCCGTTTGGGAATTATTATTGAGTCCTGAACTATGTGCTAATTTTCAAGTCCTTAGGTAGCCGGGAAGTTAGTAATAACTAAAGGGATTTTCTAAATTCTGAAACATGGCTAAAGTTTCAAGTTTCTATCACACCGGGAAGTTACTCAAAAACCCATTTTGTAGGAATATATCTCAACCAGGGCGCCACCCAGCGGATTTTCGTATTTTAAAAAATTGTATTGTTATTGTTTCCTGATCTATCTGCCAAGTTTCAAGTCCTTAGGTCGCCAGGAAGCTAGTTAAAATTGATCGATATATTCTCAATTACAAACGAGTTTTCTTCGACTCTCGATCACTAACTCGATCACTGTGCCAGCCAGCAGATATTTGTATTTTATAACCTGTATTATTATCGTCTAGTGAACTTTGTTCGAAAGATGTGAATGTTTGAAGCAATTTTTACACAACAATTTTGTTTAACAGGCAGTGTAAATTTGCCTTAGAAGATGTTACATTTCAATAAAAAAGTTTAATATCGAATAAATAAAGGCAAAAACCGATTACTCCACAATCAATTTTTTTGTATAGAAATAAATTGATTTGTGAAAAAAAAAATCTTTGAAGAAAATAATCGATTTTTATACCTTTCATGAGCAGTAATTGGTTCGATGTTTGTAACTGTGATAAAAAGAAGAGATGGGTCCGCAAAAATGCGTACCGAAGTGATCAGGGCGATGAGCTAAGTCGATTAAGCCATGCCCGTCTGTCCGACCGTCTGTATGTTTTAACGCAAACTAATCGATCAGTTTTGAAATAAAATAATTTCCAAAAAGAAATCACACATGTTTAGTTTTTAGTAACATATTTGCAATCCCGAAAATCTCATGATTGTAAGAAACTAGTCCCGGAATTTGCAGCACCTAAAAACCATGAGATCCCAGGATCCCGAAATTGACTTCCCTAATACCCACATTTATACTCACTAATTCATAACCAACATATGGCGTTGCATATGCCAATGAGCCATCAGTGAGTCAGCGCATGCAAACTTGCACTTTATTTATTAGCCAGCCCAGTTCACTTGCTTGCAAGCCCCAGACATGCTTTGCCGGTTCACCGACGTCATCCTGCATCACTGCCATGATCTTGAACATGCCTTGCTGTATGTTTGACTCGCTGTCTACAAATGTAGGCGGCTATGATGCAGCATAAATTATTACTTTACAACGCATGCAAATGTCTGTTGGATTTTAATTGCTAGATCAGGTACACAACACCAACAAAATTATATATACTTACATATGTGCACTTGAATGCTTGTAAATATGTATGTATTAGGCATGGGACTATTCGAATAAAAATTATTCAAATAAAAAATCCATTTATTCGAAGGCTATACAAAATTCGAGTATAATCACCGGCACACAAAAAAAATTAAGTGGAATTGCATTTGACCGGACGTACCTACGGGTACGTATTTTGGTCCGCTGAATCCGAATTCGAGGTCACTTTGACCCGTTTATCTTCAAATTTCGAGAAAACTTCAGTCAAAAACAAGAGTAAAAAACAAAAAAAAATACTTTTTTCGGAATTTTCGAGAGTTTTGTGTGATTTTTTCACATTTAAAACAGCTCGTGGTCTCAGTAAAGTTTCGATTCATATTCAGCGGATGGAAATACATGAAAAACACGCTTAGTTTAGTTCCAAAAAATTTTTTATCATTAAAACTGCCGATTTTCATCATTTTTACGGTTTTTCGAAGTTTTCTCGAAATTTGAAGATAAACGGGTCAAGCTGACCTCGAATTCGGATTCAGCGGACCAAAATACGTACCCGTAGGTAAATCCGGTCAAATGCACATTCCACTTAATTTTTTTTGTGTGCCGGTGTATTTATTCGAATAGTTAAACAGATATCACTACAGCTTACCCTGCAAAAAACGGAAATACTCCGTTTCATACTCCATAGAATACTCCTAAAAGAGTATCAGAGTACTCCAACACATATCCTCATTCATATAAAAAAGGTGGTCCAATTTACATGGCAATGTCCGGTGATTGGATCACCTAATCCATCTCGGAGTACTCCGTTTCCTTGCTTTTGAATACTCTATAGACCACCTACGTGAGAGTACTCTCAAAATACTCTCATGGGATTACTCTATAGAGTATTCAACAGTAAAGCGAGAGCGGGAGTAGGTGGTCCTCAAAAGAACACATACTCCCTTCTGGCTTTTGTCTAGAGTACTCTATAGAGTAATCTTTTGGTAGCATTTTCAAAGTACTCCAACGTAGGTGCTCTATAGACTATTCAGAAGCAAAGTAAATGGTACTCCGAATAGGATTAAGTGATCCAATCACCGGACATGGCTATGTAAATTGGACCACCCTTTTTATATGAATGAGGATAAGTGTTGGAGTACTCTGATGCTCCAACGTTTTTTACAGGGTTATGTACACATTTGTACACGCAAACATACATGCATACATACAAAACGTGAATGCATGCTCATAGGTACAAGCGATGAAGACAGTGAATTTCGCTTCCGACATCTCTCGCATTTCAATACAACTATTCGAATAAACGGATAAATTATTTAAATAAATACTATTCGAATTTTTGGAATCGAATATTTTTATTCGTTTATAAGAATAGTATTTATTCGAATATTATTCGAAAATAGTCCCACTACTAGTATGTTTGCATGCAGTGTTTGCTGTGGAGGAGGTGGGCAATTTTCAAGATCACGTCGTTAACTAGCTTAGGACATACATACATACATATGTAGGTATGATAACGTAAGCAATAAATACGTAAAAAGTATGCAAGATATTGTAGGACTTGATTTCATTCAAGTTGACGCAAAACTGCAATTCTCAATTAGTTAATCAATTAAAATGTAGATATGCCGAAAGGGGAAATTAATAGAGTAAAAGGTATCAAATTGGCATTTGTTCTCAAATAAAAGAATGAAAATAACATTTCCATATAATTATAAATCTATAAATATCAACAAAACCTATCGAATATCAAAAACTATCAATGATACGACTACGATACCTTATTTTCGATTGTCTTAACTATCGACAAATTTTATTTCGGTATTATTGACACTGGCGGCCGCCGTGGTGTGAAGGTAGCGTTGCCGGCCTACCACACCGAAGGTCCATGGTTCGAGCCCTGGTACAGGTAACATCAAAGTGATTTGAAAAAAGTTTTTCAAAACGGGGTCGCCCCTCGGCAGTGGTTTGGCAAACTCTCCGAGTGTATTTCTGCCATGACAGGCTTCTCTGCAAAAATTCGTTTTGTAGATGCCGTTCGGAGTCGGCAAAAAAGTATAGGTCCCACCAATTTGTAGGGAAAATTCAAATCGGCACAACACAAATTGGAAGAGAAGCTTGGCGCAAAAATCTCTTAGGAGGTTTATGATGAAATACCTGTTGTATATCGCGCCATAGAGATAGAGATTATTGACACTGCATAGTTTTAAAGTAATACTTAAAAGTTAAAGAAAAGTTTCCCGTTTTTTTTCCTTTGCTCATATTGCACTTTTCAATGTAAACCGATGTGATTCAGAATTTTTCATCTATTTCATCGGTTTACAACTCTGGCCATAATCTCAGCAATCGGTTATTTTGATCCTGTAAAAACTGCAATTCATCTGCTTATACTAAAACGTGCGATATAATCAAACTTAAATAGTGATTTTATAGAGCATTCAATTATAGTCGATAATAACGACTCTTAACTCATCAATCTAATAGTAATATTATAAAGTTTTAAGTCCTTAGTTAGAGCGTAGATACAACTAGAAAGTCCCCCACATTGGTATCGAGTCCCAAAGATATCGTATCATGTGGTATCGAAATGCTCGTCCCTAGTATCTGATCTTGTAAAAGAGTCTAATTAAACGATATTGATTAGATGCCTTGAGATTGGATACCTCAAACCATGCGTTGTTTCAGTGGTCGAATCTGTATTTGGTGTCTCCTTAGCATTCACGAAAATCAACTAGTTTTAGTCTTTGTATGCTTAAATATTAGACCAAGTCGCACAAATTAGATCGTGCCCATTAGGCAGGGCGAAGCACTGTTAATAACAGCAACAACAACAACCAAGTCCCACTCCGAGATTGAGCCAGAATGACTATTGGTATACCTTTTAAGACTTCGGGAAAGGGTAGTTCCCTAACTAACGTTTTAGGAGTCTGGCGTGGTTGACTGTGCCCAAAGCCTTCGATAAGTCTATAGCCAATTCGCGCACTTCGAAACGGGGTCTCGTTTAGAGAGCGTTCTTATTATATAAAGACGGTCACTCTCTTTAGCGACTGTCAGTAAATGGACGCTGATATAGGACTTTTTTTGGTATTACATAAGGTTGAAAGTGAATGTGAGTAAGTGCGTTGCAAGGTGTCACGGTGATTTACATAATCATCCCCTTAATATTTTCTTATGTCCCGAGAGCCTCATCCCAATTCCAAAAGAAACGACACCAAAGCGTGTTGTGGTGATTTTTACTCTATGACATTTACTTCCTTTATTGATAGAACGAGATCAAATATGACCACACTTCGATGTATATTTGAACGATATTCCATCAAGCTATGTAATACTTGGTTTGCGGCCAGCGGAAAAAAACAACGCAAAAAAGAGAGTGCCAACCAAAATCTTCAGTTTAATATGGTAACCCCAAAATGATCCCGGACTATAACACATTTTCACAGTTACAACATTTTCTTACAAATAACTATAATATGATTTCTTCTATTAAATATTTTAATAATAATTGTTAAATTACCATTAAAATAGCATCGAACCAATTTTTCGTGCTGGCCGCTTATGAAGCTTGAAAACGCTCAAAACTTTTGAATGCGTCGACCTCGCCACACAAACCTTTCTAATCCCCCATAATTACGGCCAAACTCATGTTGCCTTAACATAATTTGCTTGCTCTTAATCGCCCTTGTGAGTCGCACAGCTGTTTGCTTGCTACAAATACGACTGATTCGACCCGTACCAGCCGCGCATGCCCAACAAAGCATTTAGCAGTCTCATTTGGGTTTTATTTGGCGCAACTCTAGCATTGTTAGCAATTCTTGTTGGTCAGGGCTTGCCTTCACTTCGTACACAAATCAGTGACTTTTTCTTTAGCTCAATTCACCTTTTGTGCAGCGTACCAAAATGCAAATTACGCGTTGATGAATTAACAAAAGCACAAATCGTGACTTATGTTGCGCACTAATTGTGATTATGTTGGGGGAGGAAAAGTTGTGCTATTTTATGGCATTACATGGGCCAAGCTTTGCTAATATAAATTCTTATTGTAAGTGTTGCTAGTAACAGAAATGAATTCCTGTTTTGATCCCCTTGGATGTAGTTTATGGGGCTTTCAGACACAGGCAAACTGATTGATTTCGACATCTGTAAGGTTTTTACGCAGTTCAACCCTGCTGTGAAGTTTGGGATGTCATGATACCTCACTGAAGGACTTCGTCTATTTACGAACTAGCCCTAACAACGAAAGTTGTTGTCAGCCGAGAAATTCAAAGGAGTTGCAAGCAAGTTCTACTTTGTACTGAATAGGTAATTGAGAAGTTAAGTCCCCTCTCGACGAAAAAAGAGCAAGCAAGTTCTTCTGATTGTTGTTGTATAGCGCAAAAGCTGAAAGAAATTTTTGGGAAGTTATAAAGAAAAAGGAAGTTTTCCCACAATGATTCTGGTACGCTCCGGTACAAACAACTTCTAATACTAGTCCGCTTTATACGCTGGGTGTCGTCTTTTGAGGGTAGCTATTTGCAATATCCATTTGAGAGGACAGGCTGAAGGCCGAAAATCAGTGACCACGTCGCCCTTTCTTTCTCACAAGGCTGCGCCTCAGACTTGAAACCTTCCATCATTCAAAGTATTTTATGATAATATTTTCGATACACCTTAAAGGTTCTGCATCCTTTCTTTTCCTGCCAATGTAGCAATTTTCATCATACCAGATGTTTTTTCTAGGTAGCTGGCATCCAACTACCTTAGCAGGTGAGCAGGTGTGAGAACCGATTCAAAAACCGGTGGTTGTTCGCAGACACAGACTTTTTTGGTTTCGCAATCTTCGACCGGGTGACAAACCTGTAGTTGGATGAAAGTGCTTATATTTGCACCTGGTATTGAATATGACTACGTATTAGCCTCCGGCGAAATCGATCAGCGAATTCTCGACGAGAAGTCTGAACTTTCCGACTGTGAGCCAAAGATACCTAATTTTAACACTCAAGACATTGAAGTTACCACTCACGACTTTGATAGCATGCCGAGATCGACGCACGTTTGTGGCCACCAAGCGCTTGTATAATGCGTCCTTTCAAAAGTCGTCCTTTCAAAAGTCGCCCTTTTCTTCTATCGGCTCGTGGGCGCAGGTGCTAGGAATATTGAAAACTCTTGCCTTTTCGCCGATCGACACCGAATCTGCTCTTATCTGCATATCAACTCCAGTAAGCGTCACAAAGTACAATGGTAGTATAGCCCTGCTACGTCTATCCCTTCTCCCTTCAATGGCATCCGACTTTGATGTTGATCAGTTCTTAAAATATTTTCCATGGTCGTCATCTAAAATAGAGTTTATTACTATAAAAAGCTCCTTTTAATTGGAATTTAGTTTCTAAAAGCCACTTATCCTACCCATTCTGTTGTATGATCCTAAAGCTTACATGGTTTTGAAGAGGCATCTCTAAGAGTTTTCGGGGGAAGGATGCTTCAAAAGATGTATGAATGCGTTTTGCTTTCTCATCTCCAAAACGGCTTTTCACTGGCTAGAGCAATTAAGGTGAGGAAGAATCGCTCTTGTAATTCCCCGATGAACTACGATCAAAAACTTTACCTACCTACGTGGACTTCTTCCCAAGGTCCTAACGTCCACTTAAACTTATTAGTTGACCAGAATTTATATCTGCAACAATTCGACTTCATTTTGAATAATTTGAGAGTTGTCCAACAGCTTTGAAACATACTCAAGTTTTATTCCCTTAACCAATGTTACCTTAAACCCATACATACAAGGTGGCGCAAAAGTAAGCTTCCGATGTTCAGCATATCGGTTGTGGCACGTGCAGTGTGTGCTATTGCACCGTCTTGTTGGACCCACATGTTTTCCAATCCCAATTCATCAAGTTGCGGCAAAAAGAACTCGTTGATCATTGCTCTGTAGCGCTCACCATTCACAGTAACCGTTTGGCCCCGACCGATTATTGGTCAAATAAATAGTCAGCAATATTCCGCGTTTTGGAGCAGTGTAGCGTAACATTGTTTATTAACGTGTATTTCGCATGTGTTTACTACACAAATGTCAAAACAGAACTGACTTTAGAGGCCAATCGAAAAATTTATAGCATTTTCTGATAGGAGGATTACTTTTGCGCAGTAACCGTTTTTCACCGACCGATTATTGGTCAAATAAATAGTCAGCAATATTCCGCGTTTTGGAGCAGTGTAGCGTAACATTGTTTATTAACGTGTATTTCGCATGTGTTTACTACACAAATGTCAAAACAGAACTGACTTTAGGGGCCAATCGCAAAATTAATAGCATTTTCTGATAGGAGGATTACTTTTGCGCCACCTTGTACAGGGTGTTTTTTTACAGGTTTGTTTTTCGAATAGAGATAAAACTGGCATTTTGTGGTCAAATCTGGCAACTCTAATGTCATTTATGTTCAGTTTGGTTTGCCATTTCATCATGAACAGGTTGACAAAAGAACAACGCTTGCAAATCGTGCAAATTTATTTCGAAAATAATGATTCAGTTCGCGAAGTTTACCGTGAGCTCCGTCCATTTTATGGTCGACATAATCGTCCATCAGAGCAATTAATTCGGTTAACCATGGATCGCTTTCGCACTACGTTTACTCTATGTGATAATACGCATCCGCAGAGACGTCGAACAGTGCGCACCGAAGAAACAATTGCCGCTGTAGAGCAAAGTGTTGAAGAGGACCCGAATGAATCGATTCGCCACCGTGCACAGCAATTGGAGCTTTGTCCATCAACTTTATGGAAGATTTTGCGCAAAGATCTTGGCTTGCGACCTTACAAGATCCAGCTTGTGCAAGAATTAAAGCCGCGAGACCATGCAATGCGTCGTGATTTTGGTGTATGGGCCGAAAATGAGATTGATTTCGATGCTGATTTTCATCGCAAAATTTTGTTCAGTGATGAGGCTCATTTTTGGTTGAATGGCTACGTCAACAAGCAAAACTGCCGCATTTGGAGTGAAGAGAATCCACATGAGACCCTTGAAACGCCATTACATCCACAAAAACTGACTGTTTGGTGTGCTCTATGGGCTGGTGGAGTCATTGGGCCATACTTCTTCCGCAATAATGCTGGAGAGGCAGCTACCGTTAATGGAGACCGGTATAGAGCCATGATAACCGACTATTTTGTTCCCGAATTGGATGGCATGAATGTGGATGAGTTGTGGTTCCAACAAGACGGCGCTACATGCCACACAGCGCACGTCACAATCGATTTATTGAAGGAAACATTCGATGAGCGCATAATTTCGCGGAATGGACCTGTCAATTGGCCACCAAGGTCGTGTGATTTGACACCATTGGATTATTTTCTTTGGGGATATGTGAAGTCGCTCGTCTACACCAACAAACCAGAAACGTTAGGGGAATTGGAAGCCAACATTCGTGGCGTTATTGCCGACATACGGCCCCATATGCTCGAAAAAGTGGTTGAAAATTGGACCTGTAGAATTGGCTTTATTCGAGCCAGCCGCGGCGGCCACATGCCCGAAATCATATTTAAACATTAATGGCATAAAATTATCCTTCCAATAAAGCCAAATTGATGGACCTTAAAACGATTTTCTTGTGTTTTATTTCAATTCAAAGTTCTATACCCCTAAAAAAAAACACCCTTTACATAAAAACATAAAAATAACACTTTAAAGCTTCCAGATCTGGCGTTTCGCCCACAAACCAGGCACAAATTAATTAAGAAAAGAATTCTGAAAGAGTTGAAATATGTTTGTGCAGCGTAAAAGGAACAAAACAAGATGTTGTGGCAAGCACACCTGCAACATTTCAGTTAAATACATAAAAATACAAACAACAACAATGCGCACAGGTAAATCACAACAAAAGCAAACAAGTAAATATCACACACAGCGCTGAATAAACTTCCGCTCTTTGATGGTGTGGTAAAACATAAATTTCGAGATCAGCTTTGGACAACCGCAACGAATCTTAACTAGCCGCACATACGTGCATGGCCAACAAACACAAATAACATTCACAACAACTATAGTTGTCGTATATCTTTGTTTGTATATTGTATATGTCAGTTTGTGAGTGTGTTTAAGTTGATGGGGCGGGTGTGCTTGTGATTTGTTTTCAACGCATTTGTTGTCCATTTTTATTGTCTGTTTATGGTTTAGAGAATGCTGTAAGCGACTTTTATTACGCCACTGCGACATTCGTTTTTTATGTATCTTTATAGATACATTAAAACGCATGTGACTGAATATCTTGTTTGTACATACTTATGAGTTGGCAAACAACGAACAGCTGTGTAGCGTTTTTAAGATGGATTTACAAAGAAAACATGCAAACATTTGTACATTTGCTGGTAAAATAAGTGAGAAGTAAGAGAATTTTATTCAAAAGCTGATTATGATTCAAAATCTGAATATTTATTGTTGAGATTATGATTTTATGATTAGTTAGTTAGTTTTTTATTCATTATTAGTTCATTTCCTAAAAAAATTATTAAGTTAGTTAATTAAATTTCAATTAATTGCAATAATATTTTTAGTTCATGATTAATGTGATTAAGTCGTTATTTTAAACTACTTCACTTCATAGTATAATAATTATATACAGTATTAGCTCATAACGGCACGTACAGTTGTGTTCAATATAATAGTAGTCAAACTAAAATTTTTTTTTTTATCAGAACGGCCGAAAAGCTCCAAAATAACCCCATAAAATGAATAGCGAATTCCATAGCAGAAACCATATAAAAAGAAATTCAAAGCTAACACAAAGTTCAGGAAATTTAATTAAACTTTAAAAATAGCTTACAAATCTTTAATTTTTTTTGGCAGAATTTCTAGAAAATTTTTGAGTACGCAGTTTTATAGACCATCAATTACTGGGCAAGTTAGAACTTGCTCAACAATTAGCCTGAATTTTCAGAAATTTTTTCGTCAAGGATGTTGAGTGACTTTTTCCAACCAACGCATGAAGAAACTTAATGTTGTATGGAAAAAAATACCCAACATGCTTGACAAAAAATATTTTAAATATTCCAGGGACATTTTGAAGTACTTCTAATTTGCACATTATGGTCCTAAAATTTAGTGAGCTATAAAACTGCGTACTCAAAAGTTTTCTAAAAATTCTGCCCAAAAATATTGAAATTTTGATGTGCATTTTTAAAAGTTTAATTAACTTTCCTGAACATTTTGCAAATTTTGAAATTTCCTTTTATGTAATTTCTGTTATGGAATTCGCTATATTTAAAATGAAAATTATTAAAAAATTACAGCTTCATTTTAATTTCGCCGAACGATATTCAATTTAATTTCACTACTATTTTATTGAACACAACTGCATGTGCAAAATAGATAAAAGATCTTTTAGAATTTTGTATAGTCGTGATTTGGCTGAATAGCACGTTATATGCGATATTATGTTTTGAGTATCAACTAAATTAGGTTGCTCTGCGCCATCTCTGGATCATTGGGTATGGGTTAAACATGGGCTGGTGAGATCCTGCGGCAGTTAATGACTGTCTTTGAGCTTTATTGATTTTCTGCAGGTATTAAAGATCATACTGATATACTTTCAATCGGATTTCTAGCAAAAGATTTGCAGACCGAAAAATCTTATTTATATTAGATTTGCCAAGGCCCCTTTTAGGTTATGTCCGTTTTTTTGGAGTTGTAGGAGATTAACTCCATAAAACTTTTTGCCGAATTTCAGTGGACTTTCGTGAGTTCTAAATGTAATATTAAAAATCTCATTTGTGTTACCACGTCCCCTTCTCTCTTATATGTGTTTTGTTCTTAGTTTTTGGGCATTAACTCCTTAACCAAACTTCATCCTGTAGCATAAATACTTCCCTAGATATGGAAAAATCACATACTTATGAAAGGTTCCTCGTACCTTTCCCCTGTCCCTTAATATCTCAAAACTAGTTCTTAACCATGACCATCCCTGAAAGGTTTCCAGTGGGTGTTCTAAATTTGGTTATGATTGGCTAATCCGATTAAGATGCAGATTGGCTTATATCGATATACAGTGCCGACAGAAATAATCGAACCAAAATTGGAAATGGTCTTATTCACAAAATATATTTATCTACGTAAAAAATTTTTTTTTGTAATATAGAGAAATCGAAAAAAATTCTAATTTTCTATGAAACCGAAAATCCAGATAAACAGTGTTTACAATCTTTGGTCTTAACCATGCATAGCTGTGATTAACCTTATGCATATTCATCATCATTACCATTATTGTCCCAGTAATTATCTTGATGATATCTCAAAAAACTCCCCAAATATTTTGGGAGAGCTACTAATATTGGCAGACCTTCACCGAAATAAATCCTCAACGCTTTGGGACTAGCACCTTCAAACCTTCGGGTCATGAATTTTGTTCGCCCCTTAAGATAACATGGATATATAGAAATGATAATTTAATTAGTGAGCGAGGCTTACCCGATTATGAAAAATTTGGCTACTTTCATTTCAATTCAGCTTACTCTGTTATGCCAATCCTGACGGACCATCTATGTTTTATACATGAATGGTACTTTTAAGCAGAATCTAAGTAATTTTTTTAGACTTTTTTAATGATATTCTGGTTATAATCTAATCCATAGAACCATAAATGCGCTATTAGGGCTTTCTTTCGGATTGGGCAGAGAACACTTGAGTTCTAATGTGCAAAAGAGTTAATACTTTTTACCAACTCTTTACTGTAGATCGTTATATTGACGCCTGTTTTCCGCCGATTTATCTCTTTGAAGACGGGGTATATTCATTCTTACTGCGTCTTAGTCAGGTTTTGTATATAATTTCCACCGACGGGGATTGGATTATCGCATTCATTATATCGTTGGTTATTTAGCAATGAGGAAAATTGTTTTA
The DNA here is from genome assembly GCA_949987695.1 of Merzomyia westermanni. Taxonomy (NCBI): domain Eukaryota; kingdom Metazoa; phylum Arthropoda; class Insecta; order Diptera; family Tephritidae; genus Merzomyia; species Merzomyia westermanni. The sequence continues at coordinate 33,130,535 of OX465291.1, read as the reverse complement.
TCCAATACTTACAACGTGGGCCTATATATCGTAGTTATTGCTTTATCGAGCTCTTTAGAACCGTAATGTGTCCTCAGCGATGGAAATGTGTTGCCTAATCTTTAATCATATTACTATATTGCTCTCAGATATATATTTCATGAAAAGATTTTCTAAGCAATTTCGTTACTTCTCATGTATTTATATATATGCTGGAATCTGGTACTATAGATTGGCATATTTCAAGCCACAAAGTCTCCCCTTTTTATATGCCAAGTAAGTGTCCAAACTTAGTTTTCCGATTGTAGAACTGAAGATTCGATCCTTGTTTACCCTGCTGTTTAAGTCAACAGGAACATCCTGGCATATTTCCGCATCGTTCGACTTTGTACGTGGTTTCTCTAACCTCAAGTGGCTTCCGAAAATTAAAAAACCCAATTGTCAAAATTAATGTCACCCATTTCAAACAGTTTGGAGAGCTTTCGTACGCCTGCTAAACGGTGTTCGCTGGATGACGCAAGGATGTGCACCCGTCACCCTGTACTTCGATTTATTTGTGTTACACCCAGACCTGTTAAGTAATGATTACTAATCCTAATGATTACCTTGATTGATTACTTTCTGGAGAATCCATTTAATGATTGACTACCAATTAATTTCAATTTTTAATGACTATTTTCGAATTAATTAAAAAAATTATCAAAAAATATCATTAGTTTAGGCGATTATTACAAAAAAATCAAAAAACATTGTTTGGATAACTTTTGATAACTTTTTTTCCTTTTTGGATTTTTTTCTTGGATAATGTTTTTTCAGTATTGTTGTATGAGCACATAAATATACACAGCAACAATACTGAAAAAAATCAAAAATAATCAAAAAAAAAAAAAGTTTAAATAATCAAAAGTAATCAAAACAACTTTTTTTGATTATTTATATTTTTTTTGATTATTTTCGATTTTTTCTAATCGTAATCAATTATTGCCTTTCCTTAAAAAATAATTAAAATAATCATTACCAATTAAAAAAACCGTCTAATCACATGATTACTAATTACTAATCAAATCTAACAGGTCTGGTTATACCCCATTACATTTCAGCTAATATTAATATTTAACGCCTATCTAAGTAGTTCAACTATCAGTGTTTTCTAAGCTTTCTATGATTTTTTCATGCGGACAAATAGAAGAAAAACATTTCACCCGACACAGCAAAGAGCCTAAGGAAGCTGCACACACTGAAGCAAGTTCGTTTCTTTACTTTTTCGTTAGCTGGCTATGTAGCGCCAAAAGCCGTTCAGTGCTTTGCAGACCAGGCCTCCCGTGCGCATTCATAATTTTGGTCTGTTTACATGCCTAAGTAAATGAATTTGTAAATACATAGAAACACGCGCATGCTTGTATACTCATCCAAATTTACTCATTTATCTATATTGTAGCATATAGAGTGTATGTATGTATGTGTGTTTATGCGTTTATATGTTTCTTTGTTTGTCTGTTTGTGCGTACAGATTTTGAACACCTGCATGAGATTTGTACAAAGTTAAAACGTTAAACGATCCGGCTGTGTGATTACTTACTTGTGGCTTTACACTTTTTCCTTTATTTTTTTTTTGGGGGCTTTAAAGAGCTACAAAAACAAAAACAAACGAAACACTCAGAAAACAGAAAACTTTAAGTCATGCCATGATGTTTTGACTTGTAGCTCGTTTAATGCGCCGCGTCATTTTGTTAAGATTTTACTGCTGCCATGGCCAAAGTCACAATTGCTATTTAATGCCGCACAGAGACCTTGAGACAGTTTTGAAGAATGTTCACATATGTTTCGTGTGCTTCTTTCCCCTTTTATACTTTCGTATTCGAGAGTTTATTATACAACGCGTTTTAGTATTTAAGCTTTAACGCATTCATTTTATCTTCTTCGTTTTCAGTTTCATTGTTAATGAATGCCAAGTAATACCATTTAATCGCATTTGTTGCTATATGGGCAGTTGAGTGAGAAGAAGAAGAAGAAGCAGCAGCAGCTAAAGTGGAGGCAGTAAACTTGTAATAATAGCTTCAGGTGCGCGTCTCGTAAAATATCAATAAATTGTCTAAAGTTAGTTAAATTTTTTTCTGAAATGTCGTTTGCTACATGGGTGGTCAATAGGCTTTTAATTTATGTACTTTTGTATATCTTACTTCCTTTGTGATGTTAAGTAGAGTTGTCTGTAGATACTACGTAAACTGAAACATTTTAAGCCTTTTTTTTCAATAGAAGCATTCTCGACACATCGCGTTGAACAGTTAAGGTGGCTCTCATCATTTGTCATAGACGTAATGGCTTTGCATTAAAGTAAAGTTCAGGTTAGGCGGAATAGAGACAACTTCTTTTGACGCTGAAAAAACTGCTGCCAATTCGACCAAGAGATCGTGTGTGTCCTGAACTGACATATCGTGAAGATCTGATCGATGGTAGATTTTCCCTGTCTAAAGCCACAATTATACGGACCAATCAGCTTTTCTATAATGCGTTAGACAGAACCTTGTATACGAATAATCCCTAATGTCAAGTCGTTTTCTAAATTTCGTGTCAGCTTAAAGACTGCTAAAAATATGTGTATTCCTTTTGTAGAAATGTTTATAATAAGCGACTCAGTTTAGTCCCAAAAAAGATTCACTCTTGAAAAACAATTGCTACTTCCAAGTGAGCAAGCAATTGGGAAGTGAAGGCCTCTCCCGATGACTACAGCTCTATGATCTACTTGTCATATCCGTCCTGCTGTATGGCTCAACCGTTTCTAAGATGGCTCCGGGAGTACTCGAGATACCTTTTCTTCAACTGACCGACCTCTATGCATTGGAAATTATTATTTTTCTTATTAATGGTGATACTGAACCTATGAGACTGAGATATTTAGCTAAATTATGAAGTCCTTCTCATACGAAGTTCGTTTATAGCTTCGACAAAAGTAAGGTTACAATCGCTTTGATAGCAGATTTCTCTCTCAACCTATAAAATTCCTACTTTATAAATATCTAACGCTATCGTAAGTTAAGAAGGATATTTCGCATTACACTTATTGAGTCCACAGCACCGTTCAACTTCTTCATTCTTAGATTCCAGCAGCTATCTTTCGGCACAATTTTGCACTTTCAAACATACACGGACTTATAATAATGCAACAACTTGGCGCGATATGCTTTTGGAAGATTGAGTTCAAGCTTATCTTTCGATTTTGTTGGGTGCTGCTTCTAGTATTTTTCAATGTTTAACGGCGACTCTGAAGAGCTTCTGCTTAGGCGAAATAATGTTTTCTGTCAAGCTTTTTATAGCAGAAATACACATGGAGGGTAGTTGATTATTGCCGAGGGCGACACTACGTACTTTTTTTATATTAATTACCCCTTTAACCTCTTGTATGATAGGCCAGCACACTACCATTGTAGCATGATGGATCCCGTATAGCTTCACTTATTGTCATCGGAAATATAAAAATGATATATTTAATTAAAAACTTCGCTAGTTATACTTGTCTTCACTTTATTCGAACGGATGCATTGGAAAAAACTCATATGCTCCTCAAAGGTTGCTAGACTCTAATTTTCTCTATCTGGAGCAAGCCATAAATAATCAGTATTGAGTCCCTTTTTAAAGAACCTTTCATTCGAAGCCACGGTGGGTGACGAAAATCACGAAGGAGTTGGCTCTTCGGTATACACCTAAAGGTCACTTAATCACTAAAATTGCCAGATCATTTCAGTATTTTTGATGAAGAAAGGAACGCTAAAAACAATGGGCACAATCTTGCTGGTCTGCTAACACACATTGCTTTTCTTTGGTCTATGTACACAATAAGAAACCCATCCCATTAATTGTTAATTTGTTTCTTATCTGGTGTGATGGATACATGTTTCATCTACGTTGAAAAAATTCTTTGGGACTGTGGCTGGACCTTGGCAAGGTATGCGTTCCTCCAATATCATCCCGTGGATTTGAGCGCCGAATTTCTGGCGTGATTGAACCCTTGCAGTCACTTCTATTCGTTCTTTCACAACGGAACCTAGAAATAGCTGTTTCCATCCTACTATGACAGATAACTTCGATCTGCGCATAGCTGAAAAAGTAGATAGCCCATGGATGATAGTACAAGACTTCAAGTGCAAGTCTTCAAAAATCATGTCCAAATCGTATGAAACTCACAACTTTCTCCATTTGCAGTAAATGCCAAAGAATTAGAGCAACGAGCAAGGTTTGAAATTAAGTATTTATTAGAGAAACCCACTTTCCTTGAGAGTTTATGGAGGATTTACCCACTTTGGTTTTTATTTGGCATTATTTCATTTTATATATTGAAACATTTTTGTCGCACTGCGACCGCTCCGTATTCTATTGCCGTTTAGAAGAAACTGATCTCACATTAAGCAAGTTCAATGACGTTAATATCTTACCCCCTGCAGGTTAGGGACTTAGAATATTCCAGAGCTGGGCAAACCGAGTTCTTTAAACTGGGCTCTGAGTTCCTTGAACTAGGCTCTGATTCCCTCAAAACGCTACTCAACCCGATAAATCATGCAGGATGTGTGGTTGCGCTGCATCAATATCCACACTCATTCAGACCAAAAGATCTTAGCTGCAGAGTGTTTGGTTTCTGCTTCAAGCGATCCTTGTTTGCTCGTCTAGTAAACACAAGAAATCAGCACAAATTGGAAATCAGTTTTAAGTGAAAGAATTAGAATGAGAAATTGAAAATTACTTTTCGACCTAACTACTGGCTATGGCTGTGTGTGGTCACTTATTTTACCTAACCTGACCTCAAAACTTAAGCATTTCTGATAAAAATGAAAAATGAATGTGTTCAAAGATAAACTGCAATCAATTGCCCTCAAGACATATTATGTAAATGTAGGGAGTAAATATTTATTTCATTCGACATCAATTACTCATCCAACCAATAGCTCATTAGCTCATACGTTTCTCATTCTTCTTTTTTTCTTGTGCACTTTGCACTCTGTACACAATCCCTTTTCATTGTAGCAAAGTCATGTGTTTTAGTTGCTGTTGTTAGTATTGTTGGTGAGGTTATCTGCAGCGGCACACCTCAAAGCCAACACAATTCCCAGAATGTCAACAGACTAAGAAATTAACAGACATGATTTTTATTTTTTGTTGTTGCTGTTGTTTTTGTATCTTTGTTTCAGTTTGAACACGTGCATTTTCTTCAATTTCAACTTGCCACACCAAAGGCATGGATGAGTGAAACCCGAGAATAAACACACGTACAACAAGTAGAAGTTACTGAGATTATGTGAAGGGACTTAATAGTTGTTGATATATAAAAATATACACATAATATTCATATAAGGCAAAGTGCAAACATATACGCAAAACAGCGGACACATATACAACCGTTGGTCTGTTCAAGGGCGCCCTCAAGAGAGAGGCTTTTAGCCTTCTCTTTGCCTCCATCTTGAATTCAGTCACCATTTTCCTCCTAGTCTTAGTCTTCGTCTTCATTTTTTTTGTAATTTTTAGGGGAATATTAACGCCGTGATGTGGCGGTATTATTGCTGGCCTACCACACCGAAGGTCCAAGGTTAACGCCCTCGCGTAGGCAACGTCAAAAGTGGTTTGAAAAAGTTTTTTCAAAAGGGGTCGCCCCTCGGCAGTGGTTTGGCAAACTCTCCGAGTATATTTCTGTCATGGAAAGCTTCTCAGCAAAAACTCATCTGGAATCGGCAAAAAACTGTAGGTCCCGCCAATTTGTAGGAAAAATTGGAAGCAGCACACTACAAATTCTTTGAGAAGCTCGGCCTTAATCTCCTGGAATGTATATATCGCGGCAATTATTTATATATTATATTTTATTTATTAACGAATATGAGTCCACACGTTCTCTTTCTGGTAATAGCTTTAGGTCGTCTTACCTGTCTTATCTTCAATAGAAAGAGCCATCTAACGTGCAGGGCAGCAGGAGATTGATAGCGAGAGGTGTAACACATCGTACTGTTGATCAGTGTCTTCGAAGAAGTGTCAGTCCCCTCGAAAATGTAGCTTACCAGTTCTCTTAGCCTTTGTCGTAATCATAGTTTTCGCTTGAGTCTTTATCTCACTCTTCGTTTTCGTCTTCGCCTCAGTGTTCATCTTAGTCTAAATAGTCTTTTTCGCCTTCATCGCCGCCGTCGTTTGAATCTTCCTATTAGACTTCATTTAAGTTTTCGTCTTAGTCCTCGAACATAGTCTTTATTTTAGGTTCGTGTTTTAGCCTTGGTATCTGGGTCTACGGAACAACGAAGATTAACCGACGGTGGTGATAGTAGGTAGGAGCGGATAGCGAAAGTAAAAACCACACAGCAACAGCTGAGCTGTGGTGTTATTTGGCGGGTTGGGTACAACGAGCAAGCGACAATAATCGAGAAGCGCCGGGATTGTCACCTGCAGCATCGGTATTGGAACTACGAGCATACTTATAGCGTACCAGCAATATTTGGGTCTAACGAGATGACTACAGATTGAGGTAACACCTTCGGTGGGTGATCTCGTAGGGGTATTTCTCTAGGGACGGGGGGTTACTAGAATTTAAGTCACCTGTATGTATAGAAGGATATGCCACGCTTAGGTAACAAGCTCTAAATGACTGAATGTCGAAAGTCTCTTACATTATTACTATACTATTAGGGTAAGGTCCGGAATAGAGATCTTTGAATCCACTTCCCAGAACCTAGGATTTTAAGTGTTGACAACTCCATTATTCAGATCCTTGATAAAGAGTTATCACTCGATCTTACTCCGTTTTATCAGTAAATATTCAATTTGAACCCAGTTATACCCCTCCTTCCATCCCAAAATTCATTTAAACCCCACCTCTGCATGCCTCATATTTATTAATGAATGTAGGTGATAGTTGTTGTTGTGTCATTTTACAATTTTTTCACACCAAACATCAACCAGACATCAACGCGCAACAATCAGCCGTTGGCAAATGAAGACTAAAACCAGCAAACAAAGTGCGAAAGCGATGGAGACAAACAAGAAGCGCAACTAAATCGTATTGATTTAAAATGAGCCGAGCTGAGCCGAGTTAAGCTGCTGAGCATGTAAGGGCATGTTAATTACTTACTTGTAATCGTAATGGGAATAGGTTGCAGCCTTACAGGCGAAATCAAGACGAACTTAGTGAGCTACCCTTATGCACTTGTTGTTGCTCCTGTTGTTGTTGTTGCTGGTGCATAGCAGTGCTGCGCAGGATGAAAAGGATACGAACACGTGCATGCATACCAGAAATGTGTGGGAAACCTAAGCCGTACAAGTGTCTTCATCTTATGCTGAATCACGACTTTGTTGTAGGTTCAAAACAACAACAAACAAGTGCGCAGACATTGCCGCATTGTGAATGCGATGAGCCTAATGAAGCATGGAATTGCATCCTAAATAAATATAAATTTCTTTTGTGTGATTATCAACAGCAGCAACAGCAACAATGTGTTTCCAATGAAATTATGATAAAGGAATTTATGAAAGATTTTTGTCTTCCTTTCTGAATCAAGCATAGCCGCCTCCTCGTTTTTGTTAATTTATTTAGGTTTGTTTTGTTGTTGTGAGTTGCTGGAGCAATTATCTAAAGCAAAGTGACAAATTAGAAAATAGGAGCAGTTCGTCGGTTTTGGCTGGAAGTGTAGGATGTATTGGTGGTAAGGATGAAGGATCTTAGGTGTAAGATTCGGTTAACATTTTTAACTGATGGAAAGGCAAAATTTTTATTAGTCTAAATAGGTTTTCGTTTATAATCAACTTTTGTGTCGTAAGGATTTTTAGCATGTTTTTTACTCTATCGATGCAATTATATTTATCGCTTATTATCGATCTTCAATTCTATTTAAATGCACTTCGACAATAGTGTGCTCTGAATCTATTTGAAACAATTTTTTAGTTTATCAATTAATAATGTTAAAACGTTTTTTTTTTCAAATGAACTTATCGAAAATATTCGAATATATAATACTAACCCTCTCTTTTTCAAATCTTTTTTTTTCATTTCATCGACTTTGTCCGAACTTCAGGCTTTCTATTTGCTTCAACATGACACGTTATTGTCGCTTTCAAACTTTTTTCTCTGTCTTCATATAATTTGCATGAACTTTTTTTTGAATAGCGATTTTCATCGATTATTATTTAGATTACATATTTTTTAATTATAAACATTGTGTACCCGTTCATTGTCCGGTATTTTCTATCGATTGTATATTGATAATTGCTTATCGAATCTATTGTAATCGATTTGAAAAGATTTCTTGGTTTATTAGTTTTGCCGATTAATAATGTGATAGAATTTTTTTTAAATGAGCTTTTCGTAGTCTTTCAATTCCTTTTTAAAACCTTTTTTAGTTTATTTATGTGTTTACTATCGAAAATATTCTACAGTTTTGATATTATTATTACTGCTAATATTTTAACTTCGTCGACTTATCGCTGTTAAGAAATTTCAGCGCATCCTACTGGTTTTTAGATCTTGTTGTTGGTTTTTAGGATTATTTCCTATTTTCAATATTGGTTTTTATAGAACTTTTTTTTATTTTATATATTTGTATTCATGATTTTGTTAGTTAGTTTCTTGTTATCGATTTTTATTTGCTTCTTAAGATGTGTATCGATTAACCAGTAATTTCTTATTTTTAAAGTAAAAAATTTCATATTTTTACTATCGAATTACTATATTACTTATTTTAAGCAATTTTAATCGTTTTTTATTCAAAAGATAGAGTTAATCGATTATTACGCAAATTAAAAATGATTTGCCAACTTTTGTCGCTATAATCGATTTGAGGGTATTATTTTTAATTTTTGTTATTTGATAGCATTTTTATCGTTTTTCTGTATTTTTATCGAGTTTAATTGTGTTGTGTCATATTTTGGTTGGTATCGAAACGCCAGAGCTTTAATTGGTTTGAATGAACTCTTAGCGTTTTATCTATTCAAATGGATTTTGTATGTCTTGCAGAGTCTGCTGGTTTTGTAAGACCAAGAATTGCCTGCAATAATCGAATCGACTTGAAAATGTGTTCTTGTACTGTCACTCGCTTGTCTTCACTACTTCAGTCTTTAAAATGAGAATTACAAAAAAACTAATTATTACCGCTTCATTCCCTTAGAGTAGAAAAATAATTAAATCTTTTTATCCAACGCCGTTTTGTAGAAATCTTAAATGAATTCCTGTGGGTCATTAAAAATTCTTGCAATTAATGGAAGTGCAAAAAAATATTAGCAATCAGCTGATAAGCGCAGGCGCACACAAAGTCACCACTTAGGTGCATTTTTACCCTCTCTCTGAATGTTCTATAAGCGCCGCACCTGGGGGTATTTTCCAAAAATTCTAAATTAAATAAAATGGTAATATATGAAGCGGAAGCAGTTAATTCAATTTTAAAAACTGATAATACAAAAAAAGGAGAAATTTGTAAAAAAATTTTAAAACTTGGTTTTAAAAAATGGGTTTTAAAAATATATTTTTTCTGCTTTTTAACGTTTTTGAATTGTAAGTAGAGGACTGAACGTTATTTTAACCTGAAAATCTTGTTTGGTTTATTTTCTGAATATGTACATAAATAATGTTTTTGAAATATAAATTTTCTTGACCTTCTCACAAAATTTCAAAATTTTTTGACATATTCGAAATAAAAATCTATAGCAAAAGGGACTTCCAAGTTGAATTACAGTCTGGACTGCATTTTTGAATAAAAAATCGCTTAAGATCTATTATATATATTATAATTTCATGAATTATTTTTTATTTTACAAACTAGAAAAGTGTTATATAAATAAAAGTTCTACACTGAAGTATTGAAAGCGATTTTGAAAAGTATAATTTCTCGTTTTTTTCGAGGCTTAGCTAAAAAAAATCAAAAAGTGTTTTTACTTAAAACTTATATTTTTTATAGGTTTTGGGATGTTTAATTTTAATATGTTAAAAAAAATATCAACTCATTCAAAATATTTCACAAAAAACACAAACAAAGTGAATACCATTGGTCTTAGATACAATGGAGCTAAGAGCTGAAATGGCTATAAACAATTAGCTGAACAGAAACTACTCAACGTACCACTCTGAAAGAATAGAACTAGGAGTTTAAATGACATCAAAACCAGCATATTGTTAGCTTAATGGTTAGCAATGCGTGCCAAAATTTCTCTGATGAAGAAGCTTAGCAGCTTCCGAAATGGATCTATAAGAAAAGCTATGGCGGTTGTCTCTAAATATTTTTCCTACTCTATTCAACTAAAAAAAAAAATAAAAAAAGGAAAAACTTTTAATAATTAATAAAAATGATTTTTAAAAAAATAAAAGCAATACTAATTTTCATAAAAATTCAAAAGTGTAAAATTTTTATTCTTAGCATTGAGCTCATTTCATAAATACTTGATAATGCTTTAAAATATCTCTAAATTTTCGTATTTTTTCTTACATCAGAAGTTTGAGAAATTATTACTTGCGATTTATTTTGCATCCAGCTTATAAAAAAAATTGTTTCAGGCCAATCTAAATTTTAGTTGTAAATATGATATGGAACGATTCATACAGATTTCAACCGTTTTTTTCAATTTTCAATTTAGGTGTTTTTGAAAATAAAACAGGTTTGGATTTTTGAAATTTCGTAAATTTTTGTGACTTTCGGGCAAAATTTCAATTCTAAAAATATCTGGACTAAATTTTCAATAAAAAAAGTCGCTAAAAACCGATTAATCATATATCTTCAAAAACGTTTTTCATAATCAGTTTTTATTTTTGTTAGAAATATTTGAAATAGGTTAAAATAAATTTTTAACCAGAACTTTAAATTTGATTAGGAGTTAGTAATCAGTTAATAGGACGGCTTTTTTAATGGGAAATTATTATTTTAATTGTTTCTCAAGAAAAAGCAATTATTTATTGATTACGATTAGAAAAAATCAAAAATTACCAAAAAATCCAAAATAATCAAAGATTATTTCCGATTTTTTAATATTTAATTTTTTTTATTTTTTTTTAAATATTTTTTAGTATAGTTGATGTGAATATTTATGCGCTTCTACAACAATACTGAAAAAAATCAAAAAAGAATCAGAAGTAATCCAAACAACGTTTTTTGATTATTTTTGATTATTTTTAATAATCGTGAAAAACCCATGATTTTTTTTGCTTATTTTTTCAATTAATTGGAAAATAATCATTATAAGTTTTAAGTAATTGGTAATCAATCATTAAATGGATTCTCAAGAAAATAATTAATCAAACCGATAATCATTAGATTATTTAACAGAAAAGTTTTTAACAAACGTTTGGTTGTCTTTTTACATTAAACAATTTTTCAAAATAGTATAAGTTGTTTATTTCAAAACCGTTTTTAATACTAAGTTCTGAAGTTCTCATGAACTCTGCAGTTTCTTTGAGAAATATTTAAATCTGCGTAGACAAAATTTAAAATATGTGTATATTTTGGATTTAAAAATATCCCAAATCTTTGTAAGTTCGGCGGAAAGTTAAAGATTTTTTAAATTCGAAAAGAGCTCTTTAAAAATTTTTGGGTTTCTTTTTAAAATTAAAATATAAAGGTAGTAAAATCGCTAAAAAAAAAAATGCAATACAAAATTTTTCAAATTTCTTAAAAGTTGACCCATAGTGCGCTGCAGATAAAAAATCATCAGCTTAGACTTGCAATCAACGACAATAAATAGCAACAACAAAAAACAGAGAACATAACAAACAATTTATTGTGATTTCCACAGGGACCACGTCCGACGTATCTACTTAATGACTTCAACTTGCTTGCCTCATTTGAGCTCTAAACTTATCTTGCAATCGACAAGCGTTTTTTTGCTCTATCTTCCCGATTGATTGTCAAACAAGTTTTTATAATTTATCATTGTTGACGATAGGATATGTGTTGAATCCTTGCACGTATTGCCTGTTATGTGCGATGCACGCGCATGGTGGTCCTTTTTTGAAATGTGCATTAGACAGTCTCGAATTTTTTTTTATTTTCTTCCGAAAAGGCTCTACATTTTTGAAACAAGTTTTTAACAAAATAAAAACAGTAGGCTTATGTTCGATAATTCTCCTAAAAGGCATTATACTTAAAAGGCAGAAAATCCAAACATGCGTTTCGGAAGCAAGTGCTAAAATCTGTATGCATGTTTGGAAGTAATATTCTTAAAAAGGTCTAATATACAAACCAGTATACAAATATGTACTTATATCTACATATTGATAATGTACAGCAAGCATTTTTCTGTTGTTCTATTTGTCTGCACAATTATTACCACAGCACTTAAAAAATATTTCCACGCTCTGCCTGCTCGTCTTCTTATCTGCCGAGGCGATAAGGCACGCTTTAGTGGAATGGTTTATCACTTAATATTTTACATATGTGGCAAATGTGGCAGCTTCATGTTACATGTAAATATGACAGATTATAATAAATGTGTATGTATTAATACTTCAGATCGTATATTGATTGTGTGGAACATCGATAGTGAAAAATTAAATATAATCACGATCCGTAAGAGTATTAGTGTGTGAAATACCTAGAAAATGTGTTAAGGGAATTTTTAAATAGAAAACAACAAAGAGTTTTAGCATGAAAAAGAACGCTGAGTTTAACAAAATTTACTTATATGTAGACGAAACTATTTACCAAATATCAGACTCGGCTGGATTCTTTTATATCGAAAATAATTAAATTTTTTCCAAAAGAGTAAGCAACATATTTTTTTAAAGAAAAATAGTTTGAGTTTTTTTAATTGCACTTCAAAATGTAAGTAAAATATTAGTAAGAGCTTTCACAGCTTTCGTGTCTACAAGCTTTTTACATCGCCACCCGTCTTTGACAGTTGAGGAAAGTGCTTGGTGAAAGACGGCTGAAATCGCCTAAGGAGTTGAAGACCCATAATGAAAAAGTCTTTTTATAAATATAGCTTAGGATTCAAGCAAAACAATTATAGGATTCGAAGTTTGGCTATAACAGAATCTTATATACTTAGATGTAAGCTTTAGCAATGAAATTTTTCCTTGATATTAGCCATTCCTATAAAAAATTTGCTCGTCGCTACAAAACTCTTTGATATCTACTTTGAATAAGCTCACCTGTTTCACAACCTTATTAGAACGAAAACATACACTGAAGATGGCGGATCGCCGAAACCGGCTTGTAACAAAACAAAAATATATATCTTATTACTATAGCTTTATAAAGAATGTGTTCGTGGAAGTTTAATGGCTTCAACCAACATGGGCGGTACCATGCCCACTTAGAATTTATTTTAACATGCCTTAATTTGCTTTACCTATGTTATTCTTTTTACAAAATTTCAAGTGAGCTATTCTTTTTGTTGCAGAGATATCATTTTTTCATAATTTACTAGGCCACTACTATCAAAGTATGAGTGGTTCTCAGCTCGTTTTAATAATGTTAAACGTGAACGACAACTGAGCGAGCACCTTGTTTTAAAATTTTTCTCGTCCCAGAATTCGGTTCAAGAACGCCATCTCTCAGAATGACTTTCAAAACTTCCCCATATTTACAAAAATTCAAAATATTTTCAGGAGATCGGTCGTTTTTGATTCAAATATTGAAATATATTCCGGCGCAGGGCCTTTTCAAACATAATTCTGAAAAACTTTGTTTTTGAAACAAAAAATCTTAGATATGTAGTGTATACGAGGTGTGTTCAAAAAGTATCGCGAATTTTGTGTTTTTTCAAAAATTATTTATTTATTCATGAATATCTATTTTGTCCCCTTCAAAGTAATCCCCATGAGATATTATACACTTGTGCCAACGGTTTTTCCAATCTTCGAAGCACTTCAAAAAATCATTTTTTTGTATCTTGTTCAGCTCCTCCTTTGATGCCGTGTTTATCCCGTCAAGAGAAGCGTAACGTCGTCCTTTCATGGGCCTCTTCAGTTTAGGGAACAAGAAAAAGTCACAGGGCGCCAGATCTGGGGAATACGGTGGCTGCGGCATCAATAGTGTGTTGTTTTTGGCCAAAAAGTCGCGCACAAGCAACGATGCGTGAGCAGGGGCGTTATCGTGGTGCAAAAGCCAAAATATTGTGGTTGCTATTGTAGCAGTATTTCTCCCTGCTGCTCATGGAAATAGAAGTTACAGACCGAACAGGGTTATGTTGAGATGACAGTCCTTTGTCAGAATGAATTCCGAACGCTCCAACACGACTGCTCCGGTAGCAATTTCATTTACCACCAAAGCAGAGTCGATGTGGATTTTAGTCGCCTCTTACGACAAGTATACCTACGGCGGGCATATTCCACCCTCCAAAATTTGCTGTTGTTGTATTAACTATATTTTGCCGCAATTGGCACGTTTCTTGCCTAGTGTTGCCATCAATCCATTTTAACGAAAGTCCTAGCAAACTATCAGTTTCATCAGCATGTTAGATCAAAGCCAAATTGGGGTAAGAAGAATTTGGTACTTTGAGGAGTTATCATATACAAAAACAGGTGGAAGGACGAAGGGAGTGGCTCAATCAATTTCTTTTTTCCTTCTGAACACTTTGATATACCCAAGCCTATATCTATCTCGATTCGTGTATGCCGTTACGACCTACCGCTAGATGACTAGACCTAAGATACTTTTTGAGCTATGCTCAGCTGAGTATAAAAAATCGTGAATATGTTTGGCAAAAAATTATCTCTGCCCTTTTACAGTGAATGTATAATGATTTCTATGTTGCAGCATGGTTATACTTCATTTATTTTCACTGAAGTATGAAACTTGATTTCAGAACCAACCTTCAATTATCAAAAATGGTAAAAGCTTTTGTGTGACATTCTTCACCCAAAAAAGTGACCAACATCAACACTTTTAGCTTGTGGCAAGTGTCCTAGCAGAGTACTGCCCACCGCCGCTGCCACATACTTGTAATGAAAGTAATTAGCTTGTGCAACGCACTCATTTAACCATGATAAATATGACTGGTTTGCAAGACGCAGCATCAACGGTGGAGCCGCAAGCGTAAAATCAGCTGAGTTGGTTGTGTGAGATGCAGCTGAAACACAAAAGGAACAGAACGCAGCAACAAGTGCTTGGGTGAAATTGGGCACATCAACGCTGTAATAGGCATATGCGTACGGAGGGCGTGGCATGGCAGAGCATGGCTAATTTTATTGTGACTTATAACTACCAAAAATTGCAGTGGAACCCAATCATGGCAGGCTCGTTTTTGGACAACAAAGTTGTCGCTCATAAATTAAACACCAAGTTATTTGAATTCTCGCGCCGCTGTTAGTGGCCCAAATACTGTTGGCTCACAACACTTTGCCCACTTTCTTCTCTGTATGTACTTAAGTAACGATTCTTTATTTCTTTTTTTGTGTTGCACCTTGTCAGTGGTGCTGGAAAGTTTGCAGCTGCCATCGCTTGAATGATCATCAACAACAAAATGCAGCAAATGAGGGCAGTCAGCAGATTAATGGTGAAAGAGCCACCTAAATGCGGTAGCTGCTACCAAAAAGATGCTGAGAATTTTAAAGTCAAGTTTGTAGGTATGTTTGTATGAAAATTTGCACGATTCCAATTTTTGCCAAATTACATTTTAACTGGAAGCTACTTAAGTTGCTGCAACGCCACTCAAACGTCGACACTGATTTGCTTACCAACTGAACAAGTTACTACCGCAATGTTTGCTGCATCTTCGCTATACAAAGAACTTTGCGGCTACTGTTGTGCAGTTGTACTGTGGGCGCATTGCGATTAGGTTTGAAGAAAAAAAATTATTTCGAATATCAGCTAAACTGCTTTAATGTTTTGTCAAGTGGTAGAGTATGTGGGTATTCTTGTAGACCAGATCAGTGCCTGAAAATTAAATCGAAAGTTCCAATATCAAGCCAAAAGTTTCTACAGGAATAGTGATGGGGACCTGGTACTCTTCGCTCAGAGGCATTTAAGTAGAGAGATGATGAAACTGATGACTCAAGACCTGGCAACCACAAATAAGTGCCAGAACTAAACTATGATGAGGAGAGAATGATAATATGCACCCTGCGGGTTAGGAAACTTAGAATATACCCGCGCTAAGTATGTCTGGTACCGGAATCAACGACATTTTTTTCAAGGCAGTTGGTTTAGTATCCCAAATTGGTATTTAGTGCCCTCACGTAGTATTCATGAATACAGCGAAGACTAAGAAATTTTCCATGGCACTACAGCAACAATAACGTGCAGCGTCCTAACAGTAGCGCCGTAAGTTCTATGGTAAGGTATATGGTACAACCCGACAGAGTCCAAAAATATTTGGAACTCCCATCACAGAACTGCCTCCAACAAAGGCCTTCCAAAGGAGCATAGCACATTATACTTTAAGTGCTTCAGAGCCTCTCTGCTAGCTATGTCTTTGTAGCTTCTTCAGTAGTCACTATGCGCAACACCCAATGCTAAGGCCATGCCTGCTTCAGCTCTGGCTATCTTCTCGATTTTTTCTGCACCTGGAACTGAGATTATAATTAGTTTGAGATGAATGCAAATCTAAGTTGACTGGATAAAGTAAAATCTTTTAGAAGACCACGGCCTATAAGTCTCTCAGCGTGCTTGTCTTGACGTATGGGTTGGAATCATGTAGGGTGTCAAAAGAAGTGTTCTCCGATCTTTCGTATATGTGATAAAAGTTCTCAGGGCGAGATATACTACATCACAGCAAATTAAAGCGCAAGGCATTGGTTGGATAAGTCATGTTATGTGAATGGATAAAGCTGCTTCTACCCAGAAGGTATTTTCATGGACAGCCGAATTTAGCAACATAGTAAGTTGAGACTCTTACTGAATTGGAAAAATTAGGTAGAAAATATTCCTTGGAAAGTCATTTCGATTGTCTTTATTTTGGGAATTGTTTTGTTTACCTAACCCCATCAACCTAGTGTGTTCTTTTTAAGGGAAACCTCTCAGAGAGTTTTCTATTTTTTGTGCCACAAGCAGCTTCGCAAAGCGAACTCCTAGTAGTATGGGCGTGGGCCTTAGCAACTGAGCTCAGCTAAGGAGTCCTTTAGCCTGATTAAAGGATTTACTGTCCTTGCCATATTTGACGTATATATTTTTTCTGAACCACTAGGTCTGACTATGTACAAGGCCACGCTCGGAATAGCTAGGAAATGCTTCCCACAACCCCTTGAATTCGTATCTACAGATATTTGAGACCCTCAATAAGGATATCTCGCTCTCATTTTTTATTTTCTTGTCTACTTAGTCATAGCTACCACGCTGGAACCTATCCAGCCTTGACTTTTAACATTTTCAGCAAGCTTAATTCCATTCTTCTGTCCATTTTCTGCTGCCCTTAAGGGGTTTTCCCTACACTCGTCTAGAGAGCCATAATATACACCATTCACTCAAGAGCGGGATTGGTATTCTTCGAGGTACCGGTATTAACAGCATAAAAATTATGATAAATGCAGAAGTACGGGTTCCCCCACTCCAGGGGAAAAGGCTTTAAAGAGGTTTAAAGCAGTATCATCGAAACAGCTTTGTCGTAAATTCACCATAGCTTCAGTTTTAGTATACACAAGTCCCGCTCACTCATAACTCGTGTTACCTGCTTTAAACGAGTCTGTTCCTAGAATTTGCCCTTGTGAAGGACAGAAGATTTTTCTCCTCAGAAACATACAAATGCTTAATTTGTTTTTTTTTTTTTTGTTTTTTTTTTTTTTTTTTTAATTTTTAATCTCCCTGCCGCAAGCTCCTTAAAGCTTCCAGCAAATGTCAACATTTTTTCTCGCCAAAAAAAAAAAACAACTTTCTGACCCACTGTCCACTGTTCAGGGTCGCTTTTGCGGCTTGTTGCATGTAATTTTCCACGGCGAGCTCAATTGTTGTGTTCGCTGCCGAGCACTTACCGCTGCCAATGTAGTAAGTAGTTGTTGTTATGCACAAATCTCTTTAGCTGCCGAGAAAGGTAATTTGGCGCATTTGCACGGTAGCAAATGTTGTTGAAACATTCAGCATTCGCTAGCCGATTGTTGCTCTTCTTCAATGCGCTTCTGACATGCAGTTAATCATTGCTGCAAGTGGCACATAGAATTTAACACACAACCAACAACAATAAACTTTAGTTAAATTAAACAACAACACTAACAAAATAAATAATATAAAACTGTTAATAAATGGTGTTGCACATGTGCACCCTTCGTGCCACATACGTGTGGCAATGTGGCACCTCAGCGCACAAAAAAGATTCGCCTGCTGGCATGCGGCGTTTTCATTTAATTTTCAGCTGCTTTAGCTTGGCAGTTAGTAATTTCGCATCGAACAATTTGAGTATGGCATGGGAGTGGGGCAAATTTTGGTGCTGGGCAGCAGAGGTGCGGGTTGTGCGGGTATGTTGGTAAGTTAAATTTGAGGCGTTGTCAGCGTCGCGGCAACAGTTGAAGTACTTAAGTATAATTATGGCCACGACCTCTTTTGGTAAAAAATCTTTTTTTCTTCTTTCTTGGAGCTCGCAGTGCAGGCATGGTTTCTGCAAGTGGTTTAAGCTTTAGTTTCGGGTTACTTTTGATGGCTTTTGATTTTGGGCAAAGTTTATTGCTCCTTCGTTCTCGGATTGTTTGCTATTATTTACTCGATTTTCATTTGAAGGAGTGATTTACACATTTATTGCAGTCAAGCTCAACAAGCAGCGCATTGTGGCTCTCAGCACTTCCATACACACACATTTCCACATTTTAAATACTTCTTCGAAGATCACACGTGTTATGCGCCTTACCAAGCAAACAAAGACTCCAATCTCTTATACACAATCAAAATCAGCAGCTATGGGACAAAAGTCTCTTTTCACAGAACTTTTTCTGGTTATGGTATCACCATGACGGATGAGAAGTCAATAAACTTATATCTTCTTATATCTCTATACCAAATTAGGGGTTTCCAAACAGACTTGCTTTTTACGACCCTTATATTAAGCCCCTTTTTGGTTTGTCTGCTTATTTCCTTACGAAATTTTGGAATCTCACAAGGTATTTTGGGTAACTTTCCGTTGAGAGCGAACATAGTCCAGAACTTCGTGGCAATGCAATGCAAGAGGAAAATATCCGCTAGCTGGCGCAGGGTTCCATATACGAGGTGTGTTCAAAAAGTATCGCGAATTTTGAATTTTCGCTGGTTGCGTATATTCGAATTTCGAATTTTTTGTGGCGTTATGTTGGTACTCATGTCTCTCACTTATGCCGACAAGCTCGGCCATTTTGAATGTTCAGTTAATTGTTGACAGCTGCTTTGCTTGCACGTGTTTTGGATCGTCTTCGATTTTTACCTATTTTTTTACCAAAATTGCTCAATTGTGACCAAAAACAGCATCGCATGAACATTGCTAATGAGATGTTAAACTCTGTCCGCGAAAACCAAAATTTGCTCCAGAGGGTCATAACTGGTGACGAATCGTGGGTTTATGGTTATGACGTGGAAACCAAAGCTCAATCATCTCAATGGAAGCTGCCGCACGAACCAAGACCGAAAAAAACGCGCCAAGTTCGGTCGAATGTGAAAGTTTTGCTGACAGTTTTCTTCGATTGCAGGGGCGTGGTGCATCATAAGTTCTTGCCACAGGGAAGAACCGTCAATAAGGAATATTACCTGCAAGTTATGCGCAATTTGCGCGAAGCAATCCGCCAGAAACGCCCGGATTTGTGGAAGAACAAAAATTGGCTTTTGCACCACGATAACGCCCCTGCTCACGCATGGTTGCTTTTGCGCGACTTTTTGGCCAAAAACAACACACCAATGATGCCGCAGCCACCGTATTCCCCAGATCTGGCCCCCTGTGACTTTTTCTTGTTCCCTAAACTGAAGAGGCCCATGAAAGGACGACGTTACGCTTCTCTTGACGAGATAAAGACGGCATCGAAGGAGGAGCTGAACATGATACAAAAAAATGATTTTTTGAAGTGCTTCGAAGATTGGAAAAACCGTTGGCACAAGTGTATAATATCTCATGGGGATTACTTTATTCATGAATAAATAAATAATTTTTGAAAAAACACAAAATTCGCGATACTTTTTGAACACACCTCGTATATGGAAAATTCATTGAAAACTTTAATTCTTTTTTTAAGTAATTTCCTGGTAAGCTAGGGCTTTGAAACTTAGTTAATATGTAGATTAACAATTAGAGACTATGCAATACGCCATACGCGAAATTCCGGTAGATGGTGGACTGATCGGGATAATTTAAAATTCTTGAGAACAGCCGGGCATCTTGTAATCGATTTTTGGGTAACTGCCCGTAGATATAGTGACTTGAAACTTAAACGCTAGCTCAGAACTCCTTGGCAATATAATAGTTGTTAACAAAAATACATGTAGGTAGCGCATGGGTCGAGCTATTTAGAAAATTCGTTTGAAATTAATAATCCCGCGATCGGGAAGGTGACGTAGAGATTTTAAACTTCACTCTCCTAAATTTTGATATTAAATACGGCCGAAGGTGAATGTGAGTGACTGACTTATATAATCAGCATGGTAGCGTCATATTTAGGAATTGTTTTGGGATTATATTAGGACTTTTTCGGCACCGTTTTGGAATTGTTCTATTTTCGAATGCTTTTCGTAACTTTTTGGGGGCTTTTTCCAAATCATTTCGGTACTGTTTTCAGAGATTTGTGTGTTTGTTTCGGAACTATTTTTTTCTCATTATTTCGGGACTTTTTGGGGTCATTTAGGTATTGTTTTCGGGATATTTTTGGGGTAATTTCCGCACATTTTGGGGACATTTCGAGATTATTTCGGGACTTTTTAGGGTCATTTAGGTATTGTTTTCGGGATATTTTTGGGGTAATTTCCGCACATTTTGGGGACATTTCGAGATTATTTCGGGACTTTCGGGTCATTGACGAATAAATTTTTTGTAGGCTTGGCTTGTATCAAGGAAGGTACACTTATCCTTGTCTCTTTTATCCTTAGTTTTGTTGTTTGTTGTTGCTGTTAGAGCTCTTTTCCCAGCTTAGCCGTCACTTCAACTCATGTATGTTAACAATGCAGGGTTATAGCTTAGTAAAGTTATCGTTGACCTTTGCTCTCTTTTCTTCTAGCTAATCTCTTCATCCTCCTTTTGTCATTCAACAGATCAATTTTATTCCATTTAACATCTGCTATCTCTTTTCAACGTCTTCTATTTTATATATCCTGTCTCCTCACTTCTTTCTCCTATTCTTCCTTCTTGAAAAATCACTTATCTTATATCGCCTTACTTAAAATCTTTTATAAATTCCACCTAAGGTCACGTATCTACTCAATATTATATATTTACTCTCTCTCATCTCTACTCTATCTTGTTTTCTACAAACAATCTCTATGTGGTTTTTGTTGTTTGTAACGAAAAAAAAACACTCCGCGAAGGTTTTGGGGAGTTTTGTCGAAAAACACAGTCCTTACATTCCGGTACTTCCCTGCGGTACTGCCCGACTGTCGTGGTAGTGATTTGGTATGTCTAGTTCAACCTTCTAGGTCATGTCATCCCTTCTTCCGTAAGGAAGGAGAAGATATGTAATGAGAGATGAGGGGCATCATATCCGTAGAACGAGTTGCACGTCACCTTTGTACATATTAGTAGCCTCTTACTACCAGTATGCCTACATCGGGCATATTGTAAACCCCGAACCAGCAGGGTGTTCAATCTGTATATCCAAGTTGACCGGGGATCTTTAGACGCATTTGTCTCTAGGTAGGCATTCCTAAAGGTCGTCTGTCGACTTCAGACATGAAAATGAAAGATCCAGCAGGCTTAAACAAGTAATTCCGCAGGGTGGTGACCTTATCCCACCAATGTTTAATTTCCACACTTCTAACTGCCGTAACCACCTGCAGGAGTTTTCATTAACTCCTACGCAAACGACTGCACGATAATAACAACAGACCAAGGCCATTCGTTTGATGCGCTATACTCCAAAATCAACCAATATCTCACGGTATTCTCCGGTTTTTTTCAGCTCGTGAAAGTTGACATGTCAGCGACGAAATTCTCAGCCACCCACCCTGTTCACATTATGATCCTTGCAGCTGAGCTGAATATGATATTAAACAAATATCTCGAAGGCACCGTCAAGCTACCGTCTCTCAACCACGCTTAAATCTTGGGTGTGACGTTTGCTTGCAGCTGAGTAATTGCTAAGAGTGCTCAAAGGAAAAGAGGATCCTTATAGTTTAATCATTGTCAACATGCCACGCATCTCCTTCCGAAAGAATGTACCAACACAGACAAACAAGAAACTTAAGACAATAAAATTTGAACCTTAATTTACAAATGCTTTTTTAAATTCCCAATTAATCTTAGGGCTCCGCCAGCTACTCTTCTTCCCTCCAAACTCAGGCTTTGTTTGTTGCACGTGCACTTGCATGGAAGAAGAATTCTTGGAAGGTCAATTGGTGGCATTGCAACCACAACCAAGAACAACAAACCACATCAACAACAATCTAAGGAATTTCTTAAATCAAAGCACGAACGCAGAGAGTTAAGAATAAATTCATCTCACTGGCCTGTTGTGTGTGCTGTTTTGTTGTTGTTTTTGGTGGTATGCCACAATCGCTGCACAAAATATGCCCAACGCGTAACGCAGTGACATAAAGCTGAAACCGTCTCGTCGTAGCGTTGCATTGCGTTGGCGTTATTGCCGCTACTGTTGTTGTTGTTGCCGTCTATGGCATGCCAGATCGCCTGCATATGGAGATTAAGTTCTTACTCATTTGCTTCTGAATATTTACGATATTTTATGCGGTGTTATGCTGGTAGAGCCCCCTTGACAAACAACCAACCCACAGAATATTCACGGAACTTGAGACTGGCAGTCAATCCCTCCTGTATGTATGTATGTATGTTTGTATGTTGCTTCGCTTAATTATTCCAATTTAAATGCAAACACTTGTTGATTTGTTGTATTCCTCGCCAGCCGTCGTATGGCCTGTTTATTCTTTTCTTATTATCAAACAAATGAGGCATTCATAACAAAGTGCGGTACTGCGCATGTGTGGCGCATACGAAGTGCATATTCATGTGATCGTCTTTGATTTTTCCCTTGTTAAATATTTATGTGCGTGTGTTTTCAATCAAGTTCATTGCTTGCATTCCAAGAATTGTGATTGGGTTTTTATTAAAACATATTTTGTATTCATCGGACGAGTCGTTGAACTTATTTACATTTTGAAATGCATTTTTGTGGTATGTAGTGGAAGTTGGTGTTGCGGAGGAGAGTAGCTGGAGAAGGTTTAAGAGTAATTGTATGGGTATCCTTTTCTTAGCATTATTTTTGTTGTGATTAGGTATGCAGGTATGTGGTGTGAATATTAATATCTTTAACGAGCTTTTGAGTGTTGGGATTTCTGTGAAAGGATTAACTGCTTCCATAGAGTATACTAGGTATTTTCGTTATACAAAGACAAAAACAACAATAAGAGCTTGTACAACTTATGCTATTCACAGCTCTAAAATACAGAAAATTTCTTATAGAAGCATGTGAAAGTCTCATTCGGGAAACGAGTAGCTCATCGATCTTCTTGCTTCCAATAAGTGTATTCTCAACTGAGGAAGAAGGAGCAAGATGTGCTTGGTACAAAGAAGTCCCTTAAATTTGTTGTTGTGCTAGCAGTACTTCGGTTTACCTAATCGACAAGTCCATACAAGTTGTGATCTATCTTTTTAAACGGTAGTAATAATAAACTGGTAGTTTCAATCGGGTTGAACCAAGTCGAAGCAAATTCACTTACAACGAGTATTTATGTAGTGGGGGGCCAGGCATGAATTTGCTATGTGGGGTATAGTCTAATGATTTAACCTATTGCAGTATACAGACAGAAGTTGGGCAAAAGTGATTCGCGTGGCCTCCGTGAGTGTTGTGGAAAGTGAAAGTCCTTTGCCGGATATCAAATCGGTATTCCCTTGCGGGTACTGCCCGACTGTCGTGATGTGCCCTAGAAGGTTACCCTGGTCATACCAAATCGGTACCACGACAGTCGGGCAGTAAGAAGATGGGTAATGAGAGGTTACAGGCATCATATCCGTAGATCAACTACCGAGTTGCATGTCATTACCTTTGTACATATGTATTAGTCGCCGGAATGCCTATTTCGGGCATATTCTAAGCCCCTAACACGCAGGGGTTACATCAATATATCAAGTACTGCCTGTTGAGCATTTTATCAGCTCGTATATAAATAAAATAATAATCCGCAGATGCTGTCCTTGTCATTGCGGGGCTATACCACTATACCATTCTCGCATAGGAAAGAAAAAGTATTGAAGAAATCCGCTGCGGATTACGCGGAGACGTCGCTAGCGCGAAGGTGGGCCTGGGAAATAATTCCAAAAGTGGAGCCAAAGAGAGATCGACTTCTACCTGACCCAATTATTAACCGGATAGGTTACTCTCCGAATACCTTCACAGAGTGGGCAAGTTTCAAAATCCCGAACTGCCTCTGCTCTTACCTGAAGTAATGCTAAACGCGGTCCTAGGTATAGAAGTTGGGGGACCTACATGTTGTTAGCCGACTCCGAATTTTACTGAGGAGCTTTTTCACGCCAGAAATAAAATACACACAAAAAATTGCCGACCACTGAAGAGGACTGTTTCCTGTTACGGTACTTGAACATGGAACCTCGGTGTGGTAAGCCAGCACAATAACACCACACCACAGAAGCCGCATTATGTTCCTATATTTTGAGCATTTTCTACTCATTGTGTACTCGTACAAGGTGGCGCAAAAGTAAGCTTCCGATGTTCAGCATATCGGTTGTGGCACGTGCAGTGTGTGCTGTTGCACCGTCTTGTTGGAACCACATGTTTTCCAATCCCAATTTATCAAGTTGCGGCAAAAAGAACTCGTTGATCATTGCTCTGTAGCGCTCACCATTCACAGTAACCGTTTGGCCCTGACCGATTATTGGTCAAATAAATAGTCAGCAATATTCCGCGTTCTGGAGCAGTATAGCGTAACATTGTTTATTAACGTGTATTTCGCATGTGTTTACTACACAAATGTCAAAACAGAACTGACTTTAGGGGCCAATCGCAAAATTTATAGCATTTTCTGATAGGAGGATTACTTTTGCGCCACCTTGTAGATGGCGTTCAGCGTCAAGAGAACACATCTTTCTGTTGTTGCTCTTGTTGTAACCGCAAACGTTTGGTAGAATGTTACCGATATGGGCAGTCGTAGTACAGAATGAGGCTATTACGGTCCGATACTATCACCTTCTGCTATTAGTCCGAATGTTCCGGAAGGATCTTGCGATTGGTTTTACGTAGCGCATGTGCTGGGTTCAAGACTCACTCGGACTTATTATCAAGAAAAAGCTTAAGCAAGTTCGCCTTTTGGCAGTATTCGGTCGTGAAGTGGAGATTCATAAACTATGGTAGGCAAAAAATAGAATGCACAAAGAACTACAATTTAGGGAAAGAAATCGTCCTAAACCTCGCCTGAGTTAAAATCGAAACTATATTAATATAATAGTCGATTCTCGCCTTGGTGCGTGACAAAGATATTAGCAACGGGAAAATTCCTGTGTTCCATATTTTAATCTAGATTTCCATCAATATATCGCTAAAACAACCATCCAATTTCATGCATTAGTTATTTAGTGGTGAGATTACAAACATGCAGACAATTTTGTTAGTCAAGAAAAAAATGTTGATCGAGAATAAATAAAACATTTAAAGAGGATTTGGCTGCACGTTGGTTTAAATTTCATATTTTATTATTTGCCTTATCAGCTACTTGAGACAGCATCATCTGAAATTAAATTTAAAGGCTTGAACCTATGTGTGGCCCAACATAAAACATCGCTTATCACCAGGCAATTGTTTAAAGTATTTAAGAGTCACGCCACTCAAATAGGAAACCATAAATAATACCAATTATTTATTGCCAGCAACATGAACTGTGTACGACTTAGGCAACCGATTTTTTTTATTCTATTAAAATGTTGACCCTTTAAACACTTTAAATTATTTCAAACCTTATCGCGTTTTGAGACTTAAATTTCGTAAAAAAGGCCTCACATAAAAATGCCTATACGGTGAAGGCAATCAAAAAAAAATTATGAAAATTCTATTAACACAAAAATAATAATAATCTTTTGCAGTCATAAAATTCGACACCCAACTTATACAAATGCAATAAGAAGGATATAAGTAGAAGTACTTTTCATAAAAACCAAGAAAATATAATATCATAAAAATATTTACAGTCATAAAACGGCAGGGCTCCAATTACCACTTAAAAGCCGGTTTTGTAATTTAAATAAAATTGTAAATGAAATCAAAAACCACAAAAAACGCCAATGCCAAACAATAAAAGAGAAAAAAGCACTTGTACTAGCTGGTGAAATCAAAATTAACGACAATTTATGTAAGAAACCTAAAGAAAATAAGAAAAAATTGTTTTAAAAGGAAGAAACAAGCCAAGTGAAATGCGCTGGGAACCTGGAACGTTGGCATATAACCAACGACAACCGCAAAAAACATGTCAGAGCACAAACGGTCAAATGCGACGATGCAACACCCAACACCGACACAGCAAAGAGCGTTCCTGCATTGCGCATGCGCAGCGACAAACGCCTCTGCATGCAAACTCCGAGTTGGCTATAACAGCGTGTGACTCAATTGGCATGAGAAAAGTACAAAAAAACAACGACAAAAAACGTGACTTCTGCACAAAATTCGTAAATGTCAAAGTAAAGTTCCACCATTCTTCTTTTCAACTAAAATGACAGTAGGAGATATTCGCGCGAAAGATTACATTAAATGAAAGCAAAAACAAAACTCAGATTAACACGACGCCAATGAGCAGGAAAGTAGCTAGCAAGAACGTGCAATTTTTTTAATGCGTGTTTTATTGCTTCTGTGTCACCGACACCTAGTTGACTACATACGTATATATCTATGTATGTATATTACTGATATATTGTCGCCTGTGCATTTACTCACACATATGGGTCACTCTGTGTCAAATCGGCTTAACGGTGCACTACACATCTCTTTAAGGTTTCTTGGGGGAGTGTAATTTGAACTTGCACGGTTGATATGACCCGTTGAACCTTATAAATTTTCACATCTTTTTATGTTTACTAGTGCTTCTATAAGTGTGGTAAAAATGTATTTTCGTTATGGAATTCGATAAAAATAACGATGCCTATAATGGCAGTGATAACAAGTGTAAAATCCAAACTAAATGCATTATGTGCAAATTTTTAATGTTATTAATATTTCTTAAAAATTAATTGTTATAAAAAAATAAAAACAAAAATAAAATGTAAGAAAAAGTTGAAAAAAAAAATCAAAATTTTGCCACGATTCGAACTCGATTCTCCCGCTAGTTAGAGCATTGAGACCATTGTGAGGTGTGCGTCAAATGTTTTATTTGTCACCTAGGCCTTTTTGCCTATCATTTTCTCATTTTTACATAACACACCACGAACATATCACAAGGTGAATTTTTTTCATACAGAAATGCTTTTCATAATGAAATTGTTACAAGCCATGCGATACATAATCATTCGTTATTACAACGAAAAGTTACAGAAACGGACTACAGCCTCTTTCTTTGGAGATGAACATTGACACCGAACGTAAAGCAAAATAAGAAGCACGAACGGAACAGAACGAAGAAAGACACTGAAGATGGCACAACGCCGAAACCGGTTTGTCTCCAAACCAAAATTGACAAGGGATGACGGAAAATCGTGCCAGAAAAATGCATACTTCTACCCTGTCTGAAACAGCAATAATAATAAAAAGGAAGCAAAATAAAAAGGTTGCAAGTGAGATGCAAAAAGCGTAATATCGCTGGATCAGCCAGTTGATGCTCCGATGGATTGTATTTTCATAATTTCATTTAATTTTGTCATTTCGAGAGAAAATATGCAGCGATTCATCGTTTGCCTGCTGGGCGTAGTTAAATTTTAGTTACCGATTTGCTATCGGTGTCTTTGCTTTATCGACAACCCAAGTTTATTTTATTTTCCGAATTTTTGGAACTTTTTATTGTATATTGCTTTAATATATTTTTAAGTACTTTTTACAGCTATTTTTTGGTTCTTTGTTGATGTGGATTTTTATTAGCGATTCATTAGATATATTCCTCAGTAAAGTACTTTCCTATCGATTGATTATCGATATCAATAATTTCTGTTCTTTGACTATATCAGAAAAATTTTCAGCTTTTTATTATATAATGCTTGATATAACTTTTAACATTCTTCTAATTTTTTAACGATTTTTTGTTGGTGTCGATTTTCATTATTGATAATCGATTTTTATATTTTTTTATATAAATTTGTAAATTGTATTCTTTTAGATTTTCCAGAATTCTATTTTTTAATTTAAAAATATGTACCGGTTTCTAATTATTTATTAATTGTTCTTGGAGTGTATTTATATTTATCGGTTTTTACATTTACTTGTATAAATTAATAGCCATATTTTTTTTGGTATTCCAGTCTCCAGTAGCTTTTTTATAGATTTGTTTTCGATGTCTTTATTATATTGATCATCTCTGACTTCTGTCTAATTGCAGAAATTTACTCAGCTTTTTATTTAATTTTTATCGGTCTACACCTGCTCATTGATTTCTTCTTGGTTAATATTTGTGATTATCGGTAATTAATTTTGTTTTAATTTACGGATATTTTTTTTTTATTACTGCGCAATTTATTTTTTTTATCGTTATGGATGATCACTATTGTCCAATTTTAGAAATACTTAAAGGTTTTGTGTTATATAGACTTCGTGAATTTTAACAAGTTTGTATTGCTCTTCATCCTATTATCGATGGTTTAAACGAATTTACATAAATTCTTTTGACCCTTTTCCACTAAAAAAACAAAATTTTTATAAACTCTTTGTCGATGTCTTTATATCGATAATCTGTGATATTTTTTAAATTTTTAGAAAACACTTTTTTAGTTGTTATCTCCTTCTCGATCTTATTTTCAATCTTAATATTCATCCTCATCTCCTTCACGACTTTCATCAAGTCTCCATCCCCAACATCGCCTGAATGTCCATCCTCATCTCAATATTGACCTCCGTCTCCATATCCATTTGCATCTGCACCACCACATCCATCCCCATATCTCCTATCCCCTTCTTCATCACTGTTTAGACTACCAACTTTGAAAAAAAAACTAGTCTCTCTCCTTCCCTTCCTCAATCGCCCTTTCCCTCTTTCTCGTCTTGCTTATTTCCCTTTTCCGCTTGCTTCTTCTTTTATATCTTTATCATCCTCTTACCTTTACTTTCTCACTCTTTACCTTCTTAATAATTACCTCCTTCCTCTACCTCTTCCAATCTATCTATCGTCAAGTTCACTTATATCTCATTATGCACCTCCATATTTCTATCAATTCCATCTTTCACTTTATATCCACCCCTACCCTCATCCCGATATACATTCCGAAGAAAATTTCTTGCTCCTAACTCTTCGAACACGTTAAGGTGCTGTTACGTTAACTGCTTCTTTCACTGTGGAATGACCCAATGGAGTCAAAATGTTGCCGCCAAAAACAACCAAAACAACACCACCGCCTCTGTCATTGATAACTTGTATATGCAATCTGAGTATGAGCAACAAGTGATAGTAAGCCTCGTCGCCTCGAAATTTGATCGTTGAACACTTGCTTCATTGTTTATGGCTAGTCTTGATACTTCTGCTACAACAAAAACAAGCCAGAAAACTAAATCAAGGGAAAAAAAATTCCGCTTTCATTGAGCAAACACAAGTGTTCATTGAGGTCGAGTTTAACGTCGTCTTTAGAAAAGCAAACAATCAGGCAACAGCAGAGACAGTCTTGCAGATAAGCAGACACTTGTTGACGTCGTTGAAGAAAGCAAACGCAACGCATATTTTTGTGATGATACCGGACTATTATTAGTTCATACAAGGCATACGCTGCCTTATCACTAATTGACTGCGCGCTGTGCTGTTGGAGCTAGGCATACTGTAAGGCTTTTTTGAAAACAACAAGATAAGTTTCCCCAAGTAAATACGATAAACGATTATAAAATATGTTAAAACAGTATTTGGAAAGTGCGCGCTGCAAGTTATTTAATTTAAAGTTATTCTTCCGATAAGGGCAACTTCGTCTTTGAGTCAGTTCTGCAAAACTTCGACGACAATCAACGCATCCTAACTGAGTCTGCAATCTAACAGAGCTTGCTGGTCTCCATCTCAACTGTTCATGGCTCCGAAATCGAAAAGGGAACAACACCGAAATTGGTTTCGAGCAACGAAAACGAAAAACTACATTGGAACCGAAAAAATACCGAATTTGCCGAAACCGAAACCTGAACTATTCCGAAATCCGCTGTGAATACCGATACCGAAAGCGGAACAATAACAAGTAAAATTTCGAGTATCGGCATCGAAAGCGAAAAAATACCGAAATTAGTTTTAAAGAAGGAAAACGAAACCGGACCGACACTGAAATTAATTTTGAAGATCGAAACCTAAGACAGGCACCAAAGCCAGAACTATTCCAAAATAAGTTTTGAAGAGCGAAAACGAAACTAACACGGAATTATTTTTCATACCCGAAAGCGGAATAATACAGAAAGTAGTTCTGAAGAACGAAATTTAAACCGGAACAATACTCAAATTAGCTTTGGAAGCCGATACCGAAATTAGTTATAAAGAACAAAAACAAAAGCGGAATAATACCGAAACCTGAACAATATCGAAATTAGTTTTAAAGAACGAAGAACGGTTCCGGATCCTGAAGAACGAAAACCGGTACGATAACAAAATTAGTTGCGAAAAACGAATACGATACCGAAATTAGCGAAATTGAAACTCAACTGCGTCCGACCACAGCGACCCGCTTTTATTAATTTTACCGTTAGAAATAAAACAACAGCTACCTCTTAAATGGTTCCGCAAATAGTAAGGATCCTATAAACCGGATTTGGGCTTATCTTAAATTAACAGGTTAGGATCGGACACTGACGCCTTTCACATTTCACTACCAATCTCATACTTTTCTCCTTCCAAAAAACTTTGTAGAGGGGATAAGCAAGGTGAGTGTACGGGATGGTTTGAAGGGTCAACCAAATCGCACAGCTAGTACCAGAAGGTTTATTCCGGCAAAATACTAAAGATTTCCAGGGGGAGTGTTTTCGTCATATACATCTACAACAACAAACCCATTATTTAAGAAAAAACTAGGTGAGATATTATAAATTTCGATGTTTCCTTTGTAAGGATTTTGAAACCACCATTAATACTAAAATATTATAAATCAATCCCCGGACTCCACAATTCCCCTTTCAAATTGGCGGACCACAAAAACTAAATTTATATAAACGTGCTTGGTAAAAATAAAAACCTAGTAATGAAAATATACTCAAATGTTAATAGAGCCCCCTCACCCTCTTTCGGAATATGTTGAATAAAGTTGTGGATAAAGTCAATATAAAATATGTGTGTGCATGCGTGCACGTCACAGCTTCCCATGCATTGAAATAATTTTAATGATTCATTTATTAAAATAAATTGACCGACTTTACACGTGTTGGAAAAGAAGCGTCCTCACCCCTAAACAAAACCTTCACCATACTACCAAGCTCTCATTCGCTTGAAATGTCGAAATTTCATGTTGAGAAAAATTGACGAAGTAATAAAATCTATTTAGCCCAATTTAAATGAAATATGCTGAACAAGATTTCGTCAAATAAATATGAGGGTATAATTTATTTATGAACATGCATTGCATATACGAAGACATTAGGGTGTAGCAAAATTGTAAAATAAATCATATTATAAATGCCTTGCTTAAACTGAGAAACAATTTTTAGTTACGGTTACGATGGCGTTCAACCAAAGTGGGGCCACTACGTTATACTTGACTTGAAAGTTTTTCGATACCTTGCAAAGGAAGGAACCGCTGCTTGCCCAGGTTGATCGGAATAATTTATAAAAAATTTTAATTCTGTACCTATCTAGCGAGTTGAGCTGTGGCTTCAGCCCCGGTATCTTCCAGGTTCTGACGATACGCCAAATACCGGAGAAACGTTATTATAAAAGAATCTCTTTATCGATTTCGTATTTTTGAGTACGAGCATTAAAATGGCAGCCCAGAGTTTCAAAAGACAATCACTTTTACCAATAAGTACTAACAAGTAGGCAGTTAATAGCTAACGTCCGTACCTATGAGTCTTCTACGTTATTATGAACCCTGTCAATACATATAAGATGAGTTTTTAAGTATTGGAGAGCAAAGTTCTCCACAAGATTTATGGTAGTTCCCGTTATGTTAACGGTATGTATTGAAGGTAACGTAATGATCAGCTTCAATGCAGAAGATATTTCTATCCACAGCCGTATTTAGCAGAAAACTTCTTTCTGTAATAATTTTCCGTTTTCGATGTGCAAACACCTTTGGCCTCGGTAGAGCAGTACAGCAAAGTTAAGCATCGATGCCTGTAACCGTGCCTCCGTCGCTGCTTGTAACCGTGCTTCTGACTGTGCCTTGTGTATCGAAATCTTGTTTGACTGATTTGCTGATATGTATGTGATGCTCTGCTTATGTGGGTGTGTGTATGCAAGTGCTTTGCTTATTCGGTAATCGTGCCTATACACGATGAAATATACACGAAGGCAACTGCGTTTATCATAAATATATACAGTGTTTACAAAAACAAAATAAGTGATTATTCATGTTAAATTTATTTAAGCTCAGAATACTCAAGACGATAGTTAATTTGCTTTGTTTGTGTCATCTTTATAAACTTTTTAAACTAATACAACATAGAATAAAATAAATAGAACTAAAATTAAATAAAATAAAGTAAAATAAAACAAATTTAAATAAAATAAAATAAAATAAAATAAAATAAAATAAAAGAAAATAAAAAATTAAATTAATTAAAGATACTATGATAATAGGAAGGAAAGGAAAAGAAAGGGAAGGAAAGGAAAGGAATGGAATGGAAATTAAAAGAAAGAAAGGGAAAGGAAAGGAAAGAAAAGGAAAGGAAAAAAAAGGAAAGGAAAAGAAAAGAAAGGGAAGGAAAGGAAAGAAATGGAATGGAAATTAAAAAAATGAAAGGGAAATGAAAGGAAAGGAAAGAAAGGGAAGGGAAGGAAAGGAACGGAATGGAAGGGAAACTTAAAGACAGGAAAGGAAAGCAAAGGAATGGAATAGAAATTAAAGGAAGGAAGGCGGCCGCCGTGCTGTGAAGGTAGTGTTGCCGGCCTACCACACCGAAGGTCCATGGTTCGAGCCCTGGTACAGGTAACATCAAAAGTGATTTGAAACAAGTTTTTCAAAACGGGGTCGCCCCTCGGCAGTGCCATGCCGTATTTCTGCCATGACAGGCTTCTCAGCAAAAATTCGTCTCCTTTGTAGATGCCGTTCGGAGTCGGCAAAAAACTGTAGGTCCCACCAATTTGTAGGGAAAATTCAAATCGGCACACCACAAATTGGAAGAGAAGCTTGGCGCAAAAATCTCTTAGGAGGTTTATGATGATATACCTGTTGTATATCGCGCCATAGAGAGAGAGAAAAAGAAACAATAGAATATAGTACAAGATAGTACAATATAATAAATTAAAAATAGAGACTGTTGAAAGAAGAGAAAGGCAAATAAGAATATATTAAAGTCAAGGAACAGGAAAGAGGAGACGATTTTCGAAATACTTTAAAGTTGTCCTTTATTATACTATTTCATGAGTTACTTTATTTTCATTTTTCAGATTAAAAATAATTAAACGTTTCATAACTATAACACTCTCAAAGTTAGTTACATGTTGTAATCATTTATATACATAGTATCACTTTGATTTCAACATTTTTTTTTCATTTAAGAATTATGTGCATATTTTTAAAGCTTAAATTTTGAGAGTGATATACTTGTTACGTATTATAGCTTTGTTCTTCTTTCAGTAATGAAAAAAATGGTTAAAAACAGGGGTTTTTTTTCTGGTCACTCTAGAGACCTTAACGGCAGAGCATATGGGGTATGTGTTAAATTTAATATTCTTTATGACTATTCATTTATTACTATCCATCAAATCTATGACACATATCAAACATCAAAAGCCAAATGATGAGCCCCAATGACGGTCGTATAACCCCGCTCTAAGCAAATAACTACTTAAATAAATTAACTTTCAATTAACCCACAAAGAAGCAACATACCAACCAACCAAACTAAATTGCTCTGCATGCGAGGCGCACATTAAATCGAAAAATACTACAAGTAAAACATCAATAAACGAATCGTTAGTTACAACAAGTAATTCACACAAAAAATACTCCCAAACTGCGTCAAAACCCAATGCCAGCCGTGAGATATCACACGCTAGACAAATTATACCCCCTCCAATGTGCAGTTTGTAAGGCCCAGTAAGCACAGATATTCCAACTAAAAAGCTCAGTCAAGCAGTTTATTAATTTTTGCTTTTTCTTTGAATGGTCAATGGTTTCATCATTCTGGCACTAAATCAATAGCGCACACACACCTGCGAGTATCGTTAATGCGTTTGTCTTAAATTAGTCTTTGGTCCGGCCAGTCAAGCAAGCCAATCCGTACGTCACTCAATCGAACTCATTAGAAATTTATTGTACCGCATTAAATGTAATCAATGCTAAATATCAACTCGACTTATTTTAACTTCAGTCCAAGTTAAACACAGCAAACGCATAAGCAACACATACACGATTTGACCAATCAAGTAATCAAACTGCCAAGGCGTCAAATCGATTGACAGGCGAGCGTGTAATGGCACTACGTACACAGGCTCTTCGATCTTACTTGGTCTTAGTTAATTCGTCGTCACATTGACATGGCTAAGACATGGTTAAGTGGTTTCGATTATTGGCTTAGAAAAAATTAATTCTTTAATTTTTATGTGAAATTTTAAGCGACATGTAGCTGAAACGAATCTAGTTGTTGTATATTCTTACATCCCAAGTCAAAAAAGGTACCATGACCACTGTAGCTGCTGGTACAAATGGCTGACACAAAGGGCAAAGTTCCTACCGCTGCTTCCAAAAATTTTTTCAAATTGATATTGTGTTTTATTGATCCAGTAATTTTCGGGATCTGATTTTGCAATCCCACGCACCCATTTTCCATTTAAATAAAAATTATCGAATAACAATTAAATAAATTTAAATATTTCGATAGTGAATGGGGTAGACCTACAATTTCTTGTTATTTGATACAAAGACTAGTGGCTTTAAGTACAGTCAACAAAGAACATTAAAATAATTGACACTGACGATAATTTTTATAAATAAATCCCACACATCTAATTTTTAGTAAAATATTTTCAATCGCGATAATAAGAAAGAAATGTCGAGATTTTCGGTACCTTAAAATGACGGGATCCCGGTGTAGTGAATTGCTGGGATTGGCGTCCCTACTCCAAATATATTAACATCTTGTAAATAAAATAATAAATTATGTTTCCTTTAAGTTTTTTGAGGCCAATAATCTTATTTAAGGTTTTATTCAGTCGGAAAGTACATTTGTAGAAACCTATCAATCCACCCGACTGTCGTCCCCTAATCAAAAGATTAAGATCCAAATTGACCATGTCGTAATGAACGGCAGACATAATTCCACCGCCATGGACGTGGGTACTTAACGAGGTTCCGATAACGACATGGACCATACTGAGAACACTATATTGTTCCAGTGAGCCTTGAAGAAGAATTGGCAAGACGAGTAAATTCAGCACGAGGTAGAAATGAGCGCAATTTTGAGAAGAGGAAGTAAGAGGGACGCACATTTAGAAAGCAGAAACTGGAATAATATTTGAAAGTTCTAACAAAAGACAGGGCGGCTAGGAGAATGAGACGATAAATCCGATAGCTCAATCTATGTCGATTGAGAAACGTTCAGTAATTATAAAGCGTGGAACTACCGACCGATATAAAGACTTACCACTTTCAGAGCTATTAAAACATAAAGATTAGTGGGCCTTGCACAATCCAAAAGAAAGACAATCCTGTACACAGGCCGTTAAAGGTTATATTTAGGTTATTAGTTGATTGGCCTTTATCAGTTGCGCTTAACACCTGGCAAGTTTACTTTTTATCAGGTTTCCACCCAGAGCCGGATTTACTTGAATTCCGCTCTGTGCCCTGTTAAAAATGCCGCCGTTTTATCTTCGTGAAATATAGTAAAAACGTATTTTACGTATGCAATTCACAACTGAAATATTTGTATATAAGTAACTAAATCCCTAAAAAATCTCGGCAAAAATTACCAAAACTATTGGAGTGTACCTCCTTTAATGAAAAAATGATGTAGCTTCGGAGTTTGGCTCAAAATTTCCACTTCTTTCACGCAAGATATACTGAAGGAAACCTACCCAAGAAAATGTTTACAGTTTTCCGGAGCATCCAGAGCAAGAGGGTCCCAAAAAATATTCAAATCAACTTGAAGTAAACAACCCAAGGTTGGATATTTGCTATTCTGATAATCGCCTTGGACTCCCTAATAATTTCCATTTCACTTCGACAGGCAAGTCGAAAAATGATCTCGTTTTTGGGAAAAACAGAATAGCTGTCAGAGCTGTAACTTCGGAAATTTGAATACTACGAACATTTTTACGATGTATTTCAAAATATACCATAGACTTTTAAGAGAGAAGTGATCTAAATTAAAAAGTAATAAAAATGTTGAAAACAAAAATTAATAGTAAAAACTATTAAGAGGTAAAAGGTACACATTTTAGATGACTGCAGATTTTGAAAAAATATACTTTAAAACAATCTACTATGGAATTATGATTTTTACTAAGATTTATTTCGTCATTTACTACGATTATTCTCCAGGAGTTCTAACCCTGCTGCTGAAAAGAGCTTAACAGAATAAAAGGGTACTACAGTTTACTTAAAATTGTTTTTTGTGGCATAGTTTTAGGCACTTTCTACGGTGAATAACCGCACCACTTCCTATTGATTTCTAAACACAAACTTCAAACTTTTGATTCGTACAGAAACAACAATTGAGCCCATTATCAAAAATATTTGTAAAAATTTTAATTTATGTTTCGAAATCTGCAACCCCTAAAATCTGCCGCCCTGTGCCAGTGCTCCGAGAGCACCTAGTGTAAATCCAGGGCGGTTTCCACCATTCCTCAAATCTGAAAATAGATCCCTGAGTACTTGAGCGACCGAGCTTTGCTTTCGCAGTAGGTGGCAACGCTAGGTGGTAACTTTAATTATGACGTAAAATACCTTTCGCCTAGACCTGTTAAATTTGATTAGTAATTAGTAATCAATTAATTAGACTGCTTTTTAAATTGGTAATGGTTATTTTAATTGATAATAAATTTTGATATAAATTGATATAAAAATTGATTACGATTAGAAAAAATCTATAAAAAAATCAAAAAAATCCAAAATAATCAAAAAGATGTTCTGATTACTCTTGATTATTTTTGATTTGTTTCAGTATTGTTAAGTGTATATTTATGTGCTTCGACAACAACACTGAACTCAAAAATAATCAAAAAAAATCTAAAATAATCAAAAATAACCAAAAGTAATCAAAACATCTTTTTTTGATAATATTTGATTTTTTTTTTAATAATCCTAAAAAATCTTGATTTTTTTAATTATTTTTTTTAATGATTTGGAAAATAATAATTAAAAATTTTAATTAATAGGAATCAATCATTAAATGGATTCTCAATAATTAATCAACCCGGTAATCTTTACGATTAGTAATCATTATTTAACAGGTCTGCTTCCGCCTGATACAAGTAGTGGCATATTTCGATAAGTTTTTTAAAATTTCAAATATGTGTCAATCCTGTACAAAATTTCTAGCGGTTACACTTCAGTATAAGAGCCTTAAATATAGCAGATTACTTACATTTAAATGTTCATGCAAATGAGTCAAATCGTTGTCGAGATAAAAGCTGATAGGCCAAAAAATGTAATGAGATTATGTGGCAACCCTAGGTAGTAACATTACATTCAATAAATTGCCGGTAAAAAATTGAGAAACATACACTTTCCATGCAAGAGCCCTGGCAGGCCCTAGGCAGAGTTAGAGGGAAAATCTAGGCAGGCCCTAGGTTAATTATAGATTTTCTTAGAATGAAGGCACAACGGCTTCGGTTCTTATGTCATGCTATGCGAATGCCCGAACACGATCATACCCAGAATGTGTTCCTATCGACAGCAGACTGTGGCAACCTCAGAAGTGGAGGTCTCACTGAGTTGGAAATAGTAGATGGAGGTTCACTTCCCCTGTGTTTTAAATGGTCTTCAGTTATAGTGGATTGACGAAAACATAGAAATTCTCCTAAAATTGATCAGGTTCGACATACGAAAGCTTTAAAATAATAAACTATTCCAGACTCTGGACAAAATAAATTAAATTTGAATGTTTACGCAAGCTGACTTATTTGCTGCCTTCATCGTGAACTACAAACATTTATTAATTGTCTTAAAAAGATTAAAACAAACTTCGATACACCTAAGTTACTAAACAAATGTAACGAAACTGATATGCGGCTATTGTTTCTCCTTCTTTTTTTTTTATTATAAATTTTCCGAAGCCATGCAAGTCCAACTAGTGTGCAACTTGTAAAATGCAACATTAATTTCCCAGCGATAAAATCTAAACCAATAAATTTACGACAAACATACAATGAGCATACCAACAGCTATTCAGTGGCGCTTTGCCGCACAAGCGCATGTTCATGTGGCATATAACAACAACCAACAAGGTAGAGTTTGTGCAGACCAAGACTTTTATCTACACATTGGACTCGTGCTTATCTAGCATTGCGCGATATTTTAGTATCTGCTTACCATAATGAATAGACTAACATGCAGTTCGGATGAGATTAAATAAATAGTTGAAGGAGTGAGAGCTGATGGGAGCTTAACTGGTGGCTGACTTAAGTTGAGCACGTACTTATTTGCCAGCAGCGCGTGTCCGCAGAAATCGGCAGCACAACAGATAATCCGAATACATCTTGAGAATCTCTAATGCATTGTACGATCAAAAATCATTTAAACAATGCAAGCAAATAAAAATAAATTTGAAACATATCCATACAAGAAGCTGCAAGGTGGCAGTCAGCAAAGGCAGCTAGCTAGGGATTTGCATGGAACCCACTCAATTCCTATGCTCGCCGATTGAGCGCAACAAATAGTGAAATTATTGCGCTGCACAAAAAAAGGAAGTCGATTTTTAAAGTTTCAGTTGCAGTAGACATTTCATTGAAGTCATTTGTATCATCGCTTTTGTTCCGACCACCTGGTGGTTTTCTGTAGGCTAGCAAGCTCATTGCGAAGACCCAAGCAACAAAATTTGAATGTCGCCAAAGACGGCGTGCAGCACATACTCTTGCATCTATTTTGTTATATATGTGCCTACCATTCGTATAGGACTTCAACTTAAACGCACTATCGGCAACCATACCAGTTTTATTGCCCAAAACTCAATAAAACACATAGCAAAACAGTCAACAGATTTATACTTATTTATCTGCTCACCCCTATGTATTATGGTTTTTTGGTGTAAGTTCTTTGACCTTCAGTCGCATTCGGAAATGATTGCAAATATTCTGTATGTCATACGATGGTCAAATAAATGCCTTCCCGATACACCTTGAAGATCATACAAATTGTGGTGACAATATTATGGCTTATTTTGTTGTGTTGATCTTCCGACAGGGTAGTAAGATGATTTTTGTTGGAACGATTTTCCGTCATCCCTTGTCAAGTTTGGTTTTGTGACGTTCGTTGTGGACGAAACTAAACATTGAAAATGGCAGAACGCCGAAACCGGTTTGTCACAAAACCAAACTTGACAAGGGATGACGGAAAATCGTTCCAACAAAATTCACAATATTATGGTTTATGCTGTCATATTCAGAAGAAAAAGTGGATCTTAAATAGCGTTATCAACAAGATAACCATCCAAATCATGCTTCGAGGTTGGTATGAGAATGGTTCAGAAATCCAAACATGCCCTGTAAACAATGGTCAAGTGAATCCCCGACCTCAACCTATTCGGGAGTAGGTAGAGTGACCTCGAGAGAGGATTGGCAGTCTTTCTTTTTCAGAACAAAAATCTATTGTGTTAGAAAGCACAGGAATTCTGGGATCAAACTCCATTAGAAACCTAACATAGGCTAATCCAATCTAAGCCAAATAAAGTTGGCAAACGTACATAAAACTACGTACTTCCGGTTAATAATGAATAATTGTTGTTGAATGAATAATTGTTAAGCCAATTGCTTATTTTTATATCGAAAAAGGGCTCTATACACTTATTATTTTGGCCACCACATTTTTTTTTATTTTAATAAAATTTTCGTTTAGTTAAATAACATAATAGAATTTTCGAGCTTATAGTTGCAACCAAAGCAATTCTTTATATTACTAAAAGAAACCTTGTTTCAATTGAAAGTTTTGTAATCTTAAAGAATAAAAGTTGCATACACCTATTATTTAGGCTCGACACATACATTTTCTTAAAATGTGTCAACCTAATGTCATTTTAACTTTCTTCAAAACACCCACCCAGTCCACACACCTGTGTGGGCATGCATGCATATCCGTGTTCTTTTCGCAGGTATACCGACAGAAATGTGAACTTCTTGGTTTTATTGGGTGACATATAGGATGAGTTTCATATCAAAACCTATGAAAAAAGGCATATTTTGAACCCGACCCTCTCAGATTTTCATGACATTTTGCATACAGCTATATTTTACCTACGCAAACATAATCTCATTTTTAGAAATTGCATTTCTAAAAAATAGTGGGCGTGGCAAAGGTATCGAAATATCTGAAAAATGACGGTAATATGTACTTTTAAGCTGTGATTACTACGAAACAGCTCAACCGATTCAAAGATCTTTTTTACCATTGGAAAGGTATTCAAGTCAGATTTCAAAAATATACACTGTATGGTAAAAATAAAATTTCCAACTGGGAAAATGCTTCGAAAGGCACTAAAAATGGCTTTTATTTTCTTTTTTTTTTTGGTAAATGCATATTTAAAATTTTTTTTTTAGATATTATACATATACTATATTAAAAAGACCCTTCTAAATTTTTTTTTAAACGCCTGTAAGGTGTTTTCTCAGTTAAAAATTTTTATTTTATTAAAAAAAATTGTTTCGCTGTAATATAAAATTTTCACGGTGTATACTTTTAAAAGCTGATTGGAATACCTTTCTAATGAAGCAAAGAGCTTTGAAATCGGTTAAGCTGTTACGTAGTAATCAGAGCTTAAAAGTACTTATTACCGTCCTCTTCCAGATATTTGAATACTTTGCCACGCCCACTATTTTTCAGAAATGCAATTTCTAAAAATTAAGTTGTGTTTGTATAAGCAAAGTGTAGCTGTATGCAAACTTTGAACAAAATCTGAGAGGGTCGTGTTCAAAATATGCCTTTTTCCATTTTCGATATGAAATTCAGCCTATATGTCCACGAATAAAACCAAGAAGTCCCGGCAAAAGACTATTTTTGGTTCACATTTCTGTCGGTATACCTGCAATATCATTTTTCAAATTTACTACTTCCCACTTTTGCGAATATCAGACGCAACATATGCATTCGTTTCTGATGGGCTGCTTTGGTTCCTACAAATGATTGACATATTATTAAATAGCGGATGCATACCTAATTTTAGCCAAATCTCTTTTAAACTGAGGGACTTTTAAATAGACCTATAAACTCTGTATTCTAAAAACTGTTGCATTGGATTATTTGGCCTTAATAATAATCCCTCCTCTCAACTTTTTTTGAATACCTGCAATGTACAGACATCCACCTGTTATAATTTTATTATATGTAGAGATAAATCTTTGATTGAATTTATTATAATTTTGAATCGCAATGAAATTTAAGTTTAGCCATTGATTCAAGTCGCCTGACCCATAGTGCAACGTCGCTCACTGCTGGGTGGCCATGGCGGATGAGTGACAAATAGTGGGCACTTGTTGTACGGTAAGTGTTTGATGATGTCAAATGTGATTCCTACATTCATATCTGAGTAAGTTTGAATGGCACCAAGATATCTCTTTTATTGACATTAGCACAATCTATATTTCAATTACTGGCTTTCAGGCTGAACGGCTAGTCATTCGTCTCATACCATTTTTTGTTTGCTACTTTTACTGCATGGGAAAATGGCAGACAATCTGTATGCAGGATCTTAGCCCGCCTGAACATCACTAGAATTTATATTTATTGCTTTAAAACAACAGGTGTTTACTTGTACTTTTTCGTTATTGTTGTTGTTGTTATTAATAGTGTACTTTCTAGTAGTTGCAGCCACCAACATTGGCTATTTAAGTGGGAATTTATGCAAGACATTTTACTGATACTATTTTCATAAGATTCGTGGGAATAGTTGGTGATCAGTTGTGTCTTGTCGTGTCTTCTTGTGACACAAATGGCTTTAAAATATTTTTATTACAACTGAGGTTAATAGACAAATTAACAACGCTAACCGAAATCAGAACAACTATAACACTGCTTAACACAATTTAGGAGACAGGTAGGTGATTTATATAAGACTGTTTAAACGACATAAGCTGTAATTATTTCCTTAATTTATTTCATTTCCCTTGCATGCGACTGTAATTCGCAACCAGCTTATGAAAAATTCTAAATATATAGTTTATGTGTTATGTGATCGCCCCAAATTAATACATACAAGGTGTTAAGGTGTCCTGCATCCCCCGTTCTAAATGGAACAAATAGTTTAAATAAAAAAAAATTATTAAAAAGAAACTACTCGCCCTCCATAAAGCTTAGATAAAGACTTTTATAAAGAAACCAAATAAATAATTCGGATTTAAATTCGACAAAAGCTGCTTTATTGGAGTTTGCAGACCTTCTGTGAACCTCCTACTCACAAATTTTTGTTTTTGTTTTTTTTTGAATACTGACAAAAGCAGAAACAACAATAATAGTTGTCTCCTAGCTAAAACATTGTTTGCGAGCATGTACAGCAACATGCCACTCATTAGTCGGCTGTCAAAACATGCGCAGAAATTAGTTACCGTCCAGGCTAAGGAAAAAAAAATGTCAGACAAAAAGAGTTTCAAGGAAGCAGCCACATTGTTACCGTAACTAAGCATATGGTTTTCGGTTTGGCATATGAATAGCTTTACTAAAGCAAAAAGTTTTCATTAGGCATGGCAATGCAACAAATACAGAAAAACAGCAGTGCACAACGACGCCAGCGCAACCTAGCTCGCAACTTGACACGCAGCTTTGCTGACCTTTCGCACTAAACATTTCAATCGCTAATAAAATATCGACAAGATGTGCGCGCAAGATATGTGGCTGTGGCAAGCAAGGATGCCAAAGAAGTTGTGTTTATTAAAACAAAAAAAAAAACAAAAATGGAAACAATGTGCAGATCTATGCGAAGCCAAACTCGACATTCGGACTAAACCGAGCCTGATATAACCAGCTGTATGATTTAACAAAATATTTTTCAATACCGATCCATCTCGGATTTTTTGTCTATCTGATCTGCATATATATTGAATTTTCGTTGAGATAGGACGTTTTTAAAGATAGTTCTAAGACTTAGTCCCTTAACCAAATTTTTAAAGTTTGAAGCCGTTATTGACAAAAATTAAAATAAATAGTTTTTAAACGAATTCGAAAAGAGTGTGTATTTGAAAAATATTTTGAATTAGGATTGAATTAGATATGCATGTGAGTATGGTGTTAGCCGATTTGGTTCATATTTTTTCGCGATATGCATACTTTCATACCGAAGGTGCCAGGCCCAGGTACCGAAAGAGATAACGTCCAAATTAGTTTGAAAAAGTTGATTAAAAAGTAGTCACGACTAGGCAGTGGTCGGCCCTCGCAGACTTTAAGATTTAAGTAATAATTATTACTATGCCAAATAATATTTTGACTTGCAATACTGGTTATTCTTGCAACTTGTTATAATAACTATGATGCATTTAGTATTTTTGAATTTAGTCCTATCGAATGCTTTGGAAAATACAAAAAAGTGAATATTCACTACATAATAAAACTAATTGGGTGCCTTAATTCATTTCTTTGGAAATTTTTGAAAATGGATGTAACGCCGTCCA
Source organism: Merzomyia westermanni (assembly GCA_949987695.1). Taxonomy (NCBI): domain Eukaryota; kingdom Metazoa; phylum Arthropoda; class Insecta; order Diptera; family Tephritidae; genus Merzomyia; species Merzomyia westermanni. The sequence continues at coordinate 33,086,502 of OX465291.1, read as the reverse complement.
CTTTACAACAAGGGTTTCAGAAAAAATGCACGAAATCGGCTTAAGACCACGCCCACTTTTATATCAAATATGTCTAAAAAGATCGTAGTAGGCAATATCTCTACTAAGAAAACTTTATGTCAATTTTGTTTTACTTTCAGAATTTCCAAAAAAAAATGAGAAATTACAAAAATTTTCAAAATGGGCGTGGTTCACCCCTTTTATAGCGGATTATTCCACAAAACTTGAAATGCCATTACTCCAACAAAAATCGATTTAGCGTACCGAAATTTAGTGAAAATGTTTGTTTAATAATGGTCATTGAATTTTTTTAAAATAGGGCATATCGGGAGAGGACTACGCCTACTTGCATGATGTAGATCTGAAAAATTTGTTTGCAAAATTTAAGACATAGTATTTATATAACTTTAAGATTTGGCACACGTATTCAGATTTTTAAGCAAAACTCAACCACAAATCAACTGCTGAATGGAAAATCACCCTATTCCAAAATATTTTTCAAAAACGCCCTATATCAAAATTTGTTTGAATAATACTCTATTTAAGAATTTGATTCAGAAGCGCCTTATCTCAGAATTTTTATCAAAAACGTATGGAATTTTCGTTGAGATAAAGCGTTTTTAAACTCATTCTGAGATAGGGCGTTCTTAAAACAAATTTTTGAAAAAGAGCGTTATTGAAAAAAAATGTTGAGGTGTGGCATTCTTCAAAGAAATTGTGAGATAGGGTGTTTGTGAAAAATATTTTGTAATAGGGTAATCTTCCACTCAGCCGTCCAACTTCATTTTGTGGATTTTGTGTAAGTAGGCGTGGCGCAGCTCACCTTTGAGTACACAAATTCTGCTATTTTCGTAGGCGATTACGCCTAATTTTATCAAAATATGTAAATGAATAGCATATTCGTGCCAAGGGTTAAGTAAATCGGTTAGCAACCATACAAAATATCTAGTCAAGAAGTAAGGTCTTACTCAAAAGAGAATTAGATAAATTTCTTTTTGCTATTTCTTTATTTTAAAGCAATGGGATTGTTAGTGTAATGTGCAATGCAATATTAGAACACTAGTTCGGTTTCCCCTTAACTTAGACTTCCTAGGTTTTAAACATTTGACTCAGTGATACACTGGGGTATAAATAGTTGGAATATTAGCTTCGGCGTATAATCAATTTTCTAAAACGGTAATCGCATTTCTTTGTAGTTAGTGAGCCACATAAAGCCTGCAACAATTTGTGACAAAGCCATCAAAAGGGGCTGGTGCTGGTGGCGGTGGCGACAACAACATGCTCCTCCCTCTCATTTAGTGATGACTGCTTGTTTGTTGGTTTGCTTGTTTGGTTGATGCGATCGACAAGCGCATGCATTAGTTAAGCTGACTTTGTTGTTATGGGGCGTTGTTTTTGTTGTTGCACACATGCTGATTCGATGGCGACAACATTACTTGTTGCCGCTGTGCGCTGTCACCGTTAATGTTGTGGTTTGTTTTCTCTTTTTTTTTGGTTTTTCTTTCATTTTATTCATTTGCTGTTTATGTCGCTAAGATGTCGTGTCTTACACAAATTTCCAAACAGAGCCATCAGTGAATAATTTTTTTGTTTGGTCGCCAGTTGGTGGTAAAGTCATTGGTAATGTTGCACAAAGCCGCTGCTGTTGTTGTTAGCTACCACTTAGAAGTATTTGCTAATGTTGCTCGCACACATACATACGTACTTATTGACGATTGTTGTTGTTGTTGTTATTGCTAAATGGGCAGCGCTTTTAAGCGGCTATTTAAACGCCTAAGTCTACGCCACCTCAAAACATACTTTACGATCGCTTGTTGCCACTAATGCTATTCAGAGTTAATACTGTGATTAATCACATTGATGGCTTTCTGCTACAATTGAGCGTAATAATAATTTGTAAACGTCTCGCCTAGTAATTTATGTAAATAAAGCGCTTTACGATTAAACAGCGTGTGGTAAGTAGAATTTATCGATAGTTTTGAAGTTAAAGAGTGGATGTATGGTCATGAAGGAATGTATTTATATTTATATAGTGCACAGATCTTATAGATACCGACACACAAATATATTTGCAAAGAGATAGGTAGTTCGAGTAATCTCTTGAACACACGCGGGATCATGTCCATTTTCATAAAATTATATTTTTCGAATTTTCCACGTACACGAACACTTTGGAAGTTAAGAATATAATTATGTGATATAGAATTGATATAAAGTTGATTTCTGCGGAAATATTTCCTATTAGATTCGCCTATGATAATTTTAAAAATCGTTTATATAAATGTTAAGTTTTGTCCGAAACATTTCTTGTAAAAAGGGTAATCTGTGTACCGAATTTTGCTATGATATCTGTTTTTGATTTACGATAAATAATATTTGGAAAATCAACTTAATCAAAAGTGGGCGGTATCTCACCCATTTTCAACAATTTCCAGGAACATAAGTTGGGTAATTTAGTTTTTATGTACGAACCAGGTTTGGTCCTTATAGGTTTTTAAGTTCATTAGGTTTTTGGCGGTAGTGTTGCTGAGGTACCTAGCTCACGTGACAGGTACATAACATAAAAAAAATTTTTGGAAAATTTTTTTTTTCAAAAACGGGGTCGCCCCTCGGCAGTGGTTGGGAACCCTTCTAGTGTATTTCTGCCATGAAATAGCTTTTCAGTGAATCTACATTAGCAGATGCCTTTTGAAATCGGCATAAAACATTTAGGTCCGCCAACTTGAGGAAAATATTAGAAGCACAACACCACAAATTGATAAAGTAACAACGAGGCCTGTTAAATAATGATTACTAATAGTAATGATTACGGGCTTGATGAATTATTTGCTTGAGTATCCATTTAATGATTAATTACCAATTAATATCAATTTTTAATGATTATTTTCCAGTTAATTGAAAAAATTATCAAAAAAATTATGAGTTTTTACGATTTTAAAAAAAAAAAGTTGTTTTAATTACTTTCGATTATTTTTGATTTTTTTTTTGTATTATTTTTGACTTTTCTTTTAGTGTTGTTGTCGAAGCACGTAAATATACACATCAACAATACTAAAAAGAATCAAAAACAATCAAAAATAATAATCAAAATAACTTTTTTTTGATTATTTTCGATTTTTTCCAATCGTGATCAAATAATAATTGCTTTTTCTTGAAAACTCATTTAAATAATCATTACCAATTAAAAAACCCCATCAAATTAATTGATTACTAATTACTAATCAAATCTAAGAGGTCTGGTAATAATTTTTTCAAAATATCCGACATATTAAAAGTAGGCATTTCTACAAGTCAATATCTATCTCGGTTCGTTTATTTTCTTATTGGAATATTTAATTTGCTTTTCGGCATTTTCTTTTATTTTAATTACTTTTCGTTATTTTTGATTTTTTCTAATTTCTTTCTAAAAACAATTAATTAGTATCTGCGGATTTTTGAAAACGATTAAACTAATCTTTTAAAATTTAAAGAGTAATTTAATTGATTTTTGTTGGAACGATTTTCCGTCATCCATCGTTCCAACAAAAATCAGCTTACTACCCTGTCGGAAGATCAACACAACAAAATAAATCAGTAATTTAATTAATTGATTACTCAATTCTAATGGGAATTTAACCCGTCTAACATTAAAATGTTATTTTTATATATTTTTTTTATTTTATTAGATCTACTTTTATTTTTCAAAATATTTACATTAATACTTGTAATCTCAAAATCTTTTTTCTTTTAAATTATTTTATTTCTAAAATAGAGACGTGAGACTGCTTATAGAAGACACCTATGAGACTATATGGATAATATTTACAACCCTACTGTAAAGCTTGTTTATGGTAAATGGGTTCTAAGATCGAATAAGAAGTTGACGCCTATCGCAGTCCACCTGGAGTTACTTTAAAATTATTCATTATTCCTGCCGATTTAAAGGAAATGGAAATGTAAGAGGTCTTTTTCAAAAACTTTAAATCATCCATAAAACTTTACAAAATTCTAGAACTGCTTAAAACGTAACATGAAAAAATATTTCTCACGGCCTGGGCTTTTTCTGTGCGAAATGAAATACTTGTAATTACTATAAGATTGATGGCATTATTAAAATGCAATTCATTACAGTTTGATTATGGAATTTTTTTTAACCAATTCAATCCAATGATATCTCCTTTTTCTAAGAACCAACTAAATGCGCTAAGCGTTTGAACTTCTGTTGCATTTGTCATGTTTGGAATTTTGTGTAAAAGTATTAGTATATGCGCCGTCGGACACTTCAAAAGTCTCAGGTGTTAGCTCTGAGGTGAATGAGTACACACTTATAGCGATAGAGTATCTAGGTACACTAGGGATGTTGCGATAATAGAGTTTTCGACATTCACGAATATTGAAGAATTTGGCAAGTAACTTCACGACCAAAGCTTTTTCCAATATTCTAAAAACTTAGTGCTGATATTTAAGTATCTTTTTTGTGAGCAGCTTACTGAAACCCCATATTTCAGAAGTCGATGCCAATGCAATATACAGGCAAAATAATTTCCTTGAAACGAGATATTTAAAAAAAATTGGTAGTTTAAGGTTCGACTTTGCTCACATTCGGACTATGCCTTTTCTGAAATATTTAGAAAATAAAAAATAGATAAAAAAATTTAAAAATCGCACATCCATTAAAGAAATGTATAAGAAACATTTCACAAACAGCATTTTATTTTGCCCACCAGGTTTGGCGCAGCATCCACATTCGGAAAAGCTTCGCTTGTTTGTTATCCTTACATTCGCGACATCCCTAATCTATACAAAAAAAAAAAAACAAGCAAATAACACATCAATAACAAACTTACAAACTGTCAACTCAACCAAAGTTGGCAAACCTCAAAATTCATGAAGTCGCTGACCATCAACCAAACTTAGCGCTTCCATCAACCTCACTTCCATGGCAATTAATCAAACTTGTTGCACTGGCATGAAACCTGCAGCGATGACATGACATGAAAGGTAGTTTTTTGGTGAAGCAATTGCAACCAAACTGCATTTAGGTGCAAGTGCATGTAAATTTTTTTGAACACTTTTTATAGCCTGCACTTTGAAATTAAAAGTGGCCATAAAGCTTTGTGTCAGAGGAGTAATTTAGATATGAATTTCAAAAATAAAAAATTTAAAAAATAATGAAAAGCTATAATAATGATGTTGTTTAAGTTAAAGATTTGCTATACTTGTGGTAGAAATATATTATAAATAAAAATATATGTTGAACTTTTTCGTTTTAGGATTGCCACTAGTAGTGGGACTATTTTCGAATTATATTCGAAAAAATACAATTCGAATAAACCAATAAAAATATTCTTTTCAAAAAATTCGAATAGTATTATTCGAACAATGGTATTCGAATAGTATTATTCGAATAATGGTATTCGAATAGTTGTATTGAAATGCTAAAGATATCGGAAGCGAAATTCACTGTCTTTATCGCTTGTACCTAGGAGCATGCATTAACGTTTTGTATGTTTGTATGCATGTTCGCGTGTACAAAAGTGTGCATAAGCTGTAGTGATATTTGTTTAACTATTCGAATAATACTATTCGAATAAAAGTATAAATTATTCGAATAAATATTACTCGAATTATTTATAGGCTTCGAATAAATGGATTTTTTAATCGAATAATTTTTATTCGAATAGTCCCATGCCTACTTGCCACACAAAAGTTTGGTGATTAGGAATGTTGCGCACTGGTAAATACAACAACATAATCGATACTTTCGTCTTTAATTCAGGCACTTTAGGATCGATAATTTTAATAATTAGAGTAAGTAGATAACATGTGAAAGTATTTGGTATTAATCAAAAGTAAATTCGCTACGAATTCCCTTCCGAAATCGACCATGGATTTGCCTACCACTCCGAACCATATACAAATAGTCATAAATTCCAATTTTTCAACGAAATTTACCAACAAACTCCCAACCGAATCTATTAGTTCACCGAAACCCGTCAGCAAAGTGCGCATTTGAAAATCGCCTGAAAATTTGTCTTGAAACTCAATTACGAACCGTCTTGAATTCGGTTACCAATTCGCCTAGTTATTACTCTGCGAAATTCGCCCTAAAGTACAGTTTTCCACCTAAATGTACCAGAATATGCTCAATAGAAAAAGAAAATTGAATTTACTTTCGCCGAAAATTTGTATTCGCACTTGCTTTCCTTCGACTTAAATTTTTTTTTACTTTATTCTATTCCTTTCTCCTTTATTCTGCATAATATCTGTATTCTAGAATTAAGATAAAATCAGCTCCGAGAGCTGCGATGCTACTGTACTGTAGTACTGGATCAGACATCTCAAAGAGCAATCAAGAAATCATAATATACATCCTAAAGTAAAAGTACATTGGTTGAGTCAACACTTGCTTCAAAGCACTGTATGTTTCTGTGCTGGGAATCGTCTTCCGTTTCATCGCACATTCCATCTTTATCATTTTTTGAAAACTCTTGGCTTTAGAGTTTGTCTCAGAAATGTCAAGTAACTACCGCTTTCAATGTACAAAATGGGCTATCGCAATCAAGCTTAGACCACATATTAGACAGTGTTACAGCAGCTTTGAGAACTGAAAAATTTCAACAAAGGAAGACTAACTTAGACAAGTAAATTGTAAGTTTAGGCGACCGAATATTGTAAGGAGTAGAGACCGTTCTGTCTTATCTATACTACAGGATACCACGCCATGGACTTTGTTGTGGAGAAAAGACTGTAGGTACTTCTCATAGAACTCCCTTATTGCCTCAATTAAGTTGAGACGACTTACGAAAAACCTCAGAAGTGAACAGCCTTATTTAAAGTACAGGATGGCGCAAAAGTAATCCTCCTATCAGAAAATGCTATAAATTTTGCGATTGGCCCCTAAAGTCAGTTCTGTTTTGACATTTGTGTAGTAAACTCATGCGAAATACACGTTAATAAACAATGCTACGCTACACTGCTCCAGAACGCGGAATATTGCTGACTATTTATTTGACCAATAATCGGTCGGGGCCAAACGGTTACTGTGAATGGTGAGCGCTACAGAGCAATGATCAGCGAGTTCTTCTTGCCGCAACTTGATGAATTGGGATTGGAAAACATGTGGTTCCAACAAGACGGTGCAACAGCACACACTGCACGTGCCACAACCGATATGCTGAACATCGGAAGCTTACTTTTGCGCCACCTTGTATCTTCAGGTTGGAACTCAAGCCGTAAAAATACCGCTTAATTAATATGATTCATATAGTCTGTAGGATAAGCTTCTTCGAACTTATTAGTGCAACTTCTGACTTGGTAAGTCTTTAGCGGGTTTGCAAATGATGTTGATTTAAAAGAGTTCCTCCAAACCAGGCTTCAGGGAAAGGCTCGCACGATTTCTTTTACCTCAAAATAATTCTAGCAGCAACTTGACTTTAATTAGAGAAAATTATTTAACCTAGGATTGTGAGTTAATAATCGATTTTTACTTTAATCGATTTTTTGGTTACTTATCGATTTTTTGGTTGATGTTTGGTGGTGGATTTTTTTAATGGAAAATATCGATTTTTAATAAATCGATTATAACAAGTACACATTTAAAATCGATTTTTGCAAATAGTACCATCTCTGCGCAGATTAAAAATGGGTGAAACTCTGTGCCCACTACAACTAAAAACACATAGTATATGTGACTTCTGGTCGATCATTAAGACAACAAAAAGAACGAATATGAATTGTTATTATCACAACTGGTCGGTATACTGTTTAACACTTGACTAAATTAAAAATGAAATTAACTGATAATATTAAAATGAATAAAACGCAAAACGCTTGGTTTCACAACTAAAAAATACAATAACATTTTCCTTCAACTACGGGTTTAAATAATAAAATTTATTCGGTATTTCCTAACATTTGACTAAAATCAAGTAAATTGTAGCAAGAGATGTGTTTTTATTTTGATTTTGAGAACAAAAAATTGTTCTATTTTTACTGTACTAAATACCTCCGCCGTGGTGTGGAGGTAGTGTTGCCGGCCTACCACACCGAAGGTCCATGGTTCGAGCCCTGGTACAGGTAACATCAAAAGTGATTTCAAAAAAAAGTTTTTCAAAAACGGGGTCGCCCCTCGGCAGTGGTTTGGCAAACTCTCCGAGTGTATTTCTGCCATGACAGGCTTCTCAGCAAAAATTCGTCTCCTTTGTAGATGCCGTTCGGAGTCGGCAAAAAACTGTAGGTCCCACCAATTTGTAGGGAAAATTCAAATCGGCACACCACAAATTGGAAGAGAAGCTTGGCGCAAAAATCTCTTAGGAGGTTTATGATGATATACCTGTTGTATATCGCGCCATAAAGAGAAAGAGAAAATATTTAAGAGTATTGAAAACTTGCATATGAATAATTCGAATCTGATATAATAAAATCTTAAAATAAATTTTTTTTACTTGAAATATTCATTAAAAAATCGATTATTTTCCTTAAAAATCGATTTATCAATAAACCAAAAAAAAAACGTTATAAAGTAATCTAAATTTTCGACACACATCTCACCCGAAACTATTTGTAGTAAAAAACAGTGATAGAAACCAAAGATATCTCAATGGGGAGTCCCTCTAGGGAAATGAGAAGTAAAGTCCTCTCTCCACGAACAAAGATCACTGATTATAAGTCTCTCTTCCATAAAAATCTCTCGTCCTGATGTGCGTATTTTCTTAAACGGAAGGGTTTTGGTTCTTCTCGTGATGCTAACGGCGAATACCGAGGACTAAAGTCGCCTAGGCAGTTAAGTGCCAATAAACGATGATAAAAAAAAATGTGAAGAAAATATAAAAGATGTTTGTATCCAACTAAATTTCAGGCTCTCGAGCCCGCGGCTTTTTGCCTCTAATTCGAGTCTATGGAATTGTTTACAAATTAATGTAAATTCGCATCAGCTGATTTTCACAAATCATTCAAAAACTTTTAACGGTTTGGTTATGGCGCTGTCGTTCATTCAACACCTTGTGACAATGGACGAAGTTAAAGTTTTCTGCACTAGCTTTGTGACATTTCATAACTCGTATTTGTCTTAAGAAAAACTTATTCCCATTATAACTTGGCACGAACGTTTCTTCAAGTGTGTAGTACATTCTTTATCTCTTGATTCTATTACCTACCAAACAACTTGTGCTGTGTAGTACAAGTCAAGTGCCTTATATGACAGCTGATTGGTGATGATGTTTTTGATGAAATGTCATAAAGTTGCCAGCAAAGAGGTGTATGTGAGTGTTGTTGTTGTGAGGTTATTGATGTCAGAGGTTGTCAAGATTATGGAGTCTTAGGCTTGCACGCTGCAAAAGTCGTGTTACAACTAGCTAAATTTGTAAGTAGTATGGTGTATGTTTGTTCGTCTAATTGTGTATTAACAGATAGTTGCTGTTATTTACCAACTGACTGTATATAATTATAAAGTTTTCCCCGTTACTTTTAGGCCATGCGCACCTAAATTGGTAGTTGTTAATTTTTGGCTGGTTTTTTACTGCTTAGCCCAGGAGCTCGTTAGCTTGGGCATGAAGAGAAAGCATGAATCAAGCAGCCACTGTGTACATAGACTTTATAAGCTGGCAATAAATTGGCAACGATTTTTCTTAATTTTTTTGTTTTGTTATTTTCCGCCAAAGATACCCATAATTATTTAGTTTTTTCAATTTTTTTTTTTAATTTTTTTCTTCAGTCTTGGTCTTGGTTTGACGGTTAGTCACCTCAATAGCAGTCGGTTGACTATTTGGTTGGCTTAGTAATTTTTTAAAATCACAGCTTGCTGCCAAGTAATTACAACATTTGTGAAATGTTCTCAATCACTGCTGGCAGCAAACGACAATAGCCGGCACACGTCGTACGCCAAAAGTGCCAAATAAAAGTGGATTTTGAAGTCGAACCGCGTTTTTAAATTATTAACACCATTTAAGTGGCACAAGTTACCGTTACATAAGTAAATATGAACATGCATATATATGGCCATACGAGGGGCGTAGCCGGAAGGGGCAGCGATGAACCTAGACTAAAAATAAGCTTCTGCCCCTGCGGGTTAGGGGCTTAGAATATGCCCGAGGTAGGCATACCGGTCGTAAGAGGCGACTAATATGCACAAAGGTAATGACGTGCAACTCGATGGTTGATCTACGGATATGATGCCTCTCATTACCCATCTAATCCTTCCTTGCGGAAGGAGGGGTGACATGACCTAGAAGGTTTCACTGGTCATAAATCGCTACCACGACAGTCGGGCAAGGGAGTATCGGAGCGTACCAGGTTCAAATCCCAAGGACTGTTAATTCGACAACACTCCCTAAAACCTTCTGGCAGTGGTTTTGTCGTTACCACAACAACAACAAAAATAAGCTTCAGAGTAATCTTCTTATTGAGGTTGGCTTATCGATTTTGAAGCGGATCAGGGAAGTAATAATTAAAATGCGCCAACTGTACCTATTTCAAAGTCATTTCCATAGCGCGATATGGAGTTGCAGCCTTGCTAATGCGTCTGGCTAGTATGAGCGTATCTAGTATGAGCGTATCGTTATCCACGGGTTAGGTAAACAGGCTCTGAACTGAGTTAATTTGTGCAGGGTGTCGGTATTCTTCCTCCCCAAAGTGTATTTCAGGTGATTTTCGAAATTTATTTGGTGCACTAATGCTCATTTCTGATTGCTGACGGGTGAAGGAACACATTGGCAAGAACTTCCAACTGCATTTGCATGGAATATCAAAACAAACCTTTATATTGTCCAAGTGGTGTCTGGCACTCAACCTGAACTACCTTAGAGAAATCCCGCATTTTAGCTTCTTGCTAATAGTTGAACCATTTTTGGTATTTTCACCCAATTTAATTTCCAAATAGTTTGATTTAGCTCTACTAATATGGCTATTTTCGTAGCTTAAATAGTGGTCTTAGTCTTAGTGGTGGTAGTCTTAACTATAAATGGAGGGAGCACATGTCGTCCTTCTCCTGTATATTTCCAACCCAGTGGGTACTCCCTCTTATTCTGCTGACGAAATCGGGTGTTGATGGGAACAATTTATGAAAAGTAGATTTTTTGTCCATTCGCTTGAACAATAAATCATCCGAAAAACTTATATCTCGAATACTTCAAAGGACATGCTTTCTGCTTTCGACACCGTTCATGAATCCGAGCCATGCATCAGGTCAATCCTCGAAAGGAGGGCTTTACTTCTCACTCGTCTACTCAGTCTAATCACTTGTCAACGCTGGTTCCAAATACATCAAGTCTCAGATGAGTTGATTCTTTATTAGAATGCTGCAAATACTTATTCTTCTCTACACCGTTCACCGTAAGACTCATTTGTACTTCCCACTTTTCTTATCGGATATACCAACAGCATTAAATTCAGAGCACAGTTGATATGTAGGGAGCCCCTACTTACCCCGCTCTGTATACGACAAATGTAAATATATACACACTTACCTATCTACCTTGATATATTACTGTCACTTCCAATCCCCTAGCACATTTATGGTTACTCGCACTATGTGAGCTTTTGGCCTGCACAAGGTTTTGGATTTTGGGTGCGCATGCGCTGTAATTTTTTGACTTATTAAATGGCTACCAAGTGGCTACCAAACTTTTTCTACCACCAAAAGTCACATACACACCTACAGACTTACATATGTACCCTGCAGTGAAACACCAAACTAGTTAAAAACTATAACTTTCTAACTCATCTTCAACTAGTCATTTCATTTATTCACAAAAACTACATAATCCACCACTCAACTGAACTAGGATTTTTTTAACTCCTTTGAGACTGGAATTTTTCAGTCCGAAATCTGACAGTTGCTAACTCATAAGACACCTCCATGTCAAAAATACCAGTTGATTTTACGAAAAATTACTGTGGGCAGAATGGGACATGATGTAGATGACAACTAGTTGGTTTGACTACAGGGTTTGTCACCGTTTTGTTAATATGTTGTCATAGCATTTGCGATTAAGTACTTGGTGGGAATTGATAAAGCACTAACAGCAACAATTTTAGACAAAAATGCCGACGGTGGATGCCACTTGTTTTAGTTGCGAAAAATAATTTGCTGGTTTATTGCGGTATTTATTATTGTTTATGGCTTTAACTTTGTAATTTTGCGTCGGCCACAAAGATATAAAACTGTAGATTCAAGTGGATGATGTGTGTGTTTTTGTTGTTATTATTACATACCAACATATTTGGTGTTGCTGGTTCGCACTCACCACAATTGCATGCAAGTCACACACCACAACTTGTGTGTCAACCAAAGTTTTTTTTGTCTGCTACTTTGAAGTATTGTTGCTACTAAGTTGTCAATCCATTTGCTACCGAGTGTTTAATTTTTGCTTTGTTGTTGGTAGCTGCTGTGAATTCCCATAGTATTGCCATTAGTTTTATGATCAATGAATATTTTTAAAACGCTTGGAGCTCGTAATATGCTTTCCTAGTCGATATCAAACTATTTCACGTATATTTTTTTGTTGTAGCATAGGTAAAGGGGATCTCAATTGAGACTGCAGATGTTGGCAATTTTATATAAAAGATCAACATTCTAATATGCAACCCACTCACATGGTGTCAGAGCGGCTTAACAGTCAGACCAGTATGTTAGAATTGGAAGTCCTTAGCTTCGACTATGTTTGGATGAGTATTTTCTACAAATAGTAAGAATAATAGGAAGTATGATGAGAATAGTCTTGAGATCCGCCTAGAAAACGCACTGCTAATGGAATTAATCTGTGGATATGGTGCCTTACACCCTTCACCATCAATGTGCTGCTTTCCTTCCACTTTCCTTAAAGCAATTTAAATGGACCCGAAGTTTCGAGTGTTCAAACAAATAATTTCCACATCCATTTTTAGTATCAGGTTTCTGTATAAAAAGACTAATCAAGCTACCTAGCTTTCTCCATCTCAAAAAACGGGAAACTAACTCTATCATGGTGTCGCCGATAGACAGAGCTCGAAAATATGGATGTGCACTCCCGTGGCGGCCAAGAAACCCGTATAACTCGTTGTAACTAAGCTGCTTTCAAAACAGAGAACTGATAAAACTCCACTCGGCTCTCGGACCTGTTTCTGGGAGCGATCGTCAACGTACAGATGTAAAAGAGCAAAATACACAATATTTCTAGCACTCAGAAAGCTAGAGGCCTCAGAATGTATCCACAGTAGACCTGTTAGATTTGATTAGTAATTTGTAGTAAATTAATTAGAGGGATTTTTATTTGGTCAAGACTATTTTAATTGCTTTTCAAGAAAAGCCAATTATTAATTGATTACGATTATAAAAAATAAAAAAAATAAATTTATACATATAATCAAAAAAATAGAAACCAAGTAAGGAAAGCGCTATGCTCGGCTGTGCCGAAGGCTTTATACACTTCATGAATACGCATCACGGTTTTAAATGTCCGATCCTTACTTACAATAAGTACAAACTCTGAAAAATTTAAGGGTTTCACTCTGTTAATTTAAAGATACATAGAAAAACCCCTTTTATCGGAACAATCGATTGTATGGGAGCTATATGTTATGTAGTTCCCATCTGGCTGATTTTCACTACACACATTACATGTATAATAAGTACCAAACGTGCAAAGTTTTACGTTCCTAGCTTTTTAATTGCAAAATTATTAGCCCAAAACCCATTTATCGAAACAATCGATTGTATGGGAGCTATGCCTTGTATTACCCCGATCTTGCTGATTCCGACGAATGATTAATATCATGCAAAATGTCGCCTCCAAACCAAATTTCATCAAGATATCTCAAAACTGAGGGACTAGTTTGCGTACAAACAGACAGACGGACAAACGGACGGGCAGACGGCTATGGCTAAATCGACTCAGCTCATCGCCCTGATCATTTTGGTATACTATTTTGATTGTTTTCAGTATTGTTGATGTCTATATTTATGTGCTTCTACAACAATACTGAACAAATCGAAAATAAAAACTGAAAATAATCAAAAGTAATCAAAACAACTTTTTTTGATTTTTTTTTTAATAATCGTAAAAAATCATAATTTTTTTGCATATTTTCTTATTTAATTGAAAACTAATCATTAAAAATTGAAAGTAATTTATAATCAATCATTAAATGGATTCTCAAGAAAGTAACTAATCAAACCGGTAATCATTCGGATTAGTAATCTTTATTTAACAGGTCTGATTCACGGTCAGCGATTAATATCCACAAACCTTCGAAAGGGTCAGAAAATCGATTCCGTATCAGTTGGGCCATACCATAGGGTTTAGTCCATTATCGTACCGGGTACATATTCGCCCAAGAGCTGTTAAAACCGGTAATACTACCTTAAACCTTTTGGGCGTGTTTTTCAGCGCAATTTTTACCGCTTTCGGACTCTGTAGGGATACCAGGGAGCTCACAAAACGGACTTGGACAACTAGCATTGTCACACCTCCTCAGAATGGAGGTACTCTGATGAACCCGATATTAATATCTTCACATAGGTTAGCTTACAAATATTTCTTGGAAAGTAGTTTCAACTTTGTGGCTTAAAATAATATCCATCTTATCTTTACAACGCAGTTAATTCACTTTCCCTGAGAACACTTATGAAAATCTTTAAAACAATTTTCTTTTCCGAAACATATTCAAATATTCGCACCGCAAACCAACTTAGAAACTTAGCCTAGCTAAATTAGGTCGTTGTCTTATAAACTATTTTCCCACATACTCAAAGGACAATCTCACCCGATTCTTTCAACGTCCATTATTTCGAACCGTCTCCCAATTGAAATCCCCTTTTATATCGGTAATTTATTTTCTTCATTGATTGTGGCCGCTACTAAATGTCTGTCATGTTTTATGCAGCGCACATGATTTTCGTCGGCTGCGCTATTTCTCATTGTAGGTGGGTATGGCGGTCTTGTAGGTATTTAGCTGAACATTTTCTTTGGTTGGCTCATAGACTTCCAAACATTTATATAAGCAAATAGATCGACAGGACAGCTGCCACCTTCACTGTGTAGTTGTTGAAAGGTGTGCCGCTTTTGTAAAATCTGCTAATGGGATATCAGCTAAATAGCATAGCAACGACCAAGTCGTCCAAGTCAAAATTTTCTGTACCAAAGCGACCCACCCAGATTTGGTAAGAAGAACAAGAGTTTTGCTTGAAAATGTTTCCTCTTGACACATTGGAAAGTTATAGCTGGGCTGGCTGGTGCATTGTCGCAACATAGACGGTTTCAAAAAACTTTCCTTATTTGTAGGGCGAGATAACTGAGCCAGTTTCTTTTTTCCTTTATCCTCACTGAGTTGGAAGTTGAGAAGCAACCTCGCTTATCATACCCTTTCTGGTTGGTTGTTGGTGGATATACAGTGGATTACACAGCGATAACCAAGGAGAGGTATCGGAAATGAGCAACGAATATTCACAAGACTTTGTTCTGCTCTCGAAAAAAGTCACTTCCGTGAAGTTTCATTCTTCAACTCAGCATGCAAAGAATCTGAATATGTATATGTTTCCTTTGTCAGCGTGAGTATCCGAGCAGGTGGCTCAAATATTACCGCCACTATCCGTAGTCAGTGACTCTAATTGCATAATCCTGTATTGCGAAGACTTCAAATTCGGACATGGATATGTAGTACGTCCTTGCTTTTCATTAAAGTGAGAGCTAAGGTAGTCTAAGGTACGATAGGAGAACCCTTTCTTCTGTGATGATCTAGTCGCCCTATTATACCCAACGCAGGTAGCTCATTGAACTAGCATTTTATTTATCTCAGTTCACCTTTACTCCGTGCCATAAATGATCAGTAGGCTCTGTCTCTTATTAGGTGACTTAGAATATACTCGGGGGTAAGGTACGCCTCCCGGGAGAAAGTAATATCCAGTAGCCAAAGTTTAAGTATCCAGCCGGCCCATAGGATGCTTGCATCGGACCTGACCGTATCATTCTGGAAAAGGACTGTCCATATCCATCACACTGCCTTCGAGTACGATTTGTAGTTACAATAGCAACAAGAAGTTAGGCATGCAAAACCACATAGAAAAGCTTTTCAGCATTGCATTTAGCCTCCAGCTATCAGAAAAACTTAATTATTGACCTTTTGGAGGAGCTTCACTTAACCTTGGAGTGTTTTCCGAGTAGTAAATTGCACTACCGCTATCTGAAAGGGACTTACTTTCAGCCCTAAGCTCCCAACTCGTGCACTCGGTCTACGCATTGTTTCTTGTAAGACCCCAATAATCACATTGCAGCATAGCGAATATATAAAAGCCTACTGCGTCATCTACATAGACCATCGCTTCAACTCGATTACTGTCGAGTTGACGAAGAATGCAGGATCCTGCTTTTGTCTCTATGTTTCTGAAACGCATAGTCGTTGCTATCCAGTTTACAATAGCAGAGTAGAGTGGGAATCTTATATCGCTTGTAGTCAAACATTATTGAAGACCCGTCCATGCGCAGAAAGTCTACCAGTGCTTACTAACAAGGCATGGTTCATCCTTATGGACAAGGAAATAGTCATATGCCAGAAATCATGGACGTTGTGAGTATTAGATGAGATTGCCTTTGGATTATTAGAGAAAAGTGTTCTCACTCGCATTATGTGCGGTGGAAATCTCAAACCTTCAAGAAGATTTTTGATGAGCATTCCATTGACATTGGCAGGTCTCCTACCCGGAGAAGAGCTGAAAATAGCAAATATAAAAAAGTATATTAACTCATATTTCTAAGCGGAAAATATAATGCACCAATTCGCTTAAATTCCGAAACACAAATACTTAAATATCCCACCAACTTAACTCGTAATCGTTTATGATTAACAAACACCAATCAAGCTGTCTCACACATTTCATTTGAAACTAAACTAAGTGAGATTAAATTGCATATTCTATTTCGGCACATAAATCACAATTTAAGTAAGTCTATAAGTCTGGTATTTACATAAGAAATGTAACACCACGTAACCAATGGGACTACTGGGATCAATGGCAACGCGGCCACCAAAGTGTCTGCCATGCCACACCACACGTGAAGGCGCTAAAAATGGCACCCCCGCGAACATAGATACCGTAATAGCCCCTTAAACAAAACAGCTGCAAAATTATCGAAAACGACAGGAAATTATAGACGTCGTTGCAAATTCACAACCTCGTAGGCCGAAAGCAACTCCAAAGTAAAACAAGTAAGGAAGTCCGAGTTCGAGTGACGTTGAACAGCATATACTTAGTTCACCCAGGAAAGTCTTTTACCAAATAGAAATACCAGGGCTAGGAAGCTGGCGTAGTAATTCTGGTATGGTGGCCCAACGAGATTAGTGGAATAATGAAGAAATCACTGACCCGGCTGAGTGAGCGAAACAAGTTTACAATCCTCATCTGAAATCCCACAAAGACAGAGATAATTCTTTTCACTACTAGGGCGACAAGCTCAAGCTAAAACTTTCTTTCTCTTAACGGTCAAGAATAAAGCCTTTATGATAGTGCAAAAGATTTTGGATCCCTTTTAACCCGCAACACATTATCCACTAAAGTTCTTTGAAAATACATCCGCTCTTAGCGAATATCCGAAGACGGTAATGAATTGGAATATCTCGCGGTTTATCAGCGTTAGATTATTAGTGTAATTAAGGATCGGTTAAGTCGAAGTGACTGCTCCCCGCTCAAAACGGAAGAGAAGCAATGGGCCCGAACATAGGTACTTTAACCCGCGGTGGTACCACAGAGACAATATCTTCTAGGCAATAGAAAAAACATTACTCTAAACCCCACCAATTTGTAGGAAAACTGAGAAGAAGCACTTCGCAAATGAAACTCTCGGCAGGTAGGACCTGTTGTTGTTGTTGTTTGCAACAACGCTCCCCGTAGGTTTTGCTTTAGCACAATGTAGACAGTCCTTTGCGCGACATGGATCTGGTATCAGAGCCTTCTGAAATGTTCCCGCTTGCCGCGGAACTAATTTCTTCGGCCCCGTCGGACTTTCATGTCAGGCACTTAAATCTCTTTTTACAACAGCCATAAGCAGGTATGTGGTAAGCCCCTAAGCTTTAAAAAGGCCTCACATCCCCAGATGTCTCAATACATCAGGAAATTCGGCACAAGTCAAAATGTAAAAACTCACAGCTTTCCTAAATCGAAAGTGTCATTAAGGCATTCAAAATGAGATTAGGGCGAAGGTAAAAACATGCAGGTGGGTTTGACGAGTAGTGACGCTGGACTGTATCCGTGTAGGATAAGGCTAATGTCCTAAATCAAATAGCAACCTATATCCGTCCCACTTAAATGAAAAATTGTGGGGCACTAGCTGACCCGGCAGATTTTTCCTGATAAAAAAATTGGACTATGTTTCCTTCACGCCTGTCACTTTCTACTCTTTTTCTTCGTTCCCCCTTTTCTTTCCATTTAATTTCCTGTTACACTTCTACACTACTGTTTATTCTAACTATTTCTCATCTCCCTCAGTCTGAATAAGTAAGAGTTTAACCTATTACAATATCCAGAACGAAATTGTGCTAGCATGGCTTTAGTCTCCCTCTGAAGTACACTCTCCTTTTCCGCTTTTTCAGGTGGTTGAATATCAATTACGGGGTTCACAGGCCGAAATCTGAGGGATATGTCTACCGACTCGGTGTGGAGGTCATTTAGAGCCCGCCTATGGTCGCGCAGATCAAACGGCAAGGAAATGTGGTGCCGGATCTAGTCATAGTGCTTGCGACATTGTTTCCTTATATCTCTGGGGGGCGGGACTTCATCCAATAGATGTCGATTTGGATGACTAGGTTTGTAGCAGTTCAGTAAAAACTGTCTGCTCAACAGTTCCGCGTGCTCGCGAACATTGGGAATTTTAGGCTCTTGATGGTGGTAAGATTAAGATGACATAAGCAGACATCCCATGGCAGTTCTGACGGCATTGTTTTGGTAGACTTGCAACTTCCTGCAGCTGGTGTCAGTAAGGTTGAGCGACCATATGAACAGCGCTGGCTTTAAAAATGTTGACATGGATATCGTAGTATTTCGACGAACATGAGTGAGTCGGTTTCTTTCCTAATATATGAAAGTCTACATCCATTTCGATCCGTTTATGCCTTCAAAACACACTGTGCTGCTAACATAATTATAACACCTTTTTTTGCCAAGCGCAGCTGGGTATAAACAAGTACAAAACAGAGAAAAGTGTGTAAAATCATGACTAAAAATTTATCGCGAAAATTCACATTACCGGCAAATTTCATATATTTCAATTTCGAATGGCCCGAAACGCGAGATGAAAATAATAATAAAAAACCAACTGGCAACAACATAGCATAGCGTGGTATGACTGAGACCCGAAGGCGTAATTTGATATTAATTGGGCAAGAAATTCTCACAGTTTTTTAGATTCCAGCAAAAAAAAAGGATCACACAAGCAGACATGCAAGAAGTCGTACCGAAAATCATAGATGAAAGTCCAACTGAAAACACAAAAAAAAACCGTTTCCAAAAAACTGTACGCGCTTAAGTTAGGTGAAAAACTCCCGTACAAAGCCATACAAATAAGTGGGCACGCCGACAGCTGCACTGTGATTTTCAAAGCTTTTTTGGACGCGACGAAGACTGATTGCACCAATTTGTCTGCCAATACATAACTAAAGCAAATGTAAAAGCAAAACCAAAACGTTGAATAACTATTTGAGATGGCAAACAAAAACGCTCAAACCAAATACGTCCACCAATGTTAAGCGCATTTTTAACGCTGCGCTACAAAATCGAGCTATTTTCACTTAAGCGCCTGCGCCGACGCATGCTGATACAATAACTAAAGCGTTGAGTCAAGTCGCCTGCCAAACACAGCTGGCTCAATGACTAACTGCTGGTATGTATTTGTGGGATGGAAAAAAGATATTTGCTTCCTTGTGGGATTTGCGCCTAATCGTCTAACTGAGCAACTACTAGACTCTCAGCTGTAGTGAAGCACTAGCTACAGGGTCTAGCAGATAGTTGGAGAAATATCTGAGAAATTGATGCCAGTAAAACTGTGTTTCAAATGTATTACGCCTTATATCTTCACTTAAACTCATCTGAGCGGAACCCTTTCTGAAAGTTTAGCATCAAATAACGCCCTAAAGAGTATAAAGGTGGCTTAGTAGAAGATCCACTATCTTGGCTGCTTTTTTGAAAACGACTTATCTTGACCGGTCTATTTGAGAATTTTGCTGAAGAACACTTGCCTCGCTTTAGCTGAAAATATATTGAATTTTTTTTTAGATGTGGTACTTCGGAGATCTTCCGCTTATCATTCCAGATGTACTTTAGGACGAACAGGACCGACGAGAACTCTCCGTCAGGAACTTTTTTCAATATGAGAGATATTAGTTCTGCTCTATCTGTCTCTCTTCCCCAATAAGGTTATGTTATAGGCCAGACGCCCAAGGTTTATACCCACTATCATTAGTTCCGAAATTGATTGGCTTAATACTAAAATATTATGTGAGGTTTGTTATGTTACGTTATGTTATGTTATTTTATATTATATTATGTTATGTTATGTTATGTTATGTTATGTTATGTTATGTTATGTTATGTTATGTTATGTTATGTTATGTTTGTTATGTTATGTTATGTTATGTTATGTTATGTTATGTTATGTTATGTTATGTTATGTTATGTTATGCTATGTTATATTATATTATGTAATGTTATGTTATATTATGTTAAGTTATATTATGTTATGTTATATTATGTAATAGTATATTATGTTATGTCATGATATGTTATCTTATGTTAAATTATGTTATGTTATGTTATGTTATGTTATGTTATGTTATGTTATGTTATGTTATGTTATGTTATGTTATGTTCTGTTATGTTATGTTATGGTATGTTATGTTATGTTATGTTATATTATGTTATGTTATGTTATGGTATGTTATGTTATGTTATGTTATGTTATGTTATGTTATGTTATGCTATGATGTCATGCTATATTAAGTAATGTTTTATTATGAATTTTTATGTTCCTTTTTCTTATGCTATGTTATATTTCGTTATGCAAAGGAGAAGTTAGAGAATCTGATATGCTCTCGCCAAATTGTCCACAAAGGGGATCTCCTCGTTCGTTCGTAGTCCACATAGGGGATCTCCAGGTTAGTTCTGCAGATAATTTTCTCTGGCCAAGGCTTCCGTCTTTTGGAGAAATTCAGATAAGAGGTTCTTAAACGTTGAACTTTCATGGAACGCACGAACCGAGGGTCGTAGAGCCTACAAAATACTTAACGCACCCTGCATTTGTAAATCGTTTGCTGCTTATATTGTTGTTGTCTGTTAGCTTGGGTTGGTGTGTACGTCGCTCAACTAACTCAAAGGTATGAAATCCCCCGCTGCGTTCAAACACTCAATATGATCTTTGCATGGCATATAAATATTTTGTTGCATTTGTTTTTATTTGCTTCTTTTGCTATGTGCTGCAAGTTGTGTTGCGGCGCCTGCGCACAAATGCATAAACACAATGATATCAACAATGTTTATAGCAACAAAAAGAATAGCAATTGCTAACGATCAGCAAACAATAATAGAAACATTTAGACAACGAACTCACTGGATGGCGCTGAGCTTGGCAACAAAGTTATTGGTCATTTTTGTTGTATTATTTAAGTAAATACTGTATTATTTGCTGTTTTTGTAGTCGCTTAAACAATTTTTTGTGGGTGCGCTCAAATTCACGCACTGTTGGGGGTTTGCCACGTCGTGCGCGCCTCTTTCACCCAATGCGCACTCGTTTGGTTTGATTGGCCCGACTGACCGGCATGTTTTGCGCCATTTGGCTCACAACAACAAGCGCTGCAACATGGCATGCTAGCATCTTGTTGGCGATTTTTACTGACCAACCCACGCGACAAAGGCCAAAAAAAAAACAATATTGTAAAACCTTGTTTGACTGATTTTGTTTAAATATTTTCCTTGACGGCTTTTTGTTTTTGCTTTTGTAGTTGTATAAACGCGTTAAATGGGTGCGTTTGACAATTTAATAGGAAATCAATTAAAAAATTGATTTGTGTTTAATAGCGCGCGCCATGGCACACGGCCGGTGTATGAGTGGCAGTCCCAATATTTGATGAATTTTTAGGTTGGAATGTCGTTTGGAAGCATAAAAATTGTAGTAACGAGTAGAAGAAACTTGTGAGAAGATGGAGGGGAACATATTCTATATGCAGAGCATACTAATGAAAAGCTTTTTTACGCTCAATCCTACAAAATGTTCTGCCATGAGCTCGGAGATTTAATAAAATTTCTCCGACGGTTTGGTTGTCCTCTTGGTTAGCTTCGTGTATTTTGCTTAGTTTTCAAGTAAAATGACTGGTACCTGCATATATCCCAGAAAAGCAGTGCTCGCTGACATAACGTAGAGAAGATTTAGATACTTTCATGTGTCTCCGGTTAGTCTTTCCTGACACTTTTGCGCCAAAATGGTGATATATTTCTTGTCTCTACATTGGTTTCACATTCCCTTACTTCCACCTTTCAAGTTTTATGCTAGTCGTCGAACACCTATGACCATGTCTGTGGTGCCTGCTTGCTATTTCCTAGGAGGGAAGCACTCTTCCACCAGTAAAAAAAGATAGACCGCCAATTAAACAATTGGTCGACAGGCGTCTGTCGAATTCAGTATCGAAAAATCTAGATCTCTCTATCCACGGAATTTGACATTTTGAACTGCTAAATCCTAGGCCACCATATTCACGACAGCGCAGATGAATCTGGTATTAAACAGCCACATCGATGGCATGGCGCTACTTGTCACCAATATTATTGTTGTTTTTTTTATTGTAACCGCAGAAACACTCCCAGAAGCACAAGGAGGAGTTTCATATATGGTGAGTTTATTTTCAGAATGAATTCGGTACTTCCAGGTACTAACATCTTTTTGTAGTACTACGGGTACGGTTTGTTTGACCGCCTTGAATATTCAATGCGGGGATTTTTGACAAGCTTACCTCACCCCAGAGGAAGAAGGATACCAGAAATTCGATGAAAAGATCAAGTGGAGACCGATTTACGATCCCGTAGTTTGCAGAGAGAAGAAACGACTGGCATACTATATTGGACGGCGAAAATCACGTAGACGGTTAAGCGCCTTTCAAAACAAAAGAAAGAAGTACTTTACCCCGGGCTTATTCGAAACGCGCTAATCTACTGGCGATCGCCGAGTATAGTTAATACACATTGGAAGAATTTGCAGGCCTCCCAGGACGGGAAAGACTACCTTACTAGCAGCACCTGTAGCTGACGAAGAACGAGATCTTCGTAGGGATCAGTGTGTGTGGGCGCTATCAAAAGTACATGAGATGGATGTTGAAGTGGAGTTCTACGGATAATATATAGTCCATCCCCTTTTTCGAACAGAGTAGCGTAAAAAATTTAGGTATGAGCTGCGCAAGCTCTAAGCAGTTATTAAAGGAGGTATAGGCGAGGCAATATTTTGCGAATTGATGAGAAAGCTCTGGCGCAGAAGGTGTCCTTATCGAAACCTTACTTGGACCGCAGTGGAAAGAGAAATCTTTGTCTGAGTTGGAAGAAGAGGCTCCCGCTTAGAGGGCATGATTACTGAATTTCTTGTTGTTGAACAAGCATTGAAATTTCAAATCGGGTGTTTTTTTTGCAACTAGATATCCAAAGAATTCCCCCCATACGGAATTGCAAACACATGAGACACTTCAAACAACAAAGCAAGTACAGGAAACTAAAAACCAACAAAAGAAAGAAAATATATTACAACAGTGGCTTATAAGCTCTCAGCAGTTGTACATTAACAGGTCATAAACCTTTTCGCAACCGAACAAGAAGACAAACGCGACTTGTTACCAAAAACCTAAGTGAATTCATGAAGAAATTCATTGTACGAAAACATACATGCATGCATGAGATACCAACAATAAAGGAGCCCATTATTGGACACAATAAAGTTAATGCGCGCATGAAAAATCTAATCTCCAAACAAAATGACCGAAAATTTATACAAAACACTGTCAAATAAAGCAAAAATTACAAACGAAATGGCAATGGACATAAATAAGTTTTTATTGTTGTTGTTAACGTGGGACAAAACACAACAACAGCTCAGTCAACAACAAGCAATGACAACAATAAAGCAAGCGCACGCGACACAAGAAAATCAAAACGCCCACAACAATTGTTGAGCGCGCATGCGGCATGGACAACGCAACACAAAAGCGAGCGCTTGACGCCAAACTCCGCGCTTACATGACGGTTTTGCTAACAGATTTCTTATATTTGAATCTTCGAGCAAACTAAAAAAGCTAAAAAAGCGCATTCGTATGCAGACAATAAAATTTGATTTTTTGGTAGACAAAATAATGTTGCACCCGTTGCCATCGCCACCCAACCGCTTGACCGCCTATGCGTTTCACATGCGATTGCGCGCGCGCACTCACGACAAACAAAACTAACAGTAAATGAAAACCTCCTTTTCTATTATTGATTTAATGTGTTTTTATGATTTCTTAAATTTGCGATAATTTTGAACATTTTACACAGCGTCTGTTGGTTTCTAGCCTGGCAGCAATAGCGTTGAATGATTCGATCGATGTGTAGCGGTTATCGATCGTTTGGTAATTGAATTCCAGCAGGCGGGCGTTGCCAGCCCAGCTAAAATCACGCAAATGCGCGCGCACCACAAACTTCACATATATACATATATCTATGTACGTATGTCAATGTCGAGCGTACTATGTGCACCCTGTGTGCGCGCTCCCACCATGCAATAATCTCCTTTGCCACACCCTGTCAACCCACCTGCAAATGCGAGCTATTGGTGGGATCGCTTGCTTTGCCGCTGATCGCATTTAAGTTTGTTGCGTGTTAATCTGCCGTTTGCCGCGGGGCTCACACTCAATTCAGCCGCTGTATTTTTGATCGATTGCTTCGATAATGCGCATAGCCACAAGGCGACGTCGCACACTGAGGCATGAGTTTCGCATGACTGCAGTCACATACAATACATTTTTTTGACCTTCTAGAGGGAAAGCAAGCACGGCAGTCGTTTGTCCTCCTCGCTAACTGGCGCCAAATTCAAGGCATCCCAAATCATTTTTCCCCTTAGTCTGTCCCTCTTCCTCTGCTTCCATTGGCGAGTTATGATAAGAACAGCTTCTGCTTCGCTAGGTTTTAGTTCGCTTACGCCTGCGTAAAGCTTATACAGGTCACTTATCTTCTTCGGTAGCCGATTTAACTACTTCCTAAGGACTTTAATGGCAACGCGTAGTTATTGCGCTGTGTAAATAAAACCCTGATCACATCCTAGTGGACGCCTTAGCAGAACGTGGTCGAGCTTACTACTGCGTAGGAGGTTTTTCAATCCACTGATATCGAATGCAAGGATATTTTCGGAGAGCTGAAAAAGGAGCCTACCCTCCCTGTGTGGATGTTGTGGAATGGCTACCATTGCGCCTTGTTGCTTGAAGATACGTCTTCGTATTTGTCGTGGACCAGCTCAGCTTCAAGAGGCCCGTCATCTCGATTACCTTGCACGTTGCCAAGAGAGTTTCTTTATCTTTTGCCCAGGTACTGTCACACCCAAAAATTTAGCGTCGTTGACAGTCGGCAGAGTTGCGCACTTCATCAGGTTCATCTGAGCGATCGTGAGTAGGGTGGCCGAGTACTTACTGAGTTCCAAAGATAAGACCAGGAGATAAACGTGTATCTCGGCTAGTTGCCCTTATCGTGTTGTAGATTTCATGGGAAAGGATCCAAAGTACTTCGTTCCTGATGCCTGCCGACCACTCAGATAAATGGCGGCTCATCTTTTTAGGGTAGGAGGTAAGTTAGTTTCTTCTGAAGCCACGAGCACAGTCCGGGCTCCTTACCCCTAGTTTGCGCCTGTTTGGGCTTGTCGCTACTACAAGAAAAGTGATATCTATTTTTACCAGCCTTTGAGCTCATCTGCCCCAGTGTGCTACGCTTGCGCGCATGCAATATTCCTTGCGTATTCTTGGTTCTCTACTCAGCCAGTGTTATTGTTGCCACAATAAATAGAAAATTCTCAAGTGCGATAGTAATTTTTGTGCGGCGTTAACGGTTTGTCCGATTGTTTGTCTGCCTGGGTGACTCCCTCAAACTTCAGAGTATGCTTGTTCTCCTGACTGTTGATGTGGTTGCGCCTGCGGCGTCACAACGCTGGACAAGCAATAACCGGACAACCAACCTACAGTCGCGTCATAAGCGTTTGTCGTGCGATTGTGACTGCGACTGCGACTGCGACTTGTTGTTGTTGTTGGGCGATTGCATTAAAATTGAATTATTGAAAAATTTGACAGATTTGTTATTGCAACGTGACATGCGGCAACATTTGGCAATTAGTTGGTCTGTCCGAATTGCTGTTGTGCTGCAGTTGCCATAGTCACTTTGTTGTTGTTGTTAACCTGACGGTTTGAATTACTTTGTTAGATTTGGAAATTGAGTGGTCGCGCAGCAATCTTGAATTTATAATTTTTAATTATGCAGCTTTGGAGCTCTAAGGTCTTTAAGCGCTAGAGTTCGTGGTGTGGTGCTGATGTTGGTGGGAATGTCGCTGTTTGTATGTTTTACACTACTGGGAACGTGGTGGGAAGTGGTTAAGTAGATTGAATTGTTCGAAATTGATAGATTTTGCTATTTCGCAGCTTGAAAGTTGCTTTGGAGTGTAAAGGGTCTATGCACGGCAACGAACCGTACGTCATAGCTAATGCACTTTGGGCAACGTGAGAAATCCTGGTGCAAAGATGCGGTAACGATCCCATGTGCAGTGCTACATTACGGCCATGAAAGAAATTTTAACAAAGCCTCGATTATGCCAAACGTTTGTAGCAGTAAGGTTTCTGAGAACTGGATAATCCGGATCCTTACTAGAAATGGTTGCACCATCCGGCTGGTTAATTTCCCGGTGAATGTGAAGCTTTGAATCACGCCTTTTAAGAAATAGGTTGGACAGGTCAGGACAAGAGCTTAATCGCTCCTTGCGACATGTGGCTAGTGCGTAATACCCTCACTACCTACCTCCTACTCCAATATTTCTTTAGAGGGCAGATGATCAAAGTTAGACGGCTTGAAAGTTCAACGAGACCAAATATATCTCACGGACTACACCTTTTCCAGATTGAATTCAGAAAACTCCAATTATATTTCAGAAAACGACAATTGAATTTCAGATTTGGCAATTGGATTTCGGAACATGTCAATTGAATTTCAGAATAGGCAGTTGGATTTCAGAATGTGTGAATTTGATTTCAGAAATAGTCAAGTGGATTTCAGAAAATAGCGTTCGAACTGTTTTTGCGATGCTAATACTTGATTTTGTATAAAGCGGCCGCCGTGGTGTGAAGGTAGTGTTGCCGGCCTACCACACCGAAGGTCGTTGGTTCGAGCCCTGGTACAGGTAACATCAAAAGTGATTTGAAAAAAAAAAAGTTTTTCAAAACGGGGTCGCCCCTCGGCAGTGGTTTGGCAAACTCTCCGAGTGTATTTCTGCCATGACAGGCTTCTCAACAAAAATTCGTCTCCTTTGTAGATGCCGTTCGGAGTCGGCAAAAAACTGTAGGTCCCACCAATTTGTAGGGAAAATTCAAATCGGCACACCACAAATTGGAAGAGAAGCTTGACGCAAAAATATCTTAGGAGGTTTATGATGATATACCTGTTGTATATCGCGCCATAGAGAGAGAGAGAGGCCATGAAATATGCAAAAATTATTTGCTATGGAGTAAATTAATTCCTAAATTTTGTGCCGGTCAGTTGTAATTGTGTTCTTAAAAATGGAGTTTTTATGTATGTACATATGTCTTATTTTGAACTGTATCTGTATTACATAATTTACTTAAATGAATTTATAGCCTGTCTTGAACTTAGAAATTATTTTTCAACTTTGCGTAATAAATTTGTTTTTATCTGAACTCCAATTGACGCCTTCCGAAATCCAATTGTCTATTTCTGAAATCAAATTCACACATTCTGAATTCCAATTGCCTATTCTGACATCCAATTGACAAATTCTGAAATCCAATTGCCTAACCTGAAATTCAATTGATGTTTTCTGAATTCAATATGGAAAAGGTGTAGTATTAAAAGGTGATTGTACCGGATCTTACTGCATTAGTATTCAGCAAAAGATTTTTCTCTTTGATAACATTCCCTAAGCCTTTGGGAAATTTTTTTTTTTGTTAAAAACAACAACAAGCGTATACCACTACGGCCATACAATACATCGAAGATGTTTTATTAGATTTACAGTACGAGCCGCCTAGTACTGTCTCCCATTGCTTCTACCGAACGTTTCTATACGAACCGCATCAAAGTTCACGATATCGCTCATCAATGTTCCCGCTACTATCGATGACAGGAGCCAGGTTGTCCAAACTTCTTTCTATAGGGCTACTTTAAAGCTGAGGCGGAAAATAAGATGTATCCGATGCTGAATACAATGTAAGATCTTCTCATCAAAAGGTGGATACCCATTTGTGGTGGGACGGAATGTGCTTTACTATGCTACTGGGTTCCAACATAAAAAGATTCACCCAGTTTCTCAGCTTGGTTTTGCTCAACAACGCTAATTTTCAACCCAGGGCTAAATATGCTCCCAGGACCGCAAGAAATGTTGTGCGCCGAAAGAACCACTTGAGCAACATCTCGCTTCTTGGGAAAGAAAAGGCGTTGTATACAGCCCCAATTTCCCAACACATTCGAGAGGTGTGTCAATGAAAGTTATCGTGGGCTGAAATGAGAAAAGCAAATTATGAGGAAATAGAAACGTGAAACTGAGCCTCGTGTAAATCAAGCAATCTCGAGACTAGCCAATAGCCAATAAATGAGAATTTCAAGATTGGCGAAAATTCTTGCAGAAGGTGCTTTTTATTTTTAGATGCTGACAAACCCACGTCTATCGAGTACAAAAACTTCTAGTAAAGACAGATTACTCATCCAGCTATGCAAGCATCTCTAAAAGTAATCTATACAGGCAACGATCCTTCAAGCCTTGCCAATTGAGGAAGACTGAAGATAAATTCAGCCTTGTTTGCTCATGCAAATTGCCCCCAAAGTAAAAATCCGTAACAAACTTCTAATGCCCCTAGCAGGCAGTACTTGGGTTTAATATAACGTTGCTGGCAGCATACAAGCCTATCAGCCAGTTGTTCTTGAGCTAAGTGTTAGTAATGTGATCCTCAACCAGCGAACGTCATCATACCATAAGTCTCAACATTTTTCAAAGTCCAACATTTTTGAAAGTGCTAGTTTCCTAGCCATTAGAAGAGATTGATGGTTTGAACCCCTAAACCTACCGTGCGCACGGGACTGCTTTAATGGCACGTAACCGACTAAACGATGTCGACGTCTGCGTAAAGCTTATGCAGCTTATTATTAAATATTATTGGGTACTTGCCGTGACCAACCGGTAGAGGTCCACAAATCGTTTGATCGAGAGAAAGGTCGAATACTTCCAGAGCCGACTCATTAAATGTTGTGAGTGTCCACGCTTCTGCACTATATAGCAGGACGGATGCGATGAGTGACTTATAGAGTGTTTTTTTCGTTCGACGCGAGAGGACTTTACTTTTCAATTGCCTACTCAGTCCGAAGTAGCATTTGTATGCAACTAGTAATTCTTCGTTGGATTTCTAGGCTGCTGCTGAATGCAAGTTCTCAGGTAAGCAAAGTCCTTTACTATTTCCCAAACTACCTCTCGACGAAATACTTCATGAATCGGTATTTATTAGTGAGGTTTTGGTTATCTTTCTATTAGGTTTCGGGTTATGCACCGAGTAAAAGCCGACTACATTTATGTGAAGGCCGAACGCAGTTTGACTCATAGAAGAGTATTTGCAGACCACTGTCTTACACTCACAGGTTGGTTGAAAAAGTATAAAAGACACAATCAAATCTCATAAAAATTTTCACTTTCATATCGTAAGTTCCACTCCGTCTCCTACGGTTTAACGGTTTATACCAAAACTTCTAGAGGTAAAATTTCCTTAAAAGTAGTTATAGCAAATAAGATTTTGGTCTGCAATCGATGGATCTTCTCGCTGCAAGCTACAATACGACGAACCCTTCACCAACTGATATTACATAATTTGTGAGAATATCCCGATACCCCATCGTGAGCTATTCACATAATTACACTTCCAAGCGATTGATTGAATCTCAACATTTTGTATTTCTACTACCGGAACTAATACTTTCATAAGTTTTAAACAATAACAAAATACAATGCAATCGACTATAAAATCTACATAAAATATGCAAAAGGGAAAAAATATTTATTAATAACCGCAAGCCACTACACCCCAAATTGCGCATGCGCAGCACCACACATCCAGCAATGCGCAAAAAAGCCTTAGCCGCACAGCCAACCATACATACACACAGTGGCGTGCAATAACATGACTTTAATGCTCAAGAGGCGGTAATGCCACTTAAGAAATCATTCACACACAAAACGACGTCCTACTATTAAAATAAAATTACAGACGATGAATTGTGGCGCATACAAAAACAACAACGAATCGAGTGAGACGCAATCAAACAATGCAAATATTTACCCCTGTTGATGGCATGCCAAAAGACGCTACCAACAAACAACAACAACAATTGCGAATACAGTGTGTTGGACTACCAACAATACTATTAACAGCTGTGAGATTGATTGTTGTTGTTGTACATATTTAGTATGTTGTACAGCGGTTGAGGGAAATTTCAACGCCACGCAAAGCAAAAAACAGCAAAGAATTTAGTTGATGAACGATCATTAATCACAACCCTTAATTGTGGTGACATTGAGGCAATCGACGTTGACGTAGACTGTGACGAACACGACTGGCCAATACAGGCTACATGTAGCATGGCACTGTGGGCTGGTTGAGGAGTTTGGTGTTAAAAAGTTCATTTTCAAAAAATCATTAAAATGCAGGCCAATATAATCATAATTGACCGATCACTCTTACAGCTAGAGAACTTACCATTTATCTGGATCCAGATGCTATCATCATCGCTGGAACAAGGTGAAAACACATTTGTCTCGTTTCGGATTCTTCATATTTTCGAAAGATCTAAATACCAATACCAAGTTAGATGGCAGTCTTATCAATTACTAGTAAACCCGGTCCGCCTCGCTGCGTTTCAGAACTAATAATAGACTGAGACCGATTTGCATCATTATATCCCATACCAGATAAGACATGTAGCTTAATTACATCGCTTAATGCAGCACTCAATGTCACCTTTCGTTTGATACCCCTATTGAACTAACAAATTTTGGGTCACCTTGGTTCACATATCGCTCGATATCTTCGAAACTGGTCAAGTTATCGGTACAAATGACATTTTTAATTTTATGTTAAACGTCTAGTAATGGAGTGGCAAAAGTTCCTTTCAATTCCATTCAGCAGTTTTTTTGGTGATGCGCGACCAAACATGCAGACAGATAGACAAAAATTCTAAAATTGTTGATTTGGCTTCTATTGGCTTAATAATGGACCCTCCTGTCGATGTTTTTTTTAAATATCTGCAGTGTACAGATTATATCCCAATAACTCAACCCCTTGCCAGTATTAACAAAGATGCTTCGGAGCGATGTTTCGTAATATTGGGGAAGGCGAAGCCATCCTACGTGTTCATCAACTTTAGGAAACACATGAAAAGGCTCGCACGCCGTTCTATCGTGATGTGAGTATGTAAAATGTCTTAACAGGCCTAACTTCCAGCATTAAAAGATCCATTATGCTGACTCGTGATCAAAAAGCGCCAGGCCAAATTGATCCCTTCGTGATCGATGGCAGACAAAGCTCCACTTTTCTGGGCATGAGTGCCTTACAAGGTTCCAATATCGACTCGAACCATGAACCCTGTTTAACTTGTCGTCGACTCAACCCATAACCTTGCCGTAACCCCAGAACACACGCAGCGAATAAGGAGGGAATAAGGAGGGTTTACTGTCGATAAGCTGCTCGCGCTGATAATTTTTCCACTCTGGTCTCTGACACCAATCTTTAAAGATGTCAACGAGCTGTGGAAGTATATTTCTCACTCGCTACGTACTGGCAATAAATAAACAATAGGGTTCCAGTGAGTCCGGAGGAACAACTGGTATGACAAAAAGGAGCTTTATTTTGACGCAATGATGCATAGACTTGAAGCTGTGAGAGGGATGAGGTTGATCTCCTGGTAATACCGGAAAATTCTACCGGCAGGTGAACGCGTGGCTGAAGGTTGGAACACAACAAAAAAGCGAAACAATGTTTGAAACAAATCTGATATGTTTCTTAATTTTTTATTCAAAAGGTTCTTCTTTCTAGCACATTGTGCGCTGTAAAGTAGGCAACGAATTTCGAATTTGGCAAGCAGCTGAGAGTTCAACAAGCTAGCCTTTATCAAATCGTGCGACATTTGCATTGACTTTTCTAACAACATTTCGTTTAGGCACCTTCAAGGGTGGAAGCGGGCTAAGGAAGGGCAGTGGAGGAAGCGCACGCAAAAATACTGAGCTTCTTGCATTATTTCCTGGCAGCTGATTACAAATGGAACGTGGGAATTTTCGCAAATGCGGCGCACAAAAAAATGTTGCAGACGTTACTTTTTCCATGGTTGCATGCAATACAGCCGCTGAAGAAAAAACAACAAAAAAACAATGAAACTGACTAACTGCTGCGTGGCTGAATGGCGCAAAATAATAGAAAAAAAAGTCAGTGAAAATACAAAATCGTGAGAGTTTCAAACGAGAGAGTGCTTGCCAGCAACCCTTGCTGCTGCTTTTGAGGCATTAGATGCCACACAAACATACAAACATACAAACATATGAAATTCAAACTTAGAAACACTGTGATGCTTACAGCTTTGACGCGAAATCCCTTATTTTTTGTTGCAGCTGGTGGCACACGTGCGCATGCGAAGCTCCATAAAGTCCCTAAACAAAGCTGTGAAAAGCAACGAGCCAACAACTGGCGTTCACACAAATGTAAAGTAAAAGGCGAAAAGCCCCTGAACGGTTGCAGCTTCTTCAATACGCGGCAAGCCAGTTTGTTGGCGATATCTTTGCGATAGCATTGCAACTTCTGGCTTATATCAGCTGGCTGT
This sequence comes from Merzomyia westermanni, assembly GCA_949987695.1. Taxonomy (NCBI): domain Eukaryota; kingdom Metazoa; phylum Arthropoda; class Insecta; order Diptera; family Tephritidae; genus Merzomyia; species Merzomyia westermanni. The sequence goes on along the minus strand of OX465291.1, from coordinate 33,053,435 downwards.
CATCACACGATGTGTCAAGACACGAAGATGTCACAGGTTCTTATATGTTTGCCGTAATAATCGAATGTTGCAAGCATCGTGAACGTGCAACCAATTTGTGGCGCATATGTCACCTACGAGATTGTGAAGTTGCGGAAGAAGGGAGATTGTCGTACTTTATTTCAACATTCTTCAATATTTTATTATTTTTAATTGAAGAGATTATTAGGTCACTCAAAACATTCATAGGTTTCTATAGACTTATGTATGAAACCATTTCTAATCGGATCGACGATCGGGCTGACAATTTGTTTTATGATACGGTTCTTATATGTTACCACTCCTCTGACTACCTTTATATTTAGTTTTCTTTGTATTAATTCCTCGCTTTTAAAATCTCTTTTACGAACGCCAGAAGTGTAAGCTGAGGCCTGTCTTTGGCAGATATAATTAAGCGACGACCATGGAGCTTCCCGTATGAGACTTTTCAATCAGCCAGAATTAGCAAGCTACTTTCATACTGGGAGTTCTATAAAGTAGGGTTAGCTGTTTGTAAGTGAGATTTTAGAAAAGCCAACAGAGGCTCGTAGAGAAACTTCTGCTAAAACGTGGAAAGGGTTAGCAAATTCTCAAAGCTCAGTTAAATTATCTCAAGCAGTTAAAAACCATTCGGATCCCTTCATAAAGTGAAAAGTGTTAAACAATAAGTAATAAGGAATCCTTGAAACTTCCCATGGACACTCATTTCTCTGATGTCCAGATTGTACATTACCCTCTCAATGGATGCACTTGTCGCTTTCAAGCCTTACAAGTCTCCTGCAAACGTGGTATAGCCCGAAATTTTGAAAAAAATGTCTATTCCGAAGGTGGGAAAGAGCTGTCATGTACCTCGTAAAGACCTAAAACTAATAAGTTTTTCGTTATTTCTAAAAATATTGCAGTGGATGATATATCCAGGGACCACAAATAATGATTATTTTTTACTCATTCTTGAGTTTTATTTTAGTTTTCATAACAAAACTCAAAGCATCAGATGTCTATTTGAACTATCAAGCATCTTACCCTAAAGTTATTGGTACTAAAGCTAAATTATTGAAAATTCTACTTTATATGGAGGGAAGGGGTTATTTAATGTTGAAAATGGGTATTTAAGATATGTAAATACATGCACGAATATTCTCATACCCATTTTCCACCATTTATAGTAAAATTTTCAATAAATTATCTTTGGGATCCACCACTTCAGAGTAAGAGGGAGGTTCATTTAAATTTTTAAGTTGAAATTCCTCATAGTTCAGGATATATGAGGCTTTCAGTTTTATTATGAAAACTAAAATAAAACTCAAGAATGAGTAAAAAATGAAAATAATCATTATTTACGGTCCTTGGATATAGAAGGGAGAGGTGTCCTCATGGCTAGTTGTCAACGTCACGTGGGCAAGAGCTGGGGACTTTTACAAAGAGTCGTACAATGGCTTCATCAGATGGCGGCACACAGACACGTGCAAAAAAATACTCACAAAATGTACTGCTCATGCACATGAGCTGTATGCTTATAAAAAAAATGTTGAGCACTTACACATGTGTGTGTTTTGTATTGAAAATATGAAGGCATATACTCATACGTGTGTTTTTCGTTAAAAAAAACACTTGCACACAAAATTGTGCTGAGTGTAGTGACAGGGTTCAGATTTGCGCACACGTGTGCAGCACATTGTTTGCTCTTATACATTGTTGCTGGATATCAGAAGTGTTTAGCTCCCAGCTCATGTATGTGCTGATTGGACTATGTATAGCCAAGTAAACTACACCTTAACTAAACTCATATCATATGGCGAACAAACAGCGTTCGAAGCGTACACTAGAGACAAGATAATTACTTAACCGAGTTTGAATTTGTAATTTTAACAAAAAATACTTGTTTTTGGCCCATTTCCAGGGAAGAAGTGCTTGATTTTTAAATAAAAAGTAACAGAGCAAAAAGTATAACATTTAGTTATAGAACGAATATAGAATACATACCAGAACTGCCAACGCCAAACAAATCAAAATTTAATTTTGTTATAAGTACATTATTTAATGTAGTGGCGCTGTTTCGTTAAAATTAGTGGCAACGCGCTGAATGCCCTCTCAACTGATACTTGCGTTGCTGGAATAGCTAGGGCTACATTCGCGAGGTTTTGTAGATCCTTTTTCCCTTCTGAACATTTTGTAAGTCGTAAACTCAAGCTACATGATCATTGTAGTGTCTTTCAAGCGAATTTGCTACAGTCAATGATGCGATGGTAAGCGCTGGGTACATGATAAGGGCTCGTTGGGTTCAATTGGAATGATTTTCCAAAGGAGCGATTCTTAAAGTATTGAAGACGGCATTGTTGGAGTTATTCTGCATCGCTGATGCTCTAGCCTTGACTGCAACGATAATTGTAACAGTGACCGTAACTGTAAAGGTAATCTTCGATTGGGGAAATATAGTGTAAACAATTTCTCCCTACTAGGCATGGGACTATTCGAATAAAAATTATTCAAATAAAAAATCAATTTATTAGAAGGCTGTAAAAAACTCGAGTAATAATTATTCGAATAATTTATACTTTTATTCGAATAGTATTATTCGAATAGTTAAACAAATATCACTACAGCTTCCCTACCAACCATGGCTAACCGTGGTGAAACTCTGATTCCACAAATTCACGAATTTTTACTAACCCCAACGCATATTTTTGGAATTTGTATGGAAAACAACAAGTGCCTAAAGGTATGCACTCACACATACACGAAAAAATATTTTCAACATGTTTAAAAAGTAAACCTCGCCGAACAAAATTGCCCACTTTTTTGGTACGCGCGTCTTAATGTTTATCCAGATTTTTATCCATTCCTGGTTGGCTTCCCACATCTCTCGCATTTCAATACAACTATTCGAATAAACGGATAAATTATTCGAATAAATACTATTCGAATTTTTTGAAACGAATATTTTGATTCGTTCATTCGAATAGTATTTAATCGAATATTATTCGAAAATAGTCCCACTACTACTTCCTTCTCTTTAAGGACCACCCTACTATGCATACCTGTGCAAGAGTTTATGCAGTCACATTCTTAACAAAAATATTTAAACATTCATTTAATCCAAGAACACACACACACACCCGACAAAATGAGTCTGGCTGAAGTAATTGGATTGTGACAGATTTGTGAAAGTTCCTTAATAAAGCATTGAAACCTTTTTAGCAAAGCTCTGACCAAATCAAGTGACCTTAATAGTTTTCATGTTTGTCTTAAATTAAACAATTTAACGATCTCTTGATTTCGTTACTTCTCTTTTTTTTTTTTTGTTCAATTTTTGTTTTGTCAAGCTCCACTCCACCATTATACAAGCTATCAGAGCACTTCACAGTCGCGCACATTTTGTTGCACAGTGTAAATGGGTTAATTATCACACTTCAGTGCAGCTGAATTGTTTGTCGAAATATTTAAACACTCCATTCACTCCACTTAGGGTGTCGAAATGAAATTGGAAAGTTGGCGCTGGGGCAAATGTTGAATGTTAATAGCAATTGGCGGCTATGAGAATGTGTTGCGCATGCGCAGTTGGATACTTGAAGTTGGTTTGGGCAATGTGCGAAATGCCGCACCAACGATGAGCTGACAAATGTCTTGTGACTACAAATGTACATGCATATGTAGGTAAAGTAAAAGATGAAATGAATGTAAGTGGAGCATATGGAAATGTGTGAAGTATATAACGGTACATATAGACGGTGTAAATATTTGTTTATACAATCGATGCCTTGTAAAATATTTATATTGCACGACGAATGTGTTGTGTTAATGGTTAAATGCACCTTGGCATTGGCATGCAAATTCGCGTGAATTCAAGTCATACAAAAGATTCGCTTGTCTTTCCCACATCTTGAATTCGCTTGTTTTGTGCTCCATTTTTCGGTTTCAATTAATTTTGATGCGTGGAGAAATTTTGAGTTGCATTTCGCTTAAGCTTAACGGCTTTGGGTTGATGTAACGGTTTGACGGAACACTGAACACGTATTGAATTTGATCGGAAAGGGCATTTAGTCGTTATTCGTTGGCGCTTGAAAGCCTACACGATTCGAAGCAAAGGACGCCAGTCCAACTTCACGAATCCCTAAGGACTGGCATAGTGAGGTTAATCATAGGTGGCGTTGATTGCAGTCATGCAAAGTGTCTATAAGTCTGTAACTTCTCACAACGAAGTACGATCTCCGACCGTTCTTAGGATGAATAAGACAGATCTCTTTAAAATAGTTGCGGTACTCACCGGGCACTGATACTGGCATCTTCTGCGGGTTGAAAGAAACTTTGTACACCTGCTGTGCGATTGTCCAGCGTGTTGTCGTAGTAGAATTAAATTTATAGAAAACCAATGTATAAACCCAACAGCATGGATACAGACTTACGAGATCGCCCTAGCTCTCTTCAGCATTTGTTAGTTTTCTAACAATACCTTCTACTGGTTAATTCACGAGCTGTGATATCAAAACGGAGTATTGGTACTAATTAGAGCTAAAGAGCGCTCGCCACATTACACAACTAACCAACAAAATACCTGTTTCTTCCAGCTCATTGAGTAGGCTTGTCTTCTTTTGCTGCCGTCGGAAGGTGTCGGATTAGGAATACTACTGCTTCCTATACCTTAGCCATATGCTTAAGAGGAAAGGAGGGAGCTAATGCCTGGTTGACTGTACTAAACTAACTGGTATTGTGATCTAAATGGATACTGTGCAAAGCCTCGTCATGCGATTTCGACGGTAATGAATATGGGGGAACAACTATGGTCTTGATCGGCTGGCTGCTAGCCGTTTCAAGCAATGTTTCTTTATCATTGCTCCTAGCCCTAAAGGTTTGGGATCGTCCTACCTATGCCGGCACTCCACTGCACGACTAACGCTGCTTCATTTTATTTCCGTCGTTCTCCTCCTTCTTCTTCTTCCAATTTTTCTTCTTCACCATCTCCTTCTTCTTTATTTCCTACTTTTAATTTACCCTTAACTTTTCTTATCCCCCTCTCCACCTTCTTTCCTTTATCCTTTTAATTCCTCTTTCCCTTCTTAATTTAGCTCGGTATTCGTTTCTCATTCTTTCTTTCCCTATCTTAATTTTCTTCTTCTTTATAAATGCTCTTTCTATTGCGTTTCTATTTTCAAATTTCTTTTCCTCCCGCTATCCTTTTTGTTATTTTCCTTCTCTTTCTCCTCCGAATTTTTCATAAACTCACTAGCTCTCTTTCGTGGTTACTCTTAGGAAACTCAAAAGCTTTTTAATGACAGCCATGGACAAAGAACCTGGTCTGCCTCCACCTTGTGCGTACTTTGTCTTAGAATTTTGTAATTTTTAGAAAATCAGAATATTCTTTATGGATGGACAAAGTCATTCTGAGTCTCGTGCAGCTTTTTCGCCTTCCAGAGCTTTTTGAATCATTCCTTTAAACTTTTCACCTCAACCCAAACCTATTCAACAACCCACTCATCTCTGGTTTTCGAATTTATGTTCCGCAAGCTGTTACTACCTATCGACAAGTATTCAAGTAAATAAGCCTGTATTCATATTCTTTCAGTAAACAACAAATATCACGCACCAAATGTTCAATTGATCTGTAATCAACAATCACTGCACCGCTGCACCGCACATACAAAAACGACTTAAAAGCAAATTCCAGTTTAGAACCATTTTTGGAGCAAATAAGCGACGACTACTAAGCTATTACTAACCGTGGACTTCAACTACAACAATAACTGTAACCATTTAAGGAAGAAGAGTGGCAATCAAAACACCAATAAAAAAATAAAACACTTGGCAGCACAATGTCAGAGCAATAAAATGCTGCAATCTCGAAGAGCAACTAATGGCAAGCATGGTTTGCATGAGTGCAGCTGTGAAATATAGTCAGAGTTGCCGCTTTCAAACAATTGCGCCAAATATGCTAGACTCTTCATCGCTTGATCGGCGAGGTGAGGCGCCCTCTAATCTGAATGGAGTCTATCAAATCGTTCAAAGTACAATCGGTCTAGTGCAAGAAATTACTCCGCCCGGAGGGCAGCGGTTTCCCCTCTGGCAAGGGGCTGTTAATATTTGCTACACTTTCATAAGGCTTCTAAGCGTGTTTTCGTCGCTAATAAAACAACAACATTAGAACTCTATTTCATATGTATATTACATCACATCATAGAACCACATATCACATATTGATGGACCAGTTTTCATCAAATGACATTGGTTGATGTGACGATATCATATCACCCCATAGAGACTTCATTAATTTGGTTAAATCAGATCATCAAGTCATGATGTCATATCAAATCAAATAAAGGCATACCATAGAATCAGTTTGAAAAAGGTTGATGCATCGTTTGATGTCATGTCACAACCTGATCTTATCATCATGTTTGTATGTGACTGAGCTCCTCCTGCTTTTTATGAAATCTTTTGTGTCTCTTTAGGGGAACTCGCTAATGGTTCAGATGTTCAGGATAGTTTTTAGAGACATACATGTTGATGCAGTGTAATATTTCATAACATTATAAGACACTGCATACATTTAAGTCTAAGCACATATATTGAACATTATTTTACATCAAATTTGGTCAGATTAGATAATATCACCTAACCTTCTATTTTACAGACCAAATGATGTCGTGCGATATTTCATTGAAACGAGTGATATTGCCGAAATAATTTTTCAGTTATAAAATACATTTTTGTGCAAACTGCTATGAGACTAAATAGGTCACATAATATAAAGTGAGGTCAACTTAGGATGCGACAAACCACATCACACTGTTCGCATTCGGGCTAAGTCATTTTGAAGGACGTCTTATTACATCACATCATTAAAATTTGTTCATATCAGATTAAACACAACGCATCATATCAAAGTAAAGTCAGGCGATATTACATTATATTGAGTCAAGCTCAAAAGAGAAATTAAATGTGTGTGTATTTGATTAGAATTTGGAATATATTTGGGTAAAAAAAATAAAGGTAAGCGGTAACTATGAGCTTAGCATACGAGTAATACTTTGCATTTGTGTGCATCAGTCAGTGTGTGCTGTACAGGTAAATGTTGGCCAGCTCATTTGACTTCAATTACAAGTAACAACCGAACCCGACAACAGCACACGTGGACAACTTGTGAGTTGCAAGTTGCCTATAAGAGTAACAATAACATGAACAACAACTGAAACAACACCAACATATGCATAGCTACAATGCCAACCAATAATCCGCTGAACGTATGATGGCCGGTTTTTGTTGCTGACTGTCGATATTGCGTGTTGCAGGTGTGCTAAACCAACAGCAACAACAAAAATTTTACAAAAAGTCAAAGAGAAGTGGAATAACATTCTTAAATGATCGCGCTAGCATATAACAACAACAACAACAATGGAGTCAATATTACGCTTACAATAGACTGTGATTTGTTGCATGTGGTGACCGCGCAGTTGGCCCTGCCGCCAAACGCACCCATAAGCCAGCCAACGAGCCAAGCAGACATGCGATCAGGGTCAACTCCCACTGATCGTTGCTGGCACGCCAATTTAAAGCACTTTCGCGAGCATACACATACAGTGACTCAAAAATGTAAATGTTATTTTATACCCAACTGAACGAGTGGAATACAACAGGCGTAGAATCCCCTTGAGACAAAGTCTTGAGGTGTTGGATTTGTGGTAGGTGAGACACTGAGTACCAAATACTATTGGTCGGCTAGAAATATAACCTTACAGGTTGTCTATTGATTAGCAAAGTTGCTGATTTCGAAATCAAAGAGGTGGTGCTCATCGGCAAACAAAGCTATATATTTTGAAAGTGGCAGCCAGTACGATACGTATAATGTTCGTCCGGGATTGCAAGGAAAGTTTTCATCGATAAACAGCTTATGTAACAGATCAGTGGCCGGGTTCCATCGGTATAACGCGACTATTGAGCCTATCCTCTGCAATTGTCATTTTTAATTCGTACATCCGTGCTGAAAGAAAGAGAGAAGCGTGGAATTCCATATTCTGCGCTACTATGGACATGTATTACGTTGCGTGCGCAACCACGTTCATGAGAATAATGTCCCAAAAATGTTGTTCGGCAGAAAACAATAGTTCCAAGAGCTAGTAAAATCCGTTTCAAAACAATAATGATCATCTAGGACCAAGCATTAATAGTAAAGTTACGAAGAGAATACCCTTACCCTATACGCCATAGGAAGATGGCGGCATCTAAGGATCGCTCACTTTTCGATAGACTTTTTGCTGAGCTATTTAATCCAGATTGCTGAGCTATTTAATGCGAGTTGACATATAAAATGTAAAAAGCAATCAGACTGTTGAATAGCATATCTTTTTCACCCAATCCCTTACCTCTGGTATATTCTAACTACGGGTTGGTAACTGATAAGCTAAGTAAATTCTCACCCGAGGAACATATCCTTCCTCAATATGCGAGAAAAAAGTTCTTTGAAAGATTTATGAACCTTTGCACATTGGCGTCGGCGATTGGCGAAGTAGCACTGGAGCAAGACTTGGGTTGTAATCATTATTGAACGCGTCTCACAGCTGGTTGATTAATCGCCGATAGATTACTCGACTAACTTGCGCTTGTGTTTTTTATTTGTATTTTTTATTACTACAACAACAACATTAACATTATTTTTATTCACATTCGCGCTTCATTAGCCAGAAGCGCAAAATTCAAATTTAATTTAATTTCAAATATTTGCAAAGTCAGCGTTGCGCATGCGCACCGTCATTTAACCAATTTTTCACAACTTAGTTGCTGTTGTTGTTGTTATTATTGTTCTTACATATTCTCAATATTGCTGTTATTTCAAATATCATTTAACTGGTGATCGTCATGATCGATTACCTTGGAGCATGTCAGCTCCAAACCTAGCGCACAGCAGTGTGTTGTGCACCTCACCTTGGCATTAAAAAATTGACACCAGCAACCGCAACAGAAACGGTAAAATTGCAAACGCCATTGGCGGCATCACGCAAAGCCGGTAGAGGTTTCATTCGATCCACATTTACTTACTCACATGTGCATAAATATATTTGCAATCTCATTGTACCCCAATGATTTATGACTTACGACAGTTGGCGAGATTTCGCATTCGAACGCATGACACCCGCATCAATATAACAGATGAAAAATGAGTTACTACAATGTGTTGAGTAGATATCTGACTCATACTTCGACAAAGTTGAAACCTTTAGTATTACGGCATCCAATTAAGTTGAACTGGAGATTCAATACTGAGGATAGAGTTAGGTGCGATTGTTTTGTTTTTAAATTTGTAGAAGAATGTTGAGGAAAAGGAAGCTCGCGTGAGGGTTGAAAGAATCTTCATTTCGGCCAATGTTGTCGATGTACCGAGTCGGTTGATGTGCTAGGAGGAGGATATAATCAAATTGATTTTTGTAAGGGTATTGGTGTTCGACTCGCTGAGCGATCCACGGTTATGGCTCCAACACCACTCGCAATCAATCTTCTTATCCTGATTGTTCGTTGGGTGTAGGTTTAAGATTGCCATCTCATAAATCCAGTATACAACTCTTGCCAAGAAACCACTGGACGTGTTGGTGGACCCTCTGCAGCAAATTTCAAAAAACTCTGCAAATCTAGTCAACGTTTTCAGTAGGTGTAATAACCCGAGTGTACTTCTTCTTCTTCTTTAAATGGTCATCTAACCGACTGGGCGATTTTGACCGTCCAACAAAAAGGGGTTCTCATATCCGAGGCTTTGTTGTTGAATTTCATTGGAACGTTGTTTTATGTGGTGGGTCCCAAACCCAACGCACAACCCGTTTCACGGGAGGTTGAATTCTATTACACGTTTGTATAGCGAGCCGCTTGATCCAAGACAGACGCCCGCTTGCAGCCGCACCACCTGGTGATCAGACGCTGCTGTTTGAACCCCCCAGCAAGCCCTTAAACCGATTATGTCGGAGTGGCCTTACCAGGTTGTCGCCTTCTCACGTTTAGCTCACCACCAAACGGGTGTTCGGTGGTTACCCAGAGGATACTTGGGCGCAAAGCCCGGAAGTACTGAGCTGCTTGAACCGCATGCAAAAGAATCGCTCTGGCCATTCCCAGGTGAATGGCGATCAGAAACTTTCCCCACTTGTGTGGACTTCTGCACAAGGCCCCACCCTCCCCGGGTGTACTTGATTTGCAGTTTTCGGTATTCAGCAGGTGTGCATGGATATAACTGTCCAATGGACTACGTTTTGTAAGAGCAAAATCCACATTATAAATGATCAGTAACGTGAGTTAAAGAGGGAAGAGAGACACCTAATCCGCAAAAATCAAAGAGAAATAATGTTGTTTCCTATCTTCCTTTAATAGGGGATCAGCTGTTTACTATTGCCTACCAAACTGTCTAGGTATCACTATACGAGTCCATTGCTTCTAAATATTCTTAGCTCTCAAAGTATAAAATCTCAAAGTACAGAAATAGTGTTGTGATAACTCCCTGCGGGTTAGGGGTTTAGAATATGCCCGCGGTAGCCATACCGGTCGTAAGAGGCGACTAATATGCATAAACGTAATGACGTGCAACTCGATGGTTGATCTACGGATATGATGCCGCGCACCTCTCGTTACCACAACAACAACAAAAGTGTTGTTTTCTCTCTTCCTTTTATAGGAGATCAGCGTTTTACTACTGGCTACCAAACTGTCTCAGTATCACTATCCAAGTCCAGTGCTTTTAAATATTCTTAGCTCTCAAAGTAGAAAACCTCAAAAGTACAACAGAATCATCCTCTTTCATATCCCATTAAGGAGGTAATCTTCGAAAAGGTGATTGTACTTTATCAGTGTGGCTTCAGATCTGGTTGGTTTACAATTAAACGGTCTTCGCTTATTTCAAAGTAGCGTTTGACAGTCGGGACAAACATTCGCTGTGTCGGGGTTTAGTCTGGATAGGTAAGAGTTTAATTTGTTAAAGTACCCAAATCGAAGTTGGGCCAGTTTGACTCTTATACACCTTGAAAATTCGCATTTCTCTTCGTCAACAGGTGGTCTTTGTGCCTGGATGACGGCACTCGACGGGCGGAAGCTGACAAAGCAGTTTACCGACTATGTGTGTATGTCGTTGAGGCTCTTCCGATCTTTGATCTTTGTTCGAAGCGACTTCTACCACAGTAGCCCTCCTCACTTTTATAGTGTTTTGGCTAACTCTGTTATTCATATAATGAATGATATACTCGTATGGCGTTAGTCTGTCGCACGACTCGATGTGACTAACTTTAATTTTTCTGGATCTCAATAAATTTAGTTATCTTTATTAGGAGCATCCAAGAAAATGGCAAAAAGACTTCGAGTTTCTTAAGTAAACAGTTTTCCAGATCTCAAACACCGGATATTCTTTGGTGTTAAAAAAAGTTGAATTTGCTCCGCTTTTCAGGTTCGGATTTCTTGTTCGCTAGTGCTATGAATAAAAATTCATCGTTTGATTAGTTTCTTAATCAAACAAATTACGAGGTGTGTTCAAAAAGTATCGCGAATTTTGTGTTTTTTCAAAAATTATTTATTTATTCATGAATATCTATTTTGTCCCCTTCAAAGTAATCCCCATGAGATATTATACACTTGTGCCAACGGTTTTTCCAATCTTCGAAGCACTTCAAAAAATCATTTTTTTGTATCTTGTTCAGCTCCTCCTTCGATGCCGTCTTTATCTCGTCAAGAGAAGCGTAACGTCGTCCTTTCATGGGCCTCTTCAGTTTAGGGAACAAGAAAAAGTCACAGGGGGCCAAATCTGGGGAATACGGTGGCTGCGGCATCATTAGTGTGTTGTTTTTGGCCAAAAAGTCGCGCACAAGCAACGATGCGTGAGCAGGGGCGTTATCGTGGTGCAAAAGCCAATTTTTGTTCTTCCACAAATCCGGGCGTTTCTGGCGGATTGCTTCGCGCAAATTGCGCATAACTTGCAGGTAATATTCCTTATTGACCGATGTTCCCTGTGGCAAGAACTCATGATGCACCACGCCCTTGCAATCGAAGAAAACTGTCAGCAAAACTTTGACATTCGACCGAACTTGGCGCGCTTTTTTCGGTCTTGGTTCGTGCGGCAGCTTCCATTGAGATGATTGAGCTTTGGTTTCCACGTCATAACCATAAACCCACGATTCGTCACCAGTTATGACCCTCTGGAGCAAATTTAGGTCGTCGCGGACAGAGTTTAACATGTTGATGCGATGCTGTTTTTGGTCACAATTGAGCAATTTTGGTAAAAAAATAGGTAAAAATCGAAGACGATCCAAAACACGTGCAAGCAAAGCAGCTGTCAACAATTAACTGAACATTCAAAATGGCCGAGCTTGTCGGCATAAGTGAGAGGCATGAGTACCAACATAACGCCACAAAAAATTCGAAATTCGAATATACGTAACCAGCGAAAATTCAAAATTCGCGATACTTTTTGAACACACCTCGTACTTATGGCGTGTTTATACACTCGAATATTTATTATGTTTAGAGTATTTTTTATAATCTGTGAAATATTGTTTACTCAATATTTCAAATGCATATCCGCATACCAAGCAATAAGATGCTTAAAATCATAAATAATTGGGCATAAAATCGAGCGAGCAAGATGTCAAAGAATATAAAAGTGGTAGACATTTCATGTTCTTAATGAAAATGCCCTAACTTCACTTATCAATATTTCATTTTTAAATTTAATTTTTTAAACAAATTCACATATTTTCAAACAACGAACATCAAACGCAAAGCTAAACAAATGCTCACTTATAGTTGGCCTAATGCAAACAAATCAGTAATAAATTCAAATAAAAGTCTGTTTTAAAATCATGATTCAAATGTCAAAAGACTGCAATCTTTACTTATCCGCTTTTAATATGCACTGCTAAAACAACTGTAAAATTTATCTTTTAACCACCATTTAGTCACACTTCAAGAACAAGAAATATTTTATGGTCCATTAACAACCAGATTAACGTTTAAGAATTTTTTCGTAGCGCTTAAATGATTTAAATGCAATATTAATTGGTATTATTGTAAAAACGTATTGATATATTTATGCAAAAATGGTATATAATGTATATAAGTTGTGAGCCTGCAAGCTATGTGAAGCACTTTTTGACTTGAACAGCTGCGGATGCATGAAAAATGCATTTTTATTGCATTCATATTTGAATGCATTCATTAAAATCAATTTAAAGTAATATAGATAGGATAGCCAGCTTTTAGGACTTATAAAACACAAGATTAAAAAATTTAAATATATATTTTTTCAATCTTTCTTAACTGAACATTGATTTACGGTTTTCGTCCAACGCGCCAGAGAGAGTCTCTTATTCGATATTAAGCAGACTGCTGCCGGGTTAATTGATGCATTAATTTTGCATTCTCACATACGATCATAGGAGTTCATGAATGCTTTTAACCAACTCTTCACCTCCGTGTTTCAACAGCTCGCCGTGTAGTCCGCTATTTTCTGGCACCGTCCCGGTTCTGAAACAAACCTTTCTCACTAACCAGGACTGGGCGTTTTCAGAAAATAGCGTGTCACTCGTCATGTTATTGGTTATTCAAACAATTTTGAATAACGAATAGAATTTCCATTATTATGAAATCATCTCAGAATAAAAGACAAATACCCGAGATCCCGCAAAATGATACCCATGTGGGTATATAATTTAGATTCACGTAGTAAATTTGACTCAAATGTCATAGGGTTAGTTCGAGAACATTGCTAAATCAAATAAGGCTTTTGCCGGGAATAGTTTGTTTTATTCGGATCCATGTAGAAACCTTAGTGGGATCATAGATCACTTTCACCTTCTCGGGAGACTTTCCGGGTCGTTTCCGGGTCATAATTTCTTTTTTATTTGAACACTTTTTTATTCAAAGTGACCCTCCCATGGCATTACTCGCTTCGGCATTTAGTTTCTCCTTTTATTCTGGAAACTGCTATTACACATTGCGACAAGTAGGGGGGCCAATCAACCGTTCCAATTGAGAGATGGCACATTGTGTATAGTGAATTCTCCGATTTTTAGAGCTTACTCTGCACCCATCGCAGAAAATGATCGCAATCTGCCCACGGGAACCCGCGTTTTCCATTGAAAGTTTTGGTACTCGCACGCATACTATATTAGGTTGTGGACAGCCACCCCGCGATGTGAACCACCTCTTCACATTATCCAATAAACAGCTTACCATACTCCAACTTTACTATGTAGTGACGTGATGAAACGTATGATTTCAAAGGACTACCCATAGATGACCTCGATTCTTTCAAAGACGTTTTGTCTGAGGTTTTATAGCGCTGGAAATTAATATCAAGAGTGTCCCTCTGGTTTAACATCCCACATGGACTATATCACGTCAGAATTTCTGATCAACACGGAAAAGAAAACTAGGGCTGGACTGTACTGAAATCATAGGTTGTTATATAGTCTTAGCGACTTCTTGGCTTATGAAGTGTCATCCGGCGGAGGTCTACGCTTCAAAACGCCGGCTTTACAGGCTTTCTTGAAGACACGCAAGTCTTAAGCCTCGTTGGGATCCTTAGATTGATACAATATATCCTATGCTGAGACCCTGGCCACAGGCAAGTCGAAGTGACCGATATCGCGTATTAGATGGACAGAAATGCATGTGTGAGAGGTGGACGACTCTGTACAGTCCCGTTATATTACCGAACTGGTGCAGAGTCAGAATGATTGCGATGTCTTATGTTAGAAAATGAAAAGAACAAGCTTCTTTCTCAACTAAACAAATCTGCAGTAAGAGTACCACGGTGCAATCGCGCCCATTATGAGGACGAAGATCAGTGGAATCCTCACACACTTTGTAGATGTCCTGCACTACGTATTCATATCTAGCAAAGTTGGATATATATCAGTATAGCCTAGTTTCGTCCATCTCGTCTCAGGAATGGATAATGAATGCGCCGACTAAGCAGGGCGAAGTACTGTCACTACAACAACAGCAACTGTAAATAAAGAGGCTTAGATATTTAAGGTTCTCGTTTTCTGCATAGTGTGTCAGAGGTAAGGCTATTAGACCTTTCGCTCCTTGTTCAATTCAGATGAAAAAGTAAGTGATTCAATAGGAATAAAGATGGAAATATCTGGTTGGACAAATGTGACCCTCAACACTCAATGAGAGTATTTTAGCTTACTTCGATGAATTCAGCAAGGGAAAATATTCATCCAACTCTGACCTTCATACGGTTTCTTCATTTGCGAGAAGAGATAGTTTAAGCCGCGAATGGTTTCGAAGGGACTTTCATCATGATAAACTAGTAGCCCCCGTAGATTTAGAAACTTGAACAAATGTGAGTCAAGCTCTATACACATTAAAAATCCAACGGAGAACAACGCCAAAGCAGGAAATCTAATCAGCGCTTATCTAACTTCACAACAATAAAAGTAAAATCGCTACATTCCCATGACGTAAAGTCAGCATGAAGGGCTTGCCTCTTCAGCAGCTGTAGCAAATACGGGAACAAAGTTATTAAAATGGTGAGAAAATATGCTGGCATAATAAGTCAGTGCCAGAGTATGAGGAAAACCCACTTGGATTCACACACATACATACAAATAATACAAAAAGTCAGGTCAAATACTTACAATATGGGGAAGCCAAACCATCACTCACTCGGTCATTCAAAAGCGGTTCATTGTGCTTCTGTTTCGGTATGTGATTTTCTAAGGTGAATGCATGGCTGACACAATAATTATGGGTAACGATACAGAAAAAGCGGAGCAAGAAGAAGAAACATAGAAAAGCACGAAGAAAAGAAACAAAGGGTTCAAGATACTCTTTAATGTGGTGGAGGCGTGTAAGTGGAAATGATGATGTAGCGAAATTTTAACTGATCGTCACGCCGATATAAGTCCGATACAAGGTGAATGAATTTTATGGTGGTTGGAAGGGTCGATCGGTGGTTGGTCAGACGATGGCGATGGACGCTAACCACTCGTGAAGAAATTGCTTAGCTGACAGAATTCATCATACAAAAATTTATAATTCCTCAGCAGTAAAACTCCGAAGCACTCTTCAAAAATACCTTTCTAGAACTATGTACTTTGTAACTGGTTCTGTACCAGATACAAAAGCGATAGTTAAAATACCAGAACTAGCTCTAAACTATCCGGAGTTACAACGAATTTTCTTCAGAAATTGTCAAATGTATTTCAGAATAATCAATTGCATTTTATAAACCGTAAACTGGAATTCTGAAAGGTCAGTTATATTTCGAAAATCATAAAAAGCTGTTCAAACGAAAACTACTATTTTGCAGTTTATGAAGCACAGCTGGCAATTCTGAAATACATTTTACTGTTTCTAAAGTACAGTTATTTATTCCGAAAATAATTTTATGGTTTCTGAAGTACAGTTATGTATTCCGAAACCGATTTTCTGTTTTTTGAAGCACAGTTATTTATTCCAAAAATAATTTTATGGTTGCTGTTGACTAATCTGAAGAACATTTTACTATTCCTGAATATAATCTTACGGTTTCTGTAGTACAGTTGACTTCTCTGAAATACATTTTACTGTTTCTGAAGTACAGTTATTTATTCCGAAACCGATTTTCTGTTTTTTGAAGCACAGTATTTATTCCGAAAATAGTTTTATGGTTTCTGTTGACTAATCTGAACTACATTTTAATATTCCTGAAGTACAAATATTTATTCTGAATATAATCTTACGGTTTCTGTAGTACAGTTGACTTCTCTGAAATACATTTTACTGTTTCTGAAGTACAGTTATTTATTCCGAAACCGATTTTCTGTTTTTTGAAGCACAGTATTTATTCCGAGAATAGTTTTATGGTTTCTGTTGACTAATCTGAACTACATTTTAATATTCCTAAAGTACAAATATTTATTCCGAATATATTTTTACGGTTTCTGAAGTGCATTTGACTATTCTGAAATACATTTGACTATTTCTGAAATTCTGATATTTATTCTGAAAATAACTTTACGATTTCTGGAGCACAGTTGACTATTATGAAATTCAATTGCTTATTTTTTTAATCATTTTAGAGGTTATAAAGTACAGTTTTCCATTCTGAAGTACATTTGATTAATACTGAAGTGCATCTGGAAAGGTGTAGTTAAAGCAAAGCACCATTTGAACTGTCCGAACCGGAACCAGTTGAGAGCTAGTTTACAGTTGAAAGCATTACTTGGGCATTAAGGTTGAACTATAACAGTCATCAAATGGTTTGCCTCTAAATTAGTTCTGAGCTAGTCGAAGTTTCTGCAGGGTCAGCGCACTGAAAGTAGTTTGCTTTTGATTTCTCTTTTCGTCACGGAAATCTTTTACGAAGTGCGATATCATTGCCGACACCTGAAAAGCTGTGGTGGAGAGTAGGAAAATAAAAAATATCATAAAAAAAAAAACAGACTTCAAGAAACGAAATGACCTGCGGGTGAATATTTTGCACCGCACACTCACCCACACAAGCTTCAACCGCTTACACCGTAGCCCGTTCCATAAATATCTGCGATTGTTTGCGTGCTGTTCCAAGCCCTCCACACAAATTATGTATTCGTGATGTCAGTTTCATTGCATTTACGTATTTAAATGCCTTCCACTACAACAACAAAAACAGGAAAACAAGGTAAAAACGTAAATATAGCTTTAGGTCAACAACGTTGTAATTTAAGGCGAACCCATCAACCAACTCATCAACCGAGCGGCCAAATGTGCAAGTGGGTGCTAGCAAAGCTAAAGAATGTTCAGCAATGGGAGCCACGAAAAGTCACTACAACTATAAGCAATTTATTGTTACCATTGCCACCGCCACCGCCACCAAAATCGACATTAGCAAAGTTTGGACGACGTCTTTTCACAGAACTGATATCCAAACCACACCAAGAGTAAACTCATAAAAAGCTTACAATTCGAGCAAAGCAACAAATAGAACAGACTGACGGCTACTCACAGCAGCGGAAGTCCGTATGTAAGCAAAAGAATTGGCCATATAAAGGGTTCAACGATCGTGGGTCACGACTCCTTCACCACCACCACTAACAACAACAACAACAACAGCAAACCAAATTGGATCTTGTCGATTCCACACTGTCGAACTCGCATTGATGTTGAATAAATACACACAAGACAACTGAATGTCATTGCTTATTGCCTTACGGATGTGACGAGCTCTTGCTCAAATCCAATGCGACGTTGTGCTGTATGCTCGTGGAGTGGTTTAAGTTGGCCTTGAGTGAAATTCAATGGCATAAAATGTGTGTAATATGTAGTGGGTAGGCATCGAGAAGTTACAAAAGTTGAGTGACTGACTAACTACCTCAGTCACATGTGGTATTTGCGCAGCTGTGTCCCCTAAAAACAAAAACGGAACAAACGGTATCCACTAAGCATTGTGAACTTGTTATTCAACCCAACAAATAGGTATAGCACAGAAGTTGAATGGAGATAGCGTTGGTAATCTCGATTTGTGTTTAAAAGAACTGGTGTTAGTGTAAATCCAAACTAAAGATCACAGATGTGTACTGTGAATCAATTTTGACTCTAGAACTATGCATTCGACTACTAAAAACGGCAGTGATACGCGGAGGTCAAAGGAGGTAGCTTTCTTAACTCAGTGCTAGAAGCCACAGAAGAGGAGGGGGTCGTTCCAAATTCAGGGTCTATACTCTACCGATATCCAAAGAAACATAAATCTCCCGAGGAACCTGCTCCTAAGGAGAGAAAAAATATAATCGAACCAAGGAGATGCATCTATACAAAGGAATGCATATAGAGGCACACATTATGGAGGTGTTTCCTTCTGTTGGGGAACCTAGGCTGGGTTATAGATTCTAGGGAAGAAAGGGGGTGGAGAAATAATCTTCGGTTGGAACCTAGAGGTTTTGTATATGGACAGATCCAAGCTGGATGGGGAGTTGGGGCAGAATATTCCTTAAGCTGATCACCGCAGTGAATGAATCCAGAGGCATTAAATATCTACTAGTATAGTCAATACGCTGACCTCAGTCACCGGTAGATCGGGGGTTGCCCTACCCTGCTCGTGGTTGCTTCAGACTTCTGTTATATTAAAAACATCTGGGTGCTAGGCTATAAGGAAATAGCAGGAAATACCAGGAAATACCATGCAATTCTCTTAGCTCGAGTGGGCACTTGCAAACCAGACAGGGATACACATATGGACTCTGGCATTCTGCGGGCAACTTGCAGTCTACTTTATGAGACGTGGGCTCTACAAGTTATGATCAATGCTCTACAAACAAAAAAACCACATGTAAATGACTGAGATGGACTACTACTGGTCGGCCCTCTAGATATTAATGAAACAATAATATATTAGGAAAGAATTTATCAGGTGGGTAAAGGAGCCTACTTATGGAGTGTATAGGAAAATCGAGTTCATAATCAGAGAGAATGAGGCTTTCAGTATGACCAGTGACATCTGCTACATAATAAGAACCGAATAGGTAGGAAAGAATTTAACTCACATCAGTGTCCAATGGTTCAGTTTTCATGCCAGCTAAAGTAGGAAAGCCATTAACTCATATCAGTTTCAATTCAATGGGTCAGATGGCCGTATTGTGCCTCTGTACTTCATCGCGTGTCTGTCAGCCTAACCATAGGTCTGAAAGCATTGGATATTAATCCTTCTGAAACCTGTCGACTCTAGGTAACTAGCCTATTGTTCTATAATCCGACAACCAGCAGAGTATTTGACTTCTCGTAGAATGCAGTTCGGGACAACTTACATGGGAATCCTCTCACAAATTGCTTGCGATCCACTCTTGAATATACCGAACTCATATAGGGTAAACCTACCAGTTTCCGGACACTTAACGTTTTCCTCAACTTTGACCTCGACTCATTTTGCTCACCATAAACGCTACCGCGGAACAATATACTGTTTATAATAGCATAAATATTGCTCAATAATATGACGTCTGTATATTTTAAAAATATAATGTCGTTAAAAAAGTTCGATTTGCTCTAGTTTCCGGACAGTAAAATTTTGTTTCCGGACACTTTGGTTTTAGTTTCCGGACACTCGAAATTTGTGTAGACACTATATTTTTGTAAAGTATTTCTGAAACATAAAGAAGGACTTTAAATACAATAAATACGTCTTAATCATATTCACATTTCTCTGGATGGACATCTCACTGATTTGGGCACTGGTCATAAACCAACTTTTCAATCGGTGGTTCGAGGGATCAGCCCAACTTACGGCGTACGCAGTTGATGTTTTATTAGTCATAATTGGTATAGTTTTTCCAACAATTAGCTATATGAAGGTCCAGGAACTTCAGGAGATCCTTGTCTGGGCATCCGCCGTTGGGTTAATCGCAAAATGCGGGTTTACGTAGTTATTGCGGGGTGCACGTGAGTCTTCTCACCCTCGTTCTAATTGGGTATTCACCGCGATTGTGGAGCTAATAGTCATTATGGAGTCCTCGTTTGGTTACCAGACACACAAAAAAAGAACTTTTGTTAACAAACTGGAGAGAGTATGCACATAATCAATAATTAGTATAATGGGAGGCTTGAATGCCACCCCGACAGAATTATTAAACGACATCGCACCCGTAGACTTAGTGGGCAAAAGCATATTGTTGACAAGTGAAACTAGCCCAATGCCTCGTAGCAGTAGCCTGTACCAGCGCCATCGAAAACGGGGCCGACAGACTGTATGGTCACGCCCGCACTTCGAAACGGGTGTTGAAGCTACAATAGATGTGATAGATGTGAAGGGTTGGCGTAACTCGGTTAGTACCATACACATTTACACCAATTCCTCCAAATCTGGTTTTTACTGTGCTTATCCGAAGATAAAAAAAACCCTACAAGGAGGTAAATTACAACAACTAAAAGTGTCTTGAAGTGCAACAGGCGCTTGGAAAAATGTACAAGGGGGGGACGTACATCTATACTTGGCCATGGGTCATATGGGCATAGATGGGAGCGAAAGGGATGATATCTTCACCTAGAAGGGGAAGTCTCTCGAAAAGTATACCATAGAACTCCCCATCAGATTGAGAGTATTGAACAGCAGTCAAGCGCTGTAAACGATCTACCAAGCAAAAACGGCTTAAAAGTAACATGAGATGGCAAGACTGCAATATTATGGTTTTATAGGTTAAGTAAGGTCAAGTAAGGGTGAACATATTTTGTGATCCTGCCGCTCGCCAGATTAAGGCTCCGACTATTAGGAGTTCCACAGCTATCCTAAGCTGCCGCTAATCTGACGCTTGTTTGGTTTGACCTTATAACCTCGAAGGGCTGAGGTAAAAGTTTGCATTCATTTTTTAATAATAATATCGATAAAAACAACAAAGTTTGTACAAAATGCTAACATGAAAACATTGAAACTTATTTTCTCATTATCCGGGCAGCAATATTTGTACTTAAAAAAAACGTGTCCGAAGACTAAAAACATAGGAGAAAATTATGTTTTAGGAGTATTAAAATTTATTTAGGAGCATTAAAATGGTAATTCGTAATTTTCGTCTTACTTAAACTTTCCACGTACACGCACAAAACATGTACATTTCCATATGTGTTGTTATTTGAGACTATTTGTTAGTTATTTGTCTATTAATCTCAAAACATTGACATAGTGTCCGGACACTAGCGCTGTCTGGAAACTAGTGCAGTTACCCTAAGGAGCAATGTTTGACATCTCTAGCAGACATGCATGTGACTTCTTCCAAAACAGAAAAGCTTTCAACCACAAAGTGGGAGCAAAATGGTAGGAAATAAGTCCACCAAAACTGATTTATATGTATGTAACTTTGTGCAGTTAAACGAATAATTGGCTTGGCTGCATGTCAGCGATAAATCCATCCAAAAAAGCGTGCAGCAATAGCTCTACTTCATTGTAGTTGCAATGTACAGTCGTATGCAGATCATACGTTCTCCGCGCGTCACCCCTTTAGATAACAGCCAAGAGACGAAAGCTCTACACTAAGTTTCAGTTTGTAATATCATCCTTTGAAATCTATTGCACAGCCGTTTCCAGCATACTCTTGTTGCTTTACCAATATTCAAAAGGTTTAGTGCAGCGTAAAATATGCTCCCGATTCATTAATCGTACAATCGCACCCAATCGATTGTACACACGATCACCCTCTGCTGAACACTGCTTTCCACATTTGGTGTCGACTATAGTCAAATACGTTCGATTGTCTGCGAAGCGGCAACAATTTGACTATGCCGCCAATGATGTCGAGCAACAATTTTCGTTTGATCAATGAAGCTGATAATTTAGTGCACACCAGCAGCGATCGTTCAACGCATGATCACAGTACTTGCTTACATATATACATAGTAATATACCACTAACTATTTACTTGAACTGCTTTGTAATCTCCTACATAACTACTCTTGCTACCAGCGTCTTAGGCACTCCTCGTAGGCCTTTAAGTGACGAGTTGATTGACGTTTTGAGTTTTGAATGGTGTGAACGATCGTACCAGAGGTGCCCACATTTGTTTAGCTTTTGTGTGTTTGTGTTTGTATCTATGTACGACAATGACTTTGATTCTTGCGTTGAACTTTCGCACGCTATCCACATCTATTGATATTTACATACACACCTACTGTGCTTTGTCTAATCGTTAGCACACATTTTTGTTACTTTCTTAAGTCACTCAGTTTGGTCAGAAGATCAGAAGGTGCGACCTTCTTTGGCTTGGGTTTTTTGGCTTCGTCCGAACACGAGCAGCTATGAAAGAGACTGAAATTGCTGTATACGGCCGCCGTGGTGTGAAGGTAGTGTTGCCGGCCTACCACACCGAAGGTCCATGGTTCGAGCCCTGGTACAGGTAACATCAAAAGTGATTTGAAAAAAGTTTTTCAAAACGGGGTCGCCCCTCGGCAGTGGTTTGGCAAACTCTCCGAGTGTATTTCTGCCATGACAGGCTTCTCAGCAAAAATTCGTCTCCTTTGTAGATGCCGTTCGGAGTCGGCAAAAAACTGTAGGTCCCACCAATTTGTAGGGAAAATTCAAATCGGCACACCACAAATTGGAAGAGAAGCTTGGCGCAAAAATCTCTTAGGAGGTTTATGATGATATACCTGTTGTATATCGCGCCATAGAGAGAGAGAGAGATTAAGATGTACGTATGTATGTAGATATGTATGATGTGCTCGTCGGTTATGCGAGCAAGTGAAAATTTACTTTGAAAGTTCACCGCCAGTTGGGTGTTAATTACTATAGCTCTCTTACTGGCGCGCTTAATGGTTCTAATTTGCTTCGTGAGTAGTAGAAATGAGCTACAAATTTTGTTCAACGAAGCTAAAGATTTGAGTCATGAATAGTACACTAAAAAGCGTCAAATATATCTATGCTATCCGTCCCCTCATCTTTCTTGGTTGCGTTTTTATTGAACTTGTAGCATCAAAGCGATCCATCAACGAGTTTGAAGAGTATTGCCGAAATGATAGGCCTTTGTCGGATATCAAGCCGCAATTTGCACTTAACCATCATCTCTTCTCCGCAAAAACTCATCGTCATACGTTGGCCCTTAACCACTTAGGCAACAACTGACCTCAATTTTCCTTCCACTGCTGGCAAAATCGTATATCGATAGGAACACTTTCTGAATTGGAACTCTTCACCTCATCAGGCTATTTCCTGCCATACATGCCGTCTCCATCGGGGGAAGGACCATAACTGCTCCGGAGAATTTTTCTCTCAAATGTTCCAAGTGCCATCCTATCTTCATTTAAGCGATTCATCAAGTATGATGCGAAACTTATAGTACGTGATATTTGCTCCTCGAGAGAGGACTTTATTTTTCAGTTGGCAACTCAGTCCAAAGTACAAATTTTTGGCAATCGACTGAGCTCTTCAATCTGATCAGTGGCTAGTCTATCTGTTTTTCTTCTCATTCGTACATAGAACCGAAATTAATATAAAAATGTCATGTTCATGAAGAGTTTAAAAGTATGATATGCACTTGAGCATTATGCCACATAAAGGTCCTACAACCTAGTTACATACTTATGAGGAGCTTTAAAACAAGCTATTCTGGTCGTAAAGATATAGCTCGTTTGTTATAGCATGAATTCGTAAACCTTACGACTCTTTAATCACTATCCATGTCGGAGCTTACTTAGCCGGTTTTTATGGTATGCTAAGAATTTGTTACTTCTACTTGTTTTAACTTGGTGCTTAATTAGCGTTTCAGGTGGTTGGTTTTGCACTTGTTGCATGCTGGACATTCTTATCAGTCTAGTTAATATTATGAGTATACCAATCTATATCAATCATTCTATAGAATAAATCGTACAACTAGTGTAAAAGCACACCTTTCCAATATCGGTATTCCTATTCATTGGACCTTAGACAAACTCCCGTAACAAATTCTAAGTAACATCAAAACTACATCGAAAAGTAGCTCACGAAAATTTGAAAGGAGCACATCCCATTAGAGAAGGAACTCGCCTAAATCAGAGTCATCACTTTTCCAAATTTACTTTTTTTGGCACTATTACCAAAAGTTGTTTTACGAGATATATAAAATAAGCTGGGTAATAAAGGAGGCGGTGCCACACCCATTTTTTTGGGGCAATGCCCTACCTTACAATTAGAATGCCCGGCCTTAAAAAGGCCAACCAGTAGTTGTTTTTGTTATAGTTTGAGATAAAAAATTATTGCGGTTGCAATGTATGGTATTTCTCGCTTTTGAGAAAAAGAGAACAAAATCGCACTTTTAAGAAGATGGCGATCCGCAGAATTAAGCTGTTTTGAATGCTTTTACTATGTTTATTATTAGAATAAGTTTGCAGAAACAATAAACTTAAATGGTACTTTTGGTCTTATCTATTTACTTGTATCGCCCACCCAGTCCTCACTCACACTTAGACGTGGATCTCCACATCTAAATCTGGAAGCTTAACCATCTTGTTGGCTCATTCTCAATGAGTGTTGCTTATGTACTGTCACAATAATTATGTGTGAACAAATAGGTATTAAATGTACGTCACTGACCTAGAGATAAGTGATATACATGCTGATGGATTTTGGAAGCCATGAGTCGATGTCAAATTATTTGTGATACATTATTTACTTCCGCCTTACCTTAAACCAACTTTGCCCTACCTTAAATTTAAGTCTAGCTACGGCCCTACACTGAGTTACGCCGCACACAAAACTTTTGAGAGAAAATTTCAATGAATTGAAAAAACTTTCAGAAATAAATAAAAACCATTTTAGACGTTTCTTTCAGTTCAGTTTTAAATCTAAATCACAAGAAATAAAAAATTGGCGTATGTAATTAAAAAGTTTGGAATTTATTGCAAAAAAGCTAAAAAAAAAAAATTGCTTAAACCGACGAATGGTTTAAAATGTAAGCTCAAATTTTTAGCGGTGTAAGCTAACAAAAGACGAAGAGTACTTTCATTATTCTTATGCAACAATAAATAATTAGGAAACATGCTCGAATAATTGCTGACCGCTAGCCCAGTTGATAGTTGCCAGTAGCACGACCCTGGAAGGAATGTCTTGCACTTCGGTGTCAAAATACCTTTGTTGCAGAGGTGCATGTGTACCAGTGATGGCGCGAATATTCGCATTCGCACTCGAAAAATTTCTGCGAATGTTTTGCGAATATGAATATCAGAAAAAAGTAATTTGAAAATAATACCAGGCTAATAAGACTAAAATCCATTTATTTCCAAAGTTTTTTAATGCATGAAAAAGTAACTCAACTAATAATATATGATCAAACTAAAAATATATTATTCAACGATAAACTATAAATACTATGCATATGTAATCTAAACAAACAAACAAAAAATTTTAGACGCTTAAACAAAAATACTTCTCTCTTAGAAAATAACAATTAATTTTTTTTTGAACTAATTTTTTCAGTCAATAATTAAACTTCAGCCACTGAAATATAACAATAAATCGCAGGACAGCTTCAAAGATAACCCCGTGACTGACAGGCTTTGGCAGAATCTGCTCCCGTTTTCAATTACGATCGCAATCACGTATTGGCTTTGCCAGTATAAACCCATAAATCTGTGATTTGTGTTATTTAGATGATAGAGGAATGCAGATGCGAATTCAAATGTATAAGTTTCGAATGCTCAATTTTAATAAATGTGAATATTGTCTTTTGGTGTGTAAAAGGAAATTACTTTGGAAATGTCGTCTAAAAACCAAAACTTATAGTTATTTTTGGTAGACTTTTGGAAAGGTGGGTAATTATTTTGCTATTGCTATTGTTTTAGTTTGATTAAAACTTTCTTAAATTTTGCAATATTCGAACACTGCAAATAAAGTTGAATAACCAAAACAAAGATAACAATAGTCATTAGCTGTGTTCGGTGACAAAACTTGCAAAGAAATGTTAGCAAAGTGACAATGACGTAAGACTCTCTCGAAACGCCGAACAGGAGTCAGTAAAAATTTGCAGCAACACATCTGTTGCCGTTTTGATTGGTTAATAGCTCAAATTTTTAAGTTTTGTTGTTGCTTTCCCATGTCACGATCAGCTGTTATCACTTGCAAGTTTTACTGAGTGAAATCCCGCAGCAAAAACTTGCAACTCTCTCTCTCAATGAAATGTCACAATGCGCTCTCTCGCTGCAAATGTTCTGTGTCACCGAACTCTTTCCAGTAAAAATTTCATCCTCACCGAACACAGCTACTGCTCTTATTCTATGTATATCACTGTGCAGTCACAGTCTCAGATCAAAATAGCTGCGACTGAGAAATCATAGTCACAAGACACACTGTTCATAAAAAAATGAACTCTACCCTACAAGACGATGCTGATAGATGCATCAGATTTTTCATATTGCTACTACAAATCTGGTGTCCGATTTGTTCTACGCCCTGATGACCCCTTAAGCGCTTCCTATAAAATGACGGTTCATGTGAAGTTCAGCTGTCTTGTAGGGTAATTTCAACAGAGCGCTGTGAAGATACACATTTTTTATACCACTTTGGTGCCACTCTTCGGAAATTACCGAGCTAGAACTTCTTTATTTTCAATTATTTTTGAATCTTATGGGTTAATATTTAATTATTTAAATTTGTTTGTTTTAATATTGAATGCAAATCACCCTGTGTTGGTTTGTGTTGTGGGGCTTCGGAGTAAGTTGCGCTACTTGGAGACATACGAGTATACTCTGGCCAGAAACACTAGATTATTTATATTTATAAAAATTCATCGTTGACAATTTCGTACACGGCGCCATGAAAAATGTCGAGAGAGGTACCTAGGACCATAGTATATGGCGTACCTTCATCCACTGCCTTCCACTCCGATTCGCAAAAGAAGATGTCAAACTAGTAGGAGTAAACCATGCCCAGGAGTCTTGGCAACATGTCGATTCGCGAACAAAATGCAAAAGAAACGCACGTCTATCGAACGAGACTGCATAGCCCTACACAATTATCGACAAACTCGAACAAAACCTGAATATCCGCATTCGCGAATGTTCAAAAAGTGACATTCGTTACATCACTGATATGTACTCATATCTTCGTAAATTTCATTTGGTAAGTACAAATGTGCATTCGTAAGAGGGTTCCATTCAATTGTTTCTCTACTTGTGGTCATTTACATATGAAAAAGTGACCTAAGTAAAAGTAGTAGCAGCGATTTCAGTGATTTTATGACCAGTCGCATGACTTCAAACAAGCACATCCGTACATACATATGTACGTACATCTATCCAGCATATAAACTCGTAGTTATGATGTAATTTCCATTCGTACAGCTGTGCGCCATTTGATGAATTCAAATCGAAAATCACAGCTGCTACTTCCCTACTCGTTCTGCAACGTTTCTTTCGCGTGTAATTTCTTGATATCGTGGCGGTTCGTTGGTCCAATTATCAAATGAGCGGTCAGACATTGTGTCAACATTTGTAGTAATTTGTAACCGGAACTTAATTTCCTATGTAATGCCATGCATCTTGGTTTATACTATTTGCCACCGCTACATTTAGCTAACTTGGGTGTAGCTGTACTTTTAGGAAGGCAAAATGTGATAACTTTTGCCTACGACTTGGCTGAATTTTCCCTTTTAAAATCATGGGCCTGTCAAGGCAAGCATATGCAAGCCCTAGCCAGCTTGTTAATGCATTTTAAGACAGGACCTGGGTAGTAATGTGTATCTAGGCCCTGCATAGTTTTCCAAGACAATGACAATTAAAAAAAAAAAGAGCAAGTAAGGAAAGGGCTGTCTTCGACTGTGCCGAAGACTTTACACCTTTCATGATTACGCACAACGGTTTTAAGTGCCCGATCCTTACTTACAATTAGTACAAACTCTGCAGAACTGTTAATTTAAAGATACATAGCCCAACCCCCATTTATCGGAACAATCGATTGTATGGGAGCTATATGTTATGTAAGTCCGATCTGGCTGATTTTCGCTACACACATTACATATATAATGAGTACCAAACCTGTAAAATTTTACTTTCCTAGCTTTTTAATTGCAAAATTTATAACCCAAAAACATTTTATCGAAACCCATCGATTGTATGGGAGCTATGCGTTGATTGCTCCGATCTTGCTGAATCCGACAAATGATAAATCTCACGAAAAATGGCGGCCCCATACCAAATGTCATCAAGATATCTCAAAAACGGATAGACGGACAGACAGAAATGGCTATATCGACTCAGCTCATCGCCCTGATCATTTCGGTATACTTATTGGTGGGTCTATCACTTCTTCTTGTCATACTTACAAACATCACACCAAAGTTATGATACCATTTCATGTTCATGGAAGGTATAATAACAAAATTCATTGCAACATCGAGCCCGTGCACCTCCATATCACAGTCATCTTCTCTATCCAACCTGAACAACTTCAATTTTAATACAAAAATAAATAACTGGCTAACCATACCTGCTGCTTTTCCTACAAATTGACGGAACCTGAGTAGCCTTCCATGGCAGAAATTCATTCGTAGAGTATACCAAACCACTGCCGAGGAGCGACCATGTTTTTCAAACCACTTTTGATGTGAACTGTTCCAGGTCTCGAGTCTTGGACCTTCGGTGTGGTAGGCCAGCAACACTACAGCCACACCATGGCGGCTGACACAGCTGGGCATAGCACAAATAAATAGGCGATCTATTTGAAGAGGGCACAGTGATATTGAAAGCGCGCGCACCAAGAAAAAATCTTCTCAGTCCAACCGCTCGGGGTCTAGAGTTCAGATAATTCAGTTAGGATTCAATAAAATCAGTCGTTCTTCTTGATAGGTATGTCATGTTGTGGTTTCAATCAAAAAAAGATTTTGCTCTCTCTCTGCC
This sequence comes from Merzomyia westermanni, assembly GCA_949987695.1. Classification (NCBI taxonomy): domain Eukaryota; kingdom Metazoa; phylum Arthropoda; class Insecta; order Diptera; family Tephritidae; genus Merzomyia; species Merzomyia westermanni. The sequence continues at coordinate 33,024,149 of OX465291.1, read as the reverse complement.
TTTCCACCTTCCTAACTGTTTATTTTATGTTTCCTTGAAATGTTCCTTTACCATCGTCATTATATGGTTCTGAACCCTCTAGACGATTTTATCCGACTTCACTAAAGTGCACCTTTTATGTCTCCTTCTTGATAACTGATGGCAATCCTTCCCGCACTAGTTTTCAAAGAGTCTCCACCATTATCTGTTGCCATGGACGTGTGACAATGGAATTACTTACATTTCTTCTAATAGATTTTACAAGCGTGGCTTAGCAGCTCTTCTGCTTAGTAGGCTAAAATATATTCGTGGTAAATGTGCCCGTTGTAAGAGATAAACAAAAACCGAAGGTTCTAGATTTGGCTTCGATTGGCTCGGATATTTTCTCACGAATTATGTTGGAGCTCTTGCTCTATTTCGCAACATCATTTGGCATAACCCCATAAACTTTGCAGTTAAGTCAAAGTCAGACATGGTAGCATACAGGCAGCTCCTCCTCACGCTGTTAAAAGCCGTTTTGAACACGACAAAAAGATATGTAGGTCTTCTCCATAATTTGACGAATCGTTCTGCACGATGGTAGACTTACCAGGTCGGAAGCCACACTGATAAGGTCCAGTCAGCTTGTCTACGGTGGGCTGCAGTCTCTCCCACAATACGGTAGATAGAGGCTTGGAGGCGATACCAATTAAGGCCCCTTCTTCTCGATATTTTCATTGATTTGCGTAATCGCTTGGCGAATTAAACATTTTCTCTTTAAAATTAACTTTTTCCGTTATTGATTGTCAATAAAGTAATAACAGCCAATGTCGAGTTGGGACAAAATTTAGTTATGACAAGCATTTCGTTGTCCAGTATCGCTCAATGAAGGCCCTTGCTTAAACCATAAAACCCAACCCACTTAATGGCCAAAGCATATTTGCCACTTGTTCGAATGTGAATAACAAGCTAATTCAATATTGGTCGAAGAAAGCAGCTAAAGCTGTTCAAAGAAATGTTGTTTATTAACAAAAGTTCACTATGGAAACATACTCTCACAGAACGGTAAAATAGAAAACTGCAATAGTCCGTTAACTCTCCTACCAATGCTTTTCACATCCGATACAAACAAATAAAACTTTTAACATTGCTGTTTCCGTTCATTTATGTAACCATTTCACGTGCGACATCTACTGGTAACACTAAACAATTATTCATCGAGAATGTGTGCGCCGAAGTGGCCAGCAGTTGGCGGCTTAACTGGTTGTTGTACGAGGTAAAGAGCTTGAAAGCGCTTTATACCTACAGTGTGAGAAATTTGCTCAAATTTTAAATTCAAATCAAAATATCCACCGAAATCCTTTCGTAAGCAGTACCGAATTCAAAGCCAATGCCTGGAGAGAAACCTAGTATAAATAAAACATATCTTCAAAAGTTTTTTTAAAGATGAATCGCTTTAACAGCATTAACCACCAAGCCCAATTTTTTTATTTTTGCACTGCTTTTATGTACCGTTCATTTCCATTGCAATATAATCAAAGGTTAAAATTCGTGCAGCTCACTTTTTTCAAGAAAATGTTACCGAGGTATGATCAGCAAAAATTTTGTAATTCCGAAAAAGGCACCGGTACACACTTACCTGCATGGAGAGACATTCTAGCGTACATACATATGTATCTACTTACTTATGTCAGGCAAAAATGTGTGAGAGTAAGGAACTGTTGCTCCCTTGCCAAGCATATCGAAAGCTACGCATCCCACCCAGCATCGGACAAAATAATCTCAAAGCGTTTCATCGATTTTAAGTAACTTGCCGGTGTACTTCAGAAAGGGGATAATGTTTTTCGGAATTCGTATATTTTTTCAAAATTGGCAAAATGTAAACTGTGTTTTTTTTTAGATTTATTTTAATACATAGCTATTTTAAAATGCTTCCAAAATGTAGTTTTGCTATGGAATTTTACGTAAATTTTAAAATTTTAACCATGTCAACCATCTATGAGACTTGACACTATCAAGGGAAAGAGATATTAATTGACATTGAATGCCATGTTCACCGCGAAACCTCAAATTAACGATAAACGTCAGGTAATCGATTACTTAAGTTTCTCAACATACTACTACTTAATCTTACTAAAGAAGTCTTTGAAAACGAGCATTTGAAAATGTGAATTGTGTGAATGCACATCTGGAAATTGAAGCAAAATGTTTACTGGGTATGTGTATATATTTTCAGCTGACAACCGTTTGTAAACACATTTCCGGCATATTTTTTGGTTTGCTTACTCTCTTCCTTACCCTTAACCTGTTGCTTGCCGACAAAACGGTCGCTTATCGCTCACAAAAATTTTCTACCCGAACCGATACTCATCCACACGAAGTTATGAGCAAGGGCATATTTAAACAACTCGCATACTCACGCTTTACCCAAACCTCGACTACACCACCCTCTTGCTTAGAGGGCCATATAACGTTACACTCGACCAAAGCAAAACACAGCCATAGATACATACAGTACGCTCGTGCATTTGACTTCAGATATGTATTTGATAGCTCAGAGTTAAAAATTTCAAGCGCGCTTATTTACTGAGCACAAGCCATTCTCGGTTACCTCCGTTAACTCTGTCTCTCGGGCTGGGCCGATCTACTGGTTTTGCATGATCGCTAGCTACGTTAGTACGTCATATAAGGTGGAAGCAGTGAGTTGTAGGTATACGGTTAGTTTTTCGGAGCATTAAATATTTGTATGACTCATCATCACATACTTTCGTTGGAAGTTTAAATTGTTTTGAGTAAATCTTCTTTGTCTTTGGTTCGCCGCGATTTTTTTTCCGCTATCCCAACTGCTTGTCTGTCGAGATATTTTCTACCATGGACACATTACAAGCACAACGCGATTACAAAGCACGTAATATACTTACGACTGCCCAACGTATAAAGGTCATACAAGCATTCGATCGTATACCGAACTTTCAGCGCTTGGCTCGCATGTTCGGTTGTAGCGCAAAGCAAATAAAGAACATATTGTCAAATCAACATAAAATTCTTGCTCATTACAAAAATGCACGTGCCAACAAAATGGCAGATGAAATTGCAGCTCGACGGCAAGCAAAGATTGATTTCCTGGGCAAAGTTGTTTATGAATTTCTCTTACGTTCCCTCTATCTACGCATACCAGTAGGTACGACGATCATACGCCAGAAGGCATTCGAGGTGAAAGAGGCTATAGCCATTGAAAATTTCTCACCAAATCAAGCTTGGTTGGAAGATTTCAAATCAACCTACAATCGTTTGGATTTTTCGAATATGATGGAAGATTTACCCGCCGATATGAATAAGAGACAATCATTAAGATCGGTCGACCTCATAGAATATGTGAGCAAGCAAGAGAGAGAGACGAGTAGTAAACCTACTATGGCAGATGATAATTGCAATAGTATGTGGGGAGACAATGAGTGTATCAGTGCCTACAATAGCAAGCAGTCTTCTATTGAAAAATACATTGAAGAATCTCAAGATGAATACTTCAATATATATGCAGAAAATTCGACTTTAACAAATGCAATGAGAGAATATGGCAGGGAGAATTCAAATTTGAACGATATTAATAATGTGCCTGTTGAGGTTAAGCTCGAGTTGGACGATGAGCACTATAATAATAAAGAGCGGAATGAGGAAGACTCTTTTGTTAAAACTAAAAAACGAAAATATAGCCCGAACTGCAGTACAAGTAGCAGCGCGCCAACCATACCAGGAGCCCAGGCACCACCACCACCCTCCCTACCAGACATACATAGCTATCTAGAAGCGTTGAGTCATCTTAAAGTACTCGAAGATTTTGCTATGATTGAAGAGAATTATAGAGCAATCGGCTTAATTACGCAGTTGGAGCAGATTTTCAAAAATCCACCAAAATTGAAACAAATTTGATTATGTGAAGCACGGAGCTACGTGTGTTTCAGTGAGTTTAATTTATTTTGCTTTATTTAGTTTCAGTTTTGTTTTAATAAGACTTTAAATATGTTTAAGAAAAATTAAAAAAATAAAATTTAACCTACCAATTTTATGAACTAATAATTATACTGCGGGCCATTTTCGAATTGATTGCAAATAAAATGATTTTCTCAAAGTTCGTTGCCTGGTTTTTATCGCATTATTTTTTCTATTCCTCAGTCTTGTTAATTTCCTTCTTATTTTCGTTCTCAGGATGGATTTAGATTTTTAATTGCATAGAAAGTGAAGTGCATCGGTGCGTTTCTGAGCTAAATATCCTGCAAAAAAATGCGATTTGTCTTGGAATGTTCCGGGATGAGTTGCCAAGGAGCGAGCGACTAATGCATCACATTTGATTGAGCATGCCTTATTGATTGTATTGTATTGTACCAATTTATATCGAACGGGTACGAAAGGATTAATCCTCTTTCTACCCCAACGGGTACGGTCCGAGATGCTTTTAACTCATGCTAAAAGCTTGACTTATAACCAACTGAAGGCTAAAGTGACTAAGCACATATCAGTCTCTTTAGAGATTAGTCACACAATTTTTTGTAGGGTAATTAGAGATACATACATTGAAAAAGAGTCTACGTCCTTACCAACCAGCAATGGATAACAATGTGGGATTAATACCTTTCATGCTACAATTGATCCCAACTATTCCGTTATAGGCATAGTTGAATAAGTCGATTTTAATTTCTGTAGCCTACTTTTAGGTGTTGAATGTAAACTTGTCCGACCCTACCCGTAGGGTATGAAAGGGGCCAATTAGTCTCTTCATAGGACATGCTCAAACAAAAGAGATCACTTCAACCCATACAAAGAGATCAAAACTGACATTGGTTGCATGTTGCATTGCGACTCATCCGGATTCATCCTAGACAAATCGCTTTTTTGGAGGACAGTGAGTCGCGCGTACCAACCAACTGGATAAAAAAGTGAGCAATTTTGTTCGGCGAGGTTCACTTTGTAACCATGTTGAAAATGTTTTTCCGTGTAGGTTTGAGTGCATACTTTTAGGCACTTGTTATTTTCCATACAAATTCCAAAAATATGCGTTGGTGGTAGAAACATTTCGTGAATTTTTGGAATCCTAGTTTCACCACGGTTAGCCATAGTTGTTAGGGGTATGTTTTTTATTTAAATTGCTGGTCCTTTGGGTCTCATTCTTAAGAGTTTGTTAATCCAATATATGTTGTTTTATTAATTTAGTTTACCTTAGGTTTACCGGTAACAACTGCAATTTTGGACGTAAGTATCAATTTTGTTTTGGTATATTTAGGCCCGGTTTTTCAGTAGAAGTTCAACTCAATTTGTCAGTTAAACTAAGCTTAAATTTGTTATGTAGTTTTTCAGTCAACTTTGAACTAAGTTTAAACGGAGCTTAAGCAGCCAATCTGGCAGGGTTAAACTCTAGTTAACCTGTCAGCTGTTTGCATATTTGATTGTTTTTGTTGTGAAACATTAAACTGAAAGCAATTAAAAAATTACAATATTTTTATATTTAACTAAAAAATTGATATATCATCTAAAGGAAGTGATTATAGTGATGCAGAAATAAGCGAAATACTCACTATTATAATACTGAATATGTAAACAAATGTTATCTGTTGCCGCATCTAGATAAAAAAAACCAATGTTGCCGTATAAAAGCAAATCTTAAAAGCGGCCTTAAACCCTCACTGAAGAACCGCTCTGCAGTTTAACTGGAGTTTAAATTTATGCCGAGTTTAAGCAAACTTAGTTTAAACTGAGCTTAACCAACGACTAAAAAACCGGGCCTTGGACAATGTAATTTAATAATTTCAGGATTACAAAAATAAGAGATGCTGGTACTAATAGTCGCATATACATATTTATTACTTCGATTTCCTTTGCGAACTCCTTTTCATTCGACAATGTGCTATTTCTTTGTATACAACAGAAGCCACCTTAAATTCAATCGAATCCAATTCTTGTTGCGATAAGCCCGCAGATACTACTTTATTAGCCAAACTTTCGAAAAACATAAAAGTGGGATTTCTATTAACCAGTGGATCTCCCGCAGGCAAAACATCATTGTTATCGTTCGAGCTGTCCAACATCTCAGTGTCGCCCATTTTGAGAGAGGATGCGCCATGGCTTGAACTACAATCTCCACCAAAATTATTGTCACCAACATCGTCGTCGTCATCATTTTCATCAAATAAAAAATGAAGGTTATTTATTGAATGTGAATCTTCAGTTTGATCATTTTTTTGTGCTTCGATTTGATCACTATAATCATCATCAACATCATCCGCACTGTTTTCACTGGGATGGCGCCTGTGAAAAGAAAATTAACAAAAATATATCGAAGTTAAAAGTGCGAATATAACTAGCACAACTGGGAAAGCAATAACTACACGTAGGAGAAAGCGAGATGGCAGTAGTATCAGCGAATGCGAGGTGAAGAGTAAATGCTGATATGTTCCATTGGAATACAGGAATATAGCATAATGTAGATAAAATTCTAAGTGATGAAACTAGCACTCGAGCAGACCAGGGCTGCCAGTAACGAAACAATTATCGACCGTCCATGTAAAAAAAATCGACCAAATTTTGAAAAAATCAACCTGTATCTGTTAGGGTGATTCATTTTTTCAAAACTTTTATTTCTTTAGGTGCTTAAGCCTAAATGTAGGAAAAAAATTATTACCCAGCAAAATCTGTCCACCCCATACACCAATACATAGAAAGAAAATGTGTTTACACAACTACAACAGTAAAAAAGAGACAAAAGTTCACATGTACACATGATTTTGGGGTAGGATTGTCAATTCGCCTTTAAGAAACTCATAGAAACTTTCATTGACAGCTTGGGTCGGCCTAGTAGCTATATTACATGCTATATACCTGCCAGCCTAATTGCAGGGAAGCCCTCAATATTAGTTTTAGGTACTTGCAATTTAAATTTTATGTTTAAACATTGTTTCTTTTCCAAATTTCGATTGCTTAGCCACCTTCTGCAATATTGCGAATCGATTTTATGGGCCTTGTGGGGAATATCACGCTCTTTGAAATTGCTTTTGAATTTAATATATAAAGTAATAAACTATCTTTCTATCAAACCAGATTTTTTGTACCAATATTTCTAGATTTCTACCAATGTGCTAACACTGGAGCAGGCAGCATACAAGCAAGGTTTTATGAATTTCTGTTACGATTATTAGTAGTGAATAAAAGAAGCTTTAGTGAACAGTACTGGTCATTTGACTTTATAGCGATCGCGCGCAGAAAGAAATAATCGAAGAATCATCGAATTTGTCATACTATCGCCAAATATTTTTCAGGCCCTTCACCGGTTTTTCTTAAACTATGGTTTAGTGGATTCTTATTTTTAGAATTTTTGAAAAATAGTTCGTAATATAAAAAAAGAAGTTTCCAATTTGTATGGAACCCCCATATATCGACGGCTGAGTAAAATATCACTTTATTTTAAAATATTTTTCAAAAACGTCCCTTCCCATCTATATCAGAATTTGTTTCAACAGCCCCCTATTTTAGAACTTTTTTAAATATCGCCCTATTTCCAAATTTCATTCAAAAACTAAGATGAGGCATTTTTGAAAAAAAAATCTGAAAAATATTTTGAAATAGAGTTATGTTCCACTCAGCGTCGATATATACATGGTGTAATAAAAACCAAGTTTTGACGGGTTACCGAACACCATAGAATATTTTACTCTATTATTTTTTCCTCTATAGCGGCATTATTGATTTTCTTTCATATAACGAAATATCCTATATTACCTTATGTTTCCAAAGAGCACTAACGAAGTATTAGTTTGCAAAATATCGTCACATGTAGTTTTTTGTTGATATCGATATTTAATTTTTTATATCGCGTATTTTATTTTCAGTCTCTCAATATCGATTAAAAAGTTTCATTTCACATAAGTGTGGACTTTTTTATACTAAAAGTAAGCGGGATACAAAATAACAGTCTCAAAAAAATGTGTCCTAAATATCGAAAACAGTACTCGAGTACTGTGAATATCGCTATTTTACCAGCGCTAATACATAGTTGTGCATACACTCACCTGTGTCCATCTAAAAATGTTAAAAAAGTGGCAAATTTAAATGCCTTTATCGGCAATGGATTCGAATCTCGTATTGCCTTCTCCTCCAATCGTTTCATCCTTGTATACGAATCACGCAATGTTTTCCAACGTTTCTTACACACCATCGCTGAAAACGTCAAATTAAATACATCCCTGCAAACCAGCAACAGATAAAAATCCGGGTAAACAGTGAATCGCGCGCTTAGTATATGTCTACTAGCAAAAAACGCAAATACTCCGTTCCATCAGAAAAGAACACTTCTTAAGGAGTATCAGAGTACTCCAACACTTATCCTCATACATATAAAAAAGTTGATCCAATTTACATGGCGATGTCCGGTGATTGGATCACATAATCCATCTCGGAATACTCCATTTATTTGCTTTTAAATGAAAGTACTCCTAAAATTCTCCCAAATAATATTGAACGTGAAGACATAAGACACCCAAATTATTGAATATAAAGCAGTTATAACACCTTGTCAGTTCCTACGAAATGTAAATTTCAGTTGAAATTTAAATTTTTAGTTGTAGTTCTTACTTTAAAACAACTCTGAACGCGTTTTCCTTCATTACACTATCAACGAGTACCTTCATCCACTACCTTCCACTCCGATTCGCAAGAGAAGATGCCAAACTAGTAGGACTAAGCAATGTTCGCGCGTATCACTTTTTAACCATGTTGAAAACGTTTTTCCCTACCAACCACGGATAACTATGGTGAAACTCTGATTCCAAAAATTCACAAATTTTTACTAACACTAACGCATACTTTTGGAAATTGTATGGAAAACAAAGCGTGGTTAAAAGTATGCCGTCCCTTAGACCTCATACGTGTACCGAAAAATATTTTCATCAAGATGAAAAAGTGAACCTCCCCGAGCAAAATTGGCCACTTTTTTCACGGTTTATCCAGATTTGTATTCATTGCTGGTTGGCAGGGGTTATGTATCACACATATATACATACATAAAAAGGGGTATGCGTGGTTGAAGTACAGTTATTCATACTCACCCTTTGTTTGTAACTTTTCAGCAATTTTTATCCAAATTCTATTCTTCCAGTTGGCTTTTCGAAATTCCGGCGATTCCATATTATACAAACAATCGTATTTTTGTACCTCTTTGATAAGTTTTTTATTGAAATTTGGATCCATTTTTTGTTGTAGCTTTTTTAAGCGCACAACGTCTTTCTATTTACCGCCACAATCCACAACTGTATTTCTGGGCGTAAAAACGTTTTGTTTAATTTGGCATGGCGTAGTTTTTCCACGCTCTTGCGCTCTTACGCATTGCGCTAATGCGTCTATCCTCTCTTGCTTACTTTGAATCAATTCTCTTCAAAGTGTTGTGCACTATATTTACCACGTGCTTACAGAAACATGTTGATACATATATGCACATACATCATATTTGGGTAAACAAATTGTAGCCCAACAAACAAATAATAGGGGCCTTCATAAAACCCGAAAGGTAAGAGCGCTTTTTCAGGAGGAAATTGTTGAATTTAATTCTGCTTGTCTTTTCTATTTGCAATTCACATTCGTAGACAATTGTGAAACAAAAAACGTCATACAAGGGAGAGAGAAAGTGATAGACAGAAAAACTTGAAGCAACTTAACTGAGCGGAGGTATTTATACCCTGGTCATAATCGCTACCACGACAGTCGGGCAGTACCTCAAGGGAGTACCGGAGCGTACCGGTTTCAAATCCGACCAAGGACTGTTAATTCGACAACACTCCCCAAAACCTTCGGAGAGTGTTTTTGTCGTTACCACAACAACAACATTTATACCTTTCCCCTTCCTTCGCATCTTTTTCACATATTTCCCGAAAGACTTGTATTAGATCAATAAACGAAACTTTGTATAAAAATTGCTTACACTGTTTGTTAAATCTTGTTAACTAATAGCGAACCCATAATACATTTTTGGTATTACAATGACAAAAACTATATATGTAAGTAAAATAAAAATACCTACATCAACAAAAAAAACAGTGATTTTTAGACTTTTTTGTCTTTCAGCAAAACAAATATTTTATTTGAGCTCCATCCAAATTTTAAAAAGTTCACGAAGAGGTACACTCATAATAACGATTTCCTAAAAGTACGGAAGTTCTATACAAATTTAGTAAAAGTTTAGTTAGTTATGTGCTGAGCTGGCAGAGCGATCTTGGTAGTTTGCAAAGATGACAAGTAAATATGCTCTTAAATAAACCCTGCAAAAAATCGTGTGACTGATCTCTAAAGAGATTCGCGGTCAACACTTTTCGTCTACATTCGGTTACAATTGATCCCAACTATTCCGTTATAGGCATAGTTGTGATAAGTCGATTCCGTGGTGAGCAAAGAGGATCTGTCCGACACTACCTTTTGGGCATGAAAGGGACCAACTAGTCTCTTCATAGGACATTCTCAAACAAAAAGGGATCACTTCAACCCATATAAAGAGATCAAAACTGGCATTGGCCTCATCCTACTTTGCGAATTGTCCCGAATTCATCCTAGACTAATGAGCCCTGCAATGTTATTTTTAAAACCTTTGAAATTCGTAATAGATATCTTCGATGTCTAAATAAATTTGGTAATTCCTATTGAAAAAAAGCCCCGGTATCTATATACTTCCCTGCATGGTGAGACATTCTATTGTATATACAATATATCTACTTACCTATGCATGTCAGTCAAAAACTTTTTGGATTAACGAACTGTTGCTTCCTTACCAAGCACATCGAAAACTACGCATCCCACCCTACATCTGAAAATATATTCTCAAAGCTTGTCATCGAATTTTTAGTTACTTCCGGGTGCCCTGCAAAAACGATGAAATTTTTTTTTTCCAAAATCAGCAAAATGTAAACTATTTGGCAATTCACAAGGTCTCTTATAGTCTTATGTAGTATTTATTTTAATACAACTCTTTTGAATACTACATTGTATGTCTGTGTATCTGAATACATCAAGTTGAAGTTTCATAAAATCTTGTCAAAAAATTGTTAAAAGATGACTACCGAAAAATGTAAAATAATTTCTTCTCTAAGCGAATGTTAACGTATTATTCTTTACGTATTATACTTACTATTGTTTGCGTTATTTTGCGTTTTTGTGGCTCTTTTACCTTAAAGAAAAATGTTTACTGGGTTTGTGTGTATATTTTGAGCTGAAAATCGTTTGTATGCATATACGTCGCCGAAATTTAGTTTAGTATTATTTCTCTTTCCCCCTAACCTGTTGCTTGCTAACAAAACGGTCGCTTATCGCTCACAAAAACTCTCTACCCGAACCGGTACTCATCCACACGAAGTTATGAGCAAGGGCATATTTAAACAACTCGCATACTCACGCTTTACCCAAACCTCGACTACACAACCCTCTTGCTTAGAGGGCCGTATAACGTTACACTCGACCAAAGCAAAACACAGCCATAGATACATACAGTTTCGTTTACTACGCTTGTGGGTACGCTCGTGCATTTGACTTCAGGTATGTGTTGTGTATGTGATAGCTCCGAGTTAAAAATTTTAAGCACGCTTATTTACTGAGCACAAGCAATTTTCGCTTAATTCTGTCTCTCGGGTTTGGCCGTTCTACTGGCTTTGCATGATCGCTAGCTACGTTAGTACGTCATATAAGGTGGAAGCAGTGAGTTGTCGGTATACGGTTAGTTTTTCGGAGCATTAAATATTTATATGACTCATCACATACTAACGTTGCAAGTTTAAATTGTTTTGAGTAAATCTTCTTTGTTTTTTATTTTAATTGGTTCGCCGCGATTTTGTTCCGCTATCCCAACTGCTTGTCTGTCGAGATATTTTCTACCATGGACGCATTACAGGCACAGCGCGATTACAAAGGACGTAATATACTTACGACTGCCCAACGTATAAAGGTCATACAAGCATATGATCGTATACCGAACTATCAGCGCTTGGCTCGCATGTTCGGTTGTAGCGCAAAGCAAATAAAGAACATACTATCACTTAAACATCATTACAAAACTGCACGAGCCAACAAAATGGCAGAGGAAATTGCAGCTCGACGGCAAGCAAAGATTGATTTCCTTGGCAAAGTTGTTTATGAATTTCTATTGCGTTCCCTCTATCTACGCATACCAGTAGGTACGACGATCATACGCCAGAAGGCATTCGAGGTGAAAGAGGCTATAGCCATTGAAAATTTCTCACCAAATCAAGCTTGGTTGGAAGATTTCAAATCAACCTACAATCGTTTGGATTTTTCGAATATGATGGAAGATTTACCCGCCGATATGAATAAGAGACAATCATTAAGATCGGTCGACCTCATAGAATATGTGAGCAAGCAAGAGAGAGAGACGAGTAGTAAACCTACTATGGCAGATGATAATTGCAATACTATGTGGGGAGACAATGAGTGTATCAGTGGCTACAATGGCAAGCAGTCTTCTATTGAAAAATATATTGAAGAATCTCAAGATGAATACTTCAATATATATGCAGAAAATTCGACTTTAACAAATGCAATGAGAGAATATGGCAGGGAGAATTCAAATTTGAACGATATTAATAATGTGCCTGTTGAGGTTAAGCTCGAGTTGGACGATGAGCACTATAATAATAAAGAGCGGAATGAGGAAGAATCTCTTGTTAAAACTAAAAAACGAAAAGATAGCCCCAACGGCAATACAAGTAGCAGCGCGCCAACCAAACCAGGCACCCAAGCACCACCACCACCCTCCCTACCAGACATACATAGCTATCTAGAAGCGTTGAGTCATCTTAAAGTACTCGAAGATTTTGCTATGATTGAAGAGAATTATAGAGCAATCGGCTTAATTACGCAGTTGGAGCAGATTTTTAAAAATCCACCAAAATTGAAACGAATTTGATCATTTAATTGTGCGAAGCACGGAGCTACGTGTCTTTCAGTGAATTTAGTGTTATTTTTAAGTTATTTTAATTTATTTAGTTTAAGTTTTTTTTAGTTACATGTTAAATATGCTTATAAAAACGAAAATAAAATTTAAGTTACAAATGTTATGAACTAGATAATAGCCGATTTTTCTCGTAAGCACTTTGTTAGATAATTTTAATTTAAAGTTTCCTTTGAAAATCTAATTTTAACCTGTTGCTTGCAAGATGGCGACCAAAGCTTCATTTTTAGGCGAGCAGAAAAAATTTTATCTAGCATCGAGATGACGAATAAAATACTGGTAATAATTACACTGCATACCATTTTCGGATTTATTGCAAATATAGCTGTTTTCTAGAAGCTCGTTGCTTCGGATTTCATAGAATTCCGTTTTTTAGATCGTTCTTGCTTAGTAATTAAGGCTGGTTTTCATTATACTTTGAACACATTATAGTGTTTTGGAGCTCATTTTCAAGCAAAGCATGTTGAAGCCCAGTGTTTTTGCCTGGTCAAATTGTCGTTGAAACCCCGATGAAAACTGCCTGTTATATTCTTTTTTTTTTTTTTTTTTGGTATTTAATTCACAGCTGAATTATAATTCAGCTGCTTATGGCTTTGGTCACAGACCACATTGCCAGGCACAAAAACACATGGTCTATCTCTCAGTCAAATCACATCACATTTATCGTTCCGTTATTCGATATGTTCCGTTATCTTCACAGTTCCGTTATTTTCACATATTTTTTTTTTAATATTCCTTTTTTTTTCACAAGCTCAAGTTTTTCGATCAAATTTATCGTTCCGTTATCTTCATAGTTCCGTTATTTTCACATATTTTCAATATTCGATTTTTTTTTTTTTTTTCCACAAACTCAAATTTTTTGCTTTCAAATTAATGGTAATTTTTTTTTCTATTCTCGTGGTTCCTTTGTGGGGAGCACAAAAGCTGTGCTTGATACTACCTCAAGCAAGCATTGGACTTCCCAAAGTTGACGAAAAAGGCGTGCAAGAGCTGACCAAGTCCGTTTCTGAGGTCCAACCAACACCAAGTCTATTTATAAAAATTGGCTGGACCTTTCAACCTTTCACGTCCTTTTCCGCCAACGCTACAAACGGAACTGCCTGTTATATTCCAAAACAACACCATTTCCAATCAGTGTCGGCTGTATATTTCATCGATAATAATCGAAAAAAGTATTGTCACATAACTGATATATCATGTCAGAACACTGCTAGTGGTATAAGGCATTATAAAACGTGCAGACATAACGCGTTCGTTTTCTTAGGCCGATGTGAAAAATTTAACGCAGTGTCTTTTCTTTTAATCACTCCTTCAAATTAAATGAAATATAACAGGAACACTAAAGTATAAAATTTAATCAATAATGATTTAACAATAATTCACATTTTCGCTATCTTTTAATTAAGCTAAATACATTTATGGGAAGCGTTTTATGCTGTAGTGTGTACAGAGTCTTAGACCAAATTCTATCGGCTTTATCGAAATTCGATAATTTTCTTTCTAAAGATGGAATTTGAAGATTTAAATGCATCGTAAGTGAAGTGGAGGGGTGTGTTCCTGCGCTTAATAATTCAGCTACCTTGAAATAGTTTGAATTTTTTTTTTTTATAATAGAATGCATTGGAACTTTTCTTGTTCAAGAAAATCTTCTATTATTAGCATGTTTTGACTTCAATGGGCTCCCCTCTCATTTGTTACAAGTCCCGCCTTATTGAAAAGTGGACGAACATCCTTAGATGTATGCCAGAGAATTTTCTTATGCAAAATTTGGAAGAGTACATAGAATTTTGTCTTGGCATATTTAGACAATATAATTTAATCATTTCAGGGTTACAAAAATACTACCACTCGCATATACATATAACATTTATTTATTCCTTCCATTTTCTTTGCGAACTCCTTTTTATCCGACAATTTGCTATTTCTTTATATACAACAGAAGCAACCTTAAATTCAATCGAATCCACTTCTTCTTGCGATAAACGCGCACATACTACTTTATTAGCCAAACATTCGAAAAACATAAAAGTAGGATTTCTATTAACAAGTGGATCTCCCGTAGGCAAAAGATCATTAGTCTCGTTCGAGCTGTCCAACATTTCAGTGTCACCCATTTTGAGTGAGGGTGCGCCATGGTTTGAACTACAATCTCCACCAAAATTATTGTCACCAACATCGTCTTCATCCTCATCAAATGAAAAATGTGTGTTGTTTATTGAATGTGAATCTTCAGTTTTATCATTCTTTTGTTCTTCGATTTGATCATTATATTCACCTGTATCCGCACTGCTTTCACTAGGAGGGCGCCTGTGAGAAGAAAATTAACGAAATATATCGAAGTTAAAACTACCCGACAAAAGTGCGAATATAACTAACACAACTGTGATATCAATAGCTACACGTAGGAGGAAGCGAGATGTCAGTAGTGCTCGCGAACATTAGGTAAAGGGTAAATGCTGATATATAACCTGTATTCTAGAAAGCGAATACAAGAACATATCATAATATAGAGGCTATTGTAGGTGATGCAACTCGGACAGATTTATATTTAATGGAATATTTAATGGAAACCAAGGCCTGAAAAATTTTTCCCATGTTAAGTATAAGCATATAAATATATGTCTGTCCGAGTTTCATCCGTTCACTTGAATTTCAAGTGTTGTGAATTTCTATTGGGATTAGTAGTAAATATAACTAGCTATAAGTAAACAGTATGGGCACGTTTTTATTTGAGTTTATGGCGATGGAACCCAGAAGGAAGTTATCGAGGAGTCAACGAATTCGTCATACTATCAATAGTCGTTGACAGATTTTTCCTAAGCCCTACATAGTTTTATCTTAAAATATCGATAGTTTAGTAGAGCAATTGATTGTCTCTAACAGTCTCTATGTACATGTTGTGTCGAATATTCTCAAGTATGTGTCATCCCTAACTCAATTACACTCCCACTTCTAACCAGCACAACTGTGATAGCGATGGCAGGAGAAAGACATATCACGAGTGTTTACGATTATCAGCCAAGCAGGAGATGGTGTTACATGAACATCGACTATACGACAGCAAGATGGACGAAGGTAGTAACTTCTAGGTGAGCGATATGTCACCCTTGGACTATGTAAGGAAAAAAGTTGCCAGTTCGTATGAAACGCCCCTTATCTACACCTTTTCCAGATTGAAATCAGAAAACTCCAATTATATTTCAAAAAATGTAAATTGAATTTCGGAATAGCTAATTGGATTTCAGAATTTGTCATTTGGATTTAAGAAACGATTATTGGATATCAGAAAACTAAAATTCGAATAGATAGTTGGTTAATTGGAGTTCAGAAATCGTCAAGTGGATTTCAGAAAATACCTTTTCAACTGTTTTTGCCCTATTAATACTTAGTTATGTATAAAGGCCATGGAATATGCAGAAATTTTTTGCTGTGGAATTAATAAATTTCTAAATTTGATGCCGTTCAATTCAAATCCAATTTTCGGAACATTCTGAATTCTAATTACCTATCCTGAAATCCAATTTTAGTTCTATGAAATCAAATTGGCTATTCTGAAAAAAATTTACATTTTCTGAAATCCGGATAACTATTCCTAAATTCAGACGACAAATTCTAAAATCCAAATACCTATTCTTAAATACAATTGATGTTTTCTGTTTTCAATATGGAAAAGGTGTAGTGCAATGAAAACCAAGTTTTAAGAAGTTACAGAAAACCATTGAATTTTTTGATATCTTGTTAGCGGCATATTTATTTTCTTTCATATAACGAAATATCCCATATTTGCTTATGTTTATAAGAGATGAAAAATATCTATATTTGTAATTTTTGTGTCGATATCGATATCATTTTTTTTATATCGATTAAAAAAATTTTAAATCCATAAGTGTCCACTTTGTTTACGAATATTAAGTGGGCTACGAAATTGCAGGCTCAAAAAATTGTGACTGAAAAGTTTGTCAGAATTTTCCTTTGCGCTGTCAAAGAACGTAAAAACCAAAGAAGGTTCAACGCGACAAATATGGGAAACAGCAAACCATCAATTCGCGTGTGGGTAATTCACCACTGGAGAAATTTGCGCTTAAATCGCGAGTTTTAAGGCTATTAGCACTTTTGTTTTTATTTAATATTCACAACTAAACGTTTTTGTAACTCTTATTATAAGTTTTTGTGTAAATATTCAATTAAAACACAGTGAGTTCAAGCAATTTACACGCAGGTACAGTGGTGAATTACCTACGATCGATTTGACAGCGTTCACTTCCATTCGCTGTTGCAACTTCTTATAGTTTTACTTTCTTTGGCTCTGTCAAAATTTACAATTTTCAACCGAATATCGATATTTTACCAGCTCTAATACATAGTTGTGCATAAACTCACCTGTGTCCATCTAAAAATGTTAAAAAACTGGCAAATTTAAAAGTCTTCACCGGCAAAGGCTTCGACTCTCGTATTGCCTTCTCCTCCAATCGTTTCATCCTTGTATACGAGTCACGCAATGTTGTCCAACGTTTCTTACACACCATCACTGAAATCGTCAAATCAAATACATAAGTATCTCACATAAATAGAAGTGGGTGCGCTTAGTAGAGTTGTTCATACTCACCCTTTGTTTGTAACTTTTCAGCAATTTTTGCCCAAATTCTATTCTTCCAGTTGGCTTTTCGAAATTCCGCCGATTCCATATTATACAAACAATCGTATTTTTGTACCTCTTTGATTAGTTTTCTATTGAAATTTGGATCCATTTTTTATTGCAGTTTTTTCAAGCGCACAACGTCTTTCTATTTACCGCCGCAATCCACAACTGTACTTTGTATTTCTGGGCGTAAAAATGTTTTGTTCAATTTGGCACCGCGTAATTTTTTCTACGGCCTTGCGCTCTTACGGTTTGCGGAAAAGCGTTTGCCCTCTCTTGTTTTCTTTGATTCAATTCTCTTCAAAAGTGTTGTGTACTATATTTACCACGTGCTTTCAGAAACGTGTAAATATATTATATACATACATATTTAGGTAAATAAACTGTAGCGCAGTAAACAAACGTTCATGAAACGCGAAAAACAAGAACACGAGGAGTTTGTTGAATTCAATTCTGCTTGCGTTCTCTTTTGTGTTTCCTATATTCGCTTTACATTCAATTTTTCTGGAAGACAAGAAATAAAAACGTTGTACAAGGGATAAAGAAAGCGATAGAGAGGAAAACTTGAAGAGACTTGACGGAATGGTGGTACTTGTACTCTCCCAGTTCCTTTTCACAACAACACCTGAATCGCGTAGAAGCCATCCGAGCCCTTAACGCTAACCATTCGATTCTGAGAGTAACCGGTAGTTTTGTACCTGGAAGACTAACTAACCAAAAATCTTCACCATCGGTAATGCAGTTCATGTAACCGGTCAATCTGGTGAAAAACGCTCAATAAATAAAAATTAATGTACAATACATAGCTCAAACCCTGTCTATCGAAAAAATGTGT
Source organism: Merzomyia westermanni (assembly GCA_949987695.1). NCBI lineage: Eukaryota > Metazoa > Arthropoda > Insecta > Diptera > Tephritidae > Merzomyia > Merzomyia westermanni. The sequence goes on along the minus strand of OX465291.1, from coordinate 33,005,726 downwards.
TGTTTGGGGGCTAAACGATATATTGCTCCAATCTTGATGATTTTCACAACACACATTATATAATTTAAGTTCCCACTATATGGAACCGTTAAAAAATTAAAGTTGCGGTGAGCCCACAGGTCACCGGTTATTGATTGAAACAATAATTATAGATTATGACAATAGTTTATTAAGCGCTTGTTGCGTTCCAACTTAAGACTAACTCTTACATTTCCAATATCTTACCAGCTAACCTTTTAGATTTTTGCTGCTTGAGGCGTTGTGGTAACAATGAGTTCGCCTTGGTAATTAGAAAGGAATAACGTGTTATCATTTACTAGTTCCACAATCGATCCGTTTCGTCTGGTGAATTGGCAGCTGGCATCTCCCCCTTTTAGCAATCGTGGTATGCAGCTGTCTTCTTGTAATTTGGTCAAGCATTCTGACCTGCATACCGTAGTTGAACTAATAAGTATACAATTTCCCGTCAGCCCGTATGTTTCCTCTTGGCTAACAAAAAATTTTTCGAATGGTAGATCTAATTGTTTGTCTTCATAGATGCCAGCGCGAGTAATCAACAGGTTACATTTCTTAGTGGTAACTTTCGGCATTGAGAGCACATATGGGAGCAGTGTGCTTTTATGACGTTTTGGTATGGGAGTGTGTCAATCTCCGATAAGACCTGGTTGACTTCGTCCATGATCCAATAATACAGGTCGTGTTAATAGACCAGCTGATTTTTACTTTTGTCTCGAATTTTGACATTACACTCATTTCTCAGTACAATTTTGACGTTAAACTCGCAAATTACAAAAACAAAATACATGGACAATTTTTGTGTGTCTGGATGTTTGTCGAGCTGCTACGACCTGTTATAGTTGGATCATGACTTCGTTTGTGTCAAGTAAGTTGGTATTCACAATTCCGCTCTTTGTCAGCTGACATGCTCGCACCATTTCATTAATTTCTTCCCGAACCAGCAAGATGTTGTGCAATGTACTTTGCTCGAATTCCGTTGCCTCATTTTCTTTCGCAACAAAATGCGCTAAAATCTGGTTTGTCAAATTTTCCATCTACATTATGGTTGTCACACATTGCTGGAGATTGACGACGTGAACTAGCTTGAACGACCCGCCGATGATCCACCCGTTTCCATATAGTAACAATTGGAGTCTTATAATGAAAGATATGAAGGGCGCTGATGGCTGATGCCAACAGTGGGAGTCTGCAACACAAAATGTTATTTCTAATTTTACTGGTGTTAGTATGTTAGTTTAAATAGAGGCTTATTAACTACTATTATATTACATTCTATGTATATGCAGAATTTTGAAAGAATTTCTTTGTTGTATTGAATACTTTTTTCTGATTATTTGATGTTATCGTGTTAGTACGTATTTAGTTTGCAAAAAAGGAATTTTGTTTCCTGTATTGGTTGCTTTTGTTGTTGTTAGTGTTGTTAGTATTGTGTCAAATTTCAAGGCATTACTTGGTTGGTATTGGTATTTTGAAAATTTACGTTAGATAAGTGTAAAAAATTGCAGGGATAATATGAAGAAAAAATAATAAAAAAATTAGGAAAAATAAAAAGGTAATAATGGTGTTTTCCCTTTTTTTATTAATAATTTTTTCTGTTTTTGTTTCTCTTTTTTATCTTTGCCTAGCGGATTAGGCTCATAAGCTCAATTAAATTTTTTTGTCGATAAGGCGCAGAGAGTTTGATATATTTGCCTAGCGGATTAGGCGCATAAGCTTAATTTTTCTTTTGTTTTGAAACAGAAGTGTTAACATTTCTCGAACAAGCTATGGGGGTCGTGTTATCCGTTTTGGGAGCAACGTAGCCATTTGTCAAATTCGATGGAGTCACAACCTACTAAGGCACGATTTTTCCCACTAACAAGCCGGCTCTTATAGTAGTGAACGTATCTTTCTGTGCTGAATTTTTATGTGATAAATTTCTTAATCTTTTTTATGTTCATGTGTTTGAGATTTCTATGTGTGAGTAGGTTGCCTCCTTCTTTTAATGTTAATTTATGGATTTTCTTTCCACTAAGTGTGGTGAGAGACACTTTGTTGCCCTTGGCAACGATTTTCTTTTTATAAAGAGGTTTTTGTTTCCCCTTTACTTGTTTCCCCTTCACGTATATGACATCATTTTTGTCATAACGCTCCGGTAAGGACCTTTTCTTATTGTGTCTTTCGACCTGAGCTAGCTGCTTTTGTGTTAGCAAGGATTTCAAGTATTCGTTCGTTTTCCTGCTTTTCTCCAGGAGTTTTTAATAATTTGAGGCCCTCGCTGGATTAAAAAATATATCGCTGGGTTTTTGGTTTATAACCGAGTGAATGGAATTGTTATAGGGATCTAGTGCTATGTTTACTAGCTTGGGGTTATCTGCCTTAAGGCATCTACATATCTCAATAAGAGTAGAATGGAGCCTCTCCACTTGGCCATTTACCTCGCTTCCCTGAGATGGTGTGCGATAAAGCTGAATTCCTAAGGATTCTAGTAGGTTCTGGATTATTTGGCTAATCAGGCGTCTTGCGTTATCTGTTACTAACATTTTCGGGGTGGTAAAATAGTGTAAGAGTTTTACCATCCTTTTAAGGTGCAAACCGGACCTGTTCCTAACGTGGAGAGTTTGCAAACTTCGAAAATTTGTCAATGCAGCTTAGAAATTTTTTTCCTTGTATCTCAAAAATGTCTATTCGGATAATTTCGCAAGGGCGTGATGGGATTGGAGTACATTGTAGTTCTGGCTTGCTAGGGTGCCTATCATACTTACTAAGTTTACATGTTTCGCATGATAGAACACAATTTCTAATTTGACTGCTCATTCCCGGGAAATATTTAGTACCGTTCAAGGATTTGCTTTCTATTTTCGGTGGGGTTTCGATGCGCTCTTCTATGCTCGTCCCATATAACTTCAAGGACTCTATCGGAGTTTCGTATATCTTCTACCAGTGTCTTAGCTACCCATATTTTATAGTGTATAAAGTTTTTTTTCTAACTGCACCTTTTGAAGCAACCCTAAGTGACTTTTTGGCATTTTGATGCCATTGATTACATTTGGTCTAAGTTTTTCTTTAAGTAAATTAGTGAGTTCCTGTTAATTGATGCCTTCTATTCCTACATAGTGTCGAGTGTACCCAGGATGAGGTTCCTCGCATATTCGAAACCTACCCCGAACACAATTTGATTCCTGAAAACATTCAAAGGGACTTCGACAAATGGAATTAGGTCTGAGCTATCCTGCTCTGCACTATGAACAGTGTCGTAATCGCCTTCGCTTGCAGAGTCGGATGCTGAGCCTATGGTTGCATTCCGACTGGCGTTCTAGATTTCGGATGTTGTTGTTAGCTGATTTACCTGGGTTTTCAGTCGAGAGAGAGCATCAGCCACGACGTTTGATTTTCCCGGCTTGTAAATGAGTTCGTAATTATACTCTTCAATTCTAGACTTCCAGCGTTTAAGCTTAGCGTTATAGTTACGATTGCTCAGCGAGAATGTTAATGGTTGGTGATCGGTGAAGAATTGTACCTTCTTTGCACCGTACAGGTAATTTCAAAGTTTGTCTAATGTCCAAACGATGGCTAGCATTTCCTTCTTGTTTGTTGCATACCCTTCTTCTGTGGTGGTTAAACTTCGCGATATGAACGCTATGGGCTTGTCCTTACTATCATGATCTTGTCAAAGTACTGCACCGATGGCAAAGTCAGACGCGTCCGTCGTCAGGTTGAAGGCTTTTTCCAAGTCGGGAAAGGTCAGAAGCTCGGAGCTTGTTAATACATCTTTGAGGTTCTCGAATGCCCTTTGTGCTTCCTCGTCTATTACTATTGGCACTTTTTTTGACTGTGTCGCTCTTACCTGTGCATGCTCGCCTCGCGTTAGATTGGTTAAAGGTTTGGCTACTTTTGCATAATCTCGAATGAACTTTCTGTAGTAGGAGGTTAGTCCCAGGAAAATTTAAAGTTCTTTCAAATTAGAAGGGGGGGTTTTTTCTAAATTAACTTTAAGACCAGATGACAAGAGTCTAGCTAGAATCACTTCGATATCATTTAGATGAGAGATTTCGTCTTTGCTAAATATGATGATATCATTAATTCCATTCATGGGGGAAAATGCGGTTTTTGGGATGTGCCTAGGTTTCATAGAGATTTGGTGGAATCCGGAAGTCAAATCTAAAGTGGTGAAGTATTTCACATTTCGCATTTCCAAGGCTTGCGATGGTACCATTAATGTCCGGTATATTTAAAATCACTAAGCATCCTGTATTTCTTTTCGCCGTCATGCTGAGATGTTTTCAGCACAATCCATATGGGTGAATTATAGGGACTTTTTGAAGGACGAATGATGCCTTCTGATAGTAAGTCTTGGATTTGTTTTTCGACTTCGCTGTGCATGTTAACCGGATAGGGATAATTTTTCGTGTAGATGGAGTTGCCCGTTGCGGTCCTTATTTCCGCTTGAACGTTGGTTTAGATTTCCGTTCTGCGATCGACTGGTCCAAATCCGTTTTCATACTTTCTAAGTACTACGGTCAGTCCCTTTTTTGTAGAGTCGGCCATGTTAGGGTCAAGAGGCACGTCCACGTTGATACTATTAACTTCTTGTGCCTCTTGTCGCTTTAGAGGCAGAAGTATGTTTGGCTTTAGAATGAGGGTATTTAGTTCCCTATCTAGTACATCTTTAATTTCTGTGCGAGTGTCGTCGCCTATAATCCCGTCGACAGCTTTTAGGCCTGGGAGAACAAAGAATGTAGGTAGGTCCTTGCCAACAAATTTAAAAAAATTGCCACAAACTTTTCTGTCTATCTTGATTTCCCCCCGGCAGAGAATACCGTGGAGGGGCTTTTCAACCGGTGTAGTATTTATATAGTAAAATTTACTTGATCACCGGTTTTTTATTCTTTATTGCCTTCGTTAGAAGATTCCTCGCCCTCTTCCTCGTCAACCGGTACTAAATGAAACAGCTTCTGTTGCTTACTTGGGGCTCTGTATGATTCCTGAGGAGCTCGGGCTCCTTTTAAAACTATCATGCCTTCGAATGCTAGAATTGTTTGATTGCCGGGTTTGTGAAGATGGATCAGCCTCCATCCTTACTAAGCCTGAGGGAGAGTTGTTGTTGTTGCGCCAGATTTGCGGCGATAGGTTATTAGTCCTAGCTTGCCCTGAACCCGCGGTATATGAATTCGGTCCCGACTGGTTGGCGACCCTATACGTGAAGTTTCTGTTTATTGGGCCTGTATATATGTACCTAGGTTGGTTCTGAGCTGGGTTGCCTTGTGGAAAATATCGCGGTTGGTCAATGTCGCCGAACGTTCTATTATTCCTGTTGAGGGTTTGTGGTGTTCGATACATGGAATTTGGCCTCTATCTGGGTGCTTGTGAGTGGTTCCTCCACCGGTTGTGGGTTGGAGTCTGCAGATTGCCTGCGCACCTGCTTCTATATTGGTTAATTTAAGGTTTTCACTTTCGTTTGATATGTTCGTTTTCACTTTCGTTTCTGATATATTAACCCTTATATTGCCTTTTCCAATTATTTGTGATAGTTCTTCGTGATGATTTTCGCTTCACTTTGTCTGCTGATTTCTTTTTACTTGATGATTTTCATTTCGCTTTGTCTACTGATTTCTTTTTATTTGATGGTCCCTTTAAAGTTTTTTTCCTTATTATTTTTTTGTTTTTGTGTCTTTGCTTTTTACAAAATTTTGTTTTTTGCAAAGATTTTTCACTTCAACTTGAACAGTTAACAGTTGTTTGCAACCCGCTCGGGCGCACTCACATGTAACTCAACGTGAGTACAGGGGGTGCCGTTAGGTTGGGTAAGGATAACTTATATGTAATAAGTACTGTAGCTGCTAAAGTTTGTGATCCTCGCTATTAAATTGTGAGAGTTATAGCCCAACCCCCGTTTATCGGAACAATCGATTATATGGGAGCTACGAGTTGTATTGGTCCGATGTTATTGCTTCCGACAAATGTTTAATATATTACAAAATGGCGGCCCCATACCAAATTTCAGCGAGATATCTCCTAAACTGAGGGAGTAGTTTGCGTTCAAACAGACAATCGACTCAGCTCATCGCCCTGATTATATCGGTATACTTATTGGTGAGCCTATCGCCTCTACCTCTCATACTTACAAACATTGGACCAAAGTTATAATACCATTTCATGTTCATTAACCCTCAAGCAGGCGTATTATTTGAAGAATTTAGTCCATCCATAGTGTCAACTCCACCCATATGCGCATTATATTCTGGGAATTAAACAATAAGAAAAATGGCACGGAGTGTAAAGGCTTACTTGTGAATGTCAATACAGCTACATAGGATGACCAGGAAGAAAATTAACATTAGATTCCGAGAGCATATCAGGGACTACAACAAAAAAACTCGAAAACCCACCATAATACCAGAATCTAACTTCGCGAACCACATGTTCGAGAACAACTGCACCCCAGCTAACATCGAAACAACGGCTCGAACACTTCACGTACAAGGAAAAGGTCGGCAGTTAAATGTACTTGAGAACATGGAGAAATACAAGTTAAAAACATTTGACGGCAGGATCATAAACGAACAAACCAACACCATCTCTGACGAAATATTTGAACCATTAAAACTAATTTACAAAAAGCAGCACAAGCCAGCAGGTACCGTATGTCTACATACCTACAAAAACAACCCTTGGGACAAGTAACAATTCGGAACAGCGCACACACACACGCATATAAACGTTACCTACCACGGACACATAGATTGACATTACCTGCCACATCACCCATGGACTATAAAAACAACGCAACCGATAGACACAGACCAGAACGAAACTAGGCATTGAAAATGGCAGAACGCGGAAACCGATTTGTCACAAAACCAAACTTGACAAGGGATGACGGAAAATCGTTCCAACAAAAATCAGCTTACTACCCTGTCGGAAGATCAACACAACAAAATAAATCAAAAATGAATATATATGTATATGAAATAATAAATTTAAAGTACCTACCATTTATAATAGTATGTGGACAGTCAACTTCAAGATAGTTCTTGTCTTTGCGATCATATCTGATAACTTTTCGAGACTTGACTTGATAATCGCTAGATTTAGAAAATGGGAGAGTACAAACGTAAGTTGAAGCTAGACGTACGTTTTTGGTGCCTTTTTATTGTATGGTGGTAATTTCAACCCCATATGCGCTTCCCACATATTCGAGAATTTCACCACGTTTCAGTTTTGAATCTTTGTCGTTTGGCAATTTACATTGCGGGATTCGTTCACGTTTGATAGTTCCAAGGGAATATACACCCTTAGTTTTTAGCAAGGCCAACAATGGTAGGGAAGTATAAAAGTTATCGAAATAAATAATATGATTCATCATAATTGGAACCGTTTCCATTGGACAACCATTAGGAATGATGTTATCTCCAGCACCAGAGTAAAGCTCGAGTCGGCACGCGTAACCATCTGAATCGCATAGAACGAAAAACTTCATTCCCCACTTATGTGGCTTCTTCGGTAGATATTGTAGAAAACGTGAATTCATCTTGGTTGCACACATTTGCTTATCTACACACAATCTCGGCTTTTTTTGGAACCATGTCAAACCGTTGATTTAGATAATCAATAATTGGGCGAATCTTGAATTGCGTAACATAACCCTGCTCTCCGATTTTCTTCATTTTAGAGAAATCGTTAAAGCATACTGGAGCTACCAGATGACGGCCCCAATAATTTATTACTGTTTCTAACCTAAGGTAACAAGGGATTTGAGGAACTTGTGCTCGAATCTAAAATAATATCTGAAAAATTCTGACATTTTTTTTTCATTTTGCAGTACAATTGAAATACTACCTAATATGAAAAAAGGGGTCAGTTAACAAGATTCAACCCGACGCGCTTCGACTGTTCTGCCCACTGAGCCATGACACACATAAAATTATTGACATAAAAATTCAATGTTTTGAAAATCGTTCTCTGGGCGTTTTTGCTTTTCAAAAAGTGTGCTGGGTTATTGTTACTACTAATACAAACAAACAAAGTATATGTACACAAAATGTTATGACGACAAGTTTGGAGTCATGAGAATGCCTGAAACAGGTTTTAATGCAGCAAACAAAAATACAGTGTGGAATGGCGCGCCTCAAACTCAACGGCAACCGGTTGTTTGCATTTTCGAAACGAAATGTCATTTTAGTCGTAGTTTGAACAGCATCCAGTGTAGCAGGAAAATCAAGCAATAGAAGTATTTAACATGGAAAGCACACAACTAAATACAAACGATAATACCAAGGAGGAATGGAGCAGGGTGGAAACACAAGCCTTCATATCTGAATTAAAAAAATTCCCTCTATTATATTCAGCGCTACATCCGGACTACGCTAAAGTTGCTAAAAAGAATGAGGCCATGGAAGCGATTCGGCACAGGTTAGACGGCATCAAAAATGTTACGGTGCAGGGCGTAAAGAAAAAAATAAGAACGCTTCAATATCAATTGAGGGTTGAAAGAAGACGCGAAAAAGAATGCAGAAGGACTAATGGCGAAAGAGCTTATAGGCCGAAACTTTGGTGTTATAATGAACTGGATTTTTTAGTTAATGCCAACAACATTCCTGATAGCATGGTATGTTAAAAAGTTTTTATTTAAAAATGTTGGCCAATTTCTAATTCTAAACATGTAAATAGCTGGATAATATAGAAAGTACAAATGATGACATACCAGAAGCTGCAATAAATGAGGACTCTCTTAATGAAAATATGAATTTCGGAAAGGTAGGACATACATATTTACATATTGGGGCGTTTCAGATTTTATATTTTTTTTGTAAAACTGGCTCAGATGATTCGATTGGATTTAAAGATAGACAATTAGATTTATCTTACACATATACAGGGTGGCGCAAAAGTAATCCTCCTATCAGAAAATGCTATAAATTTTGCGATTGGCCCCTAAAGTCAGTTCTGTTTTGACATTTGTGTAGTAAACACATGCGAAATACACGTTAATAAACAATGTTACGCTACACTGCTACAGAACGCGGAGTATTGCTGACTATTTATTTGACCAATAATCGGTCGGTGAAAAACGGTTACTGTGAATGGTGAGCGGTACAGAGCAATGATCAACGAGTTCTTTTTGCCGCAACTTCATGAATTGGGATTGGAAAACATGTGGCTCCAACAAGACGGTGCAACAGCACACACTGCACGTGCCACAACCGATATGCTGAACATCGGAAGCTTACTTTTGCGCCTTCTTCTTTAAATGGTCATCTAACCGCCTGGGCGATTTTGCGCCACCTTGTATAATATTGAAGAATGAGAAGAGGAAACGTTACCACAACAACAACAACAAGAGGAAACGAGTTTGAATCGTTTGATTAGCTGGCAAATTGACCGCCGATTACCGTTAACCGGCCTTAAGAGGAATTTGATGGAAAAATTATTGACGGAAAAGGAAGCGTGTTATGATGAGTGCGAGAGTATAATTTTTCATACGTAGAAAAGTTCATTTTCGGGCAGGACAACTACTGCTAGTCATCCAAGGGGATCTTGTTAGAGACTTCGCAACAAAATTTTCCATTTTATTGTTCAAACAGAAACTTAGGGCCGCTTTCTCAATGTCCGGCTAACGTTAACCGGTAGTTAATTGACAGAAGTTCCTCGGTTATCTGTCAAACAAAGCTACGGTTAGTGCAAACCGGATAACGATAAAACAGCGTGGGTGTCTGTCTGTGTACGTGTGTGTGAAGAACAGCAAAAGATCAAAAACAACAAACGAGCAAAAACAACAAACGAGCAAAAAAGGTCAAACAACAAAAATCACCAACTTTACCTGCCTCAGTCAACCACACAAAAACCGATCGATGCAAACCACCCCCGTTTCTGAATGTACACACACGTACACAAACAGACACCCATACTGACATTACCTGCTACCGACTATAAATACAAGACAAACGACAACAACAGATCAGAACGAAAATCGACACTGATGATGGCACAACGCCGAAACCGGTCTGTCACAAAACCAAATTTGACAAGGGATGACGAAAAATCGTTCCAATGTACATCAATTATTCACTCTGTAGGAAAAACAACAAAACAAAATAAAACAGCCCTTACAGTACTATAAAATCTTGTTGTTATACTGTTTAGTCGTCACTTTCCTTATCTGACATTGTCTTCAATATATTTTAACGGCAGTCCCGGAAACCTAGCGACTTCAATAGTGTTGGAACAGAGTGAAATCAGTGTAGAAGAGTATGATCTGTGTGAGCAGGTGAACAGGTGGTTGCCATGTCGGTCAAACATACGTTCTTTGCTAGTAGTTCCATTTCTTAGCACTGACGCCATTCTGTCTCTCTTGTAGTGTATAAGAATTGAATTTTTTATTTTGTAACATATTCATAGGAGTTAAAAGTGCCCGTTCGGGTATAAATTTATTTATTCTTCTTATAAAATATTAGATTTTTATCAGAGACATAACTATTATAAGAAATATTCATAAAAGTCCCAAAATAATGACTTAATTTCAACCAAGCGCGCATCCAGGGGGGGGATCTTGGGGGTCCGGACCCTTCCCCCCGAAATGTCCAAATTAGTGACATTTTTTTTATATGTCTACATAATAAAAGTTAAAATAAAGGAATTTTAGGTCATGAAATTATATGGATTTTGAGTCAGGGATGGATAAGGGGGGGGTCCAAACTCCCTGAAGTGTCAACTAAGAGAAAAAAAATAACATTAATAAGTGTTAAAATAAAGGCATTTTAGGTCATGAAACTATATGGATAAGGGAGGGTCCAAACTTTCTGGACTGTTAGAGTAAAAAAAATCAACATAATAAAATTAAAAAAAAAGAAATAAGTGGCACTAATCATTTTTTGGTCCAATCAGACTAAAGTGGCAACCGTGGTTACGTGATGCAGCGCCAATGCATGTAATTGACACAGTACATTTGTTTGTTGTTTGTTGGAAAAGCCTCTTATGTATATAATATTAAACTGTAACTTTGTCATTTCCATTTTATGCTTTGTATTGTGGTTTTAAGGTGAAAATGTCTCAAGTCGCCTAGAAACTATTTAAGACGACACTTTACCCTCTTATAAATCAAAAATAAAATAGGTTTATTAAGCTCTTATAATTGAAAATTTTTATGGAAATCTCATTTAAAAGAGCTTTATAAACCTTTAATATTTTTTAATAATAACGGCGTAAATGTTTTGAACATAGAATATCTTCCTGGCATCGTTTCCCATTAGATTCAGATCTTTTCATGCCTTGAACATGTTTTTAAACGACGATTTTCACTGCAAAATGTTGCCAGCGTCCATGACTGAATCTGATGGGAAACGATGCCAGGCACACTTCAAAGCATTTAAATTTTCAAGTGAACAGCACAATACCTAGCTTTACTCTCAAAATCGGTTTTATGACAAAAAAAAAAAAAAAAGTTGGACCCCCCCAAATTATTTTCTGGATCCGCGCCTGATTTCAATAGATATTTTTTTGAGCCTTGAAAAATTATTACTGTGCAATAGAAAAAATAGAAATTGTTCATAATTCTGGGGCAATAAGCGTTAACAGCCAAACTCAAGTTTGATGGATTATCCGTTCTTTACACAAAATTTCATGGCTTTTGTTCAAAAATTGTGGAGTTTATGGATAAAAAACGATATCTCAATTTCATACATTTACACTTCAATTTCAACTTTCAAAGCAATCTACTGAAAAATGCAAAAATCTACTTTGGTTGTTTTTCCCTATGCCACGAAATTATTGAGAGACTTTTAAAAATTTGAAAGTGAAATAATTATTGTCAGAAATTTTTTTTTAAGTTTTCAAATATTTTTATTCTGTAATTTGTACTATAAAAGTCTCACATTAATATATATTTGTAAGATATACTTTTTTAAGTCTTCAAAATTGTTCAATTTGAGACGGAAATTGGAAAAGCTTTTAATATAATTAGTATTTTAATGATGTGCTTCAGTAAAACTGATTATATGACCCTGTTTAAGAGGTAAAATCTCCTTATAAAGGACTGTCATTGGGCATATCAGAGTCTAATGTATATACGTATTCCTCCTCAACTTAGTGCACCGGATGGCGCAGCCCATGGCATAGTAAAACAGGTAATAGCACGGCGGCCATGTTGGAAATCGCTTCTCTAAAATGTCAAAAGAACTATGCATATGTTGAAATGTAATCAAACCCGTTGAAAGCAAGTGTGACAGTTTAGAGAACATTAAAATAAAAAAAATCTAATGAGCTGTTGAGATTATATTACCTGTATGGGTATGCCATGGTACATCCGTATTTCTCGACGTATCTCATCGCGATCGTAATGAAATAGCTACCCTGAGTGCGGTGTTCTGGCAGGCCTGAAACTTCTTCTAATATGTATCTGCTAGATTTTAGATTGGTTGACAGTTGGTAGGGTGGCGTCATTAACCTCAATGTCTAATTCCTTGTTCAGCTGCTTGTGCCACCTGAGGAATTGAGAGGCCGAGGATTTGGTCAGGGCAATGAAAAATCTGGATAACACCTGCAGATAATCCTTTAGTTAGAAATATTTTCCTCACAATATCAATATTCATGTTAGGTTTGGTGCAATATTGACACCGGAGGTAATAGACGCCCATTCTACGGCTTTCACCTTTACGAGGGAGAATCTGGGCCATGTTCTATTTTAAGCTTCAGCTTAATTGGACTTTATTGACAATTTATTTTAGGACAAAAAAATAAAAGGAGTTTTTTCAAAGGCCAAAAAAAAAATTTTCATAATTATTATCGAAAGACTTTTATTTTAAAAGTCTCAAAGAAAAAATATTTAAATATTAAAAAAAATTTTAATTGCTCATAATTATTATTTAGAAATTTTCAAAGTAAAATATTTTACTTTAATTTAATTAAATTAAAAACCAGACCTGTTAAATTTGATTAGTAATTAGTAATCAATTAATTAGACGCTTTTTTAATCGTTAATGATTATTTTAATTGTTTTTTTTTTTGTTTTAATTGTTTTTATTATTTGATTACGATTAAAAAAAAACAAAAAAAAAAGTTGTTTTAATTACTTTGGATTGTTTTAGATTTTTTTTTTATTATTTTTGATTTTTTGTAAATTATTTTAGATTTTTTTTTCAGTATTGTTGATATGCTGTAGAAGCACATAAATATGCATATCAACAATACTGAAAAAAATAAAAACTTATCAAAAAAAATCAAAAAATAAAATCTGAAAAACCAAAAGTAATCAAAACATTTAATAATCGTAAAAAATCATGATTTTATTTGGTTTTTTTTTTTTAATTAATTGGAAAATAATCGTTGAAAATTTTAAGTAATTTGTAATCACTTATTAAATGGAGTCTCAAGAAAATAATTAATCAAATCGGCAATCATTACGATTAGTAATCATTATTTAACAAGTCTGTGAAAACCCCATGAAACCACCAAGGTCTTAAGGAAAAAAATTAACTTTTAAGCTAACTTTGCAAACCGGTTAACAGCATTGGACTCAGCGTATCCGATTTATATAGAAATAACCTATCGTCCGGCTGTCGGATGAAAAAAGTTGAAAAAGCTACAACAGTGTTATTATTTTCGATGTCTGATTTTTAGTTACAACAAAGAAAAAAAATTACATGAAAATGATACACTCTAATGTACAATTCATCAACGTTCCTACAACATATTCACCACGTGAGTCGGCGGACTTTAATAAACAATTTCAAATTATACGGTTATGTGAGTAAATACTCTCAGCGCGCACTATACGCATACATGCACACATTTTCCAAGGTAATGTGAGCAAATGATTAAATGACTTGCTCTCAGCAACCCACTTTCACAGGGTCTGGTTGGCGCTCGGTTTTTGCTACGCCACCGATCGGAAAAGTCTGCTCAGCAGGCTGACCGATTCTCTAATTTGGCACAAAAAACATGGTTACGAAGAACCGTTGGAGAGACAGAAATTCTCTGCGGTTTTGTGTTCGGCATTTTTACCTCTCACTTCAACAAGTTTTTTTAGCTCAGTCCGATTATTTCATTGAAATAGTTTGTGTGGCGTTACCGGGAGCACATTGGCGACTGCAATCAGTTTTGCTTTATTTATTATTGTGTTGCTTAGCTGCCTTGATTGTTAATAACAAGAAAGTACATACTAACGAATGGTGATTTTTTGTGTGTGAAATTTGCAGAATTTATGGTTCATCTAGTTTATTTCATTCGGATAGTGTTGGTATAACGCGGATAAACTTACAAAAACAACAACAACAACAACGAAAATATCAATTAAGTAACAAAACGATTACATAATTCAAGCGTAAATAAATAAATATAAATACTTGTACATATGTATACACTAGCGCACACAATATATGTTATAATAATAATTTATAGAGATGTATTTCCGAAGTGGTTAAGATTGAGTCTCCTTTGCGATGTGCAAACAAATTACACTGTGTAACAAATTACACTGTGTAAAAAATTACACTGTGTAACAAATTATCTGATTTTGTACCTTCAAGTGTGAGGCGACCTCAAATCGAATTCTTTCTTAAGAAAAAACTGTCGGCAAAAAACCGCTTTATTCAAGCACAAAAGTCGCAGTGGAAAAGGAAGCTATCTTGAAGTCCAATGGTATTGCCTTGACGGCATTGCCCTGAACATGCTGAAATACCTTCTCTCTATGGCGCGATATACAACAGGTATATCATCATAAACCTCCTAAGAGATTTTTGCGCCAAGCTTCTCTTCCAATTTGTAGTGTGCCGATTTGAATTTTCCCTACAAATTGGTGGGACCTATGGGTGAGACGAATTTTTTCTGAGAAGCCTGCCATGGCAGAAATACAGTCGGAGAGTTTGCCAAACCACTGCCGAGGGGCGACCCCGTTTTTTTGAAAAACTTTTTTCAAATCACTTTTGATGTTACCTGTACCAGGGCTCGAACCATGGACCTTCGGTGTGGTAGGCCGGCAACACTACCTTCACACCACGGCGGCCGAAATACCTTGGTCTTTAATATTTCGCTCACCACCTTTAAGATTACTGAGATATGGAAAAAGGCGAGAGTGGTCTTCTCTTTAAAAGTGGAAAACCGGAAAACATGGGAGAATCATATCGTTCGATATGTCTCCTATTGCTGGTTGCGAAGATACTACAGACTACATCCATACTACACGGCAAACTTGCACTTGGCTAACCATCAACATGGCTTCCGTAAATTGCAAAGCAGCACCACCACTTTAAGCAAATTAATAATGGTTTGAACCAAATACCCCAAACCACCGGACGGTGCTCGTGGCACTTGAGCTATCAAGATATTATAAATCATGCCACACTCCTACATAATTTAGAGAAATCACCGCTCCATGCCGGCAGAAAAAAGTGTATCGTTAACTATATAAATGGCTTGCAAGGTTCGCTAGTATTCAGAGACACAACATCAAAACCACATCCAGGGTGATGTCCTATCCCCCATCTTGTTTAATTTCTATATATCGAGGCAGAACACATCCGCAAGCACTCTGTTGAGATCCAGTATCACATCACTCAGATCACAACCTGTGAACCCCGCTATTGACATGCTTTCAACCAATCAAAGCTACTCCTTTCATTACATGCTGAAGCACGCGTAAGCGCTTGGTCCGATAGAACAGAACAGGGCAGAATCCAGCGAAACCGCTGCCTTGATTGTTAGCGCATTTTGTAATGCCTAGCTATCAAGTGCTTTGTCTAAGAGTATAATTTTTAAGAGCATAATTTTCTGGCGCATTTTAACCCTGTAGCGACTACTAAAATTTCCTTTTATTTGGACTTCGCCGTGCTAATCGTTACAAGGTTTTACAAAGTTATTCCTAATAAATGTTTGTGCAGTGTCCGGGTTTTAAATGGATATAATAAAATTTGGTGGAGATCCAAATGCCTGGGACAGAGAGCACCAAAAATGGTTTGAAAACATTTTTTTCAAAACGTGGTAGCTCCTCGGCAGTGGTTTGGTAAACTCTCCGAGTGTATTTCTGCCATGGACGGCTTCCCAGGAAAAATGCATGATGCCGTTCGGAATCGGAAAATTTAGAAACAGCACACCATAAATTGGTAGAGAAGCTCTGCCTTAATCTCCTCGGAGGTATATATCGCGCCAATTATTTATTTTTATACCTTTCATGAACATAAAATGTTATTACAACTTTGGTCCGATGTTTATAAGTATGAGAAGAAGAGATAGACCCACCAATAAGTATACCGAAATGATCAGGGCGATGAGATGAGTCGATTTAGCCGTGTCCGTCTGTCTGTTTGTACGCAAACTAGTCCCTCAGTTTTTGAGATATCTTGGTGAAATTTGCTATGGAGCCGCCATTTTGCATAAGATTAATAATTTGTCGGAATCAGCAAGATCGGAGCAATACAACGCATAGCTCACATACAATCGATTGTTCCGATAAACGGGTTTTGGCCTATAACTGCTGCAATTAAAAAGCTAGGAACGTAGGTTTGGTGTATATTATATATGTAATGTGTGCAGTGAAAATCACCCAGATCGGACCAACATAACATATAGTCCCATACAACCGATTTTTTCGATAAATGGGGTTTGGGCTATGTATCTTTAAATTAACAGTTTTGCAGAGTTTGAACTAATTGTGAGTAAGGATCGGACACTTAAAACCGTGATGCGTATTCATGAAAGGTATAAAGTCTTCGGCATAGTCGAAGACAGCCCTTTCCTTACTTGTTTTTACATAAAATTTGATCTGAGGAGGCAAAAAGATTTTGAGAGTTTTTTATTGGCTGAGTTCGAACCATTCCGATCCCTGATTTGTATTCTAATCGGATAATTTCACATTTTATTTGAAAACGATTTTTTCTTAAAACTCCAAACAAAGCCTTCACAGCCTCCCACCCTTAAAAAATACCTAAAACTGCCCCTGATAGTGCTCATATAGGTATAGCATTATGCTTTAATTGGACCAAAAAAAAAAATCTTCTGAAAATAACACACGCTAATGTAGATATTTGCATACAAACTTGCATATGGTTTGAAGCAGCTAATACAGGGTGTTTTTTTTACAGGTTTGTTTTTCGAATAGAGATAAAACTGGCATTTTGTGGTCAAATCTGGCAACTCTAATGTCATTTATGTTCAGTTTGGTTTGCCATTTCATCATGAACAGGTTGACAAAAGAACAACGCTTGCAAATCGTGCAAATTTATTTCGAAAATAATGGTTCAGTTCGCGAAGTTTACCGTGAGCTCCGTCCATTTTATGGTCGACATAATCGTCCATCAGAGCAATTAATTCGGTTAACCATGGATCGTTTTCGCACTACGTTTACTCTATGTGATAATACGCATCCGCAGAGACGTCGAACAGTGCGCACCGAAGAAACAATTGCCGCTGTAGAGCAAAGTGTTGAAGAGGACCCGAATGAATCGATTCGCCACCGTGCACAGCAATTGGAGCTTTGTCCATCAACTTTATGGAAGATTTTGCGCAAAGATCTTGGCTTGCGACCTTACAAGATCCAGCTTGTGCAAGAATTAAAGCCGCGAGACCATGCAATGCGTCGTGATTTTGGTGTATGGGCCGAAAATGAGATTGATTTCGATGCTGATTTTCATCGCAAAATTTTGTTCAGTGATGAGGCTCATTTTTGGTTGAATGGCTACGTCAACAAGCAAAATTGCCGCATTTGGAGTGAAGAGAATCCACATGAGACCCTTGAAACGCCATTACATCCACAAAAACTGACTGTTTGGTGTGCTCTATGGGCTGGTGGAGTCATTGGGCCATACTTCTTCCGCAATAATGCTGGAGAGGCAGCTACCGTTAATGGAGACCGGTATAGAGCCATGATAACCGACTATTTTGTTCCCGAATTGGATGGCATGAATGTGGATGAGTTGTGGTTCCAACAAGACGGCGCTACATGCCACACAGCGCACGTCACAATCGATTTATTGAAGGAAACATTCGATGAGCGCATAATTTCGCGGAATGGACCTGTCAATTGGCCACCAAGGTCGTGTGATTTGACACCATTGGATTATTTTCTTTGGGGATATGTGAAGTCGCTCGTCTACACCAACAAACCAGAAACGTTAGGGGAATTGGAAGCCAACATTCGTGGCGTTATTGCCGACATACGGCCCCATATGCTCGAAAAAGTGGTTGAAAATTGGACCTGTAGAATTGGCTTTATTCGAGCCAGCCGCGGCGGCCACATGCCCGAAATCATATTTAAACATTAATGGCATAAAATTATCCTTCCAATAAAGCCAAATTGATGGACCTTAAAACGATTTTCTTGTGTTTTATTTCAATTCGAAGTTCTATACCCCTAAAAAAAACACCCTTTATAAAACTACAACATAAATAATCGCCAAAAATTCACTTGCAGCACCAATAGTTGTTTTCCTCTCAAGCTTTTCCGTTTTTTTGTTATTTTGGAATTGCGTTTTTCTGCGTGAATCACTGCCATTGATAAACTGGACGCCAAGCTTGCTATTGCCAAAAAAGCCCTAATAAACAATAATAACAACAAACCAGACAAAACATATAGCAGCGTATTATTGTTATCGCAGCGGCATACAAACCAACGACCTGTGACAAAGTTTACATACACACAAATGTGGGTACAATAATCTCAAAAATTAATTAAGTAGGTACATTCATATGTAGCGGAAAACCGGTTATTAGCTAGAGCTTGCCGCATGCGCTTCCTCGTGCTGTTTGTTAATGTTTTAGTTGTTGTTGTTGCTTATGATGCACGTTTTTCGAACATCGCTCTTATGGAAAACTGGTTGAGTCTTGAGCTGATAAATTTGTGGACCGGTTCGACGAGACAGGTTTTTTTAGTGACTGGTTTTAACTCTAAAGATATTCATATCAACGGAGGTTGTTAAGTGTTCTGGTTTATTTTAATTTTTTATTTGTTGTTGTTGTTGTTGTTGCATTTGGGGGAACGTTTGAACAATTTGTTGTGGCGCGAAACAGGCTTTGGCTTTAATCATTACAGTTTGAGCTGTCGAACATGGCTAAGGTGAGTGTTGTGTTGGGTAGTTTGAAACTTTTTGAAATTTGTATAGTTATTTTAGTGTTAAATATTTAAATAAATTAATGTTGTTCATTTATTTACTTTTCGATTTTGAATTGCAACACACTAAAGGATCGAGTTTCGCTTAAGGACAAGTCATTACCGGAGATTAGCAAGAAAAAGGTGAGTGCAAGTGCATTGAAAATATTTTTATTTTTTACCTAGCTGTAATAGGATATTAAAACTTTATGCACATAAACTAAAACTTGAAACATATCCGCTAGTTTTCAATTATTAGCGGGTATTTAAAAAATAGGTAAATAAATCCATGCTTAAAGAACAATATCACAAAAATATTACATACGTAAGGTAAAATTTCAAAACTATTCTCATAAATGGTTTTGGAGAAATTCAACTCAAAATTGTTATTTAACATTTTTTTAATTATAAAAAGAAAACGAAATCATACTGATAGAGATCGAGTTGCCAAATTCGAATATTTGTCAAAATTTTAAAACAGTTTTAGAAAATGTTCTTAAAAAATATAATTTTTAACGAAAAACATGTAATTAAATACAGTTTTAAAGAACAGTATCACAAACATTTTACAAATATAAGTAAACATTTCAAACCTGTTCTCAAAAACGTTTTTGAAAAATAAAATTTTAAATTGTTTTTAGAGTGTTTTAAATTATTACAAAATAATGGAAGATAACATTACCTTGAAATCGTATTTATAACAGTCTTTGAAAAAAGAATCGAACATTAGAAAATATCACAAAGCTGTGCGTTTTAAAATGGTTTTGAAATACATATATGTATGTATATGTACATAATAGTTGACTAAGAACTGGTAATTAAATACGTTCTAAAAAACAATGTCACAAAAATTTTATATTGGTAAAAATTTCAAAGCTGCCTTTACAAAAACAAATTTTAAAACAGGTATTTTGGAAAACGCTCTTGGAAAAACTAATTTTTAATGAAAAACAGGTAGTTAAATATAGTTTTAAAAAACAATATCACAAAAATATAACATGCATAAGTAAAAATTTCAAAACTCTTTCCAAAAACGTTTTCAAAAAACTTAACTCAAAACTGCGATTTTTAATTTTTTTAATTATAAAAAAAAAAAAAACGAAACTATAGTTTGAGTCGAAAATCTCTTTTCTTATAGAATTCGAGATGCCAGATTCGAAAATTTGTGAAATTTTTACAATTGTTTTGGAAAATGTTCTTGGAAAATTAAATTTTTTATCACCACAGTGGTTAAGTGCAATATCACAAAAAATTTAGATTAGTAAAAATTTCAAAATTATGTTTTAAAAACCGTTTTTGAAAGATGTGTGCTTAGAAACTGTTTTCGAAAAATGTAATTTTTGATTAAGAACAAGTAATTAAATACAGTTTAAAATACAATATCATAAAAATTTTGCATTATTAAAAATAGCAAAACCGTGTTTCCAAAAACGTTTACGAAACATTAAATTTTGTATTGCTTTAGCGTTTTCTAATTATACAAAAAACATAACATTACTTCAACTTCAAAATCAAATTTATAATAGGTTTTGAGTTGCTTAACTCGCATATTTGTAAAAGTGTAAAACTGTGTTTCGCAAACGGGTTTTGAAAAAAAAAATTGTTTCGCTTAGTGGTTTTTATTTTAAAAAGAATAAGAAAATTCACTTCAACTTGAAACCCCCATTTCTTATAGGCTTCGAGATAATCAATTTAAATATTAGTAAACATTTTAGAACTTTTTTGAAAAAAGAAAAAATATTATTAAATATTTTAGAGTTTTAAACTATAAAAATAAAACTAAAACTATTTAAGCTAGAAAATACCATTTCTAATAGATTTTGAGTTGCTACAATAGGGGAATGAAAGTTTGAAATTTTTTGCAAAAATCACTAAAATTTACAATGTTTTAAAAATCAATTGTTGAATTTGTTGTTGAGAATTCTGGTTGGTAAAAGAAGTGTTAGATAATTTTTATTGAGTGAGCATGCGACGAGTGAACACGTCGCAGCAACTCACATTCGGTTAGCAAAAGAACTAGAAACCAGGACTAAGGAAAATTTTCGGGAGAGCCAAAACCGGATTTAATGGAACGGAATTCGGTTTGAAAATATCCAATAATAGTTCTACAGTATACCAATCGATTTCACAAGATTCCAAAGCAGGTCTTAAGCAAATGAAACGCCCATCCAGAAGATAGCAGTAGGCATGAGTTATATGTATATGGAGTGAGTGACTAAATTAAGTATCATTTGCAATTGATATGCCGACTTTGAAGTCCAAATGAGTTATTTTGTACATAGAGACTGGACCAAATGGATTATAGAACTGGTACCATGCGAATCGATCGACCATATATTTATGCCATGTAATTGTCAATGCGCATCTGAGTTAATTAAAAGCAAACATTTATAGAAAACTCGTTTTTCATTGACTTTTTAGTTGATACTTTTCAACTTTAAAGCTTATAACTATAGTCAGAGTAAAATTAGCTGGTTTATGCGACCTCGGATTAATCTTTAGTTATTGTTTGATTTTTTTTTTAATATTTCAAGTTTAAGGTTAAGTTATTTAAACGCATTGTATTCAATTTGCAAATGATTTTATTTACTACTCTTTTTCTTCAAAATTCCATCAAAACATTATTTTATTTGTACTAAATAAAAAGGGAGCCAACTTTTTTTATATACATACATACATACATTAAAAAGGGATTTTTCTCCAAGATAAGTTGTTTCCATTTATGATATTTTTTGCGTGTATAGAAATTCTTGCGTGACTGCTTGCTGATATGTGACGTTCTGCCTATGCCACAAGTGGTTTTTTTGGCGCGATTGCCCTTACATTGCTTGCTGTTTTATTATTTGATAATCGTGCGTACACACGGTTAATGCTCTCAATCGGCAAACAGACGAACCAAATCCAAAACTGGCGATTATGTATACTAACTTTGTGGTTAGTGTAATATAAGATATAATGAAATAAAATAAAATAGAATTAAATAAAATAAAATAATAAAAAAATAAAATAAACTAAAATAAAATAAAATAAATTAAAATAAAATAATAAACTAAAATAAAATAAGTTAAAAAAAAATAAAATAAAACAAAGTAAAATAAAATTAAATTGAATTGAATTAACTAAAGTAAAATTTAATTAAGTAAAAAAATAAAATAAAATTATAAAAATAAATTAAAATAAAATTAAACTAAATTAAATAAAGAAAAATTAAATTAAATGTAAAAAGAAAAAAAAAATAAATAAATTTAAATAAAATTCAATAAAAAGTAAAATAATATAAAACAAAATAAAAGAAAATAAATTTGCAGGTCCGCTAAAAAAAATTTAACAAATATCAAGAAAAAAAAAATACTCACTATCCGTGCTAAATAAATGTAATAATAATAAAATAATTTAGTTTATGGGCAGGATACACATGTTTACATATCAAACTTCACTAGTATTGGTACTGACGCCATTTCCTTACTCCTATTCTTGTTATTCTTCCTCCTTTCTTGGATTTATTATTTATTTATTAAAAAGTCGTGAAAAACTAGCGTTCCCCTCAAAGCGCTGTTAAAAAAAATGTTTAAAACCAACCCTAATGTTCTCGACTGTCAACAGTGGCATAAGCTTCTTTGACGTTCCGTTAAATATTTTGGGGTGTAATGTCAAAAACCTGTTAAAACGCATAATTTTTTTCGAAAATATCGTAGGAGCAAGATCTGCGCACAAACCATGATACCTTTACCATTTTTTAAATTTCTACTACAAACTCCCTTACCTAGAAGTTCAACTAATCGTTCTGCATCATTTCAGAGTGTGAAGGACTATATTGATATCGATCAAACCGTGCTGGAGCCGAGTCCACAGCGTATACGTAACATTTTAACGCTGGAGGAGCGTGTTGCCGCCATCGAAGCGTACGATTGCCGCCCAATGTACACGAAAGTGGCAAAAATGTTTAATTGCAGTTGGGAACAAATAAAAAATATCATCGCCAATCGTGAAGCAATCATGGAATTTTATCTGGCAACGCGCGCTGCCGAAACACGAAACGATCCCAATCGTCTCGAGATGCGTTCACGCAAAATAAGCTTTCTGGGCGAATGCCTTTACGAGTACATACAACGAGCACAATTTCACATCAAAGCAAATATAAACGAAGAATTGTTGCGCATGAAAGCTATCGAATTTCGTGATATTATGCAAATCGACAACTTTATGCCAAATAAAGCGTGGATCAATCACTTCAAAGCCACTTACAACTTTTCGCTCTCAAATCGCCAAATAACAATTACACGCACACCACCTACCTCGCTGGATTTAAAGGATATAATGACATACTGTACCAAGAATAAAACAAAGGTTGAGGAAGTGCTGCCAGCAACAGCGCCAACACCAGCACCAAGCAGAGAGAGCAACGAACTTTATCGCACAACGACGCGTATTGCCGTTTCCGATGAGAATGAAGCTGCCATGCAGGAAATGAAGCAGCGACGTTTGCGAAAAATTAATTTTCTCACGAAAGCGCTCTTCGAGTATTCAAATCGTGCGAAATATCATCAGAAGATGCGTATGAATGAGTCATCGCTGCGTGAGGTGGCGTACGAGCTGAAAGAGATGTTGAAGATTGATAATTTTTATCCGGATAAGGAATGGTTCAATCTCTTTATTACAGTCACATATCCAACAATGTTAGAAGAATCGCCAATTTTGGCACGCCCACCACCACTCTCGCTAGATTTAAAGGATATACTGAGCTACTGCGGGCGACAAGAGCATAAAAAGCAAGCACCGAGTACCATAACGCTAAGGCCAAAGGAACAAACTGTCGTGGTGAAGAGCGCGATAACAGCGACACCAGCTATCAATCAAGCACCACTTGTACAAATACACACATTCAATTTGCGACGCAGCGACGAATGCGCACCGACGATGTGCACATCACCACAAGCGACGACGGCTGCGGCAAATGTTAAGATCAAAGAGGAAGTGATTGACTTGGATGCTGGTGATTTAGAGAGTAAGGAGAAGAAGGCGGCGGCGGCGGCGGCGGAGGAGGATGTAAAACCGAATTTGAGCGATTTACTGTCACAACCGAAAATACCTGAAGCGCCAGCGAAATCAAATGAAGCGCAAGCACCGAAAGCTCTACTAGCCACAGTGCCTACAAAAATAAATGCGACGGCAGCTTTACGAAAACCCAAAGAAATTGCGATTGCACCAAATGCGAGTAGCTCATGCGCCGGGCCTACATTGCGTGTTGTGAGCATAAGTGAATTAGTGCCGCCACCAACGACAACAACAACAAAAATGTTACCAACAACATTAATGCTTGCTACAGCTAAGGATACACAAGCTCCTCGCGAAAAGCAATTTTCTGGCGCAACAGTTGTAGCCACAGCAGCTGGAGTCACCGCAGCTAGACCAACTCCCACAGCAAGTACTCAACAAAAACGTCGTCCAAGTAGCGACTCAAGCTTTCCACATCAACCCTTGAAAATACAAAAAATCGAATCTATGAGCGAGCAAGTGATTCAAACAGCGCACAGTCCTGGTCATTGGTCGGAGCATAGCGATCGTGATGATGAGGAATTGCCAAAGCATGTGACGAATTATACAGATGCTCTGAAACTTTTGAAGCCGCTGGAAGAGTTTGCTATGCTAGAGGAGAACTATCGTGTTATTGGTTTAATAACACAGCTTGAAGAGATTTTCAAGCATCCGCCGAAAAAGAATGAAAACTGAGCCTGCTCAAAGTCTATTTTGAAGAAAGAGTTTTGTATGTTTCCTAAAGGTGCCTTAAGCGGTCTTTCGAACTTGTTTTAAAGTTTCCAGATGCCGCGTTATCGATTTACTTACATATGTAAGCGCTTATGTAAATTCGGTTAGATTCGAAGGTGTATATATGTACATATGGCAACCCTTTATCGATTTTTTTTTCCATCCGATTTTCATTTGGGAGCCGACTGCCGATTTCTAATCAATTGAGTCAAACGACTGAAGTGGGACTACCAATATTTTTTTGTAAAATATGATAATTTATGTAACTTTTCGTTTAGTTATTATGGAAATGTATGAAATACTGTTGCTGAGTCATAATTTAAATTTTTTTAAAATGGAATCCTTTAAATAGAAAATATTATTTTAGTAATTTTTTTTTTTTTTTGCTAATAAAAAATGTGAACATTTGAAATATTTTTATTGATTTTCTAAAATTTTGTCCTGTTAGTAATAATTTGTATTGCAAAGGTACTTACAAATCTTTACTAACTATTTGGGCGTCCTCATTAGAGTCGCCTCAGAGAAGAATCGTTCGCTTGTTTGCATTATGTAAAACGATCACTATACCAGACGAATACAGATAAAGTCATTGTTAATACCCTGCAAAAATCGAATGACTGAAACTCCAAAACGTATTCATGTCGGTAAAATTACGGTTATATACGAGCCAAATGACTATTATCTGTGACACCGGTGTGAACAGTACAGCAGTAGTCAAAAAATAAATGAGAAAAAGCGAGATGTAAAACCACACACACAGGACCGCGAGGAAAGAAACCGTCAAAAAGCCTACCGATGCAATTAAAAACGTGATGAGAGAAATAGAAAACTTTCGGTACGGCTCCGGGTAAATTAACTAGTCATTTTACCCGTATCGTTTTTACAGGGTGCATACCAGTGGCGAATGCGTGACAGAAGCAGTCACAATAAATAACAGCTGTGATCACCTGAATCGCAGAATTGCTTTTTTCACAGAGTTTTATTTAAAAATAGAGCACAGAAGAATTGGCAAAGATTTTCCACTTGTGGCGTTATGTTGGTACTCATGTCTCTCACTTATGCCGACAAGCTCGGCCATTTTGAATGTTCAGTTAATTGTTGACAGCTGCTTTGCTTGAACGTGTTTTGGATCGTCTTCGATTTTTACCTATTTTTTTTACCAAAATTGCTCAATTGTGACCGAAAACAGCATCGCATGAACATTGCTAATGAGATGTTAAACTCTGTCCGCGGACCCAAATTTGCTCCAGAGGGTCATAACTGGTGACGAATCGTGGGTTTATGGTTATGACGTGGAAACCAAAGCTCAATCATCTCAATGGAAGCTGCCGCACGAACCAAGAGCGAAAAAAGCGCGCCAAGTTCGGTTGAATGTGAAAGTTTTGCTGACAGTTTTCTTCGATTGCAGGGGCGTGGTGCATCATGAGTTCTTGCCACAGGGAAGAACGGTCAATAAGGAATATTACCTGCAAGTTATGCGCAATTTGCGAGAAGCAATCCGCCAGAAACGCTCGGATTTGTGGAAGAACAAAAATTGGCTTTTGCACCACGATAACGCCCCTGCTCACGCATCGTTGCTTGTGCGCGACTTTTTGGCCAAAAACAACACACTAATGATGCCGCAGCCCCCGTATTCCCCAGATCTGGCCCCCTGTGACTTTTTCTTGTTCCCTAAACTGAAGAGGCCCATGAAAGGACGACGTTACGCTTCTCTTGACGAGATAAAGACGGCATCGAAGGAGGAGCTGAACAAGATACAAAAAAATGATTTTTTGAAGTGCTTCGAAGATTGGAAAAACCGTTGGCACAAGTGTATAATATCTCATGGGGATTACTTTGAAGGGGACAAAACAGATATTCATGAATAAATAAATAATTTTTGAAAAAACACAAAATTCGCGATACTTTTTGAACACACCTCGTAGAATTAAAATCTTAAACAAAACCTGTTTTATTAATTTCGAAATACCATCATAACTAGGTATCCACCAAATACCTGGGGTCGAATTACGTTATGCGTTCCGTGATTGAAAGCGAATTTTTAAATCACAATATCTCTAAACACGTAATTCGGAATGATGCCATACGTGGGTAATTGGCTGGACGTCGCCTTCGGTTCAACTATGCATTATTGCCCTTTTAAAAAGTTGGAAAGTTTAAAAGTTATTGTGACTTAAAAAACTGTTTCCGATCATGGAATGTGTGTCGTAACTTTGCCCCTGGTGTTCTTATAATGCCATAAGCTCATAGGAACGTTTGAAGCCCTCCACGGTTAGCGATTTTTACTTATAATTGTTCAGGCATAGCTGAATAGATTTCTGTATGCTCTGTCTCACTTGACCTTTTTATCAGACTTGAAGAATCTGAGCTGGTGTATTCCCTCCATCGAAGGCCATCTCTTAAGCCATACTGGAAAACATATTTTTGCCCTGTATGCGTTTAGAAAATAATTTTAAATTAAATTAAGTCATTATGCAATGAAAACTAAACACAATAGCAACTTGCGTATTTTTTTTAATTAACACCCCGAATTTCCTCCGTTCTTATGTCGTTAGTGGGTTAGTGCTCAAAATTCTGCCCCTTTAATACAACTCTGCACACCTGACTTCCAGATACCCGGTCATAATTTTTGACTGGGTGATAAGAAAATGGATGATTTCAAACGTTCCGCGTTTATTATTTGAAGTGCACGTGGTAAAGGAAAATTATATTTTGAGGTTACGTTCAGTGTCGTGCGGGTTGTTTCGCTGAGCAAGCCAATCTCGATCTTGATACATCTCGTATTGGTTATGGTTGTGATCGTACCGCAAAAAGGCCAATTATCGCCAATTCTATGATTATGGGTAAGAGTTTGGTAAAAGTGACGTCATTGGCTGTAATAACAAAAATAATAATAACACCAAATAGCGCCCAAAATGTGAAGTTTAAAAGTAAATAAAAAAAAATTTTTACAAATTTTCGAGTTAAAGGTAAACAAAACAACTAAGGTAAGCGCTGTCTTCGGCTACGCCGAAGGCTTTATACCTTTGATGTATATTGGAACGATTTTTCGTCATCCCTTGTCAAATTTGGTTTTGAGACAAACCGGTTTCGGCGTTGTGCCATCATCAGTGTCGATTTTCGTTCTGATCTGTTGTGGTCGTTTGTCTTGTATTTATAGTAGGTAGCAGGTAACGTCAGCATGGATGTCTGTTTGTGTACGTGTGTGCATGTGTTGTGTGTGTACATTCAGAAACGGGAGTGGTTTGCATCGATCGGTTTTTTTGTGCTTGACTGAGGCAGGTAAAAGTTTGTGATTTTTGTTGTTTGACCTTTTTTTCTTGTTTGTTGTTTTTGATCTTTTGCTGTTTTGTGCTTATTTGTCGGTGCGTGTGTGTTTGTTGTACCTGAGTGGTTGCTTTGTTTTTTGTAAACCAATTTTAAAGGTTCGAATATTGTGTCGGAAACAGTGTTTGTCTGTTCGTTTATTATTCTACCGTCGAATGTTTTTTGTTTGTAGATTTCCATGTTTTCGAGTACGTTCAGACGTCTGCCTTTTGCTTGTACATGTAGGACCTTGACTGTTTTTTTGATGTTTCCGGGGGGGCATTTATTCTCCGCCATGTGATTCGCAAAGTTGGACTCTGGTATGATGGTTGGATTCCGTATCTTTTTGTTGTAATCTCTAATGTGTTCTCTGAACCTCGTTCTTACTTGTCGTCCGGTTTGTCCTATGTAACTGTGCTGGCATTCACAAGTGAGCTTGTATACACCATGGCTACTAAATGGATCTTCTGAGTTAGTTTTGGTTCTTAGCTTCCGTCCTAAATTGTTCGATGTTTTGAACGCTGTGTTGATGTTGTATTTTCTAAGGAAATTTGCTAATTTATATGTTGCCCTTCCAGTATATGTCATTGTCGTCCAGGTTTGTGTACTTTCTTCTCCATTGTTTCTTTTTTGTTCTCTAAGGTCTCTCCTGAGTTTATCTACTAGTGCTTTTTTATATCCGTTGTTTGTAGCGATGTTATATATTATTCCAAGCTCTCTTCTATATGCTTCTTGTGTAAGAGGTGTTCTTTCCAATCTTTGTACTAAGTGCCTTAGCGCTGCATTTTTATGTTGTTGTGGGTGGTTCGAGGTATTATGTATTATTGTGTCGGTGGCCGTTGGTTTCCTATATATGTCGTAGTTGAATTTATTGCTAGCTTTATCAATACTTATTGTGAGGTCCAGATAATTGATTGCTCCGTCTTTTTCGGTTTCCATTGTGAATTTTATGTTCCCGTGCTGCTTGTTGAGGTACTCCAGTACTTGCTCTTCGTTGTTGGTAGTTAAAACGCATATGATATCATCCACGTACCTTGCGTAAAATAACACTCCTAATTATATACACATCAATACCACTAGCAGAGACATTGAACATAGTAAACTCTATAATACTACGTAAAACAAAAGATAAAGTGAAAAGTACGCAAATCACGAACACGGTAAGAACCACACTACGTCAAAACTATTTTCAATTCAACAATAAAATATACAGACAAACAAACGGACTTGCGATGGGAAACCCAACATCGGCTATTCTTATGGAAGCGTTTATGCAAAACCTGGAAAAAGAGTATATAGAGGAATTAAATTCCAAATTAGGAGTGTTATTTTACGCAAGGTACGTGGATGATATCATATGCGTTTTAACTACCAACAACGAAGAGCAAGTACTGGAGTACCTCAACAAGCAGCACGGGAACATAAAATTCACAATGGAAACCGAAAAAGACGGAGCAATCAATTATCTGGACCTCACAATAAGTATTGATAAAGCTAGCAATAAATTCAACTACGACATATATAGGAAACCAACGGCCACCGACACAATAATACATAATACCTCGAACCACCCACAACAACATAAAAATGCAGCGCTAAGGCACTTAGTACAAAGATTGGAAAGAACACCTCTTACACAAGAAGCATATAGAAGAGAGCTTGGAATAATATATAACATCGCTACAAACAACGGATATAAAAAAGCACTAGTAGATAAACTCAGGAGAGACCTTAGAGAACAAAAAAGAAACAATGGAGAAGAAAGTACACAAACCTGGACGACAATGACATATACTGGAAGGGCAACATATAAATTAGCAAATTTCCTTAGAAAATACAACATCAACACAGCGTTCAAAACATCGAACAATTTAGGACGGAAGCTAAGAACCAAAACTAACTCAGAAGATCCATTTAGTAGCCATGGTGTATACAAGCTCACTTGTGAATGCCAGCACAGTTACATAGGACAAACCGGACGACAAGTAAGAACGAGGTTCAGAGAACACATTAGAGATTACAACAAAAAGATACGGAATCCAACCATCATACCAGAGTCCAACTTTGCGAATCACATGGCGGAGAATAAATGCCCCCCCGGAAACATCAAAAAAACAGTCAAGGTCCTACATGTACAAGCAAAAGGCAGACGTCTGAACGTACTCGAAAACATGGAAATCTACAAACAAAAAACATTCGACGGTAGAATAATAAACGAACAGACAAACACTGTTTCCGACACAATATTCGAACCTTTAAAATTGGTTTACAAAAAACAAAGCAACCACTCAGGTACAACAAACACACACGCACCGACAAATAAGCACAAAACAGCAAAAGATCAAAAACAACAAACAAGAAAAAAAGGTCAAACAACAAAAATCACAAACTTTTACCTGCCTCAGTCAAGCACAAAAAAACCGATCGATGCAAACCACTCCCGTTTCTGAATGTACACACACAACACATGCACACACGTACACAAACAGACATCCATGCTGACGTTACCTGCTACCTACTATAAATACAAGACAAACGACCACAACAGATCAGAACGAAAATCGACACTGATGATGGCACAACGCCGAAACCGGTTTGTCTCAAAACCAAATTTGACAAGGGATGACGAAAAATCGTTCCAATATACATCAATCATTCACCCTGTCGGAAAAACAACAAAACAAAATAAAACAGCTTTATACCTTTCATAAATACGGACCATGGTTTTAAGTGTCCGATCCTTACTTACAGTAAGTACAAGCTCTGCAAAGTTTGACGGTCTCACCCTGTTAATTAAAGATACAAAGACCAAACCCCGTGTATGGAAAAAATGATATTTTGGTTCAATCTTCATAATTTTCACTACATACATTACATATGTAATAAGAACTGTAGCTGGCAAATGTTGTGTTGCTCGCTATTAAATTGCAATAGTTATAGCACAAACCCCATTTATCGGAACTATCCATTGTATGGGAGCTATATGTTATGTTTGTCCGATCTGGTCGATTTTGACTAGACACATTACGTATATAATATGCACCAAACTTGCAAAACTTCACGTTCCTAGCTTTTTAATTGCAAGAGTTATAGGCCAAAACTCGTTTATCGGAACAAACGATTGTATCGGAGCTATGCGTTGTATTGGTCCGATCTTGTTGGTTCCGACAAATGATTAATATAGCAAAATAGCTGCCCCACACCAAATTTTAGCGAGATATATCCTAAACTGAGGGAGTAGTTTGCGCTCAAACAAACAGACAGTCGGGCATGGCTAAATCGACTCAGCTCATCGCCCGGATCATTTCGGTATAATTTTGTTTGGTCTATCTCTTCTTCTTCTCTTACTCACAAACATCGTACCAAAGTTATAATACCATTTCATGTTCATGGAAGGTTTAATAAACATTGACAATCGGACGACCACGTGTGCCGCAGTAAAATGTAAATGTTGAGGATCAAGACCAATGACATTAAGAAAACTCATAGCTATAAAAATATGTAAATTTTTTCCACAAATCCTTCATGCTTCGGTATTATCTTAGAAGGTGGCTAAGCCCGCGTAGATGGCTAAAACGATCTACTGATGATGATAAAACAGATCACACTACTAACTGTCAAATGGCGGAAGTGGTTCATGCATATGGTAAAAAGAAGAATAGAACTAGGAGTGTAAATGACATCAAAACCAGCGTATTGTTAGCTTAATGGCTAGCAATGCGTGCTAAAATTTCTCTGATGAAGAAGCTTAGCAGCTTCCGAAATGGATCTATAAGAAAAGCTATGGCAGTTGTCTCTAAACATTTTTCCTACTCTATTCAATCAACAAACTTTTAATAATTAATTAAAAATGATTATTCAAAAATAAAAACAATAATAATTTTCATAAAAATTCAAAAAGTGAAAAATTATTATTTTTGGCCTTGAGCTCCTTTCATGAATACTTTAAAACGATAATTATGCATTCATGCACAAATTGCTGAAATTGGAAAATACTAAAAGATGAAGATGATGTTCTGAAGGTATCGAAAGGCAGCCTATGAGATCTCTAAGTGCTTTGGTTAAAACAAATTCCCGTCGTTATTGGAATTGAAGTGTTCTTTGTAAGTAATAAATAAGACGATTTCGCAAACCGTGGCCTCTATGTCTACAATTGGACTTCTGTCCAAATCACCACCAGTGCCATCAGTGTTGATAATTTATTTTACTCGCCATTCGAGACCCAAAGAGTCAGTTTTATTTTGTGTTGCTGCCTAACAGCAAGGTGATTTGTGTCTTATCGAGCCAGTCATCTCTTTTTAGCGAAAGCTAACACCAAGGAAAGCCAAGTCATCCTCCGACTGTCGGCAACTCCTTTTCCTTGGCCACCGAATTCGGGTGTCGATAGGGAAACTTTCTCGGCCGGAGGTTCTTTGTTCATTGGCATAAATTTACCCAATCAAAACCTCGTCCAATCCTAGTAAATTTACTTTTATAGTCGGCATTGCGAGAAATAATACAAATCTTTCGGAGAAAATTTCACTGGAATACTCCAAAGGTCATAGCTTCTTATTTCGACACTGGCAGAGTTACGAAAACAGGCAGTATTTTGCAGGAATGAATCCGGTACGCTTCGATACTATCATCTTCTGGTACTACCCCGACTGTCGCGTGAACGTTTTATTTGCCCTACAGAGGATTATGAATTCTAGGCTCCTCTTACCTAATACCTTACTGCGAGTGTAGCTAGTATCCCCTAGCCCGGTGGTTTACTCTCCATTGCTTACTCATTCCAAAGAAGCACTTGTTGACGAGAGTGATTCTTTGTTGAATTTTGAAGCTGACATTATTTTCGTGTTAAAGCTGGTTCCCAAATGCTCAGCCTCCCAATGCTCAGCCTCGTAGAAAGAAGTGGGCTGATGTACTTTCAAACATATGCAGTCGTACCACCCCGGAACGAACCGATTACATATAACTCTAAAGATTGCCTCTAGATGAGAGTTGGCATAATCAAGTCTATCGTGTCTCTTCTTTTTCCACGCATTCCACATCTTCAGTTATAATATTCCTTAAATATCTTCTGGATTAACGGCCTAAACTAAAAGAAGCAGACTTAGTAAATACTATGTATTAGGTACACAAAACTCTACTCATCTGAAACCTCAAATGCCATAAGCAGGGTTTTTGTCGACGTATTAGGGCTGCATACACCTCAATTTGCGTGAAAGTGGTGTGCGTTTGAATGTGCGCCTGTTCATCGCTTGAGACTCAAAGGACGGTGTCTCTGTATGAAGTCTGCGAGTTAGTAAAGTTTTCCCGTAACCTGAGATGCTTTTTTCTATATACTTATTTACATACATATGTACAGTTATAAAGCTTATATTCCTGTGAATACATAAAAGCTGAGACCATCCTGTGGTGGTGGATATCTCGCAACATGGGTTCTTATTATGAATTTTGTACACTTCTCTTTCGCTCCCTTTTCTTTCCGGTTTCAATTTTCTCGTACCATTAGCAGATTATTTGTTTGTTTGTATGTGTGTATGAATGGTGTTACACCCATTGCTGGCAAACCTTTAATACTTATTCATGGAATATACTTATTCCTGTCGACATAATTGCATGGCAAAGTCCTTTTTATCGATTGAATTTCAAGACAGGCGTGCTTGGCAAGCTGTGCGAAGGGTCTTTTGGCTGACCGTCTGTCCGTACTTTTTCAAAAAATTCTGAATAGGGGGTGGAAAGTTGTCATGATGAGTTAGCAAGTGCTCTATAGGTAACACGAAGTACATGGAAGGACGACTCTTCTGCTAACAAAAATATAAATATAACATTACGTGAATCTTTAAAAATATGTGAGAGGTATCTAAATACCTACGCAGCTATGTATAAATGCTATTTAATTCAGTTTCAATTCTTCGCTATAATCTCATTAGTTTTACTTGCTTTGATGCTAATGAGAACTAGGAACAATTCACCATGGCCAGTAACATGCATAACGAAATCCGTCTTTACCACAATTGGTGGTAGGCGGGAGGACATTTTAAGGGAATATAGCAACAAAAAAATATCAGACGGAAGAATTTTAAAGCAAATATAGCTCCATGGAGTTTATGACCACGATATATATACATACATTTGGTACTTTAAATTTCCCCGAATTGTCGATACGAATCCGAAGGGTGTCTACTACTTGAGATGCATTTCTTCATAGAATCTTTTCATGGAGGTTTTGGCGACCCCTTTTGGAAAAAACTTATCTGAAGCAATACAATTTGTGATACTCCATGCATGGGAATCGAACCAGGGAACTGCCAAAGGCAAGTAAGCTATGCACTATGTCAGGGATAAATTATTTTAAGTAAGATGGTTTTTCTAAATTGAAACCCCTGCTGGTTAGGGGGTTAGAATATGCACGAGATAGGCATACTTTTCAAAAGAGGCGACTAAAATCAACATCGACCCCAAAATCGCCACGACAGTCGGACTTTATTTAATTTAATGCTGGAGAGAATAATACAAGCTGCAGAACTTAACCGCGCTGGAACAATATTTTATAAAAGCGTGCAACTGTTGGCGCCTTGGCAACCACGCCGCTGTTGGCAGCAATAATTTCGAAATAGTAAAGGACTTCGTTTATCTGGTAACCAGCATTAACACTATCCGACGAACAATTACTCTTGCAAACAAATGGTACTTCGGACTGAGTAGGCAACTGAAAAGTAAGTAAGTCACTCATCGCACCCATCCTGCTATATGGTGCAGAAGCGTGGACACTAACAACTTGTGATGAGCCGGATCTGGGAGTATTCGAGGGAAAGGTTCTTCGAAAGATTTGTGGACCTCTACGCGTTGGCGACGGCGAGTACCGAAGAAGATTTAATGGTGAGCTGTATGAACTTTACTCAGACGCCGACATAGTTCAGCGAATTAAAACACAGCGGCTTCGCTGGCTAGGCCACGGTTTCAACTGCTTGCTCTATCTAAAGAAATTACTGAGGTTTTACCCAGTCATGGGCTACTATTTCGGTATAACGAGAAAACACGCCATAACCGGCGCCAATTTTAAACACCAAGAGAGATCAAGTCCTCTGCAACACCTTCTGGGCTGAAATGTATTTGTCCATCCATGATCTCCCTCTACAATGACGGCTCAAACATGGACTTGGGTATTAGGGAAAGGGTCTTTTTTGAAGAGCTGCAGGTCGTGCTCATCATTTGCGGGAGGTAGGCTGCAAGAAACGGTCACTCACCTTCTCTACGAATGCCCGGCTCTATCCAATAATAAGGCAGGGTATGGGAGGGTATGTGCTGATGCCACTAAGAGAGGTATACAGATGATCCACAAAGAACATCAGCAGGTTTATTAACTAAATAAAAGGTAGTTTAGAACAGCAACCCATCAGAAAAATGGTTTCAGGAATAAGTTCCTTGAACTGGCAGCACCAATCAGTGCATACAAATATTTTAATAGGGTGTTCCTTGAATAAAATGAAATGAAATCAGTCTCACCCATTCAACCGGTAATACCACGGTCACATTGATCACATTCGAGTTTTGGTCCCAATTGGATGCGGTTAAGAGGTTTCGCACAGGAGTCAAAGGTCTGAGTACCCTATGCAGACGCTAAGAAAGACTAAAAATAAGTTGTGCTAAGTCCAAAAAAAAGAAGTCCACACAAATTAAAATTTTAGAAATGGAGTGTAGGTTTCACTCAATTTGGCTTTTTTGTTCTACTGAAAAGTTGTACTGGACGGAGGGTGCAACTTTTACTGCTGGGCAGATATTATGGTATTCGAAAATAGTGTATTTGGTTTTTTAATAACATCAAAAGTGAAATTTATTTTCAGTCCAAAATATTTTATTCTTCCGATCGTCCATTGTTGATTATTTGAATAATCGCTCTTGAACGAATATTTTCAAAGAAAAACAATTTAAAAGCTTTGGTTTTTTATAATAAAATTTACCTTTAATGAACAAATGTTCGATTCTAATAGAAATCGAATAATCGTAGTGTGAAATCGAATAGTGAAATTCGATTGACAATATCGAAAATTGAATGTTCGAATATTCGATTAATCGAATATTCGAAAATTTTTAAAAACCTTATTCTGTATACTTATTGGTTGATCTAACTCTTCTTTTTCTCACACTCTCAAACAGCCTACCAAAGTTATAATATCATTTCATGTTCATAAAAGGCATAACAAATGTTATATTTCGAAGTGTTCAAAACAAACATTTTCAAAAGGAGCTCTACTTTTTTCTATATCTCCAATTTATATCAATTTTGCTTTTATAATCAAATAGCAATCTAATATACTATATTTACCTGCTTAGAATGCAAAAATTCAGGTAACGATTTGAACTTTCGAAACGTTCTCGTGAAAAACTCCAAAAATAAACTTTTCATAGCTTTTTGCCACAAATATAATCTCATTTAGTATATAGTCCCTTTCTATGTAAAGTTGTACGACAAAAAAAAAAGATCTAGTCAAAAGTTCTACCATACAATTATTTTATAACAAATTATGTGTGCACCGCAAAATAAAAGTAGAAAATCAACTGTGGGTCAGGCTCGATTCGATTAAGCACATACATTTTCGGAAACCACGTAGAGAACTTTTATGGCAATGTCGATAGCAACAACAACTACAACGATTCATACCAGATATCTCCACTAAAAGCAATCATAATTATCTCCAACATCATCATCAACAGCAGTCAACGCCGCAGCGACAGCAGCTGCTGCACAGCAGCCAAAATCAGTCGACACAACGTGCGACGACCAACCGACCAACCGACCGACCGACAGTCCCACCGCCAATTCCATTCACACAAGTATAGCATGGCTATACATTTGGAGCTCAATACCTTTAGCGTCGTCCCCCCATATAAAATAAGCTGACTGCTGCTGGTATTTTGGATATCGTGTCACGAGGGGCAAAAACTCTTATTCTGTTTTTCGTTTATATCGTTAGTTTCAGCATGCTCGATATTGTTTTGTTCATTCGTTCGTTCGTTCGTTTTACTCATGAGACCATTCACCAGACCATTCAACGCGCACCCAGCTTGCTCGACTTCAGACAGCTAGGCGGACAACAAACTAGTATGCCAGCCTGCCAGTCAGACCGACCGACACTCAGTCAAGCGTCAAGGCAGTTGGTTGGCTTAGTCAATTGTTGGGTCGCTGCTATTCGATCCATTTGACTCGCATTTCTATGTATTCGCTTGAGTTCTCGGTATACATACTACGTCCGTTGTGTTGTTCATGCTGTAAGTTCTGCACTTGCCTGGGTTGTTATGCCAGTCTGACTGGGTTCTTCGATGAGTGGTAGGTTGGCCTCAAAATTGCAATGGCGACGAGCTAAAATTTTTCGATGTTTTGGCAGTTAAGGCAAAAATAAAACTTGGTTCTATGCCATTTGGATAGCGTTCAAAAAAACGACTGGGCACGATGCGTTGCTATGTGTTGTGAAGATAGGTGTATCTGGTTTGCTGATATAGTATGGCTCGTACAGCTGGTATCATGTGCTGGTACTGGAGCTGAAGGCTTTCCCATAATGTGATGCATATACAAATAAGTATGTGTTTATATAAGGTCGTGTACATGGTCGTGCAGTTTTAAAGCGATATACAGATATATTTATATACGTATATTTGTATGTATGTTAGCCTCGTTTCTTACACTTGTGTGTGTGTTTGTGTGGATAAAAATATGTATTTCTGAATAGGGTCAAAATTAGGTTCGAGTGGTTGGAGTGTTGATAAATATAGCGTTGGATGGCCAAAGCTGTGGGATGATTATAGGTTTTTATGTTTGTTTTATTGTGATATTTAGAGTACTGTACTATGATGAAGGAAAAACGTGGTGGACCAGATGTTGTGATTTATTTTATAAATCCATTGAAAAGATAAAAACATCCTATCAATACGAGGGTGATTTTGTTAAAACTTTCGAGAGTGTAGAACATTGCATTTAAGTGTTGAGAATGCATTGGTTTTGTTCAGGTCATTGTTCTGAGGGGTTACGTGTGCAATAACAAACATATCTCTCATTATAGGTAAAACAAGTAAGGAAGTCTAAGTTCGGGTGGAACCGAACATTATATACCTAGTAGTGATCTATTATGTCATCCCAATTTACGCAGGTCTATTTTAATACTTTCAGTTCGTATTTGCATTCAAATAGACACACGGACAGACAGATAGACGTATCGAGAGACGGATTGGCTACATCGACTCAGCTCATCCCTCTGATCATTTCAGTATACGTACAAACATTTAATGTTCATGAAAGGTATGAATATCAAAAAAGATATACAATTTGGTTTTCGCAGTGGGGTATTAACAACTTGCCGGATATTTTACTTTTCATTATGAACGTTTCGATATACATTAATAAATATATATCTCGATTCATTTATGCCGAAAAAAGTAATATACCTTGTGTGCGTAACAAAAATAGATATAAAAAATGTGTGTCTTTTATAGGCGCCAAAGAACTCAACCGATCTTTATGAAATTTTGGCAATATATACTTGGGTTCACTGAGTACAGCATAGACAATATATAGTTTTGAAAAAGTAGGCGAAGCCACGCCCCCAGC
This sequence comes from Merzomyia westermanni, assembly GCA_949987695.1. Taxonomy (NCBI): domain Eukaryota; kingdom Metazoa; phylum Arthropoda; class Insecta; order Diptera; family Tephritidae; genus Merzomyia; species Merzomyia westermanni. Next base: position 32,966,994 of record OX465291.1, on the reverse strand, counting down.
CTATATAAAGTTTCAATTCGTCATAACTCCGAACTTTTTTGGTCTAAATTAATTAAATTTGGATATATGTATGTGTTACTTAGTCAATATCTAAATAATTTTTCTAAAGTGGGCGGTGCCACGCCCACATACTTTGTGTTTTGTGTTGCTCCTTAACTTTCGCGATAGGTTCAGGAGTTCGCTGGGCACGACACAGTCTGTATATAGCTTTTGGAAAAGCCCCCAGGTTATATAAAGCTGCAGTTCGGTATAGTTAGGAGTTTATTTGGTTCAAGTTAATGACATTTTATGTAAAGATGTGTTCTATGTATCACAGGGTTTGCTAGTATATTATAATTGTAAAACTGAGAGATTAGTTTGCGTTCAAATAGACAGACGGGCAGACAGACAGACGGAGGGAGAGACGGGCATAGCTAAATCGGCTCCCCTCATCGTGCTGATAATTTTAGTGAACTTTTCTCTTCTTCTTCTCATGCGTTACATTTACATACATTTAATGTTTATGAAAGGTATGAAAATCAAAAAAGATATATAACTTCGCTATTGCAGTGGGCTATTAACTACGTGCCCGAATATTTTGCTTGTGTGTTTCCCGATTTGGCTAATTTTTTGCAGGAGTTTAATACATACTACCGAGAAGCAGCTGACCAATTTTCATTGAAATACGATTTTCAATAACCTACATATCTTTGAGCATATCTGCGAACACGAACAAACCTCAGAATCTAAACTGTTCAAGAGATCGACGGTGCTGCTCATAACAGAGCGAAGTTCAGCTTCCTATTTTGCTTTTAAAAGCGCCAACGGAACACTATCTTCGGACCAGCACCTAGCTAATGTTACCTCACCAACACGACTCCAAGCTGCATCCAAAAGATTTGTAGCTGTTTTTAAGTTAATTCTTCATCGACTCTACCAAATCCGATTTTGCCGCTGCTATTGAACCTGGAAGGCTGTTTCTGTAATGCAACTTAGTGATTTTTACTGCGTTCTGATCCACCGTTTAAATTGGGGGAGTAACGTTTGGTGGCACGAACATTGCCGAAATTTACCCATCCTCCGTTGTCAGTTCAGCTTCATTTCGGTGAGAAGGAGCGTTGTCGATTAGGAGGAGAGCTTAAATTGGCAAGCCTTTCTGCTTGATTCGGATTTCCAGCTCTTATAGTCTGTGGGGCACTGAAAGTTTTTAAAGCAGCGTGGATTCTTCGCCTTTCCAATTACAAAGATTTTAAGTTTATGGGATTCAGTGGCATTTGAGCGACATAAAAACGTGTTTCGCTGCTTCTCCGACTTTACCCCTGGGGCTCCCTTCTTTGGCCAAGAACGTTTTTTCTGGCAAGAGTTTCCAGAATAAGGCGAACTCAACAACATTACATAACTGATCGTAGCACACCTCAAATTCGGTAATTTTACCTTTAAGTTTTTTTTTAAACGGATCCAATAGCTGAAGCTGCGAAGACAGTTGTTCGCCCTTTATTTGAAGAAGTCGAATGCCGTACCTTTTTTGAATCCTTGAAGCCATCCATCACTAGCATAGAAGTTTCCTTCATTTTCCTTCAATTTTCCATGCAGTTATTTTGTCTTTTCTTTCAACGTGAAAGCACTTACTGGCCAGTTCTTATTTCGCATTCGGATAAACCAACGATAAAGAGTTTTCTCCATTTCCGGCAACTCTGAAGAAATCAGTATTTTTCTTTTTCAAGGTCCAGAATACGTGTTGTTTACGCATTTTAAAATAACTTTTTTTCGCTTTAATTCTACAAATTTAATTTTTTTTTGTCTTAATGTCAAGCACACAGGTTTTTTAGAACTCATTTTTACCAGAAACCCTAAGACAAGACACTCCTTGCAAAACCAAAATCTGGACTGAAATATTTTATGCGCTACATGCAATTACAAATAAAAATACATATTTTATAATTAGGGGATTCCCCAAGTTCAGAATTACTGGAGATCGATGTAAACTACATTCAAATAATTATAACTTTTATTGTTCATGTTATAGAGGTTTTTGGGTTTGTTCACGTTTTAGAGTAGTCAATGCACAAAAGTGTCTGTTTACGTTTACGGAATTTTTTGAATGTTTACAGATTATTGAAAAATATTTAAGTCTCCAAAACACCGACTAAAAATTTTGTCTGAGGTCGTACCAAAAAAAGGTTTAACTAATTTATTGATATTACCTACCTATTTAGGTGCAAGAGATATAGCCCAAACCTCATTTATCGGAACAATCGGTGTTTTGGGGGTTATGATTAGTATATTACATAATGGCGGCCCATAACAATTTCAGCAAGATTTTAGCAGACGGATTATTTTCTAATATTATTACTAAACTATATGGGCCGGTTTCACCAAAGCGACTAAGACTAAAACTAGGTCGTGACTTAAGTTAGCACAGATTCGAGACTAACTTAACTTTGGGTTTCACCAACTGAGCAACTTAAATAACTTTGAACACGACAACCCGATCAGCTGTTTTATGCATAGTAGTAGTTTTTCATACCAGACAACTCTGCGCATCCCAATATCCCAGTGCGAAATGGGCATGTATGGCCATACACGAAGGAATGTATTGATCTTACATCCATTTCTCTTTAGTTGGAAGGTACTAAATTTAGCGCTTAATTAAAAACGATAGTTTCGTAATGGTTGCATGCTATAAAGCAAGCGTTCACATGCATCTAGGCATACGCCGTTAAAGTCATGCTTGACGAATTTTCCTGCTGGGACATTGTACAAAACAAATTAGGAGCATTACTGACATTTAGGTTTTGAACGACAGCAACACTGACTTAGTCGAGAATAAGCCAGCTGGCAGGCTGACTAAGTTGTGACTTAGTTAAGTTAGATGGTGAAACTGAAAAAGTGAAAAACTCGACTTAACTTAGTTAAGTCGAGCTGGTGAAACCGGCCCTATGACTTTTGTAATAGATTAAAGCTTATTCTGTCGTAAAATAACACAACCCACCCCCAGAATTTTCCGATTCGGTTCAAAACAACGAAAACAAACCACTGGCTAATTTTTTGGTGGGTAAAAGCTGCATCTCACCTCCTTTTGAATTCTGTATTTATATTTTTCTTACATGGATTTTTTCGTTTTTACAAAATTTTTAAAGTAAAAGTGTCACATCAGGAAACCATACCAATGTTTAGGCTTGGGGGAATTTAATTTTGTACAAAACTAAAGCTGTATATAAGTTTGGACCTTCTAAAGAGAAACATTTTTTTCAGTCAAAAAGAATCGAAGCGAGAAAAAATAGACTTGTGAGAATTAATATGAAACTTTTACACTAAAATATAATAACAATATAATTTTCAAAAACATCAAAATTGTTGGCCCAGTCTAATATATACAATACAATACAATACAATATAGATTACAAAAAATAACATCCCAACAAGCAAAGTAAATTAAAATTTTTGGAAAGTTTACTGTTACCTGTGGTTAATGACTTGCTTTTTCGTCGCCATTCTCGTATACAAACTTCTATGAATTAGTGTGAGCTGAAAAAAAAATCCGAACAATTTTTTTCCATGTTTTCTTTTTAATATTTACATTTAACTTTTAAATTTATATAAGGCTTCCTTTAAACCTTCAAATAAATTTATATTTATAAAGCTATAATAAGCTAAGCAAGTTTAATTTAAGTTATTGTTAAAAAAATTTACAGAAATGCTAGTTGGGCTTTGAAAATAACTTAACAACATTCCCATGAAGTTGTTCTTTGATTTCTGTCGGACATTGCTGGTAGCATGGTTGAAATTTGAGAGCAGTAAAACTTCAAAAACCCATAAAAGCGCACATGTAGTGAAATTCCGCATTTATTCCCTCTAACATTTGATTTTTGAAAGGCACTGCTTTAAACTTTTTCTAGAGAAATTGACCACCCTTTAAAGTTCAACGTTGATTTTGAGTGAATATTCACTTTTATTAGCACTATAATTTATTTATATTGGAAGTTCATACCTATTTACACTCAGGTTCATATATTTAGTGCAGATTTGTCTGAATTGGCATTAATGGAAACTCACACACATTTCCTTTGACCCCCCGGATTTCGAAGCAATAAAATCAGTAAGCAAAACAATTTTCAACGCTTGCCTGGAGGTGAATATGTTTGTGTTTGTGTTAATGCCTCGAAATCTGAAATCCATTAAAATTGGTTTTGATTGGAAGCGTGAGTGTGACTTTCCATTATTTGCTAATACAGAAAAATTTTGCGCTTGGTATAAATTTGAGTGTAAGTAGCTATGGATTCCATTGAAAATAAACTTTAGTTCTATTGTAAGTTAATCTCCACTCAAAATCAAAATGTGAGTGCACCTCTTAATGTATAAAAATCTTCTGTAAGTCCGTTGTCACTAAACTCCTTCTAAACACGTGGACTGATATTAATGAAATTTTTTTTTTGTATACTTAAATGGGCTCGAAGATGGTTTAGATTCACAATCCGGATCACTGGATGATGTAGACGTGGCACCTCCCATACAAACCTGATTTTCCGAACCGCATATCTTTGGAAGTATTTAATATACAATATTTAAAATTGATAAGGAGCTCAATGAGATCAATCTCTAACACCTCAAGAAAAAAGGAGTGGAAGGGAGAAACGGGCGTGGTACCTCCCATACAAATGGAAATTTTCTCAGTGCATATATCCGAAAGTATTTAAGGTAGGATATTGAAAATTTGTAAGGAGTTAAAAGAGACCAATCTCTAACATTTCATGAAAGAAAAGGAGAAAGGGAGGTGTGGGCATGGCACCTATAATACAAATGACATTTCTCGTACTGCATATCTTTGGAATTATTCGTGCCAGAATATTGAAAACTGGTACAATTATAACGTATCAAGAAAAAATGGGAGGAAGGGAGAAGTGGGCGTGGTACCTCCCTCAGTCAACCTCTACCACCTCAAGAAAAAAGCTCGGTACGGGGAAAAGGAGGCGTGAAGCCTTTTCTACGCACTTTGTAATATTTGCTATAGAGATCTTTTATACGAAGGAGAAGGGCGGGATATGCATATGGTTGTGAGAGGGGTAAGGATAGTGATAAGGATAGGGACAGGAATAGGGATAAGGAAAGCCAATATTTCTAAACCCATTCAGGTAAATTTCTGGGCAGAACAAAGTCTGCCGGGCCCACTAGTTAACCCATGTAGCTCCAACTTTTTTAAACACAAATTTTGAAGTGAGAAAATGTAACAATAAAAAAAATAGCTAAGCAAACTTACTTATCAAAACAACACACCTATCTTCGCGTTTAAAAGATAATCTGATATTATATTGAACATAAAACACGTGCCAGGGTTGCTGTACATTACGAAAATACTTGACTGAAATATTTTCCGAAAAGAAACGAACATGTTTTCAAAAAAGAAAAGTACATTTATTAGTCAAATTTCAACCCATTCAACGCACAAATTTTTATTTTATGGAACTGTGATTTTGGCATAGTTGTCACACCTAGTTCGGTTTTGACTATGACTCCGGTGTTCCGCTGGCTGAGCGATATGGCATCTTTTTACCTTTGGAATGAATTTAATGCGGCATCAAAAGAGCAGCCTCTCTACACATTGGCAGTATCTACATGTTCTCAGTCGACTCCAAACGGCATCTGCTAAGGTAGGTGAACTTTTACTGAGAAGCAGAGACACATTTGGAAGGTTTGCCACCACTACTGTCACGTGCAGTAGTCGTATGGAAAGTTTTGCTATAAAATCAGAGATCAAGAACCCAAGAGACTTTATGACTCCGAAATTCAGTGATATAAACGATTGCCTATTGGAAACCACTGCGGGTTAGGGGTTTAGAATATGCCCGAGGTAGGCATACCGGTCGTAAGAGGCGACTAATATGCACAAAGGTAATGACGTGCAACTCGATGGTTGATCTACGGATATGATGCCTCTCACCTCTCATTACCCATCTTATCCTTCCTTACGGAAGGAGAGGTGACGTGACCTAGAAGGTTTCACTGGTCATAAATCGCTACCACGACAGTCGGGCAGTACCACAAGGGAGTACCGGAGCGTACCGGGTTCAAGTCCGGCCAAGGACTGTTAATTCCACAACACTCCCCAAAACCTTCGGGGAGTGTTTTTGTCGCTACCACAACAACAACAACATTGCCTATTGGATTTTAAAGTAAAGCAAACGTTGTTTTTAATCAACTACCGGGATAAACGATTGGGTACATATCTCTGTTGCTCCGATTCGACAAAAGCGAATTCTACAGAAGGGATGCTTTAAATACTCGAAAGTAGGCAACAGTATGTGCACATTGTCTTGGCTAAATAGGTCACGTGAAAGCCTACATTTGATGGGACATGACCCCTCACCAGTTTATGAGGGAACGCTTAGAAAATGCTGCTTTTATTTTATCCTAATAATTTGAAAAAAAAAACTCGGAGGGCTGGCGACCTCTGAGGAGCGGCGACCACGTTTTGAAAACACTTTTTCCTGAGACCTTCGATGTGGTGAGCCAGCGATGTGGTACCACCCTACAATAAAAGACTCCCTTCGAGAAGAAGAAAGTACCAGTTCTGAGTGCGACATGAATCAGATGCCAATTCAGAAGAAGAAGACAAGTTTTTTTAACCGCATTAAATAAGCTAGTGCGTACTTCTTGTTCCATCTGTATGTAGGCTTATGAAAAACGCACTTATCTACTTGGAAGATGAAAAAATCGAAATTTTATCAGCGACGAAATATCTCTCACGGACGCGCCGTCATCGAGAGCTTATCATAACGAAAATGAGTAATACAAACTGCAACAATACAGCTCTCAAAAACAAATTTCATGCAAGAATGCTTAGGGCTTCGAGTACAACGTAGGATAGGAAATTCAAGACAAATGCTGCAGGGTAAATGAGGTTATAGGGGATTGGTGTAACAAAAACAAATGCTGCCACAAGCATGACAACAACAAAAGCAACAACAACAGCAGTATATGGCATGAGAAGATAAAATAGAAAAATGGGTTCGTCATGTAGCATGCAGAGGACGTCGTACTGAATAAAACCGAAACCCTATGGCAAGTAAATATAAAGGTACAACAACAAAGTTTACACATAGATGTTGTTGTACCACTATATACCGAATACATACACATTTTACTTATAAAAATGGAAACGTATAACTTTGTACAAAATCCCTGAAAAGGTCCGAGAATGCTATACAGGGAAAGCCAGCCATTAATACTCTTTTATCCGACAGCGCTGTGGCACACCTAGCTGCTTACTCGTGTACATATGTATGTACTTAAGAAATTTTTTGTACGAACGTTTGGTAATGGTGTTCCAGTAAACTCTGCCATCTCTGATGGATATCGCAAAATTAAATGGAAGAAGAAAGGAAAGGACGTACAAAGGGCGTCAGAAGCAGAATGATTGAACGTTTTCATTTCATGTTCAGCAGGGATTGCTTACGTTAAAGATTTCTTTGCTTCGGTTTGGGGTCGTTTGGACTAATGCTGAAGTTGAGCGTGGTTGTTGTTGTTTGTGTGTATAGTTCGAGGGAAGGAATGATGCTGGTTTATTATCTTCAATATAAGGTCGGTCATTACTCGCAAACCAACAATGTATGTACGAATGTATGAGTACCTATGTATATATTGCTGAGTATTAAATTAAACTCTGTTCAATCCAGTTTGTTTAGGAAGAGGAAGGTAACGGGAAAGGAAAGGGTCGTAATAAATGAAGGACAGTGTCCTCGGGTACCGAAACGCTGTAGAAATTTTGTAAGATATTTGTAATGTGAGGTAAGAATATAAATTCGAAGTGACTGAAAAAAGGTGATCTCAAATTGAAGGTGTGCCTAGGCCCTAGACTCTAAGTAAATTAATTTCGACAGAAGGAATTGTTGTTATAACTCAAACTCCGAAAATATGCTAAGATGTTCAACGACAGTCGAGTAAGTTGTCGGCTATGAATCTAGCCCTTTTAGCCAGAGTTTAGGGCAACAGATTTTATTGAACCGCGTCTGACCTTCTAAGTGGTTTCACTTTGCTTTTTCTTGCGGTCGGCGGTGAAGAAGTTGTTTCGTTGTTGTTTTTGTCACAGTAACAGAACATTGAAAAAATGGCTTACACGCCAGAGTTGATGCTGTCTGTCCACTATTTTCAGATTTTTTTTAATAAAAACCAACAATAATAGGTATCCTCAAGTTTTATTTTTTTGATTAAGGATACTGTTTATTTTTTAAGTTTTATTTTTTTTTTTTGACAAAAATAATACTTATTCCTTGAGCGATATCTTATTCTTCAAGAATAAAAATTTAATTTTGAGTTTTAATTTTTTTTCACGGATCGAAAAACTCAAAAAGCCGCTAAGTCTCTTGGCAAGAAACTGGTCATAAATATTGGTTGGTATAATCTCGTCAACATATGTACTGAATAATTAAATGATATTTATAGACACATACATATACTATATACATATATAGGTTGGCATGCAAAAAGGCTTTTTGAGTTTTTCGAACGAGGAATAAGTTTAACTTTCATCAAAAAAAAAAAACCTCAAAAAAGATTGATTATATGTAATTTATATAGGTTACGCTCAAATTTTCTTCAATTAATGCAGATTTCCGTTGAGCATGACAAGACATGCACGTTCATATACTTTAAACTGTCCTCCGCCTTGGAAGAAGCCTTGGATTTTTTTCATTAAAAATATAAAAATAATCTTTATCGGGGGTCCCTGGTTTTTGGATTTACCAGTTCCATCTACTGTCAAAGCAAAGTTATGCATTTATATCCTTGGTTTTGTGATTACACTGCGCGTAACTACATTTTGTGACACCCCCTCCTTCTAAAGGGCACTAGTAGAAGCCACTAGAATCCCTCCGTACGATGCGAGCCAATATCAGCACTTTTGCCACCACCAAGCCGCGATATATTGTACACGATAGTACTATTTTCGTAAATTTTTTTGTTGGCGAATTTATTTCCCGGAATTTTCGGAATTTGACTTTTGTAGATGTTAACGATGTGTGCCTCGAAGATAGAACTTCTTCCACAACCAATCTCCTACTTTTCCTGATTTCTCCTATTTCGAGAACAATCAACGACAAACGGGTTCGTACCTAAAGGTGTTAAATAGCAACCGTTCGTACCGGAGTGTTTTTACATTTACAAAAGCAACAAAAATACGTACTGGGAGAGAGAGGTCTCGAGATCGTACTCACTGATTATCTACTTCAACAAGAAATAGCCACTTAAATAGTAATCTCTGTCTTGAGTACGAACACATAGAACCCAATAATAAATGGCCTATGGTTATGCGGCTCGCCACAAACTTCGAAAGATTACATCGACTAATCAGTAGGACCCATAAAGATGTACCGATTACTCATTTTTGCTCATCGTGTATCATCTAAGTACTACTTCTAACTCTGAGCTCAATATTTTTAATTAAGTTTCATATCTGCGCCTCCAAGTGCGAACCCACACTTCAGTACACACATACATTAAACGACTTCGACTACAAATGCATCTATAAAAAGTTATATCATCCAAATCAGCGACCAACGACCCCTCATCCACTTCTGAGTGTATCATCATAGCGTGCGAGCGAGCTAGCTGGCAATTATCCAGATACACAGATAGATACAGATACAGAAAAAATATGACTTACCCGAGTAAAATTCCATTTTATGGTTTCAACGTAATACAGATGAGTCTGCCAGTATTTCAAGTAGTTCAAGTTTGGGTTGCTTGCTTGCACGTTGGAAATGTTGGATATGCTTTTTAATGGCATCTGGGCTGGCAAACGTGCTGGCTGGTTTTGCTGTCGATGATAATCCCCAGTTGTATGACGGTATAGCACTGGGGCAACGACAGAGCAGGGAAAAACTATGTGCTTGTATTTGTTAGAGTGAGAATGTGTGGGTGTTGGTCGGATGTAAGTATGTAAACCAGCTTGGTTGTGCATATGTTTCTATAGATAATCACTTTTATACTTATATAATGCATCTATGTATATAAAGAGTACAAGCATACATACATACATAGGTGCAGCAGTCAAGTATGGGATCATTTGTCAAGAGATAAGGCGCACTTCTATCCAGCGCTGCTATAAGTCCCCGGAGGGTTGGTTTGATTTTTTTTTCACATTTTCTGATATCAACGCTAATACATCTGCTTGGCATTACTGACGACTGTATATGTTGGGTTACACGAGTTGAACACACCCTTCGTTCACTGCACCCTAGTGTTTCGCTATAAAAAAGTTTACGGATCGAGCGTGGCATGGAATAATATTACTAGGGGATTTTTTTTTGATATTTATGGAAACGCATACACACAAACATATTTTTATCGAAAATACCAGGAAGCCTTACCCATTTGTACATACAGTGGCGGGTGATAAAATGGCACCATATGAAATTCTTTACCAAACTGTGATTATTCATAAATGTTTATTAGCTGTTATTTAAAATCGAATTCCAGAGAAACCATATACCTCGTAGAACTTTAAAGTTTAAACGAACCATCCTTGTACTTCGCGCAAAAAATTAATCCGAAATGTACATACAGTGGTGGCAAAAATAATAAAACCAAAATTGAAAATTTTTCTCTTAGAATATATTTATTGTTTTTTATAGTTTTCATTATAAATATAACGATAATTTACACCTACACTCTTTACCACCACACACGCGTCCACGGTAAATAGCAAGTGAGCGCCTAACATGATTTCGTTAATGCGTGATCGTTTGCTTGTGCGTAGCATATAATTCGCAAATGGTTTATCTTAATTTAATAATTTTCGAAAGTGTTGCTTACGTAAGAAAGACGGCAAACACCACGACATATCGTGAGCATCTTCCACCCTTACTCTACACAACGCTTCACTATCGATCCTCATTTTGGTTCCGTCTACGGGACGTGGAGAATTGATTTTACGGTCGCACCTTCGTTCCCATGACCAGTGGTGAGTCCTTCGGGACCACCAAATACATCTCCACCGGAGTGCATTCACCGGTCTGCATCAATCAACCAGTCACCGATTCACCGTACCCATCATCCGTCAACCGGCATCCGCCAACCCTTCGCCAGCAACCAATTATCGATTAACTGGCACCAACCACCTGATGTGCTAGTCTTATCCACGCTGTACCGCATCCCTGTCCGCCCCACCAACCACGTTGTGCGTAGCTAGCGAAACACCATATTTACCGTACCCGACTAGATACACCTTTCCCTTGTGCGTGTGTGTGTGCCCTACTGAAATAACAAAATCATATAACTGTTTTCCTATTAGTGAAGGAAGTGGGACCTCTACTCGATTCTGAATTGGCTGAGCAATACCCCAGCCTTCGATGCAGGAATGGGCGTTTTCAAAAATTTGAGTGATAAGTGAAATATTATTGGTTATTCAAAAAAATTTTATTAAAAAATTAAATTAAAATTTTTATTCAAGTTTTTGAAAATGAAAAATAACACATTGAGATACAGCGAAATTATATCCGTATGTACCCGTACCTGCATATATACATAATGTGTATTTATAAAGTTTTTTCCCTTAATTTCTGTATAAATTGAGATTCACTGAGTTGACTGGATGCAAGTTTGCGACCATTGCTTGACAAAATAAGGCTTTTAGTGGGATTCCTTCGATGTTTTCGGGATAGTTTTAGGAACCATTTTGTGACTTTTTCAGCGTAATTTTGAGACATATGCTGAATTGTATTGCGGGCTTTACCGTGCCATTTCAGTGTTATTTTCGGGACTCTTTTGGAATCATTACAAGACTTTTTTGGAGTAATTTCTCTGAAAAAGTCCCACAAAGATCCCTAAAATAATTCAAATATGGACCAAAAAAGTCTTAATATAATCCATCAGTAAATTACGAAATGGTGCTGAAAAAATACCGAAATTATCCCTAAAACTTTCGCGAAATCACCCTGAAAACCACCAAGTAGTCCCCAAGTAGCCTTATTTTGTGCAGCAATGATCCAGAAATTGAATCAAATGAACTCAGTGCATCGCAATTATACAGAAATAACCAAAATAAATTTCACAAATACACATTATGTCTATATGCACATACGGGTATAATTTTGCTGTATCTCGATGTGTTATTTTTCATTTTCAAAAGCTGAATGAAGATAGAGATTTTATTTTTTACTCAAAATAAGTAACCAATAATATTTCACTCATAACTCAAGTTTTTTTGAATAACAAATAAAATTTTATTTTTTATTTTAAAAGTTTTTTATTCAAAGTACCCAACCCCGCTTCGATGAAACCCACTTCAGAAAATATAATACAAACCCCACATAAACAAAAGTTTCAAAGTTTACACAAAGTTCGGGAAAGTTAATCAAAGTTTGAGAAATTGCTACCAAAATTTTAAAGTTTTTGGGCGGATTTTGTTCTAAAATTTTTGTACAAATACATTGAAAAGTGATTAATTAATCCCAACTAAATAGACCCGAAGTTGTGTCGAACTGAAAACTTATACTTATTGTGCTATTTTTTCACCCACTACTGTATATATTCACTAAATTTATACACCAGAAGAACAATTCATACTACGTTGCCAAGTCCACGCCCTTAGCGGCTAGCACGGAAATCGATTACTTTTGGTCTCCAACAGCGATAAATTATCTAACGGCAGTTGGATTGAAATACTGTTTTGATAATTGGAAACATGGCACATCTTTTTTTAATTATAATCCTTGTATACATAGAGTGCGGCTAGAACTGGAAAGCTTTTATGTTATTTTCTTTTAATGATGTTCAAATGCTTTGTAATCTCAGAAGGGTAGTTGCAGTTATCAGAACGTGTCAGTGGATACTATTCGCTAACCATTGGAGGACGAAATAATCAGTTCTTATATTCTTAGACAAATACTTTCTTAAAAATTCGTGATGTGCTAGAGAATCTCAGAGACTTATTAACTCTGAAGCTTGGTGAGATTAGAATATTTTGTAAACATGTTTTGTCAGTTTACGGGCTGGATCAGGTAAGTGTTCCACCTCTCTTGCTCTCCCTTTTGTAGTTAGGAGTACTAGCAAAGTCATCGGTTGCATCTCAAATTTCCGGCAATTGAAGTCAACACAGCTGCTGACACTTTCAGTTTGTTCGAAGGAGAAAATTCGATTCCAGAGCTATAACTTAAGGATATTATACTATAGATACGGTATCGATGGGTTCAAATAAGTACCGCTCTTCTCCCTTTCCAACAGCGCCACCATTAACCTTCGACAGTACTGCCCATGAGACTTTGTGTAAACCACTAAGGAAAAGAGGAGTCCAAGGGCTGCTGGTATGTTGAAAGAATCTTTACTCTATCCACTTATACATTTTATTGCTGTAAAAACTCCAACAAACCGTATCACACAAACATGTGCCTTGTGACTACACGAGGAAATTTTTAAATGAAAATACAGGAGTTATCAAAAACTAGCTTGGTGTAGCGGCAGTGTTGCTGGCCTACTACACTGAAGGTCTATGGTTCGTGTACCGGGAAAGGTAACATCAAAAGTGGTTGAAAAAGCTTTTTCAAAAAGCGTTAGCCTCTCGGCAGTGGTTTGGCAAACCCTCCTAGTGTTTTTTGCCATGAAGTCGGCAAAATACTGTAGACCCCAACAATTTGTGGAAAAATCAAAGCACAAATTGGAAGAGCAGCCTATTGTATATCGCGCCATACATTTATTTATTTATTATCAGAAACATGTTGAGAATCTTGGTAAGAATCCTAGATTATCGTTATGAGAACTGGTTGTTAGCGGCGGAGGTGTTCTTGGATGACGCAAGCGGCAGGGTCCCCTAAAAATCCGTTCTATTCCAACACCACTAGCATGAAGCAGGAGAGTAAGGATCAGTATATCTGCATGGAGTTTCTGCTGTGGTAACGTAACGGTGCTAAAATGACAGTCCCTACTTGGATAAAACCCGTGTTCTTCCGGTACCCAGAAAAAACTGTCAAAGCACCGGGTTTTTATAGGTTAGCCCAGATGAGGCTAGACACAAACTCTGACCTTTTTTTCTATTTACATATATAATCATTACGTAAGTATGTATGTATTTGACACAAATGATACATACATTTCACAGCGTATTCCCTTCTTTACCAGCCCTAAATCATGCAAATTCGCCACGACCTGAATTACATAAATATTTTTTTTACCGTTGCACAGATCTCTACCATAAAAAATATTCAACAATCACTTAAATAATTTATGATATCATAAAGCCCCTAAATGAAAAATAAGAGCACAGAATAAAATTTCTATATACCAAAATATACGTATGTATATATGTCTAGCTGACGCCAAAGAATTATGGGCGTACTTGCCCACACAACCGCGTACTTTGCGACTGACAAAAAATGCCTCTCACTATACAACGTGGGCCTTAGTCACAATGCCAGTGCAATGGCCGCCTGCCAGTTGTCGGTACAGAGACCCATAACGAATCATATCGAATCGGTCGGAAAATGTGCCGTGCTCGTGAGATACAAACAGAAGGAATGGTGGATACATAGTTTGCGTGAACATATCCCACTTATTTTTTTGTGCTATAACTTTTTCAAAACTTTGTGTAGTCGTAGACATTTGAGGCGCGCATAGAAATAAATAAAATTTGAAAGGTAGGTACTAATATGGCGTTTGTCAGCTTTTATGGTATGTGGGCCGAGCCCGTTTTTATTTTATGTGCAAATTTAAAAAGTAAACTTAGTTATCCATATACATACAAACAGTCGCGTACAGTCGAAATCGTACGCGGTTAGCCAGAAAGATGTTTGTTAAACAGAACTAAGATGAAAGATCTAGACTCTTTTAGTAAAACCTCAAAGTCCTATTACAATGTCAGATCAACGTCTTTTATTGCGGGCATAGTGTTTGTATGTTTCTCTGAAAAACTCGCTGTACAAAGAACACTAGAGTTGAAGTGTTGAACACACTCACCTCACTAATGCAACTTCAGAAATCACAAAACAAAAGACAAAAGAAGAAATAGCAAAATTTTAGGAAAACTGAGAAATAAATATGCACAATCCAAAGACGTCTAGAAGATATTGTCTTTCCGAAGTGCGAAAGTGAACGACGTATTCTTCTTCTTCGTTTCTTCTCCGTGGATTAGGGGCGTTCCTCTTCCTCTGTTTCGTAAGAAAAACTTCTAGGTCAGAACGTCTTCATCAATTGGCATAACATAGAATAGCCACAACCGCTCGGTTTTAATTCGCTGAACTATGTCGACGCCTGCGTACAGCTTATACAGCTCATCATTAAATCTTTTCCGCTACTTGCCATCGCCAACGCGTGGTCCATAAATCTTTCGAAAAACCTTTTTTTCGAATACCATTATAAGCATTTGGTTAGACTTAGTGAGTTTACTGGAACCGAAATGTGGATAGAATTCGGAATCATGCTGAACCTTTTCTATGTGCCTCTTATCTCTCTCCCTCTCCCTGTTCCGATTATTTTGCCTTTTAATCCTACAATCCTCCTTTTGATCCCTTTCCTCCTAACCACTTCATTCATCATGGATATTGAAGAAAAATGCGTAAGAATTATATTCATTAGAGTACTAGAAGCCGAAACAAGTATTTTACAATATTCGTCTGTATGTCTGTATGTTTATTTGCGCATCACTCAAAACCCGTAATAAATAACATAATGCAATTTTTACCAATGCATTGCTAGATGTACCACTTAAAGTTTAGGATCCATTTCATATCAAGGATATATTTTATTTCCGCTGCTTATGTACAGCTGTGTTTAATATAATAGTAGTGAAATTTAAATGAATATCGTGCGACGAAATAAAAAGAAGATGTGATTCTAATAATTTTAATTTGAAATATAGCGAATTCCATAACAGAAATCACATAAAAAGAAATTTCAAAGTCTACACAAAGCTGAGGAAAGTTAATTAAACTTAAAAAAATGGACATCAAAATCTGTAAAAATTTTTTACAGAATTTCTAGGAAATTTATGCGTATGCAGTTTGTAGCCCAATTAATTTAAATGTAATAATGTGAAAGTAACGAACTGGTAAAAAATGTCTCTGATTTCAAGGGTGTTGAGTGATTTCTTTCATACAACGCATGAATAAAATTTAATTTTGTATGGAAGAAAATTTTGAACAGCCTGTACAATAAAAATTCTAGAAATTCAGCGAAATTTTTGAGCGAGTTTTGACTTGCACATTATTATAAATTAAAATAAATAAACCTATGGCGCGATATACAACAGGTATATCATCATAAGAGATTTTTGCGCCAAGCTTCTCTTCCAATTTTTGGTGTGCCGATTTGAATTTTCCCTACAAATTGGTGGTACCTACAGTTTTTTGCTGACTCCGAACGGCATCTTCCATTTCAGAAATACACTCGGAGAGTTTGCCAAACCACCGCCAAGGGGCGACCTCATTTTGCAAAAACTTTTTCAAACCACTTTTGATGTTACCTGTACCAGGGCTCGAACCTTGGACCTTCGGTGTGGTAGGCCATCAACACTACCGCCACACCACGGCGGCCGCTAATAAATTGATTGCTCTACAAAAATGTGTACCCAAAAATTGTCTATAAATTCAGCCAAAAAGATTTACAGATTTTGATGTAAATTTTTAAAAGTTTAATTAACTTTCCTGAACTTTGAAGATTCTTTTTATGTGATTTCTGTTATGGAATTCGCTATGTTGCTTTTTTATACCAACAATTTTGGTTGATTTATATATATTTAGAATGAAAATTATTAAAAACACAGCTTCTTTTCATTTGAACGATATCCAATTTAATTCCGCTACTATTATATTGAACACAACTGTACGAATTGGCGTTTATCGGCCGTTGCGTGCCAATGTTACCATGGTAGTTCAAGCCTTCTCTCACTCGTTTTTTTTTTTTTTTTTCAAAATCAGTCGACGCCTCCCCCTGCCTCTGCTTCTAGGTTTGGAGCTTCTTTGTCTATTCGCTAACATGGCCCAGCCAGCGGCATCTTTGATCTTCTCTCGAATACTCCAAGGGCTATCCGATCCTTTCTCGACACTATTCATAATTCCCCGCCATATATCAGGACAGGTATGATGAGAGTCTTATAGAGCGTGATCTTTGCTTCTCAGTTGAGATTCTCGACTGACATTATTTTCACTGTCACCGCTGGTTCCTAAATAGATGGTCCATGTCAAATTTGTAACTATCTGTCAACAGTGGTGTGGCTGCCAAAGATGTGGGTGCGCCGATTCCTTCATTGATGACAGCAAATACTTCGCCTTGTCCTAGTTGCACTGCATTCAGTGATGACAATAATAATAGTTCGCTCTATGTACTTATACATACAGTAGGTAGTTTAGCAGGCCGCGAAACAGAAGCCAAAAGACGAATTCGTTTCGTAAGTTTTCATCGCATTCGTAAATAACGACTAACTAAACACATCTTCTCCGTGTGTGTCCCGGTAAATTTCCTGAAAATAGTATGCTAGTTTACGCCGAACTGTCTACCCTTTTGCTAGAACACGAAGCAAATACCGAATCGGTTGTCATTTTCTCTATTAATTTATTAAGCACTTCAAACCCCCGATTACCTAAAAGTATCGAAAAGCTTGATAGTCGCATTTCAACTGTGAGTAACTGTATATAAGTATATTTATACATATTTAGGTACCCTAATCATACGACCAAACTTCGAAAACCCCAAAACCAAACGAGACTCTCAAACCACTTAATCGAAACAAAGGCAAACCAGTTCAAGTATATAAGGCCTTATGCACATATAGCTACATATTTATGTATCATGTACGCTTTAATCAGATACGAGTACTAACCATAGATAGAATTTCGAGCCATGGACGGTTAAATATGTACATACATACAGAAGTTTAAGGTACCACCAAGTTGCCTAGATGATCAAATAACCGACTATCAATCAGGTCGCGTCGGATGTGAACGTTGGAAAGCACAAAACTTTTCAGCCTGTATCACTATATAACAGTCATCTAACTGCCTCATGGCCTCAATGCCTTCTATTTACTTTCTACCACGCCAACTATCCAACAACGGTGACTACAGACGATAACGCTGACAACGACTCATAGCTTGGCTCACTGCTCGTTACTTTGCTGGATTCACCGACTTATATTTTTCTGCAACAACTTCATTATCAGCAACAGCTGCGTCGTCGTCGTCAACGCTAACGTCGTTATCCACAGCCACTTAACCGTCATACTTACTGACTGTTTGTCGTAGTGCCATTGTTGTTGTAGTTATCGAATGCCACTGCTTTGTTGCTCTCGAGTCACATTATTATTATTGTTATTGTAGCTGTAAACGCCTCCGTGTTTCTTTCATAGAGGCCGTATCAACATAGGTAGTCTTTCAGTTGGGTTCTGCAGCTGTTTAAGTCGTCGGCCACACCGTTGTAGTCGTTTTCGTCTATAACGTTCGACGTTGCATTGCATATTACCTCTGTGTGCATAGTCGGTATACGAGCACAAGTACTTTGCCTCAACTCAGTTTGGTTCACAAGCTGTCTTTCTACATTTTGGCATACCTAGTCTATCTACCTCTAAGCGTCCCCAACAACCAAGCACAACACAAACTACGAACAATCAACCAAACAACCAACCATCCCAGGCAACCATTGATCCATCCATCCATTCTCTGTTATTTATACCAAGTTTGTGTTGTTACATGCACAAGTGTGTGTTAGGTTGTGTGTGCGTGCACATTGTATATAGTTCTTGTTGTACATACTATATACGCCGACTAACGACTCTAACGACCAACGACTCATTTACAGATGCCGGGCCATTGTGCTTGGAGGATTTTCGCCTATATGCGCGGATGAAAAAAACGAGTATTATTTTGGGGCGCACGAGACCTCGACCACCAAGTCGGGCGAATGAATGTTTCATTTAGTGCTGAGCAGTCGCGTTGAACGTTTCGTGTTTTTACTCAACGGCAACAACGTTGAACGTACCACGGTGTTGTTTGTGTATGTGTGTGTGCATCTCTCTATATCAGACACATTGCACTAGAAGACTAAAGTAGAATTTATTGTACAACTATAACAGAGGCATCCTAAGAACATTTATTGCTCGTATACAAACTCTCTAATTCTATGAAAAGCGCACTGATTCAGAGTGGGTGTTTTGTGTTGAACTTTTTGAGTGCGTGAAAAGTTTTGAAAAAAGATTTTTGAATTTGAAATGATAAAAGTTTTGTGCGCGCGCTTTACTGGTCAAAAGAGAATTTGAAATTGACATAAACAATAGCAAAAACAAAAACAAATTCATACTTATCTACATAAATATTTGCATAGATGCCGTTATAGTAAATATTTGCTATTTATAACAAACGCATCGGCGAAAGTAGTTCTGTAAACTGTGTAAAAATATTTTAAAATAATTGCAAAAAAAAAATATAAAGGTCAGAGAACCGTTAGCATTTAGCGTTAATTCGTGTACGACTTACAAGCATAGATACATACAAAAGTATAATAAAATTATACTGCTTTGGGGTCTGTCAACCGGATATAGATTTCCTCCAACCACAGAAAATAAACAAAATCATTATCATATCGTCAAAATTGTGTTCGTGTGAGAGCGCAGAGAGGCAGCAGTGAATTCGTTCAACATTCGTGAGGAGTCCAGTTATAAACGAGATTGACGACTAACTGTAGTGGGGTCTTGAGAATTGTGTTTCAGTGCATAAGGTAATTAACATTTATATGCGAATCTGTGTTGAGATATGTATGTGCCTATGTAAGCATACATGTTAGTGATAAAGAGCGAATAAATACGTATATATACTAGGGATGCTACGAAAGTGAGTATACCGGAATCCGATTTGATATATCTGAATGGGAACTTCTAGTGGAATTCGAAGCACGGTACAAGTGAGCATATATAATGAAATATTGGAACGATGTCACATAAGTTAATGCACATGTATCTACTAGTGATGTAACGATGGCCATTTTTTGAACAGACGCGGATGCGAATGTGAATTAAAATGCGAATATTTAGTTTTTGTTAATAAATATTTGACACAAATTATGTTTAGTTGCATTCTCGTTCGAGCGAGGTGCCTTCCGTTTGTATTTTGTTTCGAGAATTGCTGAGTTGATACGAACTCATTTGAGTGAAGTGTCATTCCGCTCGCACCGATAAACAAAGCAAGCGAATTCCCCGAATCCGAATATTCGTTACATCACTAATACATACTGGTGCTCACTTGATTAACACACTTTTTTTATTCTCACAATTGATGTTATCTTCAACTTTTTCGGTGATTTTTAATTTAAACAGAAAGTTTTTTCTATAATAATAATTTGGCGCGATATACCTCCGAGGTCAAGACCATACTTTTCTTATAATTGGTGATGTGCTGTTTCATATTTTTCCTACAAATTGATTGGACCTACATGTTTTTGTGCCGGGCCAGTATATTGCTGAAACCCTCTTTTTATCGCGGGAATATACTCGGAGGATTGCTGACCACTGCCAAGGGAACCCGCTTTTAAAAAATTCTTAGCCGTTTTCGATGTTACCTGTCCTGGCACTTGAACCTGTGACTGACCTTCGGTATGATAAGCCAGCTCTCTAACACTATTCAATGACATAAAAATTCCCGTCCACCCGTTTTTTCCACTTCCACTTCCCTTCCTCTTGTTCTTTACCCTTTTCTCTTACACACCCTCCACGACTTTCCTTTGTTATTCTTCAGCAGCCTTCTTTGCCTTACACCCCCTTTCATAGTGTTTTTCCCTTTGCTCTTACTAGTCTGGCCCTACGTCATCCTTACACACTTCTACTCCTACAAACTGAAGGAGCTACAGACTTGAGATTTTTTTTTCAATTGAAGTTTAGAACATTCGACATCGGTTTCGAAGCTTCGCCCCATCACTAATGTATACCATATCAATGCATTTAACTATATACATATTAGAGTGCACCTTAATTCGTAACTTTGTATTTATTCGTTAAAGACCGATTTCCCCATCTCCATCTAACGATTTCTGTCAATTTAATTACTAGTTAACATTAAATGTGAATGCTCAAATGACCTTAAATCGTAAAAACGTGTGTTGGGGAAGACAAGTTTTAAAAAAAAATTCTAAGAAAAGGCGTTCTTCAAAAAAATTCTTGTAGCAGAATACAAAATGGTCTCCATAAAAATATGAACAATCCCTTTGCTTCTATTATTAGTTTTAAACACTTAGCTAATGATAATTTCAAAATGACAAAACCGTTTCTTTGTGGGAACATTTCATCTTCATCATTTTTAAATTTGTCGCAAGCAAATTTGCTCAGTTCCAGGACTAAAATTTGCAAATGTTTTTCTTATTATATACATCGTGATATACCCTAATGTACATACAAACAATAACAACCCACATACAGTGGGTGGACAAACCGACATACATACATATATTCAGCTAAACAGCTGATATTTATTTACTTTTTCGTGGTTTCTTCTTTACATATAATAAAATTAATACAAGCCAATAATGTACAAAATGCAGTTATTAATGAAAATTGCATGCGGGAGCTCTTTATAATAAGTTTTGTCTGTATGTAAATATGTTTGTTTGCGCATCATTCAAAAACCGCTGCATTGAATTGAATACAACTGATCACGGATGTATTGCTAGGTATGTAACTTGAGGTTTAGACTTCCAAGAAGGGTATCTGGGTAGCTAGCACGTGATAAAGCTCCTAGGCCTACCCCAGCCGTCAATGAAATTTTCCATGAGCTCCTTTCTGGTGAATCCGGTACTCAGGTTTTGCACGAGTATCAATTTTACAGCAAGAAAATATATTGTATTGTAAAAAAGCGTATGGGTAGTCATATTTAGGGCAAGAGACGACAAAGGAGCAATTCTTTTCATTTCTGTCTGTCTTTTTGAATGTAAGTATGTTTGTATGCGCATCACTAAAAAACTGCAACATGGAATTGAATGGTTTTTTCGCCGATATATTGATGGACGTCTAACTTGAAATATATAACACATTTTTTTTTGTTGCTGCTTTATATACTGTTTTTATAAATATGAAATAAAATAAAGATTTTGCGCCAAAGACAGATGGCTTTATTTGTGCGGAGATTCAAACAGATCAGTTCTTGTGAAATCATAGAAAAAACAAAGCGATCAGTAAATTATGGAACGGATTATATATTAACGTTTAAAAACTCAGGTATACACGCCCGTAAGACATACATAAACCAGCTGCCCTGCAAAACAGAAGAAACCACATACGTGATTTGGTAACTACAGACCATCATTTCAGAAGGCTAAAACATACAATTCAGATAAGACATGCATACATACATACAAATTTTGTATGAGTAACCGTTAAAACACCCATCATAGTGCATGGAGCCAGTCAAACCATTCGTAATCACATCAGCCAACAAATCATGGGAATTAGATGACTTAGAACTAAAGAGAGATTGTTGTAGATTTAATGTTCAAAGTTTCATTTTCTTCTTTATGTATACACATTAATCAGAGGGGTCGCAGAGGCAGACGTGAAAATAGGGAAAAACTACAAAAACAGACACAGCTTGAGTAAAGTTTGCTCGCAGCTATGGTGGAATAATTACGACCAGGCGGACGTGAATGCATATATATGCATGTATGTACACTCCTACAATATATATATATATAAATTCCACAGCCTCGAGCTGTAACTAAACTTTAGAAGAACTCGAAAATGGCGCATCGTCTCATAAGGCACGAGTAGTAATTTCATGAAGAAACCGACGCCATTCGGAAACTCAGTGCACACACAAACACCGGTGTTATATTGTATCAAGTTGTAGCTCTGCATGATTCCATTCCCAGAGTGCCCAGCACGCCATGACTATTAACTTACATACCTTCATTCATACATATGTACATCAATACAAACAACGATCTCTGTGTATATCTACCTACCTACCACCAACCTGGTTTTCATCATTTTAGGTAATCTTCAATGCTACAATTAATCCACAAAACTGAAAGAAAAAAGAATAAAAATTGCTTGAATCACCTCGGTCCCAAGCAAGCGTCTGAGTCAACACGAATGCCTTAGGTATGCTGAATAGAGCAGTGAGGCACTGGTGATGATGAAATACACAAAACTTAAACTGAAACGAGCGTCTTTACCTGTGACTGGTTTGAGACTTCTCAAAATGTCATTTAGAGCTGTCGTTTAAGCACATAAGTAAGGGTATAAATCGGGTCAGAGAAACTTCGAATTATATCATGCACAAAGACAAGTGAACATATCTACACAAACCCATTTAAGTCTGTTTTTGCAATCGATTTTTCTGGTGATATGATATTTACGGTTGAAATGCCTGCCTGAAAAGGGACGTATCTACCTATAGTCGCTGCGAAAATGTCGTTTTTAGGGTCTTAATGCTTTTGTAGATAGATATCAATATAACATACATATATGTATGAATATACTACGTTTGTAAGAATAAATATGTATTCATACTTTTTATGCCATTGCTCGGGTATCAAATATCTAAAATGTATGGTATACCTATGGGTCGCTTGGATACCCTCTAGGAATGGAAAACTTTATGCCATGCTTGTTCTAAAGTTTTTAAAGAAATATAAAAACTTCCCCTAATAATCACTACTTCGATCAACCAAAACTCTGAATAACTTATAATTTTTTTTGAATAAATTAATATACTAATACTAGTAGACCCGGCAGACGTAGCCCTGTTCAAAAAGTCAATCTCCTGCATAGAAAAAAATTTACTGTTTGCCTCCTGATCAATTTATTCCTATTCAATGCTTTATCATCCTCTTTTATATCGCCCTTTTCGCTCTATTCCTATTCTGTCCCTATCCCTATCTCTGCCATTAATACTGCCAGAGATGTACAGTACTAAAAATCCCGTATAAATGTCATACCCCCTTCTCCCGAGCCCCAGTGTCAACTGTACGAAAATACGATTTTTTATTTAACAAAATAGGCCTATTCATAATGCTCTTTTTACGACTGCTTGCTATTTCATTTCCAAGCGAATTTGATATTCTACCATCCGAATTACTAATCTATTTTGTTGGAGAGCTCAATTCATTCAAACTCGCAAGTGCCTCGGTCACCTAGGAAGCCTATATTACGTGCTTTCCTTGGTTACGATCCTTTTTGGAGCTTCAATGCATTGCTAAAACTCGTTTGAAGAACGTCCAAGCACAGACAAATGTCCCATCCCAGAACTCACGACACTGAAGCGTTGGAAATGATGAAACATTTATTTATAATCCAAAGCAATCCTGGATTTTTTCTGAAAGTATACCAAATCGGTTCTGAAAAGATCCCGACTCCTTGTAGCAGTAGTCTTACTCAATCTTATGCTTAGGACGGGTATTGAACAAGATTCGGGCGCTGTTACTCTTTTTTTAGAACGTTAGTTTTATGGGCAGCTACTTCCACGAACCGCCCAGAATATTTTCCCCCACTCTGGACGAATTTTGTGCCTCTACCTGTACTTGTCTTATCAGGCGTATGAAAAAGATCGGCCTGCTATTGAGAGGTCATACCTTTTTGTTTGGTTATTTGAGTAGCGTCAAAAACACTCCCACAAAGTCCTGGGGAGTATTGTTGAAAGTCACATTCCTTTAGCGGATATGTACCCGATACGCTCCGGTACTTCCTTGCGATACATGCCAGACGGGAGCGATTTGGTTTGATCAGTGAAACCTTCTAGGTCATCTCACCCCCTTATGATTTACAAAACGGAGTTTCCTAGATGGTTTTGTATATATGTATCCAATTTATTGCCAGCAGATACTTTGGCAATTTTCCAGAATAAATCGTCCCATGGGCGTGTTCGTGGGACTTCTCATATAATATCTACCAGTAAAAGCGTCCATACATACACCCTTATGTATACGAGGTGTGTTCAAAAAGTATCGCGAATTTTGTGTTTTTTCAAAAATTATTTATTTATTCATGAATATCTATTTTGTCCCCTTCAAAGTAATCCCCATGAGATATTATACACTTGTGCCAACGGTTTTTCCAATCTTCGAAGCACTTCAAAAAATCATTTTTTTGTATCTTGTTCAGCTCCTCCTTCGATGCCGTCTTTATCTCGTCAAGAGAAGCGTAACGTCGTCCTTTCATGGGCCTCTTCCGTTTAGGGAACAAGAAAAAGTCACAGGGGCCAGATCTGGGGAATACGTAGGCTGCGGAATCATTAGTGTGTTGTTTTTGGCCAAAAAGTCGCGCACAAGCAACGATGCGTGAGCAGGGGCATTATCGTGGTGCAAAAGCCAATTTTTGTTCTTCTTTGCACATCTTCTCGGCCTTCTGAGAACATTTTGTACCACCGATAAACGTTGCTTCGGTCCAAGGTAGCTTCTCCGTATGCCACAGTCAACATTCGGAATGCATCTGCGCACTTAATTTCGTTTTTCACACAAAATTTGATACAGGTTCTTTGATCCATTTTTTTGAATAGGTAAAAATCGAAGACGATTCCAAAACACGTGCAAGCAAAGCATCTGTCAACAATTAACTGAACATTCAAAATGGCCGAGCTTGTCGGCATAAGTGAGAGACATGAGTACCAACATAACGCCACAAAAAATTCGAAATTCGAATATACGTAACCAGCGAAAATTCAAAATTCGCGATACGTTTTGAACACACCTCGTACATACACAATAATCTAGGGTTGTATATACTATGACAGTGTCCCAACTATTTTATCCACATTTTTCCCCTACTCTTTATTTGAGAGGGATGAATTAAGATGCTGAGCAAAATCGAGATCATCAAACTGACAAAGTTTTATGTTTGAATTATCGAAATATTTTGTGCAAAAGGGTGAAATTGTAAAGAAAGAAGCAAAAAAATATGCATACAAGAAGTAATAAAAAGAGTACAAAAATTGAAAAGTAAAAGGAGCAAGAAAATTATTATATTATTATTATAGACTGGACTGGATTAATTTTTTTTGCGCGTTTGGTGTTAGCATCAGGGATGGTAAATATCATGATATATACTGAAAATATCTAAATATCGGATATTTACGATATATATCGAATATTTTCATAATCGCAAAAACATCACTTTATTAAAAAGTAAATGTGTTAAAATTATCTTAATAAATAAAACTATGAAAACCTGTTGTTGTTGTGGTAACGTCACATACATAAAATACTTTTATATGGTGGTAAAAAAACGAACTCAACAAGTAAATTCCAAAATACTTTGGCAAATTTATTTCTAAAATTCACGAACACAAACATGAATTATGTTTTATTGTTTTGTAAGCCGCACCAGGGGCAAGTCATCTATTGAACCATCAGGAATCACCTAAAAGGTCCACATCTGCCTCTAACGACTGCGAATTTCCTGATACCCCACTGCTTTCATCTTCAAGTGATTCCCAAACGAAATCTGAATTTGTAGCCTTATCAGAAGTATTTTGATTAAACATGAATGTCAATTTTCCAGCCTTTTTATTTGCCAAATGTAGAAAAAATTCTTTCAAGACCAGCAGTGGCAGCAACTGCTGTTAATAATTTGAAGCACAGTTTTAAAAACTCCTCCTGAAGATCATCCCATCTGAAATATTTTTTTGCCTCAATTAGGTTTAACGACTTCCACCATGTTATAGAGAGTGTTGTTCTTAGTGATTCCCAAATAAATATGATGGAAATGGCCTTGAAGCAGTACTCATTGCCATTACTATTGGAACAAATTCTGGGTTTAATCTCTGTAAGTACTCAAAAGCAACATGTTTTTCTTCATTATTTAGGCTAGTTCCTCGAAATCTGTGATCACAAAGATTAGCCAAATAATGCGCGGGGGACAGAGCCATTTCTTAACGCTTCTTAAATTGTTTACATACCTTCGCTGGTTGCCCATGTAAGTCATTTTCCATTTTTTTCCATATTTCTACTGCCACGGATATTGTTTTCATTCGGCGCAAGAAATCTTTTGCGTTTGTTGGAATATTAATATCGTTTACAATTTTTAAAATATCTTTGTTAATTAATTCCTTTTTGTCTTGACACAACTGAACTAGTATGCCACGATTTTCTAGGTAAGATTCTATGGCATCAGAAGCAGTATTCCATCGAACTTGTTGTGGCATAATTAATCGTTTTCCTTTGGCTTCCTTATGCAACGCAGCTGGTAGGTGTATAGGTGTGTATTTCGAAAATACTTAATGACTTTGACAATTTGTTCTAGCAGACCTGGTACTTATATATCAGAAGCTAGTAAATGTAATATATGCGCAGAGCAACCGTACTGAATAATGTTAATTGAATGAGAGTCTTCTAAAAAATGTCTCATTTTCACCACATTTATAGCATTGCCAGAAACAACGCTTGTTACTTTAGCTGCAAACAAATTTTCTGTTTCCTCAATGGCTTCTGTTGCTATAGTTTTCAGGTATTCGGAAGTGTGTGCATTACCAGAAGTGTGAATTGTTTTTACCAAAAACGACTCTCCATATTCCGTAGTAACTGAAAAACATACAATGGGTTCACTGTGTACATTGGACCAACCGTCCAACGACATGGATAAATAAGCATTTTCTAGTCTTTCTTTGACCTCCTTCATAACATTGTTGTTAACTTCTTCCAGCAACTCATCTGCCAGTTTTCTTCTTGATGGAGGATTAAAACCCGGCCTTAACATGTTGCACATACTTTTAAATTCAAGATTATCGGCATGTGAAAAAGGCGTATTTGTAGCAAAAAAATATTTTGCTATTTTTAAGTTGATTTCCTGGGCGTACTCGGAGGATGTCGAAATTACACTGGAGTCTCGGTGTGTTTTCGTTATTGTCACACTTCCGAATATGTTTGATCATTCGTTGAGGAATACCTTGCATCTCAAGACCACACTTTTTACAAACTGCCCATTTGCCACTATTGTTTTCCTTAAATTTGCAGTCAAAATATTGCCATACCAGATTTCTCTCTCAAGGCATTTTAATTGTTAGTAATTTTTCATATAAATCATAAAAACCTTTATCATTTAAATAATATTAATGCATACCATTGTTTACTCGTACTAGTTTGGCATCTTCTTTTGCGAATCGGAGTGGAAGGTAGTGGATGAAGGTCATTGTTTACCCGTACTAGTTTGGCATCTTCTTTTGCGAATCGGAGTGGAAGGCAGTGGATGAATGTACTCCGAGAGAGTGTAATGAAGGAAATCGCGTTCAGAGTTGTTTTAAAGTAAAAACTGCAACTAAAAACTTCAATTTAAACTGAAATATACATTCTATAGTAACTGATAACGTGTTATAACTCCAATATAAATCCTGTTATAACTATTTTATATTCAATAATTTGGGAGTTTCAAGTCTTCATGCTCAATATTGCAGTATTTAACCCTTATGTCAACGGCAACATACCTGGGTATGTTTTGCGTTTTCAAAACGCTGTAGCTCTGAACTGGATAATCGGATCGGCTTGAAATTTCGTGATATCCTAGCGAAAACTGTTTTACGCAATAGTCCCAATTTTATTTAGGATTGGATCATCCGTTTGGTAGATAAAGCCCATTTACAAAGTTGCACCCTTACGTCAACAGCATACATACCTGGGTATACCATACCATATGTATAGTAAATCGCATGCAAATATGATAATATTTGAAAAGTATAGTTTATTTTGAGTGAAAAAAATACTTATGGCATAAAAATTATTATAAATTATAAAATACTTATGAAAAAAATATTAAAAAACTACGAAAAAATTTAAAATTATTGAAATTCAATTACATCTATCGCATTGCGGCAAGTCTTTGGAATGCTCTGCTGGTTTGTTGCATAATGTGCATGCTTTACGAGTAGGGCGTCGTTTGGAGCAGATGTAGCAATTCCCCTTTACTTTTAGGCGTCCCGTACTATCACGCTCCTCCGCTTCATGTGCTCCAGCATCCACAACTCGGATGGGCCTACCTATCATGGCTTCGATGGCGTTTCGCGTTGAAAAAACTCTGGATATTCTGCTGTTATTCGCCCTTCTCTCTATTTCTGGTTTGCATAGTTGCTCACTTAGCTGATGGAGAAACATCCTACGGCGGCTTGTATATGACTTCAGGTGAGTGTTGTTGTCAACGTATATTATGTATGCAGCAAACGCAGCAACGTCCACAATATTATAAAAGAAAGCCAAAGGCCATCTATTTGTGCGCCGCTTGGTACTATATTCGGACAAGCACATGTCCATGCTATCAACTCCACCTTTGGTTTTGTTGTAGTCCAATATAAGCAATGGCTTCTTCTTAGGACCGGACGTTTCTGTTGTATAATGAGAAGTGGACAATAATACAACTGCCTTGTTTTTCTTGGGCACGTACGAGCACATCGTAACGTGATTATAGAACCCAAACATTGACGATTCAGCTTCACGTCCCTTGGGGTTGGCAAATGCTGCTGGCACGAATGTACGCCTTTTGTTGCAAGTACCCAATATAGATAAATTATTGTCTATCATCAAAGATTTTGCCAAGTTGTAGCTAGTGAAAAAGTTGTCACATACAATATTTCTTCCTTTTCCATCAAAAAGGTTGATACATAAATCTTTGACTATTCTTTCACCAACGTTTCTTTCACGTTCACCAGACGGTGCCATTCCTGTATAGATTTGTCCCTGCATTGAAAAATTAAATTCAATTTAGTTATTTATACTTTCAACAATTTTCAAAAATATTGATAGTACCTGCAATGGATAGAACGAAATGGAGTCGCACACCCACCACACTTTTATCCCATATTTGGCAGGTTTTGATGGTATGTATTGCGTGAAGGCAGTTCCACCACGATAAGCATACAATTGTTCATCTACGGTGACGTTGGCTCCTGCCACGTAATATCTACGAAGACAGCTGTTTAGCATCAAAAAAACGTCCGATATTGCTGCTGCTTTGTCAGTTTGTTTGCGTTGCTGGCGTGTGTTTCCATTATCCAAACGAATGAAGCGGCTAATTTCCCAAAATCGTAGTACACTCATTGCAGCACGATATAATGGATGTGATTTAGTATTCCACAAATCTTTCGTATGCACGTAACCAGAATGTCTAACGCCACTTAGCAAAAGTACGCCCAAATATGCATCAAATTCACTTTCTGTTATGGGAATCCATGATCTCGGTTCTCTTGTTGGATGTTTTGCATTGTCATCATCAAAGAATTGCCTTGCCTTTCGATTTGATTCACGAATAATTATGTCGCATATTTCGTCTGACATTATCAATTTGAACGTTTCTGAAATGGTCAAACCTTGCGTTGCCCGTACTGGTCCAGATTGTGCACTTCTTAGAATGTTGTGCGTGCGGAATCTTACAGGTTGTGGTTGTATCGAAGACCAATCCCACAACAGCCGGTTCTATCGCACCGGAATGACCCGGGTTTTTTCACCCGGCCAAGGGCTGTTATTTCAGTGTAACCCTGTCCAATCTGGGGCAGGGCGAAGCACTGTTAACAACAACAACAACAACAACCAAACATTACCATCTCTGGCAGTAAAATTATCCCCAGTTTCAATTGGTGCATCTTCAAGTTCTTCATCAGAATCACTGCCGTTCTCTGGGTCATATTCTGGTAACGTGGGCTCTTCTAAGTCTGAGTCATCACCACCAATATCACCTACACATTCATCTAAAGCCTCGTCACCAACTACTGAATCGTGGTCACTTATTTCTTCTTGGCTCTCTTCAAGCGTTTGACGAATATATGCTTGCTGTTCTTCGTACGAAAGTGCGCTTAGTTGTCGTGGAGTAAACCATTTACCATCTGCCATTTCACTTTGATTTTATTTTTTTATTTCCACAAAATAAACAGAAACGTGATGATAAAATCCGTAATACTGGTAAACCCTATTTTATACTTTTTAGCGCAAGTGATTAACGCAGGTACTATCGATTTTTTCAGAGATGTGTACCTGCCGAGTTATAACGGCATGCCATTTGCCATACAAAACGTATTTACATACCCGGGTGTGTTGCTTTTGACGTGCGTAAAAAGTGGGTTTACTCCACGACAACTAAGCACACTTTCGTACGAAGAACAGCAAGCATATTTGGGCGTACTTTTGCTAAGTGGCGTTATACATTCTGGTTACGTGCATACGAAAGATTTGTGGAATACTAAATCACATCCATTATATCGTGCTGCAATGAGTGTACGACGATTTTGGGAAATTAGCCGCTTCATTCGTTTTGATAATGGAAACACACGCCAGCAACGCAAACAAACTGACAAAGCAGCAGCAATATCGGACGTTTTTTTGATGCTAAACAGCTGTCTTCGTAGATATTACGTGGCAGGAGCCAACGTCACCGTAGATGAACAATTGTATGCTTATCGTGGTGGAACTGCCTTCACGCAATACATACCATCAAAACCTGCCAAATATGGGATAAAAGTGTGGTGGGTGTGCGACTCCATTTCGTTCTATCCATTGCAGGTACTATCAATATTTTTGAAAATTGTTGAAAGTATAAATAACTAAATTGAATTTAATTTTTCAATGCAGGGACAAATCTATACAGGAATGGCACTGTCTGGTGAACGTGAAAGAAACGTTGGTGAAAGAATAGTCAAAGATTTATGTATCAACCTTTTTGATGGAAAAGGAAGAAATATTGTATGTGACAACTTTTTCACTATCTACAACTTGGCAAAATCTTTGATGATAGACAATAATTTATCTATATTGGGTACTTGCAACAAAAGGCGTACATTCGTGCCAGCAGCATTTGCCAACCCCAAGGGACGTGAAGCTGAATCGTCAATGTTTGGGTTCTATAATCACGTTACGATGTGCTCGTACGTGCCCAAGAAAAACAAGGCAGTTGTATTATTGTCCACTTCTCATTATACAAAAGAAACGTCCGGTCCTAAGAAGAAGCCATTGCTTATATTGGACTACAACAAAACCAAAGGTGGAGTTGATAGCATGGACATGTGCTTGTCCGAATATAGTACCAAGCGGCGCACATTCCAAAGACTTGCCGCAATGCGATAGATGTAATTGAATTTCAATAATTTTAAATTTTTTCGTAGTTTTTTTAATATTTTTTTCATAAGTATTTTATAATTTATAATAATTTTTATGCCATAAGTATTTTTTTCACTCAAAATAAACTATACTTTTCAAATATTATCATATTTGCATGCGATTTACTATACATATGGTATGGTATACCCAGGTATGTATGCTGTTGACGTAAGGGTGCAACTTTGTAAATGGGCTTTATCTACCAAACGGATGATCCAATCCTAAATAAAATTGGGACTATTGCGTAAAACAGTTTTCGCTAGGATATCACGAAATTTCAAGCCGATCCGATTATCCAGTTCAGAGCTACAGCGTTTTGAAAACGCAAAACATACCCAGGTATGTTGCCGTTGACATAAGGGTTAAAAGAAAAAATTTTGTTTTCTTCACAATTTTTTCAGAAATCTCTCTATCTCTATGGCGCGATATACAACAGGTATATCATCATAAACCTCCTAAGAGATTTTTGCGCCAAGCTTCTCTTCCAATTTGTGGTGTGCCGATTTGAATTATCCCTACAAATTGGTGGGACCTACAGTTTTTTGCCGACTCCGAACGGCATCTACAAAGGAGACGAATTTTTGCTGAGAAGCCTGTCATGGCAGAAATACACTCGGAGAGTTTGCCAAACCACTGCCGAGGGGCGACCCCGTTTTGAAAAACTTTTTTTCAAATCACTTTTGATGTTACCTGTACCAGGGCTCGAACCATGAACCTTCGGTGTGGTAGGCCGGCAACACTACCTTCACACCACGGCGGCCGCCGTAAATATCTGATATACTATATCGTGATATATATCGCTTGATACATATCTGCCACCCCTGGTTAGCAGAGTTAGGAAAATATGGTATAAAGCTGTTGAGGGGGTTGTAATAAAGAGCCAGTCATTTCGAACTACCTACCGGTTTTCGTTTCAAATTGGCCAATGATTTTATCACAGTGATATTTTCCTTACTTCGTTTCTAAATTCTACTGTTTTCCTTAATTCTTCTGTTGTGCTGGCTCGAGGTCCGTGTTCACATACACTCGTTGGTTTACCGGCCACGGCCAATATGCCATACAATTTAAAAAAAAAAGTCTAAGTGTTTTACAATCTATCTGGGCTGGGATTTGAACCAGAGGCTGATGCATTTTAGTTCTTTTAAAGTGTCGTAAAGTTCGGGAATCTCGCTAGTGATTACTTAAGTTACAAATGTGTATTTTTAAAGCTCTTTATTGTAATTAGATTTAAACAAATTTTGGTGCATAGTTCTTCCCATAATATAGTGTTCGCAGTGTGGTACATACCTACATAAGTTATTTATAACATCCATTTCAATTAGGTTTCGATTACTCCACTTCTGAAACATTTTTGTTGCACCAGTACCTAGCAAAACTTACATAGAATACAATTTTAATAGCAAACCCAAATTAAAACAAAAAATTAACTTTCAATTTTCAATATATTTTTAATCAAATATTTCAGCAAAACCTTTTATCAAACTTTTGTTTTGATAATGGTTATAGCTTAAGTGACAAGCTTACATAACTACTTGCTACTTATTCTGCTTACAATTTATTAATCAGCAAAATTGACTTAACTTTCGCCTTTCCCCAAAATAGTCCCAAATAATTTAATTTGTTGATGTCTTCTGTGTGTAAAAGATTTCCCATGTTTTTTAAGTTCGGATTTGCCGCAACATAAAATTTTGTCACACGTCTTACATTTGGCTTGAAACGGTTTGCCCTGAATAGGTTCCAGCCAATCCTTGAAAAAATAATCCCTAAGCCATGCTTTTCTAAATCTCTTTCCGTTTTTCTTAAGTTTATCTTCAAGAGCACTCTCCGAGGAATCGCTTGACGTCTCTGGATTAGATCTGAAAAAATTCAGATATGTAAATAATGACTTTTTTAAATATATACTTAAAATTCTATTTCATATGTACAGTTTAAAAAATAATACAATACATATTAGGAGTATTTGCCAGCTACAGCTAACAGTCGAATCCGTTTTAAAACAACTTTTCTAACACAGATTGATTTGTAATGTTACCTGCCGGGACTGTTGCCAATATCCGTAAATCTTATAGAGCCTTTTATATCACCAACTTTTTTCAGTTGTTGTTGTTAACATTCCCACAACAGCCGGTTCTATCGCACCGGAATGACCCGGATTTTTTTACGGGGCCAAGGGCTGTTATTTCAGTGTAACCCTGTCCAATCTGTCCGGTCCCAATCTTAAATTGTAATCCTCGGAGCAAAGCCTAGCAGCTGGGTTGCTCCATTGTCTCTTGTTACGGGCTAGGGTCGAACCCAACCCTGGACCAAGAGATTGGATCTACTGCGTTTGCTGGAAGAAAATTTATATTAAGCGGTCGCATTCGGTTTAATGCGCCAAGTGTAAGAGATGGCTACATAAATCTGGATGCTCAGGGCTTAACCCTGCCATCCACAGACCCCGTACTTTCTTTAGTACTTTCGAGGTATCATGTTGTACACGCCTAAGGGCGTCCCGCGGTAGTCGTCGCTCTGCACTCCCCTACCGCCCCTACCAACTTGAAATAGCCACAATAGTGGCTCAGTCTACACTGCTGCCATTCCCGCCTCACCCACTCCCGACTGTAACCTTTGGACGGATTCGTTCATAGCCCCCTGTTGCAGTTCATAGCCGCCTTCCACGCCAGACAACTGTTTTTAGTCACCCTAAGGGCCTTTTACTCAATGTCTGGTTATGATAAACTATATCACATGATAACCTAATCATGGCTTCGCTCATAATGACAATTTCGTTACACAAAGGCTGATTAAGTTATCATGATAAAGTTGGTCATAGTGAACGTTTTTGGAAAAAAATTTACAAAAGTTGCATTGTGAACGCGTACAAAGTGACAGCTGCTCTTGTTTAAAATTTTAAATGAACCATTTTGGAGTACAAATTTCGATTGTGATATTTATTTACATGGGTGTTATTACATTTTCAACTCCATTACTTGCAGAGTTGGTTAGCAATACAATTTATCACAAAATCAGGTTTTTACTTTCAGCTGTCATTTTTTGTTTTGCTAAGCACATAATCAGAGGTTCATCCTTTGATAACTTTTATCAGAAGATAATCAGCGAATCGTCGATAATCAGACATTGAGTAAGCGGCCATAAAGCTTTGTAACATATTAACCCGGTTACTCAAATCACTATTTATTTTTGTATTTTTTGGTCACCCTGCTAACTGTTTCTCTTCTTTGTTTCTTTGCAGATCAGCTGCTAGTAACGGAATTTTGAAGTTGAAAAAGTCTCGATTGTAAAGAATTGTTTTCAATATAACAAATACACATTAAAACTAAATAATGCCGACTATAAGACGTTGCTGCATCGTGGGATGTCTATCCAACTCCAGGCAGAGTCCACAATTACAATTCTTCCAGTTTCCAAGACCGGAAAATCCATTCTTCAATCTTTGGAAGCAAGCATGTCACGCTTCGCTCAGCCGGATTCTGCCCTTCAAGAAACCTGTTGTGTGTGCGCTACATTTTCACCCAAATCTTATAGGAGGCAGACGTTTAACAAACTCAGCCGTGCCCTCCCTACGTTTAGAAGTGCCAAACGATCTTAAAGCAGTTGAACAACAAGCAATGGTGGAAGAGATTGAACGTAGTCGCAAATGTGCATATATTAATGCTGTCGTCTATGAATGGTTGGTACGGGCAAACTTGAATCCACAGCTACGCGGATCGATCACGCACGGCATGATTAAAGAGAAGGCAGCATCAGCGGGACAACTTATTGGTTCGACTTCATTTGTTGCTGACAATCGTTGGCTCAATAGATTCCGTGAAACACACTTAACCGGTTTCGCTCAAAAGTTGGCTAGTAATCAATTGAAACCGCTGGGTATATCATTATGGATACCAGATATAGTACAAGATTTGCAACATCTATTTCCGCCTACCAGTGCTGAGCGTGTAGCAAAATTAGAAAGTTTACCGGAACAATATATGAATTATATGCAACAGTATGGCGAATATGAGGAAGATGATGATCAAGATTCATCACAAGGTCCATCATCATTGAAAGACCAACAGCAAAGTCATATGGGTTATGATGCTTATGGACAACCAGAACAACCAAATTATAATAATGGTGTCGGCAGCGTCGGCATTGGTATGGGTGTGACTGGTTATGAGGGTTATGGTGGCTACTATGATCCCCGTCATGCACAACAGCATAGCGCCTATAATCCATCACAACCGCACAGACCTAATTCACATTCTCCGCCTCAGCAACAGCTGCAACCCCTACAACAATTGCAAAAACTAGCATCACCAGCACATCGCAGTAGTCCAATACAATTTCCTCCTGCCAAACGACCATGTTCAAGGAATGATGATGAGGTCACCGAATTGCCAAATGGTCATACAAATAATGTCACAGATTTAACAAGTGATGGCGAAGCAAACGATAATGAATTTAAACCCATCAAATT
Source organism: Merzomyia westermanni (assembly GCA_949987695.1). NCBI lineage: Eukaryota > Metazoa > Arthropoda > Insecta > Diptera > Tephritidae > Merzomyia > Merzomyia westermanni. Next base: position 32,930,531 of record OX465291.1, on the reverse strand, counting down.
AAATGGTAGAACACGAACACCCACTCCAAATGGAGTTGCCGCACAAAACGGTCATACTACACCTGCATCAACACCAGTACCTTCACCAAAACCTACAACAAATGGTAGTACAACATCAATAACAGCAGCAGCACCAACAACAAATGGTATTAGTAAGACTGTGGCGGCAGAAACAGAGCTAACATCCTATACACAAGCTCTAGAATATCTAAAACCTTTGGAAGAATTTGCCCTCTCAGCAGAGAATTTTCGTGCTATAGGGTTGCTATCACAATTGGAAGTTGTCTTGCGAAAGGGCGAGAATAGACGCTCAGCTTTGAAAATGAATGATTAGATGATTGAAACGAGTTGGGAGAGGGACTAATTTCTGGCACAACAAATGATGTGATTTAGTTTGTGTAAATAAGATTAGAAAACGCCAAGTATTATTAAGCTCTGTATGACGCTTATACTTAGATATAACCCTTACTTGTACTTTAACTAGCTAACTAGATTTGAGAATGTAACATAAAACCACAGACTCAAATTTGAAGACATTGCTTGAATTATTTATTTTAGTTTGAAATTCTGAATTATTTTATTTTTAACATTACAAAATAAAGCATGCTGACATGCCTAAAGAATAGCGAAGAGGATAATGTTTTTTTTTTGGTTTTAATGGAAAAATGACAGCGGTCGCCTTGACGAAAAACCTTTCCTACGAACTTAACTCGGTGAATATATCTTGGCTTCGTTTTTTATAAACCGCCGCTGTTAGGGACGCGATAACTGTCTTTCCCAAAAGGTAGAAAGCCATTTACCTGAGTGATCGACAAGCGCCCGTGGAGTTCAATAACAAAGTTTCTGGATACTGTCGAATTAAACAAGAGGTGCCAGTGTGGTGTCCAATAGATGATTTGGTTTCAATACTACATCTTGAAGCTACCTTGTTGTTGTTGTTGTTGTAACGACAAAAACACTCCCAGAAGGTTTTGGGGAGTGCTGTCGAACTGACAGTCCTTGGCCGGATATGAATCCGATACGCTCCGGTACTCCCTTGCGGTACTGCCCGACTGTCGTGGTAGCGATTTATGACCAGTGGAACCTTCTAGGTCATGTCACCCCTCCTTCCGTAAGGAAGGATAAGGTGGGTAATGAGAGGTGAGAGGCATCATATCCGTAGATCAACCATCGAGTTGCACGTCATTACCTTTGTGCATATTAGTCGCCTCTTACGACCGGTATGCCTACCTCGGGCATATTCTAAGCCCCTAACCCGCAGGGGCTTTGAAGCTACCTTCCTTAGCAGTAGGCGTCTCGATCTGGCCCTACGCAGATAATGACTGCAGGATAATGGAAGCAGTTAACAATTATCTCCCAACCATAACCAGTTTGTTCACCTTATAGAAACACAAAGGTTATGTTGTTGCTTGTAACGACAAGAACACATAAAGCACCCTTAAGTCGCATACCGGTAATAAAAGGCGACTAAAATGCACGAAGGTAATGACGTGCAACTCTATGGTTGATCTAAGAATATGATGCCTTTTAATACCTATATTCTCCTTCCTTACGGAAGGAAGTGTGACGTGACTTAGAAGGTTGCACTGGCCATACCAAATCTCTACCACGACAGTCGGGTAGTACCGCAAGGCAGTACCGGAGCGTACCTGGTTCATATCCGACCAAGGACTATCAATTGGATAACACTCGCCCAAAACCTTCGGGGAGTGTTTTTGTCATTACCACAACAACAACAACAACAGTGGACAACACTCCCCAAAACCTTGGGAGAAAAGTGACAGACGTGCAACTCGACGGTTTATCAATGAATATGATGCCTCTCATTACCCGACCTCTCCACGGGTTCCACAGGTCATACAACACTTCCCAAAACATTAGGCGTGTTTTTGTCGCTTAAAACAACAACAAAGGAATATTCTGCATATTAAGCAACAGGACTATTATGGAGCATCTCCACTATATTATAAGGAACGAGCTAAAGTATCTACCACTTTTGCCCTGAATGGAGCTGAGACACGTTAGCTGTAAAACACTGGATTGCGATGCCAAATCTATTTGAATGATTTGTACCATTTCTACTGCTAACATTTATTTGGCGCTATAATAGGTTTCAAATACTCGTTTCTATTGCAAGCATTTCCAAACTAAATTATTAAAAGACATTATTTAATCGAATTCTGCGACATGGCACTCCGCAACCGATTTGGCTAATGTTGGATGTAAAGCTTTGTGTTTTGTCACAAATACTTTAGCTAAGTTTTTCACAATAAGCTTGTAGATAATATGCGAAGAAAGCCAACTTTAGAGATATTACGATATTTTGGAATAGGAAGTTCTTCTCCCCAGTTGTCGATACGCAAAATTATTCAAATTAATTTATATTAAATGAAATACTTATTTGTCATACCTTTCTATTGGTTCTAATGGCGTGGGTGCCAAATTAGCGGTGTAACAGTTCTCACACAGCATGCCAGCCTCAACGTCTTCTTCTGCCTTACAAACCGAATTCAATAATTCAGTCTTTATAATTTTACGTTTAATGGAACATAATTTGCTCGTCTCTTCAAACATTTTTTCAAAGAAGTCCTTTAATTCAAGTCTGGCGTATAAGTCTGAAGTCTCATTGGTCGATTTACGATAGCATGGACATTTTAAATTGGTGTTTTCTGGAACGTGAGGCATGTTTACTGTGGAAGATGGGACACGTTTATTGTGTTGTTGCTGTGAACTGTTTGGTGGTGGTTCGCTTGCAGGCATCCTAGTATCAGTCCGAAGGTTTTTTGCTTCATAAACATTATGTTGAAAAGCAACGATTTTCTGTTTTGATGGCTTAATTGTTGAGGTATCTATTTTCCTAATGGGAACAATTTTGATATGTTTTAATGATTTAGGAGATGTTGAAGATGATGATGTCGTTTTTGTTGTGGATGATGTTGTGGATGATGTTGTTGTGGATGATGTTGTAGTTGTTGATGCTAATGTTTGGGAAGCGATAGCATTAATAGTTGGTTTGTTACGAGCATCATAAGTTTCTGCAGCTATTCTTGTTAGTGTTAGCCCACTTGGCAATTTATATGCTTCTACTGGTTTTGCAATTTCTTTTGGTCCACTGTAGACCTTTGGTAAATTATATGCCTTTTCAGCTATTTCATTCATCTTTGGTATGTTATCGCATGTCTTTGTAGTTTCTGATGAACTTTTAGATGTAACAACATTGCGATTAGTTGATTGTGTCATTTTTTGCATTGGTTCCAATTTTTTCTTTAATATAGTTCCAATATTCTGCCGAAATGTTCGCTGAGCTATATCCAAATTTAACAAAGTTCGTGGTTCTTTTTGAATTTCTTTAATTGTGGTTGATAATTGTCCTTTAGACGTGTATTCTTTAATTAGTACTCGTTTTTTAGATATTTGTTGGGGAGGATTTTTTACTTGTTTTTTAATGTCTTTAATTAATACTTGTTTTTTAGATGTTTGTTGGGCAGAAGTTTGAATTGATGTATTTGATACATTTGAAGTATTGTTCAGGTCATCTATTTCGTATATTATAAAATCGTCAACCATGTGGCATTTGAATGGTTTTGTGGTATTTTTATTTTGTTGATTCAATGACGCTACAGTTATTATAGGTTTATGTTGTTGTTGTAATGGCAAACTCGTTTCCCCTAAATTTTGTGTACTTCTGTCTGATTGGCAGTCCTGGGTAGGATATGTAATCGAGTCGTTCCGGCATATAGACTTGCATACCTTAGAAATGCCTACAGCCTCTTCTTTTATTTTGTTGGTTTTATTCCTTTCCAATTCAATTTTCAGCTGAGCAAGCGCTATTTCATCGTCTTCCGAATCTGAATTTTCCCTTTTTATTGTCACTATGGTCAAATCGTACTCATTATCCATTGTATTCAAGAGTAGATTATCTGAAAAACCAGAAAACTGCGATTTATTGATCATGATTATTTTACCCTAGTGCATTTTATCCACTTTTTATTTAGAATACTTAGTTATTTGGAGAACTGCCAGTGGTAACACTAGCAAAGACGAGGGAAGAGTATTCTTATTATTGTAGCAGTACTTCACCCTACTTAGAAGCGCATTTAAACTCTTCTAACAGAAGTGATTTTTTTTTTCGTTTTAGCAGGGTTGGACAAAGCTTAATTGTAGTTGGGTCATTCCGGTGCGATAGAACCGGCTGTTATGAGATTGTCTGGATTGGTAGCAGTTTAGAGCAATCTATAGTTTGCCGGATAAAAAAGCTAAGCAATGTTATACTGGATATAATCATAGTGCTCACGGAGCTGTTCCCTGTCACCGGGAGGCGGATCTGCAAAAAGGCCAATTCTCAAACAAATTTTCAAAAAGTCAGGCATTTCAAAAACGATTTGAGGTTTAATGTAGTGTTCTACCACCGTTCTTGAGGATTGAAGCAGTAGCCTACTGTGTAATTAAGTTACTAGAGCGCCGTTTATTAAATTCTTGAAACAGTAGTAATTATTATACTTTGCTTGCCTTTTGGAAATTGTTGAGCAGTATTTTCCGGTTCTACACTCAACAAATTTCAATTATTAATTTCCAAGCAACCTTTGCACAAAATGTATAATTAAACAAATGTAATAACACTGCTGTCAGATGTTTTGATTTTCTGACATTCTATTTGACGTTTATGAGTGCAATAATCGATTGTTATTTGGAGTTGCCAGATTAGGTGCTTATTTCTTCATAAAGTTGCCATCGTTGAAGTTTTGGCGGGAAATCGGAGTTCGGTTTTATAACGACGTTGTTTCAATTTCACAAAATTATTTTACAGTGCTAGTCAGTAGCCCTATTCTGTAACTTTTAACTACTCGCCGAGCGTTAAGCTTATCGCCGAATTTCGGCGTTTCTTCTTAACAAAAGCGCGATTCTGTAGCTCTCCTTTGATTGTTAACACCTCGAAAATAATTCGCGACAGCTAACCACACAAAAAGTGTTACCTAACACTTTTCGTGTGGTTAAAAGTTATTGAATAAGGAAAAGCGTTAAAAATGGTGTTAAGAGAAGTTAACGCTAACACCTGGTGTTAAAATACTTACAGAATCGACCTACAGGGCTACATAACATTACAGAACAAGAATTATAATGTTTAATAAAAGCGGTAACAACAACCTTAAATAGAAAAAAATATATATATAATTCAAGGCAAATCTATAGATGGTGATAGCAAAGCGAATTCAGCCATATTCGCCCTGATTCGCCTCAGATTTTTGTAACTCAAAATGTCAAACTAAAAGAGAATATAAAGGGACAACCATAGTGAATGTTAATAAATCGTTTCCCATTTTCTTTTATTGACATTCTGAGGTACAAATGTGCAGGAAGAACAAGCAATCAGCTGTTTCTATGCCGTCACCAGGTTGTTGTTGTTGTTAACAGTGCTTCGCCCTGCCCAATGGACTCGATCACTCTAAATTGTCATCAGGCTCTTCTAACGGAAGTCCAAGGAAACGCGCAGTTTCGACAGGGTTGGACCAGAGTGATGTAGGTGTTAGAAGAGTGGGTTCAACTGAACAGGAGAAGAGATGTATGGTATCATGAGGGGACATACCACATGCAGGGCAATGTGTTTGGTAAGTTGGGGTTCAGTCTGGATAAGTAAGAGTTTAACCTATTACAATATCCAGAGCGAAGTTGTGCTGGTATGACTCTAGTCTCTCTCGGAAGTACACGCTCCTCTTCAGCCAATTCAGGTGGTTGAGTATTGATAACGGGATTCACAGGCCGATATCTGAGAGATCTGTCTACCGACTCGGTGTGGAGGTCATTTAAAGCCCGTCTATGGTTCCGCAGATCAAACGGCAAAGAGATATGGTGCCGGATCTCATCGTAATGCTTACGAAGATGTCTCCTTATGTCTTTGGGGGGCGGTGCTACATCCAAAAGATGTCGATTTGGATGGCTAGGTTTATGACAGTTCAGAAGGAACTGTCTACTCAAGAGTTCCGCGTGCTCTTGAACATTGAGCAATTTCGCCTCTTGATGGAGGTGAGACTCAGATGACACAAGTAGACATCCCGTGGCAGTTATGATGGGGGTGTCTTGGCAGACTTGCAATTTCCTCCAGTTGGTGTCAGAAAGATTGGGCGACCATATGGGCGCAGCATAGTCAATAACCGGCCGGCCAATAGCCTTATATGTAGCAAGCAATGTTTCTTTGTCTTTTCCCCAAGTACTGCCGGCCAGTGACTTGAGGATCTTATTGCGGATCTGTACCTTTGAGGCTATTGCGGGGGCATGACCAGCAAGGGTGACGCCGTTGTCCAATGTCACACCCAAGATTTTTGGCCTTCATTATGGCTTCCTTAACCTCTGCGACTGAGACGGCAATGGGCGCAGTAGAGTGTTTGTGTTTGTGCGCACGTCGGAAGACTCTTCTCTTAGTCCTATCTGCAGGTGGATGCATTATAAACAGCCGGCAAAAGGAGCTCGCGCATTTCCTGGCGTCCGATTTGACGCTGTCACCGAAAGCAATGGCGACCTTGTCTTTGTGTTTGGTCGGATTGGATAGGGCCTTGACAGTCGACCATAATTTGCCGACTCCGCCGGAGAGGTTGCATATCTCAAGGTGTTGTTTCAACTTAGTCAGCTTGTGTTCGTTGACTATCCTACGAATTTCCGCATTGAGATCTTTGATTCTGGGATCTGCGGGATTGATGAGTCTCATTTGGTCACGTTCTCTTGCCATCGCCGCAGCTTCTGCCGGAAAATTCTGACGAATTTCTGGTATTCTACCAGCAGGAATAAAGCGGCATGAGGCTGAATCGATGATCTTGCGAAACTCTCTTTCGCCTTTGCATACGTCGGTAGGAGTGGGTAAGGCAGCGAAGGAGCGCTCTGTATATTCAGTAAAGCGGTCCCAGTCCGCTATGGTGAAGTTGATGTATGTTAATTTATCAGTCGTTATGAAATCGGTCGGTCGTTCAACAGAGAGTAAGATGGGTAGGTGGTCTGAAGCTAATGTAAGCATCGGTCGCCAGATGACAAAGTTAATTAGGCCCGCGCTCGTTATGGAGATGTATGGCGTACTGTGGCAGTTACCTGCCACCCTGGTGGGGGCATCTCCATTGACTGTACAGAATGCTGAGTTATCTATTTGGTCTGCAATTGCGTACCCTCTGCTGTCTGCTGGCAAGTTGGAGTGCCAGAGATCGTGATGCGCGTTGAAGTCGCCTAGGATTAGACGGTTATCGCCCCTTAGCAACGCACTAATGTCGGGATGATAATCTCTAGGATAACACGTGACAGGAGGAATATAGATGTTTATGATTTGCAGCTCGGCGTCTCCTGACCGGACTGCTATGCCTTGGCATTCTAAGGTAGAGTCCCTGGGGTCGACGTCAGGGGAAAATAGATTATATTGTACAGAGTGACGTGTAATGAACGCAAGGCCACCCCCAAAACCGCTGGGACGGTATTTTCGATGTACATTACACCCATCATAAGTTCGTAAGTCCGATCTCGTGTTCAATTTTGTCTCTTGTATCGCGGCGATTTTGATGTTGTGCGTCTTCATAAAGTCAGTTATCTCCGCGATCTTTCCAGCTAATCCATTACAGTTCAGCTGCAAAATTTTGAAGTGTGTAGGAGGGGAAACGGGGGACATACTAGGCGTGAGGGACGGATGCGTTTGCCTAGGTGGAGGTAGGCTAAGGCCTAAACTATGTCGCAGTCTAGAGTTGACAGCGCCATGGCCGATGTTGTCTGGCGTGGAAGGCAGCTGTGTACTGCAACAGGGGGCTATGAACGTATCCGTCCAAAGGTTACCGTTTGCGAGCCCAGAGCACATAAGGGTGTGACACAGGCCAAGGTAATTGTTGCACTTGACCGATGTCGCAGGCGTATATAATCTTTGCCGACAAACGGTGCACGTAGTGAAAGGTACTAGGAGGTGGTGTTCCTGACCCACGTGCAGGCTGGAAGCAGGGGGGGCACTAGGGGCAAAGATATAGGGGACTGACGCTCGGCGATGCTCATATCTGACCTATTCCGGAGGGGATAGGAGTGTTGAGCGGCCGTGTGCGATGGAGACGCTGGTGTGTGTGAGCGACAGTCGGGAGTGGGTGAGGCGGGAATGGCAGCGGTGCTGCCAGTCGTATAGACTGAGCCACTATTGAGCGGCGACTACCGCGGGACGTCCTTGGACGTGTACAACATGGTGCCTCGAAAGTACTAAAGAAAGTACGGGGTCTGCGAATGGCAGGGTTAAGCCCTGAGCATCCAGATTTATGTTACCATCTCTTACACTTGGCGCATTGTACCGAATGCGACCGTTTAATATAAATTTTCTTCCAGCAAACGCAGCAGATCCAATCTCTTGGTCCAGGATTGGGTTCGACCCCAGCCCGTAACAAGAGACAATGGAGCAACCCAGCTGCCAGGGTTAGCTCCGAGGATGACAATTTAAGGGTGGGACGGGACAGATTGGACAGGGCTACACTGAAATAACAGCCCCTGGCCGGGTAAAAAACCCGGGTCATTCCGGTGCGATAGAATCGGCTGTTGTGGGAATGACATATACTTTGAAATGAATAAATAATCGACAAACGTCAAACCACAGGAATTATTTCCGTCACCAGGTATATGAATTCGCCTTGATGTAATTGATAAACTGCTGCAAAGTTACAAACAGAAAGAATATTGGATTAGAAATTAAATAAATTAATAGCTGTATTCTGTAAGTCTGTCTCATCTCAAATCAATAAATTTGAGATTTTTCATTAAGACAATTCTTGTAATTTCAGGTGAAAACAAACTTGCATACATCTTAAATACAGAATTTAACAGCGCCTATATACAAGGTGGCGCAAAAGTTATCCTCCTATCAGAAAATGCTATAAATTTTGCGATTGGCCCCTTAAGTCAGTTCTGTTTTGACATTTGTGTAGTAAACACATGCGAAATACACGTTAATAAACAATGTTACGCTACACTGCTCCAGAACGCGGAATATTGCTGACTATTTATTTGACGAATAATCGGTCGGGGCCAAACGGTTAGTGTGAATGGTGAGCGCTACAGAGCTATGATCAACGAGTTCTTTTTGCCGCAACTTGATGAATTGAGATTGGAAAATATGTGGTTCCAACAAGACGGTGCAACAGCACACACTGCACGTGCCACAACCGATATGCTGAACATCGGAAGCTTACTTTTGCGCCACCTTGTACATATCGTGATAGGCCAGATAGTAAGTGTCTCGAGTTTGTTATTTTGATTTGTTTTATTTTTTTTTTTTATTTCTGTTAATTAAATATGATTTTTTTTAAATATTTAAATAGTTCTAAGCTTAAAATTTTTTTTAAATTACTTAAATTTTTAACCCACAAAATGTCTCTCTTAGTATCTAGATACTGCTTACAGAATTCATCTGTAGAAAAAAAATTAATTTTTAGTTTAGAACCATTTATGTATATATTTAAAAAAATAAAATTTAATAAATAAAAAGAAAAGAAAAAATAAAAATAAATTGTTCGGGATCCTGGGTTTGAAGCACATGTTGTACTCCAGACGCTTACCACCTGTGCAATGCGTTATGTATGTATACGAGCATAGACGCAGTCAAGTACTGTTCATAGGATGTATGCAAGTGATTTTCTCTTAGAGAATACCGAATTCATCTCAAGGCACAGAAATTGTCTCTAATGAAAAATCACTATTTTGTGACATCTCCGGACTTCGTTTATTATACAAAAAATATCAAGTAATAAGGTCTAGGCAATTCTAATTTTTAGAGATGCCACGAATACTTCTTTGGCCGAATAACGAATATTCGACGATACTCTGGGCCGAAGCGCATAATATTTGTCAGCACTTAGTACTTTTCATGAGTTAGAAGCTACAGCTCGTCATCTCTACATATAATAAATTTGTAAGAGATCGATGTCCGTACATTGCAGATATTTAAGAAAAGTTGATAGGAATTCAAAGCTGCTTTACTTTACGTCTAACTCAAAATTTAAGATATCGCTTATTTCGATAACTCGACCGGTTTCGGACTTATCGACCAATTTGTGGACCCAAATGTGCGCTAATGAGTGCTGCAAGCATAGATCTGAGTAGTTTCAATATTTCAACTGGTTTTGGAAATATTTCCTAAAATCTGAGATGGAAATGGACAAGGATGGGTTGATGGGTTTAAATTTGCGCAGGTTAGCGTCTGCCTGGTCTGCTATTTATTTTATTAAAAAAAAGCTGCTAACTTCCTTCATCACAATTTTTTGGTAGAACAAGAAAACTCATTTGAGTGGAGTAAGCAGCTTTCATAGATTTTTTGACTGGGTAGGTTTTATTGTAAATCATGGCTAGAGATTCTGAACGTTTAACGCTGGATTTGGGTCATTTCATTAAATTCGGATAAAGCTGTGGGACAGAAAAGTTCGGTTTCAGATTAACTTGATTTTTACATGAAATATGTTCCCGGAAATGGAACAGCAGTGGTGGTCGGCAAACGCAAATCACAATTTGCTAAGATTTATTTATCGTCTCTTGGTAGTAGTGTATACAGTGAACCGGTGTTCTCGGAAGCAGGTATAATTTATGAGGAGAAACCAATTGTCTACTTTCAAAAAATTTTTCATTCATAATAACTTACCACTGGTAGATTTTTAATATTTATTTTTTATTTTATTATATAAAATCTTACATTTTTGATATTAATTTTCTGGTTAAATAAAGACCTTTGGGAGCAATATTTTGAGTTATTTTTTTCATGAATACCAAATTGCTGCCGAATATTCGTGGCATCTCTACTAATTTCAGTGCTGGCTCGTACGGATCAATATTGTTTTTGACAATATTGGCAAACATAATAAGGATGTTTGAATGTGGATTTTGTCGATGTTATTTTCAAACACAACAACAATGATAACACTGCATTGTTGGCGATTGATGTGGACCCTATGCCAGCAACATGCATGTTTGAAAATTAAAATTTTAGAAAGCATATGTAAGCATTGGTGTTTTTCGAAAAATTCGTTTATTGAATTCAATTGCATCAGTTAGATTGAAAAATTTGGATTTTGTTATCTACTAAAACATTCTAATCAAAAGAACCTGTTAACTCACACAGTGTGAGCGTGCTTTTGACAAGGTGGTGACGATAAGTGTTTTCTTTGTGATTCGATTACAGTGCCCATGTGTACGTACATACCCTGCAGTAAAATTGCGAACCAGTCTCCAAACAAGACAGCTACACGCTGTGTGGATCGTTCTATGCCGCTTACAAAAGTAATAGCTTAAAGACAGTTTGAAATATCGTATATCGATAATCACTCATCTACCACCAAAACTACACCCAAACTTTCCGAAGTGGCACAGGTTAAGAACTAGCCAAAGCCAAGCTATCTTAGAACTCTCGTAATGGATAGTCAGGGGTAGTTCTGAGCTAGTCCAATTTTCTGCAGGGTTCAAACATAAAACTATGCATACGAAACGTTTCTTCGCGATAAGAATTGCTTGACATGCGCAGTTTATAGGCTTTATTTAGTACGCAACTACGTCACTGTCCTACGTCGCACAATGCTGTATTTTGAAGACACTTTGCCTCAAAATCAGATATATGAACAACGGTTAGGGCTAGTGCAGTAATCAAAAAAAATGTTAAGGCTTAAAGATCGAATGAGAAAGTTTGAATATTAGTAAAAATTTCAAAAGCAGTATTGCAAAAAGCTCTTGAAATATATAATTTTTGCTCCTTTTAATTTTTACTTGAAAATCCCATAGATTTCGAGATACGAAATGCATGAGAAATCGGAAACTCTGTTCGGTTGCGTTCGATACGTGCTATTTGTAACACCAAAAAGGCATGAGCTAGAGGTTAATCCTACGGGTTAAGGGTTTAGAATATGCCCGAGGTAGGCATACCGGTCGTAAGAGGTCACTAATATGCACAAAGGTAATGACGTGCAACTTGATGGTTGATCTACGGATATGATGCCTCTCACCTCTCATTACCCATCGGAAGGAGGGTTGACATGACCTCGAAGATTGCACTGGTCATACCAAATCGCTACCACGGCAGTCGGGCAGTACCGCAAAAGAGTACCGGCCAAGGACTGTCAATTTGACAGCACTCCCTAAAAACTTCAGGGAGTTTTTTTTTCGTGACAACAACAACAACGAGAGGCCTGCAGGAACTAAAATTTTCTAAAAAAGTTTAATATTGTATTAGGGATTCTAAATTTCTGACACTTCTCTTTTCTTAACTATTAAAAATTAAATTTTTATATTTTTTTCGGGTTGAAAAGAGCGTAAAAAAGAAAATTTGAATGTTTCAAAAATGTTTTTAATATGTACTCACTTTTGAAGTTTTTACTACTTCTAAAATTTTTCATCTTTAACATTGTTTGCGATTATGTACCTGGTCTAGTTCTGAGTTTTGCCGGGATATTGGATTTTCAGATAATATCAAAATAACCCATAGTGCGCCGCTTTGCTTGGTGTAAACAAATTTATTATAAACAATTTGATACAAATATACTTTGCACCTACATACATACATACATTTGTGCCAGCTCCTTTTTTGCGCTATGGAAAGCTAAAATCGAAAATGTGGTACGTGTTCATTTTCTATTATTCGGTATTCTCAAAAATTCGGTGTCTGGCCAATAACAGACTTACCAGGCATGCACTGCACTGAAACGATTCAATCTGTTCGTTGACTCTGGATTTCAGCCTTTCACATAATACGCCACATGAATCGGCAGACATGGCCTGGCTCGACAAGAATGAGGCAGCCGGGGAAATTGACTTATGCGTACCGGCCATTGGTAAGCAGTATTGTCAGTAATTTAACCAGTTATAAAAGATACATAGCACATACTTATTTGGTTCAATACAAACAAATTGTTTTAAAATTGAAGCGTTTATCTTAACCATATCTCTAAACTGAATTTATAGCATCGATATTTCTATGGACTTAGTAGACGACATCATTCATCTCAAAGCCATCTACGCAGCCAAATTTAGGATGTGATTCGCTACCATCATTAGAACTTCTGAACAAATTTCATGAATTGAAAATGGATGTATTATTTCCTAACATCTACATAGTATTACGAATATTTTGCACACTTCCCGTCAGTGTGGCCAAAGGTGAGCGTTCTTTCAGACTGTTGTCTCGAGTGTAAAATTTCTTACGGTCATGGGCCAAATTCGCTTGACAAGTCTTGGTACATTGGCGTTGGAGTCCAACCTTGCTCACAGCATTAGTTTAGACGCCCTAGTTTCCATGTTCGCAGACGAAAAACCCAGGAAGGTTTTCTTTGAGTGATTCGATTTCTTATAACACAGTTAAGTGAAAATAATGTAGCCGAATCAAATCAATTTTTTCTTATCTAAATGCACCAGTAACTTTTGTTTTCCATGTACGAGTACATACAGCTGTGTTCAATGCAATAGTAGTGAAATTAAAATGGATATCGTTCGACGATATAGTAAGAAGCTGTGATTTTAATAATTTTCCATTTAAAATACAGCGAATTTTATAACAGAAACCACATAAAAAGATATGTCAAAGTTTACACAAAGTTCAGGAATGTTAATTAAACTTTAAAAAATGGCCTACAAAATCTTAAAACTAAGAGTTTCCAGAAAACTTGTGAGGACGCAGTTTTTAGACCAATCAATTTGAGTATAACACTGTTCAAGTTATAGCTCGCTCAAAAATTTCCCTGAATTTTAAGAATTTTTTTCATCAAGGGGTTTAAGTGTTTTCTTCCATACAACGCATGAAGAAAAATTTATTCTGTATGGAAAAAAACGCAACAACCTTGACAAAAAAATTCTAAAAATTCAGGGAAAATTTTGAGGTACTTCTAACTTGCACATTATAATGCTAAAATTTAATGACCTATAAAACTGCGTACTCATAAATTTTCTAAAAATTTTGTACAAAAATTTAGGGGGGAGGGGGGGAAGTGATACTATTAATCGTTTAAAAGTTATAAAGGTGTTCTGCGCAGAAATACTGTGTATCGCGAAGCCGGTAAAGGGCCGGCTAAAGGATACTTTTTGAAGAGCGGCCATATTTGCGTTTAGTTGGTATATTTTTGAAATTTTATAAGTGTCTCGTTTTCGATTTCACAACATAATAAACACGCCAAATCGACGACATTACCCATCTTTTTATTCCTTCCATGAACATGAAAGTGTATTATAACTTGGTGCGATGTTTGTAAGTATGAGAAGAAGAAGAGATAGACCCACTAATAATCATACCGAAATGGTCAGGGAGGTGAGCTGAGTCGATAAAGCCATGTCCGTCCGTCTGTCTGTCTGTTTGAATGCAAAATAGTCCCTCAGTTTTTGGTATGTACCCTGAAATATGGTAGGGGCCGCCATTTTGTAATATATTAATAATTTGTCGGAACCAACAAGATCGAACCAATACAACGTATAGCTCCCATACAATCGATTGTTCCTATAAATGTGTTTTGGGCTGTAACTCTTGCAACTTGTCACCTTCATGCTTAAACAGCTCGTCATGTAATCTCTTCATTATCCATTCTTTGTTATTTGTTTTGAGTCTATATAAGTATTGATGTCCGGCTTTGAGATACTTGGAACGAAGAAGATTGAATGATCGACATAGTTCATCAAATTAAAACTCAAGGCCTAAGTTGACTAGACCATTATATCAAACTTAATGAAGATGCTGCAAAACGACGTAACTCCCCTTTGTAGATTGTGGGCTAGTGTTCATGAGCTTTCCTGTGTATTTCCTTGCATTCTCCACTAGATCCATATTTTTCGGACTCTTGGTTTTGAATGGGCCATTAGCTCAATATAATATAACTCATGCGTCTTTTCTCGTTCTTCAGCTCCCTGCAAATGTACCCAGAGACTTTCTCGTTTTGGTCGATCACAATTACTTCGTCAGAGGGCGGAAAAAAATGTCCCAGCTACATATACATATATATGCTTTAGTACTATTAATAAAGCTAAACACAGGTGCCTACTCGAAGAGAAAAGTCAATAGCTTGTGTTAAATTAGTATAAGACAAACGTCCGCGTTCATCCACAATTCTTATAAGAAAATATGCAAAAACAAATTTCATAATCACAAAGACCATGGCCACACAACTGTTCTCTGGGTTGGAACAATGCCTGGTAGAGAGTGCGACGGTGAGAAATGTGCTGCATATGCGCACGAAAGCGAAATTTCCAAAACTCAAATGAAAACGAAATTAAATTTATAACAACAAGGTAAGTAATAATAACAACAACATACCATACCCAGTCATAGAGACCTCATATATGTACCTATAAATGGGGAGCACGCCAAAACAGCGATAATTGTACTGATGGTGTTATGGTGATATGCAAAGAGCAAGCGCAAAGAGACGACCAACGCGGTTATTGAGTTCGAGTAGTAAATGCTCTCGGGCTCTCCGTATTGCTTGACGGCACACAATTCTAGAACAGAGCTGGGGTGGTGTGGCGAAGAAAATGCTAGAATCAACTACAGCGACAGCTGACGAGGCAATGTTGATGAGTACTGAGCGTAGATAATGACGACGGCACAGCGGCGGCGCTGACTTGCTGGCTGGCTGGCTGGTTGTTTCCGCTTCTAGACAAACGCAACGTTCTAGTTGGGACGAGCCGCTCTGGCAATCTGGTTGAAAAGTTCTTTATAGTACGTGTAAACAAACGAATTGTGCGTTGAGAAGAGTAACAATCGCAATAAACGCCCACAACGCCCGTTCCACCCCATAATCACCCGGCTACAGTGCGCTGTTTAGCTGTAATTTATTAAAAAAGGCAAAAATCTAAATTACGTTTCGGAAGCAAGGTGAGGAGGGTAGAAAAGCAACAACAACAATAACTTTATTTTTTTTAAACTAAACAATTTGTTCGCATTGAAAATGTTTTTGTTCTAATTGGAATATTATTGGTGTAATGCACGAGCTAGCTGCTGTAAACTAAAAGTGCATTGTGCGTGACTATTTAAATATGTGTGTGTGTGTGTCTAGTTATACCCAGGTGTTATTAGGAATAGACGTTTACATATCAGAGAGAAATGATGTAAGAGGTTATGTCCGTCCATCTGGCCGACTATTCATTCGTTTGTTCGTGCAGACTATAACTTATTTCGATAAAATTTGGCACACATGTAATCTTATGCAAGACAAAAGCAATTGCATTCTGCATGAGAGGGTGCCGGGGGGAGTAGTGGGGGAGGGGTCTACCGCTGAACTTTTTTTGATGGCTTGCGCAAAGTTTTTTCTCCAATTTTCAACATGCTCCATGGAACCAACCCATCTAACTTCAACCTCACTGTGGTTCGACCTACTAAAAAGTCACGTTTCCTAGGACTACCGTTAGAGGACGTAGGTAGCGTATAAGTTTAACAGGGAAATTGAGACAGAGTTTGTGAAATAAAAGCTTTCAAGCAGTGTAGTACCGCCCATAAACCTGCGCTGTGCATGTGTTATGTGGAAAATGCTTACAGCTGAGTATATAATGTTCGATGTCACACGAACTTAGGCTAGTAATAAGTTAATATGTATGTTATTTTGTTGGTACTAAACTTCTGAATTTGTACATCTTAGTGCAAACCAATTGTAAATGCAATTATATGACATAGAAGACGACTGCGACTACAACAAAGCGACACACGACTACCAACAACAATAGCAAAGCAGCAGAGCCCGTGCAAAAGAGCGATAGCAATTTAAGAAATTCAACAAAAAATATTAAAAATCAGCCACAACGACGTCTACAACAGTGACAGCTCCGGCGTTCACATCGGATACGCCGTCACACCAAAATCCACGCCGACGACGACGAACAGGCGAAATAGCGCCAACACCGCCCCTCTCACTTCACCTCACCAAAATCGACAAAAACACGAGCACCATTACGACTACAACAACGACGAGTCGTGTCGGTCGACGCGTGCGCCTGCCCGTCCATCTAGCACAAGCATTGGTGAACACTGCTAATATAAGAACGGCAGGTACGACGCCATCCGCAACCACGCTGGGTCCGAAAAAATTGCGAAGTTTGCGAAATATATTGTCGCGCGGCAAAAGAAGACACCTCAAAGTGCGCAGTGCCAGTAGCAACGGTCATAGGCATAAAAATAATAATAATCAGAGTGATATCATTGGTAACAAACACAACAACAACAACAATACCAGTGCAATAACACAAAGTGTAGTTGCAATGAAGTTGGAGGAACGCAATAAGTTGAAAGATAATGGAAATGCAAGCCAAATGAAGGAAGTCGTTAAAAACAACAACAAGGAAGTGCACGAGAAAGGTGTTGAGGTTAACGGTTTTAACGGTGAACCAAAAGCAGAAGTAGCCGAAGCGCATAGGTCTGAAAATGTAAGTGAAATATGTAAATATGTATGTATGCCTTTATTTATTTATTTTATACACCCACTAGCCAAGGGGGGGTTATAACGCTCCATAGGAGAGTAAATGTATGATTTTATCTTAACTGTTTCGTTTGACCTCAGCTGCTTCTGCGCGTAATCACTTTTGTGCTCTTTGAAACTATAATGTGTGTTGTATGATAGTAAGATATTGGCCGTTTGTAAGAGAGCGTCTTTTTAAACATGTCCCTTCAAGTTTCAAAGTTTATAGACGAGTCTTCCAAGGTGATATGTCTCTAGGAAGCTTTTTCTTCACTCGCCTTAACACCCAGCAGATTTTTGGGTTCCCTTGTAACACGGTATTCGACCTGCTTTTTCGAAATTGTTCACTCCACGTTCAAGGAGGTTGGCCGGAGCTTTCAATAGAAGTATATCTCAAAACCGAGCTATCTTAGGCAAATCTTTAAGAATTTTAATCAAGTCGTTCCCCACCTGTACACGACCCAGTAGGGGATCCTTTGGGCTCTAATTCGCTGTATGACATTGCGGCAAGTATTATAAATCTTCCGGAGAACTTGAATACTCCAAGGACAATCTCGTGACAAATTTTTGTTGGTCGCAATAGGACTTTAACTCTCAGTTGCCCACTCAGTATAAGACTGATTTCCCATTAAATTTTCCGGCAGACATTATTTTCGGTGTTAACGATAGTTTCCAAATAGAAAAAGTCCCTCCAGTTGATAGTTTATTTATACTTCGTATTGTCACCACAAGACCCACCTCATTGCTTCTTTATTCAAGTCAGCGCCAGCAATTCTGTGCTCTTATAATAGCTGGTTCGGCTTAGCTGCTAATATGATATTCTCCAGCATACGGTTAAAGTAAAGACATCGGACGATAGAGAGTTGTCTGGAGGGCTCCTGGCTTGGAGAGGTCCTTCACAATAATGACGGAACTGTTGTGTTAAGGGTTGTCAAATTCAGACATCAAATATACCGACAAAGAGATGTTTTTTGTTGATTGGGGGTATTGTGATGGACTTCAGTTTTTGGCCCAAAAAGGTAGAAAGCACATTGTGGATTGGTTAGAGCACACTTAAGCTAAAATCTGGAGTCATGCTCGTCCTACCATATTCCGCATAAGAGTTTATGGATGTTTTTCTTCAACTCTTCATCTCTGCGTTTGAACAGCTTGGAGGGTAGTCCGTCATTTCCAGGTGGTGGAAATCTTTTTCCATTGCGAGGGATTATGGTATTTGGCCAGTCATCTATTTGAATATTGAATTGTTTTTCTTAGAATTGTTAAAAACAGCCTATTCGAAAAATGTTCTATCCCAGATTCGAAATCGCCTTCTCCACATTTCTACCATCTATCGATATCTAACCTTACTCTTTTGTTTACAGAAAATCTCACTTGCTGCACCGATGCTTCCGATTCGTGAAAAAATTCTTTATGACAATCGCATCCGACGTAAGAATGTACTCGCACTCAACGAGAAAGTAGCAGCAATACGTGAATATGAGAAGTCGCCAGTCTACAAACGAGTCGGACGGATCTTTCACTGTAGTCCCGATCAAATAAAGCGCATAGTACAACAAAAGGATAGTATACTTGAAGCTTGGGAGCAGCGGACACGGCGTTGCCAAGATGCAAAGACACTCGAAATGAAAGTGGTACGTGTCTCTATGCTGGGTAAAGCTGTGTATGATTGGTTGCGACGCATGATCTATTATCAGGATATACAAATAACTGATGGACTCATACAGAAAACGGCGTTGCAATTCAAAAGTGCTATGGGCTTGCAAAATTTCTTTCCACATCAAGATTGGTGTGATAAATTTCGATTTACCTACAAAATACATACAGCGGATAGTAAGAGATTAAAGATCGGTTATACGCAAGGTTATTCTGTGCAAATCAAAGATGTTATGAAGGATGTTCTCAATGAATGTACACCAGATGGAGCGGAGGGCAAGCAAATGCCCGATAATGAAGATGATGAGGATGTGGATGGCGACGTGGATGATGGCGATCTCGATGACGATATTGATGATGACGACGACGATGTGCAAGAGATCAAGGAAGATGAGGCAGATTATACAAAGTCAAACAAGCTAGAAACGAGTAGCTTGAAGGAAGTGAATACTACAACAAAGTTGGCAAAGCAAAGACAACTAAAATCCACCGCTTTTTGGACTAATACGAAAAGCAGTACATCTGTAAATACTGTTGTAAATTGTACCGCTGCTAAAAGTACTAGCGTTAGCGCGAATGCTTCCAATTCCGTTCCAGCTTCAAATGATAGTAACAAATCTGCCGCACCTCAAACGCCAGCACTTCCACCACTGCGTCAACTAGTCGCGCTCCCATTGCAGGGTAATGTAGCAGGTATGCCACAGAAGGTATTGGTTGCCACGCCCATTACACCTGCCGGCCAGGTCCAAAGCGCAAAACCAATGACAATGACAATAATACCTCTGGCAACGATAGCGCAATCGCAGAGCATCCAACAAGCCACCTCGGTAGCTACATCAGCTAGTGCAGCCACAGCCAATGCGCAAACTGCAGCACTAGCAACAACTACTGCAACGGCAGCTACACCCGTCACCGATGCAGAGAAATCAGCGGTGCCAATACCAATGTTAGAAATTAAAAAAGAAATCAAACAAGAACCCGTTGAAGTCAAGCAGGAATGTATTTCGGATGATGAGGATACGGAGGAAAAAGGAACTTCGGCACAAACAAGTTGTAATAAGAACAGCAGTCCCCGAAATACATCGTCGTCTTTCACTGACACCAGTGTAGATGGCCGTCGTGCATCGGAATCTACAGATGATGAAAATATAGCTTTAGCCAATTTACGACGAATCATACAGACTCAAGGTAAAATTGTTTCAGCGGCCAGCTCAACGGCTGCAAGATCAGCTCACACGTCTGCAGTACCACCATTGGCTCCGAAACCCACTTTAACACACGCCACATTGGTACCATTCTCGAGTAGCGATCGTCAGAGTTTGCCAACTTCAACGACTGCAATTACTTGTATACCTGCCGCCAATCTATCTGCCATGACGTCAAAATCATTGAGTTTTACCCCACCTTTACCGCCTTTGACAAAAGCTCCTGATGCTGTTATAAATCGTTTGGCCAATAAGCGAAAACATCCGGGTAGTAATACGCCAATAATGCCTGCGATCAAAACATGCACGGAGGCACGGAAATATCTCAAGTTATTGGAAGATTTTGCTTTGGTCAAAGAAAACTTTAGGTTGATAGGTTTGATAACACGCGCCGATGAAGTGTTGCGCGAGCTGGATGGTGACGATGATGTCGATATAGATTAAGAGTACAGAGAAAAGGATGGGGTTTTTTTTTTTTTTGTATACTGAAATGTTAACAAATATGTTTATACAGTTATATAAATACTTTGCAAATGTAAATCCTTGTATATATGGATGTATAAAGGCACATTAGGGTGTGTCATTTTTAAGAGGTAGTTTCTTTGTTGTAAGTCTTGTCTTAAAATTTATTTATCTGCCACCTTATTTTTGGTGCTCAATCAGTAACGTTGATAATAATGCAAATTTTATGCTTTTTCTTCATAGTTTTTATCTATAAAGAGCTAATTTATCTTTACGCCCGATTCTGTGCTCTTGACAAATTCTCAATATCGGCGTCAAAACTAACAAAAATAATTTTATTTTTATGAAAAAACTTGATACAAATATGTATATATATTTATTTGACTATTTCTCAATAATTAGAATTTGTCAAAAATACAGAATCGGGAGTTGGGTTTCAAGCCACAAGTACTAGAAAGTATTTGGAAAGGATCGTAAATTTGTTTGCATTTTCTAAGGTAGATTAAGTTTTGCTAATAAGCCTTTTATGTGGAAAACACTCTGGGTGTTTGCCTCTAGGTACCAAAAAAAATTATCTGAACACAAAACTATCTTTCCCACAATATTTGTATGGTTAAAAGCATGCTTCTCAGACTTTTGGTACTTTTCAAAATAGATGAAAGAGATAAATTTTAACACAGCAAAGGAAAATTCTGATATTTATCGTGCATTTGTCAGAGCAAAATGGAAAATATTTGTACGTCATAAAAAATATGTACACCTCATTTTTTCTCTGAGTAAAATGTTTTTGATTGGCACACATCCTTGGAAAGAAAAATAATATATTGCACAAACATGACACACCCTTATGAACATATACATATATGTAGAGATATGTATATAAGATATCTTCTTTATAAGTAAATAACAAAGCTGGTGATTGTTGCCATAGTTTGTAAATTAAATATGAGTAAAATATGGATTGTATTTGTGCTCATTAGATCGTATGGAAAAAATTAAAGATCGCTGTACACCCCCTAATATCTAGTAGTTAAACCAGACATATTCGAAAAAAGAGTTTGGCTGTGAAAGTTCATAGAAGTTAAGGATTCCATAATGAGGACATGACGAGGCAAAACTGAAAAACAATTGCAATCACAAAATACACGTAATACTCCAATCTCGTTTGATCTAAACTTATTGCTTTTATATTGATTGGGGAAATTGAATGTATTTCACTTCTCGCTCATAATCATTGATTGTTATAAATTAGAATCTACAATCATTTAGAAGTAACTTATTGCAACAACGTTTTAGTTAAAATCAATAAGTGTACATAAATTCTGATTGCAATCAATCATTAATGGATTTTCGTAATTTCGGCCTCAATGAATTACTGTATCATGTTATATGATTACAGTCAAAGCTAATTTATTGTAATCAAAATAAAAGCAATCAAGTTTCTTAGCTGATTGCAATCATAATAAAAACAGTTAATCTGATTGCACTCAAATATGTACACAACATTGATTGCTAAATAAAGCTATTGATATTTTTTACAACACAGTACTCGTAGCGTAACACCTCAAACCAAATTTTACATTTTGAAACTGTTTTACGAAAATAATAAATATTGGTGGAGGTACAGTGATTATTCGATACGGTCTAATGCTCACCTAAGTAAGTAATTTCTTTGCAATAATACGAAATAAATATTGATGTACAGAGTACATACAGATGTATATGAAATAGTAGATTATTTTAATTTTTTGTTTTTATTTTTATGAAATTTTTTTTTTCCTAGAACTGAATAATTTTATTAACCAATGAATACTGAATAAAACAAGTAATGAGAAAGCATAAATTTTTTTTAAACTTTTTAAAATTATTTATACAAGTTTCAACTTGCTTACTTTAAACTGCCGAATTAAATTGAAATGTTTGCAATGTTACCTGTAGAGCTTAGAAAGAGTCGCAGTTGTTGTAAAAATGCTTCGTCCGCCCTAGTCGTTAATCTCCTTAGCTATCATTGTCATCAACAACTGGCAAACATTCGGCATGTCCGGATTCAGTCTGGATAGGCAAGAGTTCAATCTGTTACAGTATTCGGATCGAAGTTGGTAGGTGTAACGCTTGTCTTCCTCTTAGGCAACACATGGTGCTTGTACCTGAATGATGGCATTCACCGAGAATCCAGATATGACAAAGGCGCCACCGTCCATATGTTGACTGTAGGTTCCTATCAAGTCGTTCACAAGATTGTCGAGCTATCATCTAAAGATGCTAATAACTAAGCCGACAAGATTGATATCTGGCCACGAACTGTTATTTCGACATAAAATTCTTCGTATAGTGTTTCGTGAAGCTGGAAAAGATAATTCACCAAGGCTTCAAAAGTCTCTTATTATACCTGCCATTGGGAATCGTGGACGTCGCTAACATTAGATAAGAGAATCATTGGAGTATTATTACAGGGAAAAGTTTTTCGGAAGATTTTTTGAAATTTTTTGTTGTTTCAATGAGGAGTACAGGAAGGAGATTAATTGATGGGATGTACGAGCTTCTCGCAGATGTAAAGATATGGTGGAAAATAAAATCTCAATTCTTATCAAAAGCTGCTAATGGTACCAGAGGAAAGAATAAATCGGGCATATCGCCATTGGCGCAGTCGGGGCTTAATAAACAAGGCGATGAATGGTCAGTTTCGGAATGTATAATTAGAAAATTGTCCGTTTAGAACTCTATATTCACATGGACCTCTTGCCAGGATCACGAATGTGCAAATTTTCCATAGCCGTAATCATACCATATACTCAACCATATCTACTGTCATTGATTAGTGGTACATTAACCTAAAAAATTTTGTAATTCCATGAAGTGTAGGAACTTTGCAACAACTTCCTAAATAATTTCACAACGAAAAACTCACTAAATCGAAAGGTAACTCTGTATTTCAACCAAAAGAGGCGGTCATATAACGTCTTTTAACTGTAGAGCTAATAACACAAACGAAAATCGCTTTTCGTCATGACAAAGATCAACGTTAATTAAACGTAATGAAATCCATATGCTTGTATGTATGTATTTACATATGTACATATACATTTTACATTAGGCTGTACATATTTACAGAGATATAGTTTCGCCTGAGAGTCCATGGGGCTCTTTACAGCTATAGCCCCATAATTGTACCCCAGCTATGCATTTGTATGTATGGATGTAAATATATGAAAATATCAGAAATAAATGGCCATTGTCTGGTCGACGTCGTCAATGCGCATGTCCGCACACTGAGTTCAAGCGTTCATATAATTAAAATACACAAAATATGTTTATTTATTATACAGTCGGAGAGAAATGAATATACGTAGCGATGTATTTACGTATGCGCATTTTTAGTTTTCATTCCTCATTACTCTCCGATGTGCATAAGTACTTACGTGAATCTCCAAACTGTAAGCATTTTCATCGCTTTATTGGGTGGCTACTCAGCAAAGAGGCAGTGGGACAGTTACAACAAAAAACAGCTGGCGATTATATTTCGAACAGACACGACCAAGCGATTGTGTGTAGAAAAGTTCAAAAGTTCTATACTAAAATACAATTAAGCTAACGTATGCATGTCAGGGACCGTAATTGTTAGATTTTTATTAAAATAGTGAAATTGGTATAACCATCTGTGCTAGTACATACTGTCTTGTAACATGTAAGGGGGTTTGTAATAGCATAAGGGAAGGGAGGCGTATATCAAAGTGCTTAGGATGAATTAGAGAAACCGATTGCCCCTGGTTAGGGGTTGCGAATATGCCCGAGGTAGGCATACCGGTCGTTAGAGGCGACGTGCAACTCGATGGTTGAACTACGGATATGCTGCTTCTCATTGCAGATCTGGGTGACATGACTTGGAAGGTTGCACTGGTCATACCAAATCGCAAGGGAGTACCGGGTTTATATCGGGCAAAGGAATGTCACTTTCGACAACACTCTCCAAAACCTTCGGGAAGTATTTTTGTCGTTGAAAACAACAAGATAAACATTAAGCCATGTCATTCTGTTTGTCCGCCCATGTTCACACGACACCTTGTGTAAAAGCTGAGTTGTTTGAATAATATTTTGTATGCTGGTTACTTTCTAGCCAAGGTTGAAAATGGGCAAATCGAATAACCACGCCCCTATTTTCAAAATCCAAATTTTCGAGAAACATATGAAATATAATAATTTTTAAATAGTAAAGTTTGGTTACTATCGTATTAGATATTTTTAGAAAATTTAAAATTCCGACTGCTGATACGGCGACGCCCACTTGCACTTGACAACTGAGTATTTAGTGTTCGGTTTTACTTAACTTAAACTGTATCACAACAAGTAGCTGCTTGGCCTATCAGGCGATGTAGAATTTCACTTCGATCTCAAGCTGTGAAATTCTACATCTCCCAAAAAGGCTGCTCATGGAGTTCTGGATTTATTTGTTCTACCTAGCTTTTTGATTTAAAACTAACAAAAAAGTTATAGAATTATATGAGTTCGCAGGCCAAAATATATAGAATATATAAAGTTATTTTTGATTTACGCTGATGGTATTTTAGTATAAAAACCCTAGACCCATATTACTTTTTCTTATTTTAATTGACACTTAACGGTCTAGACAATTTCGGCAGAGTTAAACAAAACGCTCCAGCCATTCCTTTCCTCTATTGTCCATTCGTTTCCAGACAAACATTATTTTCGGTGTCAGCTACGTTTTCTTACACGATTTTAAGCCTTAAAAGTACGCCAACGCTGTTATCCTTGTAACAGTACTCTGCCTTGTTTAATTGGCGCTTGGATTAAACGAAACTGTATGAATATAACAGGCCTTGATCCTGTAAAATCTAAGTCCATAACGGCTGAAAGTCGTTTATGGGACGGCTCCATACTTCTACATGCTCTGCAGAGCTGCAAACAGTTTTCCGCCTGATTAAACCTCTGCTCATGTAAGACCATTTTTAGGCACCAAGAGTGCTATAACCGCCTCCGCTCATACCTGTACGTTATGGCGCCCGGCATTGAAAATATAAGTGCAACGTCAAATACCTAATCTAATTGCTCCTTAATACTTGAATCAAAGAACTGCCTGGCTATCCCTGCGGTTTTGGATGTGAATAATACAGTATTGATTACGGAGTTTCGATTCCTATTTTGAAATCTCGCGACAACCGACTGATTAACACTGCTGGTCGCGATTTCGGTTAGTACTGCTTGGAATCGGCGCTATAACGGAAGTCGAGTGCCTGTGTCAAACGGTAAAAACAAAACCTTTTATTTAACAGTTTTGACAGTTATGAGATAAATACAATTTCACGTTCTCCCAAATTAAGGTTAGAAAAGATGTTTATAGGTAGCTTTTAGACAGGTGAAAGAAGCATTCGCTTCGCAAGACATAATCTGATCCAATAATTTATATGGTCGTCGCAATCGGCCAACAACACGAAATTACCGTTTGACGTCGTTTAATTCTTATGTCAAAATGCACATGTGAGAGGGAACGCGCAAAAACTCCTATTTTCTAAGCTTTTTACGGATAACACACACATTAATCACAAAATTTCTTAAAATGTTATCACAAAGCACTCGTTAAACATCAATTCACAGCGAGTTTTTATTAAAAGTAAATAAAACACGAAGCGAACTCAATAGCTTTTCCAAGAACTGTAAACAAAGAATGTAAACAAAAAACAAAGATATGATAGTTTGACATAAGGTGTGGATGAGGAAGAAGACGCTATGTCATCTAGACGACCATATAAATTATTGGATCATGGACATAATTCAAATTTAAGACAATTTTAACATCATTTTAATAGTTTTGCTTAAATTTAAGTAGATAGCTTCTCTTGGACCTTGTTTCGGGGCTCGATAAAAAAAAGTTGATAAATACCGGTAAACTGACATCAGTAATATTTCCATGACTTCGATGCAGTTGCTGCAAAGTGTAATAAGATGCATATAAAATTTAAATTTTTATTCAATTTTAAAGCAATATTCAAATCATATATGTACATACGTACAAATTGAGTACTCTACTATAACAATAACTAATGCATTCCTTGACCCATTCAAGCCCATATCCAAAAAACGTACAAACTTTTGTTAAACTTATCATTGCTACATTTTTATGAAAAAATACGATTTCTCAGTGGTCAAAAATGAGCTAAACGTCGCTGCGCCAACAAACACAGTTATCTATTTAGTACTTTTACAGGAGATCAAAAAAGTTATGGTATTTTGCTAATTTTGTTTACGTTAGATGTTTCATAGATTAATTTTTATCGAAAAAAAAAAACACTAAATGGTTTAACCTGAGATCGGTATTAGCTTAAAGCAACTAAGATTATACTCGTTTTTCAGATTATTTCAAATACTGGAATCACATAGAAAATTTCGATTACTTTTTTTACCAAATGGGAAAAGAAAAAATGGCATACGCATAATTATGGTAAAACTTAATGCCATTGAAATATATACAAAAAAAAAGTACAGAAAAACATATAGCCACTTTTCTTGGCGCAGCAACGTAATACAACTTTTTGAATATTATATGCCTTAAGAAACTAAAACAAACTATTTACACATGTCTACATATGTTTGACCATAAATATTATGCTATTAAATATACATATTAACTCTAAACAATGATCATTAAATATTTCGACGTTCGGGCTTTCGCTTAGCGCCCTTTTCGAATATATGTGCCAATTGAGTTAGTAAATTCATGACACGAAAATCTTCTTGCTGTATTGCAAAATCTTCTAAAGGCGATAAAGCACGCATTGCTTCGGCGTAAGTATTAATTGAATCGTTCAGGGTGCGTGTTTGATCCAATGCTGCAGGATTTGTTAACATTTCCTCAGCTCTCTTAACCTTCACATGCAGACTATTCGCGCTCGTACTACATTCTAGATTTAATGTCGGACTATTACTACGGCTACGTTGTTCTTCTTTAATTTGTACATCGGCTAGCAGTTGTGTTGATGATTTTGGTGTTGAAGTATTTTGTAGGAAAGCTGTACTTGCTGCATTCGTCTTTGCTGCATTGAAATTAGAAGCTCTACCAACAACTGCGTCGTCATAATTGTGCGGAGTGATTGTCTCTGCTTCGTCTTCGTTCATTTCATCTTCGTCATCGTTTTTGCCACTATTGCTTAGGTACATTCCAGCAAAATCATCTATTTCATTTACTACTGGCACATCGTCAAAGTTATCGACTAGCATAGAATCGGATTCATTATCGCCACCATAAACACCACCAAAATCACCACCACCAGCTTCCTCACCATATGCATCATCATCATCATCATCGTCATTCTCGAAATCATCATTTTTTGTATCTTTCCTTGCGATTTGCTTTGGTACTTCGCCTATTAGCGCAAATGATTTTGACACCATTCGTGTACAGTATTCAATTAGATCTTTGATATCGAGAGATTGTGGTGGTATGCCAATTATAATTAACGCCTCCAAATTATTCCAATCTATATTGTAGACCTTTTTAAAGTCAGATATCCATGCTTTATTTGGATGGAATTGTGCAATTTTGAGTATATCACGAATTTTTGTCGCACGCTGTTGTACAACTTCGTCATTGAGTACTGCATTTCGATGATAATAGGCACGTTTAACAAATTCATATGTAATATTGCCCAGAAAATTAATTTTCTTATTGCGTGCATATTGTGGTGAATCTTTCGATGTAACAGTTTGGCACTCGCCATAATAACGTAGAATATCATCACGATTGGCGATCACATTGCGAATTTGTTCCCAACTACATTTGAAGGCGGAGGCGACACGTTGGTATACAGGATTTTCGTGATATAAACGTATGGCTAGGACGCGTTCTTCCAAATTGAGCACCTTCCGTGGTTTGTTTTTCATGGCGGCGCGTTCGCGCTCATATCGCGTCGGCTGAAAGAAAAGAGAAAAGAGGTATTCAACGAAAATGTTTTGCAAGGGACATAATTAAGTTTTATATTTTTGGAATAATGTTTCTGCACTGGCAATAACATAATCGTAAAATAAGAAGACGCACTCTCTTAGACCGCTTTGTAACTAAATTTGTAAATAAAACTCAGTTTATTATTGTTGACCGCAAAAAACCAAATTAACCTATAATAAATCCAGGATCAATCGCCAAAGCGCAGACGACTATTGCCAATTTTGATCTCTTTATATAAGTTAAACTGTTTTCCCTCGCTTTAGCATATCCTATTAAGAGGCTAATTGTATCCCTTTACACCTGAACAGGTAATATCGGACAGATCAACCTTGTACCGATACTGGTACGGTTGACTATGTGCACTTTTTACCCCTACAAGTATGCTACACAAATTAAAAATTACATATCCCAACAAGTCGCATATTGGCCTTACCCACTATAGCGGAAAGGATTAATAACGTTGCAAGGTATAATTCAGAAATAATCGCTTGCTTTGAATTGAGACCAAACCAGCCCGTATACGAGATCCATATAATTTCATCGCAAAACTTCTTCCCGAATAGTAAAACCAAACGATTATTTTTAACCTGGTAGACAAGCCTTGTTACGTAGTTTCATACAAGACAGTCAGCAATTCATTCTGCAGTCCTTGGCGGATAACCAAACGTTGATTGCGAAAAACTATAAAGCACCAAATTCCCTCTTCCACTCAAGATCATCGCGAGCCTTACAGTGTAGAAAAAAAGAAAAATACCGAAAGAAATAAAATACCAGGTCTTTGATTCGAAACACAGTTCATAGACCTTCGCGTTCCAATTTATCTGAAATCTACTTTAAAAGGCTTTTCAATGGAATTTGTAGTTAAATTTGAATTTTTTAGGAATATGGCTTTGAAAACATATCCGATCATAGTTGAAAGATATATTCTTTAATGTTAACTCTCTAGTCTCACTTCTACGCATTTCAATTATGATTTCATTTAAGTCCCAGCTTCAACTCCCAATTGTAGGTAAATTTGAATTTTTAATCTATCATTTAACTACTATTATTGTTCTCAAAGTCTTACTGTGCAACGATTTTTATTTGCAGGTTTTGATTTTTTCGATAATTGAGTTTTGTCATGGTCCGGTACTTTTCTCATTAACCCTAAGTATGATTTTAATGGTGATAGTGTTTCCATCTAAAATAAACAAAAACAATAATTATAAAAACAAACAAATAAAAAACAGAAAAATTTAAGAAATTACAAAAAACTAGAAATGTACATACAAAAATAAAACTATCAAACTAAAGATTCCAACAAATTAAAAACGAATGCAAAAATTAAAGTTTATTAATACTACACTTAACGGGGTTACAAAAGAACTAAAGGCGAGTTAAGTGTTTCTTTTTCTTTCTTTTTGTCAAACAAGTTTACCAAAATAATAGTCCGAAAAACATCCTGAATTCATTAATTTTTCGCCTATCTCGTCTAGACTATGGTTTATACAGGAATTCTACTTAACAATCTTGTTAGTATAAAGATTTATGACAATCCTAGCTCTATCTAGGGTGTTATCTTTTAACCATGCAGAAATGTATTATCCCAAGAATATTTTCAAAAAATTATCAAAAGGCTTTTAGTGTTCCTCAGGGAGGTGATAAAAATGTCTTTTACTGGTAAAGGAATTCCAAAAAATTATTACTGGAAGTGCCGAATTCTTAATAACTTTTTCTGTCAACGTGTTCATTAACTCAAAACTTGTAAGAGAAAAAGAAATCGAGAGCGTAAGAGCTCGAGAGACTTACTGAACAAGTAAATTTCTTGCTCATAAAAATTTGTAAACTCAAAAAAATCGGTGTCAAACCCAAACTGAAATAAATTTAATGAATATTTTTTTTTTAATTTTCAAAAAATAAAATAAATTTAACCTTTACATATATGGATAAAAAAAAAGGGAAAATAGAACACCTTCAATGCGTAAGTACTAAATTATGTTATAAAATTCCGTAGATAACATTCTATGTCTGTAATTATTAGAATATGTTACTCTACATAGTTTTTTATTGTATATAAAAGTTGTTTAATGAATTTAACGAATAAACAAAAAAAAATTATTTTTATATTTTCCTATTGTTTTGAGATAATAGAACCGACTCTATGAACCAAATGAGAGTTGACTTAACCGTTCTCATATACCAGCTGTATCACCAATCTTGTGGCAATGAATGGAAACGATTATTTGCGCTAGAACATAACGTTAATCATAACTATACCTTAAACAAAATACTTTGAGCGAAAGGGCCAGGAGATATTGAGGATTCACGTATCCAAGATAGGTAATAGTAAGAGTGCCTCGCAGATTTTGTTATAACTTGCCTAATTTGGATTACCAACAGTTGCCCTAACCTACCACACTGTAATTAACAATTGACTCTATAAAGCGAGTTTTTAATTAAATATATTTCTCGATTAGAGATTACGCTCCCTCATGTACATATCGCCGATGAGTACTTGTTATGGATGATACACGGTATTTCTAGTTTCGTTGACATCTTTTCTCAAAGTTTCTTTTGCATTTGTATGTGCCTAAAGAGCTGTTTTCACTTACTTCCGTTTTTTTGTTTTCCCTGCTTCTATGCTGCCTGATTCGATCAGCTTGCCGCTTCTCCTCTAATTTGTGTTCATTGTGAAAGATAACTTCGTTCCTTTTCTGCCGCCGTGCTTTGTCCCTCAGCCTTTCCTTTTCTAAAAAAGCTTTTAATTTTTGTGGGTCCCTTTTTAATTTTTCTCTATATATCCTTTTTCTTGCAGCATGGTCCATTCCGATGAAACTTATTTCAAAATCTCTGAATACACCGCTGTTTGAAATAAACTTAGATGTATTTCAAATGGGACGGGTGTGACCAAATTTTGTTTTTTTCTTATTTTTTGTAGAAAGGTATATTTAAGCAGGCCAGCAGTTTATACATATTCGGATGCAGCGTTGGACAAAACTTCCCCACTCTACAGCAAACGAGCAACAACAAAAAACGTACAAATATTACTACAAAATAAGACTAGGCTGTTTGCCCACCACTGCTTTATGCTATAAAAGCCACCACAAGGCAAACAAACTTGGTGTTAGTACTACTGGCTATATAAAAACGACGAAATAAGTAGATGTCAACAATTTTCAGCTAGTAAATATGATGATGTACTTACATTTTTCATTTCCGTCTTAACTTATTTTCGGGAAGCGGTAAAGTGGGCGCGGGTGCTTTAAAACCAATTTTTAATTTTTACTCCCAACATCAAATTCCTAGGTATATGTATAAAAGTAAATAAACAATAAAAATATTAAATAAAAGAGAGAGAAAAGCAATACAAATTAAGAAATCGAAGTTGGGGCAAAGAACGTAGGTATAACCACAAGAAGATCCAACAGCGAATGTAGGTAGCCGCTGTCATATCGGTATGTAATTCACCACTACCTGCGTGTAAAATACTTGAATTCACCGCGTTTTAATTGATTGATATTTACACAAAAACTTATATTTGGAGTTACAAAAACGTTTAATTGTGAATATTGAATAAAAATAAAAGTGCTAATAGCCTTAAAACTCTCCAGTGGTGAATTATTACCCACGAAATGATGGTTTAGCGTTTCCCTCTATTCGTCGCGTTGAACCTTCTTATGGTTATAAGTTCTTTGGTTTGGGTAAAACCGAACATCACATATTCAGTCCTGCTCTCTGCATTCGTGCTCTGCCATAAGAATTCGATTCGCGAAACTCATAGCCCACTATCCCAGAATATGGCTACTCCTTGTTACGGCGTTAGCCGTTAGCAGTAATGTCTCAAGTTTGCAGTAATGTCTCAAGTTTGCAGACAAGCCTCCAGTTCAATTTACTTCAGAGTACTTCTAGGTATTTCGATATTTCAAAAATTGTTTAACAAAGATTTTGTTGTTGTTGATCAAAACGAAAAAACCCTCCCCGAAGGGGGGTTGTTGTAGAAAGTGGCACGTTGTTGTTGTTGTTACAGCGACTACTTAACCTGCCTAGGATGTCACCCCTCATCCAACACTGTCATCAGGCTCTTCTAACGGAAATCCAAAAAACCTCGCGGCTTCAACAGGGGTGGACCCACAACAGCCGGTTCTACGTACCGGAATGACTCGGATTTTTTGGGTAATGAGATCCATCATATCCGTATATCAACCATCGAGTTGCACGTCATTACCTTTGTGCATTATAGTCGCCTCTTATCACAGGTATGCCTACCTCGGGCATATTCAAAACCCCTAACTCGCTGGGGTAAAAAAAAAAAGATTTTATCGAGACAAGGGGTACAACGCCCATTAAAAATTTTGCTTTTAGCAAACGACAACAAAGCGTACTAAGGCACGATTCTACAGAGAGGTCAATAGTCGCTTTGGCCGATACCTATTTGACAGTCTTCGAATCAATCTTGCTTGTTTAAGGTGTTACAATTGGCCGTTAATCGAACAAAGTTGATGCACTTTACTTGATAAGCCCAACGGAGTATAACAAATACTGAGTTCAGGTTCGCATATCAAAACAACACAAACAATTGCACGGCATATCAAAGTAGAAAAAGGTACTCATCCGAAATGCATATGGATCTCATATAAGTATTCACATATATACATACAAACACTCAAGCATATTTGTTTGTGCAATATGTATGTATATATGTGTACATACTTTCGTGTCAGCTGGCAAAAGCAGAATGCAAAGTCACAAATTCAAACAATTATCACAAAAGAAAAATGTACTGTGTACCAAACAAAAAACACACCAAAACCAACAGCAACAACAACAAGAATAATTCGCACCAACCACTAAACGAGGCAACACAATAACCCGGTGAAACTATTTGCAAAACGAGACCACAAAACACATGAAATTTACTAGGAACCCGGCAAGCGACTGAGCACAACGCACAAGAAAACCATCCGAACAAGCTCCACGCCAAGTACAAAACATTCAATTTAATGACGACCATGCAAAGAGCAGAGCAACCAACACCAATGCGGTGATAAAGACCGTCAGTTAAATGTACGAGTATAATGAAAATGAGGCAACTGAGTGGTGTGTCCCAAGTTTCGGGCGTAGTAGAGCTCGGCCAGGCAAGGTAACAAGCGAACGAGACCAAACCGAACCCATGTGCAAATGCTCAACTTGTTAAACGATTTTATTTCAAAAGAGAAACACTGAGCGAGACAAGGCTTGTTTACGACGACCGAGTTTGGGTTGTTTTTATTTAACAGGGCAACGTTAGGTACACGGTTCCACTACAAGCTTTGTCCAACTTAAAATGTGCCTAAACACATACATACATTCTTACAAATGTGGGAATGCGTTTACATTATGCATATGTTGTTGTAATAACCAGCAAAAAATCGTGTAAGCCATTAAAAGGAAAAGAGAACACTGCTTGAGACAACAGGCTATCAACAACATCCACACAGAGATAGTAAGCTGCTTGGTCAGCTCCCTTCCGGTGAACGCCAGGTCAGTCAAGCTTAACTTCGGTCTGGATATTGTCATAGGTAGGACTCTTACCTATCTAAGCTAAACCCCGACATACTAAATATATTCACGCCCTGAAAAACAATAATATCGCCTGTTCCAATCACCGATAAATCTTATAACTATATACATAGTCAATTAATGAAAGGCAAATTACCTGGTTATTTGTTGCCTAATAAGGCCTTATGTAAGCCCTGTTTGGCCTAAAAACGTGTGGTCGTCTCTCAGAGAAAGTTAAAAAACTTGGTACAAAGTTCTATCGTTATGTTGTTACATCTTGTTAGCCGTTTCATGAAATGAAAGAAGTGTTGTTGAAAAGGGAGGCAATTTTTTGGTGGATATCAGTTTGCGCCTCACATATGTTAACATTAAGGTAAATCTTATTTGTATGGAAGAACATAGCTCTTGTTAAGTTAAAGCAGATGTGTCCTTAATTTTCACCTTGATTTAAAAAATGTATTATTGTGATTTTGAGCATTTGTGCTGTTGTTTCAAATTCTCAAGTTTTTTTCATACACGATAATATAGAAAAGTCGAACATCGAAAAACCATGATCCAATAATGCAGGTCGTGTTAATAGACCAGCTGATTTTTACTTTTGTCTCGAATTTTGACATTACACTAATTTCTCAGTACGATTTTGACCTTAAACTCACAAATTACAAAAACAAAATAAATGGAAAATTTTTCTGTGTCTGTATGTTTGTCGAGCTGCTGCGACCTGTTGTAAAGGGTGTTTTTTTTAGGGGTATAGAACTTCGAATTGAAATAAAACACAAGAAAATCGTTTTAAGGTCCATCAATTTGGCTGTATTGGAAGGATAATTTTATGCCATTAATGATTTCGGGCATGTGGCCGCCGCGGCTGGCTCGAATAAAGCCAATTCTACAAGTCCAATTTTCAACCACTTTTTCGAGCATATGGGGCCGTATGTCGGCAATAACGCCACGAATGTTGGCTTCCAATTCCCCTAACGTTTCTGGTTTGTTGGTGTAGACGAGCGACTTCACATATCCCCAAAGAAAATAATCCAATGGTGTCAAATCACACGACCTTGGTGGCCAATTGACAGGCCCATTCCGCGAAATTATGCGCTCATCGAATGTTTCCTTCAATAAATCGATTGTGACGTGCGCTGTGTGGCATGTAGCGCCGTCTTGTTGGAACCACAACTCATCCACATTCATGCCATCCAATTCGGGAACAAAATAGTCGGTTATCATGGCTCTACGAGTATACCGGTCTCCATTAACGGTAGCTGCCTCTCCAGCATTATTGCGGAAGAAGTATGGCCCAATGACTCCACCAGCCCATAGAGCACACCAAACAGTCAGTTTTTGTGGATGTAATGGCGTTTCAAGGGTCTCATGTGGATTCTCTTCACTCCAAATGCGGCAATTTTGCTTGTTGACGTAGCCATTCAACCAAAAATGAGCCTCATCACTGAACAAAATTTTGCGATGAAAATCAGCATCGAAATCAATCTCATTTTCGGCCCATACACCAAAATCACGACGCATTGCATGGTCTCGCGGCTTTAATTCTTGCACAAGCTGGATCTTGTAAGGTCGCAAGCCAAGATCTTTGCGCAAAATCTTCCATAAAGTTGATGGACAAAGCTCCAATTGCTGTGCACGGTGGCGAATCGATTCATTCGGGTCCTCTTCAACACTTTGCTCTACAGCGGCAATTGTTTCTTCGGTGCGCACTGTTCGACGTCTCTGCGGATGCGTGTTATCACATAGAGTAAACGTAGTGCGAAAACGATCCATGGTTAACCGAATTAATTGCTCTGATGGACGATTATGTCGACCATAAAATGGACGGAGCTCACGGTAAACTTCGCGAACTGAACCATTATTTTCGAAATAAATTTGCACGATTTGCAAGCGTTGTTCTTTTGTCAACCTGTTCATGATGAAATGGCAAACCAAACTGAACATAAATGACATTAGAGTTGCCAGATTTGACCACAAAATGCCAGTTTTATCTCTATTCGAAAAACAAACCTGTAAAAAAAACACCCTGTAGTTGGATCATGCGAAAAACTAACGTCGTTATTCGAAATGAAAGCAAACACATCGATGTAATATCGATACATACTTTACATCGATGTACCGATATTACATCACTAGATGTAAGTATTCCGGTCAAGGTAGCGCGATGAAATTTTTGTCGATCAAAACCAATAACAAAAGCTCTAGTTCAGCTTTAGGAGAAGAGGTAAGTTCTATTTCTTTGCTATCGTTGACTAAGCATGAACATATATAATTTCTATACATTTTGTGACTTTGGGGATCTTTATAGATATTTAAGTTATCAAATTTATGGTGTTGCCCTGTTGGGTTTTCTCAGCTATTTCTCTCGCTCTCAGGTTTATTTGTTCTCTCCACAAAATAGTTTCGTATCTACAGAATCAGCCTTTTCGTAGACTGCCAGATTACCTAGGTCGAGTTCTACAATTCGAAAAGGTTACATGGGCTTTAGATTTTCTCTAGAAATGCCATTCAATAATTTTTCAGAGTTTTTTTTTTTTTGATCTGACAAATATTTTTAGGGAGAAACTTTCTATGAAGAACAAAGTTTCAATAAAACAATAAGGCGCACCCTAAACTACATGCATAATACATGACAATATGCGTCTACTGGGCGAAGGAAGGGTGTGTAACGCTGCCCGGCTTCACGAAATTGCGCTGATACCGGTGTTGGCCATAGTGCATATATGTCTACTAGTACCCTGTAAAAAACGCTGGAGCACCAGAGTACTCCAACACTTATCCTCATTCATATAAAAAAGTGGTCCAATTTACATAGCGATGTCCGGTGATTGGATCACCTAATCCTACTCGGAGTACCATTTACTTTGCTTCCGAATAGTCTATAGACCACCTACGTTGGAGTACTTTGAAAATGCTGCCAAAAGATTACTCTATAGAGTATTCTAGACGAAAGCGAGAAGGGAATATGTGTTCTTTTGAGGACCACCTACTCCCACTCTCGCTTTGCTGTTGAATACTCCATAGAGTAATCCCATGGGAGTATTTTGAGAGTACTCTCACATAGGTGGTCTATAGAGTATTCAAAAGCAAAGAAACGGATTACTCCGGGATGGATGAGGTGATCCAATCACCGGACATTGTTATGTAAATTTGACCACCTTTTTTATATAATTGAGGATATGTGTTGGAGTACTCTGATACTCCTTTAGGAGTATTCCATGGAGTATGAAACGGAGTATTTCCGTTTTTTGCAGGGTAGCGCGACTTACTCCGAATCTGCACACACACACAAACCACACAGGGTGCGTTGTATGCAGTAATAAAACAATCAAATTTAAATACTGCAACATTGAACATGAAGACTTGAAACTCCCAAATTATTGAATATAAAGCAGTTAGAACATGTTATCAGTAACTTTAGAATGTATATTTCAGTTTAAACTGAAGTTTTTAGTTGCAGTTTTTACTTTAAAACAACTCTGAATGCGATTTCCTTCATTACACTCTCTCAGAGTACCTTCATCCACTACCTTCCACTCCGATTCGCAAAAGAAGATGCCAAACTAGTAGGGGTAGACAATGGTGTTGGCGTTACTGGCGCTGATACCTTTATTTGTGATACCATAACGCCATGAAGCCAGCCAAAAACACTAAGGCCCGGTTTCACCAACTCGACTTAACTTAGTTAAGTAGCGATTTTCACTTTTTCAGTTTCACCACCTAACTTAGCTAAGTCACAACTTAGTCAACTTGCCAGCTGACTTATTCTCCACTAAGCAGTGTTGCTGTGGTTCGAAACCTTAATGTCAGTAATCCTGCTAATTTGTTTTGTGCAACGTCCCAGTCGGAAACTTGATCATGCTTGACTTTAACGGGGTAAGCGTAGATGCATGTAAACGCTTGTTTTCAAGCATGCAATCATTCCGAAACTATCTTTTTCAATTAAGCGCTAATTTTAGTACCTTCCAACTAAAGAGAAATGGGTGTAAGATCAATACATTCCTTCGTGTATGGCCATACATGCCCATTTCGCACTGGGGTATTGGGATGCGCACAGGTATCTGGTATAAAAAAATACTACTATGCATAAAACAGCTGTTCGGGTTGTTGTGTTCAAAATTATTTAAGTCGCTCAGTTGGTGAAACCCAAAAGTAAGTTAGTCTCGAATCTGTGCTAACTTAAGTCACGACTTAGTTTTAGTCTTAGTCGCGTTGGTGAAACCGGCCCTAAGCTACTACGAAACACCGTTGTACTGGAGTGGTTAAAGTGTTGCCAATCGCTGTTTTGTGAGTCTCTTGTATCTGGCGCTGCCATCGCCATTGAGTTTATGTTTTACTTTGGTCTCGCTGCACTGAAGTGGCGCCACTGGCACCATTGAGTTGAAGGTGTTTCTCTAGATAGCCCTCCAAACGCTTTGTATTAGTTTTCGGTGATGTCTCATAAACTGCGCCCCTCGCCAAAAAAGCACTTAACGCACTGCGCTGATACCGGCTATGGAGCTGGCTTCAAGGTATAAACGCCAAAAAATTGGCGTCGCGACCCAGCAGTACGAGTACTATTTTTCATCAGGTAATAACAATTTCAATACTTCAATCTCAGGAAACATGGATGTGAAAAATGAAGGGTGGTAAGGTCCAGTCGTCAGCTATAAATATTGAACTCAACAAAGAAAGGCGTTTTGATGATCCACTTTGTT
Source organism: Merzomyia westermanni (assembly GCA_949987695.1). Classification (NCBI taxonomy): domain Eukaryota; kingdom Metazoa; phylum Arthropoda; class Insecta; order Diptera; family Tephritidae; genus Merzomyia; species Merzomyia westermanni. The sequence continues at coordinate 32,891,644 of OX465291.1, read as the reverse complement.
GCTGATTGTATATATGTATGCATATATGTATGTAGTATGAAAAGAGCAATGTATGTATGTAGGTATGCACCTTCTAAGTCTGAAGACAAATTAATTAACTAAATAGATACCTGAAATTCTTTTTATTAATGGCTTAGTTGGAAGTTTGAATAATGTAATACAAAAATAAGAACCCAGTTTCGTCATTCTATCAGAAACGGTTCTGAAGTTATTGATTAGAAATTTTCTTCAACCATGTGTGGGCAGATTGTGATACCGAAAAAGGGGCGTGGTTATCGTGCAATTTAGTTCTTTTCTAGTAGCAACATTCTAAGTAATATTCCTTATCAGACGGACGGACAAACTTGAATGACCCAATTAATTTCTCTATTCATCCTAATAACTTTGAAATATACATATACATAAGTATATATATGTATATCGCGAATGCTTGAAGCCGTTACAAACCCCCGTTTTGTGAATCCAGTATGCTTGGCTACTAGCACCTTTGGCATGTAACCAGTTAAATCTATGGTCATAATCTGTTAGATTGCACTGGATGGGAAAGTTTAGTATTACGTCTAGCTTGAAAGACTTTTTAGGCATCAAATGCCACCTGCCCAAATACGGACGAAAGCATTCCACTTTGAGGTCAGAAGCTTACATCAAATTGTGCCCTACGTTTAAAGGGGAAACCACTTCGCGAGATTGGTATGGAGCGACGTTGGCCTGTGCCCATAATAGCCCTTGCAAGGCCTCAGAACTTAAGTTTGTTAATTTTTCAGAATAAATTAAATTAAATATAGCAAAGAGAAGTAAGTATAGGTAGCTTAGTCCTACATTGTTTTTGCTGTTTGTGACTGCAAAACACTTCCCGCTGTGGGCAGTTCTTTTTGGGATATGGATCCTATACTACCTCAAATGTAACGGGTGCGATGTATTAATGTCGCCTACTAAAGGCAAGCCTTATCGCGGGTATGACTATTTCCACGCCAATCAGGTTAAAATAAAGGGACAACCTGGTTTTCTGTGTTCTTGGTTTTTAGTAATAGCTCGAACACATATTTATTTCTGTAATAATTAACTGCAGTTCAAGAAACCAGAAAACTATTGATGGATTTTGTGATTTTCTAGATTTTAGTTCTCCATTTGTTTGATTATTTAAGTAAATTTGTCTTTTTCTAACAGTTTATACAGCAACAGCACCATGCAATCTTAAAACACAGATATTGCGAGGTCCTGGTTAACATCTTAAGCTTATATAAAGCTTTGGAAGTAAATATGTATGTCTCACTTTGATGTCATCATAACAACAAATTCTTCATAATTAATTTGACCATCACCATCGGTATCAACTTCTCTTATCATTTCATCGACCTCTTCATCGCTTAGCTTTTCACCCAAATTTGTCATGACGTAACGTAATTCAGCCGCCGAAATAAAACCATTGCCATCCCTATCGAATACCTTAAAGGCTTCACGAATTTCTTCTTCTGAATCCGTATCCTTAACTTTACGTGCCATCAATGTCAAGAACTCAGGGAAGTCAATGGTACCACTGCCATCTGTATCGACCTCATTAATCATATCTTGCAACTCGCCTTCCGTTGGATTTTGTCCAAGCGATCGCATCACTGTGCCCAACTCTTTTACCGTTATCATACCATCAGCATTTTTGTCGAAGATATTGAATGCTTCTTTATATTCAGCGACTTGCTCTTCTGTCAGACGGTCCGACATTTCTCCTATTTACGGTTTAATAATTCGTGATAAAAGATGCTGGCGATGCTGCTGCTGTTTGGGAGTGTTCCTAAATATTTTTTTCCTTATTAGTTGTGTTTCTATTAATGCTTAATCCATGCAGATATTTTTTGAATTTTATTTTTGTTATTTCTTTTGTTGAGTATTTGATAGAGAACTGGCTCAAAAAAATTCTCACACAGTTCAAGAATACAAATCGGTTTTTTTTATTATTTTAATGAAGAAACAGTCAAATCTATTAGCACCCCTGTAGCCCGATTCTGTAACTTTTAACCACTCGCCGAGCGTTAAGCTTATCGCCAAATTTTGGCGTTTGTTCTTAACGAAAATCCGATTCTGTAACCCTCCTTTAACGCTGCTAAACAGCTGACTCTTGATGGTGATAAAATATGGCAATACTTCTCTTTTCGCCGTATTTTGCACTAAACATAAATGTCAACATAAATGTCATAGAAGATTTAAACTTTTTAACAGTAGAAGGTAATACGTTAACCGTTGTTCATCAAAATGTGAGAAGCCTAAGACAGAATTTTAATTCATTATGTTTGAACCTGGAAGCCTTTGCACATCCTCCAGATATTGTTTTTGTAACGGAAATATGGATCTTCTCTTATGAAGTTAATGATTACCATATTCCCGGTTACGATTTCTTCGCGAATACTAATGATTCATATACTCAGCTGGTGGTGTCGGAGTATTCGTACGCAATGTATATTAGCACGATATTTCACGTTTTTGCCTATCAAGTGCGGATATTTTAAAGCTTAATTTGAATATTAATAAGGAACTAATAAGTTTCGTATGTGTTTATAGACTTCACTCAATATCTTTACAGGTATTTCATGAAGAATTTTCTTCTGTTTTAGATGAGGAAACCACAGCAAATTTAGTCATATTAGGAGATATCAATATTGATTTATTAAGCGCTAACGCTACAGTAGATACTCATCTTGAACTGTTGGCCAGTCATGGCTTAACATCTTTTATTAATAGTATTACCCGTCCAGTTTCTGGTAAAAATATAGACCATATTTATGGACGCTTCGACAGTAGTACACTTAGCCCATCTGGTGGTTTAAACTTTGATTTTGGAGTTTCGGACCATTGTATGATTGGACTGAAAATCAGTTGTCTAAATAATGTGCGTAATGTTAAGAATAAGAGTCCGACAGTCGTTCAAAAAACAAATTTTAGCGCTCTTTATAATTTACTTCGGTATGAAAAATGGGAAACTGTTTATGCTGAAAAGGATGTAAGTAAAGCTTACAGTTTATTTTTGACTACGCTAGCTTTGTTACTTTACCTAAACGTTCGGAGACTATTCTTAAACCCTGGATCAATCGCGATCTACTTAAGAAAATTAAACTTAAAAATAAATTACGCGTCAAATGCCGCAAGCATCCTACTAACACTCGCCTCCGGAAGCGTGTGAAATACCTCACCTTAATAAAAAATGTCATTCTAGGCATGATAGTTTTTATAAAAATAGATTTTTAGCTGCGAAGGGTGACGTGAAGAAAGAATGGAATGTGGTCAACGATATTCTTAATCGTAATAAGGTAGACCAAACTAACTCGTTTGTTCTAGATATCGATGGTGAACTTGTTTCTCACCCATTAGAAGTTGCCACTCATCTGAATGACTTTTTCGTTACGATTGGTAAAGAGTCCCTCTCTCTATGGCGCGATATACAACAGGTATATCATCATAAACCTCCTAAGAGATTTTTGCGCCAAGCTTCTCTTCCAATTTGTGGTGTGCCGATTTGAATTTTCCCTACAAATTGGTGGGACCTACAGGTTTTTGCCGACTCCGAACGGCATCTACAAAGGAGACGAATTTTTGCTGAGAAGCCTGTCATGGCAGAAATACACTCGGAGAGTTTGCCAAACCACTGCCGAGGGCGACCCCGTTTTGAAAAACTTTTTTTCAAATAACTTTTGATGTTACCTGTACCAGGGCTCGAACCATGGACCCTCGGTGTGGTAGGCCGGCAACACTACCTTCACACCACGGCGGCCGGTAAAGAGTCCGCTCCAAGTAATAATACACGCTGCACTTGCAACAACCGCTTAATTTACTCTGTAAATACTTCTCCAGGTTGTAGTTTCTTCTTTGAACCAATTTCTGGGTCAGAGATTTTAAGTTTAATAAATTCTTTAAAAAATAGTGATTCTTCTGGGAATGATGGTATCTCAAACCGTACTTTAAAGAACATTGCTTTCTATGTTGTTGAAATTTTAAAGCATTTATTCAACTTAAGTATAGTCACAGGAGTTTTTCCAGCCGATCTAAAATGTGCTATTGTCATACCACTACATAAGAAAGGAAATAAGAAGGATAAAAATAACTACAGACCTATTTCTCTCTTGCCATCAATCTCTAAGGTTTTTGAGAAGACTGTTAAATGCAGGGTCTTGCAATATTTGGATAAGATCAAGTTTTTTAGTCCATTGCAAAATGGATTTCGGTCAGGAGTATCTACTGAAGACGCTCTTCTTAACTTATGCTCATTTATTTATAAAACAATAGATGAAAAAGGGACTTGTGCTAGTCTTTTTGGTGATATTACGAAAGCTTTTGACATGGTTGACCATAATATTCTTTTAAGTAAATTGCACTCAGCAGGTTTCCGTGGAAACGTTCTGGATTGGTTTGAATCATATCTAAATTTAAGATGTCAAAAGGTGAGAGTAAACAATAATCTAAGCGCACCTAGACTAATTGACTTGGGAGTCCCGCAGGGCTCAGTCCTTGGACCAATTTTATTTCTGATTTATATAAACTCGCTTTTTTCAATGCCTTTTGTAGGAAAAGTCACAGCATTTGCCGATGACTTGGCAATCGCATATAGGTCAAACAATACTTTTAATCTTTTTGTGGATATAAATCACGATGTGAGCCTCCTAAGAGAATGGTTCGCTTCTCACAAGCTTATTGTAAGCAATAAAACTAAACTAATGTATTTTGGTATTGGTGGTAAAGAAGTAACTGGTGGTGATATTATTTTTCACTCTGCAAGTTGTTTGCGGCACAAACTTTGTACTAGTGCTTGTATTGAAAACGAGTCTCGAGTTAATTATTTCCCGGATTTAGACTGTGACGCTATATGTTTCAACGTCGAAGTTGTCCATAATTTTAGATATCTGGGTGTTATAGTCGATCACAACCTAAGCTGGTCTTCGCATATCTCTGCCATGAAAGTTTACTTGCTATCAACTGTTCGCTCATTTTATCGCCTGCAAAAACTATGTGCAAGTAGTGTACTAAAGATTATGTATTAAGGACTTGTACAGTCTAAACTTCAATATGGCTTAAGTTGCTGGGGCAGTGCATATTCTAGTAGAATTCGACCACTCTTAATGTTGCAAAAGTGTCTTATACGAAGAATCTGTAATGCTAGCCGTTTAACGCACTCGATGAATCTCTTTAGAAGATTAAATATTCTCCCTGTAAGACACTTGTACTACTTTAAAGTATTAAAAAAATTTTTTATGAGGAGTGGTTATCTACGAAGTCCAATATACACTTCACTTATGTTAAGAAGCAATTCTAATGCGAATGTTACTGTTCCTGCTTGACGCACAACTCTGTATCGTAACTTCTATACCATAGTATCATGTATGATTTTCAATAAGCTTCCCGAAGATATACAAACAATTCGAAGAATAAACGTTTTCCTAAAGCAGGTAAAACTATGGCTTCTTGGGTTGAGCCATGAAGATATTGAAGTTCTGTTACGGCCTATCACATAATTGGCTTCCAACTCAAAAACATTGCAACATATTTTCTTATGTAGTAGGTGTAGACTTGGTGTTATGAGTTAGTTATTAGTTATTAGTACTAATTGTTAGCAGCTGGCAACACCAAATATGTATAAAATGTACTAAGATTCAGTGCCTTCAGCTATAACAGGAACAACTTCAGCTTTAAAAACTTCCGTCATGACTGCAAAGGAATCAACACCGGCAGCAGCCACGTCGGCCTCAGTCCAGCAAATTACCGCTCCAGCACCATCAACCACTCTATTAACAACTCATGAATTAACAGATTTAGAGGCACAGCTACAAACGAAGCTACGTATCATGAAATTGAAACAAGAAATCAACAGCTTGGAGTTATCCACAATGCCACGGCAACCCACAGCAAATTTCTCAGACATTGAAAGCGCACTACCGAAGTTCAGCGGAGATGACGATACGGACATTATCAAATGGGTGCGCGATTTAGAGCACGTATCGAAGTGCTATGGGTATGACGAAAAATCATTGGCACTATTGGCTCGGCGCATGCTAGTGGGAAGTGCGCAACTTTACATGAAGCTCATTAATGTAATTTTATGGGGCGTACTTAAAGCGGCCCTTATACATGAGTTCAAAAAACCAGTGAGTGTCAAAGACATCTTTAAAAAGCTTCAATCGCGCGTTTGGCAAAATAATGAGAGCCTTACTCACTACGTACTATCCATGCAGGAAATAGCACAAGCGGCTCCCATTGAAGAAGGGGAACTGGTGGAGTTCATTGTTGACGGTTTGCGCGACAATACGGGCAGCTCCTTAATATTTGGGGGCGTATCAACCCTTCAAGCCCTAAAATCGTTGCTACCCAAGTATGAAAAGCTAAGAAACAAACCTAGCACGGCAGGTGCACTTAGAAGCAATAACAACGAAACAAGGTGCTTCAACTGTTCACAGTATGGGCATATAGCAAGGGATTGTAGGCGAGAAAAGCGGGAAAGAGGCTCATGTTTCCGTTGCGGCAAATTAGATAACGACCACAAGCAGTGTCCAATGAGGGTGGTGGCATCGATGGAAGACGAGTCTAACTTTATACGTTTCCAAGAGTTGGTAAGTGTCGCTTTCACAACAAAATATAAAAACACCCCTAAGTTTATGAATTTTTTTTCTTTACTTGATACGGGCAGCCCCAGTAGTTTCGTAAAATTTTCGGAAGTTTCGCAAATAAGCACTAAATGTACGCAACAAGGCATACCGAATAACTTTAGAAGCATTGGTCACGCGATAATCAAACCTTTAGGAAGGATTTCAGTTTTAATAAAATTTAAGAATGTAATAAAACCATTTTCGCTTTTTGTTTTGGCAGATTCTGTAATGCCATTTAAACTACTGTTAGGAAGGGATTTTCTCGAAACCTTCAATATAAACTTAACTATGAATAAAAATGAATTGAATAAGCATTTATTGTTAAAACCTTACGAAAATCCTTTTATTTCAAACGGAAAATTAGATAACATAAATTCACTTAAGAAAGATACTTCCGAACAGTCAAACATGAAGCCTGCAAATCAAAACATCCTTAAGTTAGAAAATCTGGAAGAAAACAGAGAGAAAATAGATATTAATCCTAAATTACCCTCAAATTTGATAAACAAATTTAAGTCTATGATAACAAAAACTTATGTTGGCAAACAAACTGAAGACCTTCCGAATGTTGATTACGAAGCCAAAATCACACTTACGTCAAACTCACCAACCTTCTGCTCACCGAGACGCCTATCATTTGCCGAAAAAATCGAAGTGAATAGAATTGTCGAAGACTTGTTGAAGAGTAAAATTATAAGACAAAGTAACTCACCATACGCGTCGCCCATAGTCCTTACAAAGAAAAAGTCAGGAGAAATTAGAATGTGCATTGACTATAGGAATTTAAACAAATCGATTGTAAGGGACAATTATCCACTTCCGCTTATTGAAGATTCACCTAAGTGAAAATACGGTTTTCACACTATTAGATCTAAAATCTGGGTTTTTCCAAATTAAGATGGCCGAGGATTCTGTCAAATACACCTCATTTGTTGTACCAAACGGCCAATACGAATTCCTAAGAATGCCTTTCGGGCTAAAAAACGGGCCAGCCATTTTTCAGAGATTTATTACCAAAATATTAAGGAGTTTTATAGAAAAAAATGAGATAATGGTGTACATGGACGATATCATTATCGCTAGTAAAGATATACAAGACCATTACCATCTACTTCAAAAGGTGTTAGGGAGGTTAGCTGATTACGGACTTCAAATAAAATTGCAAAAATCCAAGTTTGTGTACGATGAAATAGAATATCTTGGCTACAACGTATCCGTGACAGGTATAAGCCCATCCGAACATCACATAAAAGCCATTACAAATTTCCCTATCCCCAAAAACCAGCGAGAGTTACAATCATTCGTGGGTCTATGTTCTTACTTTAGAAAATTTGTAGAATCATTTTCAGTGGTAGCGCGCCCGCTTTATAATTTACTTAAGAAAAACACAAAATTCGAGTTTAACAACGAATGTAAAGAAACATTTAGCATACTTAAAACAAAACTGGTATCAAGCCCAGTACTAGCAATATACACCATAACAGGGAAACAGAGCTGCATTGCGATGCAAGTATCCAGGGATTTGGGGCAATACTGTTACAGAGGCAAAATGACGGCAAACTACACCCGATAGCCTATTTTTCAAAAAGAACCTCCGAAGCAGAAAGTAGATACCATAGCTTCGAATTAGAGACATTGGCAGTGATCTACGCACTACGACGTTTTCGGGTATACCTAGAGGGAATCAAGTTTAAAATTATTACAGATTGTAGCTCCCTCACACTAACACTCAATAAAAAATTGGTAAATAGTAGAATAGCGAGATGGGCTCTGGAACTCGAAAATTATAATTACACTATATTACATCGGCCAGGTATAAAAATGCCACATGTGGACGCACTTAGCAGAGTAGAGGCAAATCATAATGGTACAATCGCTGTAATAGATAGCAAAAATATAGATTTCCAATTGCAAATTATGCAATCCCGAGACCCAGACATAGTAAATTTGAAACAGAAATTAGAAAATGAAACCCTAGGAAGTTTTGTAATGGAAAATGTTGTAGTATTTAGACATGGAAAAGACACTCGGCAGTTATACGAACCCAAGGAGCTAGAAACAGAGATAATTAGAACAACCCATGAGCAACTAGGACATCAAGGCATCGAAAAATGTTATCAAAAAATTAAAGCGAACTATTGGTTCCCTAATATGAAAAATAAAATCGATAAGTTCAAACAAAACTGCATTAAATGTATTATGTATTCAGCACCTAATAAAGCAAACGCTAGGCAACTGCACAATATCCCAAAGCAACCTCAGCCATTTCATACGGTTCACTTAGACCACCTGGGGCCGCTTCCATCTTTACAATCAAAAAGAAAGCACATTTTGGTCATAATTGACGCATTCACAAAATACGTCAAGCTCTATCCAGTATTAACAACTAGCACTAAGGAGGTAACTGCTGCGCTTAATAAATACTTTGAATATTACAGCCGACCCCATAGATGCATAACAGATAGGGGTAGTTGTTTTAAATCAGCGCAGTTTAAAGATTACTTAGAAGATAAAAACATTACTCATGTAAAAGTGGCGGTACATTCGCCGCAAGCGAACGGGCAAGTAGAAAGAGTTAACAGAAGTTTAGTGGGGATGTTAGCCAAGCTTAGTGACCCAATTCTTCATGCCGACTGGGTGAAACAACTAGGAAAAATTGAATTCGCGATTAATAACTCGATAAATAGATCAATTGGAATAACCCCAAGCCAGGCCTTGTTTGGTATAAACCAGAGGGGCGAAATTATAGACAAACTTACCGAGTACCTAGACCGCGTTTCCGGCCCGGGGGGGAGGGATTTGCAAATGATGCGTGGCGATGCAGAGAAAAATATGGAAAAGGTACAAATGTATAACCTCAGCCGGAACGAGCGGAAGGGTGTGAGAGTAAACAAGTTTGAAGAGGGAGACTTCGTAGTGATACAAAATATAGATACGACAGTAGGCGTTAATAAAAAACTGTTGCCAAAGTTTAAGGGGCCTTATTGCGTGCACAAGAAACTTCCGAATGATCGTTACGTGATTAGAGACATTGAAAATGGGCAAATTACTCAAATGCCCTATGACGGAGTTGTTGAGGCCTGTAACATAAAACTGTGGAAAAGTAAAGAATTAGAGGGTGAATGTGAAAGCGACACCGACCCAATGAGCACAACTTAGGCTGATCGAGGCCGATCATTAGGTCAGGATTGGCCGAATTGTAGTAGGTGTAGACTCGGTGTTATGAGTTAGTTATTAGTACTAATTGTTAGCAGCTGGCAACACCAAATATGTATAAAATGTACTAAGATGAATAGCGAAATAAATAAAAGGGACATTGCTTCGTGAAACTTCTACACTTACTACTTTTTATTTAATGAGTTCACTTGTAAGTTGCTTGCTATGTAATGAACCGATGTACTTTATTTCTATTTATTTAAAATACTTTTATTTAAAAAAATTTTTTTTCATCAACTTGTAACCTTTATAACATTGCAACATATTTTCTTACTACTTTCATATTTTATTTTATTTTATTTCATATTTTATTTAATAAGCTCACTTGTAAGTTGCTTGCTATGTAATGAACCAATGTACTTATTTCTTTTTTTTTATTTATCAATGTTAAACCTTTTTAACTCCGGATTGGAGTGCACCCCACATTTCTAAGCTTCCATTGTAATCATTACAAGAAATGGCGTTATCACTGTTCTCATTCTGAACACTCAACGCCATTACCTATTATCTTATTGTATCTACTTTATTGTATGTTCACTAATATGCTAATGTTAAAATCTGTTAAAATCCATAAGATAATATTGAATAAAAATGAATGAATGAAAAAATTAATGAAATTACATGCAAAAAACTCAAAACAAATTTTTTTACTTTTTGCAAACGCTAAAACACTTGCAAATATATTAACGCTATTGTTAACACAGCGAAAATAATTCGCGACAGCTAACCACTTTGAATAGCGAAAAGCGTTAAAAATGGTGTTAAGCGAAGTTAATGCTAACACCTGGTGTTAAAATAGTTACAGAATCGACCTACTGAACTGTGGTTATCTTGCTTAAATTTCTAGACATTTCTAGACTATTCGAACAAGCCAAACAGCTTTTTTTTACTAAGGGCCGCTTTCATAAAAGCCGGTTAACGCTAACCGGGGTGTAATTGACATATGTTGTACGGTTAACTCTCAAACTACCCACAGATCCAATTATGGAATTTAAGATTCCTTCGCCGATGTATTGCTGGAGTTGCAAGTTCAAAACAGCTGATCTTGGCTTAGAAAAACAAAAACCAACTGTGAGTTATTAACCAATGAAAAAAGTGGCAGCTCTTTGGCTTGCAAGGTTTTACAAATTCCTAGTCGGCGAGAACTTTTCTTCAAACACACCTTATATAATTTTTTAAAGCCAATTACAAACATACATTTTTCATGCATTCCCTGCACAAATCGAATGACTGAAACGCCAATTCGTATTCATGTCGGTAAAATTTGCCGTAATTTTACGTATTATATACGAGTCAAATGACTAGTAGTTGTGACACCGGTGTGAGAAGTACAGTTATATATTTATCTTAGGTCAAAAAATAAATGAGAAAGAGCGAGATGTAAAACCGCACACACAGGAACGCGAAGAAAGAAACAGTCAAAAAGTCTACCGATGCTCTTAAAAACGTGATGGGAGAAATACGGAAACTTTCGGTAAGGCTCCGGGTAAATTGGCTAATCATTTTACCCGTATCATTTTTGCAGGGTTCTTTTTTTGTAATTCGTAGGTCTAACGCAAGGCGAATTCAATACAAGGCGTAAGCAAGTTTCTAGTGTCAAAATCCGAGAAAAAGTAGCTGTCATCAAAGAACGTAAAACTATAAGAAGTTCCAACAGCGAATGCAAGTGGACGCTGTCAAATCGATGGTAGGTAATTCACCATTGTAGCTGCGTGTGTAATGCTTGAATTTACTGTGTTTTAATTGAATATTTACAAAAAAATTATATTTGGAGTTACAAAAACGTTTAATTGTGAATATTGAATAAAAATAAGTGTGTAAAAAGATTTAAAACTCGCGAGTCAAATGCAAATTTCCCCAGTGGTGAATTACCTACCCGCAAATTGATGGTTTACTGTTTTCCACTATTCGTCACTTTGAACCTTCTTTGGGTTTTACGTTCTTTGCTAGCATCTGATTGGATAATTCCACCTTGTACTGAATTCGCCTAGGTCGAATGTCTATTTAATGTAATCAGAAAAAAGTAACTATCAGCTGATTCGACAGTTCCACCTTCTACTGAATTGGCCTTGTTCTTTTCTACATTGACATTTTAAGTAACAAAAATTCGAAGCGAACCAAGGCTAATATAGTTGACCTTGCTATCAGCTTCTAGAGAAACGCCTTGGTTATAAGATGGCTTTGTGTACTTCCCATTGTATATGTCTACTAGTACCTTGTAAAAAACGTTGGAGCAGCAGAGTACTCCAACACTTATCCTCATTCATATAAAAAAGGTGGTCCATATTACATAGCGATGTCCGGTGATTGGATCACCTAATCCGATTCGGAGTACCATTTACTTTGCTTCTGAATAGTCTATAGAGCACCTACGTTGGAGTACTTTGAAAATGCTGCCAAAAGATTACTCTATAGAGTATTCTAGACGAAAGCGAGAAGGGAGTATGTGTTCTTTTGAGGACCACCTACTCCCGCTCTCGCTTTGCTGTTGAATACTCCATAGAGTAATCCCATGGGAGTATTTTGAGAGTACTCTCACATAGGTGGTCTATAGAGTATTCAAAAGCAAAGAAACGGATTACTCCGGGATGGATGAGGTGATCCAATCACCGGCCATTGTTATGTAAATTTGACCACCTTTTTTATATAATTGAGGATATGTGTTGGAGTACTCTGATACTCCTTTAGGAGTATTCCATGGAGTATGAAACGAAGTATTTCCGTTTTTTGCAGGGTAGCGCAACTTACTCCGAATCTGCACACACACACAAAACACACAGGGTGCTTTGTATTCAATGATAAAACAATAAACTTTAAATATTGCAAAATTGGACGTGAAGACATAAAACACCAAAATTTTTGAATATAAAATAGTTATAACACCTAATTAGCTCCTACGGAATGTAAGTTATAGTTCAAATTTAAATTTTTAGTTGTAGTTTTTACTGTAAAACAACTCTTAACGCAATTTTCTTCATTACACTCTCTTGGAGTACCTTCATACATTACCTTCCACTCCGATTCGTAAAAGAAGATGCCAAACTAGTAGGGGTAAACAATGGTACTTACGTAACAAAATGTTTTCCATTTTCTTTTCCATCACTGCTTGAACTTCAATGCTGAATGAGTAAAATAAAACTACGAAAGCTGCTCATGCTTGGCAACCGTAGAACTGCCATGCCGCCACTGCAAACATTGTTGGTGGTGTTTATGAGATTTGAGTGTGAATGAGATATAAAAACGACAGCCACAAAAGAGAGAACAAAACAAAAAAATTCTGAAAAAGCTTATGTGCCTTGAAGAAGCATCTATGTACAAACATATTTATGTAAATACATAAACATTTATGCACTTACGAGAAACTCAAGTCCAGCGCACGCATCCATTGTCCGCGTTCAAACACAGGTACTAATCATCGGATCCATGTTGATTTTAAGCTACTATGGGAGGGGACTGGTACCAAAGTGCTAGCTAGCCCAACTGCTTTGTGTTGCCGTTCGAACTTTGAACTACATACATACACGTTTAATTTCTTATATGCCGCGTAAAGCTTGTATACAACATAAACCTCGTAAACTTGTATTATAAATGACATATATACGAGCTTTACACAATTCACGAGCCATACAATCATATAAACGAGTACCCTGACTATTTTTCTTTTATAAAACTGCAATATGCTACCGTGTTTGAACAACATGAGGAACACCAAAAGAGAATTGCCCCATAATAGCAAACACTGAGTTGCCCTGTTTGAACACGGTCATTGATACACACATGCAATAAGTTGGAATGTTTCAACAACAACAAAAAACACTCAAAAAAGAGAGCGAACACAAAAATTATGCTTGATTTCTCTTGCTTGACTCAGTTGATGTCGGGCAATCAAGCCATGCGGACAAGCAAAGCTTGTGTGATTGAGGTTTTGTTTCGCGGTCGCCAAGTCACGGTATTTTTTGTTGGTTTCATTGCCCCACTATCAAACACAAATACGTTAAAAATAGGTAGCAAGCACCAATGGCAAATGCGCGCCAAGCATCACAAGCATTGGGTAAACGTACTTTCTGGACCGAGTTCTTTGCTTTGTATGAAAGTTTGCCAGCGCTATGGGATTTAAATGATCCCCTGTACAAGGATAGACAAAGTAAATCTCAAGGCTATGAAATGTTGGTAATGAAAATGCGTGAAATTGATCCGCATGCTTGTCGAGAAGATGTATTACGTAAAATAAATATTTTTCGCACAAATTATCGTCGTGAGTGCTCACGTATAAAGGCAAGCAATCAAATGGGCAAACGTTATACAACTTCCCTATGGTATTTTCATATGTTGAGTTTTTTGCAAAATCAAGAATTTCGCAAGGACCGCAAACGCGTACATGACGACGAAAAGAAAATTTTGGTAAGTCTATAAATATGGAACAAAATTATGATTTCAAATTTACTTTGATCCATGTTTTTTTTTTGCAACAGCGTCGGGTAGGCAACAAAATCCAGCCCGCACAATCCATCACCGGCTCAATAAAATCGCATGTTTCATCCAAATACGATACGCATACCCAGGATAATTGTATGGAGTACAATAAAAACGAACATGCAAAATACGAATATATATCTGATAATGAAAATGAGTCCGAGGAACATTTAGAAGAAGCTCAATATGCAGATGAACGTTATTTTCATCAACAATTTCAGACGGTTTCATTTGCGCAACAAGCGAATAACATAAAAACGACAATAGAAGAATTAGATGCAGGAGAATATCACGAAATCATCAACATTGAAGATTCTATGCACTCTCAAGAAGAGATTCTTGAAGATATTGAACATGTGGATATTGACATTAAAGATGCATTAAACGCTTCTAGACGCCATACACCAGCTGAAAACTTCACAGAACGCCCGGTGAATACACGAAAAACGCTTTCAAAAATACCCATGGTCCCACAAACAAGAGCATTGGAATCGACTGAACGTCAACCTCATACAAATTCTCCAGCTATAAGTGAAGCTTCAGAGATATTGGCCAAATCATGGGCTATACAGTACGAAGAGATGTCAGTGGAACAAAGAATACATGCGCGCAAAGCTATTGCTGAAATATTATTTGAAGGCTGCCTTGGAAATTTAGGACGCAAAAGAAATGTTCATCGGAAAGATTCTGCTGCAGATGCAGTCGTTTCATCGCAGTACGATTTGGAGGATGAAGCTTCAGTTAGAGAACATGCTACGGTGGAAAATACTATAATGCATATGGACGACGATTGTCATTCTTACATTTTTACTGATGGGGGTAGAGGTGGTGGTGGTGCTGCCGTCATGCAACTTAAATAGTACATTTATAAAAGGCTGTGTATTGACGTAAGTTAGGGCAGAAAAGAAGAAGCAGTTGCACCGGCACTTCCAAGTCAATTAACAAGGTTATGAAAATAAAATATTAAAACATTCTACCCTTTCTGCGGTCATTCAAATTGCAGTTTATTTGTATTAAAAACAGTTTCAACAAAGACTACATCCTATGAAATGTCAACAAATAACAAAATGACGGATGCGATAAAGAAAATGTACAAAATGAAATGCCAGAAAGCATATGTTGTTACAGGGTTGTATTTTGATGCATAAAAAGGCTTTCTAAAAACGACTTTAACATAAAGCTAATAAATAATCAAAAACGGAAACAACCCGACATTGTCTTCTATGGCCCTGTGCCAATCGGTTGAAAATTGTAAATTTTGACAGAGCGAAAGAAATTTCTGACATTTATCGCGGTGAGTCCATGGGGCTAGGTAAAATTTTGACAACTACGAATGTGTACACATATATGCATTCGGTAATGCCAATCATATTATTTCAAATGAATTTATATGCCAACACGTTATTAAACGATAAAATATAATTCAACGCAAAAGATACGAAATATAATGGCAGAAAAAATACGTACATTCAAAATTTATTCACAGACTATTTGCTTTCGCAAGTGATTTTTTCAGATGTCAAAATTTACAACTGTCAAAATTTACCATTTCATTTGTCACAGCGAAATGGAAAATATTTTTACACCATAGAAAATTTGGTAATTGTTTCCTTTAGGAGACAACTGCTAAAACACGTCCAGCACGAGATGTAGCAAACAACGCGTTTTGACTTCGGTATCAACAATCCGGAAGCGGATTTTCAATTTTTTCTTTCAGTGAAAAGTTATTCGCAAAAAACCCAAAAATTACCCAGGTCCGATCCCTAATAAGGGGCTTGATCCAAGGTATTTATGTGCAGAACACTTTTCTGGGTAGGCGGCCTTCGGCCGCGCTTCAAAAAAATAACCCTTAGCCGGTCCAACACCGGCTACGTGGTCCACAGTATTTCTGCACAGAACACACTTTTTGCACTTTTCGGTCCACCCTAATCTGTGATTACAACAACCACATGAAAATGACAGAAAATTTTCAACTTTGATTGCAAATATCTCTTCACTGAAACAAATACTCGAAAATTCGCTTTCGGATTGTTGTTACCGAAGTCATAACGCGTCTTTTGATACCTTTCCCGATAATTTGGGACGTGTTTTAGCAGCTGTCTCCTAAAGGAAACAATTACCGAAAATTTGTTCACCAAATGTTTCCGATTAGCACACGGCCTATAACATCAAATAAACGTAATACTATACTGTGGGTAATACTATACATTCAACCATTCATCCATCGTCAACTGTAAAAACTGCACTAAGAATGTCGATATTGGTACCCAGCCACGCGTTTCGGTCCCAGGAACCCTAATCCAGTGGGAAAACCCAATATTTTTAGTAGTTTGCAAGATATGGTGTTTTGGGGGACACACCTCATGCCGGGCAACCATTCGCCATTTCGGTGTTCAGTCTGAATAGGCAAGAGTTTAATCTATGGTAATTGTTTCCTTTAGGAGACAACTGCTAAAACACGTCCAAAAATATCGGGAGATGTAGCAAACAACGCGTTTTGACTTCGGTATCAACAATCCGAAAGCGGTTTTTCAATTTTTAGTTTCAGTGAAAAGTTATTCGCAAAAAACCCAAAAATGACCCAGGTCCGATCCCAAATAGGGGGCTTGATCCAAGGTATTTATGAGCAGAACACCTTTCTGCGTAGGCGGCCTTTGGCCGCGTTTCAAAAAAATAACCCTTAGCCGGTCCAACGTCGGCTACGCGGTCCACAGTATTTCTGCGCAAAACACTTTTTTTGCACTTTTCGGTACACCCTAATCGGTGATTACAACAACCACATGAAAATGACAGAAAATTTTCAGCTTTGATGGCAAATATCTCTTCACTGAAACAAGAACTCGAAAATCCGTTTCCGGATTATTGCTACCGAGGTCAAAACGCGTCTTTTGATACCTTTCCCGATAATTTCGGACGTGTTTTAGCAGTTGTCTCCTAAAGGAAACAATTACCAGGGAGTGTTGTCGAATTAAAAGTCCTTGGCCGGATTTGAACCCGGTACGCTCCGGTACTCCCTTGCGGTACTGCCCGACTGTCGTGGTAGCGATTTATGACCAGTGAAATCTTCTAGGTTATGTCAGCTTTCCTTCCGTAAGGAAGGATAAGATGGATAATGAGAGGTGAGAGGCATCATATCCGTAGATTAACCATCGAGTTGCACGTCATTACCTTTGTGCATATTAGTCGCCTTATACGACCGGTATGCCTACCTCGGGCATATTCTAAACCCCTAACCCGCAGGGGCAGCCATAACCTGGAAACCAGCCTCAACACCAACAATAATGGCGGGGAGAAATGCAACGAAAAAATAGTCTTGCAACTGAATACTGCTTTGGTCTGTGTAGGCAATTGAGAAGTAGTCCCCTCAGAAGCTTGCGAACTAACAACATCTGATAAGAGCAACCCCCTTGCGGTTTAGAGGCTTAGAATATGCCCGAGGTAAGCATATGCCCGGTTGTTGTTGTTGTTGTGGTAGCGACAAAAACACTCCCCGAAGGTTTTGGGAAGTGTTGTCGAATTAACAGTCCTTGGCCGGATTTGGACCCGGTACGCTCCGGTACTCCCTTGCGGTACTGCCCGACTGTCGTGGTAATTTATGACCAGTGAAACCTTCTAGGTTATGTCACCCTTCCTTCCGTAAGGAAGGATAAGGTAGGTAATGAGAGGTGAGAGGCATCATATCCGTAGATCAACCATCGAGTTGCACGTCATTACCTTTGTGCATATTAGTCGCCTCTTACGACCGGTATGCCTACCTCGGGCATATTCTAAACCCCTAACCCGCAGGGGTGCATATGCCCGGTCGTAAGAGGCGACTAAAATGCACAAAGGTAATGACGTGCGACTCGATGGTCGATCTACGGATATGATGCCTCTCACCTCTCATTATCCATCTTATCCTTCCTTACGGAAGGAGGGCTGACATGACCTAGATAGTTGCACTGGTCATACCAAAAGAAAAAAACACCCACCGGTGGAAGGACCAAGTGGAGTCCGATTTGAGCTCCCGTGGCGTGTCCAATTCACTCCAGTTGGCAAAACGAAGAACCCACTGGCGCCCTAGGTTTAATGGCAAAAAACTGTTCAGACGGTTAAGCGCCGTTTAAGTAAGTCTTATTAAAATCAATATAATGCCATCTGCTTAGCCAAAGTAATAAGTGTCTGATTGTTTTTGTAATAGGTTCCACACAACAGGACAGCCTAGGTAAAAGCGAACCCCCCAATGCATACAACCGGTAGTTAGAGTTTGGAATGTCAACGATATGGCTGTCTAAAGTACAGGAGAAAAAAGACCGGTCGAGTAAATAGAGTTAGCTTAAGATTTTAAGATAATTCATGTTTATTTAAAATCTATTTCCAAAACATCTTCCAGCCTTTGTATTCACAAATTAATGTTAATTGTTTTTATATTACCTAGGAACAACTTTTTATATTAATTCTTAAGTTATGATTTAGTGAGCTAATGATTTAGTTTTTGTTTTAATCTTAGCAGTTAAAATGGTCGAGTTATATAAGACCTATGAGAATGGCACTTTCAGGAAAATTGTACTCCGAAGCTTCAAGGTCAATACTGCTTCACAGCAATTTCTTGGTACTCTTGCTTATATACTACTTATCAAATAATATTAAAAAATACCTAATATCTTTCGAATACAGATGGACGCGATACTCAACTCAAAATGTCCTTACTCTGAAAGAACTCGCTCGACGCAAAAATTTCAACCCACACGTTTTTAGACTTTTATTTACTAGTTATGACATACACATCCCAGTATTAACCAGAACGACCGGAATTCACATAAAATTTATTTTAAATTTGTAATATTCATATAAGAATCACATTTTTAACCAGATGAGGTTAGCTCATGCCACAGTGGAAACTGTTAAAGTTTAATTCTTACTATATACCTAGTATAAGGACAAGGGCACAAAAAACCTCTGGTCGCAGGGACATCTTCAAGAATATATCTGTATCTAATATAAAGACAAAAGTGTTACGTTTGGCAGATACATGTGCAAAACCTTCCATTGATCAATTGCAAAATCGAAAATCTAATTTTACAACGTTAAATCTTATTACAGAAATTTAATATGCAATAAGTATTTAATTAACTTTAACGCACGAAAACAGGCTTTTAACTATTCAATTTCGTATTTGCCACTTTTAAGAGTTATGTTGTCGATAGGTGCTGTTTTAAAAATACTGCCGATATATCCTCTTTAGAAATTGTGTCAGGTATAACTAGTAGCCTTGGATTAGTGTGAAATGAACCAAATGCTACTCAAAATTTTCTATTGTGAGATTTTTTGATACTGCAAACCTTATGTGAGTATAGTCAGATTAGTTTAAAGATGAACTGAATTTCGGTCATAGAAACATAATGTAGGCAGCACTATCGGCAAACTTTGAACGTCTTTTTCTAGAAGTTGACAATTTATATACTACGATCAGATGGGAAGTGATAGAAGATATCGCGTCGGAGCTAATTATTTCTGGCCATTTAATATCTTAGCAGCGTTGGTAGACCCGTGTCCATCTTTAAATTAATCATATACATCTGCACCCTGCATACGCAAAGCTTTCACTAAATCGCCTCTAATACGACGTTGATGAAATACAGGTAAACGTTGTGTGGCACGTAACATTGAATCAAAAAATGATTTCAAACCTTTTTCTTCAGCTGTTAATTTTTCATAGGCTGGAGTAGATGAGAAATCAGTCATACTGTACTTATTTATCGTTTTCGGCTTTGTTGGGGTACGTGTGCTCGATTGTATTAGGAAATCATTTTTGTGCGATTCAATCCATTGTGATATATTCATATTAATTTTAAATACTTTACTACCCACTGTAAGTTCAACAATTGAATCATTCTCCCGCTGTTTTGCATTGTTTTGTAGTTTCGATGTTGTTGGTTGGTCCATACTTCTGTCGTAGTTATCATTTCTTAACTCGATTTGTTTTAAGGCATCATCATCTTCTAATTCCACGTTCACTACAATTTCGTTAGTTTCAGACATTTTACGTTTACGAGAAATTGGCTTGTTCCTATGATGCCCTTGTGTTTTAGCGCGGCTAGCCACGTTATTTATATAGGTCTTACAAGGCAACATATGTGATGGATGGATGTGTAATGCTAATTGATGCACTGATACTCTTTGATACGATTTGCGACTTTGTACGGTAAACTCACTTGGCGTTTCCTTTGCGCATTCAATAACTAATTGAGGAAGATAAAATAAAATGTATATTATTAACACGAAATCTTATATGGAGCAACTTACATTTGCATGGCTCTCGGGTACACACGCAGGTAGTCAATAATGGCACTTTCTTGCTGTTAAGTGATCACACCATCTATGTACGCGTTTTGTTTTGTTGTTTATTGTTTGATTTTGTGAAATTTATTTCTTTATACACTTGCCGTTGATTTGTACAAATATGTATCAGGTAAAATTAACAAATGTAAGATTACTAGCCATGCGTCTGGCAGTGTTGCTCGGCTCAATTTCAAGAATAAATTTTTGTCGTAAATGAATCAACTTCATTTTGCAGCTGATGAACTACGATTCAATCTGTGGAAAGATGATTTACATTTGTGGCTGAATACCACAGCTTAAAGCTCCAGATTTACCTTTTTCAATGTACTGGTTTGTGTCTTGGGTTAGCGGGATAAAAAACTTTTGCACTTCAAGAAAATCACAACAGCGCTTTTCAAACTGGGCAAATCTTCTCAAATGTCCTCTAAAAAGATGCGCACATGTACACACCTAAATAAACGGGCTTAAAAATCTAAAATGGATCCTTGAAAATCTCCGAAGAAAGGATATTCTGTTGTTGTTGTATAAGCAATTAACGCTGTTCAACCGAACGGCCATTTAAAAAATATTGCTACAGGTTAGGAGTAAAGGGAGGTTGTTTTTAAATAAGTTTGTTCATCAGAGCTTGACCAGATTTCGTTTTCGTCCTACACGATCAAGGGCAGCCATGTCTGATTATTTATCCGAGGATGTGGTGGGCCTGCCGAAAAGATGTACATATATAGTGGAGTAAGCAATAACAGCCAAAGTAAATTTTTATAATTTTTTCAAAAAGCAATGGTAGCGTTAGAATGGTTTCCAGAAATCTGAGATTTGAACTAGAATTTTTTGCTCTGCAATTTAAGTAAATAAGTGAGCTTTCAGTTTCTTATAAGATTTGCAAAGTAAAGCTAGTATGTTTACGAGATAAAGAACGAAATAGACGGATTGGGTTTTTCAAAAGTCTTTAGTTCGAAATTTTCTAATAATTCTGTGGCAATAAGGGAAAACTACCAAAGTAATATTTTTAAATTTTTCAGTAGAGCGCTTTGAAAGTTGAAATTGTTGTGTAAATGCGTGGAATTGAGATATAGTTTTATGTCCATAAAATTCACAATTTTTGAGCAAAAGCCGTGAAGTTTTGTGTGATTATAGATCTTAACACGGAGAACAAAACGGCCTATCTCGTTTTCGACCAAACTTGAGTTTGGCTTTTTCCGCTTATTGGCATAGAACTAGTCATGTTTGGCTATTTTCCCAGTATGTTAGTGTTTTAAGATAGGTTGTTATCCACTCTGATAATCATATTTAACAAAGTAGTATCTACTTTGGTTGTCACTAAAAACCAATCTAATTTATTTGAATACTAAGCTGGTTTTCTACAACATTATGTTAATTTGTTATTAAACATTTTAGAAACGAGAAATCGGAATGAACGTTTGGTCATTCGATTTATAGAATTACAATATTTGCGGTGTAAACGTTGGTCTTTTTAAAAAAAATTCAAAAAAACGTTGGTCGTGATATCTCTCATAACTTTACTATACCTAGTTTTTTGATTGCTAGGCGGTTTGAGTAAGTACTAGTAGATGGCAAAGACTACGGGACAGCATGTGTTTTTTGATTGTCATTTTATTTATTCACGTATGAGACAATGTCCGAGAACACAGTGACCCAACCGTTATACCTCTCAGATTCAGCTTCCATTTCTGCATCATTAACCGCTTGTAATAAATCACGTTTGACTTTACTTTGCATTCGCACCGGTAGAGCGTTAGTCGCGCGAAACATTGCATCAAAAAAGCTACGCAAACACAACTCTTGCTCAGACAAATTTTCTTCTACTATTGGTGCGATGTCCATGAGAACGCTTTCTGGTGGTGTCTGGGTCTCAGCCGATGCGCGTACATTTGATATTAAAAGTGTATGGTTAGGTTTCTTTTCTTGGGGGATTATACCCATGGCGATCGGTTTTACTAACTGTACCAAACTTTCCAATTCTGTATCGTCTTTCCTACAATATGGTGCTATGAAACTCATGTCACTGTAATAACTCCATGATGCCTTAAAGACAGAATTCTTTTCTTGCGGCAATTTGAATTCATTTTCATTATAATTACTACGTGCTAGCCTTATTAATTCGTTGCGATAACATATCATAAAGGATTTGTAAAGTTCATTCCAAGCGTTTTTTGCTTCGTAAGCTAAAAATGTATAGAATGTTGTTGCAAATATAAATTTTTTTTTATTTTTTCTTTGTTTTTTGAATGACTTAAATTACCATTTTTAAAACCACATTTTACTGACACTTTAGTCCAGATTCTGTTTTTATATGCTTCATCATTGTATTCTTTCAGTCGACAATCGTACAAGGCTTTATTCGCTTGCACCATCGCAATGAGTAACACTAACTTTGGATCCCTAAGTGGATACATTTTGAAATATTTATATCCAATTTAATCACACCGACTTCTTTAAAATAAATTTAACAAAAACTTGTTTGTTAAATAAGCAATAGCAAATACTAACAGCTGATGGAATCAACAAAGCGAAAGTCACCATACGCAGGAATGCTAGGGCACAATAAACACAGCCTAATCAGTGTTGACATCAGAAAAATACCGATAAAGCGCGTTCCAAAGACGTGACTGGAGAGAAACTTGACCACATTGGCGCATAGTCAAAGTTAAGTATGACTTAAATTTAGATGAAGCTTTTTTAAACAAGTTTTGACCTATAAGGCCTGGTTTTTGACCTATAAGGCCCGGGTTTTCAGCCCTTGGTTAAGCTCAGTTTGAACTAAGTTTGCTTAAACTCGGCATAAATTTAAACTCCAGTTAAACTGCAGAGCGGGTTTTCAGTGAGAGTTTAAGGCCGCTTTTAAGATTTGCTTTTTATACGGCAACATTGTTTTTTTTTTTATCTAGATACGGCAACAGATAACATTTGTTTACATATTCAACGCCATTGCTTCTCCTCAGTATTGTAATAGTTAGGATTTCGCTAATTTCTGCATCACTATAATCACTATCGTCAGATGATATATCCAGTATTTAATTAAATATAAAAATATCGTCCTTTTTTAATTGCGTTCAGTTTATTGTTTCACAACCAAAACCGTCAAATATGCAAACAGCTGACAGGTTAACTAGAGTTTAACCCTGCAAAATTGGCCGCTTAAACTACGTTTAAACTTCGTTTAAAGTTGACTGAAAAACTACGTAACAAGTTTAAGCTTAGTTTAACTGACAAATTGAGTTGAACTTGTACTGAAAAACCGGGCCTAAATCTTGCAATTAAAAAGCTAGGAACTCAAATTTTTGCAGGTATGGTACATATTATATGCGTAATGTGGCTGGTTAAATTCAGTCAGATCGGACCAACATAACATATAGTTCCCATATAATCGATAGTTCCGATAAAAAGGTTTTGGGCCATATATTTTGAAGTTAAGGAGCTAGGAACCTAAAATTTTGCAGATTTGGTACATATTATATACGTAATGGGGTGAATTAAAATCAGTTCGATCGACCAACATAACTTACGAGTATATCTCTCATACAATCGATTATTCCGATAAATGGAATTTGGGGTACTTATTGTGACGCATTCGACGATTCCTTAATTATCAATCCTGGGTTCGATCACTATAAAGTCAAATAAACACAAGCACAGATATTGTATCTAATAGCTAGTTTTATTTACTAGTAATAAACGAAATAAAAATTTAAGAGTTTGGTAACTTCACAGTAGTTCACTGTTCAACGCTTGAAAATAAACTGATCAACCTGCCTTGCTTGGTCACCGCCTTATATAGTCCAACAGGGTGCTTGCCTAAGCACCGAGAACTTTCTTGGTTGTTCGCTTTTCGTGTTCTGGAAGGGTCGGTGTTATTTATTGGCATCTCCTGTTTGCTTCGTATTCGCAAACACTCGCGCCATCTCTCTTCCTCTTCCTATTTACACGCTTGCATGCATAAGCGTATCCTTCGCTATCTCTGTTGTGTGTTAACTAGTGGTGGGAGTGGTATTGAGTTAGGGATGGTACATGCTTGAGAATAATCGCCCCATTATTATATATTGTGACGAATTCGATGAGTCTTCGATTATTAATTCCTTGTATTCGCAAATACTCGCGCCATCTCTCTTCCTCTTCCTTGGTACACGCTTGCATGCATAAGCGTAGCCATCGTTATCTCGGTTGTGTTTAACTAGTGGTGAGAGTGTTATTAAGTTAGGGAAGGTACGTGCTTGAGAATATTCGCCACAATATGTAATGTGTGTAGTGAAAATCATCAAGATTGGACCAATATTTCGAATGTGTATCTTTAAATTGACAGGGTAGGACCATACAATTTTGCAGAGTTTGTACTTATTGCAAATAAGGATCGGACACTTAAAACAGTGATGCGTATTCATGAAAGGTATAAATCCTCCGGCACAGCCCAAGACAGCTTTTTTCTAAATGGTTTTAATGTACCCAGCGTGTACTAGTACACATGGTATTATAGTTTTGGTCATATAACGGTGATTTGTAACGGTACAAAATAATGGAAATAGACATATAGTTCCATAGATCAAAGTTCTTAGAATTAACAGAGGAATCCATTAAGACATGTCCGTCCGTCCGCCCGTCCGTCCGTGGACACGATAACTTGAGTGAAAATTGAGATATTTGAATGAAAGCAGGTTGCTTTCTGGCCAAGGTTGCTATTTAAAATGGGCGCAATCGAACCATAACCACGTCCTTTTTTTCGATATCGAAAATTTCGAAAAACGTTTAAAAAGGGATAATGCAATAATAAATAAAAGCAGCTACATAATGAAACTTAGTAGATTTATCAAATTTGTCGTCCTATTGACAATTTTGCATAATTTTTGGAAAATGGGCGTGAACAAATTTTCAAACTTCGACTGTTATTACCTACATAACCCTTTATGCTAGAATCACGAAATTCGGAAGGAGGTATACCATGGTTGGGGTACATACACCAATAGAAAATTAGCGAAATCGCTTTTCGGCCACGCCTACTTTTTCACAAAAGTTATCTGAAAAGGAGGTAGAAATACTGAACTACCCATATCTGATTGACTGATACAGGTAGAATGATATAATTTGGCAGTTACCACAATTTTCTAATTCTTTATACGATTTTTGTAAAATTTTGGAAAGTGGGCGGTCAAGAAAATTGCAAATTCGACTGCTAATAACTTCAGAATGGTGTAAGATAGAATTACGAAACTTAATACTAGGTATATTGATTAAGCCATGTCCGTCCTAACACGATATCTTGAGTAAATTTTAAGATATTTTAATGAAATTTTGTATGCAGGGCGAAATCGGATGATAACCATGCCCACATTTTATATATAGAATATTTTCGATAATACAAAAAAAGTGATTATTCAGTACATGATACACCCATAAGGATAAAATTTCGTGTGTACATTAAAATTAACCCTTCTTTGCATGATTTTTTATTTTTATGTGAAGAAACTCTGGGTGATATAATTCAAGCTCTATATTCACAGAAAAATGTTTATAAAATTCGAGTGTATTTTTTTTTGTGAAATAACAAAAAAACTGTATGATGGAAATTTCCATCATCATGCAAATAACCATGTTAACCTTAGTAAAACTTATGGTGGCAATAAATGTTGGTATCACATTTTATTGATGATGATAATTATCAAAACAATTGTTTTCCTTATTAAGACACAAATTAACTCCACATTTGCAGCAAGAAATTGTAGAATAACCCTTGCATTTAGAGTATTTGCACCGAAGTGAGCCACCTACTTTCGGCATATGATCGAAACCATCTTGTCTTATATCTTTTGGGGGTGGAGGAGCTGGGGAACCCTTTTTTCTCTTTGTTGTCAAGAGTACTGTTGCTTGGGCGCCCTCTTTTAGCACTTGTACAGGGTCCTGTGTTACATAACATAAAGGCGACTTCATTTCGAAACTGAGCCAATGTCAGCAAATTTTTCTTAGGTACATTCCTTTCTAGAGAGTTTTTTTTGTAAAGAATCCAAGAATGTTTTGCCGCAAGATCCAGTAAATAAAAAAATATACGCAGGTACCACTTTTTAGACCGTACAGTGATATGGGTTTTTCCAAGAAAGCTATCCATAAGGTCTACTCCTCCCATATGTTTATTGTACTCTTGAACGACGAACGGGCAAGTAATACCAATATTCTCCTTTTTTGACTTGTCATATCTATTAACTTCAGTGACTGGCAAGGATCCATCATATGTCGATAATAGCGTTACCACCTTGTTATCCTTCCACGCCACGCAACTCAGATCAACACCATCTACTGTAGATACTCTTTCTTCATAACTACCCCTAGCCACTGACTTGTTCATAAAACTTTTGCGATCTGGCAATTTATTATTTGGAATTCTGTTTTGTTGTACAGTGCCTTGTTTTGCTAAAAAGTGCACTAATGGCAAGGAGGTATATTAATTATCGAAGTAGATAATGTGGTTAATCATTTTTGGTACTCCACGAAGCAAGCGAATAAGAACATTTCCAGTTGATCGGGCTCACCAGCAAGTTTGTCAGCATTTTCTTTCCCGGAGTATATTTCGAATTTATGGGCGTATCCCATTAAATCGCAAAGCACATATAATTTAAAACCCCATTTGTGGGGTTTATTGGGCAAATATTGTTTCAGAAAGTGCCCTATTTTTTTTTTTTTTAAAGCCTGTCATGTTCTGGATGGCCTAAAGGTTTGTGATGTTCATTGTTGCTGAAGTGCAATGACAATTTTATTTTCTCAAACTTGTTCAGTGGCATTGTTGAAGAAATCGGGTCATACCCAAATTGTGGAGACCAGTATGATCTGGTGGCCGCCGTGGTGTGAATGTAGTGTTGCCGGCCTACCACACCGAAGGTCCATGGTTCGAGCCCTGGTACAGGTAACATCAAAAGTGATTTGAAAAAAGTTTTTCAAAACGGGGTCGCCCCTCGGCAGTGGTTTGGCAAACTCTCCGAGTGTATTTCTGCCATGACAGGCTTCTCAGCAAAAATTCGTCTCCTTTGTAGATGCCGTTCGGAGTCGGCAAAAAACTGTAGGTCCCACCAATTTGTAGGGAAAATTCAAATCGGCACACCACAAATTGGAAGAGAAGCTTGGCGCAAAAATCTCTTAGGAGGTTTATGATGATATACCTGTTGTATATCGCGCCATAGAGAGAGAGTATGATCTGGTGCTATGAAATTTCTGTACCGACATGTATAAAAGAATGCCGAGGAACTTGTACAAACCTGAGTCTGTGACAGATGTAGTGGAATTTGGATTACATTGAATTATATATAAATTTGTTTGCTCTACTAATCTGTTGATGAAATCTTTTGTGATAAAGTGGGTGAAACATTGATATGGGGTTTCCAGTTGTCCCATTAGAAACAGAAGAATTTCCAGAGAAACTAATATTATCTCTGTTATATTTCCCTTTTTCCATATCAACTTCCTTTTATCAAAAGAAAAAGTGACCAAATCAGTCAGTGATGAAGGAATAGTTTCTTGTTCTTCCGAATGGTTCTCCTTTATAAAAGAGGGATCATCGTCAAGAATTTCATCTGCTTCGTCACAATCGTCGCTCTCCTCTTGTAACACTCTTATTACATCATCTGCATCGCGACACTCATCGTCAGAATTTTCGTCATCAAGATCATCTTCTGATAGCCCACCGTCTTCTAAATAGTTAAAATAAAGTTCAATTTCCCGATCGGTTAGGTTTCTCTAAAATAAAAATAAAATAAAACATAATAATAGCACACCACAAATTCACTCGCACTAAAGGTAGAGTAACTGCACAGTGATGTAAATTTCTGTCACATCGTTATGGTCAGATTATGTGGGATACGCCTTATATAATTTACACAAAGTATGGAAAACATAAAAACGAACTTTTTTTACACTCATAATTGTATTTTTTTTTATAAAAATATCTTTCAGATTATTTAAAAAAAAAAATTCACGAAATAGCACTTTGCTTCCAACCACAAAAAACTGTAGAATGTCAGCTTTAAACCGTTATATTGATGGCGTGGATAGTCTTTTATTTAACAGGGATGTTACCAACTGTTTATAAGATGTCAACAGACATGCCAGTTGCAAAACAACTACAGTACTGACAGTACATAGTTTGGTGATAAATTTTTTGATCACTATATGTTGTGATGGAAATTTCCATCACCATGTAAAGAAGGGTTAAGGCAGAAAATACATTTTTCAAGAAATTTTTGAAAATGAACTTGGCACCGCTCAATTTTGATTAAGTCAAATTAAGAAATATTATTAATCATAAATCAAAACCCGTTCAAGATATCGAAACGAAATTATGCACATAGATTTCCATGAATACAAGGAATGTTCCAGGAAAAAAATGGCCGGAGTCGGCTAAGGTCCATGCCCACTTTTATACGAAAGATTTTGAAAAGGATCAAAAATATATTTAATAATTTAATTTCCAAACGGGGTCGCCCCTCGGCAGTGGTTTGGCAAACTCTCCGAGTGTCTTTCTGCTATGGAAGGCTTCTCAGAAAAAATTCGTCTCCTTTGTAGGTGCCGTTCGAAGTCGGCAAAAATTTGTAGGAAAGAATTCAAAACGGCACACCACAAATTGGAAGGGAAGCTCGGCGCAAAAAGCTCTTAGGAGGTTTATGATGATATACCTGTTGTATATTAAATTTACCGCTCAAAACTCATAACAGAAGTGTTTTTATTGAAAACAATCAGCTGCCTTTATAATACGGGCTCAAAAGTATTAAAATAGACCTGTGTAAATTTGTATGCCATAATATATCACTACTAGGTATATAATGTTCGGTTCCAACCGAACTTAGACTTCCTTACTTGTTATTTATAAGATTGCCCACATGGTAGTAGAAAAAGTTTCAAACCTCTATAGGTCATAACTCCACAACATTTTACCAATTTAGCACGACCACTTTTACACAGCTGGGTATTTAATGTTCGGTAAGTACTAGTAAACCCCGCTCGCTTCGCTGCGTCTCAGAAGTAATAATAGACTAATTCCGATTTTAATCATTACATCCCATACCAGATAAAATATGAAACTTAATTACATCGCTTATTGCAGCCCTAATTATTAACTTTCGTTTGATACCCATATTGTACTTAACACATTTTTGGTCTCCTAAACTGGTCGAGCTATCCATTCAATTCCATTCAGCAGTTTTTGCATGATGCGCGCCCAAACATATACACAGACAGACAAATAATAATGATCCCTGCTTTCGATTTTTCTTAAATATCTGCAATGTACAGACATCGAACTTTTAAGTTATAAAAATTTGCAGCACGTGAGCAAAGATGTACACGTTTTTATTAAATCTTTTAATTAATTCAATTCGACGCATCAGTTTAACATGTACTTTGACTTATTTTAAAAATATTACAAAAGACTAGCGCTAATTTACAATTTGAAAATGACAATAAATTTTCTGAATATATGCCAAGAAAAAAAAACCAATATTTCCACTCTTTTGAATTCGAATCGTGATTTTAGGTTGATCGAAAATTACAGGGTTGATTTCAACGTTTATAATGCTAATGCAAAAACAAAGTTGCATTTTGGTGTCAAAATTTATATGGTAAATGCGAAAATAAATGCTGCACTTTGTGCTAAATGTTAAAATGGAAGGAAAATGCAAACTGCAGACTCAGAATGAACAGCCTATAATGCGTATACAACTTGTGTGCAGATAGTAGAAAACCTAAACTATTCGCACTCACTTAGCAGCTGTGAGCGCCACTATCATATTCCAGTGGTGGCAACATTTCAGATTTTCACATACAGCATAATGTTGCACACACACACACAACTCCAGGCACAGACATGCAATGAAACCACCCCACTAATTTTCCGCATTTGGTCCATGAATGAGTGAATGAATGAATGATTCGTGGAAGTCAATGATGACCATGAGGTAAAAGTTTCTATTCCTCCATAGGAGGCATTGTTGCATGACTGGCAGTTAAATGCAAAAACAACAACAATGAAGAGATAACAAGTTGCAGCCGCCCCAACGCGTAGATATTTGTTGTCAATGGAGACGCTACATGGGCGACGGACAGGCGTGCTGGATGGTCATGGCTTATGCAGCTTGCAGCTTCATTTCATGGCTATAATGTGGCAGATATTTACACATGCACACTCACACACACAAATACACACTCGCACACACATATGACTTTGCTAAACATGCAAGAAACTGTGCTGCATATACGCATCGCGTACTTAACTTAGTCGATAGTGTGGCACAATTGTGAGCAATTGAATGCATGTTGCAATTGTTGTTGTCATTGTGATTTTTCTTGGGGGGGGGAAAACTCATCAGATGTTGTTGTTCTTATAATCACAAAGCGGCAGGTGCAAATATTGTCTGTTCTCGCCTGTCCACATTGTTTGCCGTTGCAAATAAATGTGGCGGCGTGCAGCAGATGTGGCTTTTGTTGTTGCATGCCACATGTTTTTTTGTTATGCATTTCAAGTGGGTTATTTTGCAACAAGAATAACCACTTCATATGCGATTTAACTTTGATTTTTATAACTATACCCATTCGACAAATATTTATTCATCATTCACTTGGCAATTCACGCTCTTGTGGCCAGTGATGTGTGGTTTCGAGTACTAAAAGAGTCGGTTTTTTTCGATTTCAATTCTAAAGTGATCGGTTTCAATTATGCTAGCCAGTTTTTTAGGAAGAGAAAACATGGACTTAAATTTTTACTTTTGTATACCGGGTTCAAATGTCGAGTCCTGCAGTACTATTGTCAAACACGTCAGCTACTCAGTGCTGCAGGTGTTCCATTTGGTAGGGCTAAAATTATATTATGGCTAAGCTAGACAATGCTAAATATAACACTGTGATGACTTCATCATCACAATCATTTATGGGCGCTTCCCTGTTTTGACCGTTACGTATAAACTCTTTTTAGCTATAAAACATACCAATGGAAAACACCAATAAATCCCTGCAAATAAGATACGGGTAAAATTATTAGTAAATTGACCCGGTGCCATACTGAAAGTTACCGTATTCCGCCCATCAGGTTTTTAAGAGCAGCGGTAGACGTTTTGCCTGTTTCTTTCCACACTTTCCTGTGTGTGTGGTTTTACATCCCGCTCTTTCTCATTTATTTTTTGACCTAAGATAAACATATAGCTGTACTGCTCACACCGTCTTCACAGCTACTACTCATTTGACTCGTATATAACACGAAAAATTACCGCAATTTTACCGACACCTATACATATTGGAGTTTCAGTAAATCGATTTTTGCAGGGATGCGAAGTCATCGTCCCCTGGCTTTCGCTCGTTGTATTTCCTTCGATACTCGCCTTAGGTATCGCGGGAGGGCCATACATCTTTCGTAGAACTATTGTCTCGAATACTTCCAGGGCCACCTTGTTTCTTTCCCATGATGTCGAGAGACTTATAGAGCTTGCTCTTTGTTCGATGAACCTCGGTATTTACTCATTCCAAAGTAGTACTTGTTGGAAGAAGTGAATCTTCGCTGAATTTCTCGGCTGGAATTTCCTTCACTGTTAACGCTGATTGGCAAATAGACGAAAACACTCACAGTTCGACAGATTTTATATACTGTTTTTTCTCTGTTGTAATGGCCCCTCTGAGGTATTTGGCTCATACTGTCAAACCGAAACTCTTTGTTCGTGCTAGATCTGTATAACGCGTGACATTTTGGGAACATCTTGGCTTCCTTTAGAACATTTTTTGATTCCTTTATCTCTCTTTCTAGTGTTTTGAAAGCAGATTTCGGTTTCATGTATTTTTTTCGGTGTTTTAAAACCTAAGTTTTGGCCCTCTTTTTCTGTTGATTCGGAACCAGGTTTCCGTTTTTTAGTCCTTTTGTTCCCTTAGACTTTATTGTATTTTTATCTTGGAACAGGGTTCACCCTCATTTAGTCCTCTTTTCCTGGTGCTTTTTACGTTAAATTAGGCCTCTGTTCCCTTACCCATGTTTTTAAGCAGTTTTTAACTTTTTAGTCTTCTTTTTTATACCTTTCATGAACATGAAATGGCATTATAACTTTGGTCCGACGTTTGTAAGTGTGAGAAGAAGAAGAGATAGACCTACCAATAAGCATACCGAAATGATCAGGGCAATGAGCGGAGTTGATTTAGCCATGTCCGTCTGTCCGTCGGCCCGTCCGTCCGTCCGTTTGTCTGTCTGAACGCAAACGAGTCCCTCAGTTTTAGAGATATCTCGATGAAATTTGGTAAGAGACCGCCATTTTGTATAGCATTAATCATTTGTCGGAACCAGTATGATCGGAGCAATACAACGCATAGCTCCCATACAATCGATTGTTCCGATAAACGGTTTTTGGCCTATAACTGTTGCAATTAAAAAGCTAGCAACATAAAATTTTGCACTTTAAGTACATATTATATATGTAATATGTGTGGTAAAAATCACCCAGATCGGACCAAAATAACATATAGCTCCCATTCAATCGATTTTGCCGATAAATGGGGTTTGGGCTATGTATCGGTAAATTAGCAGTTTTGCAGAGTTTGTACTAATTGTGAGTAAGGATCGGACACTTAAAACCGTGATGCGTATTCATGAAAGGTATAAAGTCCTCGGCACAGTCGAAGACAGCCCTTTCCTTACTTGTTTTCAGTTAATTTAATGTTCTATTTCTGTTGCTTTGCAATCAGGCTTCGTGTTTTAGGTCCGCTTTTCGGTTCTTACAAGGTTCTCCAGGTCGCACATCACTAGTAGGCAGAGTTTGTATGTATGTGCACATATTAGTATAAAATGTAATGCCAGTTATTTATAAAGTCTCGCAGATGTGGCGATTGAGCAGCTGCAAATAAGTTTGATTATTAATTAATTTGCATTTAAAAACAACAACATAGGCTCAGGTACATACATACCTACTACAAACTAGTCAAACGATCTCTCAATCTTTTACTAACATTCTTGCCGCTGGGTGATGGAAGCTGGCACTTCTATTTGGGAGTTCGCAGCTTTGTACAAAATGTTTTTCATAATAGGCGGCAGATACACTGCACCATAATAGAACAAGTATCCATCAATATATGAATTGGGAGGAAGACCACAAATAAAAGGTCGAAACGTTGGCGAAAAAATAAAAAAGGCGTTTTTCTGATTTATTGGACTGTAAACCCGAAACCAAACAAAGTTGAAAGTAAATATCAAAGTTCACAGTACGCGGTAATTCTCTCTAAGCAAAGTAGAACTAAACAGATTCAAAACCGTTTCATCCTTAAGTTCAAAGTAGAGGTTTTGAACTTCCGCAATATATAGCAAATATGTTTTTCTTATGGATAGGTGGGCCCAGCTGCAAGCGGTGGGCTAACACCACGGGTGTGTCATACAAAAGGAAAACACCTGGTTATTCATGCTGAATTGATTGGAGCTGACTTATTTATTCGATTATACTTATTTTGTGTTGTTAACTTTCTGCTTATAATTGTTTTAAATAAAATAAATTAAAATAAAAGGAAACGAAATAAAATAAAATAATATAAAAAAAAATTTACAAAAAAAAAAATTAAAAAAAAATAAAATAAAATAAAGCAAAGTAAAAATAAGTTTAATTAAATAAAAAAATTAGAACAAACTGAAATAAAATAAAATAAAATATAATAAAATAAAATAAAAAAAAAGTTAAATAAAATAAAACAAAATAAAATGAAATAAAATAAACTAAAATAAAATAGTGTAATCAAAAAAAATAAAATAAAATAAAATAAAATAACATAAAAAAAATTAAAACAATGAAGCAATGTAAAATACAGTTTAATTAAATAAAATAAATTAAAATAAACTGAAATAAAAAAAATAGAACAAAATAAAATAAAATAAAATAAATTTAAATAAACTGAAATAAATAAAATAAAACAAAAAAAATAAACAAAACCGAGAGCACACGGAAAGGCAGTTCTGATGATAAAACAGAGCTGTCAAAAATCCATCATGATCACACTACTAACTGTCAAATGGCGGAAGTGGTTCATGCATATGGTAAAAAGATGAATAGAACTAGGAGTGTAGATGACATCAAAACCAGCGTATTGTTAGCTTAATGGTTAGCAATGCGTGCCAAAATTTCTCTGATGAGTGAAGTCTAGCAGCTTCCGAAATGGATCTATAAGAAAAGCTATGGCAGTTGTCTCTAAACATTTTTCCTACTCTATTCAATCCAAAAAACTTTTAATAATTAATTAAAATGATTATTAATAAATAAAAACAATAATAATTTTCATAAAATTCCAAAAGTGAAAAATTATTATTCTTGGCCTTGAGCTCAACAGGCCGTAAATCAACAAAAATTGTTGGTATAAAAAAAAGAAATAACAAAAACCGAGAGCACACGGAAAGGCAGTTCTGATGATAAAACAGAGCTGTCAAAAATCCATCATGATCACACTACTAACTGTCAAATGGCGGAAGTGGTTCATGCATATGGTAACAAGATGAATAGAACTAGGAGTTTAGATGACATCAAAACCAGCGCATTGTTAGCTTAATGGTTAGCAATGCGTGTCAAAATTTCTCTGATGAGTGAAGTCTAGCAGCTTCCGAAATGGATCTATAAGAAAAGCTATGGCAGTTGTCTCTAAACATTTTTCCTACTCTATTCAATCCAAAAAACTTTTAATAATTAATTAAAATGATTATTAATAAATAAAAACAATAATAATTTTCATAAAATTCCAAAAGTGAAAAATTATTATTCTTGGCCTTGAGCTCGTTTCATGAATACTTGAAAATGTACAGGCCGTAAATCAACAAAAATTGTTGGTATAAAAAAAGCAATAACAAAAACCGAGAGCACACGGAAAGGCAGTTCTGATGATAAAACAGAGCTGTCAAAAATCCATCATGATCACACTACTAACTGTCAAATGGCGGAAGTGGTTCATGCATATGGTAAAAAGATGAATAGAACTAGGAGTTTAGATGCATCAAAACCAGCGCATTGTTAGCTTAATGGTTAGCAATGCGTGCCAACATTTCTCTGATGAGTGAAGTCTAGCAGCTTCCGAAATGGATCTATAAGAAAAGCTATGGCAGTTGTCTCTAAACATTTTTCCTACTCTATTCAATCCAAAAAACTTTTAATAATTAATTAAAATGATTATTAATAAATAAAAACAATAATAATTTTCATAAAATTCCAAAAGTGAAAAATTATTATTCTTGGCCTTGAGCTCGTTTCATGAATACTTTAAAATAAAACAAAATAAAATACAATAAGATTAAATTAAATAAAATAAGCTAATATAAAATAAAATAAAATTAAATAAAATCAAATAAAATAAGCTATTATAAAATAAAATAAAGTAAGAATCAATGAAATAAAATAAAAAAATAAAAGAAAAAAAAATAAAATAAAATAAAATAAAGTAAAATAAGATAAAATATAATAATATAAAATAAATAAAAAAAATAAAGAAGAAATTGACTGCTGAGTGTAAGATCACCCTATTTCAAAATATTTTTCAAAAACGCCCTATCTCAAAATTTCTTTGAAGAACGACCCACCTCAAAATATTTTTTAAGAACGCCCTATCAGAGAATTGGATTCAAAAACGCCCTATCTCAACCAAAATTCAATACATTTTTAGCTGAGATAGGGAGTTTTCAATCAAATTTTCAGATAGGGCGTCCTTGAAAAAAATTCTGAGATAGGACATTTTTGAATCAAATTTTGATATAGGACGTTTTTGAAAAAGATTTAGAAATAGGGTGATCTTCCACTCAGCAGTCGAAATGAAATAAAATAAACTAAATTAAAATCAAATAAAATGAAATGAAATAAAATAAATAAAATAAAATAAAACAGAATAAAATAAAGTAAAATAAAATAAATAAAAACAAAAGAAAATAAATTAATATAAAATAATAATAATAAAAAGCTGCTGATGCATAGAGAACAAGT
Source organism: Merzomyia westermanni (assembly GCA_949987695.1). Taxonomy (NCBI): domain Eukaryota; kingdom Metazoa; phylum Arthropoda; class Insecta; order Diptera; family Tephritidae; genus Merzomyia; species Merzomyia westermanni. The sequence continues at coordinate 32,855,052 of OX465291.1, read as the reverse complement.
TGGTATATGCCATAGTCAAAGCAGCGGTGCAGTAGCTTAATGTCCTGTGAAGAAACTTGTAAATAATCTCATCTCGGATTCATCTAGTTAGAGAAGGAAGCATGGTAATACGGACCTTGAGATTTTAACGTCTTCGACTTAAAAGTATGATCTTCGATTCACCTTTGGAGACTTACCAATCGTGGCACCAAATCTGAACTTATCGCTTTGGAGTTTAATTTCTTTAAGGCAGCTTGATTGTCAACGAAAATGGTTACAATGGTTGCTGGTACTTTACTCTTCCTGCAGCAATCTAGCTGAGTCAGGGAGTCCATATGACTGCCCAGCTTGCAGAACCCGGAAATCAATAAGCTACATGGTATAGTCCTAGTCGGATGTTAAGCCAGTTTTGATACCGTTTAGTCGTTGCGTGTCCATAGTTGGATGAATTCCACATTTCCATATTTCACTTGTTCGCTGTACATACGCTTGCAGATTCTGAGAGTATAGCTCAGCCCAAGTCGTCCGTGTAGATTTCCAGTACTCTACCAGTGACTTAACCCTTCACACTCAGTTTTCCATGTTAGTATCGTTCTGAAAACTGCCTTGTACATGTGGTGGATTATATACGGTGATAGGCCCTAGTTCTTCTCGAACGCTCTGTTGCAGGTGAAGTACGCTGCCAGAGCCCTCTTGGATCTATTCTCAATGTTCCTTTACCTTCTACAAGATCCATAAATATTTTTTTATCATAAAGATACTTGACGCACGCCCACCTAAAACCGACATATTACACTCCTCAAGTGCTAGTGGATGGCTATAAGTTTTTAAGTTCAAACCAGCGCTAAAATCCCAATAGCTCCAGTTGTTTAACCGTACATATAAATATCTTTACAATTCGTACATCCCATTCTAATGTTAAGACTGTAATAAAGATAGACATTTAAGCAAAGCTGAGTACGAATCCCGTAAGTTCATAGAGGGCTGACATCTATTGTTATTGCTTATACACGCCCCTAGCTACATGCACTCACTTTGCTTGCATACCTGGGATTACATGGCGATGTAGTAAATAAGTGATTCCATATCTCACTGGTGCAGCAGCGACGGCAAAACAATGCTTCTTGCAACATAATTCCAATTTTCATTGTTTTCGTCCGCCACATTGCCATAGTTGGTTGCAATATTATTGTTTGCGCCACCAATTTGCCACAAAAGATCGTTGCACGATCGCCTACGATGATCACTTGTTTCGCAAAAGCGTTTTCTTTTCGTTGTAGCTTTAAGTATTGAGTAAGTGGGGTTTCGGTTGAGTGCACTTACCCCGCCATAGTCAGATTAAATTGCTATTTCTTTGTGCGAATTTCGTTTAGTTGGCCACCTCGATTGGTGCTGTTGCCGAGTTCATATCAATTGTGCCGTTACGATACGATCAACAAAGTTTTGGAGTAAAACGTATTATACTTGCTGGATTAGTATATGCTGCAGTCAGCTTTCCATTTGTTGAAATTACAATAATTTGATTATATTCAAAAGGCGTTCGAATGCAACGCTGGTTGTTGTTGTTGTTGTGGTAACGACAAAAACACTCCCCGAAGGTTTTGGGGAGTGTTGCCGAATTAACAGTCCTTGGCCGGATTTGAACCCGGTACGCTCCGGTACTCCCTTGCGGTACTTCCCGACTGTCGTGGTAGCGATTTATGACCAGTGAAACCTTCTAGGTCATGTCACCCCTCCTTCCGTAAGGACGGAAAAGATGGGTAATGAGAGGTGAGAGGCATCATATCCGTAGATCAACCATCGAGTTGCACGTCATTACCTTTGTGCATATTAGTCGTCTCTTACGACCGGTATGCCTACCTCGGGCATATTCTAAATCCCTAACCCGCAGGGGTGTGCAACGCTGGTATTAAGTAGAAGTTTAATTGAAATATATATAACTACTTAAGACGTGAAAGCAGTTTTTTGTTTAGTTGGAACAACTTAAACCGCTTAAGGCTTGCTGCTTTCTAGTTTAGGAGATGTTTGATCTTCTAGTGAATTTAAGCTGAAATGAGGTTCTCCGAGACAAGATTACTTCCTATCATGAAATTTCTATAACCTGATGCTGGACAAGAGAATTTAAGCAGCAGAGCTCTGATGTTCTTTGTTCTGAATAAAGAGTCGAACAAAGGGGGTTTGCTATGAACGATGACAAGACGGTGTACTCTTTCCCATATTGTGCTTGGAAGCCACTTGGAAACTTTCATGGGATTTACCTATTTGGAAACCAGGTTTTACAGCGGAATTATGTCGATGGAGAATTACGCTTTCCAAGAATTACTACGGTGCACTGACTGAGTAGACAACTGCAGTGTAAAGTCTTTTTACAATTCAATTCAGTGTCGAAAAAAGATACGATGGTTATGGGATTACTAGAGAGAAAGCAAAAATGTATGTCTTTCCTGCGATGCGAACTGCGAGTATTGAAGTAGGTTTAACTATGTGTTGCACGAGATTTACATTAATAAGAGTAAAGTGCACCAAAATTAAGACCAAACGGAAAAGCTGCGACCCATAAGAGTTTCGCAGGAGGATGACTTGGACTCCTTTTGTGTTTCCAGCGGGCGTTAGTTCTCTCATGTTTTCATACTCAACCAAAATCAGCTAGGTGACCTATCGGTATGGTGGACATACTCACAATTTACTACATTACATCGCCCGCTATTTCTCACATGAATTTGGACCACACGCCAATTTATACTCTTTAAGCAGTAGTCTCCTCATGATTGAACGGAGTACTCACGTTTTTTTTGCAGAGAAATACTCCCCAAAGGTCTTTTCAAGTGCTGTCGGGTGATGATGTTTGCTGTTGTTGGTGTTCGATTGCGTTGAGTGTGAGCTGCGCCTAAAACGGGGTAGCTCACTTCTTATCATCTGACACCAGCTTCAGTTACTTAATACTTAGATCCACCTTGAATAAGTACGCCGGATGTTCGAAAACATCCTGGGCGAACTATTTCGGCATTGTCCTTGGACAACGAAGTGACTGTATGATTCCACCTCGTCTTCAGCATACACCTGCTATCCATCCCGTAGCCAAGTACTCCATTCCCATGCCAAGTAGGCCCAATTCAAGAAATGCTTCTGAAACTGGTATTACATACTTCAGCAATAGTTAGTACATCCTAACAGTTTATATCTCAGACAAATTTCATTTCGACAACCGAGTGGAAGATCGCCCTATTTCGAAATATTTATTTATTAAACGCCTTATTTCAAAATTAGAGTCAAAAACGCCCTATCTCTTCTGAAAATGTATCTATTGAATTTTAGTTTCGATAGAACGTTTTTGAAACTCATTTAAGATAGAGCGCTCTTCAAATGAATTTTGAAATAGGACATTTATAAAAAAACCCCTGCTGGCTAGGGGGTTAGAATATGCCCGAGGTAGGTATGTCTGTCGTACGAGGGCACTAAAAACTACCAAGGATAATGACCCAAAACTTGATGGTTGATCTACGGATATGATGCCTCTCTTCTCTCCAACCTCTTTCTTCCTTACGGAAGGATGGTTCAGACAGAGGACGGTCCACTTCAGCAACGCTCCGTAGGGGAATTTTTTTGTATTAAAATAACAACAACACGATTGACCTAATTTCCTGAAGCTGTGATTTGAAAAGAACATAGAACATACTTAATTTAGGCTATCCTCTATACTAACTGCGCACAGACATATCTTTGTATTTAGTGAAGGGAACTTGACAAAATTCAAAATTTCTCAGTCCCACACTTTTTTAGTTTCTCACAGTCTCTGATCGTGTGAAAGGTATTTTAGCAATTCCGAAATCATTCAACGCGTCGACGCACCGACACGCACACGCCACTTTATTAATATCTTCTGTTGAATGTGTATTTAGTGCGAATATCATGTCATAGGAATTAGGGTTGTTACGAATGTAAAAATTTCTAATGCGATATTCAGAATTCTAATGTTTAGAAATAACATAAAAAAAGTTTGGTAATTTTGACATGAATATAAAAAACAAAAACAAAAGCATTTAAACATGGAAGCCCGCGGTTGTGCGAGGCTTCGCCACTTACGCACATAAGGGCAGTATACACAGAAGCAACAGAAAACTGTGCCCTATATTTTAAAATAGACCTCCAGAAATACCATCGGTGAAGAAGGCATTCATATTGAAATATTTTTGACCAGGCAATTCCTGTTCAATTTTTACAAACCGTAATATCCGAACAGGCGCCTGCTCGACGAAAATCCGTCTCCCAGGAGCATAAGGAGTCATCTCCGTAAGCACTATGATGAAATCCGGCATCACATATTTCGCCATTCGATCCAAAAGTGCATTGATAGGCTCTCAATCACATCCACAGAGAGTCGGTAAACTCCTTTGTCAGCTCTCTCCCAGTGAATGCCATCATTCAGGCACAAGCTCCACCGGTTGCCGAAGAAGAACACATACTGCCTAGGGATACAAGAGTAATGCTGGCCCAACTTCGTTTAGGATATTGTAACTGATTAAAATCATAGCTATCCAGACTGAACCCTGACATGCCAAATGTCTGCCCTGCATGCGATGTGTCTCCCATGACATTAACCATCTATTTATCAGCTCAACTGGGCCGACTCTTCTTACATAAATTTCACTCTGGACAGCCCTTTTGAAGCCGCAAGGTTTCTGGGACTTCCGTTAGAAGACAATGCTAGGTAAGGAAAGTGACGACTAGGCAGGGCGAAGCATCGCTCACACAACAACAACCACAACAAAGCATTTTGATTAATGTAGTCGATATTACGTGATGAGCGCAGAAACATACAAGGTGGGGCAAAAGTAAGCTTCCGATGTTTAGCATATCGGTTGTGGCACGTGCAGTGTGTGCTGTTACACCGTCTTGTTGGAACCACTTGTATCTAAATACATTCAGACGGAAAGGCAGCAAGTAAAATAATCGTTCTTCAACAAACAACAAACATACAGCCAAAAGTTCTAGAAACTGTTGTTTTGGCTTCTGTTATCCAAACTTAGACTTCACATGTGTATTTTTTTAAATATCCACAATGTGCAGAGAATTTTTCTGTATGTAAGGACTAATCTAATATCCAATTAATTAACTTTGGACAAATCAGGAGAGGCCTGCTTCACGGGGCTAGTTTTTCTTTGAGATAGTACTCCGTTTTTTTAAGCCAACTATCGGACTTTAATCGCAACTTAAAATGTATGCTTGGATTGTGGGTATAGGAATGTTAAGGTGAGAGAATATGAAAGTTTGCGGAATTACGAAATCACGAATATCGAAATCATTCGAATCAATCAAATATGCAATTTCCAATACGAATATTCGCAATATCCCTAGCTTGCCTTTGAATTCTCATACAATTGCCACAGTTTGACTGAAATGAAAAGTGGTTTTGGTGACGGTGGCCCTTAATAGTGCTTAAGCTGACGGGAAGTCCGGTTTCGAATCAGAACACAGAACATGAGGGCTCTTGATGAATTTTTCCACAAACAACAAACAATTGAGCTTATTAAACTCATTGTACAAACGACTAAATTACATAACACGAAATGTTGTTTATGCGGGTGCGGGTTTGTGTGTCGGTTGGAATTTCAAGCTCGAGTGATCGGTAATATAGGCCTCGATGAATGGAATTGTATAAGTAGTACATATGTAGAAAATCATACACTTTTAATGTACATATATAATGAAAGTTTGAGCCAGACAAAACGTTAAGCGTTTCTTCCTCACCATCAATGGCAATAAACAAATTTCGTGCACCAACAACAAAAGGGCACCCTCATGCTGGCAAAAAATACAAACACTTCACGAAATTCAAAACGAAAAGTTCAGAATTATTCTCACAGCACATGTCTTTGTTCTCGTGTGACTTTTTATCAATTCTACTAATTCCGATGGGAAATTTCACGGGCAGCGTACTACAAAGATAGGCACAATCTATGTGTGGGTTATTTACAAATTGGTTGAATATGAAGCAGCTAAAACGATTGTGAAGCTTGTTGACCCTTCATAATGACGTTGATATGTAGCAGCGTTTTAAAGGTGAAGGGGTATTCGTTTCCATAGGCAGTGTCAGCCGAGCGTGCTTATAGGCATTTTTAGCAAGGCGAGAGTGATAAGAGTTGGGTAAAAAGGCTAAGTCGTTAGTTGGCTTTTTTATAGCATGGCTCATCCAGGAAGGGAAGAAGAGGTTTGATTTAAGGAAATGCAGACATGGAAAATAATAACCGTCCGAATAATTAAACCCGTCTCAAAAAAATCCGGACCTGGGCTCTGCAGAGGTGTATATTGTTGGCACGCAACTTGACAAGCCATCTGCTCTTCCCGTATTAGAGAGATGGCGAAAGAAACCATTCGCATATGTCTATTCGGTTTCGAGAAGGTCTGCATTTGCTGATTTTCATCCAATTTTCTACAGGTACAATAATGACGATCTGGTAACCGACTTACATATCATACCTAAATTATGGAGTCAACAATTCTCCTCATTGCTAAGTTGCGAGTAGGCAACATCATGCTCAAGCCAGTAAGGGCAGATTGGGTAGCCCTGCATCCCGATCACAACCATGTGTTTATACAATATAAATTGGCCTTTCAGCCATCCCAAAAGTTGCTCAACTAGAGCAGACACCTACCAACACTTTCTGAGGTTGATGGCATCATAAGGCCCCTCGGAGCCTCACAGTCACGACTAATCGAAATATTCACTAAGTATCTGATCGTGACATCGATAGCCGCAGGAGGGAGTGCTAGAAGTTGTTCGAATACCTGTTCAGAGCCCACCAAGGACCACGTCCTTGCTCCTATGACAGTGAAAACACACTGATGTAAATATCGCAGTCCCCAGTAATAACCAAGTCAGCCCCCCCCCCCTCTAAAACCGCCATCCTTAGGGTCTTCACGTGGATGAAGGCGGTATTAGCACCTCATGGAACTAGCTCACCTGGGTAGGAAAGGTTTTCTTTTACCCCTCGAACCTTGGATCACTCGATTTTAATCTCCTCTTACGACAAACACAGCTTACAGCGGAATATTTTAAGTCCTTAAGCCGTTGCGCTTACTGCTCATTGGTTCACCCATTAATACGAGGGCTACTTTTTATATTTTGCGAATTCACAACACTACGTTTTTATACCCAGCTATGCTATGGTACTGTTCGGCCCTACTGTACCGAAAATCTCTGGGTTAGCTATCGCATCAAAATATATGTGAAATATGGTATATGGGCGACTTTCATGACAAGGAAGGGTAGTATTGAAAACGAGCGAAATCGGATGATAACGACGCCTTTATTTCCAATTTAGAAAATTTGGTTTGAGCGTAAAACGACGAATGGCTTAGACCTTATGAGTATTCACCAAAGAAGTGATAAAATATTTTGATGCGAAATTTTAAACGACCTAAATTTATTTTAAAACAACTGTGGAGAAATTTCTCTAAAATCATATTGGATTAAATTTTGAAGCTTATTTTTTGTGTGTTTGTGTGAAATATTTTTGAGCAGTTTTTTTTCAGTAAAATACGTTTAAATAAAATTTATAAAAAGGTAACCAAAATAGTCATGGCTACGACTCTGATCATGTTAATGATTTTTGCAAAGTTTTAAAAGATGGGGTGGTGTTGGCACCGCTGACATCTTATTGAGTTTTGAGTGACCCAATACTGCATGTCACAACTACAGCTGGTTATTTAATGTTCGGTTCCATTCGACCAAGAGTCTTTCTTAATTCTTTAATTGTGTTTGCATTATGAGGCGCAAAATATAAATGGCAACCCTCGTAACATGAAACAGTAAGAAAATCGTAGAACTTCATTTGTTTATTAAAACAACTTATCAATGCTCAATAAATAAATAAATTCAAACCACACAACCCTCAATGAGATCTAAGGCCCCTGAGCTCATGAGCGCCAATGCCTTAATTCCTTCGTTATGCTCTCACGAATTTATCAAATATTGTACGAGTGTTCATTTCTCAGTCACACCAACACACACATACACCTACTCACACACTCATAATCGCCTTTTCCATTATCAACCACCCATAAAATTGTTAACTTGGTGCTCCCGGTTATCTCTACCTCATCACGTGATGTGCTCAATGTGTAATGTGCAGACGCTGGCCGGTCTCATTGCGCTTATTAGACGCGCGTCCGCCACGTGCGCGTGGGAATTTCGCTTTCATTAAAACTTTCGTTGCACGTTGTGTAGCGTGCATTAACGGGGGTGCGATTTTGTTGTATGTTACTTTTATTCGTCGTATTGTAAATTGAGTATTATAACCCTCTTTGGATTAATGTTTTGCTTTGTCTGATTATTTCCACTTTGTAGGCCTTTTTGTTTGTTCGTCCCACAAAGCACTATTTTGACAAAGGCATTGTGGAGTGATTTTCTGATGAGAGAATAATATTTCTCATCGGAATTATTGCAGCTGTATTTGCTTGCTAGTCAACTGCACTATGGCTAATCAATTTCATATCGGGGATGTGTAAAAAAAAGTGTGGCTCAATTTGATAGTCATATTTCATGGTTCCCAGGACTAAATAAAATTTTATATTTAGTTTTTTTTTTTGTTAATAGAAAGTAAATAATTATTTTAAATAAAAATACAGCTTTTCTTCTTTCTAAGAAAGAAGGCGTCCCCGCTTTTTATAATCAAGAAACATGACTCCGATATAATTAATTGTGTTTATGAAAGGTTTCGACTGATGACGCAAGGTTTGCAGACCAGGGCGAATTCCTGCAATGCCAATAACGGCGACCTGAAAACCGACATGCAGAGCGCGCTTAACATTTCCTAAATTGAGGGAGATTACTAACCCGATACACCAATCCTTGACGATAGAAAAATGCCCCACCAAACGAATATTATGAAGTGCCCATAAACAATAAAGTGCGTGGAAATGACGGACTAGCCACATGTAGACGAAGAACTGTTGAAAGCAATCTGTCCAGTCTCAAGAAAGTCGATCCCCGCAAATCGCACCAACTACCCTGAAAACGGTCTTCTTAATGCCGCGTATAAGGTTCTATCTAGCGTATTGTACGAAAGACTGAAGTACATCATCGATAAGCTGATCGGACCTTATTAGTGGGGCTAAGTCCACCACCGACCAGATCTTCACGATACGTTAAATCCTCACCATATTAAGAGTCTTGACACCCCCACCTCTTTGTCATGCCTGAATGAGCTTATACGGGTCTGCCAAATGACTCTGAGCAATGCCAACAGATCCATCCGGGGCATTTCAAACCAAAAAAGGCTTCAGACTCTGTTGCTATAAAAAAGCGCAAAAAGTGGGTCTTGCCGTGAACGACGGCAAGATGAAGTATTTGCTGTCATCAAGTAAAGAAGCGCCAATCACTGCTGACAGATACAGACTTGAAACTTCTGAATCAGCGTTAACAGCGAAAATGACGTGAGCCGAGGAAATTAAACGAGGAATCTCTCATACCCACGAGTGCTACTTAGGACTGGGCAAGCAATTGGGAACTAAAGTCCTCTCTCCACGAACAAAGACTAGAAAGGAGAGGCCACGTTATCAGTCTGAGGGGTTTATCGTGCTCTCTCGCCTCCCCTGGTGTTGCCAATCCTCGTCACTTATCGGTAAAATGGCAAAACTGGCGTGCTTTGATACGTTATGATCAAAATGGTTATGGTTATGGATTTCGATGCTGGCTATCGACTTCCGAAGAATGTAAAAGTAATTTTCTCTCGTTTATCTTATTGATTTATTGGCTTTTAATTCGTACATTAAGGAAAGCTCCTCTACGCATATTCATATCGTAATAATTTCACTTCGAGTGTTGTATGTATTTAGAATTGCAACCAGCACTCTGGTAAATGGGCATGCACGTGCTTCGTACTGCATTAAAATTCTTTGACCAAGCCTCAAGTTAAATAACAGATCAGATTGCTAAATGAGAAATACAACCACAGGAAATTACAAAATACCCGAACACTAATACAGGTATTCGTATGTAAAGAATTAATCAAGCTGCCACATATACCAGTGGTGCCCAACGCACAGCTTTCAAATCTTAACTCACCAATTCACAATATCACCATGGAAGTTTACCATATTTAAAGATATTTGTTGAAAAGCGCCCTACTTAAGAATTTTTTTTATAAATGCCCCATTTCAGAATTTGGTTGAAGAACGGCCTATCACAGAATAGTTTTCAACAAAGCCTTAATTCAGCTGAATATGCTTTTGGCTCAGAAAGGGTGCTTTCGAAACTCTTAATCCTTCAACTAAATTTTGAAATCGAACGTTACTGAAAACGGAGTTTCTTTGTATTCATTTTTTCCGTCATGTTCCCAGCCTTTTTTGATTTATCGCCATTCCAGCTGAGAGTAATAGTTGGTTGAATAGTTGAAATTCACTGCTGTGTTGAACATGATGTCAATGACATTTTCATAGATTTCCGAATGACCTTGGATGATGAGATTGGCGAGTTCAGCGCCATGAGCTTTGATTTTCGAGTTTGTACTAGGTACTAGTTGCAGTTCCACATTGTTGGATCTTAAATGTTTACAGGTTAACTATATAATTTTGTTCATCTTTTGATTGTTTGTCGGCTATAGATTTCTCTCGGATATGTATCAAGGACTTAAATATAAACTGACCGCAACTTACCCGATACAGAACCGTTTCGGTATGGGAACCGGTTTTAATTGGTTTTGCGAAAACTATAAAAATCACCTGCAGAAGTGTCTAATATTTTTAGGCCTGTTCTTATGTTAGCGAATAGACCCTAAATATTAATTTCATATCGAATAAAACTCAAAATATACTGTTTTTAGTGGCTTGACAAGCGTTCAAGACTGATCGTCATACTATCGCTCGGCACGTTAGTACAGGTCTCACGACGCATAAGGATTTTTGAACATGGAACATGCGATAATTTTGACATTGCTGTGCCTAATGGGCACGATCACTCTGACAATCGTCATCAAGCTTACTTTTCACTTTCGTTATTTTTACTTTCTACTCAATAATTTAAAAACGATATTTTTCGGAAAGTAATATGTGAAGAAGGGATTTAGTTTCGAATACGGTATAAACGAGGTCTCTTCAATTTGCTAGTATTACAACATCCTGCGAGTTAGTCGAATTTCCAGAACTTCCACTTCCATTTTATTTTGATTATGACTAGCTATGTTTTAGTCAGACCTGTTATATAATGATCACTAATCGTAATGATTACCGCTTTGATTTATTATTTTCGAATCTATTGAATGATTTACTACCATTACTTAAAATTGTAGTGATTATTTTCCAATCAATTAAAAAATAGTCAAAAAAAATCCGGAATTTCTACGATTATTAAAAGAAAATTAAAAAAAAATCAAATATAATTAAAAATAATAAAAAATATATTAAAAAAATTAATCAATACAACTTTTTTGATTATTTTTAAATTTAAAAACTTTTTTTTTAATAATCGTAAAAAATCATGATTATTTTTTGATTTTTTCTAATCGTAATCAATTAATAATTGACTTTTCTTTTTATTGTTGGTTTTATGGTCTGTTCATTTTTACATATTTTTGTAAGTTTAACGAGCTCAGGCACAGTTGATAATAATTCTTAGTTAATTATTATTATTTGTGATTAGAGGAAAAATTGAAAACAAGAAACATATACAGGCTATAGTTATAGTACTATTTCAAAAACAGCCACGATTTCTGGTCAGACTTGTTCGTATAGTTTTTGCTATTTCAGAGGATCTTGTGGAGAATCTTGAAAACAAATTAAAATTATCATTACCAATTAAAACACTGTCTAATTAATTGATTACTAATTACTAATCAAATTAAGCAGGTCTGGTTTTAGTGATGTAATGCGTCATGTTTGTTAAACTTCTAAAATGTTTGCATAGGTAAACGGCAACTTACCTACGTTAAAAATACACTTTTGTCTTGCGGAATTGATTCAAATACTTCGAGTCTCGATTTCTAATTTTTAGCGTAAATTACCATGGCCCAACTATCAGGTCATAACAGTTCGACAAACATACAGACACACATACATTTTTGATGTTTTTGTAATTCATAGATTTAATATCAAAATAACACTAAGAAATGGGTCTAAACACGAGCTGTTAGTTGGTAAATTACATGTTAGTGAAATTAGTGTACTTTCCGAGAGCTCCTTCAAGCTCCTGCACGCACCACTGATATATGCATTCATACTTGCAGTTGAATAGCGCTTAAAGCACTAACTATACCAACATTAGCGCATGCGTAAGTGTACGCACCCGATAAGAGAGGTGTCAAAATCGGTGCAATGCAACTTTGCTGCCCAGCTACGCATGACAGTTAAACCAGAGTCAGAAGCCGGATTGCGTTGGAATCCAGCATTTCAAGAATTATGATCTTTCCTTAACGAACGGACAAGTGGTCAGACGGACAAGCGTCCAACCAGCATTATGCAAAATAGGCATCAATATATTTTTTTGTTTTTTTTTGGCCTACAGAAGAGTAGCGTGAAGAGTTAATTGCGCTGTGCGTAGCAGCAAAAAGTTGACAAGTTAGATTGGCGCGCCTGCGGCCCACTTGGAGTAAAAAATATTATTAGCTATTGAAACTGTCGCATTTGTCTTATCGGTCGAGATAGGCATCAAGACGAAAGAAGAAGAAAAAAAAAAACAAAACAGGTGAATATGTAGCAACAACAACACAGCAGTACTTACCACATGTTGCAGCAGTGATTACCAAGCGATTGTAAATACATGCTTGTACTTCGTATGAACACCTCGCAGTGAACTCAACAAGTATCGTTTTTTAACAAGTTTATTTGTAATTTAATTTTCTGAGAGAGTGGAGGAGATACTAAGTATGACAATGATAGTGATAGTTATGATATCTTCTTCTTTAAATGGTCATCTAACCGCCTGGGCGATTTTGACCGTCCAACATAGCTCGCCAGTCGTTTCTTCGTTGCGCCAACTGGCGCCAATTGGAAACACCGCGGGATCGCAAATCGGTCTCCACTTGGTCCTTCCATCGGAGTGGTGGTCTCCCTCTTCCTCTGCTTCCACCGGCGGGTGCCGATAAGAATACCTTCTGGGTTGGAGCATCTTCGCTTATTCGCACTACGTGGCCTAGCCAGCGAAGCCGCTGTGTTTTAATTCGCTGAACTATGTCGGCGTCTGCGTAAAGTTCATACAGCTCATCATTAAATCTTCTTCGGTACTCGCCGTCGCCAACGCGTAGAGGTCCACAAATCTTTCGAAGAACCTTTCTCTCGAATACTCCCAGAGCCGCCTCATCAGATGTTGTTAGTGTCCACGCTTCTGCACCATATAGCAGGACGGGTGCGATGAGTGACTTGTAGAGTGTTATTTTCGTTCGTCGAGAGAGGACTTTACTTTTCAATTGCCTACTCAGTCCGAAGTAGCATTTGTTTGCAAGAGTGATTCTTCGTCGGATTTCTAGGCTAACATTATTGTTGGTATTAATACTGGTTCCCAGGTAAACGAAGTCCTTTACTATTTCGAAATTATTGCTGCCAACAGTGGCTTGGTTGCCAAGGCGCGAATGCACTGACTCTTTGCATGATGACAGAAGGTACTTCGTTTTGCCCTCGTTCACCACCAATCCCATTTTCTCCGCTTCTTTTTCTAATTTGGAGTAAGCAGAAGTTACGGCGCGGTTGTTAAGGCCAATGATATCAATATCGTCAGCATATGCCAACAGTTGGACGCTTTTATAAAATATTGTTCCAGCGCGGTTAAGTTCTGCAGCTTGTATTATTTTCTCCAGCATTAAATTAAAGAAATCGCAAGATAGGGGGTCACCCTGTCTGAAACCTCGTTTAGTTTCGAACGGCTCAGAGAGGTACTTCCCAATTCTGACCGAGCTGGCGGTGTTGCTCAAGGTCATTTTGCATAGCCGTATAAGTTTTGCGTTATGATATCATATAACTAAATATTAGGCCTCGGTTTCCTGGTTTCCTATTCCCACTTAAGTCTGGTTTTACGTACTGGCCTGAGTCGTTGTTTTACCAGAAGAAGAGCTGTAATTTCAAGTACCAAGTATTTATATCTTAAAACGAGCTCATGCAATAACCTAAACTAATGCAAAACATTAAGCAAATGTTTTAGTGTCTGTCAACTAAAACATTCGGATTATTTTTAGGTCTGTTCTTTCGTCAGCCCTTGCTTGCCCGTGCTAACCTAAAATATTGCTTTTGTGCCGAATAGAACTCAAAAAACTGTGTTGCCTTTCTTAATGAGAGCACCCAGCATTTGCCAATAACTATTACCCAAAGTAACTGTTATATCCTTAACCGACACACTCTCTAAATGAAATTTGGTATGTAGAGAGTGGAACATATTCTAACATTTTCTGCTTCAGTTTTCCCACTCAGGATGTTTTCTATGCCACTTATTTGAAATTTTTCTTTAAATTAAGAAAGATTTGTCCATATAGGACCATCTACTCCGATAATATTTATTCTTTTGCATGTTATCTCGATAACGACTTAACCCATTTCTATGAAATTTTGTACTTTGGTCTTCATTCTTTTACTAAAGTGTTGCCAGTGAGAATGTTTTTCCAACCTATCCGAATTAAAAAAAATTTAATGAATTACTTGAAGAAAAATCAGTATTAAGTAGAAATGTATTTTCAGTGGCGTAGTGAGCGCGGTGCATTGGATGTCATCATGCCCCGGGCGCTACTCACAAAGGGGCGCCAAATGGTCCGCAAAACAATAAATGGCTGGATGGTTTTTATTTGTATTATAATTGATTCATTCAATTTTATTTTTAATTTAGTCACAGAGTAATATAATGAGTGTTAATTTCTACATATTTGTTTATTTATTTCTTACAGTCTTTAGACTTAGATTACATCTTTAAGATCTAATAGGTAGAGCCTTACAGTAAGTAAATAAAAATTTTGTAAATTTTAATATATTTTTACATTCTTTCCTATCACTTGGTAGATCATTATATTCTATTATTGCCTCAAAGAAAACGCTTTTTTTTTAAAAATCTCTGATCTTACAAAAGGCAAAAATAGACACTTGGGTTCGTATCCCAGTGTCCGGGAAGGGGTCTGATGAGAAGTTGGGCACTTCGAAACATGTCATCCCATACCATCGCTATGCATATCGTTGTAATTTTTCCTCTAATATCAATTAACAAACAAACATAAAATTTCGAGCTTTGCTCCAACAACAATCGCAAATATTATGAGTTTGATAACCATGAACCACATTATTACATCTCACGCGGTCTTTGATATAATTCGGAAGGCTACCTAATTTCATGTTATGTATAAATTTCAATGTATGGTATATAACAACTTGTTTCACAATAAGCCCGTTCAAACTATCAAGCAGTTTCTGGATTGGAGTATTGAATCGGGTTTTGAGTACGAATCGCATCAGTTTTGATTTATCTGTAGCTTGGATATTTTAAAGGAGGCCAAGGTAAATAGAATCGTGAAACCAAGTGTTAAGTCGCCGTAACATTTAGTAACATATAATAAAATTGTAGCAGATCGATGGTTGTAAAGGGTGTTTTTTTTAGGGGTATAGAACTTCGAATTGAAATAAAACACAAGAAAATCGTTTTAAGGTCCATCAATTTGGCTTTATTGGAAGGATAATTTTATGCCATTAATGTTTAAATATGATTTCGGGCATGTGGCCGCCGCGGCTGGCTCGAATAA
The DNA here is from genome assembly GCA_949987695.1 of Merzomyia westermanni. Lineage (NCBI taxonomy): Eukaryota > Metazoa > Arthropoda > Insecta > Diptera > Tephritidae > Merzomyia > Merzomyia westermanni. The sequence goes on along the minus strand of OX465291.1, from coordinate 32,839,369 downwards.
AGCCAATTCTACAGGTCCAATTTTCAACCACTTTTTCGAGCATATGGGGCCGTATGTCGGCAATAACGCCACGAATGTTGGCTTCCAATTCCCCTAACGTTTCTGGTTTGTTGGTGTAGACGAGCGACTTCACATATCCCCAAAGAAAATAATCCAATGGTGTCAAATCACACGACCTTGGTGGCCAATTGACAGGTCCATTCCGCGAAATTATGCGCTCATCGAATGTTTCCTTCAATAAATCGATTGTGACGTGCGCTGTGTGGCATGTAGCGCTGTCTTGTTGGAACCACAACTCATCCACATTCATGCCATCCAATTCGGGAACAAAATAGTCGGTTATCATGGCTCTATACCGGTCTCCATTAACGGTAGCTGCCTCTCCAGCATTATTGCGGAAGAAGTATGGCCCAATGACTCCACCAGCCCATAGAGCACACCAAACAGTCAGTTTTTGTGGATGTAATGGCGTTTCAAGGGTCTCATGTGGATTCTCTTCACTCCAAATGCGGCAATTTTGCTTGTTGACGTAGCCATTCAACCAAAAATGAGCCTCATCACTGAACAAAATTTTGCGATGAAAATCAGCATCGAAATCAATCTCATTTTCGGCCCATACACCAAAATCACGACGCATTGCATGGTCTCGCGGCTTTAATTCTTGCACAAGCTGGATCTTGTAAGGTCGCAAGCCAAGATCTTTGCGCAAAATCTTCCATAAAGTTGATGGACAAAGCTCCAATTGCTGTGCACGGTGGCGAATCGATTCATTCGGGTCCTCTTCAACACTTTGCTCTACAGCGGCAATTGTTTCTTCGGTGCGCACTGTTCGACGTCTCTGCGGATGCGTATTATCACATAGAGTAAACGTAGTGCGAAAACGATCCATGGTTAACCGAATTAATTGCTCTGATGGACGATTATGTCGACCATAAAATGGACGGAGCTCACGGTAAACTTCGCGAACTGAACCATTATTTTCGAAATAAATTTGCACGATTTGCAAGCGTTGTTCTTTTGTCAACCTGTTCATGATGAAATGGCAAACCAAACTGAACATAAATGACATTAGAGTTGGCAGATTTGACCACAAAATGCCAGTTTTATCTCTATTCGAAAAACAAACCTGTAAAAAAAACACCCTGTACATTGCAGATATTCAAGAAAAATTTATAGGAAGGGTCATTATTAAGCCAACAGAATCCAAATCAACAGCTTTTCGAACTTTTGTCTGTGTGAATGGAACTTGCATCACGTTACGTCTAACTTAAAAGTTAAGATATTCTTCAATTCGATATTCCAACCGGTTTCGGAGTTATCGACCAATATGTGGACCAGGGTGACCCACAATGTATTGGTACAATGGGGGAATCACGCGAAAGATGTGAGTGCTGTTTTTTTGCTGATCTGTAGCTTTTTACAAAGAATTCTATAGACTTCGTCTTGAGTGTGACGTTAACTGAAGGAAGTTTTGCTTTTTCGGGTCGTCAGCTAGCTTACAGGATTTGGGCAATTTAGTTATTTAAGAATTTTGCAAAACAACCAGACGTAATCTTGAATCGCTTTCATTCTCTTATGTCACGAAGACTATTGCGCTGTTGTGGTTTTTCAGCCTCACACCCAGGTTTATTTGTTAAAAATAGTTTTGCTTACAAAAGCAGCCCTTTGCCAGAGCGCCAGGTGACCAAGGGCAAAAACTACAATTTGAAAGGGTAACACGACGGTAACACTTTTTCTAAAAAAGAAAATTCAATTATTCCTTATCTAGCATTCCGAGACTTATAATAATAATAATAATAATTATGGCGGAACCTATATGCCTATGGGGATATACAAATGTATGTATGTATACATTTGGCTGATATTTAGCATATAAATTTGCTACTTATTGCAACATAATGCATCAAATTGCGGAAATGTTGCTGATATAATATTCAAGCGTACAATTAAGCGCGCAGGGAGTCAACAACAACGAGCGGTGGCAAGTAACAAGTGGCAATAACAACATCCTGTCGCTGCAATTTTTTACACCAACTGGCACGGCTGCCCATCTTTACGGTGCGTAGCTACTGTCAATAACAAATCTACTTACAAACATACCTGTTACCTGTAAATATGGCATATTTAGAGAGTTGGTGGGTTAAGTGCAATCCATCCCACTGTCATTATCAGTCAACGACACTCATCCATTGCTAATGCGTTCGACTTGAAAATGTGCGTTGACATTTCGCCAAAAGAGCGACAGCGGACAAGCAACAAACAGCAGCTAACTAACAAGTGGTCGAAATGTTGCTGATTGTTTTTTGTTGGTGTTTTTGTTGTTTGAGTTGCTGCTGCTGTTTCGGTTGCTTGTTTCGGCTGCTGGAGTCTGCAGCTGCATTGTGTCCTATCATATTTGAGAAAAAGTTGCGAAAATTGATGATTTCAATTAAGAAAAGAAGTCACAATATTGTAGCAGAGCATACAAAAACAATAACAACAACACAAATTTTGTTAAATCATTTTTATGGTAATACAATGGAAATGAATGGTGAACGAATCATCTGAGTGACAGTAGCAACAACTACAAACACCACAGTACACGGTAGCATGGGATGTTGACGGCGGTGGTGCACTATGAGACATTTTCAAGATATTTCTCTCAAAATCATATATCTCTGCAATGTACTATTCCAAAAAAAAAAAAAAAAAAAGTATGTATTATTCAAAACCCCAAAAATAGTGTTTGAAAACTGTTTTTAAAAAATATTGAATTCAAAAATGCTTAAACAATTTTACAAGCTTTTTTAAGATCACGGAAGTTTACAAAAAAAATTTTACTTCGTTTGTCAGATTTTATAAAGTAAATTTGAGAAAAATCAAAAACAGTTATTATAAAGTTTCAAAATTGTTTTTAGATAATTACCAATGTATGTGTATATTGACTATTCTAAATTTTTAATCCATTTGTTTAATACTCGACTTTGGATAAATTATTTCTAGAGTTCAAGAAAAAATGTAAGAAATTTGTTGTAATTGTTCGAATGCAGCATCTTAAAGAAGATTTTTAAATTTAAAAAAATTTTTAATTATAAGAGCTTTATAAACCTTTTTATTTTTTATGAATGTGGGATAACAATAAAGTGGTAATTTATATCAACTAAAAACTGACGCCTATTTGGAAGATAACCCCTTTTCAAAATATATTTTTGGAACAAGCATTATCTCAGCATTTATTTGAAGAGTGGTATATTTCAGTATGTTTTTAAAAAACACTCTAATTGGGGATTTGGTTGAAGAACGTCCTTTCGCGGAATGCAACGAAAATTAAATTCAGTTTCATCTAAACTAGAGCGTTGTTGGAAAAATTCCGAGATGGACCGTTCTTAAAAACTTGGCTGATCTTCCACACAGCCGTCAAAATGCACGGAAAAACATTTTCAGCAAAAGTTTTAAATACTTATTTTTGAAATATTAAAAAAAAATTAAAAAATTTTATTAAAATCGGTTTTTGAATTTCATAAAAATTTGCAATTAAGGACATTTGAATTATTAACTAGAAAATGTTTATTTTCATCAATCAAAATTTTTTTAAACATACGTAATGACCTTTTGCAAAAATTGGGCTTTAATCACTTTTGAATATTTGAAAAAAAAAAACCTTTTAATTTTAAAAGTTAATAAAGTCTTTTGTTAAATTAACGTGAAATTTTGTAATTTTTTTAATGTATTCGAATTAAGCATCTAAAATCTATGAGGATGGACATTTTTAGATCTGAGCAAGGAATTTTTTATTTTTAAAATTTAAAAAGCTATTAAAAGTTTGTATACCTTTCATGAACATAAAATGGTATTATAATTTTGGTCCGATGTTTGTAAGTATAAGAAGAAGAAGAGATATACCCATCAATAAGTATACCGAAATGAGCAGAGCGATGAGATGAGTCGATTTAGCCATGTCCCTCTCTCCGTCTGTCTGTTTGTACGCAGTTTTTGAGATATCTTCGTGAAATTTGGTAAGAGGCCGCCATTTTGTATAGCATTAAGCATTTGTCGGAACCAGTATGATCGGAGCAATACAACGCATAGCTCCCATACAATCGATAGTTTCGATAAATGGGTTTTGGGCTATAAATTTTGCAATTAAAAAGCTAGGAACGTAAAATTTTGCAGGTTTGGTACTTATTATATATGTAATGTGTGCAGTGAAAATCACCCAGATGGGACTTACATAACATATAGCTCCCATACAATCGATTGTTCCGATAAATGGGGTTTGGGATATGTATCTTTAAATTATCAGTTTTGCAGAGTTTTTAGTAATTGTGAGTCAGGATCGGACACTTAAAACCGTGATGTGTATTCATGAAAGGTATAAAGTCTTTGGCACAGTCGAAGACAGCCCTTTCCTTACTTGTTTTTGTTTTTAATTTAAAACTACTGCGTGACATTTTTTATGAACCTGCTCCAATACTCACTTAAAAAAAAAAACAAGGTAAAATGCTACAGGGCATATTTCGGACACGTTTTTAAACAATAATTTTTGAAGGTACTTTTCTGAAAGCTTGAGAAGAAAGTGAAAAATTTTATAGAGGATTTTTTGAAATTTTGCTTGGTAATTAATTTTTAAGAAATATTCGAAGTATAATCTTCAAAATCGCATGGCTTTAAATTATGATAAATTAAAATTTCTCAAAATGAATTTTCTGCTATTTGAAGGTTTCCTAACTATTTTTTTAAAGAGGCGAAATAGAATTTTGAACCAAAATATTTTCTAATACTCACTTTTAAACATTTTCAAGTAAGAAAAAGGTATTTTTGTAGCCAAATTTTTTTTAATCAAAAAAAAACTTAAAAAACTGGTTTGAATACTATTTCCATGTTAGAGAGACTGTAAAATTATTAATAACATTTTCGAAACTACTATTTAATATTTTCAAGTAAGAAAAAGGTGTAGTTTTTTAAAATTCTAATTTTCGTTAGATTTTAAGTTAAAAAAAAGCATGGTCCGATGAGAATGAAAAATGCCTAAAAATACTAAAGAAAATGTTTCAAAAAACATTTTCAATACCGATTCTCAGCCTTAGAAAATTTTTTGTTAATCAAAATAGTTTTTAGAAAAGAACTATATTGTGAGTCTCAAAAACGTGTTTGAATACTCATTTTGCGATATGTTTTTCAAAAACATTTTACAATACTAATTTTTGAGGCGCACTATATTTGAATAGTTATGAGACAGAGTTGAAAAAGTTTAGGAAATATTTTATTTAGTTTTGCAAAATGTTGTAAAACATTTTTATATTATTGAACTCAGCATCTCCAATCTTTAAGGAAACATTCAAATCGCAACCTGATGAGTGCTTTATTTAAATTATGAACAAAGAAAAAAGTGTTTCAATACTCTAGCTCCATCTGTTGAAAAATTCATTTGATTTCAAAACAAATACCTGTAATATACCCACAGTGCAAAGTGGATGGCTGTCGCTCGTAATTAGGTGATTTTCAAATTGGCAAAACATGTTCCAAGCTGTTAGCTGAATGCAGCAATCTTACAAGCTCCTTGTTGGCTCATATCACAGCATCAGGTGGTACATTTGTCAGTGCCAAATTTTTGGTGGCTTCTTAATGATATTCCTTGTTATCGCCGTACATTTGTATGAATGTGTGTATGTGTGGCATGCAGTTGTTGTCGCCATCTCTCAGGAATTTGTGTGTTTATTTTTTTAAAAAAATATTGGCGAATTTTCTGCCCCTTTTTGATATTCAAGAAATTTTTTTGTTATTCAATTGTAGAATCTTGAAATTTTGCAGCTGGCTTATGACGCCTTATGACCATTGGTCCATTAGCTTATCAAAAGACGTGGCTCATTAGCACTTTACATGAAGACAGATAACATTTGAGTAGTTGCTGTCAATTGAAAAGAATTTTTTAAATTCGAAAAATATAAGAATGCAAAAAAAAAGTTTATTTGGTGAATAATATGAGATAAAATAAAATGTGGTATAAACTCGATACGGCAGTAGTAGAGGATGAAAAAGGCGTTTCATTAAACGTCGATGGCGAAGTGGGAATTTTTGTGTTTCGGCTGGAAAACAACAAAGCACCGAGCTGCTCAGATATGAAGCTATCAACTTTCATGCAGTCCCACCTAAATTTAAAAAGCTTTCCCACTTTTTAGAGGAGTCGCCCACTACGGGAACACTTTCGTATTGCTTTAGACTGACGTTCCAATTTTCTTCTATTGTGCCTGCGTTACGAGGTCCGCCCACCATTTTCTCAATGACATTTTCGATTGTGATTTGCATACTCTTTGCTCGAGCACTTGTCGCTCTTGGCTCCATTGTGAGCATTTGAAACAAGTGTGTTCACCATCTGCTGCATCGCCATATGAGGTGTGTTCAAAAAGTATCGCGAATTTTGTGTTTTTTCAAAAATTATTTATTTATTCATGAATATCTATTTCGTCCCCTTCAAAGTAATCCCCATGAGATATTATACACTTGTGCCAACGGTTTTTCCAATCTTCGAAGCACTTCAAAAAATCATTTTTTTGTATCTTGTTCAGCTCCTCCTTCGATGCCGTCTTTACCTCGTCAAGAGAAGCGTAACGTCGTCTTTTCATGGGCCTCTTCAGTTTAGGCAATAAGAAAAAGTCACAGGGGGCCAGATCTGGGGAATACGGTGGCTGCGGCATCATTAGTGTGTTGTTTTTGGCCAAAAAGTCACATCACAAGCAACGATGCGTGAGCAGGGGCGTTATCGTGGTGCAAAAGCCAATTTTTGTTCTTCTTTGCACATCTTCTCGGCCTTCTGAGAACATTTTGTACCACCGATAAACGTTGCTTCGGTCCCAGGTAGCTTCTCCGTATGCCACAGTCAACATTCGGAATGCATCCGAGCACTTAATTTCGTTTTTCACACAAAATTTGATACAGGTTCTTTGATCCATTTTTTTGAATAGGTAAAAATCGAAGACGATCCAAAACACGTGCAAGCAAAGCAGCTGTCAACAATTAACTGAACATTCAAAATGGCCGAGCTTGTCGGCATAAGTGAGAGACATGAGTACCAACATAACGCCACAAAAAATTCGAAATTCGAATATACGTAAGCAGCGAAAATTCAAAATTCGCGATACGTTTTGAACACACCTCGTACACGCACTTCGGCTCTTCGACCGTTCATTCAATATAAGGATTTCTTTCTGTGCCTGTGTCCAGAGAGCTTTTTAGTAACACAGTAGTAATATCTTGTTCCCCAAATATTAATATCAGTGACGACGAATTAAACAGGTTTATATTGAAAAGCCGAGTTGTTCTGGTACCTAGGACCATCTGTTGTATGTGATCAACGCTTTTGCAAAAGTCGAATCGTTTCCTTACGGATTTCTTGGTGAACGACTCTTATGAACTCTTCATCCATGTGCTCTTTGCTTCCCATAGTCTGTTTTTTTTTGATGGTCCCGATATGTGTCGATAAGGGCAGGCTTCTCTCAGAGCCGTTGTTTGCCATACAAATGCCATTAGTCTGAAGTGTTTTTTTCTATCTTAAGGGTGTCTGCCCATAGCTCCGCTCCATACAGTAAAGCGGAAAGGTTAAGAATCCTCAGCAGGTTACTTTTGCTGAATTTGCGACCCAAACAAATACTTTATGAATTGACTTATTTTTCTGCGCATCCTGACAACATCTGCAGTGTGAGCTTTTTGGTATACGTCAGTATAGCGTCGGTATATTAGCACAATGGCCAGTGGTAACAACCTTAAGTATTGCAGATTTGTTTTCCGACTTAAAGATGGTTGTTGTGGTTAGAGTACTTATTTGACAGCGCTTGCCGTCATGTTTGTAAGTTAAAAAGGATTATGTAGAAATAGCATGCCTAGGTTGGGTTGGTGAAACAATTGGCATTGCGGTACGTGGAACAGGCTGTCGTGGAAATGAGCTAAATATGGTTATGGAGAGGTGTCCGCCTCGCTTATTTAGTTCGGTATCTTCTGCGACCATCTCCTTCTCACTACCTTCAGCGGAGAGGAATATTAAGGTTTCCTAAAGAAGCTTGTAAAGCTAACTGCCCGCAAGCAGAGCGAAATTTTCACAGGGCTAACAGAAAGAGAAAAGATTTAAAAATTTTCAAAAGGTCGTAAAATAACCAAAATAACTATCCCAACCTTGGTAAATGAGTCGACATACCAATGCAACTCTCTATAAATCTAAATCCCTCAATTTCAATTTAACAGCTTCATTTCCCGAGTAAAAGCCTTGCTCAACTCTACCAAACTCTACAACATATATTACCCCTATTCAACTGTAGTTAAAATTAATGTCTGAACTCCTCACATAACAGCCTTCTCCTCACTCTACAAATCTTCCCTTTTCCAGAGAAGTTAACATAGCACATAATAGGCGCTGTTAAACCAAACATTCTCACCCTTCTTTTAATAACATTCTACGCACAGCTTTACTCCTGCTGTTAACCATCTGTTATTTACCCCACTGTTATTAAAGCCTGTTATTTTTTCCACTGTAAGTTACTGCGCTGTTTACTAACTTCTCCAATGTTAAGCTCATTCTCCTTATTTTCCCCTCTCTACAATTTACCCCTTTTAACCCAACCACTGTTATGCTCATTGAGTGGGGAAACCATGTAAAGAGTAATTGCTAGAGAGAGGGGGTACAGAAAAACTAAATTTGTTTACTAACAATAAGCTAAAATCAACGAAGTTGGCCAAAGCACGAAGCCGTTGTCTACGATCGGTGGCGGAAACTTGAGAAAATATTGTGTTAGCCGGCAAGCACAAGTGGCAAGCTGGTGCAGCGCTAATATCTAATATATATATGTATGTACAGGCGTGTGGCTTATTGGCCAAGTGGCTGTAATCATGCGGAAATGAACAGCGGCGTAGCAAGATCGGTTCGGATCTGTGTAGTGAGTTAAACGATGCTGATAGTGGATGCGGAGCTGAGTGCAAAAGCAAGAAGAGCTCACAGCACTTTATTGTATCGATTTTGACGATCAATGGCTTAGCTGATGGTTGGATTAGTGTGACAAGCAATCGGATCGAATGAATGTAAATGCCCGCCCAACGATCAAAATCCATTGCACATGGTCAAGCGACCTTTCAGCAACCTTATAGGCTACGTGGATACAATGGATTGTGTGGATAAGCGCGTATATGCAAGTTGGAATAAATGTATGTTTGAAATTAAAGATAGCGTTGTGATGGAGGTATGTTTTTTCGTGTTAAAGCCACAGATTACATTGCAATCACGGTTGCCGTTTTGGCACAATTCGATCAAATTTGGCAGATTTATTTCGCTTTGGTAGAGAGATAACATTTTAGGTGAAATCGTTAAAATTTGGTAACATTTATTTCGAAATAACCAGTGAATATGGTAGCTAGCTTTCTTAAAACAAGGGCATTTTCCTTGTCAAAAATCTATTAAAATAAATTAGTTAATGTCACATTAAATCATCAGATTAGATTAATTCCACTACAAACACAAAAATGCATCGAGCGATGCCACAAAACCCAAAATCTTGTCACATTACAACATAAAATATCACAACGTCGTATGTAGATCAAACAAGGCAGTAACATTTCACCTCATATTGAGACATGTAGCCCCACTGATTTTTGACCTAGGTCCGTTTGTTGTTAGGTCCGTTGTCCGGAGCAAATTAGCAGATGTAATCTAATACGATTATATCGATGTATTGAATGATATCATATCTTATATACATAAAATCACATAGCACAACGGCAGGCAGAAGAATATCATCCATTATTCTCTTCAAGTTAATGGACGTCAGTTGGAAGCTAAGTCCTTTGCCACCTATTTTTTCAGAGCAGTGGTGATCTCGCATTGCCAAGGGGTGTCACCATATATAAGGACGCGAATGATTACAGACCCTTAATTTTTTTTAGTCGAGAGACGATTTACTTCTCAATTGTTTCCTCAAAGCGAATATGATCATAAAAAAATCTCGATATATCACATCATAGTATCATATATCTTATAATCGTAAAACTTTTCAGATTTATGAATCTGGTAAGCGAGCTTAGACATTATATCATATCATAGCATCATATCGCCATATCAGATCAGATTCCTACGGTATGACATCGTGACACAAAGTCGTGATATCTTGTATCCATTTTGAGCTATGAAATTCTATTAAGTTTATGGTGCTCCTTGAATGTATGTCAAAGGCGATTGAAAATTGTACAAAATTTCACTTCTGTTTCGATTTAGAACATTTTTTATTACAAGAAAAATAAACTATATGGCAACCCTGATTGCAATCGCCACAAATTTAGTAGGACAATAAAGATCGTGGATCAATCATCTTGCGCCTGCGCGCTGATTCCAAATACACGAACGTGTTGTTGTAAACTGGGCTTAGTCTCTATCATTATGCCATGTTTTTGTTGTTGTAATATTTCCTTTAAGCTGCAACGACCTCTTGATCTTCTCCAGTCAATTCAATTGTTGATTTTGGCTTTTTGATATTTATTCTCAATTTCTGCATGCAAAATTGGTTGCACTTGCACATCAAAAACAACAACAAGCAAATATGTATTCTAGCAGCAGGAGCAGCAGTAAAAGAAAATTGGCTATGCATTATTGGATGAACCTTTTGGTGCCTGATCGTGTTGATATCATTGTTGTTGTAATATGTATAATCAGTAGCTTTGCATCAAAATATCGTGTATTACTTGTGCCTTGCTTCGGTTATGTCTTGTTGTTGTTCCGCTTCTGATGATGATGCTGATCTCTTCTATGCGGTGTATCAAAGAAATCAACCTGAAGGTGAAGGCTTAATAGCGAATTTTATTTTATAACGTTTTTACGAGACGTACGCGGTCATATCAACTCGGCTTTTGAGGTAGCTTTCAGTATTTGTATGGTTGCGGGTAATTTGTTTCGGGATTTTTTAATTTTATTTTAACGATTGAATTTCCACATATAAAACAAATTGAATCTTGGTTTATGGCTAATACTTGGTATGCGATATTTATATAAATATGTGTGGACGTACGAGTAGTTGTTGATTAATCCCATTTGCACACATTGAAGCTTCCTTTGTGGTAATTTGTAACAAATTACGTATGGTCAGGTTCAGCTCGGTAATGTGTCCTGGGACTGATCACGCGTTACTATGACTCACAAGAACCAACTACAACGACGAGGTGTTGAACTACGAAAGGTCTGTGCGATAATTTGTGATAGCGTAAAGATCAATGATAACGTAAATTGATCAGAAAGATTGAGCCTTATTTCTTAACCACTTAGTTTGGAGACATCAATTGAAGCTTTTGCCGTTGCTCCATAACTTTGACTACATTTAAGGTCTGTAATTGATACCGCTTAGTGACTCATCCTCTGTCTTTCAGATTACTCCTAGTCAAAGCTTACTCAGTTCCATAAAACTCACTTATCTCGAAGGATTTTTTTGTTTAGAGACCCCCATGGAGGTTTCGAAGCTGCCACTAAATTACGGTGATCTCAGTCTAGTTAGCCTCTGTTTAAAAGAATAAGAGGGGATCGTGGTGTCTAATTGAAATTGACAATGTGTAAAGTTAAGCACCTTGTCACTGGTTCAAAAAGTAAAGGTCATAAAAGGTATGGATAACGAAGGTGTTTAAGTTGGAAATCCGAATACACCTACTAGTGGTTGGAAGAGGATGATATTATGAACTACGAAGAGAGAAGAAGCAAGAGAAGCCAAAGGGAAGTCGAAGAGAAGACCAAGATCAAGATTATTTGGAGAGCACTAACCTTGACGATGTTAATAGTCCTTGAGATAACCTCCATCACAATAACCATGCTTCGAGCGAGCTTTTCCTACCGCTCGGACAGAAGTGGTAGATGTGGCGTTGGTCTAAAAGCCTTAGCTGTCTTTTCGGCGGTAAAGGTACTCGGATGCAACTGGCATTGTTTCTCGACCTAATATGCAAACGTGGACCATAAGGTGAGGTCTGCTTCTATGGTAAGTGAAGCCTCAAACTGAGTGGAAGACTAAGCGGTCGTTGTAATAAAACCCAAAAAAGAGGAAGCTGCCATTTTATCTTTACTTTACTAATACAATATGGATATCCAACGAAAGGTTGCAACCTAATCGTATTATACATTTTTTGCATATATCCTACCATCGGAGCAAGGCTGAGTCGCCCAGTAACTCGTCATGGTTTATGGCACGGCAAATAAGCTTCACTGGATGCATAAAAGGCTCTGGTGGAGAGCTATACTGTCGTAAGATGTAACATGCTCTTGCGGGCGAAAATGGCAATCACGATACTTTATTTCCTTCACATACCCTACCTTCCCCAAGAGCTCGAGGTGTCCATTGAACCAAAAAAAAATGCGAAATTCAAAATTTTTTTTCACAGAATGTTCGTAGTTGAAACGGTCTATTCCACACAAATGCACCACCATGAGCAATGGAATTCACCTGCAATTATTTTATATAAATCATTAGGCCAGCAACACGATCTTTAGTCGTTCATAGCTCGAAAGCTAATTGATGCTAAAGGCGACGAAAAAAATTCAAATGAAATGCCAGGTTGAAGAGCCATTTAAGCTGGGTTTGTGATGAAAAATATTGTCGCCGTCGGCCATCAATTAATAACGAATCACGAAAACAAATTACGTTACGTAGCAGCAGCGACAGGCCCAATGAAGAAGCGAGTAAAAGAGCAACTGAAACAACAGCAGCAACAAAACGTTACAACATTAGTTAGTATGCATTTTTTGAGTTGGAAAGCTCACATAAACGAGGGCTCCACAGCTAGCTTAGAAACTAAGTGGTTTTTAGTGGTCGCGGCGTGCAATGAAACAAATTAACTGCTTATTAAATGACGCGCGATTTACACCAAAAGTAAATGTCAAAATGAGTAGAACAACAAGTAAGAGTAGCAATGTCTGCGGCTGTGCGGAAGGTCTTATACCTTTTGTGAATGTAACTTAACCGAAACTGTTGGAATTTTTAAGAAGTAAGTGGCACAGCGAAACGTTAGTCTTCATATCGGAATTATCAATTATTTTAGAGAACACCGATCTTATGGCTTCCTAGAACCGATCTTTTATAAAAGTGGAAAGAAAACTTCAATGAAGAGCTGTTTTATTGAGAGTTATGACGATATCATTATATTTGTTACTAGTAAACCCGGCCTGTTTCGCTGCGTCTCAGAACTAATAATATGTAGATTAAGACCGATTTTAATCATAAAATCACATACCAGACAAAATATGAATCTTAATTGCATCGCTTATTGCAGCCCTAATTATTAACTTCCGTTTGATACCCATATTGTACTAAACACATTTTGGGGCACTTTGGTCCACATATTGTTCGATATCTCCGAAACTGTTGGAGCTATTGGAACAAATGATATCTTAAATTTTAAGGAAAACGTCTAGTAGTGCAATGATTTAAGCTCTTTTCAATTTCATATAGCAGTTTTAAGTGATGTGCGATCAAACATACAGACAGACAGACCAAAATTTTAAAAGCTGTTGATTTGGCTTCTATTGGCTTGAATGATCCCTGCTATCGAGCTTTCTTAAATATCTGCAATGTACAGACATCGACCTGTTACAATTTTATTATATTTGGTATCTGCCAGAAGCTTAGGCCTCTTACTTAAGAGCTGTCACTTAAGATGTTTTGACGGAGTTGCCACCTATCTCAAATTTTTAACAAAAAAAGTTAAACAATAATATTTTTGGGCAGGATTACCTCCTAGGCTTGCCACCTAACCATATTGTCTTTATTCTATTGAATATGCTCCATTTTTTAGAGTGCGAGTTGATCTATGGATATTTTTATGGAGTTGCCACCTATATAAAATTTTATTACATGAAATAAGAAGTATCAGTAAGGGTATCAAAAGAAATTTTTACAAGTCTGTTGCCACCTCATCCTCTGTATGTACTTTTGAACCGCTCTACTGTTTCCTAGTGGAAATACAAGAAAGCTGAAGTTTAAAAAATGTATATCTGCCCCAGGAAACGACGTTTTCAAAAATTTGAGTGACGAGTGACGAAAAAATAACAAATAAAAATTTATTTCTTACAAAAAAAAATTTCAGTGATGAGTGAAATATACTACTATATATACCGGTTATTCAAAAAATTTTATATAAAAAAAAAATTTTTATTTTTTTCAAGTTTTCGAAAATGAAAAAAAACACATCGAGATACATCAAAATTATACTCGTATGTGCATATATGTATACATAATATATTGATAAAGATTTTTTCGGTTATTTCTGTATAAATTGGGATTCACTGAGTTGATTGGACGCAAGTTCGGGACCATTGCTGGAAAAAATAGGGCTTTTGGCGGGATTTATTTGATGTTTCGGAATAGTTTTAGGAAATATTTTGTGACTTTTCCAGGGTATTTTCGGGACATATGGTGAATTGTGTTGTGGGCTTTACTTGGTCATTTCGGTGTTGTTTTGGGGACTATTTTGAAATCATTACGAGACTTTTTTGGAGTAATATAATCCATCAATCAATTACGAAATGGTGCTAAAAAAATTCCAAAATTATCCCTAAAACTTTCCCGAAATCACCCTGAAAACTACCAAGTAGTCCCCAAGTAGCATAATTTTGTGCAGCAATGATCCCGAAGTTGAATCAAATAAACTCAGTGCATCTCAATTTATACGGAAATAACCAAAAAAAAATCTTTACAAATACACATTATGTCTATATGCACATACGGGTATAATTTTTCTGTATTTCGATGTGTTATTTTTCATTTTTAAAAGCTTGAATAAAAATTAAAATTTTATTTCTCATTCAAAATTTTCTGAATAACCAATAATATTTCAATCGTCATAAAATTTTTTTTTGAATAACAAATAAAATTTAATTTTCTATTTAAAAAGTTTTTTAATCAAAGTGACCCAACCCTGATCTTCTTCTTTCTTCTCTCTTTCTTCCTACTCCTATGTACATCATATATTTTTTCTTCTTCCCCTTAGTCGAACTGCATTCTTATTAATCCTTCTCCATTTCTTTCTTTAACACTTGTCTTCCTCGCCCTCTTCCGTTTAGCTATTGATGGGTCTTTCATCCTGTCTTATTCATCTTACAAAACTTAACATACCATTTTATGTCTGTGAAAGGTATAGAAAAAAGAAGAAAAACGCGGTGTAGTTGGACAATAGATCCTGTTGCTCAAATCATTTTTAATACAACTATTAGACAGTTACAAATGTTGCAAGAAAATTACAAAAACAAAACGATTTGTGTCTGGTCAAAAGTGATCAGTTCACCCCAATGACCAATCAAACTATTCGTTTGAACTACGGTACCATGCAGCACACACAACATTGGCAACATTTAGCAAGCAGCAATCAAACGATTTAGTCTACCTCTCAGTCTAAAATGCTTAATATCAAAATCACGTTGCTATTTGTTGTTGTTGGGTGCAAGAAATAATTTTGTGGTTGTGTTGTCTGTCGGCGCTCATTGAATCGCTGCCTATACCACCGTCATCCCCATCACTACCACCGCCGATCGCATTACTGGATGGAGGTGGTTATTGCTGTTATTTGCTGGCTCTAAAATAGTTGCGCGTATTAAATTACCTTTTTCGAGGTCATGGGAAAATATGAAGCGTGTTTCTAGCATAGCTGCAGTTCCAGTTGAAGCTGCGAATCGTTTTTGTTGTAATTCCATCTTGGTTTCGGTGGCTTACCTTTTTCGCCTCAGTTTGGTCAATATGCAAATACATTAGATTATGGTGCGAATATAAATGGCTGAGGAATTAATTTCATGAAATTGAGATCTCAATTTGAGCAGTGAATTTCTTCGTTTTTTTTTTTTGACATTGCTTAACTTTACTTTGACTTTGTGCCGTTGCACTTCTTGTGTTTGAGTTTAGTTTTGTTGTTGTGCGCTATTCTTAGATCGAATAAGTGCGCGGCCTTGAAATTGAAATAAGTGAAAAATTAGTGGTATTTCTCAAAAAAAAAGTAGTACCTTCCCTACCAACCATGGGTAACCGTGGTGAAACCCTGCAAAAAATCTAGTCTAAGATTAGTCCGTGCTGAGTCACAAATAAGCATGCGACTTATTTCAGCTCTGACCTCTTTATATGGGCTGAACTGTTCACTTTTCTTTGAGCCTTTCCTATGGAGCGACCAACTGTACACGGCTAAAACCTAAATTTTAAACTTTTATGGGCTACATATATGTGCAAACAAAACTTGGTCTCGAATTTAAATTGTGCCAGTTTTCGAGAAAATAAGCGTGATGAAAAGAGTTTAAATTTTAAACCAGAAATGTTTAATAATTAAAAAAACATAAAATATATTCGTATCCGTTCGCAGGATTCGAAACGACGCTACCCGTATCAGAGACGTCTGCCCTACCCACTGAGCTACGGCGCGCACAAAATTGTAATGGGAAGAATTCATTGACTTGAAAAAACCTCCAGAAATAAATGAAAAGAAAAATTTTGTAATTTTTTTTACGTTTTCTTTCAGTTAAGTTTTAAATATAAACCGCAATAAATTTAAAATTGGTGTCGGTGATTGAAAGGTTTGGAATTTATTACAAAAATTTTTAAAAAATTGCTTAAAGCGACGAATGGTATGACCAATCCACTTTCTACCCAAACGGGTACGTATAACTCCTATTAGTATGCTACCCAAAAAAAAATGTGCTTATGAATATTGAATTGCAGCCAACTGCACGCTGAATGAATTATACGCGAATCACTCTCTTTAGAGGTTAGTCACACGATTTTTTGCAGGGAACAATCACAAATTTTTACTAACACTATCGCATATTTATGCAATTTATAAGGAAAGCAACAAGTGCCTGAAAATATGCAGACTCTAGGGCCTTACATCTGCACGGAGAAGCAATTTCAATACTGTTCTAATGTGAACCTCTACAAAAAAAGTTTGTATAATTAAAATTGCCCGACCCAATCGATCTTTTATTTGGGTTTTTATTCGCCTATTCGCCTATTTTATTCGCCTTGTATGGTCTATTGCATGCTTAGAGCTGAGGTGGCTGTAAACAAATCTCTCTCTATGGCGCGATATACAACCTCCTAAGAGATTTTTGCGCCAAGCTTCTCTTCCAATTTGTGGTGTGCCGATTTGAATTTTCCCTGTAGGCTGTAAACAAATAGTTTTTGCAAAAAAACTATTTCGCTACCCACTCAGAAATTTTAATGACATTTTCTACAAACCGTACACTTATTTTGGTTTAAAAATAAACAACCTTAAGCATGGCTTTTTTTTCGCTATTAACTTTTGTTTATTTAAAAAAAAAAATTAAATTTATTTTGTATGACAAAAAAAAATAAATTTTATTTATTTATATTAAGATAACCTGTAAATTTCGTTTTTGTAAGACAACTCGTTTTAAAACAGCAACCCTTTCAAATATGTTCTAACTGCCGTATTTTTTCGTTTTCCAAAAGTTTGAAAAATTATTACTCGAAAATTTCGCATAATACAGTAAAATAAAAAAATACGTGTAGATTTGTTTTTCATCCAGATCATATAAAAAAATGTTTTGGGCAAATCTATGTTTTGGGTTGTAAAAATTTTATGGAATGACCCATATGCTATGTTTATTTGTGTATGTAATTCAAATTATATATCTATGTGTGTAGCGGGAATGGGCGTTTTCAAAAATTTTAGTGACGAGTGACGAAAAAATAACAAATAAAAATTCATTTTTTATTAAAAAAATTTTTAGTGATAAGTGAAATATTACAATACTGAATAAAAAATAAAATTTCTATTTTTATTAAAGCTTTTGAAAATTAAAAATAACACATCGGGTATAATTTTGCTGTATCTCGATGTGTTATTTTTCAGTTTCAAAAGCTTGAATAAAAATTTAAATTTAATTTTGTTCAAAATTGTTTGAGTAACCAATAATATTTCACTCATCACTCAAATTTTTTTGAATAAGAAACAAAATAAAATTTTTTATTTTAAAAGCTTTTTATTCAAATATATATACTGGTATATAGGTATGCGTAAACGGATTGACGAATCATGGCCCTATTTAAAACAGACACTTGCAACCTTTCAAGCATAGTCATAGCCTAAAACTAATTTTGATATGTATACCAAGGGGCGTTTCAACGGGGATACTAATGAAACCTTTTGTACTGCATATATCCCCGAAAGTATTTATGCTAAGCCATTGAAGTTTAATAAAAATGTTAACCTGGTGAGAAGAATGGAAGAGCGAGATGGAAACGAAGAAAGAGATGAAAGATGAAGAAAACTCTAATATTCAAATATGTATATTGCACATCAACTAAAAAAAAACTAAGTAATTTTCAGAAATAAATCACCTAGTTTTTGTTTTTAGTTATATATTTTTGCAAATCCGAAAAATCCCGGGTTTCTAAGAAAGAGAGAAATCCCGGTATACCAAAAACGAGAAAATCACTCCATTTAGCTTTTAACAGTTTTATTTTGACATAATTGCGTCGCTTTAATTATTTAAATGTGTTTTATTTAATTGGAAAATTATTATTTCAACTGTTAAATGAGCAATTACTTACCGTTACATACCCGTACATACTTACGTACATAAATTTAAGTGCTGCAACAGGTATTTAGAGCGAACAAGTGGTGGGCAAACGCTAAAAAACATTCAAACGACCATAAATGTTGATATCGACTTGAAGGGTAGGTTGTTGTTGTTGTCTTTGCATACTTATGTAATTATGTAGACACGAAATGTGTGTGGACATTTACGATCTAGTGCTTACATGCTACAATTACACACATAATTAATTATTTTATATTTATTTTCATTTTAATTTCATACAAACATTGTAAAGCTAATAAAAAGTGTTCACAGTTATACCATTGACAAGTGGGTGTGTCAGGTGACCGTTAAAATATTCAACTAATGAGAATTATGCAAACAATAAATCGAAACAAAAAAGAGATTTATGCGCTTGTTATGTTATAAATTGTTGATGTCATTAATTCATTCGTTTTCTTTTCACTGATTTTTAAAGCAAAAAAAAAAAAAATTTTAATTAATTCGATTGTAATTGAAGCGGTTAATATTGCCATTGTTAACACTAAGATTGTTGTTAATGTGAAGAATGTAATTGCCGATTAAATAATTATTGTTTGAAATACGTTTTGAATGTACGTTAAGATAGTTCTATCTATCTATGGCGCGATATACAACAGGTATATCATCATAAACCTCCTAAGAGATTTTTGCGCCAAGCTTCTCTTCCAATTTGTGGTGTGCCGATTTGAAATTTTCCCTACAAATTGGTGCGACCTACAGTTTTTTGCCGACTCCGAACGGCATCTACAAAGGAGACGAATTTTTTGCTGAGAAGCCTGTCATGGCAGAAATACACTCGGAGCGTTTGCCAAACCACTGCCGAGGGGCGACCCCGTTTTGAAAAACTTTTTTCAAATCACTTTTGATGTTACCTGTACCAGAGCTCGAACCATGGACCTTCGGTGTGGTAGGCCGCAACACTACCTTCACACCACGGCGGCGATAGTTAGTGAAACATTTTAATCAAGAGCTCAATGATAGCCGTTCACATTCTTTGAACTGGATAAATTTTGGTTTGTGGAATTTTGAAAAAGATCTAGCTAACAATAGCTATGTGAACAATTTTTTAACACTCTTTGGCTGTTTTATAATGAATCATGATCATCATTACTATAAGCAGCATAACCGTAATCGTAATTTTCATCATAATCCACCTTTTCCTACTATATGCTCCCACCTTTCAGTGGTACTTTTACATTTTTATACCTTTCATGAACATGAAATGGTATTATAACTTTGGTCCGATGTTTGTAAGTATGAGAATAAGAAGAGATATACCCACCAATAAGTATACCGAAATGACCAGGGCGATGAGCTGAGTTAATTTAGCCCGTCTGTTCGTTCGTCCGTCTGTCTGTTTGAACGCAAACTAGTCCCTCAGTTTTAGAGATATCTCAATGAAATTTGGTAAGAGGCAGCCATTTTGTAAAGCATTAATGATTTGTCGGAACCACCATGATCGGACCAATACAACGCATAGCTCCCATACAATCGATTGTTCCAATAAACTGGTTTTGGCCTATAACTGTTGCAATTAAAAAGCTAGGAACGTAAAATTTTGCAGTTTTGGTACATACTATATAAGTAATGTGCGTAGTGAAAATCACCCAGATCGGACCAAAATAACATATAGCTCCCATACAATCGATTAATAGTGTATCTTTAAATTATCAGTTTTGCAGAGTTTTTACTAATTGTGAGTAAGATCGGACCCTTAAAAGAGTGATTCGTATTCATGAAAGGTATAAAGCTTTCGGCACAGTCGAAGACAGCCCTTCTGGGAACCTATCAAGGTGGATATATTGAGATGCTCTAAAGAAGGCAACGACACTCGACACTACCACGCAATTTCCAAAATGCCGGCTGTGGATAAAGCTCTTTTTGTTGACTGTAACATTTTGCACGGCCGATATTTAATGAGTCTTGAATTCTACTACGAGTTGGAGGTGCCGATTGGGGTGAAGTACTGCCACAACAACAACAAGATTGTAACCTCCCTATCACTGTCCAATTCGTGTCTCCATACTTACTTCAGTATTCTGAACTAAGCACTTGACATAATACAACTCGTTTCGGATATTGGGTCCATTTTGATGCCGGTTCGTGGTACTCTTACCGTATAAAAATCATTACGTATTCAATCTAAGAGTTCATTTTCGGACGAAACTTTTGAACGAATACTTTTCTTCTTCTCTGTTCCAGGTGTGTTGCGCTGCAAGACGTTCCTTCTTTTGGTATTCAATCTCGGCCCATTTTTTTTTATTCCATAAGCTCGCCATTCGTTAGTAGTAGTTTGCCAGTAATCGGAATCTCTACGCCGGCAGGGTATGCAATTACTTCTGCTCTTTTTTGGGCATCTTATTATCCCACTTAGTTTTCAACCTCTTTTTCATCATTATAACCGCCGTCTCCTTCTTCGTACACGACCCTTGCATTATACGAGAGAAAACTTACATATCTTTTCGTTTCGATAACGGTCAGTATCGGAGAAAATATTTTTGAGCGAATATAGTGCATGAGGACGCCACGTCCGAGTAGGTGTAATTATCAACACCCGACTTTGGTGGCAGAGAAAATTGGAAAAAACAGATTATTGACTTGTCTGAAGAGCAATGACTAGATTTCCATTATGGTCGGGAATGTGTTAAAAAAATTTTCCAGCTGTATTCCTTGTCCAGCAGTATTCTCTATAGCCTTCGAACCACAACAATAAAAACAGAAACAACAACAATAATTACGTAACATCTTTGAACCTCAGATTTCACTTGTATTCAGCAAACCATCTTTCCCGCGGGCTGCCTATCTTGCGCGAGCTTGAAATATTTCACGTACGCAATCCCGCATCGCAACATTGTTACCACATATCCAGAAGCATGGTCATATGTATGTACATACCACATAGCGACTCCAGTACGACGCAAATATTTAGCTCCCATAGTATTTCACAACTTTCCCAAGTATCTCACTATGAACGCGACAATTTCACTAGAAGATGGGCACACGTGCACTTCAAATGTCATAGAACAGAACGCAACGGACACAATATACCTTATAAAATGTTGTTGTTGTAGGGATTTATACAGAAAAATTGTTGCGGTCAAAGGAGCTGTGGTTGTCAACAACAAATTTCCGCACAGCGCAAATGAAACATCTTCAGAGAATTTCTCACGCTGCGCTAACTGCAATGAGCTTGCGGCAAAATTGTACGCATCCAGCGCCGGGAGTATTTCTAGCAACACAATTATGCTGCTCAACAACATTTGTACAATGCTTTATAATCCTAGCCATATCTCCTAGCTCATGATTGTATACACAAACGCTTACAAACTTCATCGCGCATGCGTAACCAAGTCTAAATCTCGGTGGCTCATGCCTCTGCAGTTTACAACATAACACAGGCGCGTACATAAGTTTAACCAATTGTTGCAGCTTGTTTGTCATTTAAATGTGTGGCAATGTAGCACAGTAGTCAAAATGTAGAAGCAACAAAATGTCAACGTTATCAGTAAATGTGAAGAAAAGCGATGAGCAGCTCGTAATTCAGCTGACATGAATGAGGAGAGAAGTCAGGTAAAAGAAAAGATTTGAATGTGGTTAAATGTTGCCTTAAATTTTTTATTTTTACAAAATGTTTCTAAGAACAAATTAAATTTATTCGGAAGTTTATTTTTTAGTGAATTTGTTGTTAAATTTTTTTACAAAAACGATAACGGCATCGTCTCGAATTCTCGGAGTTAAATTTTTGCTTAACAAAATATAAAGGTTTAATTGGTGGCCGCCGTGGGGTGGCGGTAGTGTTGCCGGCCTATCACACCGAAGGTCCATGGTTAAAGTTTTTTCAAAATCGGGTTCGGCCCTCGGCAGTGTTTTGGCAAACTCAACGAGCGTATTCCTGCCATGCAAGGCTTCTCAGCAAAAATTCATCTGCTGTTGTTGTTGTTGTTGTTATTAACAGTGCTTCGCCCTGTCGGTTTCAACAGGGTTGGACCAGAGTGATTTTGGTATTAGAAGAGTAGGTTCAATTGAACAGAAAAGGAATGCTTGGTATCATGAGGGGACATACCACATGCAGGGCACATATTTGTTATGGTGCTGTTCAGTCTGGATACATAAGAGTTGAACCTATTACAATATCCAGAGGGAAGTTGTGCTAGGATGACTCTAGTCTCCCTCGAAAGAATACGCTCCTCATCAGCTATATCAGGTAGTTCGATGTCGATTACGGGGTTCACAGGACGAGATCTGAGGGATCTGTCTACCGACTCAGTATGGAGGTCACTTAGATCCCGCCTATGGTTGCGCAGATCAAACGGCAAGGTAATGTGGTGCCTGATCTCATCCTAGTGCTTAGGGAGATGCTTCCTTATGTCTCTTGGGGGCGGAGTTTCATTAAATTGAGCATTTTGGCCTTCCGTTTTAGTATAGCAAACAGTCAGTCCGTAAGAGTCGGACTACTAAGTAACCCTAACTAGCTAACACTGTGGTCTGATCATTTAAATCATGGACAGTGTCCAGGGTTCACTTTGAATGAAAAACTTTTAAAATAAAAAATAAAATATTATTGGTTATTCAAAAAAATTTGAATAAAAATTTTATTCCAATTTTTATTCAAGCTTTTGAAAATGAAAAATAACACATCGAGATACAGCAAAATTATACCCGTATGTGCATATAGACATATGTGTATTTGTAAAGATGTTTTTGGTTATTTCTGTATAAATAGAGATGCACTGAGTTTATTTGATTCCATTTCAGGATCATTGCTGCACAAAATAACGCTACTTAGGGACTACTTGGTGGTTTTCAGGGTGATTTCGGGAAAGGGATTTTTTCAGCACCATTTCGTAATTGATTGATGCATTATATTAAGACTTTTTTGGGTCCATATTTGAATTACTATAGGGACCTTTGTGGGCCTTAGAGAAATTACTCCAAAATAATCCCGAAATAACACCGAAATGGGCCGGTAAAGCCCACAACACAATTCAGCATATGTCCCGAATTCACCCTGAAAAAGTCACAAAATGGTTCCTAAAACTATCCCGAAAACCTCGAAGGAGTCCCGCAAAAGCCTTATTTTGTCCAGCAATGGTCCCGAACTTGCATCCAATCAACACATACGGGTATAATTTTGCTGTATCTCGATGTGTTATTTTTCATTTTTAAAAGCTTGAATAAAAATTAAAATTTAATTTTTTATTCAAAATTTTTTGAATAACCAATAATATTTCACTCGTCACTCAAATTTTTAAAAACCTCCATTCCTGACAGTGTCTAAAGAAGATGAGGTTTCCCTCAGAGTATTCGAAGAAAACTTTTTAAATTTATTTCATAGAATAACTTCGGGGATCCCAAGCTCCGTAAATACTAATTTTTAAAAGAAGAAGCATCTGTAAAATGTATTATCAAACGATTTAGCTAAAATATTTAAACTTGTTTGAGAAAAACAACAAAAAAATAAACTAAACTCCCACAACAAATACGAATGTAATTCTGCAGCCGATCTCACGCTGTGCTGACAAGACTACTAAACACAATTGCCGCAATGACTTGCATATCAAACAGTAAAGCTTCTCGAGAATCAGCCAGCTATGTGGGCTATGCATCTTCCATATTTACTAAAAAGCGAAATGGTGCTTAAGCCAGCAGAAGAGATTCACACAACTTAAGAATTCAATGAGAATATGCAACACAATGACGACGATGTCCAATTAACGTGACTTGTACCAGACGTTCGGGCTGAAATGCAAGAAAAAGCTGGAAAAAAATTATCCCTAAAGCACAGAAGAAGAAGCATCAGAAGATTAAGAAGTGAAAGAGGATGAGTTAAACGCGCAGTGCAGTTCCGATCTTTAACCACCTCACATTGGCATTCATAGTTAGACATAAACGACATGTGACTTATGATTAGAATCATGGCATAGCGTGGCATAGGCCATGGCCTATGAGCCATTAGACTGCTTTGTAAGAGGCGATGAGCAGTGGTGTGGTTGTGTGCTTGAACTTGCTAGTAGCAACATAGACAGTGGCTGTGTTGAGCTAATGAACCGAGTAGTTAGTTTAACTCGCTAGTCATTTTGGTTGTTTCTTGGTGAGTTGGGCTTATCTTTGCCTAGAGAACTAAGTTGTGGCTACGTTATTGTTAGCAGGCTGCCGGTAATGGTCATTAGTAAAAGAGGATGTTTGTATGTACTTAATTGTAGCTTGTAAAGTTATGCTTGCAGATGAATTGAAGTTGGGTGCTAAAGAAGCCGTAATTTATTTTTGTTATCGAGCAAGTGACTGTTTGCTGGAAGAGGCGTCTAACAACTTAACTAGGCTCAAAATAGCAATGATAATATTTAGTACAGACACGAAAGCTGGGAATTCAATTTAATAAGCTGAGCTTGGTTTAATTAATCTAAACTCTAAAAGAGTCTAGCAGTTCAATATACAGAGCATAAGTAAGCCGAACAGTTTGCTTTCACCTCGACAAAATTAATTTTAATTTCAAAGAGTTTTTTGTTTAGTCCTCATTGAGATATTTTTTCGCTCTGCTGAGGTTGTAGTATTCTCGAAAAATCATGAATTGAGTTAAGAACATGAAGGCTCCTTAACAAATCTTGAAATCTCGCGATGCATGTCGCTAGAGGCTAGTAAAATACACGAGCCGAAGTTTGAAGGGATCAGACAAATCGTTTCCGCTATAGACGATGCTAGAATGAGAAACAAAAAGTACTGGAAAGCATTAAATGTTTCAGGTAGGGTAAGCTCCTGGAGAAATCTCAAAAGGTCTAGCTAGATAACTGCTCACATTAAATAGGAGGATATTCAGACAACATTCATAACAGGTCACTTATCTTTGTGTACGAGTATGCACACCCATCGATGATGTTTTATGTCAACCCTCACTTCTCTTCCCTTTCTGCCTCCAGAAGGAGGAGATGACAGACGATAATCTAAGACTCTAGCTAGCCTTCCTAATTGCCACGTACATTACCGAAAATTCCACTGATCTCCTGCAATAGCAGTTCCTCGAAACAGGAAGTTTCAAAAGGGTTGGACTATAATAAGTTTGCTGTTAGTTAGAATAAGCCAAGCTTAGGTTTAGGTCTTTTGGAATAGATCTATTACGTGATGAATAACCAAACCCCTTGACTCCGATGTTAGCTAGTGAGCTGGTTTACACTCTGGCATCTCTGAGTACCTCTCAGTCGCCTTTTACCTCATCACTAACACTGACATTTTTCTGTTATTCTCAGTTTGCACTTCTGTAGCTCCGAAAA
Source organism: Merzomyia westermanni (assembly GCA_949987695.1). Classification (NCBI taxonomy): domain Eukaryota; kingdom Metazoa; phylum Arthropoda; class Insecta; order Diptera; family Tephritidae; genus Merzomyia; species Merzomyia westermanni. Next base: position 32,813,539 of record OX465291.1, on the reverse strand, counting down.
GCTAACTGCATCGGAGCATGAAAATAGTGGCAATAGCCGTTTCACAATAACCATGGCATGCACATAATCCACTTATGGCTAATAAGAATGTTCCTAAGTGTGTATTGGCCATAGACTCTTACTTTCGATTTTCTTCTTTTTCATCGGGTGAAAACTCAGCTGTCTGGCTACTACATCGCCACGGCGCATCTTTCACATCCTACCCGTTCATTGTAAGCAATACTACATAGCGCATTGCAGCTGCGCACTACATGAACAGGTACACATTGTCAGTTTTAAATGGCCAAAAACGGCCAAAAAAGCAGTCAACAGATAACAGAAGCTCGCACAACCCTACAAAGTTGCATTGCGAGATCCATCCTTGGATGCATGTCGATGGTGTGCGGAATTTTGCTGTCGAAATTATTAAATACTTCATGCATAGCTCTCTACATTCATTGTTTGACTAAGCTCGTGGAAGCTCATAGAAGCTCATGGATGCTATGCTCGGCTATGCGCCACAATGTTTTTGCTTCCTTTTTTAGTCGACTAGATTGTCGATCTATCTGTCTGCCACATTTCCTTAAAAGGTAGATAATTTAGGATAAATGAGCAGCCTATTGGGTTGTTAGCCAACATGGTTCTTTGTGCAAGGTCTACGTATGTCTGTTGGTACATAAATTCTTGTGACAACAACTGATTGCTCGCTGATAGCTCATTTTCTTTTAATTTAACAAAGAACATTTGCTTGTTCTAGGCTTGCGATATGAGAAAGCATTTGACATTGTGGTCGTGCCATATTTGGAACCGATGCGACAAGTTGCATTGGCTGCAGTGGGGTAGATGGCAAGATAAATTGTTTGGGTTTAAGTAACTAAAACTAGAATGTGTCTCCAGGATTCATAACAATTATATCATTTCGTGAGAAAGATAAACTAGGCAAGTAGCCATAGAAAGAACTGGTATGTCGAATGTTGCAAAGCTCAAAACACTCAGCGCAACTAGGGATGGGAAGAAAGATACCAGGTGGGTCGGGACCACCCTTCCACCGCGACCGAGAGCATACTGTGCTACTTTTTATTGTTTCTTAACTAGAACCTAGGGTATTAAAAGTGTTATAAGAGGGCCATAGTGTGATTCCTCTAAGACTATATCTATCCCGCTGAGCTTGAAAATTTGAGAAGGTCCTCGTTCTTAACAGCCCTGTGTTTCGAGGAGCTCCCAAAGAAGGCTTTTCCAGATAATATGCTGGACAATCACACAACAGATGCTTCACTGTTTGTTCTGCCTTCAGAATATTGTAGCTGCGACATGAGGTATTATGCTCAAAATCCATCCATCTCGTTTCCTAGATAATGCAATGCCCTGGCAGTCATATTAGAGAGCGATATATCGATTTTCCAGGTTTATGGTCTGCTTTCTGCACTGACCAAGCAGGCTCGATGTGATCGTGGCTTACTCGAAATAAGGAAGCGGCTCATTAATGCCCTTCATACATCCTGATTAGCATAGATCTCGTATTGAAACACTCGTTGAGTTCGGGAAACACAAAGATAAGGACGTCGTGAGGAGTGTTGCAAAAAAAATCGATCTTACTTCACAGGCCATTTCCCCATACTTCCAATCCTTTCTCGAAGGAAACATAATCCTAAAGTTTGCATCGAAGACTACTCAGGCCGCTTGACTCTGTGTTAGCCTACAGTTCAACTTTATCATATTCGGAACTATCAAAAAGATGCATCTCTTGACCATTGGGAGAAGTAGGGATATCCACTTACTCTGCTTCCTCAGTGCTCTCTGTACAAACAATCTGATCACCTTACGCTAAGCCCAGGTATTAATAATTCTGCGTCATTTACCTAGGCAACCACTTAAGCAAGCCCCTGATGAGTTTACGAAATATGTGTCCATAACAAAAAGTCAGTAGAGTTCAGACGCAACACCATGCTGTGGAATCCCTGTCCACGGATGTGCTATGCTCTCACACGATCGCCAGCCTTAATTTAATTTTTCGATAGGGTATTCAATACCAATGCAATAGGGGATATATTCTATTGCTTCCAATCAAACATTATTGAAGGCGCTCAGTGTGACCAAGAATGCAGCTGAATTGTTTGCTCTCAACATATGACTCAAACTTGCGTACTACTTCATGTAGAATATGTAGACGTCTAACCTGCGACTCGCCGAACATCAGAATGGATTCCGTAAAATGCATAGCACGACCACCGCGCCTAGCGCCATAACCACTCAGATAGGTGTCGGTCTCAACCAACATCGCCCTAACGACAGGACTGTACTGGTTGCTATTAGCCTGTCGAAAGCTTTCGATATGGTCAACCACGTGCAACTCATTAGCGACCTGGAAGGCTCAACTCTTCCCTCCATTCTTAAGCGTTAGGCCTCCAATTATCTCAGTGGTGGGTAGTCATCGGTTGAATTCAGAGGCGAACGTTCAAAACCACATATATTCAAATAAGGGGTGCCTCCGAAGACGTGCTGTTCTCAAGAATAAACTCTTACCTCCCATCATTTTTGGGTTTTTTCGCTGGGCGGGATCTAAAATTGTGGCCGACCAAGTCCTCGGCCACCTTACTTACGGCGGGACAGCGCAGGTTAACATGGAATTAGACGTCTACGTCGACGGAATTAAGCTTCCGACTATCACACATCCCAGAATCTTAGGTGTCACGTTTGATAACATTATCAACTACGGTGCTCATGTAGCCAAAGTACTAAGGCGCAACAAAATCCTCAAGTCACTAGCTGGCAGCACTTGCGGAAAAGATAAAGAAACCTTGCTAGCAACGTGCAAGGCATTAGGCCAGCCGGTTCTAAGCTACGCGACACCTATATGGTCGCCATGGCTAGCAGGCACGCACTGGAAGAGGTTGCAGGCCTGTCAAAACATCGCACTCAGAACTGCCACGGGATGCCTCCTTATGTATCCTGAACACCACCTCCATAGCGAGGCAAAAATGCTCGGCGTTTAAGAGCATAGCTGCTGACCAGGCAATTTCTGTTCAACTGCTACAAACCGCAGCATCCGAACAGGAGTCTGGGAATCCCGTTAGAAGAGCTCGATGCCAGTGTTGGGGAAGGGAGGTGATAATTAGGCAGGTTAATTTATCGCTAGAACACCAATAACAACGTCTAAAGTTTTGAAAATGCTTTTAAAACAAAAAGCATTTTTGTTGCTATTATTTTAAAATTCTTTCATTCATTGTTGTTGGTATTGCTTACGGTACTCAAATAATTTCATTTGTTTATTTATAAATTATAACCTCACTGGGGTCGTAACAAACCGCAGTGTTGTTCTGTGTGAATTTTCTTTAAGAATGACACAAGAACTTTTGTTGACACGTGAAATTAGAGATGCCATAGCATGCAGATACACACATACTGTGTATTAGACTGGGCCACAAAATTTTTTTTTTTAATTATACTGACATTATTTTTCAGAATGCCGAAAAAATACTATAAGAGTCTTTGACCCTCATATTTATTTCTAGAGGCCTATCACTGCTTATTTAGATTTTTAAAGACTGATCTGATTTTTTGTTAAACTGGCTAAATAACTTAGAAATTAATTGACAAAAAAGTTTCTTGAAGCAGTTGAATTTTTTGAAGTTACTTTTTTAAAAGTTGTTTACGTGCTATTGAAGTTAAAAAAGTAAATAAATTTCTTCTTGTTCTAGTCCCAAATTTTTTCATTAAATGCAGTTCGGTTGTGCCGATGGTTTTGCCTATGTGCAAACTGTGTGAAATTTAGCATTCCCACTTGTTATACTACATTTACACTGCATCAAATGAGTAATTTTGGACGAAAAAATCGAAATGCGTCACATTTCCCCACACAAATTAATTGAACACGCAGTGTTAATGTCATAATATGACACAGCCACAAAAACAAAGTAGGCGGATCTGGCAACTCGATGCATGTACATTCGTAGATATATCCAAATCCGCCCTCCGAATTTTTTTGAAAAAGTCGTGATAGGGTCCTAACCTCAAAAAAAAAAAGAAAATTAAGTAAGGGAGGGGGCCCAGTTGTGACGCGGGTTTTGAAAAAAATTTAAATTTTTTCCTCAGTTCTGAAAAATGAAAAATTAAGAAGTTGAACATTTAACTATTAACCAAACGCAACTTTTCTCCAAAGAAAGTATGTTTATTTGAGTTACTCAAAAAATTTTGGAACAAATTTTTTCAGGATAACTTTTTTAGGCCGAAAAAAAAGTGGCCCAGTTGTGACGCAGCTCGAGAAATTCACTGGAAATGAGAAAATATGAAAGGAATGTCACACCAATTGTTGTGATTTAATGATTTATTTATTATCAAGGCTTTCAATGGCAAAAATAATGAAAAATGCAAAAGAAAATGGCCTTCAATGGCCGTAAATGACAACGATTTTTATTCATCATCGTCATCGAAATATTCCTCGTCGTCGTTCACGTCACTTTCGCAGTGTTTGCAAGTGAAATAACTTGCCTGCATGTTGGCGCACTTCAAATGAACTGGATGCTTGCATACATTGCAATTGATCGAGTTGGCAGCGGTCAATTTCTGCGGCAACAGCTGTAAGCAAATGATGCAAAAATCTGTTTCTTCATCAGATGGTGGTGATGTTGGTTTGACGCGCTTGGCCGCTCGTGATGGTGTTGCACGCTTCGTTGTTGCCTTCTTCGGTGTTGGCTTCTGCGGTGTTGGCTTCTTCGCCCCTTTGGCTACTTTTGCTGCTGCCTTTTCCTTCAAAACAGCACGATTTTCAGGAGAGGTCAGTTCAGCACTTTGCATCGGCTTTCGTCCACGATTCGAAGGCTTTTTTGGAGCAGCGGCCTGAAGAGGACCAATCTCATCCAAAATCGATGAACTGCTGGTCACCAATGACATTAGAGATAGGGATCGTGAGGTAGAGGGTTCGGATGTTAGCACCTCTTCTCCGCGTGCTATATCCATGGTATTTTTCAAAACGATACGTCGCTGGTCATCTTTGGTGATTCCAGCATCAAAAGCAACTTGTTCCTCATTTTGTGCAACAGCTTGAACAAAATCGGCGTCTGTGAAGGTGTTGGGATTGAATGGAGCAATGCCCGTTGCAGCGAAGCCCGCCTTAATTATTTTTGGCGTTAAAGCCAAATCCAATGTAGCGCACACAAGCCCAGCAATGTGTCGAGTTTCGAAAACCTGTCAAAAAAAAACACGAAAACTAGAACAACAATCATAACACAAATCATATTTTGTTTTCTTACCTTATTTGCATTGTTCTTTCTTGTCCAAGCGGAACATTGTGACTTATAATAAGTCTTCACTGGGCCAAATACGGGCACATCCAGTGGCTGTAGACGGTGGCTGCAGTGCGGCGGGAAAGACAAGATATGGACACCGTTTGCAGCTGTAATGTCGAGAGCTTCCACCGACATGTGCGAAACGTGGTTGTCCATCAACAGCAGCACCGGATGATCCTTTGATGGTTTCACGAGCATGATGAAATGACGAATGTATCGGACAAACTCTGGCTAGCAGCTCCAGCCAGGTTCATTCGCAAATCCAGCAGTACCAGGAGAAATATTGTCCAAAAAAGATGATTGCATTTTCTTTCTTGAAAATAAAAAGAGCGGCGGGACTGAATTGCCATTCGCACCAACAGTGAGAGCCATTTTCACCATGGGCCCTCGCTCGGCAGCTTCTAGTTGTCCCACACGCCGCACACCTTTCAAAGCGATGACTTTTCCAATTTTTGTTGGCACAGTCGAGAACCCACTTTCATCCATATTATAGATGGAACAACTGTCAAAGTTGTGTACATCGATCAACCGAGACAAATTTGCGAAAAACTTGTCTACATTGGGTTTGCAGAAAGCTTTGACTCGGTTCATGGATGTTTGCTTCGGTGTTCTGAGCGTCAGTTCGCTATCCCATTCAGATGGGTACCTGAGAGACAGCTTCCTTGCAAACTGGTACGCCAGCTCTTTCAATTCATTGATGCTCAAACCATAGTAGTGACTGACACACTTCAGGATGTATCCAACGAGATCTTTCTCTTGAGCGGGAGAGAAAACCATGTTTGATGGAGTTCTTGTACCAACACCACGATTGAATTCCAACAAATCCTCATCTTTCACTTTCGAAACATCTTCAAAATTATCTGTCGTTTATACCATGCTCTCTTGCTCTTTTTACGGATTGCATTTTCATCGATAATGCAAGATTTTATGGCTTTTAGCACCACAAGAAGGGCGATCCTGCAAACTGCGCCAACTATCGCGGAATCAGCCTTTTGAATATCGCATATAAGGTCCTATCAAGCGTATTGTGCGAAAGACTGAAGCCTGATGTGAACAGACTGATTGGACCTTATCAGTGTGGCTTCAGACCTGGTAAATCTACCATCGACCAGATTTTTACAATACACCAAATCTTGGAAAAAACCCGTGAAAAAAGAATCGACACGCATCATCTCTTTGTTGATTTTAAAGCCGCTTTCGATAGCACGAAAAGGAGCTGCCTATATGCCGCTATGTCTGAATTTGGTTTCCCCGCAAAACTTATACGGCTATGCAAAATGACCTTGAGCAACACCGCCAGCTCGGTCAGAATTGGGAAGTACCTCTCCGAGCCGTTCGAAACTAAACGAGGTTTCAGACAGGGCGACCCCCTATCGTGCGATTTCTTTAACTTAATGCTGGAGAAAATAATACAAGCTGCTGAACTTAACCGCGCTGGAACAATATTTTATAAAAGCGTGCAACTGTTGGCATATGCTGACGATATTGATATCATTGGCCTTAACAACCGCGCCGTAACTTCTGCTTACTCCAAATTAGAAGGGCAAAACGAAGTACCTTCTGTCATCATGCAAAGAGTCAGCGCATTCGGGCCTTGGCAACCAAGCCACCGTTGGCAGCAATAATTTCGAAATAGTAAAGGACTTCGTTTACCTGGGAACCAGCATTAATACCAACAATAATGTTAGCCTAGAAATCCGACGAAGAATCACTCTTGCAAACAAATGCTACTTCGGACTGAGTAGGCAATTGAAAAGTAAAGTCCTCTCTCGACGAACGAAAATAACACTCTACAAGTCACTCATCGCACCCGTCATGCTATATGGTGCAGAAGCGTGGACACAAAAAACATCTGATGAGGCGGCTCTGGGAGCATTCGAGAGAAAGGTTCTTCGAAAGATTTGTGGACCTCTACGCGTTGGCGACGGCGAGTACCGAAGAAGATTTAATGATGAGCTGTATGAACTTTACGCAGACGCCGACATAGTTCAGCGAATTAAAACACAGCGGCTTCGCTGGCTAGGCCACGTAGTGCGAATGAGCGAAGATGCTCCAGCCCAGAAGGTATTCTTATCGGCACCCGCCGGTGGAAGCAGAGGAAGAGGGAGACCACCACTCCGATGGAAGGACCAAGTGGAGACCGATTTGCGATCCCGCGGTGTTTCCAATTGGCGCCAGTTGGCGCAACGAAGAAACGACTGGCGAGCTTTGTTGGACGGTCAAAATCGCCCAGGCGGTTAGATGACCATTTAAAGAAGAAGAATCACCACATTATTATCGGTTTTCTTAGCCGCGGGAGATTCCTTTGGAAGTGACATGGCTGAAAACGCAAAAAAAAGCAAAACACGAATTAAAATTCGTTTCGACAACTGTTTCATGAATAAACGGCGGGTACGTCATAACTGGGCCACCCGCTGAGTCACAACCGGGTCACGACGCTATTTTGTGTATGACAAGCAAATTTTTTATAGACACCACATAATCACATAAATCCATATAGAATCACAAAATATACGGCAAATACAATATTTTGATGCATTACCTTCACACCTTTTCACTGTTAATTTCACAAAATTTTGGTACTTTGAAAAAAAATCAAAATAACTTTTTCGCACGATTTTCAACACGATGTTTGGTGCGCGTATACACAATGCGACTACTAACGTTGGTGTCTGTCCAAAACCTGCGGAACGTCAAACGAACATGATTGGCAGGGCTCAAACAGTCATTCTCATACCGCATGTCAAAAATATTTAGCTGCGTCACAACTGGGCCCCCTCCCCTATTGGCTGTTGTTTTTTTGTGGGTTTAAAGTCTAGCTTCGACCCGTCATTTCTGTTGGCGTACGTAAATAAGCAATGACTGACCTCTAAAAATGAATACTAAGAACTGAAACTTTAACACTATAATTTTTTACCATTCTAAAAGATGATTTTTTTTTGGCACAGTCTAATATGCATACATATTTCTCTAAAAAATTCCTAAAAACAATTGCATGTCTCAATTGAATTGATCTATGGGAATCGAAGACTTTTCACTTTATCGTTTGATGTGCTAATTATGAATGACTTATGTAAGTGTAATTCGGTTTCGCTGTCACTTTTCTTGTTTGTGCTAGGGCTGCTGATTTTAGCCGGGTAATGAGGAGGCAGCTCAACTTTCAGCATATCACTGCACGGATACTTACTACGTTAAGACTATCATTATATGCATTCATCACATAGAAAGCTATACAAATGTTTGATGTAAATTGTATTGCGAATTAAGATTTTGAGATAAAATAGGAGATATGAAAGAATGATCACCATACAATAGTAAAAGGCGAAAATATTTTTCCCTAGTTTAAGTAAATATTGCTATGGCACCATAGTAATAATTATAACAAATTTAAACTTCTCATAATTCACTGAAAGTGATTACAAAAACAAACACCTCATAGCCAATAAACAAAATTATACCAAACAAGTGTGTGCCTCTACATAAATGCATGGAATAATCACGCAGCCACACAAGAGCAACCGCGTGTTGCGTACTTATTTATTTATTATGTGTCCCTTCATGGATCGTGAGAAATTTATTTTTTCTGCGGTCAACACTTGACAGCGAAAAGTTGTTGCTTTTGTTGCCAACATTAAAGGCTTCAGTGTTGCGTTGTCGTTATTGCTATTACGTATATATTATTGTTGTGCGCAAGCAGTTCAAGTGGCTGACTTTGCCCTTGACAAAGACCAAGAATGGAGAAAAAGTCAAGTCAAATCGAACCACAGACATGCCGAGAGCTGCGCGGTGCCAAGCTAAAGCATGTCGGCAATAAACAAAATGCTGTCCATTGTCGATGACGTTAGTGATATTGACTTGGTATTGCAGCAGCGGCAGCAACAGTCATACCAATTGGCAGGCAGGCAGACAGCAAGCAAGTAAAGCAACAAGAAAATCAAGAAAAAATATAACAGATCACAGTTGGCCACATGAAAAACGCGACATTAAAAACGACAACAAATGCAACACAAGAGATAATTTTTGCCTATACAGAAGCGTCCCTGCAAAAATCGAATGACTAAAACTCCAATACGTATTCATGTCGGTAAAATTGCGGTAATGTTTCGTGTTATATACGAGTCAAATGACTAGTAGCTGTGACGACGTTGTGAGGAGTACAGCTATATGTTTATCTTAGGTCCAAAAATAAATGAGAAAGAGCGAGATGTAAAACCACACGCACAATAACATGAGGAAAGAAACAGTCAAAACTTCTACCGCTGCTCTTAAAAACGTGATGAGAGGAATACGGAAACTTCCAGTATGGCTCTGAGTCGGTTGACTAATCATTTTACTCGTATCGCTTTTGCAGGGGTATGAGCTGCAGTGAAAGTGTCAATTTAAGATCAAGAGGAATGCTTTATAAATAAAGATCGCGAAGGTTCTAGAGAAGAGTAGAATATTTAAGCGAGGTAACTCACTCTGAGCAGACTATCAAAGGCCGTTAAGACTATAAAGGAAAATGGGTTCATAATACAATCCACACGATGTAATATCTCCTCACTCAGAGAGGTTAATTAACTTCGGCGCTGCTTGAAAGTATGGTATACGAAGATTCACCAAGCTACTTGCCTGGGGCCCTATCCTAGAGATTCATACTTTACAAGGTAATCCTGTATCAACCAAGATTGCAACAAAAAAATTGCAGACAGCAATGGATGGAAGTTTGATGTCGAGAAGCTGGATACGATACAATCAGCTGACTTTTTCTTCCCTCGAATTTAGCACTTGCTTTGGAAGCAAAATTTCTCACTCACTACGTGCAACCGCTGAGGGCACTACAATATTCCACAGAACCCGTAAGTACAGCTGGTAAAATGTGAAATGCCGTTCAGGAACACGAGAACTCTGCTACAGGGCTACCTTATGTACGGGCGCAGCCTGCCATGTAAGTGAGCGCTATTATTAGGCAAAAAGGGCAGGGACTTCTCTTTCCAAAAAAAAAAAAACTTGAGGCCAAAAGCTAGAGCGTGAGGAGATTGAGATGCCGACCAAAAGGAATATTGCCTGAAAATTCGAATGAAATAATCCAGCGGATAACGAAAACTTTAAGTACAGCGGAAAATCCTGTAAAGAAAATAACTTACTTAAGCTATGGAGAGAACACTTCTTTTTATTGCCAAATTGCGATGGTGGAGCTACAATACTCCGGCTTATGAATAATAAAGCGCCGGTAAAGACGGATTCTCAGCGATCGCTTCAAATACGGAGGAAAAAAAGTTGAGGGACTTAGTCTGTTTTGGAACTGGTGTTTACATAACGTAGACTCATCTTTCGCAATAAGTGCTACTTTGAATTGAGTTGGCATTTAAAAAGTAAAGTCTGCTCTCGACATACAGAAATCATGTTTTATAAGTCTCTCAACTTACCTGTCCTAATGTATAGTTCGGAAGCTTGGACAGAGCCGAAAGAAGTTGAGAGGGCCCTTGGAGTATTCTGCGAACGTCAAAATTCAAAGGAAGTCTAATGACAAGCTGTATGATCTATATGCGGATATGAGCATTGTGCATTGAATTTTAGCCCAAACTCTCCTATCGACCCCCGAAACAAGCAGCAGAAAAATTAAAAATCTTTGTCAATGGGATTTCTGCTGAGTGAAAGTGAGTAGATCTTTCAGCAGAAGGATTCCCGATTTTAATGAAGATGAGGGTAATAAACAGGCCTACCTCACCAAACATGGCGCGAGGTCCCTTCTGTGTGCTCACCAAAGTGGACATAATTGAATACATGGAAATGGTAGAACAAGCAGTTTATGGAACAATGAAAAGCCTGGGACAAAAACACGACAAACTGTAAAAGCGCTAATATGTATTTAGGCAGAAAGGTGTTACGAATTCTCAGTGGGTACTATTTGCAAACTGTAGTCTGCACTATCACCTATACGAGCTTAATCTATCAACTGTAGCAAGACAAATACTTACTGGGTCAATAGGTGTTGTTACTCTTATTTCGTTTGTGATATAGAGCAGACAGTTGGAGGAGAACGTTGAAGATATGAAAGAGAACAGGAATAAGCTGAAAGGTCTTAATAAAGGTCGCAGGCCATCGCGACCTCATAATAATACTTATTCAAAATACATTTATTTTGAAAATTGCTTGTCCGATTTTTATTGAGACTTGCTGTATATGGAGGTAGGAAGGTTTGTTTCGTGCATATAGATGAAGTTGGGGCGCTGCCTTTTACCGCAGAATTATGGGCCAATAATAGGGTTAACGCAAAAAAACAAACACTTGGCGCACCTGAGAATGTTGATAGCCTCACGTACCAACAGAGTCAACAAAATCAACAGCAGCAACAACAACAACAACACAACCAGCCAAAAGCAAACTAAAGGCAATTGAAAGGCAACAAACAACAACATTGCAACATCAACGTGCCGCATCGCAATTTTGTTATTGGAACGTAGTACATTTTATTCGAACAGCGCAAAAAGCTGCAGCAGCAACAACACAACAAAGCTGAAGTGTGTAACCGCCGCTAAATCACCTCATAAGGTTCCTTAACGCGCAAACGTTAAAGCCGCGTGCGTCAGAAGAAGCAGCAAAACTTGGCGATTTCCAACAAAACCTAACTGGCATTACTTGCCACGATTTGACTTGAGACCCGACACAACTTGACGCTTTGACTCCATTCAAAATATAGTACTTGCAACCGTGAAATCAAAAGGTTTAAGGGCAAAATGTAGCTGATGTATGGGGCCAAAGGTGAACCAAACACGCGCAACAAGCAAGCGTGAATACGTAAGCTAGTGAGGGCTATAGTTGTTGTTGTTTCTCACAGGAACATTCGGCGCATTGGTACACGTGTACTGGCATTGATGTTGAATTGCATCCAATGTGTTGCTGCTCGTTGCGAGTCGTGACAAAATCAATGTAGCCCGTAGCTTTTGTCGCTTTTCTGGACAACATAAATTTGTGCTGATTGCTTTACAAAGGAGACAGTGTTGTCGAACCAAAGAAATTGAGGAATTTCAATTAGATTTACCTATTGCTCAGTGACAGCAAAAACAAATTTCAAAACTTAAAAATCATACCTGACCTTGGCTGTGATCTTCTAATGTGGAACTGTATGATGTCCATTTCTTTGAATCCATTATCCATTTTCTCGTTTAAGTACATTAGGTAGCGTCCTCTCCTCACCTCTATTACACTGTAAATACTGAAGTTCTTGTATGCAACCAAAAGACCCCTTCCCTCTTATTTATTATTACATAAAACATCAACCACCCCACATGCTGAGATGATCCTTATCTTGGGGCACAAATTCTCAAAAACCCCTAATTACAGGTAACGACAAGTTAGATCCATTCTTAAGGCATACATGCATTAGCGCAAGCACACAGCCATATTGATATTCACTGCACCAGTACTTACAAACTGGAAGTATAAGATCAGCAAGAAAAATCACACTGAAGACGGCTAACAGGCGGTTTTCAAACTAAAATTACCAAGGCATGATGGAAAACCCACTGGTTTTAAATAACTGGGTCATGAAACACTCTCGATAAAGGGGTTTGCGAAAGAATTAAATTCCACTGAGCCTAGGAATTGAGCAGCCTGATTTGCTAGCATTCGATTCCGGTGTCGATTATGACATAGCAATTTTGAAATTCCGAAAGTAATCTAATGCTGTTGAAATCCTGAGGTATTCTTAATACAATCGCGAAAATACTGAAATAATCTTGATAAAATCTCGAAAATCCCGAAGTAATACTGATATAATGCAGACAAGATTAGCAGGGTTCCGAAAACAATAATCAAAATAATGACATAATTATGGTACAATCCCTGTTATAATCTGAAACTCGTCCCGTAAATAGCGAAATAAACCTGATACAACACCAAAAATACCTATACAATCTTAAGATAGACCCGAAAACAGTTCCGCAAATACCGAAGCAATCCTAATAAAATCAGGAAAATATAAAAATACTCTTGATATAATGCCGAAAATTGCGAAATAGTCCTGAAAATACAAAAATAATCCTGTAAATAATCACTTAAACCGAGCATTCTTGAAAAAATTGCAAAAGTAATCCTGCAAATATCGAAACAATTTTGACAAAATTTTGGAAATACCGAAATATCCTTGATAAAACCCCGTAACAATCTCAATTCGACCACGAAAACCGTGCAATTAATACCGAAATAATCGTGATAATATTCTAAATAAACCGAAATTATATAAGCGATCCGCTTCTGTTTTGGATAAACTCGTAGCATTTCTAGTATAAATTTTCAGTGGTAATGAAAAACGCTTCAGCATTCAGCACTAAAATTTTTATTTAATGGATATTTACTGCTAATGGATATAGCCCTGCTCTGTATAAAGCCACTAGTTCAACTCAGGTGCCAAAACAAACTCCTAGTTATGTATGCCTCACCATCAGTCAGACAGGGTAGGAGCTAATATTATGGATATTAGGGAAGTGCCTACTACATAAAATAAAATCTATTTTAGATCCTTCATGCTCGAATTTAGGTCCACCGTACTGCGGGGCACTTACAACGAGCTATGAACACTTGTAACGCAACTTTTGTGCGCATGGCCGCGACGACGACTACTAGGACGAAGAAGACGACAATTTCCGATAACAATAATGACAGAAGCCAAGAGCCAAATCAAAAAAAAAAAAAAAACAGGTGCTCAACAACCGGCCGAAGAAAATTTATGATGGAGCAAAAAAGACATTGAGCGCTCAACAAATAAAAACAAATAAACTCACACTGCAAGTTGGCTTGGTGGCAGTAAAAGTTCACTAAAGGAAGTACAACAAAAAAGTGGCACATACAAATACAACAACAAAAACCAAGTCATAAATAAGCAGTTGGGCGCACACGTGTGCGACACAATCACTGCAACATGAACTTGTGAGGTGAGGTGCGCGTAGATGATGATAGTGGCCACAACAGCGACTGTTACACGGCGCAAACAAATGCCCAAAGAAGCGAAACAAAACTGCACACAGCAAAAAGTATAAGCCTAGTGTGGCAATAACAACAAAAACATGCTGTGTTGATCATTTTTGTATTTAAGTCCATTGTCGATACAGCAATAACACATTGGCGGCAGCATTGTTGGCGGCGTCTGAAGCGTCGTCCTCATAGGCACATGGGTGTACATTGCACATAGCCCTCGATGTCGCTGTTGCAAGTGTTGTGCCGACATTGTTACGGCCATTGCCACATTGGCACATTCGGGAGTTCATTTGCCCACTTGCATGGCGGCGGCAACAAATATTGACTGCAAATGGAATTCATGGCAATTGATTACTTAACATGTTGCAGACGAATGCAATGGAATTTGGTAGCTGTGCGACGGAATGCGGCGTTAAGTTGTGGAACAGCTTCGGCTTCATCGTCTACGTATATTCTAAGGCGCTATTTGAGGTGCAAATGCGTATAGAAATGTGAGCATGTGGGCATGTGTCTAAGTTCTTGGTAGGCAATATAATCCATCTACAAAGTTAAGTCGAACCAAAAATTCTATAACTACTTTAGTTCGTTACCGAGCCAATTTTGTCAAGTTCGTGCGTATAGTTTGGCGTCATGAAAATCATTTCGAATTGAGGGGTATATTCAGAGAGTTAATAGATAAGGTACTGATACCCCGCTATTTGATATTCTCGTTAACATTACAATTGTTATTGCGGTCTTTAAAGCCATGATGAACAAATAGAGGTTCTATCATATACAGATTCACCAAACTATCTAACTACAGTTCTAATAAACATCGAGGCATACATGCGGCACCCAGGAAAGATATAAAGCCACTCAGCCAACAGACAGTTGAGGAATTATCCTGCCGGCTTTGACTATCTGAGAGCATCCTTAAACAGAAGGATGAAGTCGAGATGTGAATGCGTATTTCTGTCCATTCCGTACCGATAACAAAGCTACTGTAGGATTAAGTTGAGCGAAGAACTGTATGTCCATCAGAATTAGGATGGGCTTCTTTGAGCCGTTAAGGGTTTGTTCTAGTCTCGATTTCTTCAAAATAAAATATTAGACATAGCTTTACCAATAACAACATTTTACAAGAGTCTGTCGTTTCTGAAGTACTTCGATAATATTACTGACCTTAACAATAGCGCCGGAAGCTCTGCCTTCTTCAACTTGTATACAGAGGCCAGAAGTATGGGTCTAGCGGCGATCGGCGATATTATCATCATATTAAAAAGTCGACACACTTTACTGACAAAATTTAAAAAAGCGAGCTTGGAGCCAGATTTATTGATGAGCTCAGAATAATCGATGTGATGGCTGGTGTTTCAAGCGATCTTTGGTCTGCAGTTTGCGAGTTTTGCCTTATAATTTAGTGTTTTCTAGTAACCGATATCAGTAAAGAACACGCTAGGTGGCAACACTCAAGTTGAACAGCTTGAAATGTTGCATATTACCTGTCTACAAAAGTGCATCCAAATGGTTCGAGTCGTTCTCGAGATAAAAACCCTACTTAAATATGATGTAAAATACCTTTTACTATAGTCCTCATGTATTGCTCGGTGGAGAGAAGATGAGATGGCACTTGGAATATTCGAAATAAAATCTCTCCGGAAGAGTTATAGTCCTATAGTCCTATAGGCGATTATCGAAGGAAATTTAACGATGAGGTGTACGAGCTTTCAGCGATCTGACCATAGTGCAGCGAATAAAAGAACAAGGACTCCGCGGGCTGAGTCATGTTATGCGAATGGACAAAGAAGCTACAGCCCACAAGGTTTTCCTATGGACACCCGAATTCGGCAGCAGAGGAAGAGAGAAGCCTCAATGAAGTTGGAAAGAACAGGCGTAGCATGACTTGAACTAACTTGGTGTTTCCAACTGGCGTTAATTATCGATGAAAAGGGATGAAGGCGTGGCTTGTTATGCAAAGGAAAAAAACGGCTATGTGATGATCCCTCTGCCGCTTTTCCTTTTCCTCTAGGTATTCTTATTTCCCTACTTCTTCCTCTACCTCTTAACCTCACACGTTTCCTTCTCGGTTGTCCTCCTCATAATTTTCCTCTTATTTCTCTGCCACGTATTAATCTTTTTCCCATCTCCCTCTCCCTCTGCCCAAATGCGCTTAGAACCCCACAGTTATTATAGTTACAATCGCTCCTTTAAAATATCCCTAGGGTTATATATATACCATGTGACACGAATATATAATATTATCATCTGAGTTAAAGAAATTGGTCCGGTAAATTTGATGCTCGAAAGTATCGACAAGACTCACCAAAGCGCTTTTCCATCTGCTGCTTCATCTACTCACACACGCATTACGAAGAGTATGTTATCATTGTTGTTGGGTGTAAATTTTCTCATGCAATTGAAACAAATCGTTTTATAATTTCCGCAAATGTAAATCCATTTATTTTCTTACTACCAACTGTCGAATTGCCGACACAAACACCTACAAGCAAGCATGCATAAAAGCCGAGTATACAAACACACATGCATTCATACCTAAAATACATATTTACATGCATGGTAGCTGCTGATTTTCACGCTTACCACGCTTTTTGCATAGAATTTTAAATCTGCAGCATGCGCCACACTCTTTCGCTTTGCAGCACACATTGCACCGCTGCCCAGCAAGCAACAGCTGCATGGCATAAACAGTAGCACAGCTTTCTACTTGCACTATTCATGGCCTAGTCGCCGTCAAACTTATTGCCAACCCACTTCACTCAAGTTACCTTCACTAGCCTCACTATTTTTGAACTAACGGCCGCATT
The DNA here is from genome assembly GCA_949987695.1 of Merzomyia westermanni. Classification (NCBI taxonomy): domain Eukaryota; kingdom Metazoa; phylum Arthropoda; class Insecta; order Diptera; family Tephritidae; genus Merzomyia; species Merzomyia westermanni. The sequence goes on along the minus strand of OX465291.1, from coordinate 32,796,513 downwards.
TACTAAACTGCATCCCCACTCTTTCCACTTCACCTTACCCACACACACACACACACTTTACTCGCTTTCATTGGCAAACGTGTAGCCACACTCGCTTTGCTTGCCTTGCAACCCGATAATTTAAAGCGTCGGCCTATTATTTTCACCTGTCAGCCCACAAATCTTTCAAGTGAGCGCACATGCGCAACAACAAAGTCTGCATTGAACAGCACAGTGTGCAGTCAAAGTGGTGCTGCGTGCTTGCCTGGTGTGTACGCTGCACTAGTTGCAGTGCACTAACTAAAACTGCCACTCTCTTCCACACACTCACACGAACTCATACATGCTTATGCTGAGATGGTGCTTTTATTGCTCGGCATATTTATTTTGGCTTCTTGTTGCCTGCTCTGATTTTATGCGCCGCCAATTGCTTTTTAATCACATTCGCTGCTTTAGTCACTAATTTATGTCTCCCATTGTCAGCCCACTGGTTGGTTGTGTTAGCGTTTTTGTTGTTGTTTCTTTCGTTTCATTTGTGATCCGTTTTTTTTCTTTTCTGCATTTGAGCTGGCGATTTGCTCACGCGCATTCTGTTTGAAATCTGAGCAGCTTTTATTGGTCCATAAAATATGTTGGTGCTTGCAAATTGTTGGTTAGCAAAGGCAAATGATTTTGTAAAATGACGCTATTTAAATAAATTATTACAACTACAATTATTAATACATACATTCAATATTTCTAAAATATAGTGGAAATCAGATATGTTGCTTTCCTCGCAGTACTATGGTTCTTTTAAATTCGATCGTCAACTATTGACTTAAACCAAACCTGCATCTTAGGTTATGTTTCATTGTGGGGTTGTAAGTGAAATTTACAAACTTGCCAGAGGAAACAATTTTTTTTTGTTGTAAATTCCCTCAAAGGGATATGTGTGCAGAAGTACAAGTAAGTGGAATGCTTCCAACGCGAACTGTTTCAGTGATTTTCTGGCGAAATGTACGGGCCATACATGCTGAAGAAGATTCTGCACTCCTGATTTATATAGGTGGTGACAAAGCCTGCCAGCACCACAATCCAAGCGCGTCAATATTCAGGAAAATTAAAAAATTAAAATTAAAACTGATTGGAATCCGAATGTGGGTGCATTTTCGAACCGAGGCAAAAGCCAAACCGAAAGAACGATTTTCATATACCGCCACGAACTTCGATACAAGGATACCGACACATCCTCTGCTTGACAGCCTAGGTGCTTTTGACAGTTGTGTATTAAAGCACACCAGTCATCCCTTTTTAGCTATAATGGATGGAAGCATCCACCTTGCTCTGCCAACAAATCGGGTGTCGACGGGAACACCTTTTGAGCAGGAAGTACTTTCTTCCATTCGCATAGCAGCTCATAGTGGAATTTCATTCGATAATCGACGTTGGCATCGCGGAAAGGACAAACTCTTCCGAAGAACTTTTATCTCGAATACTCTAAGCTCCATTAAGTTTTGTTTCGACACTGCCCGTGATTCTGAGCAGCGCAACAGGATAGGTATGATGAGAGGCGCAGTTTCAAATATGTAACTTATAACGGTGACATCTCTGGCATTGGAGGATTCGAGAAACATGGCAGGAGTCATGTTAAGCGAATCAGGGCTGGGTCACTTTGAATAAAAAACTTTTAAAATAAAAGATAAAATTTTATTTGTTATTCAAAAAAGATGAGTGAAATATTATTGGTTATTCAAAAAATTTTAAATAAAATATAAAATTTTTATTTTTATTCAAGCTTTTGAAAATTAAAAATAACATATCGAGATACAGCAAAATTATACCCGTATGTGCATATAGACATAATGTGCATTTATGAAGATTTTTTTGATTGAGAGGCACTGAGTTTATTTGATTCAATTTCGGGATCATTGCTGCACAAAATAAGGCTACTTAGGGACTACTTGGTGGTTTTCAGGGTAATTTCGGGAAAGTTTTAGGATTTTTTCAGCACCATTTCGTAATTGATTGATGGATTATATAAAGACTTTTTTGGGTCCATATTTAAATTACTTTAAGGATCTTTGTGGAACTTTTTCAGAGAAATTACTTCAAAAGTCTCGTAATGATTCCAAAATAGTCCCGCATATGTCCCGAAATTACCCTAAAAAAAGCCACAAAATGGTTCGTAAAAGTATCCCAAAAACATCGAAGGAATCCCGCCAAAAGCCTTATTTTGCCCAGCAATGGTCCCGAACTTGCATCCAATCAACTCAGTGAATCTCAATTTATACAGAAACAACTGAAAAAATCCTTATAAATACACATTATGTCTATATGCACATAAGGGTATAATTTTGCTGTATCTCGATGTGTTATTTTTCATTTCAAAAGCTTGAATAAAAATTAAAATTTTATTTTTTACTCAAAATTTTTTGAATAACCAATAATATTTAATTCATCACTCAAGCTTTTTTGAGGCTCGAAAAGCGAAAAAATTTTTATTGCATACTCTGGAAGTACATACCTTCGAAAATATCTGCACGAAATTTCATCCATTTCGGAGCACTAGTTTTCAAATTACGGCGATTCGAAGCGTGCTGGTTCCATCTATAAGCACTTAAAACATCTCTTTAAACGCGATTATCTCGGTATGAAGTTTGTTGAAAAGTCCCGACTTTTTTGTCAACATGGTTTTTGTATTGGAAAACAAATTTTTTTAGGGAAACCAAATCGTCCAAGGACACTACAATAGATTTGTCACCAATAATTATATCTTTCATGAACACGAAATGGTATTATAACTTTGGTCCGATATTTGTAAGTATAATAAGAAGCAGAGATAGACCCACCAATAAGTATACCGGAATGATCAGGTCGATGAGCTGAGTCGATTTAGCCATGTCCGTCTGTCTGTTTGTACGCAAACTGGTCCCTCAGTTTTTGAGATATCTTGATGAAATTTGGCATGGAGCCGAGATTTTGCATGAGATTAATCGTTTGTCGGAATCAGCAAGATCGGAGCAATACAACGCATAGCTCCCATACAATCGATAGTTTCGATAAATGGGTTTTGGGCTATACATTTTGCAATTAAAAAGCCAGGAACGTAAAATTTTGCAGGTTTGGTACTTATTATATATGTAATGTGTGTAGTGAGAATCAGCCAGATGGGACCTACATAACATATAGCTCCCATACAATCGATTGTTCCGATAAATGGGGTTTGGGCTATGTATCTTTAAATTATCAGTTTTGCAGAGTTTTTAGTAATTGTGAGTAAGGATCGGACACTTAAAACCGTGATGCGTATTCATGAAAGGTATAAAGTCTTCGGGACAGTCGAATACAGCCCTTTCCTTACTTGTTTTTTCACTTTTTTCTTTCGCTTTTTCGAATGAAATTTGCCTAAAAGCCTTAAAAGCAATCACGAACTTAACTCACGTTTTCCCCTCAACTTTGTATATAGCCCCTTAACAAAGAAGCTCCGAGCCAAATATCATTTTTTTCGACACGTTAGGAGGACCTCAACTGAGATGGAAAAAAATTGGAAAACAGGCCGGTGGCTGTACATTAAAGACATCACAGAAAAACCTTTAGAATAACAGAAGCCAAAACAAAAGTTTTTAGAATTTTTGTCTCTATTTTTGTTCGCGCAACACTCACAAACTAACTTAGAGCTTTGGAATATTTTTAGGGAAAGGAATTATTTTTTCCTTGCATAATACACTAGTGGCAAAAAAAAATTAAATGTTTCATTCACAGATGCATTACTGACGGTTGGTTTATATTGAAATATATATGCTACTTTTTTTTGCATGCGTGGCGAAACCTCACACTACCGCGGGCATTTAATATAAAAAAGAAGTACTATTATAGTATAAATTATTTAAGATACATACATATTTAACTATTAATAAAACATAACTTCTTCCACTTCTTGTTTTCTTTTTACGAACAACAACAATGTAAATTTGTTTACATTCAAGTAGACTTCAATATTTCTCTAATGATACTTAGCTAAAATACTAGCGAATGGTGCTTACATTTAAATAATTAACTCAGCTGAGGAATAAAATAGTTTCCAAGTCAAGCAGTCAACAAATGCCACTTCTTTTGCAAAACGAGCAAAGTGGCGAACATGGCTTGCGTGCTGCAGGCGAGTTAACTTTAATGGCACTTAAAAGCAGCAACTAAATTCTGCTAGTTGTGGCACGTAAATCAAATGTGCGAAATTTCACATTCCAAGCAATTCGATTTGAAACGACTTCATTTATATGTACATATGTATGTATTTATGTATCTCAAAGCATATAATAAGTAGCATTGGCAATACGCGACAATGTTGTTAATGGAATTGGTAGTCAGTGCTGCCTGCGCTGGCTCCACAAGTCATTTGCTGCGTGGCGTTTCGATCAGAAAAATTTACAACTGATTTGCAAGCAAAAGATTTATTACGATTTGCATAATTACTTACCAACTTAAACGCTTATATAAATATTAGACTGGGCCAAAAAAAAAAATTTTTCTTGGCAATTATATTGGTATTATTTTTCAGAATCTCTCTATCTATCTCTATGGCGCGATATACAACAGGTATATCATCATAAACCTCCTAAGAGATTTTTGCGCCAAGCTTCTCTTCCAATGTGTGGTGTGCCGATTTGAATTTTCCCTACAAATTGGTGGGACCTACAGTTTTTTGCCGACTCCGAACGGCATCTACAAAGGAGACGAATTTTTGCTGAGAAGCCTGTCATGGCAGAAATACACTCGGAGAGTTTGCCAAACCACTGCCGAGGGGCGACCCCGTTTTGAAAAACTTTTTTCAAATCACTTTTGATGTTAGCTGTACCAGGGCTCGAACCATGGACCTTCGGTGTGGTAGGCCGGCAACACTACCTTCACACCACGGCGGCCGCGGAAACAAATATTGTAAAAGGTACAGATCCTTGTGTTGGCCGTTTTTTATTCGTCATTTCGATACTAGTTTAAATTGGCAGCAACAAAAAAATAAGCAAGCAGGAAAAACTATAAGCGCTCACAATTTTGGTTGCTATCTCGCAAGCGACAAGTTCACATTTGATCTTCAAATGAAATTTAAAATGTTTGAAAAAAATTTTATTTTTGTTATTCTACTCATATGTAAGTGGCTCAGTACTCACGAAAAACTTGGCTATTAATGTCTAGAGGTCTATCATTATCAGTCCAGGTGTATCGTTGCTTGTAGAGCTCATCTCACTTTGTGTAAAACTGCCAAAAGATTGAGGTGAAAACATTTTGTTGAATATAGTTTTGTTGGAACTTGAATTCCCCACTAAAAGTTGTCAATGACATTTTTCGGCAGTTGGGCCCTTACAGAGCACTCAAGATTGAAACATTGGTATGGTTTTCTGATTTCACGTTTTTGTTTTGGAACAGGGACCCCCGATAATGATTATTTTTATATTTTTAATGAAAAAAATCAAAGGCTTCCCAATATCGGAAGACAGTTTGAAGTATATGAACGTGCATGTCTCGTCATGCTTAACGCAAATCTGCATTGATTGAAGAAAATTTGAGCGAAACCTATATAAATTACATCTATCAATTTTTTCAGTTTTATTTTTTTGATCAAAAATAATCAAAATTTTTTGAGTTTTTTTTTTGCTCGAAAAGGAAAGTCATGTTTGAGTTTTGTTTTTTTGATGAAAATAAAACTTATTTCTTGAGCGGTATTTTATCCTTCAAGAATAAAAATTAAATTTTGAGTTTTAATTTTTTCACAGTTCCAAAAACTCATACATTATAAGTCTATAAATATGTTTTAATTATTGAGAAAATATGTTGCTTTTTGAGTTTTTTGATCCAAGAAATAAGTTTTATTTTCGTCAAAAAAAAAAAACACTCAAACATGAGTTCAATTTGCCAGCAAAAAAAATAAAAGTAAAAAAATTATGACCATTTTGGATCAAAAAAATAAAACTTGAAGATACCTATTATTGTTGATTTTTATTATAAAAATCTGAAAATAATGCTATTTGATCATTATTTTTATAACAAAACTCATAACAGTTACGGTCCCTGTTTCGAAAAATTGCGAAAATCTTTAATATAAATACAAAAACGACAAATACAGAGAAGAAAATTTAATGCTGAACCCGAATCAGTCATTGGAATTTAATATAATTTTGCAAATAAAAAAACTTTTTTCCTTTTGCCCTGTCTAATGCATAATATATGTTTACCCGTGTGTGTGTTTGATGCAAATGCGGTGGCTGCTACGGCAGCAACAACATGCAACAGTTTACACAATTTTGTAATTTATTGAGTTGCAACTGAAATCGCAATGAATATTTATAATTAAAATGTTTAATGTGAGGAATAAAATTTAAATGCAATCAAGCAAGTGAGAGTTGATGAGTCGGGCGGGACCGCCTGAGTGTCTGAGTGAAGGTTGTATTTAAGTTTCTTCAATATACACTATAACCTAAGGATTCTTTCAATTGATGTTGTCATCTCCTGCGCTATATCTTTGGAAGGGTATGATGAGCTCCTTCGAGGGCTTCATATTTAGTCTTGAAGAAAAAAATTTGCATACGAATTACCTACTAATTCTAAGAAAGCCCTAGCTCGGTAAGTGCAAATATTTTGTCCGTTAAAATTTCGATATTCTAATATTATTTCCGTTGCTAATACTGAACCAAGTTCTTCATATTTTAAAATTTGTATCTGCCAACAGTGAAGTGTCTGCTAAGGCGCAAGTTAGCTAGTACTCGCCTAAGAGTTCAGTCGTTACGACGCGTTTGTAAGGCCAATGATGTCAATATCATCAGCAAATGCGAGCAATTTCACGCTCTTTTAAAAGTTTTTAAGGAAATTGCATGAAAATGAGTCACCTCGTCGCTGTCGTTTGATTTAAAATATGTCGGGATATTCCCTTCCCATCAATATTGGTGATAAGGTCTAATAAGTTCATTTCCGGTTGACTCACCGTGGTGTCCACAAGCTCTTCTTGTTATTTCTATTATTTTCGTTGCAGTTCAAATCCCTCCATCGGGTGTTTTTCGAAGTTTTCATAACCCCTTCTTCCTACCTATACTCTCACTTCCTTCTATCGCGACAAGGCCAATCCATTTAGCCCGATGGATTTTTTAGATTTCAACCTTTTACTAGATATGACAACGTTTCAGAGACCGGCAGAGTCGATCAGCAGCGAATCAACCCCATTTGGGCGAGGTTTCGCTGTTCTTGGAATTCGGTGATGTCGTATTTTGTCTTCGCTAGAACATTAGCCAGCTGGGTAAACAAAAGGAACAATAGTTAGTTGTTCGTGTTGTTGTGGTCATCCCATAATGTCGCTGTTGCGTGCCGCATTTGATAACCATCATGGCGCTGCATTCTCGGCCACTTCCTTTATGAGATTAACTTAGGCGAGGGCACTCCGGTTTCAGTCGCCAAAAGTTTAAGCTTTTAGGTCTTTAAGATATTGAATCAAAGAATTAGCACATTCGAGTGTAGCTTGTGAAAAAGGAGCAACTCCAATATGCCTATATCATGCACTTCGCACATTGGCATTATCTGCCAACACAAATCAGCAACATAAATATTTCGTATACACACACAAACACAAATAAATGCAAGGAAACTTTAAAATAGTCAGAAGATAACTATACTTTTCTGGCTAATATTAAACTAGTCAGAAAGATTCCAAAACTGTACTACCGAAATGAAAATTTTTCAAAAATGCTGGAATATCCAGTTGTACAGGGTGTTTTTTTTACAGGTTTGTTTTTCGAATAGAGATAAAACTGGCATTTTGTGGTCAAATCTGGCAACTCTAATGTCATTTATGTTCAGTTTGGTTTGCCATTTCATCATGAACAGGTTGACAAAAGAACAACGCTTGCAAATCGTGCAAATTTATTTCGAAAATAATGGTTCAGTTCGCGAAGTTTACCGTGAGCTCCGTCCATTTTATGGTCGACATAATCGTCCATCAGAGCAATTAATTCGGTTAACCATGGATCGTTTTCGCACTACGTTTACTCTATGTGATAATACGCATCCGCAGAGACGTCGAACAGTGCGCACCGAAGAAACAATTGCCGCTGTAGAGCAAAGTGTTGAAGAGGACCCGAATGAATCGATTCGCCACCGTGCACAGCAATTGGAGCTTTGTCCATCAACTTTATGGAAGATTTTGCGCAAAGATCTTGGCTTGCGACCTTACAAGATCCAGCTTGTGCAAGAATTAAAGCCGCGAGACCATGCAATGCGTCGTGATTTTGGTGTATGGGCCGAAAATGAGATTGATTTCGATGCTGATTTTCATCGCAAAATTTTGTTCAGTGATGAGGCTCATTTTTGGTTGAATGGCTACGTCAACAAGCAAAATTGCCGCATTTGGAGTGAAGAGAATCCACATGAGACCCTTGAAACGCCATTACATCCACAAAAACTGACTGTTTGGTGTGCTCTATGGGCTGGTGGAGTCATTGGGCCATACTTCTTCCGCAATAATGCTGGAGAGGCAGCTACCGTTAATGGAGACCGGTATAGAGCCATGATAACCGACTATTTTGTTCCCGAATTGGATGGCATGAATGTGGATGAGTTGTGGTTCCAACAAGACGGCGCTACATGCCACACAGCGCACGTCACAATCGATTTATTGAAGGAAACATTCGATGAGCGCATAATTTCGCGGAATGGACCTGTCAATTGGCCACCAAGGTCGTGTGATTTGACACCATTGGATTATTTTCTTTGGGGATATGTGAAGTCGCTCGTCTACACCAACAAACCAGAAACGTTAGGGGAATTGGAAGCCAACATTCGTGGCGTTATTGCCGACATACGGCCCCATATGCTCGAAAAAGTGGTTGAAAATTGGACCTGTAGAATTGGCTTTATTCGAGCCAGCCGCGGCGGCCACATGCCCGAAATCATATTTAAACATTAATGGCATAAAATTATCCTTCCAATAAAGCCAAATTGATGGACCTTAAACGATTTTCTTGTGTTTTATTTCAATTCAAAGTTCTATACCCCTAAAAAAAACACCCTTTAGAAAAATCACAAGATAGATTTTATTTTAATATTTTTTGAGCACCAGTGCTCGAACGTAGGACCTCTTCCATGTGAGCTGAGTACCCGTCCGCCATGGCGGGTCGCCTAATTACATTATTCTCACTTTCCATTATTCAACAGAGTTTATTTGGTCTAGTTTGAACCTGTTTTTTTTTTTTAACTAGTTTTAGACCATTATATTTTCCTTCGAAGTCTGAGAATTGTCGTCTCTAGCAGTGATGTAACGAATGCCACTTTTTGAACATTCGCAAATGTGAATGCGAATATTCAGTTTTTGTTCCAATTTGTCGCTATGCAGTCTCGTTCGATCGACCTGCGTTTCGTTTTAATTTTGTTCGCGAATCGATTTATTTTCTAAGGGAGAAGTACTTTTGCGTCTACAATATTTTGTTTGTTTAGATTACATATATTTATAGTTTTTCGTTCAAGAATATATTTTTATATCATATATTATTAGTTGAGTTACTTTTTCATGCATTCGAAATAAATGAATTTTAGTCTTATTACCCTGATATTATCTTCAAATTACTTTTTTTCTGATATTCATATTCGCAAAACATTCGCAGAAATTTTGTGAATGCGAATGCTAATAAGAATGTCCAAAAACATACGAATATTCGCGACATCACTGGTCCCCAGGGTCATCGACATGTTAAAAACTAGATGATTTGACTGCAGGATAGCTAATGGCCCATTTTGCAATACTTTTCATTTAATATATTTTGAACTAATTTGGGAGTGGTCTATATCTGTCCGTAGTCGGATAATTTACATAACGCAGGCTATCACCATGTCAAAAATATCAGTTTGGAAGAGGTTTTTATCAAGTTGGTTTCATTGCAACCCAGTTAGCGGTGCATTTTTAACAAGTGTGAGAACAAGTGTCTGAACTAGTTTTAGACTGCCCTATTTCTGTCGAAATCTGAGAATTGACATCTCCTAGGCCATAGCTTCGTTCAAAATACCACTTTCGAAGGAATTTGCATCAAGGTGGTTCGACTGTGGGCTAGCTAGGAGCCCATTTTGAACTAGTATTTTGAAGTCTGATAATTTACATCCCTTATAACATAATAATAACTTGGGGCGATAAAACTCCAAGAAGATTAAGGCAAAATACACTGGGACTTTCGAGGGGTGACCCGCTTGTGAAAACCCTTTTTCCAAACGTATTGTTATGTTACTTGTCCCACCACTTGGACCAGAACAGCATACTACCACATCACGGCGGCACCCTATGCCTAGGCAAAAATAACAGTCCTCAAGTAGTTTGCAACTAGTTGGTTTAACTGCAGCGTAGCTATTGCTTGCTGCTGGTGCTGCTTTTGCTGTTACTTCTATGGCCTGCAATTCATCTTCTACTTCGTTTTTTGTTGTTGTGCGATTAAATTCATTGATTTGCCGACGCGATTTCAATTCCACATCGACGCCAACTTTGCATAATTAATTTCATTTGCGCATGCAATCAATTCTTGGCTCAAATAAGCCAGCCTCTACAAATGGCAAAGTGTGAATGCAGCTGTGCGCATGCTCAAAATACTTTGAGTTATAACTTTTTGCACCCACCAAAGGCCAACAAACATACACAGCGACATACATACTTTCAGGGAAACCATGCATCCACTGCACTGATTGTTGCTGCTGTTTTTACTATTGACTAACAATCGTTTAACATTCATGCTTTATTTGTAACTTGTTGTTATTGTTGTTGTTACTTTAGGATGTCGTGCTTCTGATTTGTTATTGAGAAATGTTGGTAATTTTTCTCTTTCTCGATTTTGCTTCACGTTTAAATGAATTAAACAAATTTGTGTTTTGATTAATTTGTTGTTGCTGTTGTGACTTATGTACAAGCAGTGATGGAGTGTTCGTGTGCGTGCGATTTGTTCACACTATCGAATTAAAGAAGGTGTTCGCAAGTTTGTTGAGTGTTGATGTGAAACGATTTTTCAAAAAAGTGTGTATACATCCTTACCTGTGGCTAAATTTGTTACTTTTCACGAGATGATGGAAGACTATATATTGAAGCTTTAAATATTAGTCAAGTTTCGAACATAGCCTGACGATGCGTGATAGCGCTTTGATGCGTATTAGACCCCTACATTAATACATGCAAAACGGCAAATGAATCATTCATATTGAATTTGAATTAATCAGATTGGCTCTGATTTTTTCTGAATTTGAATAAATATATGTCTGATATGATTGACGAAGTTTATTTATTCAAAAATGTGAAAACAAATTGAATAAGTATGACACACATTTTTGTAATGAATCAAGGCAGATATCCCAACGAGCATTTCTGTGAAAGTTTTCAAAAATAAATGTTAGATTTCTGAAATAAGCGATGTATAGGAGCTTCATTTATACATATGAAAATTAGACTGTCTCCCTCTCCGTACAAAAGTTGCTGTTTTTTTTATTGAAAACATAAAAAGTACATATATACATTTCAATATTTGCATACAAAACCATGAATTTATTTACATTGTCTGGGTTAATAGCAATAGTAAATATAGATTAATAATAATAATTAATACTAAATAGAGATTAGTACCCTCTTGTTTTGCCTAATTACCCACTTCCATTTAGATGTTATTTTTCGCATCCCGAGAACTAATAATGTAGCATCTACGCTTTAGACCATTGGAAGTGCTTGCGGTAAGCTGGAAAATGGAATGGCATTTACTACAGGCAATGATTCTGGGTACTTCTTGGCAAGAGGTATATTTAACAATGCTTAATGCAACCCACACTTTGCTACGCCCCCTCCTTTCATTTAGGATGTATTTCCCATTACGAAATTTTCCTTGATGTCAAAACTGGAATTCTATAATTACAAATAAACGTTATTATTAAACAAATAAACTGTTTTCATTACAAAAGAATAATAATACTTACACTTAGAATTTTTTTAATATTTATTAAAAACATTCACAACATTGTAAGCTGTACAACGCGTCCGTAGAGTTTGAATTAGAATGAATACATGATTTTTATTTCTTTGTTCATTTTTTTTTTCATTTATTCAAATTCTTTTATTTGAACTTTGAAAACTGTAAACTCTGTGAATGTTCATTATATAAAGATTCTGAAAACTGAGTGCTTTGTATTTCAAATGGAATATTCAAATCTACTGAATCAATTCATGCAGGGGTGATGCGTTCAGGGAGTAAGAATATGCCTGTATGTAAGTGACATCTCATTTATATGGTTTTGCAATTAAAAATTGCTTAGTTTTAATACGCATAGTGACTTTATGGCAAAAGTTTCCATCCAGATTGATTCATTTAGTACTTTTCAAAACTAACATGTAGATTTATTGAGAATAAATGAATAGGCCGTAGCCTCTAAGCCGAGGAGCCTTACGCGGTTTTGTCCTTTCATTGGAGATATTCACTTTCAGTTGTGAAAAGGATTACTTTTAGAACAAAATCAGTTGAAAAGCGATCATAGCAATAAATAATTATCCGGCATATGAGCAAGTTCGTGCCTTAAGTTTTTCGTACAAGAGTAGAACTTTTCAAGCAATACGTACACGCTCCCACGAATATTTCCAAAACAAAATTTGTTTTTCTCTTTAAAATTTAAGGTAGTAAAAATTATCTAAAACGTTTAAAAATATTTAAGGTCAACAAAGCGATAAATTCCAATCACTACGAATATTTCAATTTTTAATAGCAAAAAATGTATGTGTATTCATCGAGTGTAGGACACAAACACTCCCCTGAAGACAAATATGTGCATTCGCATTTGAATGGTTGAAAGTCATTACAATAATTCATTATCTCGTAAATTGCCAATGGGCATCCAAGCAAATTCAGTGCGAGACACGTAATTGTGGCATGTCATAATATGGGGCATATACATACATACACACACACATAGACACATTAGATGTTGCACTGCATGCAAATCTCATACCATCATACATGTATGTGTTGACATGCGTGCAGCATTTTGACTTTTTACGTCAGCAACAAAAAAACCAACAACAACTATTGTTTGCTCAAAGGCATAGCAAATGAGTTTCTCAGTTGGCATTCGTTGAAAACATTTGCAACCGTTTGACAGTGATTTAAATGTTATTTTTGTCTACATGAATTGTTGTTAGTGTAGCGGTTTGATGATGATGTTGTTGTGATTCGTTTTTTTGTTGTATCTTTTATTTTTTCTGGTGTTGCTGTAGCACTATTTTTGTTGTCATTATCGGGATAACCAAGTATTTACGATTTTATTGTTGTCGAGGTGCAACAATTTTTGTATTCGCCGTTTGCTGCCACGCCTTTTGTTGCAACGATATGAATCACCGCACCGCCCGTTTGTGTTTTAATAGAATTATTTTTTGTTTGCGTCAGTCGACTGGCAGCCGATTTGTGCGCGCAAACTAAATACAAACAGCACACCACCGCTCGACTATTAGCAACTTCAGTACAGTGAAAGCACGAATAAGTGGACCAACGATGGGAGTCGGGTATATCTCAGCAAGAACTTGCATCACCTTTCGTAGTAGAGACTTTTCTAGTTTGTCATCATAAACCCGAAAGAGGAAGTAATAAAGTGAGGTTGATGATCAACTGAAAGGCTGGGAGTAAAAAGTGAACATATTTTGCATGTAAGTAAAAGGGAAACTTATAAAATTTTTAGTGAAAAAGCGTACAAAAAAAAATTCAGTAAAAGGTAGACACATCGTTTTTTCCATTAAAAGGGAGAATTTTTTTTTTTCAGCAAAACGGAGACATATCGTTTTGTTTAATAATAAGGAGACATATCAGATTCTTCAATTCAAGGGGGCATATTATTATAGTAGAAGAGTTTGGATGCCCGTGCATATTAAAACTAAGTGCACACGGGTGGTGTTCGCTGATTGCGCTTTTAATATCAATAAAAACTTAATTATTTGGGTTGGAATTAAAGTAAGTATGAACGACTTAATGTATATGACATGTAATATATGTAATATGGCAGCCCTTCCACAGCTCATTTAAGGAAACTTATTCCGGGTAATTATATAAAAAAGCTTTAATCTGCAATAAGTATTTTATGACTATAAATGGGATATTCTTGCATGTAAATATACATATAGATATGCAATACGAATACCTAACATGGATTGAATTAAGTCAGTTGAAAGAGCATTCCGGGTCGTAGTGCAATATGTTTAAAACTGACATTGCAACACCACAAATTGTTAACTACATTGAAGTAGGTTCCTTAAATGAGCTGTGAAAGGGCTGTCATATTATGCACGAAAAGAAGAACTTAAAGTCATTTGAGTGCTGGGATGCACATCTCACATCTCTTTTTGCCAGGTGTCGCAGTTGGTGTTGTTTTTGAAGTTTGAGAAGTGCTACAGATGTACAGTCTTTTGATGGAATGAATGCGGTTCGCTTCGATACTAGTCCTATCTGGTACAAGACCGACTGTCATGGGACCCCTCAAACCTGTTGGTAGTAAACTTTAAGCCCCAAACACAGTTGGGATGCCCAGTTACGTTCGACTGCCGAAGTCAAGTGCTCAGCGGAACTGCTAGTGTGCAATGACAAACCCTCGTGGAAAGCCGATACAAGACTATATTGATTAGAGACTAAATGTCCAGGGTCGTGCAACCACCGGGCATACGAGTTGAAACAAACTTTCAAATACATAAATAAATAATAATAGTTGGTACGGCAAAAACCTTTTCTTTTTGGTCCAAACTAGTAAAAACAACCCTCCAAAAATTCTTGACTTTTTCTAATCCTCTTTCATTCTAATACAAAAGAAGTGCATTTAGTTTTTACATTTCTACTTAAATTACATAAATAATACGAAAAAATTTGTTCAACTGCGACACCCCCCATTGGTCTTCATAGGGACATTACATAGATTCTAGAAAAATTCAATTGGAACTCGCCATTTGTTCAAGATTCGATTTGGGCCACCTCAGCAATGTAAATAAAATATTTCTGTATGGTAAAAAAAAATCTAAAACTTTAAGTCGGACATCTAGCAAGACATCGGTGAAAATTGCATGCAATTGTATAAAGCGGTTTTTGGGTGATGAGCGAACAAACATGCATACAGACAGACGAAAATTCCGGATTTTCTAATTGCGATTTCATTATTTGCTTGTAAGAACAGCCATTCATTTGAGTTTTCACTGTGCATACACACATCTAGTCGCTTTGATTTTTCAACAACATTGTTGGTTGCTAGCAGTTCACGATAGACAGTGCATTTTGGGAGGGTGAGAAGTATTGCCGGGTCTTGGTGCTTGGCTTAGACAAAAATTCTACAAATATGGAGGTGTGTCACAGCAGAACGCTTGTCATTGCCCAGTTGCTCAATTTGATGACTGTTGCTAATGCAATTGATTCTTGCTGTATTGTTGTTGTAGATATTTTTTCTTTTATTTCTTTTTTCCTACTCATATCGCATTCGGTCGCTTACACTAAATTATTTTGTGAACAAAATTGTTGTTGTTGTTGTTTAGTGTTCGTTTATTCGCTTGTTGCATGATTCAATTAAGCTTTTCGATATGAATCAGAATATCAGAAATGTTGAAAATGTGTGACCGCATTGCTGCCTTTGGCGTGCTAACAACCCCACAGCGACCACTAAACGCGGGCTACCCATTGCTGGTCCGAAAACGCTATTGTTTGTTGTTGTAAATACTATGGTAACACCTGCCTTGACAGTAATTACACAGCGCATGCGTGTGCCAAAGACATGTAATAAATGATTAAATATTTCACATTGTTACTCTGTCAAACAGCAACAACAACAGTACGTACAACCCCAATTCGCGCCAATGTGAAACAGACAAGCAATTTGTCAAATATTTAATGATTATCCTCTGACTTGTGTAAAGCTCGTGCTTTTTAATCACACATTTAACATCTGAAGACTTTTTGTTTTTAAGCAACTTGCATTGAAGCACATGTGTGTGTTTGTGTGAATTTTGTGTTGTTATATCGCCACCAATTTACACTCTACGCGCACGCCTACAGGCAATCACTAACCACACACAAAAGGATAATCACATTCATTCATATAAATCGTAATCATCATCGTAGTTTCGCAGTTATTTTCATGATTGGCCCAGACATCGCTCGCACCTTCACGCTCGTTGGTTCGGTACTACAATTATCCTGGCTTAGTTTTGTGCGCGCTTGAAGAATTGATGCGCTTTTGTTAATTGTAGGTCTGCAACGAAAGGAACAAACAATTCTCGTCGTCATTATCTTTGTGCAAAACATATAAATATCGTTGGACCGTTTTATATTGTTTGCACTTCTAAAGCGTCGCATTAATAAGGGCAGTGGAGCACTTTATTGATTTTTACGCACATACACGGAGCCATGACTCTCTGCTATAATCTGTCTATAAAACGAATTTCTGCATTTCTGCCTGCACATAATAACTTACTCTGCTTTTTTTAGAGTTTTTGTCTGTATATTTGTTCACGAATCATCCAACAACGGTTGCATAGAATTATATAGAACTTTCACCGGTGTATTACTAGGTGTTTAACTTAAAGTATAATATCCTTTTTACTGCAGGAAAATCCTTTATTCTCCCTACACGCAGTGGTATCAATAAAAGTTGGCCTATAATATTTTTCTTCATATACCGATATTGAAAAAGGCCGACTTCTGTACATAATAGGGATTAAAGGAAACGTCTTTATTACAGTCACAAGCTGAGAAAAATAATAATTTTTTGAATTTTTATCTGTATGCTTGTTCGCGCATCACCCAAAAACTGTTTTATAGAATTGAATCAAATTATCGCCGGTTCATTACTTGATGTCCCACTTAAAGTTTAGTATCTATTTTACCACACGGAAGAATTTTATTCCCGCTGCACACAGTAGTGGCTGTAAAAGTTGAGCAACAGAAACAAAATTCTTAAATTTTCTTCTTTGCGTTGCTCCTACGGCCGCATTCACCTCAAATCATAATATTGTCGTTGTTTCGCTATGAGTATTAAGTTTCATAGAGGTTGGGACGGAGTTTAGATGTCCACTTAACTTTCATTTCTTGACGATCAAGCTGCGAGCCAGTAGGCGACAACTTAGTAAGGTCACTTTGTCACAAACGTTTAAAAGGCTTACTAAAAGATTTCATCACTATGGTCATCGCGTGCACAAGTCTTTACACAAGCAGTGACTTGGACCTGATTTTGTAGGGTCTCTGCCTCCATTTATGCAATTAACTGGGCAGAGTAATAAACCATCACAACTTGCCACCTCTGTTGTTCTAAACCTGCAGATAAGTGCAGATTTGGAGTCAGATTTATGGTGGAAGAGGACTTCGCTGCCTCTGTTCCAGGTTATGAAGTGCTTAGGATATACCCGAGGTAATGGTTATGAAGTGTTTAGGATAAACTACTGCCCAAATCCTTAATTCAGCTCAAACCTTTGGGGAGGAATTTATTAACAACATTCCCATAAAAGAAAGTTTCTTTAATATATCGTTTTTTGGAGCCTACTTTCTGAGGGATGAGAAAGATCGTGGGGACAAGAACTCATTCCAGAAGCCCTTCAATCAAACATTAGTTCCAGAATTAAAGGGTTTAGAAGCAAACGGATCTAAGAGATTAGACATTGTTTCGAGATATTCAATTTTAAAAATTATTACTTATTTTAAATTCTATATAAATTCTGGGTAGTGCGTCCATCCAATCCAATACGTGGCAAAACAATGTTCGAAATTACATGGATCTCTTTGTCAACAAATAAACACTATATTTAAAACATAAGTTTTCAAAAATATGTTACTGTGATCCTTTTGCTTCCGACCCCTTTAATTAAGAATTCAAATATGTTGTGCATGGCTTAATGCTGAAACCTGCTGCAGATCTACTCTCCGCTTTGACAATCCCTGATGGGCAAAACTAAAACCAATCCAACGAGTACAGTATTCTCAAGTCTACTCAGGGTGTTTGAGTTCGATCATCAGAGGCACCCTCCAGTAAATGAACCCGTCAGGTCTTTGTTGGTTGGTTAGAGTGGCGAGTCCCATGTGACTCCAATTAGCGCTAATGCATCGTTTTGATACCATATCTCATTAAATAACCAATGAAAAACTATAGAAGAAGGATAGCAAAATCTCAGGAGCCTTGGTGGGGCTACCGTCCCCCTATATCCATGAGGTTGAGTTCAAGAATTTTAAAAGCTCCCCGAGCTTAATATTTCCTATCTGGGAGTGGTTCCCGAAAAGGGATTCCCCTAAAAATTTCATTTTGCTCGGTCAGTGCGCTGGACAATCGCACAGCATGTGCTCGACCGTCTCTTTCGCCCCCGGAAGATTGCAGCTTCGGCACGAGGTATTGTGTTGTGCCCAACTCATGCGCGCCGCGTGCGCTCCAATAGTCCAGTTCCCAGTGAGCACCGCAATTAGTCTGAAAAGGTCCCTTCTGTTCACCCTCAGAAGGTTTGAAGAATGTGTTTCACACTCCCTGCACTGACTAACCAGGCTCGATGTAATCGTTGTCGACCCAAGAGCAAGAAAAGCCGCCTGGCTGTCACAGAAAATGGCTATCCTATTACCGGTGATATTCAAACTCAGTAATGCCCTGCAGTCCTAGATTTCGGATTGAAAAACGCTAGCTGAATCTGGGAACTCTTCAGGTCATAGTAGCAAGTACTGTTACGACAACTATAACAGACAATAAAAAATTCTAGATTTTGGTAGTAAATAAATTAAAATGTCCCACTGACAATTCTAGGCTACAAAAAGCTTCACACCAGCTAATAATATGATACCACATTTTATGTAACTGTGAAGGTATTTTTTCTGGGAAGGGTTTTAATATGATTCACTTTTTAAACACTTCTTTCCAAGGAATACATAATTGAACATATGAGATTAGGATCAAAATCTTTCGTTGAAGTATACAAGCGTTGAACAACTACAACGTTTTTGGATTTGCTTATTGTGTTTCGCATACATCTTCCGATTCCATTGTCTACAACATAAGTCCTTTCGAAGTTTGTTTATTTCTAATTTTCTTATGCTCCCTATGTATTTTTGTTTTAATAAATAACTATACATAGATATTAGGGTGGCTTGACAAAAAATTGCTTAATCAACATTTTGAGGTGGGTGACCCAGTTTTTTTTTTAAATAAATAGTCCTAATTCAAAAAAGTCGTAAAAACCCTCAGAAAAGTATTTATCAAAATTGACAAATTTAATGTACTTTCATTCTCATACAAAATAAAGTGCATTTCATATTTTGATTTCTGCTTTGATTACAAAAATAATAGGAAGCAAACTTTTCAAACTTCTGACTTTTCATTAGCTTTCAAGGGGAAACCCTGCAGAGTTTACAAAGCTTTTCAAGAATTTTTTTTTCGTTCGAACAACACCATTTTATCCATTAATTATTTGAAATTTTTGTAGACCATTTCAAAATATTGAGTAAAAAACGGTTTATTTAAATTGAAATTTACTTATTGTATGGAGTACAATTTTATTGAAAGTTTAGAATTATGATTTACAGTTATGTTCAATACAATAGTAGTGAAATTGAAATTTATATCGTTTCAAGAAATATGAAGAAGCTGTGATTTTATTAATTGTCATTTAAAATATAGCGAATTCTATAACAAAAACCACATAAAAACAAATTTCAAATGTTACACAAAGCTCAGGAAAGTTAATTAAACTTTTAAAAATTTACATCGAAATTTCAATATTTTTGGGTAAAATTTTTATAAAATTTGTGAGTACGCAGTTCAGCAGCTTATTCAATTTTAGTACAATAATATTCCAGTTAGAAGTACCTCAACATTTCCGCTAAATTTTTAGAATTTTTTTGGGTATTTTTTTCCATACAAAATTAATTTTTCTTCATGCGTTGTATGGAAGAAATCATTCAGTACCCTTGACGGAACAAATTTTTTAAATTTAGGGAAATTTTTGAGTGAGTTCTTAGCTATAAAACTGCGTACTCAAAAATTTTCTAGAAATAATTTTTTTGTATCTTGTTCAGCTCCTCCTTCGATGCCGTCTTTATCTCGTCAAGAGAAGCGTAACGTCGTCCTTTCATGGGCCTCTTCAGTTTAGGGAACAAGAAAAAGTCACAGGGGGCCAGATCTGGGGAATACGGTGGCTGCGGCATCATTAGTGTGTTGTTTTTGGCCAAAAAGTCGCGCACAAGCAACGATGCGTGAGCAGGGGCGTTATCGTGGTGCAAAAGCCAGTTTTTGTTCTTCCACAAATCCGGGCGTTTCTGGCGGATTTCTTCGCGCAAATTGCGCATAACTTGCAGGAAATATTCCTTATTGACCGTTCTTCCCTGTGGCAAGAACTCATGATGCACCACGCCCCTGCAATCGAAGAAAACTGTCAGCAAAACTTTCACATTCGACCGAACTTGGCGCGCTTTTTTCGGTCTTGGTTCGTGCGGCAGCTTCCACGTCATAACCATAAACCCACGATTCGTCACCAGTTATGACCCTCTGGAGCAAATTTGGGTCGTCGCGGACAGAGTTTAACATCTCATTAGCAATGTAAAAATCGAAGACGATCCAAAACACGTGCAAGCAAAGCACTGTCAACAATTAACTGAACATTCAAAATGGCCGAGCTTGTCGGCATAAGTGAGAGACATGAGTACCAACATAACGCCACAAAAAATTCGAAATTCGAATATACGTAACCAGCGAAAATTCAAAATTCGCGATACTTTTTGAACACACCTCGTATAGATTACGAGTGTGCTTTTTTTATTAAACGCACGTCACTGAATGTGCCGAAATACATTCTTGGTCCAATTCATGCAGCCCTCATGTAGTAAGCACAATTATATTCCTGATCACAGGCAAACATTCGCATTCTCTTCTTCCTTTCAGTCGCGACAAACAATTGGCTCATAATTTACTTGACTTGATTTGTCAGATTTCGCACTAAATTGGTTGGTATATATTTTATGTTCAAGTCGTTTCTTTCGATTGTTTATTTCATTAAGCCGATGATGCGGCTTTTGATATGTTTAAAAAATAAAAAAACCACGAACATGAAAATTGATAGAACTCAAGCCAAACAACAAATACTACTTGGGAACCATTACACATGTTTACTAATAAGTAAGTTTGCTGTAGGTGTTTTTTTAACCACATTGCCAAATATTCTTTTTGTTGTAGACTTAATGGTAATTAAGGTTAGATACTGTTAAATTAGTGACTTAAAAAAGTTAATTAAATCAAATTTTAACTTTAAGTTTTATGATGAACCTAATTGTGGCTAAATGGTTTTAATCAAAACCTTCAATACCTTGCTTTCACAACGACTAGTAAAACGGGAAGAAATATCTCAGTCTCATAGGTCGGTTTTTTTTTAAGATTTCAGCGTGCACAGTTTTGAAACGGTATTAGGTTTCCACTCTGACTCTTGGTATAGTTGATATGAGCGTTGTTGTAACCTCAAAACATGACCCCAATTTGTATGTATTGTTACTAGCATGGGCAGTCATTTGTGGTAAAGAATTCGGTACGCCTCGGCACCACCGAGTCATGGTAGAAGCGTCCACCCAGAAATCCACATTTCTTAACAACGTTAACATAAACAAAAATGTCTGTTATTAAAATATTGTTTTTATATTTAAACTAGCAGACCCGGCAGGCATTCTTCTTCTTTAAGTGGTCATCTAACCGCCTGGGCGATTTTGACCGTCCAACATAGCTCGCCAGTCGTTTCTTCGTTGCGCCAACTGGCGCCAATTGGAAACACCGCGGGATCGCAAATCGGTCTCCACTTGGTCCTTCCATCGGAGTGGTGGTCTCCCTCTTCCTCTGCTTCCACCGGCGGGTGCCGATAAGAATACCTTCTGGGCTGGAGCATCTTCGCTCATTCGCACTACGTGGCCTAGCCAGCGAAGCCGCTGTGTTTTAATTCGCTGAACTATGTCGGCGTCTGCGTAAAGTTCATACAGCTCATCATTAAATCTTCTTCGGTACTCGCCGTCGCCAACGCGTAGAGGTCCACAAATCTTTCGAAGAACCTTTCTCTCGAATACTCCCAGAGCCGCCTCATCAGATGTTGTTAGTGTCCACGCTTCTGCACCATATAGCAGGACGGGTGCGATGAGTGACTTGTAGAGTGTTATTTTCGTTCGTCGGGAGAGGACTTTACTTTTCAATTGCCTACTCAGTCCGAAGTAGCATTTGTTTGCAAGAGTGATTCTTCGTCGGATTTCTAGGCTAACATTATTGTTGGTATTAATGCTGGTTCCCAGGTAAACGAAGTCCTTTACTATTTCGAAATTATTGCTGCCAACAGTGGCTTGGTTGCCAAGGCGCGAATGCGCTGACTCGTTGCATGATGACAGAAGGTACTTCGTTTTGCCCTCGTTCACCACCAATCCCATTTTCTCCGCTTCTTTTTCTAATTTGGAGTAAGCAGAAGTTACGGCGCGGTTGTTAAGGCCAATGATATCAATATCGTCAGCATATGCCAACAGTTGGACGCTTTTATAAAATATTGTTCCAGCGCGGTTAAGTTCTGCAGCTTGTATTATTTTCTCCAGCATTAAATTAAAGAAATCGCACGATAGGGGGTCACCCTGTCTGAAACCTCGTTTAGTTTCGAACGGCTCGGAGAGGTACTTCCCAATTCTGACCGAGCTGGCGGTGTTGCTCAAGGTCATTTTGCATAGCCGTATAAGTTTTACGGGGAAACCAAATTCAGACATAGCGGCATATAGGCAGCTCCTTTTCGTGCTATCGAAAGCGGCTTTAAAATCAACAAAGAGATGATGCGTGTCGATTCTTTTTTCACGGGTTTTTTCCAAGATTTGGCGTATTGTAAAAATCTGGTCGATGGTAGATTTACCAGGTCTGAAGCCACACTGATAAGGTCCAATCAGTCTGTTCACATCAGGTTTCAGTCTTTCGCACAATACGCTTGATAGGACCTTATATGCGATATTCAAAAGGCTGATTCCGCGATAGTTGGCGCAGTTTGCAGGATCGCCCTTCTTGTGGATTGGGCAGAGAACACTTAGATTCCAATCTTCAGGCATGCATTCATCCGACCAAATTCTGCATAGAAGCTGATGCATGCGCCTTACCAGCTCCTCGCCTCCGTGTTTGAATAGCTCAGCAGGCAAACCATCAGCGCCAGCTGCTTTATTGTTTTTCAATCGGGATATTGCTATTCGCACCTCATTGTAGTCGGGTTGTGGAACGTCAATTCCATCATCTTCGATTGTGGGCTCGGGTTCGGCATCTTCTCTGGTTTCTTGCTCAGTTTCTCCATTTAAAAGGGCAGAGAAGTGATCCCTCCATATTCTGAGTGTTCTCTGAACATCGGTCACCAGGTCGCCGTTCTCATTCTTACAGGAGTTTGCCCCGGGTTTGAAACCTTCTGTCATTCGCCGAATTTTTTGATAGAATTTTCAGGCAGGCATTATCTTTCAAAAAAAAGTATTTGCTTACATTTAAACAACTTTACTGTACTGCTATTTCTTCCTTCATCTCCTCCTGTTTTTGTTGTGGTAACGACAAAAACACTCCCCGAAGGTTGTCGTTGTCGAATTAACATGCTCCGATACTCCCTTGCGGTACTTCCCGAATGTCGTGGTAGCGATTTATGACCAGTGAAACCTAGGTCATGTCCTCCTTCCGCAAGGAAGTTCCGTAAGGAAGGATAAGATGGGTAATGAGAGGTGAGAGGCATCATATCCGTAGATCAACCATCGAGTTGCACGTGATTACCTTTGTGCATATTAGTCGCCTCTTACGACCGGTATACCTACTTCGGGCATATTCTAAGCCCCTAACCCGCAGGGGGTCGATCTCCTCTTCTTCTCGCCTTGCTCTGCCTCTTATCCCTCCACATATTTTTCTATGCCTCTGCCTCTTCCCCATTATTTTACTGCCCCTATTTCTCTTCCTCTACTTTTAAACTTACCTTCGCTTTTTCTTCCACCTTTCCCAATTTTTCTTTTTGTCGCTCTCTCTATCTCTATGAATTTGAGCTTAAGTTGATAATTAAAAAAAGGAAGTTTACCAAAAGCAAAAATCTACATATCAGTATAGCAACAAAAAAGAATTAACGAAATTGGTCCAACCTTTAAATCGAGCTACCGTGAAAAAGGGGATTGATTTATTATATTTTTAAATCAGGGACGGAAAATAAGTTTTTTTTTTTGATATTACAAAAGTCTGTGGTTGCATAGTGCCCCTGAAGAAAGCTATTAGCTGGTCTGTCATCCCAGGTCTTCCAGGATCAAAATCCTGGTCACAATTAATTTTTCTGACTTTTTTGAAAAAAGTTCGTTAGTAACCCTGCAAAAAATGCGGTTAGTTGAGGATGAATCCTAGATGAGTCGTAAAGGAGCATGCCAATGCCAGTTTTTATCTCTTTGTATGGATTGAAGTGATACCTTTTGTTTGAGCATGTCCTATGAGAGACTTATTGGTGCCTTTCATGCCCAAAAGGGTAGTGTCCGACAGATTCCCTTTGTTCCCCTACGGGTACTGTCGGGCAAGTTTACTTTCAACAGCTAAAAGTAGGCTACATAAAGTAAAATCGAGTTATCCCAACATTGCCTATAACGGAATAGGTGGGATCAATTGTAGCCCACTGTAGACGAAAGGTATTGATCCCGGATCAGTCTCTTTAGAGCTCAGTCCCACGATTTTTTGCAGGAAACTTTAAGCGGAATATTTTTTAAGAACAAAAGAAAAGTTCATTTCAATAACCAACAAACCACTAATTCAATTTGGTATCAATTAATAACCGTTTGATAGTTACTATTTCTATTTTGTCCATACAAAATATCTCGCCAAATATAACTTTTATTGTTGGCTAGAAAAAATAAAAGGCCGAGTTTGGCCGAATAAAAAAAAAAGTTCCCAGAATAACTTTTTCTTTTCGGCTTCTATCCACACCGTCTTCAAGTACTAAAAGCTCTACCTAAACCTGCAATTAAGAACTGGTTTGTGTTAAAATTTTGATTTTCGCTTTATTGGCAATTTAATTATTGAAATAACTTTTACTGGATTTAAGTATTGAAACTCAGCGTAAGTTGGAATGTTCCATTTTATTAAACTTCTTAGCCATCCTACTCATAATCCAGTAGATCATGCTTACTTTGACGCTTCCAATTCAAAGGAAACAAGCGCTTCCATACTTCATAACGTCCCATATTAAGACATTCACGTAACACTATTTCCTCACCAATATCCAAATAGTGTTGACGTTTGAAACTAAAAGCGCGCCAGCGTATGTCACGTAACTTCTCATCACTCTGCTTATTTGGATCGCTGAAATATTAAAAACATCAATTTAAAAAAACAAAATTTAATTTTTTGATTACAGAGAGTTATCCTACCCTTTATAGGCAAATGCTGTAAACATTCTGGTTAATTTATCGACGATCACAAATTCTCGATCATCCTCAGTGAACATGCGGCTAACAGAAGGTTCCACAAATAAATACATCAAATCATCGTGATGGACAACGCCTTTGGAAAATATTTGTTCACATCGTTAGTAAATATTTTTTTCTTAATTATATAAAGTTTTTATTTTATTTTACCAAACGGTTTATTTGCAGGATAATAAATATGACTGCGTTGTCCTTGATAGCTGAAACGGTAATAGAAGACTTTGGTAGAACGCGCTGCCAGATGCACGAAACGGTGTACACCAAAGCCAGTTAGAGCATCAGAGTAAAGCTGAAATGTAAGTATTTGAGAAAAATAAAAAAAAATAAGTAAGAAAATTTAAATTGGTATGAAAAAAAATGTAATGTGCTATGTTTATGGTTATGGAAATCGAAACCTTTTTAAATACAACGATACCTTGTATATTAAACGGGGCCAAAACAATTTTTTTTTGGAAATTATTTTGAATTTTTTTTCAAAATTGACTAAAACATACTGTAAAGTTTTCAGACGTTTAATATTTAAAGGGCTATCATTGCTTGCTTCGACTATTTATCACTGATCTGTTTTTTGCTTTAAAATTGAAACCACATTTAATTAAAAAAAAAATTTAATTCGCTTTTCTAAAAAATATGATAATATACTTTTTTGGACCAGTCTATTGTATATACAATGTCGTTAGCAATTTTCTATTTTTTATATGCATCTACGACCCTATTTTATCCAATTTAGATCAAAATAGAAGGGCTGCTACTGCTGCCTGTTTCGGGAGTGTGAATGCGAATAATATTCAAGGATTCCAAGCACATTCCAGTCCCACACCTGAGTCCGAATTCGAGTCGTAGGTCATTTGTATGCAGTTATCCACTACGGTCTTGGCCCTCTCAGCAAACATTAAGGTTAGAGGACGATTAAAAAAATGGCTTGAACTCTAATGTATTTCTCTAAGGTAGAAGGTTAGAGAACGGTTTGAGAAACTGTCGAGAAATATAGCATTCTCTGCAAAAAGGGGACTTAGTTCTCGATGTAGAAAAATGGTTAGTTATCTACTCGAATACTAACCGTAAAATTCTAATTGCTTTCTAATGTGAACTTTTTTCTAGTGTGTTTCTAATCGTTCTCAAATCAACTTCTAGCCTAGTTCTCGAACCTGATTTTCGATTAGACAACTACATTAGAATTCTAATGTAAAACTACAATATTTCTCTAACGTTTGAGACTGTGTTTACTGGGCTATTCCAATATTTCGGAAGCTTACTACTTGCTTTCAAATTCCAGGCTAGTATGATTGTAGTTCTTCTGGAGAGCTTCCCAGCAGACTATAGAGCCATGTTGAGCACAGATTGACTTGAGACCCTATTTCTTACCGAGCATCGATTTACAAGCGCAAAAGGCAAATGCAGGCTTTCCGCACCCTCTACTTAATGTGTATTTCAATATAGTTTCGAAAAAGTTGTTACTCACAAAAAACAAAAATAATCCAAAAACAAATATGAACCAGAAGTAATCAGGTTTTTTTTTAATTTAGTGTTTGTTTCTTTTTTTAACGCTTTTAAATTTTTTGGGATTATTTGTCATTGTGTATACATTTTTTTTTATTATTTGGGGATTTTGCTGTTTTTTTTTTGTATTTTTTATTTTCTTTGACTTTTTTTTGATTATTTTTAATGTTTGTTTGTTATTGATTTCTTTTATTTTCTTGTGTGTTAGAATCTGTAACATATCCAAAAAACTTATTAACCAAAAGCTATCAAACAATCTTTTTATTATTAAAAATTTTTTTGGGTTTTTTAAAGTTTTCAAATTTGTTTGTTTGATTATTTGTGATTGATTTTAATATTTTCATTGGGTTTTTTTCTTTTTAATGATTATTATTTTCTCTTATTCTTTTTTGACTATTTTATATTTTTTAGTTTTCTTAATAAGCGTATTTCTTGCTGAATTTTTTCCAATTTTAATTAATTATTAATTGTGATTAATCAATTACGAATTCTAATTTAAATTTAACTTCCCTATTTGACCTTTGATTTCGACTAGCGATATACTGTCGTAAAGGTGTTAACCCATATCACATTGAGTATATACGTCATTCACCTATCCTGTCACCTTTAGCTTGTATTCGAATTTATTTAAAAGCAACACCCTGTTTAAAAAAAGTTAAGAATAAAGTGCATCACTATCTGAGTAGAAAAATGTTCACTTATTAATATTTCTTAAATATGGTGTTTGATAAAAATTATCTAAACACATCAAGCATAGAATTTAAAAAAAAAAAATTTTTTACAGGGTGCCAAAAAATATTTTTTTTAAAAACTTACTAAATAAGTTTTCAAACCGGATAGAAAATTTTAAATTTTTTTTCATACTCCGTGGTACGAACTTCTTAATGATGAGACATTTTTTTTTTTAATTTTTGATAGCCATCCTAATGAAGTATTTTTTTAAATATATACAGCCATTGGCGTACCCAGTGACCACATTAACCTACAAAACATAATTAACTGAATTTTTTCTATAGAACCTAGCAGTACATACCTCTATTAATGGCTGCAATGAGCCAGCATATTCCAAAGACTCTTGACCAAAGTAAGCATTCTTCAATTCCATACTAATATTTGACGAGCGTGGACTATCGGCGCTATATAGAAAACATATTGGAGCAATCTGCTCGAAGTTATGAGCCAAAGCTTTTAAGAGGCGCGGATTCTCAACGATAGCTAGAAATATACAAAAAGGTTAGCGCTGCACAATTTATCAATAAATTACTCACATATAGCCTGACCAGCAAACTCGTCCTTTGTCATGCCGGTTATAACGGGAATTTTCATGAAGTTGCCATTCTGGTAAGACCACACCGGATCCTCGATAAGAAAACGTTCCTGCCCATAATCTGGTTCTATGACGGGTTTCCACAAAATCAACGGGTTATTGCGACCAAACTCGAACATATGCGGTAAAGTGTTGGCATATTCAAGATAATGTTTCTAGAAATGCAAAAAATGTTGTTATTACTGGTTTTGAGAAAATTTGCAAGCAAACAATAACGCACCGAATGCAAACAGCTCATCATATCTGCTAAATTGTCGGTTGAACAGTGTAAAAGAGCAGCCTGCCGCATAGCCAAATTCAATTGTTCAAATGGCAGAGGCCATTGTCCCGTCACGGAACCACTCATGATAATAGCTTTGTGAAATAAATTTCTAGACATTGGTGATACCATATGCAAGGTAATGCTCATCGCACCAGCACCATAGCCTAGTAGCGTGACAGAGTTGGCATCACCACCAAAACGTGAGATGTGCAGTTTTACCCAACGCAGCAACATCACTTGATCCTTCAAACCCATATTACCCAGTGCCTCCTCTGTGCCAGTAGCCAAAAAGCCTAGTGAGCCCAACCGATAGTTAAATGTTACCAACATAATATTTCGATCCATAAAATATTGCGGTCCTGCGAAATTTTTACTTTGTCCCGAGAGTGAATAAAAACCACCCGGATGTATGAAAACTATAACCGGTTTCTTTACATTCGGTTCCTTCTCGGTAGGTAGGTCGCGCGTATAAATATTCACACGTAAACAATCCTCAGACACATCATCGCTATATAGACCCGGCTGTGGACAACGCGGTCCATCAAAGGTGGCATCGAAAATATCAAACCATTGATCGACCGGTTCGGGTGGCTTGAAACGTAATGCACCCACAGGTGGTTTGGCGTATGGTATGCCACGAAATGCATAAAAGTTACGTCCAGCTTGCGAGGGCAGCAGCGTACCACGTATTTTACCCAATGCTGTAGTAAGCACCATATCCGATAGTTCACGATCCAAGCCCTCGGCTGTGCTGTTATCTTCACACTCCACACTGGTAGCGCTAGCCAACAAGGCGAGCATACAAAGCACTGACACGCTGCTCAAGCAGCGACATATAGTCATATTGCTGCTACGTACGAAAGGATTCACCAAACTGATATTGGCTAGATGGGCATATACAGCTTTTATAGGCTCTGGCCGTGAGGTGATCATTTGATATTGATTCAAATTGATTATTATTGTTGGAATGCGTAGGTGTTATGAAATTACAAATGATCTGGATAATGGATGTGACATACAATGTCCAGTGCATAGCACATTGTGACCACACGCACCATAGCCAAGGATGGGCGCAGCTGGAGCTCAGCGTACTTCCAATGCTAATTGAATAGCGAAAGCAAAGTGTTGCAAATTTAGTATTCGCAAGGCAGAATGGTGGCAATACAAGCGGTCGGTTGTTTGTTGTAACGTTGCCACGCACCACCTACTGTTGCTAGCTTCGCAAGTCTACAAAAGATCATTTGAGTTTGAAATATTGAACTATTTGAGTAAGTATGGAAAATCAGCAGGGCGACCAGCGTGGGTATTTGTAGGTCTTTCAGGGCAGTGCAATAAATGAATTTATTCTGCCTTCACAATGTAATAAAGAAAGTTTGGCTCAAATTTCCATTAAGTTTTACTACGGTCAGCTCATGTCAAGGTAAATCTTCCACCGACATTCTGCGCCAAAGAACAGTAATAATCCGTGGAGCTTGAGCCTTACTTAATATTTAGGAAGAGAGTTTGGAATGGAAAAAGAATCATCATCTTCGATTTGGGCTTAGTATCAAAGCACCCCAGTCAGAGTCTTAGCCAGGGCTTTTAATGGCAGGGAGGGGGCTATTAAAAACCTTTTTTAAATTGTATTGAAAACTTTTTAAACATTTCTCATTTTAATTAATTATTAAAAGTTTTTATTAATAAATAAAAACAATAATAATTTTCATAAAAATTCCAAAAGTGAAAAATTATTATTCTTGGCCTTGAGCTCGTTTCATGAATACTTGAAAATGTACAGGCCGTAAATCAACAAAAATTGTTGGTATAAAAAAGCAACATTTCTCATAAAAATATTTCACACAAACAATAAAAATCCAAGTAATTTTAAGACAGTAATTAATACCAAAATCTGATTTTTAGCAATTTATTCAAAGTTATTTAAAAAAAATGCAAGTCGTCGTATCACTTCTTCGGTGTTCACTTTAAACCTTTGGTGTACACTCAGGGCTAGACCCTAGTAAATTCCCTTGCCCTCATTCAACACATTCTTTTATTCTTTATATAGAGCAGGCTAAACTTAAGGCATATTTTCTGAGACCAGTATCTGCAAGAAATGTCACGTTCTTCAAATACATTAAATTGTCCAACATTAAGTTGAAGAAATCGCATTCTAGGGAGAAGCCTCGACTTAATCTTTATTTGGTTTCAAATGACTCGAAAAGGTTCGACCCAACTCTGATAGAGCTGTTGGTATTGTTGTTGTTTTTAATGACAAAAACACTGCCCGAAGGTTATGAGGAGTGTTGTTGAAAGTGGCATTCCTTTGCAGGATATGAACCTGGTACGCTCCGGTACTCCCTTGCGGTACATGCCCGACTGTCGCATGAGCGATTTGGTATGACCAGTGCAACTTTCTAGATGTGACATGACCATCCTTCTGTAAGTAAGGAGAAGATGGGTAATGAGAGGTGAGAGGCATCATATTCGAAGATCAACCATTGAGTTGCACGTCATTACCTATGCGCATTTAGACGCTTCTTACGGCAGGTGTGTCTACCTCTAGCATACTCTACATCGCCTGGTGCAAGTATTGCTGAGCATAAGTTAGCACAGACGTGTAAGCTTTGCAGCGAAGCTAATTTCAGACATAGCAACATATAGACGGCTCCTTCTCCCGCTGTCAAAAGTTGCTCTTAACTTGGGTACTCTCTGGAATTTCATGTATCGTAAAGGTCTATTCGACAATAGACCTACATGTTTCAAATTGCCGCCCCTTTTTTTGGCGATTTGGCTCTTAATCCAACTTTGGATGCTTCACCGTTGAATTTGTTTTCTAGTTCTCTCTGTATCGGGAACTACAAGAAGCTTTAGCAAATGTCTTAGAGAAACTAACATTATCATGACAAACACATATCCGTTATATTTATAAAATTTCAAATTTCCCCATAAAAAACTTACCAAAAATCAAAGCAGAGGTTTAAGGAGATTTGCCTTCACTGGAATTGCAAAAGTCGCCAAAAGGCATTTAGAGATTTTAGACGACTGTAGAGACTTTCAGAATTCCACCGCTGGTGAGTCGAGCCGTGCTGGTATGAGAAGGTGATGGTACCCAAACCCACCGAACCGATACCTGGCAAAGGACTGTTAAAACGTTTTCCATTATTACAGAATTAACAACAACTAAACTAAGGATAAAGTGATAAATTTACACCTAATCCCTTTTGTTTTTAAAATATTTCAAATCTCCTCCCAATACTTGAGGAAACACTCAATCAAATTATAAAATAACGCCGTTAACACTAATTAATAGCCATTTTTATGCCACATTACCTTAGCTAATTACTTGTCACCTGCATTTTAATACCTATTCAATAAAAATGTAGCCAGCCATACGGCAGAGCGCTTGACTTGCCATGGGCAATGCGACTTTTATCATAACAAATGATTTGCTTTTAATCATATGACTTGGAGCGTACAAACAATAAAGCCAGCAGCGGTGGCGTCTACACGGCAATTAAATATACGGGAAGGTGCGCCTAAGATTTAATTTTCAGTTCTTCAGAAGTTTTTGGCGCCAATAAAATAACGCCGCAAGGGTCCAACTAAAATTTTTGCGATATTCTGTTTTTTTTTTGTTATTTTTTCATTGTGGCTGCGCTTGGCTTTGTGGGCGTGTTGCACACTTATGTCCAGCCATGTGCCATGATTAAGTGTCAACAACGTAAAGAACATAGCGATTTGCATATTTATGTGGCTAAGTATACGAGTATATTAGACATGGGCAGCCTGCATTGAAATTTGAATGCTGTAAACCACTGAAGGTTTACTGATAATGTAATTCCATTTCCACTATTTCATTTTTGAGGGGCACTCAAAATGTATTATGGTAAAATTATCCTTCCTTTATCACTCACGTTGATATGTGGATGTTTATTTTCATTTGCACTGATGGAAATGATCGAGCTTCATCTTCACTACCACTCAAATTTATATTTAGTGAAGACATGTTTACATTGCCTTTAATAAAAACTCGGACACACTTTCATTCAAACGCTTTTTAATGGATTTCTGATTTTGATTTTAGCTGAAAGTTTTTTGTTTAATGATTTTAATGCTTCGAAAACTATAATCCGTTAAACAGGTTTTTAATAAAAATTTGTGAGAGTACCATTCATTAAAGGGAAAATTCATTTCCATTATCACCTACATTTGATGTTGTAGTGGCACTTCATTTTCGTTATCATCGGAAAATTTTATTTTAGTGGCACTGTTCTTCGATTATCACTTAACACTGTCTTTGAGTGGATTTACACTTTTATTTGCACTAGAATTAATTTTTAATCGAACTTTGTCTCCATTACCACTCAGATTTATATTTAGTGAAGCCTTTTTTGCATTGTCATTAATGGAAACTCGTACACACTTCCATTGAAACGCGGTTTAATGGATTTCAGATTTCGGCGAAAGTCCGTTATTCAGTGATTTTAATTCGTTTAAACGAATTTGAATGAAAGTGTGTGAGTTTTCCATTAATGACTGCAAGTTAATCTTCTCTCGCAATCAACGCTGAATGGTACTGGAAGAATAGCTCCACTAAAATAAAATTTTGAGTGATAATGGAAGATGAAAAATGTATTATCATTCAGCATTTATTATTAATTTAATTAAGTTTTTCACTGCATTAACAATTTTATTCAATGAATATTAAGTGGTAATGGATGCTACCCATCTGTGATATGCAATATATACAGCCTACTTCAGTATTCGGAGTGCTGTTACTTAGTAATTTATGTAGAATATTTTCTTTCAAAAAATTAGCATGTTTATTTACTTCACGACAGGTTTTCATGCAATATGTTGGTATGTATGTATATGTGAGTGCAATTATTAATTTATTATTGCCACATTAAAAAATTAGTGAACCTTATTATTACTCGCACGACTGGCCATAGTTTTATTGGCTCATAGTTTATTGTCGCAATGCGTTGATGTATTTAATATTGATGTTGACTTGGTCATAACTTGAATTCTTGGCGACACAGTCAACACCTTGCGATAAATTTATAGCCGTTTCTTAAAAAAATTATGTCGCAAAATTTGCATACCAGTAATGAAGTAATGACATTTAATGACTATGTAAGGGCAGTTGTATATAATCCACATATATTAATGTACATGTACTTAGGAAAGGTAAATAAATATCAGCGGAACTCTTAAAAATCTGTTTCGTGTAATTAAAATGTAGCGCAACAACAATGATCAAATGGTTTCAAATGAATAATTCTAGTAAATATTTAAGTTTTTTACTTACAGCTGTGTTCAATATAATAGTAGTGAAATTAAATTGGATATCGTTCGACGAAATACGGACAAGTTGGGATTTCAATAATTTTCATTTAAAATATACCGAATTCCATAACAGAAACCACATAAAAAAAAATTTCAAAAGTATACACAAAGTTCAGTAAAGTTAATTAAATATTATAAAATGGACATCAAAATCTTCAAATTTTTTTGTAGAAATTCTACAACATTTTTGGTTGTGCAGTTTTGTATAACACTTTGCAAGTTAGAACTCGCTCAAAAATGTCCCTGAATTTTTAGAATTTTTTGCGTCAAGGGTGTTGAGTCATTTCTCCCATACAACGCATGGAAAAAAATAAATTTTGTATGAAAAAACATATCCAACATCCAAGATTCTTCCCAAAAATATTCAAATTTCGATGTAAATTAAAAGTTTAATTAACTTTTCTTTGTGCAAACTTTTCAATTTATTTTTATGTAGTTTCTGTTATAGAATTCGCTATAATTTAAATGAAAATTATTAAAAAGCCAACTTCTTTTTATTTCCCCGAACGATATCTAGTTTAATTCCACTACAATTATATTGAACATAACTCTATGTGTTTATCTCAAATTCAAACAACATTGGGGCGCTTTTTATCAGAAGGGGTAAAAACAGGTAAACGTAACGCAAGCATAACGCATAATAAAGCGAAGGGAAATGAGAACAAAATAAGGTAAAGCTCAAAGGCTTAATTTGACTACGTCATGTTAAGGGAATGACCGAGAAGGGTTTTCTCACCGACACCCGGCTTTTGTGCCAGAGCAGACGAAAAAGATACCGAGAAATTTCTTGGGGCCTTTATTGGCGTCAATTAAAAAAATCCCAGGTGGTCCAAAGCCAACTAATGATGATATTGATAGCCTGATAAGAACAAAAAACAAGATTTATTTTTCTACCTTTGAAATATAAGTTGTCCATGCTATGTTATGCCATAAATAGATTTCAAAGGAAAATGCCGCCCAATAATGCTGACTGCACCTAAGAACTTAGTCATACTGATGTATGTATGTAATTAAACTTAAATATGTCAAAATTGGCGTCAAGTAAATATTCCTGAGAAAAGTATGCACGTACAACCCAACTAGCAAAATTTAGTAGCTGGTCCGTTTTACAAATTTTGTGACGTTGAATTCATTTTCCACAAGTAAAGGGGACATGACCAAAATGCCAGATAATCCCAGCATAACAATGACTATTGTGTCTTTGTCTGTATACCTCTATATGGCAGAATATGGAAGCTAAAACATTACCTTTCATTGATGTATATCAACAGTTTCTCTGTTGGTGAATATCCACAGTAATCATAGACCTACATTATTGTAATGGCTCCTATCCGACTGCTCGCACTTCCATTAGTGGAAGATGGTACTGTGCAGCAACCACAGATTACTTAATCAATACCCTTAAATCGCAAAATTAAGTAACGGCTTCGCAAAATTTACTCGCTTGAGGTTGACGTCTCCATTTTTTGTTACTTGGGCTTTTTGGGCAACATGGCCAAAATCAGCATAACAGCACATTTACCAAAAAATATTTTTAAATACTCTTTAGCATGATGTATTTTGCATACAAATTATCTCAGCAACAACTCTCACGTTGCAGCCAACAAATGATGACTAGTCAAGCAACAATGTCGCATGAGGTAAATGCTTGCAACAATTAAATGTGCTGTCAATGCTCAATAATTTGCCAAGCGAAAAAAAGTGGAACCCTATTCAGTTGTCAAATATAGCAAAAATTGAGGGGGAGGGGGGCTTTAAACAGTGGTAATTTATAAAATGCAGACAGCAAATAACAAACACCAACAATTGTACACAATGCACATGCAATACCTAGGCACAATCAGAGCACAATTATCACAAAAACAAACATCCAAACAAAGCAAAACCAAACTAACGATTTTGCTGTCGAGCATGCTGGCAGTCAACAGCTAGGCAGCTAAGTAGTTGTTGTGTTTGCTGAATGAACAACAAGCAATTGTTGCTGACAGCTAAGTGCTGAGCGCACACAATATGGCACCGTAAATGCAATTAAACACAGACAACAACAATGGCAACAATGACTGCCACACAAAATTTCGATGGTCAATAGCAACAATGGAATCGGCGGCAGCAGCGACAACAACAGCGATCAACAGCAGGAGTGGACGGACTGCAACAAGACAATTGGCAAATGTAAGTAGCCGCAGAGATATGCCGTCATCATGTAGTAATAATGCAGCTAGCGAAATGTTTATATTTTGTTATTGTTGTTATTCGTCGTGTTGTTGCTGTCTTCACATTATTGCCAAGCATACCAAGCAACTCAGCAAAAGTGGCCGACAACGAAAAATGCATCATCGCCGCCTTGCCAACAATTTCTTAGCGCAAAAGAAAACTACAAAAACAACGAGCAGCGGAGGAAAAAACAGATAAGATCCGTTATAAGTATGTTTGTGTGTGCTTTTATGCCGGCTTATGTCACTTATCGCATGTGTAAATATGTATTCAAATAGATATGTACTATAGTTAGCCATGTAGGTAAGGTTCGTGGTGGCATGCAAGCGGCAATCTCTTTGACATTGTCAATAGCGCACGTTCGTAAAGAATTAATTAATTGTCAGTGACGTCATGGAAGTCGGAATTTGATGTTGTTGACGTTTACAGCGTTGTTTAGTTTTATGCTGGTGAAAAACTAATATGGCAGATTGAGTGCAGTACAATTTTTAGGATGTAACTAGGCTTTACCTAAATAGCACTTCAGCAAATTATCTGTCGTGAGCTACGTTTTGCCAATATGATTACCAAGTCTAGATTGGATGAAATTTCATACGCAGTCAGGTCTGATGTGGGTTGTCTCCTTCCGTAATCTTATTTGCATTATAAGGCAAAGATGCCAAGAGCCCAAGAGCATAAAAAAACTGATAAATAGTTGCACAATGTGACGTACCAGAAGAAAGGTCCTTAAACAAAGGCGAATCACCACAAGTAAGCAAGCATCATCGTCAGACTCCCATTGTAGGGAGAAAGAATTTTTATGAAATATTTCAGGAATCCAACGGGAGAGACGAACTTGTAATCCACGCATAGCCTCGAAGTTTGTCGTTAACGGAGCAGAAGCTTGTTTCTATAGTCTTCCTTTCAACTGTGGTAAATATTGTATTCAAGTTTGTCTCTCTCGTGTCTCGTTGGATCCATAAATATTTCATCAAAATTATTTCAAGCTTGTTACTTTAGTGTTTCGTTATAGGATATATGCTATAAAAATCTGCTCAGGTTCGTTTCTCTGGCCTTTCTTTCCATTTTGGTAAATATTCTATAAAATCCCTTTAAATATGTGTCTTTAGTTTTTAGTTAAATACTGGTCATTATTTTGCAAAAATTATATCAAGTTCGTTTCTTTAATTTATTGTTCTAGTTCGTATCTTTATTCTCTCGTTGCGTACTTGTTAATATTCGTTTCTTTAGTCCCTCGTTTTATTCTGATAATACAGTTAAGCATTCTATAAAAATCTCTTTAGGTTCGTTTCTTAAGTCTTTTGAAATATACTGGCAAATATTCTATAAAAAGGCTTTGAAGCTCGTTTCCTAAGTCTTTCGTTAAATACTGGCAAAGATTCTGTATAAATCTCTTCAAGTTCGTTTTTTAAGTCTTTCGGTATTTACTGGTAAATATTCTACAAAATTCTTTCAAGTTCGGTTCTTAAGTCTTTCGTTGTTAATAATGGTGACAGCACTTTTTGAGATTTTAATGATACGCATTCGCGGTCAATTAGGATTTACCAAGCTTGGCTTTATTACCAAAAATCATAAAATCTGCACCTTGGCCAAAGGATTGGCTTTGAGGTTTCTTTCAACACAATAACCATTCAACCTAATTCATTATTGATTGTAAAAACAGTTCCAAAGGCAGGTATTTAGGGATTTTTAAGGTTCGAATATAAGAATATCGACATGTCATTGGAAATACGCACACAAGCAGGCTGGCTTGATTTTGCATATTTTTTTCAACTCACAACGCCCGCAGCGAAACATCAAATTAAGTTGGCATGTCGAGCAATCGAACGAATGGACTGAATTGTAGCACATTAAAATACGAGTATTTGTTGTTGTACATCTTAGCATGCAGCACACATATCAAGCACGAGCAAACACATGCGGTTGCATGGCTTCAAGCAGACAAATAACAATTTTATTAATTTTCATTATTCCAAAATTTACTGCAGCCTAAACATGCTTGAGGCCACCTAAAAAATGGTTGAAAAAATCAGCACCCAACAACAGAAAAAACGAAAATTATATTGCTGCGCACTTAAATAAACCACCGCATGCAGGTAAGTATGCAGGGAAACGCGGCAAAACTTAAAGTAGCTGCGTGGGTTGTCGGCATAAATTGGCAAGTATCATCAACGCTGGTTCGGGGCACATCCTCAGCTACAACGCAGTCAAATGCCATACAGACAACGTTTAATTAAGGCGCTTATTGAATGGCAAACGAGACGCAAGCTAAGTTGTTTTAGTTTTGTGAAGCAGCTTAGTTTGGGATACAGCTGCAGGGCAGCATTGATGCCAATGATGAGACTATTTTTCGGCAACTGCGAAATGAGAAAAGAATTGGAATGAAGTGTCTGAAATTAAGAAAGAAACACGAACATAGCGCCGAAAAGGGTTTTTATGCGGGTTTTTAATATGAAAGTGCAAATGCATGTTCGTAGCTTTGCTACAACAACTGTGCCTAGTTTGATTTTTGCCATTAGCTTGCCTGCCTGCAGGTGCTATTTTTCGAAAATTCGTTGTTGGGCAAGAAAAAAAATGTTTTTCTCAGATAAAATAATCGTAAAAAGCACAAATCTACAAATGTTATTTTTGACAATAAAAAAAGTAGTTAGCTGTGGGTCCATTAGCATATGAGTATTCATAAACATATACAAAAGTACATTCGGAAAACTACAGTAGCTCACAAAAAGTTTGCAATATTTCTTATATTTTTTGCAAAATGTTTTTGGTTGAACTTCGTTTATCTTTACATAAAATAAAATTGTAACTGCACGATCACTCTTCACAACAAATGTGTCAAAGAAAAATAAATAACTGGGGTCTGAGTGGGTTGTAGAAGCTAAAAAGAAAAACAGTTTTTAGAAATTATGTCTGTTCGTCTGAATGTTTGTTCGCTAATCAACACAAAACCGCTGTTTAGAATTGAATGAAATTTCCACCAATGTATTGCTAGATGTTCAACTTAAAGTTAAGGATACATTTTAACTCATAGGAAGAATCTTATTCCGGCTGTGTACAGTGGTGGCAATACAAGTTGACTCAAATTATTTTTATACATATAGTATAATTCAAAGATTATGATTACTGTATATAATATATATATTTTACTTAAAATTGCATGTCTCAATACGAGCAACAGAAACCAAGGGAACAATTCTTTAAATTTTGCCTGTTTCCGCTTTAATTTAAACACTTTGACTCAAAAAAATGGTTGTGTTAGACCAACTGACGTTCTTATAATAAAATAAAAATTGGGCTCTTCGAGTTTTATTTTGAGCTACTGTACTAACTGATTTCTATAGTGCATTTCATAAATATGATTCTTTAAAGATATACACCAGGTTTAAAATACAGATTTACCCTTATATTCAGAAAAAAGGCAAAAGCTCTATAAAGCTCTAATAATTCAAAATTTGTGTGGAAATGTCATTTTAAAAAGTTTTGTAAATAAATTTTATTTTTTATATATATTTATTATATATATTTTATATAATATGGGGGCTACTGTATGACTGTTGAATGCGAAAACTATTAAGATTCGAATTATATGAATGATTTAAGTACGTAAATTTTGAGTGTGCTATAGTTATAAAACGGTGCACATATTTCATAAAAGAAAATAAAAAATGCGGTTTCTAGTACAGAAAAGTATAAATTCTTAATTTTTTAAAGAGCATCTTGAAATTTTTAGAATTTTTCACCGCATTTTTCTTCTTATGACTTTTTTCTCTACGAACGAAAATGGAAGATGACTCCATAAACAAATTCAAAAAACTCAACGCGAATTTCCAAATTAAAACCTTATACTTCATTTTACTAGAAATTTGATGCTCCACAATATAGTCCAGTCGAGACAAACGAAAAATTTATTTTTATTTTTGATTTTGTGATTAAAAATATTGCAAAATTTCTTAAGATTTTTCAAAACGTTACAGATTTTTAAGACTCTTGCACCCACTTTGACAAAAGGTAATTTTAATGAAAAATAATGTTTTGACTGAAATTTTATATAAAATCTCACTGCGGAAACCCCTTTTTCACTAAAATTACTTTTTGAAACTGGCTGTTAAATTATAATTCTATGAGAAAAATATTTGAAATTGAGAGCATATACAGGGTGTTTTTTTACAGGTTTGTTTTTCGAATAGAGATAAAACTGGCATTTTGTGGTCAAATCTGGCAACTCTAATGTCATTTATGTTCAGTTTGGTTTGCCATTTCATCATGAACAGGTTGACAAAAGAACAACGCTTGCAAATCGTGCAAATTTATTTCGAAAAT
Source organism: Merzomyia westermanni (assembly GCA_949987695.1). Classification (NCBI taxonomy): domain Eukaryota; kingdom Metazoa; phylum Arthropoda; class Insecta; order Diptera; family Tephritidae; genus Merzomyia; species Merzomyia westermanni. Next base: position 32,756,153 of record OX465291.1, on the reverse strand, counting down.
AATGGTTCAGTTCGCGAAGTTTACCGTGAGCTCCGTCCATTTTATGGTCGACATAATCGTCCATCAGAGCAATTAATTCGGTTAACCATGGATCGTTTTCGCACTACGTTTACTCTATGTGATAATACGCATCCGCAGAGCCGTCGAACAGTGCGCACCGAAGAAACAATTGCCGCTGTAGAGCAAAGTGTTGAAGAGGACCCGAATGAATCGATTCGCCACCGTGCACAGCAATTGGAGCTTTGTCCATCAACTTTATGGAAGATTTTGCGCAAAAGATCTTGGCTTGCGACCTTACAAGATCCAGCTTGTGCAAGAATTAAAGCCGCGAGACCATGCAATGCGTCGTGATTTTGGTGTATGGGCCGAAAATGAGATTGATTTCGATGCTGATTTTCATCGCAAAATTTTGTTCAGTGATGAGGCTCATTTTTGGTTGAATGGCTACGTCAACAAGCAAAATTGCCGCATTTGGAGTGAAGAGAATCCACATGAGACCCTTGAAACGCCATTACATCCACAAAAACTGACTGTTTGGTGTGCTCTATGGGCTGGTGGAGTCATTGGGCCATACTTCTTCCGCAATAATGCTGGAGAGGCAGCTACCGTTAATGGAGACCGGTATAGAGCCATGATAACCGACTATTTTGTTCCCGAATTGGATGGCATGAATGTGGATGAGTTGTGGTTCCAACAAGACGGCGCTACATGCCACACAGCGCACGTCACAATCGATTTATTGAAGGAAACATTCGATGAGCGCATAATTTCGCGGAATGGACCTGTCAATTGGCCACCAAGGTCGTGTGATTTGACACCATTGGATTATTTTCTTTGGGGATATGTGAAGTCGCTCGTCTACACCAACAAACCAGAAACGTTAGGGGAATTGGAAGCCAACATTCGTGGCGTTATTGCCGACATACGGCCCCATATGCTCGAAAAAGTGGTTGAAAATTGGACCTGTAGAATTGGCTTTATTCGAGCCAGCCGCGGCGGCCACATGCCGAAATCATATTTAAGCATTAATGGCATAAAATTATCCTTCCAATAAAGCCAAATTGATGGACCTTAAAACGATTTTCTTGTGTTTTATTTCAATTCGAAGTTCTATACCCCTAAAAAAAACACCCTTTAAATGATTAAAACAATTAAGCCCCGATTGTGCTATAATTATGAAACGCGCCACATATTCTGATAGCCAAGGCGAAGGACATCTTTTAAAACGAGCCAGGGCCCATACTCACTTGAACGTGTCATATTTTGTTAATCATCTTATTCATTCGATTTTTATTTGAAACTCATTAAAGTTATATCTCTATTCTGCGAGTGTGTGTGTAAATACTTTTCATTTCGAAGCTTTCGCATCATAATCACACGAAAGGTGTATGGTTACGAATTTATTGACACAATGCGTTGCAGCCACATTTACGGCAGAAACACTTTTTACCTGCCAAACGGCTTACTCATCCTCCTCAAAAGTGTGTGCATGCATACATACATTTACATACATGTTTTTCTATTAATTTTTAGCAATTATAATAATAGGATTTTTATGACAAAATTATATTAAATTCCAATAAAAGTAGCTTAACCACATTTGGCCTTCGCAGATGTTTACTGTTTTCTACTTAGCGCGGCTGACACCAACAGCCAATGCTGCCACATATTCCTATTTAAATTATCAGCTTTGCACTCACGTTTTAACCTGTGAGCCGCAGTTGGCATAGAAAAAGGAGATAACGATTTAACGGTGTATTCCTCTATAATCGAATGGTTTATTAATTTTTTATGGTTTTCGCCGAAAATGATTTTTTAACTGCTCAGCTGATATGTGGCCAGAGGCACCTTTAAAATCACCATTCAACCTTTTTTGTTTCTACGAATTGTAGTGATAGGAAATGCGCTAAAAAATATCGTTCAGCAGCTGTGAAATTAATACTTCCTAGCACTTACATACACATGGGTCGTGGTCGTAAAGTGTCAAAAACGTGATTTTGGTTAAGTGCCGTTGCCTTCATTTAGGCGACGTTAAAAGTTCGTAGGTAAATGTCGACCAAGCGCGTTTTGTTTAATTAACGAAGCTAGTGTTGGACCTAATTAAGGTTCACCAATTTATGGTTATTCTTATTTTAGGTACTAAAAACAAAGGAAAAAGTCATACTAAAATATTGATGAGCGGTTAAGATACGTAGGGAAAGAAAAAACAAGTCATGATGGGACTGTGCTTCGATTTTACCTTTCATGAATATGACTAAACTATAATCCGACTAAAGCTTCATATCTAAAGACTTTTGGAGCAACTTTGAAGATTTGCAAGAAAATTTCAATATTATGGCCGTCCCCGATTTAAGCGTGGTGGTAAGTCGGTTAGGTGTTGACAACGGTCGTAAGAGGCGACTAAAATGCACAAAGATAATGACGTGTGACACGATGCTTGATCTACGGATATGATGCCTCTCACCACTCATTATCCATATTCTCCTTCCATTACCTAGAGGGGTCCACTGGTCATACCAAATCGCTACCACAACAGTCGGGCAGTACCGCAAGGGAGTACCGAAGCGTACCGGCTTCATATCAGGCTACGGACTGTCCATTCGACAACACTCCCCAAACCTGTCGTTAAAAACAACAACAACAACAACGTGGATGTTGAATTCTATGTTCACTTCCCAGTCCAAGTTGTGAGTATAGTGAACAAGGGTTTAGCAAGTGAAAATATCAAGTTGCGCGAGGGGAAAAATGATAAGATCGGGAGATCATCAACGGGCGAGCCGCTGCCTGGTGGCCACACACAATTTGAGGTTCATCTTTTCAAAATGTGGGAAAAGCTGTTCCCACGATGTCTTTTGAGAGTGTTCCCTTGTTTACCACCTCAAATACCGTGTCAATGAGCAGGGAGTTTCGTTTACTTATTCTTCTTAATGGCCTGCTCATTCAATAGGCGTTTTATTATTTTTCGGGTTGTGCGCCAATCTGATGGCTCTTCTTTTCACTGTGTCAACCGATGCGGGAATTAAAAATTGTCAACGGTTCTATTGTATTTATCTTCCAGCCGTCCAAATTCCATATTTAAAACCCATAATTGTGGATTTCCAGGATTGAAATATCGTTTGTATTTCCGGTATTCTATCTTCGGGTCGTTCGCCTTATCCTACATTCGACGGCATGGGAAGAATAGCGAGGGAGCTCTCGACAACATCATTTAATCCATTTGAATCAGCTTTACTGAAGTTGATATTGGTGCAGTGTTCCGAGGCGATGAAGTCGCTTTGATCGGTTGAGAGAAGTTTGGGTGAGTTATCGGATGTTGGGGTTGACATCAGTCACCATCCATCGCAGTTTACTAGCCCATAATTGACGTTGAATACGTCTGGCGAGTTTCCTACCATCGTTTCCTTTATCTGCTCTGCTGTCCGCTGTCCTATACCATCATCTCTCATGCTGCAATGAAGCAGGTGGTGATGTGCGCAGGTAGTGCTATCTGGAGAAGTGATAATATCTCGGAAAGCAGCTTACAGGAGGTCTGAAATGTTTATGATCTCTGGCGAATTCGCTCAGTTTCTTGATATTTCATGGTGTTTTCCCTTGGGTCGATGTCGGTGTAGATGCTGTGTTGGTCAGTTGGATTTGTGCAACGCTAGCACAAAGAGTTATTGCACATTAACTACATGCGGTCTATTATATCACCATGGTGGCGAGCTTTCTTCCCTACACCGACTCTTGGTCGCTAACCCACTTCTGGTGTCCCTTAATGGCAGGTACATTCCGTTCAGAAGTTTTAAGCAAAGCGCCTATTTTAAAATATTTATTTTGTTTTGTTGATTTTCTGACAGGGTGGAAAGTTGATGAATCTTGGAACGATTTTCCGTCATCCCTTGTCAAATTTTGTTTTGTAACAATCCGGTTTCGGCGTACCGCCATCCTCAGTGTTTAGTTTCGTTTTTAAATATTTACTGACCGCCCCAAAACTGACTATGAGTCAAGCGAAGATTGAAGGGTAATTCTTCAGTATTCCAAGCTTAGATGAACGTATGAACTATTTTATTTTTCAACCGAACCGAACAAAATCGAAGTGCTTTTTGCATTACGTCCATTGAAAAAAAGAATTCCGGATAAAACTAACTTTTCTCTTAGAAACAAAATACTTCTTTAAATCATTAATTTCACTTAACACTTCAACATAATTCTTGGTACTTGTTTTTCTCATATCCAGGCTTGTTAAGAGTATTGCAAACACCATAAAATACTGATTCCGATCATGTAAGAACACTAACAAAAAATGTGTGCTGTGCTAGGTGTATTGGCTATGGCGCCTTTAAGTCTGTAGAACACCTGCGCAAACTGCCATCAAACGGCCCACACAATATAAAATGCTTGACGGCGCTGATGGCGTCCCTCGCACGCTGTACATTTGTCTGATATGGCGGCGCATTATAGCAGCCTCCGCAAATGGTAATGCGTGTTTATTTTTCTTCTTCTTCTTAGCAACAGACAATTGCTGGTGTGCTTAGGAGACAACAAACAACAACAACCACGTTGAAAGTAGTATAAACTCTTTTATAGAAGGAGTCAAAGCCAAAAGCAGCACCCTCCAGCGATCGGATGGCAATTGTCCCTTTTGTACTACCTACGGTACTGATTCTGATAGATGTGTACCATCTAAATAGCCTACAACCGCATAAAAATAACGAAAGTCCTAAGAGCAATGAAAAGTCTCGTTCTTAGTTCGTCTAGCGTCTTTTAAGCGGAAATTTTAAGGATAGCTACTTTGTAAGAGAACGCCAAACATACGGATAGTTAAGCGGCACTTATGGCGCTTAATTCCCCCATGGCATCATCTAAGGACATCAGTAGCTTTGTGCGGCTCCAAGCTTCGCAAATTTGATGCTCGTCTGGGTTTCCTTGCAGAGGAACATTTGAGACTACGGGAAGCAGAGGGACTAGCAAAAGCATGGCTAGCTTTGACCGCTTTGCAGGCTATCGGGAAATATCAGTCTTCACAGTGGTCCTTCACGGAAGCCTGTACGATTACAAGATAAACTTGGCCAAGTTACGACAAAAAGAAACAAGCGACCTTCATAAGACTCAGAGAAAGAGATCCTTAGAATTATTGCCACCATCAAAGGACACTGGCTGCTGGGCAAACATGCGTAAGGAATGTAGATGGAGGTATTCAAGGGTTTACGACTTGTCACCCCGTTGAACGACGTCACCTTAAATGCTGAAATCAAAAGCATTTGTGGTAGATTTAGGAGCTCCCGGTAATGGCCTCATAGGAACTAATAAATTAATTAGTTCAATCCTAGTTCTGTCCACTGCACGGACAAGAGAATAAACCTTCTACGCCTCCGGAAATGACAACGATTTCTAGCCAAATACAGTGCCATAAGGTATCAAAGTCTATGAGCGCGACTTTAACAACTACCACTAAAACAACAACAGCAACACCAACCACACTAACATTTGCATTACACAAAACTTCACAACAAGGAAAAGTTCTGCATTTATAGACAATGCATGTTGTGTTTGAATTGTTGTACGGACGGACGTACAACATTTTCTTGCAGCTGCAACATCTCCAACACCAAACAGCAACAACAGTAACAACTGTGATGTATGACTTCGAAGAAGGCGGCTCCCCAGAAGCTCTAAGCGCACGGCAAGGTAAATGGGCCGACGCATTCATTCTTTGCTGATCGCAAGATGCAGATGTCGCCGCATTTTGTGGTTCGTTAATTTTTGCGAGCATTGTTGTAAGTTGCACACACTGCACATTGCACAAAAAATCGTAAGAACGAGTAAACAACGAGAAGTACAAGTAAAGCACAGTCCAATCATTTTGACTATGCAATGAAATCGTAGAGCCTTGTTACAGCATTTTATAGACATTTATTACGTTTGTTTTGGTTTTGTTTTATACCCAGTTGCCGTAGGGTGCGATAACTGCTAAGAGAGCTTCCCGAACAAAATGTTATGAATAGTCTTTTTTAGAGTTATACAACTCAAAACAAAAGGTTATAGATTTTTTGTCTGATATGTAGTTATGTTTTTTAGCGCATCACTTAAGAATGAATTTTTCGACGGTATACTCCAGATGTCCAACTCAAAGTTTAGGCTCTGAAATTTCACTCAAAATATTTTTAAACATATTGCGAATTTGGAAAAGGTTGATGCCTGTATATAACAGGTGTAACAAATTGGATAAGGGTATTCATATTTAAAGAAAATCCAGCCCAAAGAATGATTCTTTTAACTTCTGGTTGTCAAATTATATACAAGGTGGCGCAAAAGTAATCCTCCTATCAGAAAATGCTATAAATTTTGCGATTGGCCCCTAAAGTCAGTTCTGTTTTGACATTTGTGTAGTAAACACATGCGAAATACACGCTAATAAACAATGTTACGCTACACTGCTCCAGAACGCGGATTATTGCTGACTATTTATTTGACCAATAATCGGTCGGTGAAAAACGGTTACTGCGCAAAAGTAATCCTCCTATCAGAAGATGTTATAAATTTTGCGATTTACCCCTAAAGTCAGTTCTGTTTTGGCATTTGTGTAGTAAACACATGCGAAATACACGCTAATAAACAATGTTACGCTACACTGCTCCAGAACGCGGAATATTGCTGACTATTTATTTGACCAATAATCGGTCGGGGCCAAACGGTTACTGTGAATGGTGAGCGCTACAGAGCAATGATCAACGAGTTCCTTTTGCCGCAACTTGATGAATTGGGATTGGAAAACATGTGGTTCCAACAAGACGGTGCAACAGCACACACTGCACGTGCCACAACCGATATGCTGAACATCGGAAGCTTACTTTTGCGCCACCTTGTACGTGTTTGTACTAGCATCAATAAAAAACTACTACATAGAACTGAATGGTTTCTTTACCGATGTATTGCTGAAGATTCATTTTGAAATATAGAATCAAGTTTTTCGTTAATGCTGTCAATAGTGTAAGTGGCGAAGACTTGGCTTTGAACACGAAAACAACCTGAACTCATATCTCTTTCAAAACATGGCACCAAAATTTGAGAAAGTGGCCGCTTAACAACCTAGATGATCTGGATAGAGTGCTTTAAAATCGGTATTTTTCGTCTACAACAAGCAAAACTAAAGGAAGCATGCCAACGACAGTGGATTCTACGTATGGGAATGGCTCGCCTTTGTATCGATGAAAGACTTTCAAATATCCTCGGCTAGGCAGGTCAATATAGATATAAGTGTCTGCTCTGAATTGAATTGTTTTCCTTCGCCAGACATCAATCGTAACCCTCCAAAGCTCTTGGGCGTTAGGTGTGAGACAGATTGACATTGAATCGTGAGTTCAGTACTGTATAAAATCCCAAACCTTCAGACAATCAGTGCTTACAAGCGTCATACCTTCTTGTAAACCAACGAAGGGTATATGATACTCCTCTCAGCACTAACCTCAGACAATTTTATTTGTTATTGTTTCTCTTACTCATATCGCTAAAAAGATTATTGCAGCTGGTGATGGCTAAAGCAATTGTCTGCCAGTGACCTTAACTAAGTACTCAAGTAGATTATGCTGATTGGATGTGGGTATGGGTGTTTGTGTGCTTGTATGAATTTGCCACATAATCAAGGCCCACGCACTTGTCTGAGCTCAACAAAGGATCGCAATTGTATACTATTACAACAGGAACAATGAAGGAGTCCAATAAAAACCTACCACAAAATCCCATATGTTGTTCAATTCAAAAATGACTACAACAATAAAAACACAAAGCATCCATTGTAAAGGATCAAGACTCCGATCTATACTCCAATGGATCAGCGAAATTAACTTGGCACGCAGCTTCCTTTACAATACAGTTTTAAATTATTTCTAAGCCTTCAGTGAACTTTATTGTTGTTTTGAGAAGAGCTCGTCTATTTTTAAGCTTCACTAGCTGCTTCCCTGCACTCAAACCAGCCTAGTCTATAGAAGTCAGCCAAGAGTCTTGTTTTCATACAAAAATTTTTTTTAATAAAGCTGCTCCAGTCCAGAAATTTTTCCCATATACAACCCAATCCGGAAGCAGAATGAGGACACGGCTTTAGAAAAAAAGGCATCTCCATACTTTTCTTCGATGAGTTCCAGTCTATAACAATATCTTCGTTCTTCTTTAAATGGCATTAATCGATTTTGGCCGTATAACATAGCTCCCCAACCGACTCTTCTTTCTTGAGTAGTGGTCTCCCTCCCTCTTCCTCCGTAATATCGACAGGTGCCATTAAGAATACCTTCTGGCCTAGCCAACGAAGCCGCTGGGTTTTGATTCGCTGGACTAAGTCGACGTCTGCGTATAGCTCATACAGCTCGACATTAAATCTTCGTCGGTACTCGCCCTCGTCAAAGCATAAAGGTCTAAACATCTTTCGAAGAACCTTTCTCTCGCATACTCCCGGAGCCGCCTAATCATATGTTCTCCGTGTCCAATCTTTTGCAGCATACAGCATGGTGGGTACTAGAAGTGGCTTATATAGTGTAATTCTCGTTCTGCAAGAGAACTTTACTTCTTAATTGCCTAGTCAATTCGAGGTAGCATTTATTTACAAGAGTAGTTTTTCGTTGGAGTTCTGGCTAGGAAATATCTAGTTGGACGAATGTGAACCTCTCTACCACCAAAGCAGTCATTCTCAATGGGCATAAACGTCTTCAAGTAGCCTAATATAATGTGCTACGAGATGCGAATTGTCACATTTCTGTCAGTAAAGATGGGTTAAGGGCGCTTATGCTATATTTAGCCTGGTTGTTATTTGTCAAGGATGAGTAACTCTACACACTCGGGGACTTACTGAAGTGCTCCTTTAACATGGCAGTGAAATCTATTGAGCAAGAACAGCATGGCAAGAACACTAGGGAGAATACAGAGAGCGGCACCTATTGGAATATTCGCCAAATCTGTAGATTTGTAGTTTATACAGTTTAAACATTTTAGGTCTATTTAGAGTTTGCTATGTAACTACCCAGGGATGCATTCTAAATGCAAAATTATTTAATGCAAAATTATTTAAGCTAAGTATTTATATTTTCATTAGAGGGCTCGGCCATAAATTTACGTGAATGGATCTAGAAATATTGCCTTTCCCTATCCCTATCCGTATTACCATTCCTATCCCTGAACCGATTCCTATCCCTACCCGTATTTCTATCCCTATCCCTATCCCTAAACCTATCACTTTCCTTACCCCTCTCGCTACCTTATTCCTATCCGCCCTTCTCCTTAATATAAAAGAGTTCTATAGCAAATAGTTGCGGATTAATTAGATAAGATCAAAAGGCGTCACGCCCCTTTTCCCCCTACCGAACTTTTTTCTTGAAGGGTTAGACATTGACTGAGAGAGGTGCCTTGCTCACTTCTCCTCTCCTCCCTTTTCTTCTTGATATGTTGAGATTTACTTCTTATAACTCTTTAACAGTTTTCAGTATTCTGCCACGAATAATTTCATAGTAATGTCATTTGTATGTTAGGTGCCACGACCACTTTTCCCTTCCACCCTTTCTTTCTTGAGCTGTTAGAGATTTGACTCATTTGGCCCACTCCCCTCATCCTCCTCTTTTTTCTTGAGGTATTAGAGATTGATCTCATTAATCTCCTTATCAATTTTCAATATTCTACATTAAATACTTCCAGAGATATACGGTTCGCAAAATCTGGTTTGTATGGGGGTGCCACGCCCACATCATCCAGTGGTCCGGATTGTGAATCTAAACCATCCTCGAGCTCATTTGAGTATACAAACAAAATTTCATCAATATTGGTACAGGGATTTAGAAGGAGTTTAGTACCAACGGACTTGCGCACAGAAGATTTGTATATAAATATAAGAATTAAGAAATTGTACCTTCTTACCCCCTCATGAAGGCTTTTCGTTTTTTCCAAGTACTTGTTGTTCACCTCGTTATGCAAATTATATACATAGATCTTAAGCAGACATCCCTTGTTAGATCTGAGAGCAATGTTTTGCGTGCACTGACAGTCACGTAGCGGTATTGATTGACTTTATCCTTAGCTGAATTCTTGAATTGAAAAAAATGGTCAAATTGTAGAGATAGCAGTTAATTTTTGAAACACAACAACAACACCAGCAATACATGAGAACTCCTTAGTTTCACTAAAACTTAGATATCGCAGAAAATATGTGGTTTTAGGAGGACAATTTTCAATTGACAGCACTCAATCTCAATATTGTGGATAGTCCCTTTGGTATCAGCTATAAAGAGGAAACTCAACTGTAAGAGCCCAGGACTGGATGTTGTGCAAAGGCAGAATCAGTGTTATCCAAAGCTGTGTCGTAGCAGCACAGCTATTCGCTAAAGAATTAGATGCTGGTCTCACCGTTAAATTACCAAGTGACAACTCCAGTGAACTTGATCAAATTATACGCTCTGTGGCAACCCCTTACCTCGTCATTAACCTCTCCTACTTATCACTAGCTTAAAAAACAAAATTTCATCATGATCAAGACAATCGAAATACAAAGTACCTGAAATCGCATTACTGATTGCTATACTCCGCCCTTCCAAAAACTGCATAAAAAGGTTTTAAGATCCCTTTAAGCTGTTCATCTGCCCCAACATCAATTCGTGTTAAACGTTGATCGTTAATTTAAGTTGAGCTCATTTTGGGATGTTCATAATATGCAAGACTCATTTGCCAGACGATGTTGAAAGATTCAAAACAAAGAGAAAAAATAAAAGACGATCACCATTGCTTTGTATGCCGCAACAGCCATTTACAGTTACTAAAGTCCTTTTCGCAATTTTTCATATGTCGCGCTCGTTATGCGAAACCCGCAATTTATCCGCGCGGTATTTTAAGCTTTTAAATTTATTTTTTTAAAGTTGAAACTGCACAAAGCACGTCCAAAATATTTTTTGTCCGGTTTATCCTTAACCCTTTGTAGTCTTTGTCTGTGTTTTTTTCTTTTTTAATCACTTGTCTCTTCTAATGAGTTTTTAATCTGTGCTCATTCGTTGTTTAATGTGTAGCCAATTAAATGTGAATTTTTAATTGACGATGAGCTTTTATTCAGCTTTTTAATTCGCTTACAAATAGCGGCGTACATTTGTAGATACCCTGCAGTGAAACCAACTAGTTGCAAACGACTTTACAACTAGTATATTCACCAAGCGCAACTAGTCAGCCAACTGTCATATTTCCATATAAGCAACTGGTATTTTTAACATGGCGATGTTCTATGAGATGTCAATTTTCAGATATCGATCAGAACATACTAGTCATGTACTACTCGTGAATTACTAGTTTTTATATAGTGGAAATATACTAGTATCGTACTGGTCATAAAATAACAGTTTCATAGTAGTTGAAAATGGAAGGAAATGTACTAGTAAAATTGCAATCAAATCATACCAGTATGATACTAGTTCGAAAAAGATAAAAGAATAATAGTCCAAATGTGGACCAAAACCTCTAGCAGGGATTAAATAAAGCAAATAGACATTTTCATTTTTCATAATTTTCGCTGTAAAAAAACCCCATTTTGGGATTGCAAAACATAACCTATATCTTTGGAATATTTCATAAGCTGGTTGCGAATTACAATAGCATTTAATGCAATTGAAATAAACGAAACAAATAATTACAGATTATGTCGCTTAAACACATACTATGTATGAGCAATGTAGTCGTATACTAGTATGGATTGAACTTTTTCTGACTAGTATGATTTCAACCAGAAAATTATAGTTGGATATTAGTATGTTTACTAACTAGTTCGATATTTTACTGAATTCTACATACAAAGTAAGGGTACCTGTGTATATATGTACACTCTTTATAAGTATATAAACCTACAAACATATGTACATATATATATTTCTAGTTGGAGTACGTGCTGCCGTGTAATATGAAACTAACTGCAACACTTGGCGAAAGCTTTCTTTCCTTACGCTTCATCTCAGCTGCCAAAAATTAAGACATCAAATAATTTTGAAAAAAGTATCAAATTACAAATACAAAAAAATTAACTAGCGAAAATAACAACAGCAAGTAAGCAGCAATTAACCCCGCCTGAAACCGATAACTATATACCCAGATGTAAAAAGTTAGAAAACAGTGTTTGAAAAAAAAACATGTAAGGAGAACACTGTTTTCGGCTGTGTCGAAGGCTTTATATCTTTCATGAATACGCTTCACGGCTTTAAGTGTCCAATCCTTACTCAGAGTAAGAACAAACTCTGCAAAATTTTACGGTCGTACCCTGTTTATGTAAAGATATAAAGCCCAAACCCCGTTTATCGGAAAAACGTCTTGTTTGGGGGTTATACGATATATTGGTCCAGTCTTAATGGTTTTCGCTACACACATTACATCTCTATATATAATAAAATTGTAAAAGGTCGATGTCTCTACATTCCAGTATTTAACCGCTTCAATCCCGCACCGAAAATACGCTCGAAAAAATAATTGTTTATGAGTTATTTTTAATAACTAGCTGGTGTCTGAAGAGTTTATTTCAAACAAAATTTGTTTTGTATTTTTTTTTTTATACTAAAAAACAGTTTTTCGAAATTTTTAATTTTTAATATAACTGCAAAATAAAACAAAATATTCTTATGTAATAAAAAGAAAAAGCTATTTTAATGTTTTTCTATTAAAAATAAATAAATATATATTAAAAAAAGTAAAAGTGTTTATGTGTACACAAAAAAAATATTGACTCACTTGTGACAAAATATGATCCAATCTTGCATATTTCAGTCCATTTGAAAATATCGTATGAAATGAACGCGACAGAAAAAGTAAAGATAGAAACTAAAAATCTAGAAAAGCGAGCGAATATGTTCCCAATAAATTGTTATATTGTTTGAGAAAAATAATGAAATATTGACAGTTATTTTACAAAGAAAACTTTTGTCCACATATGTGGACATTATACCCGAAGAGGTTAAGAAAACTCGATAGCAGGGATCATTATTAAGCCAATAGAAGCTACGTCAACTGTTTTGGGAATTTTTGTCTGTCTGTTTGAATTGAATGGAACTTTTACCATTGCACTACTAGACGTTTAACTTAAAATTTAAGATGTCATTTATACCGATAGCTCCACCAGTTTCGGAGAGCGACCAAGGTGACCCAAAATGTGTTAATACAATATGGGTATCAAGCGAAAGGTGACAGTGGGTGCTGCCATAAGCGATGTAATTAAGTTCCATATCTTATCTGGTATAGGATATAATGATGAAAATCTTACTCAGTATATTATTAGTTATGCGACGCAGCAAATCGAGCCGGGTTTACTAGTATGTAATAAGCACTTTAGCTGCCAAATTTTGTGTTCCTCACTATTAAATTGCAATAGTTAAAGCCCAAACCCCATTTGTCGGAACAATCGATTGTATGGGAGCATACGTTATGTTGGTCCGATCGGGTTAATTTACGCCAGTCACTTTACGTATATAACAAGTACCAAACTTGCAAAATTTGACGTTCCTAGAGCAGTCTCCTTTAAAGAAACAAATTTACTCTGCTGTGATACGATCAATCCTCGTTGGGGCAGAGTTGGAGGAACCAATAAAGAATTAGACAACGGCTCATAGGAAGCAGATAAGTAGAGGCACGTTGCAGGGTGGGGTGATCTCATCTCTGCTGTGGCTCATCACTATAAACGATACCTTAGAAAAACTAAACACAACTGGGGTGAAGATTATGTTGTTGTAACAATACTTAGCCCTGCTTACACAGTATGTCCCCTGATGGAATTTTTATCAGCATAAGATCTCTTTTCTCAAGTCCTCGCCAATATTTAACATATCATGAAGATTTTATCGACAGTAATAGTGACACAACTGGCTATAACAACAACAACATCCAAACATATTCTAGCATTTCATGAGCCTGTGGCAAACTTCGTGCCACAAATGGCAGGTGCATTTTATAAGATTTTGGTTATTATTCCAATTAGTACGTGTTGCTGCTGCTGCATGGAAAATCAGTTCGTTTTGGGCAAAAGTTTTAAATTTCAGCAACAACATTAATTACAACAACACTTATATTCAACAACATGTGTTTGAAAATCTTTGTCTGCGCTGAAATTGAACTTTGGCTACCGTTTCGGAATTGTGGTTAGAACTTATTCTTTTTGGGGAGTTCAGTTATCCGGTAATGACATCATTTTGAACAGTAGCACGCAAGCGATTACATTTTGATTGCTATTAAATTTCTCTTAAAACTTACTGGAGGAACGAGTAATGTACAAATTTAGTCAAGTGTTGTGGTCTGAAGTAAGAGGTCCTTAAGGTCGTAAGTTGCGTGACGAAAATTGTTTTTGGTTTTTTTGTATAGTGCAATTTTTGAAATTGAAGTAAATTAAAATTTTTTGTTGAAGAATAATTGAGCTTTATTTCGTGCTAAAATTTTAAAAAATCGTTTGTAAAAATCAGTTCTCTTGTTGCTGTTATTGTTGTTGAAGCTTAACCGTCCAGGTTCCAACGGCTTATGCAACCTGAGATGAAATAGGGTTGTAAATAAATAATCGATTTTTACTTGAATTAATTTTTTAAAACTATCGGTGTTTTTGATCGATTTTATTAATGGTAAAGTTCGTTTTTTAATAAATCGACTTAAAGAATTACACATTTTAAATAGGTTATTGCAAAACTATGTTCACCTTACAGCTGAAAACACATAGTGTCATATAAATGACTTTAAGACAATCTTGATTCTAGGCAAATGTTAGATAAACTTATGAACAACAATCGATTATTTTCTTTACAAATTAATTTATCTCTAAACAAAAAACAACTGATTACTTCTTTCTTTCTTTAAATGGTCATCTAACCGCCTGGGCGATTTTGACCGTCCAACATAGCTCGCCAGTCGTTTTTTCGTTGCGCCAACTGGCGCCAATTGGAAACACCGCGGGATCGCAAATCGGTCTCCACTTGGTCCTTCCATCGGAGTGGTGGTCTCCCTCTTCCTCTGCTTCCACCGACGGGTGCCGATAAGAATACCTTCTGGGCTGGAGCATCTTCGCTCATTAGCACTACGTGGCCTAGCCAGCGAAGCCGCTGTGTTTTAATTCGCTGAACTATGTCGGCGTCTGCGTAAAGTTCATACAGCTCATCATTAAATCTTCTTCGGTACTCGCCGTCGCCAACGCGTAGAGGTCCACAAATCTTTCGAAGAACCTTTCTCTCGAATAATCCCAGAGCCGGCTCACCAGATGTTGTTAGTTTCCACGCTACTGCACCATATAGCAGGACGGGTGCGATGAGTGACTTATAGAGTGTTATTTTAGTTCGTCGAGAGAGGACTTTACTTTTCAATTGCCTACTCAGTCCGAAGTAGCATTTGTTTGCAAGAGTAATTCTTCGTCGGATTTCTAGGCTAACATTATTGTTGGGATTAATGCTGGTTCCCAGGTAAACGAAGTGCTTTACTATTTCGAAATTATTGCTGCCAACAGTGGCTTGGTTGCCAAGGCGCGAATGCGCTGACTCTTTGCATGATGACAGAAGGTACTTCGTTTTGCCCTCGTTCACCACCAATCCCATTTTCTCCGCTTCTTTTTCTAATTTGGAGTAAGCAGAAGTTACGGCGCGGTTGTTAAGGCCAATGGAAGCGACTGAGTACTAAGTAATCGATTTTTTCGACTCCAGGTCACATTCCTAATATGCGATAGTAAGGCTAGTGATCTCGGGTTCAAAAAAAAACTAGGGAAATATATACTTAACCTAGGCGCTGGGTAGATTTTCTCTACAATAGACAACTCTGTCAAAGGCCTGCCAGGGCTCCGGCATGGAGAGTGTATGTTTCTCAATTCATGGCCAATTTATCGTGTATTCTGCAAGAGGTCTGCCTAATACTTCCCAGCTTACGCCTCGATTGGAAAATTTGGCAGGGGTTGGTATGGCAACTGCCTAGTTTTTCCCAGGTTACGCCTTGACTGGCAAATCTGGCAGAGGGATGTAAGGGGTTGCCTGGTTTTTACACGATCGTTCAATTTGTGGGTACTGCCTAGGTTTTTCTAGCTTGCGCCTGCTTAGTTTTCAATCCAGGGCCTGTCTTCAGTTTTTTAGCAATTATTAAATTTATGTTCATTTAAGTTGTTCAATTGCCTAAAAGATTTCATTGATTGTAATAGATCAATGGATAGAGAAGACGACTGTGGTGTATAGGTGCCGGTTTCGATGCAGCCTTAGAGGCAATGACATTTTTTTTTTTAACTGGGCAGGACCTAGATAAATATAACTACCCCGGCCCTCTCTTAAAAATCATTAACAAATTGGCTACGGTCTGTGTACGCTTTCCTTGGCTGGCCCATGATTTTAAAATGGAAAATCTAGCCCACATAGTGTTCCCCCACAACTTTACCTGCTGTAAATATATGACACGATTTTTTGTGGATGGGCAATAGAGTTACATTGCTGGAAATCGCAGGATCTTCAAACTTTCCATCAACCGCCAAATCTTTTAGCACTATTAACACTCACCATACTCACTTCTTTTGGCCTCACGCTTCCTTTTTTTTTATAAATATGCATCTGTCACAAGATGATGGTCTAGGTCACGCATGTTCAGAGCTACGTCTACATGAGCAATTTGGTGTCCAACCGGGGGACCAAAGACTCCTCACTTGCCAATCTGGGCATTAAAGTCGTCAAGTATGATTTTGATGTTGACGGCAACGATCATATGTCTGTACTAGTTTGTCATAAAATGAGTCTTTGTTGTTGTTGTTGTAACGACAAAAACCCTCCCCGAAGGTTTTGGGGAGTGCTGTCGACCTGACAGTCCTTGGCCGGATATGAATCCGGTACGCTCCGGTACTCCCTTGCGGTACTGCCCGACTGTCGTGGTAGCGATTTATGATCAGTGCAACCTTCTAGGTCATGTCACCCCTCCTTCCGTAAGGAAAGAGAGATGGGTAATGAGAGGTGAGAGGCATCATACCCGTAGATCAACCATCGAGTTGCACGTCATTACCTTTGTGCATATTAGTCGCCTCTTACGACCGGTATGCCTACCTCGGGCATATTCTAAGCCCCTAACCCGCAGGGGTGATGAGTCTTTGTTCGCGTCGTACGATTCCTAGTCGGGCAGCGGCACCTCCCCTTAAAAGGCATTCCAGGCACATTCCCTTATATTGTAAACCTTTAAACGTTTGGCATTATCATCAGTAAAGAAAATTCTCATACGAGGCTTTGTGTAGTTTTTCAGTTTTATGCTATTCGCTGCTTAGTTGACTTGGAATTCACACTAGTTTTCGAAGTAGGTTACAACCATGATTCAATTACAAAAAGGTTAGCTCTCTAGCTGAAGTTTACTTTTGACACTTCCATTTTCTGGGTTTCTTTTGCGAACGAAAAAAAAAATAGGAGTCTTTTTTTCATTTGTCGATGAAATGGCAGTAGAAAAACCAAAAAAGTAGGAAATTAGTAGTTATACATTTTGTAAAGTCAACTAAATATAACATCGAAACATGCCATCCACTGTATAAATCATTGTAAATTTCCTCTATAATCAATTGAAAATCAATAAAAAACGGTCCCTGTTCCAACAAAAATTTTAAAAAAATATATATGTGCATAGGTATCTGTAGTCAAAATACGTACGTGTCTTCGCCCTCTTGCCAGAATCATAAATGTGTAAAATGAAAATTCTGGTAAAACAAGATTAAAAGTTTGATTTCGGCTCATTCGGTTTACATGCACTGCAAAATATTGTGGGTTTGGTGTGAGCATGATACCAGGTATTTTCGTCAAACTAGAACCTTCAGTGGCTAATACAGTAAACTTATCAATTCAAACTCTGAATAATGGCATATTCGTGCTTCTGACTATAAGTTATGTTTTGACAGTTATGTTTGGACTGCTATTCATGCTTTTGGACTGCTACTCATGCTTTCGTAATGGCCTACAAATGGATACGATTTATACAGACTTTTCCAAGGCGTTTGACAAAATTTCTCACAAAATTCTTATTTTCAAACTTTCTTGCATAGGGCTCCATTCAAGTTTTCTTCAGTGGATCAAATCGTACTTGTTTAACAGGAGCTGCATGGTTGCTATAGATGGCAAGTTTTCGAAGCCATTTGTTTCCAGCTCTGGGGTACCACAAGGTAGCATTTTAGGTCCCTTATTATTTGTGCTGTTTAATAATGACATTTCATCGTGTTTCAAATCGGCTAATTTTCTTTTATACGCAGACGATCTTAAGATATATTCGGTGATAAATGAACTCTTGACTCTGTGGTGCTGCAAGGTGAACTTAATAATTTTTATAATTACTGCGTGCCCAACAGGCTTTATCTTAATATTGATAAGTGCCATAAAGTGACTTATTCTAAGATGATCAAGCCTTTTGAGGCTCGTTACTTCTTAGCACACTCTTGCATTTCTGAAGTTAACGAAATCAAAGATTTATGCGTGTTATTTGACTACGAATTTAGCTTTGCTACGCATTTAAATTAGATTATTACTAGTTCCCTTGGTACACTAGTTTTCGTTAAACGTCACTCTTCTCACTTCTCAGACCCATACACTTATACAGTTCTGCTTTTGTACGATCCAAGCTTGAATACGCAGCTTATATATGGAGACCATACCATGCAGTGCATATAAATCGTTTAGAAAGAGTCCAAAAGTACTTTATTCGTTTTGCTCTGCGTTCCTTAAACTTTTCTGAACCGATTCCACCTTACATAGCACGATGTCGTTTAATATGTTTGCCATTATCATTAGATAGGAGAGCGCTCTTATCAATTTCGTTTATCTTTGATCTCATCTCTGGAAAGATAGATTGCCCATCTCTTCTTCAACGAATAAATTTTAATGTGCCTTGTAGAAATTTAAGAAATTTTGAAGTCTTTCGCGTTGGAGTTCATAGCACAGTCTATGGTGCTAATGCCCCATTGAGTAGAACGCTTTTAGAATACAACTTTTTCTCAAATTTTCTGGAGTTGGATCTAACTTATAGTAAATCACTCATGCAATTTAGATTAAAAACTTACTTCTTAAGTTATAATTAATTTAATTATTTGTAAGTGTCTGTTGTATTTAGACATAAGCAAATAAATAAATAAATAAAAATATGCATATTTGTTGGAAGCTTTTCTGGGCATAAAGACAAACGGACATAGTCTATCAAGTGGATAGTAAAGTGATAAGTTTCAATAAGACAGGATCGGCTCCTATTATTCATGGACACTTTATACAGAGGTTGACTTAAAACTGTTGCTTTATACATAAGTTAAGCCAGAACTGATTATCAAAGCCAGAGAATATTAGTCAAATTTTTTTTAAAAATTACAGACTTCGAATCACATAAGAGACAGCTTTGAAGTCACGATTGACCTTCTTCTTCTTTAAATGTTCATCTAACCGCCTGGGCGATTTTGACCGTCCAACATACAGGGTGGCTAATGAAAGCCGCTACCAAAAAAAATTAAATAACTTTTTTCCTATTTAATGAATCTGGTTAATTTTTTTTTTATTTTGCAGATTGACTTTTACATTTAACAAAAATGGATAACTGGGACACTGAAACAAGAATTTGGATTGTCCGCCGCTATCACGCACTGGAGTCCGTAGTGTCGGTTCAAAGAGAGTATAGGCGCACGTTTGGCGGCAATCCTCCGAGCAGATGGACCATAATAAGACTTGTAAACAATTTTGCCGAGCATGGGACAGTCAACAGAAGACCTTACCATCGAAACCCTTCAGTTCGAACGGAGGAAACAATCGCTGCTGTAGCTGCTGCCATACAAAACAATCCATGTGTTTCGACAAGAAGCTTATCTGCTCAAATGGGTGTAAGCAGACAGTCATTACAGTCAATTATGCACAAAGATTTGGACTTATTCCCATATAAAATTCAAATGGCCAACAAACTGAACGCTGCAGACTTGCCGATTCGCTTGGAATTTTGCCAGAAGATGCTTCAAATGGTGGAAGAGGATGGAAACATGTTGAACTGTCTTTTCATGTCTGACGAGGCCCATTTCGATTTAAACGGCAACATAAACAAACAAAATTGTCGAATATGGAGTGCTTCCAACCCACAGATACTCCAAGAGACGGAATTGCATCCACTTCGTGTCACAGTGTGGTGTGCAGTTTCATCACGCTGCATTGTCGGGCCCTACTTCTTCGAAGAAAACGGTCACACCGTTACGGTTACTGGAGACCGTTACTTGAGCATGTTGAGAAAGTTTTTCTATCCAGAATTACGCCGAATGAGAATTTCTTTCAACTCTGTGTGGTTTCAGCAAGATGGTGCAGCTCCTCATATAGCCCAACCTGTTATGACAGAATTGCGACGAAAATTTCCCAATAAGCTGATATCCAGAAACTCCACATTCCGTTGGCCACCCAGGTCGCCTGACCTTACTGCACCTGACTTTTTCTTGTGGGGTTATTGCAAACAGGAAGTCTTCAAAGCAAAACCAGCAAATTTGAATGAACTAAGGCAATCCATTCGAGAAACAATTGCGGCTATTCCTGTCTCAACTCTCCAAGCAGTAATGAACAACTTTTTGGTAAGATGCCGCACATGCATCGACGAGCAGGGGGGGCATTTAAATTCCATTATTTTTAAAACTAATTAAGCTATATTTAATAAAATTTAATGAGCTTTAACATGAATAAAAGAAAAATGAATTCCATACACTGAAAAAAAAATTATTTGAGTTTCTTAATGTAGCAAAATTCATCAGCCACCCTGTAGCTCGCCAGTCGTTTCTTCGTTGCGCCAACTGGCGCCAATTGGAAACACCGCGGGATCGCAAATCGGTCTCCACTTAGTCCTTCCATCGGAGTGGTGGTCTCTCTCTTCCTCTGCTTCCACCGGCGGGTGCCGATAAGAATACCTTCTGGGCTGGAGCATCTTCGCTCATTCGCACTACGTGGCCTAGCCAGCGAAGCCGCTGTGTTTTAATTCGCTGAACTATGTCGGCGTCTGCGTAAAGTTCATACAGCTCATCATTAAATCTTCTTCGGTACTCGCCGTCGCCAACGCGTAGAGGTCCACAAATCTTTCGAAGAACCTTTCTCTCGAATAATCCCAGAGCCGGCTCATCAGATGTTGTTAGTTTCCACGCTACTGCACCATATAGCAGGACGGGTGCGATGAGTGACTTATAGAGTGTTATTTTAGTTCGTCGAGAGAGGACTTTACTTTTCAATTGCCTACTCAGTCCGAAGTAGCATTTGTTTGCAAGAGTAATTCTTCGTCGGATTTCTAGGCTAATATTATTGTTAGTGTTAATGCTGGTGCCCAGGTAAACGAAGTCCTTTACTATTTCGAAATTATTGCTGGCTTGGTTGCCAAGGCGCGAAGGCGCTGACTCTTTGCATGATGACAGAAGGTACTTCGTTTTGCCCTCGTTCACCACCAATCCCATTTTCAACTAGTTGGTTCAAATACAGCGGCTTTTCATGATGACAGCAACAAGTTACAAAATTGTAACATATAAAACTGTGTTCGTAAGCGTGCCACTTTCTGGAAAAGTGGTCAGTTGCTGGCCGAAAAAGTGGGCGTTTATTTACACAAACAGTGGGCTGTTCTGTGCCCTAAAGCTCGACAGCAAATTTGCCATAATTTCTCACATTATCAAAATTTTCGGTGGCGCCAAACAACGATTGTCAGCGATGCCTTCGGTAAAGTGTAAACACAAACGCTCGATACTGTCATTACTTTACATCACAGTGCGCGCCCAAAATTATAGTTTGCGCATGGGTTTGGACGAAAATGTGCTTGATACAATGTAAAGAGAAGGAAATTATGACATGAAATGAAATTATTGAAAATTGATTGGGTTAATAAATACTTTGGAGTTGTCGTATTTGTACGCGGAATGGTTTTCAAATTTACATTGTTTGTTTTGAAAACATTTTTGAACGATATTAGCGGAAGTAACGACATAAATAGCCGCTGGTAATGAAATGAAGAATAGCCAAGCAGATGCAGAGAGTTAAACAAACAGTGACGAACAGGTGCACATATGAAGCCATAAAGCTAAAATAATAATTATATTAAAGGCCGATAGCCCATGGTGCTAGTAGCCTTTTTATGTAATATAATTATTTATAGTTATATTTCAATCAAATAAATAAATAAATAAAAATAGTTATATTAAATAAAAGTCATATGAAAATCAGTTGCTTATCGCTGCTGTACCACTTACAACAACAACACCAACAATATAAAGCAAATACATATACAATCGACTTCAACTATCTGAAAAATGGCAAATAGCCAACAAACTTGCTTATTAACAGCTCAACAAAGCAAAGAGTTAATTAATAGATGAAGCAAGATGAGGCGGAAAATGACGATGATGATAACTTGATGCGCCACTACATGGTAGTTAAGTGGCGTCGACTATTCACATTCATACATACATGTAAGTATGTAGCGCAACCAAGAATTGAAGCACTAAATACTACATACAAATATAAAAGAATAAGAGCAATGTAATAGCTAAGCCAGAAAGCTATTCCACCCCTCTAGGAAATGAATGAGAGTTAACCTGAAAAGTAATACCATCATATGTACCATGTCAATAAAATATTTTTGGGTGGCAAAATAGAGCCTATACTTTAAGTTCGTCATCTAGCAATACATCGGGGAAAATTGAATTCAATTCCATACAGCGATTGTTGAGTGATGCATGAACAAATAGTAGAAACCAAAAGTCTATTATTCTGACAAGTATTTGTATTTAATATCTATATATCTATAATGTATTTATAATTGGGATGTTACAATGTTAAACATAAATACAGAATTATCATCGAAAAAAGATATCTCTTAAAGTTTTATTTGTTGAGAAATTAATAGTCAAATCTAACGTTATACGAGTATACCCTATTTTGCTAGTGCATACATACATATGCGGGCGCTTGGTTAACAGCGCCATTAAAATTCAAATTGTCTTCCTGTGTTGTTGAGGTTTGTTCCATGTTCTCTTTTTCAATGCGTAATGTAAGACTGCCTCTTCAAGTCTGTTCAGCTATATCTCCCAATGAAGAATGAATCATCAAAATACAATTTTATAGCCTTCTGACATTGACTATGACAGGAGCACACTCGGTAAAGCGATATGCTTTCACCTCGCTTCCTATAACCAAAACATGACAACCTGACGTACTCAACGTACACTTTGATCTAGTAACAAAATTATATTTACAACGTACTTAGATTCAAAATGATTTCATTTAATGAACAAAGTAATTCGTTACATCACATAGCAAGGTTTACAATAATAATAATAATAATAATAATAATAATAATAATAATAATAATTCCCAACGGATTACCCACCATATCCCGCCCGACCGGCGCGAGGGGCGCATCCGCATAACGCGCGGATTATTCGTTCGTGCCGAGTCGTTGAAAGGCTTTGGTTTGTTAATCGTCGAGATCTAAAACTGCTCAGCTACAGAGAAAACCTCATCAGCTAAGTAAAGTAGATATAGGATAGATTATACATTAAGAAATAACTAGTTAACAGAATAAAATTATTGTTAAAAGTTAAAATAGAAGTCAAAGAATAAAAAACAATTAGTAGCTATGAATTTAGGACAGAAAGGATTGATTTTTTTATGCTGAAAAGCGAGTCTGAAATATCAAATCTACCAGAAAGAGAGTTATAATCTTGACACAAACAGCGAAAAGGCTCATTTAACTGAAAATTGGTTCGGCACTGTTTTAAGACTAGAGGTTTAAAATGCCTTGAAGGACGAGACGGTACATTGAAGTTCACTTCACTTAGAAGAAATGGGCTGGATAGTGAACCATTTAGCAATTTAATCATAAAAATAATTCCAAGCATTTCCCTCCGACTAGAAAGTGTGTGTAGATTAATGAGTTTTAAACGATTCGTATAGGGTGGCAGATTGTACGAGGGATCCCAATGAAAATCTCTTAAGGCAAATAGTAAAAATTGTTTTTGAACTGATTCAAGGCGATCTACATGAACCTGGTAACGCGGGTTCCAAATTATAGAACCATATTCAAGTATCGGTCTGACTAATGTAGCGAAGAGGGCTTTAGTTACATAAGGGTCGCTAAATTCTTTAGACCATCGTTTAACGAATGCTAGGACACCTCTAGCCTTATTGACTGTTGTATTAATATGGCGGTTGAAACTGAGTTTATAGTCCATAGTAACCCCCAGGTCAACAAAATCATACACTTGCTCAAGACTATAATTTTTAATTGTATAGGAAGCCGGCTGAGAAATTCCACGCGAAAAACCCATGTGTTTACATTTTTTAAGGTTAAGTGGCATATAATTTAAATCGCACCAAGTAACTAGTGCATCTAGATCTGATTGTAGCTTATTTCTATCTTCAAATGACGCGAATGACATGAAAAGCTTTACGTCGTCGGCATACATTAACATTTTTGAAAATTTTATTATTGTAGAAATATCATTTATAAACAACAAGAACAGAATCGGGCCAAGATGGCTTCCTTGAGGAACCCCCGAAGAGACATAAATGACATCGGATACTAAATTTTTGAACATTACTCTTTGTGTCCTGTCACTAAGGTAAGAAGAGATCCAGCGATTGAGACCCGGCTGGAAGCCCAACTGATCGAGTTTATGAATAAGTAATGAGTGACACACTTTGTCAAAAGCTTTGCTGAAATCCTCATATAAATACGCCGACACATACATATATACATAGGTCAACAGGACTTGAAAGCCCATAAATTATTCAAAAAACCTTAATACTGAAATACTGCAAAGTCCGACTTCTCAGCGGCTGTCATCGTCCACGCTTCTGCTTCATACGGTTGCATTTTATATTTTGCGCCTTCGCAACACTACATGTGATTAGCTGTAAATAGATATTTTTATCGTAAAGTTTGGTATTTTTTGGCATAAACTTGCATATAACGTTTTCACTTACGAGTTTTATTGGTGTTTATTT
This sequence comes from Merzomyia westermanni, assembly GCA_949987695.1. Taxonomy (NCBI): domain Eukaryota; kingdom Metazoa; phylum Arthropoda; class Insecta; order Diptera; family Tephritidae; genus Merzomyia; species Merzomyia westermanni. The sequence continues at coordinate 32,731,218 of OX465291.1, read as the reverse complement.
ATAGTGAGTTTAAAAATTCATATTGCCTAAAAATGGAATTAATCCGTGAACATTTTCGTGCGATGATTTACTACGATTTTCGACGTGGATTATCGAGACAAGAGTGCATCAATCAACTTACTTCTACTTTTGGTATTGAATCACCACTCTTAGCCACTGTGAAACGATAGCCGCCAATCTTTGCAGGACGAATTTCGTGAAGGTCGTCCAAACACGGTGGGTGTGCCAGAAACAGTCAATTGATAACACAAGATCTTCATGTGACATATCGCGAGATAGAGGCATTCTTGGCCATTAATGGGACCAGCATACATTCAATATTGACAATTGCCCAAAAAGGACTCGTGTCGATTGGTGTAAAGAAATGTTGAAGAAATTTTGGCGCGGTGGATCAAAGCACGTCTATGACATTGTAACAGGTGACGAATCTTGGATCTATGCATATGAGCCGGAAACAACGCAGCAGTCGACTGCATGGGTGTTCCAAGACGAGCCTAATCCAACAAAAGTTGTTCGCGCAAGAAGCACCTCAAAGCAAATGGCCGCCTGTTTTTCGGAAAATCTGGTCATGTCGCAACTGTTCCACTAGATAAACTTAAAACGGTCAATTCTGAGTGGTATACAAACATTTGTATGCCAAAAGTTTTGGAAAATTAAGGAAAACCAACCGCCGAAGACAAATCATTCTTCACGAACACAATGCGAGTTCTCACGTATCGATTCACACAAGAGAGTTTTTGAGGACTCAAAAGGTCGAATTGATGGGTCATCCGCCTTACAGCACTGATTTGGCACCTAATGATTTCTTTTTATTCCCAAACATCAAAAAAAAAAAATGCGAGGTGAACGTTTTTCAACGCCTGAAGGAGCTGTAGAAGCCTTCAAACAGGTCGTTTTAGAGGTACCCTCTTCTGAGTGGCAAAAGTGCTTTGAAAATTGGTTCAAGCGAGTGCGGAAGTGTTGACTTGGATGGAGAATATTTTGAAAAACAATAAAACTATTTTCCTTAATATTTGACTGTGTTTTCATTATTAGGCGCAAAATATAAAAGGCAACCCTTATTTCAGGACAGGTATTAAAGCGACTTCTAGAGTGTAATTTTTGTTCGTCGAGGGAGGAGAGTAGTGAAGTGTTATTGCAAACTTTAAGCGAGCTTCTATAGACCACCTTGAACTCAATGGAGGTCTGGTTTCAAAGTTTAGGCGATCTTACAAAGCATCTACTTTTAGTAAAAGTAGCTTTCCGGATGATCTTTTGCTTTCCTTCACGATAGGAGACACAGTTAGTCGGTACCGAGAAAGCCTAGGCAGGTCCCGTACCAATGAGAGAATAGCCAAATCTAACCCTAAGTATACTACAGGGTGGCGCAAAAGTAATCCTCCTATCAGAAAATGCTATAAATTTTGCGATTGGCCCCTAACGTCAGTTCTGTTTTGACATTTGTGTAGTAAACACATGCGAAATACACGTTAATAAACAATGTTACGCTACACTGCTCCAGAACGCGGAATATTGCTGACTATTTATTTGACCAATAATCGGTCGGGGCCAAACGGTTGCTGTAAATGGTGAGCGCTACAGAGCAATGATCAACGAGTTCTTTTTGCCGCAACTTGATGAATTGGGATTGGAAAACATGTGGTTCCAACAAGACGGTGCAACAGCACACACTGCACGTGCCACAACCGATATGCTGAACATCGGAAGCTTACTTTTGCGCCACCTTGTATTTGAAGTAGGAACGGCGGCCTGTTCAATTGGCGAATTTTTCGAACAGATGGCGGTGACAAGAAATTACCTCTGCTATATCTGGAGGAACGAGAAAGGAATAGCGAACCCCAAAAGCTACTACCGTATGTTCTTGCATTTCATTTTGTTTGCATCACCATTTTCTTTAGGAGTCATTATTCATTACACGTACTCATCACTTAATAGTTCAATTTATAAAACAAAAACAAACAATTTAAGTACTAGTCGCATGTTAATTTCTATTCCTGTAAAATATGATTAATTATAAAATTTAGCTAAATTGCTGCGAAATTCAATCAGCTGTTTTGATATATGAAAACGTAGTGAGCTGTCATACGTGTTAAAATAAATAACTTCTTAGATAAATTTTCCCTTGCAAAGTTGCCAGAGATAGTTAAGTTCACTTTACTAAAAGAACTAGTTAACTAGTTCAACTAAAAGACTTAACTCATTTGCTCAAAAACTGCCTACTTGGACTGTATGATGAAGCTGGGCTCTACATCATGCAGAGTGTCCACCCTGGTCCACAGCAAGAGGGTCTTGAATCATAATTTCTTTTAGGTGCTAGTGGTGATCGCCGTATAGATCTCAATTGGCAATTCAATTAACAAATTGTCCCACAAGGAATCCTAGCAACTTCCCTTTGGCTGCCGCGATGGGTCAATTTGAAACTAAAAAGAGATCTAGCGAAATCAAGTTGACGCATTCGTTGACCAGCTAAGCCACTAAACACGCGCATTCGCATCCGTACTTTATCACCGTTGACAGTGCAACTCTTATGTACTGGTACAAAATAAATCCCTGCAACATGACAACTCAGCAATGCAAGAGGCAACAGCGCAACACCGGGAGCACTAAACGAACACAAAACAACCAGATTTTCAAGGTAAGCCGAAGGCAAATAACAACTCGCACCTGGCGGAACTGTCAAGTCATAATTTGCACTTTAATGGGGAGAGTACATGACACACACACATATACATATATACTGCCCCTATAAAAGCAGCAACAACAATTGCTACTGCGTTTCAAGAAGATGTGGTGTTAAGCTGTCTGATGTTTGATGCCCACTTCGACATCCATTCAGGAATTTTTCCAAAGTAATTTGAGCCCATTGGTGGTGTAGTGAATGAAATCAGCGCCACTATCACGACCGGATTGACAAATAATTATGAAAACTCAGCTAGACAAAAGCAAGTTTGAGCGCCAATCTACATTAGCACTTAGGCAAATTGGTGGAATTGTCTGAGACGAAGGAGTTTCGTAGTAGAAGCAGGCGTAACATAATCGAAGTGAGTCAATGTGGGGTTGGCAGCTGGGAATAATTAATATCTACTGCATCCGGTCTAAGAAAGGTGTCCCAACTCCCCTTTTAATAAATTCAGATGCACTAGAAACATGTTCGTACATGAATTTATAGATGCCCACCTGCTTTAGTTTTCAAGCTGGTTGATGGTATCCATTTCACTAACCCTCTTCCCTGTCATACTACAGTTGCACACTTTTACAAGACTTTGTAAATATTTGTGATTTAATTACGTGCGCTAAGTGCTCACAAGAGCTTAGGTTGTTGTCTTAATAAATTTTAGGTTAGATTGTACGAGCTCAATGTGTGGAAATGCAACAACTCGATACTATCTTCTACCTATTTGACCTTTTTCACCTACCAAGAGATGTCAAAGCAGGGTAATAACTCCGCCTCGCAATTCAGGCATCATCATCATCACGTCAAGGCCTCCCCGTTCCTCTGCTGAAGAATTAGGATCATCTTTTTGATTGGAGCTTTTTTATTCAGTCGTATAGCATAAGCCAGCCAACTCAGCCCTTGGGACTTAATTGCTGTTATTATCATTGTAGCAGTACTTCACCCTTCTTATTCCAAGCATTCATTTATGGATTCAGGGTTATACTGATGTTGACAGTCCTTTAGCAGTTATGAATCCGGTACTCTCCAATGAAAGTACCTTGTGGCACCAGCCGGACTTATAGGACGGCAGAGTTCTCGTTGTTTTTGTTGTAGCTGTAGAACACTCCCCTCAAGGTACTGGTACTAGTTTCACTTTTGCGTGAACAAATCTTTTAATAGCAATCTCATTATGGTCAAACTTTGTTGAAAATTTCATTTTTTTAAACTATTTAGGCAGGACAAAGTACTGTTGCATAGTAAGCACAGTAAGAACTCGATTTCAACGTACAACATAGCGCCAGTCCTTTCTTCTTTCTGCCAACTAGCGCCAATTGGAAACACCACGGGCTAGTAAATCGGTATCCACTTGGTCTTTCAATCGGAATAGCGGTCTCTCTCTTCCTCTGCTACCACCGGCGGGTGCTGGTGAGAATATGTAGTCTGAGGCGGAGTATATTCAATAGTTCGTACAACATGACCTAGCTAACGAAGAAGGTGGGTTTTAATTCGTTGAGCTATGTCAGCGTCTGCATACAGCTCGTCATTAAATCAACGTCGCCATCGCCAAAGCGTTGGGGTTCATACATCTTTTGAAGAACCTTTGTCTCGAATACTCCCATATCCGCCTTATCAGAGGTTGTCAGCTGTTGCCCAGCAGAATATTTCCCCGTCATACAGATTTTAAGCCGGTAACTTCTACCATGGTCTTTGCTACTCCCATGCTAATCCTCGCTTCAGATCACTGCTCTATACTAATCTTAGTTGAAATAATGGAATACTCCTTACCCCTTATAAATAAAGCAATGTATTTCTTTTGCTATGGTGCCATCTTTGGGACAGTAGTGAAAACAGTTACTATAATTTTTGGTCACGCTATCGACTGCTATAACAAGTTAAATTAAGCCTTTCCTATAATTTATACCGTGTTGGCACTTTGATGGACAGTTTACAAAGAAGTTTGTTTACATTTTTGAAAGCGTTAAATACTTGGATGGAAGTCTTCTTGAATCTAACAATGAATGATATTCCCCTATTGAAGCGTAATTGAAAAATATTTCCTAGATTTTAAGGGACACGCTAAACAGCAACCAGGGGTGAATTCTGGTTCGGCGTTATTGCGAAGTGAAAAGTAAATGCGTTAATTCACCACGATTTTCGATTCTCGTTTTACTTTAAATTTTCGATTTGAAATGAAGTAAAAAAGTTAACGCCAATAAAAGTTCAGATTTTAATATTATTCAAAAATCGGATTTTTTTCAAATTTTAACGTTTAAAGGTATTAAAATGGCTTTTATTCTTACAATTCTATAATAAACTATCATTTAGCAAGAACAACTTGTGTCAACGCAAGTCAAGTTCTTCTGCCAACAGTTTTCACCGCACATAGCAGAATCGTATTTAGAGCTCAGTGAAGTAAAGAAATTAGAACGTCAAGTGATAAATAAAGTGAAAAGATTTTTTTCACTTCACGATAACGCAAAACCCTTACTATTTTTTACTGAAAATATATAAATTATAATTCATATTATTATTATTGTTGTTGTTGTTGTGGTAACGATTATTATTATTAAGATAGTTTAACCAATTTTCAATATAATTTTTTTTGTCCGAAATCTTTAAATCGTCATTAAAAGCAAGTAAAATTTCTTTGACGGATATGATAAGCGACGCTTGATAGAGAGTTTCTAAAACGTTTGATCATTTTACTGTCAAATCTCGATTTCTTTCATTATTCTGGTCATGCAATTTTCGAAAAGACCCACATCTTCATAAGGAAATAAATAAATCAAAGGCAATATAGTATAGAAACTAGGGATATTCATTAAAGGCATGGCATGGGTACAGGAGTTTTTTAACCATCAATTCAAGAGCTGGCAATTCATCTCGGGCAGCACTTGCTTTAAATTCGTGGGTTTGAATGCTAATAACACTTAAATTATAAAATAACACTTTTATTATAAATAATATAAATCGGCTTTTATCAAAGCTGCCCTTATTGTTCTATGTTATTTGAGAACGGCCAATGTTTCACTTTTCGGTTTTTTTTTTTTTTGTTGTGAGGAATTATTTCAAAAGGAACTTATAATATGGTTCTTCAAAATTTATTCGAACAGCTTAAGTCGATAGTTCAAGAAATGTTATTCTGTTTTGGCAAAAGAGGAGAGAAAGGCCACTATTGAATTGGAAAAAACCAAGCGAAGGTGACTTAGCCTCACTTGGTACTTCCTAATCAAAAAAACCATAATTGCACACACAATAGTGTTTTGGAGCGCATTCTCATTTTGGGGGTATGTTGAAATACGGAGTTTACGTCTTGTAAAATTGTCGTCGAAGGCATGACAAAAACTACATCCAATCAATCATTCTGTACTGTTACACAACTAAGGGCCGCTTTCATAAAAGCCGGTAACTGCAAACCGGAGTTTAATTGACGTATTTTGTACGGTTAGCTGTCAAATTAATCGCCGATTAGGCTTAACCGGCCTTTATGAAAGTGGCCCTAAAAATTAATTGATTGAGTTATTGGTCACACATGCTTGCTAGATCGCTGTCAAGTAGAAAATAAGAATCACAGGTGTAAACACTTGTTTTATGTGAAGTGATTTATACCAAACGACCCGTTTTATACTGTAGTGTGTACATAGTATGAGTGGCTAAGCGCCTATGAATTATGATGATGTTGATATCTGGGTTATGGTCCTACAAGTCCATAAATCTTTTCGAAGAACTTTTCTTTTGAACAACCTCACAGCCGTCTTATCAACGAATAGCGAACTAAAAATAATAACAAAGATAATAATGAACTAATGTGCTCAAAAGATACAAAGTTCTACTATGAACTTTTACAAGTTTTACACAAAGCAAAACTGGACTGCGCGCTATAAAAAAAAAGGAGATAATAATAAATCAAAAAATAATAATAAATCATAATAATATCTACTTCTTCAACTTTATTACATACTAAAAAGCAAAAAACTAAAAAAAAAACGAAAATCAACAAAATCAAAAAATTACCTTCATTGTCAAAAAAAACGGTAATTGTTTCCTTTAGGAGACAACTGCTAAAACACGACCGAAATTATCGGGAAAGGTATCAAAAGACTCGTTTTGACCTCGGTAACAATAATCCGGAAGCGAATTTTCGAGTTTTTGTTTCAGTGAAGAGATATTTGCAATCAAAGTTGAAAATTTTCTGTCATTTTCATGTGGTTGTTGTAATCACAGATTAGGGTAGACCGAAAAGTGCAATACCGCGTAGCCGGTATTGGACAGGCTAAGGGTTATTTGGTATTTGGGATCGGACCTGGGTCATTTTTGGGTTTTTTGCGAATAACTTTTCACTGAAACAAAAAATTGAAAATCCGCTTCCGGATTATTGTTACCGATGTCAAAACGCGTCTTTTGATACCTTTCCCGATAATTTTGGAGGTGTTTTAACAGTTGTCTCCTAAAGGAAACAATTACCAAAAAAACAAACTCTCTTTTATAACATTTAACAATTACACATGTACAATATCGTTTTGTATACAAATATTACTTACGCTTTTTGCACCTCCACCCTAATACGGCTGCAGACATCATACAAAAGGAGTCATCAATCAAATCAAGAAAATACATCTCACCAAAGTCTAAAGTGGCGTATAGCGGATAAACAAAATACCTTCCAACTTCAGTACTTACCATAAATACTCAGAGGCACAAAAAAAATATAATTAAAAATAATAATGCAAGGTTTCGTACCTAGCAGAATGTCACCCTGTACTTTTCATCATCCAAACTCCCAAGTTGCTCCTAAAACCAAAAAGTGTGGGTTCTTTCCAAATTTCTTTTTGAATATTGAAGAAAATTTTAAGACAGTACTGAAAGCTTGAATTTCCAGAAAAAAATGTGTAAGTTGAGTACACTTATATATTTTTGATAGTTTATTTTGTTTACATTTTTCGAAAATTTAATTATTTTGGTGCAATGCATAAGTTACATATTAAAATACTAATTTTGTAATATTTCTGCTTAGTTTAAGTATGTAATTCTATTACAAGTCTAATCCCATAGTATATTTCTACTAGTAGCGCTACTTACTCCGAATCTGCACACACACACAAACGCACCCTGTGTGGTATGCAATAATAAAACAATCAAATTTAAATACTGCAATATTGAACGTGAAGACTTAAAACACCCAAATTATTGAATAAAAAGCAGTTATAACACCTTATCAGTTGCTGCAGAATGTAAATTTCAGTTTAAATTTAAGTTTTTAGTTGTAGTTTAAAGCAACTCTGAACGTGATTTCCTTCATTACACTCTCTCGGAGTACCCTAATCCACTATCTTCCACTCCGATTCGCAAAAAAAGATGCCAAACTAGTAGAGGTAAACAATGTTAATCCACATTGTTAGCTGTTACATGGGAGAAGTGCCATGAAATTTTTTGGCGTCAGTATGCACTAATAATTGTGTTTATATTATTTTTGTAATTGGCTTTTAAATTTCGCAGGATTTGCCTTCAAACACAGCCGTTTATATAAGTGTACGCACAGCAGATCAGCCGTATCAACTGGAAGAAGGTTTTAGTTAAACTTTCACACTATTCAATGTGCTTCATGTTAAATCCTGTTGCACAGAACCATTAGTTGCTTTAAAACAGTTGTATCCCTCTGTTGTCCACGGCCTATGGCGTCCCGTGGCCACCACACTCCAGCTTAACACCGCCACCTACTTCAGATGCGGTCTCCACGACTGCCGACACTTTTATTGACCATCTCATAGGGTAGCCCATATGTACTTTTTGAGTAGCACTGCCCTTCTGGATTCATTGTATACACAACATTTTAGACCTTTTCTTGAAAGATTATTACTATCGTTTACTGTTGAAACTGCGACTTCATTTCAACTTCCTCCTAAATTGACTAATTCCAGGCTCAAATTATTCGAAGATAAAGTGCACATTTCATAGTTACAGGATTCCCCCTGTTACTACTCCCAAAATAAGGAGATATATTTTATTTTAAGTTATCATTACTATAAAATAATGAATTATTTCAGAAAGAAATAAAATACAAAAGGAAGAGTTATATTTTATACAAGTAAAATATCCTTAATTAAGTATTTCCATCATATTTTATTTGTTATTCTAATAGGTAATGTGCATACCTTTTCTACCTGTGTTTATACCTTTTTACAGAACGACATATTATTTTACCCCTTTTTTTCTCCCTCCTGAAAGCAACCATGTGTGCATATGAAAAAAAAACTACATACTAAACCTGTGGTAGTTGAGCCATGCCGCCTAATATCTCCTTTTAAATGTGTATCGCACTTACCGACACTGTAAAGAATAGAAAATAGGGGGATTCATATAAGCCTATAAAAGCCCCGTAAAGCTTATAAACCATATTTAGCTTGTAAACTTGCGTGAAAAGTGACATAAACTTAATAAAATTATGCGTTTACACTCTTTATGGGGCATTTATAAGGTTAAATGAATCGCCTTAATATAAAGAACACAAAATTCTAAGTTATGTCATAATTGTCTGAAACATTTTTTATTGGTCTACAATTCAGTCTTTTTTATAACAAAAATTATATTGTTAAAAAAGCAAATAAGCTGCCACATACTTAATTAAAATTATGCAGTAAAATCTGTTTTTAAAGAAAAAGGCAAAATATAAATTAAACAACTAAAATTATAATTAAAGACAATACAATATAGTTAAAATCTAGTAATTACTTATCACAAAGGCCGCTAGTGAGGTTTTTGAAAATAAAATGAAGTTCACATAAAGATTTACATATGTTAATTTTCATATGTACAAATTAAAAGAGGTAATTAGAAAGTATTTTTTGGTAAGTTTGTATTAAGTAAATAGAAGCATTTCGTCGAGTACGGAAGATATGCCACGCAAAAAGTAAATTACACGATTGACCATGCATAATGAAATCAAATTGTATTTTCATCATAGCACCTTGTACAACAAATAAGATTTTAGTTAACGGCAGACATGCAACCCTGGCATGTTTTGCTTTGATGTTTACTTCCAAGTGTTGATATTTTTCTCTCTTCTTCCGTCTTGTTTGACATTTGCATTGTGGAATTTCACAATTGCGTTGTTTTGATGCAAATTTTCCATTTTCATTTGTATTTTGTGACAAATAAAGATAAATACGAACAAATATTTATGGTTTTTACTGCTCGAACCATTTTAAATAGAGAAGAGTATAACAAGCGATAGAATGCCAGCAAGAAAGAAAACTGGTGGTGGTGCGAGTAACGGGGGAAGTGGCAATACATCAGACGCATCCAAGTATGATGATGATGCATACCGACAAAAAAGACAGAGAAATAATGATGTTAGTATTTTTAATTATTTGAAAATATAATATGCATACAGGTACTTAATATTATTTACATTTTAGGCTGTAAAGAAAACACGTCAAAAATCAAAGGAGACTGCTACTGAGCGTAAACGTAATGTGGAACGCCTCAAAAATGAGAACATCAAGTTGGAGGCATCCATCAAGGAGGTGAAGGAGCATGTGGAAACGCTAAAGAACTTATTATTGAATAACGTACAAAAGGATGAACATGAGGCGGTTCTACAGCGTATACTAAATGAGCCAACAGATGACGAGGACGAGGGTTTGGATGATACATAAGTTAATACCTTAAATTTGAAAATCTTTGTTTGGAATTTTGTTATGTGGTGTATTTTTTATGATAAAATCGGCGGTTGAAGATCACTTCACACTGCTCAACCACTAGCACAACCCCCAACTCAGCAAGCAGCTAAAAACGCCCTAATTCAGAATGTTTTTGCTAACATAAATTCAGTGCTTTGTTTAGCGCGTAGAGTGCGTTTATGAAACAAATACTGAGATAGGGCGTTCTTCAAATGAATTTCGATATAGGAACAAATTTTGATAGCGTTGAAATTGGATACTTTACACCCGTGGAGTGTACAGAATTTTTATCAGTTAGTTAAGGTAACATTCGTTATCGCCTACTTCATGTTTACGAGTTGCTTATTATATATTTTTAAATATTCTATTGGTTTGTCACATCTTAGAAAATATATGTATATTTTAATAATTAGGATGTAAGCATAATATGTGTACAAAAGAAATATTTGTTAATGATTAAAAAATAAACTTACCATCAAAAATATCTAATTTTGCCAAATGTAATGAAAATACTTCGTCCATTTCAATTAAGCGCAACTGGAAAGTGTTGAGCGCAGCGATGGAGTATTTCGTGTATTTGTTTTTCTTGTCTGCTTTTTTTTTCCTTTTTTAAGCAGTTATTGGCCCAAATGACTTATCGTTTGACGCTGGCAGCTAAATATACAAATCTACGATGATAACACACGTAGTAGAAACACATACACACATGATTAGCGTAGTGAGCGCATATAAATACTGAATTTGTTGTTAAAAAAGAGTAGCGATGTTAGTGTTTTTCTGCTATTTACTTAACGCTCTACTTTTCCCCCTAATACTTTTATGGCTGTACTTGTATGTATATTCGTTTGTTATATTTTATTAGCACGTTTTACTCGATAGAACAACGAATGCATGTTGGAATTGTATGTCGTTTGAATTTTATAATTTGAGTTTGATGCTTAGGGTTTCCTCCCTTTCAGTACGTTGCTGCAAAGCTTAACTAACGCCAATTACGGAAGAAAATATGTAGCAGCATATGAGTGTAATCAATTGTGGGTGCCGCTCCAGTTATCCATTAAACACACACACTGAAGAAAATTAGAAAATTGATAATTATCAATTGTATATTTCATGTTTTCCTAACGATAATATGTTAGATGTATATACATAAGAACATATGAAAGGATGCATTTAGTTGATATTCTATATCTGCATTTATATATGTATAGGAATTTAATTACATAAGTACATAAACATAATTACAAAAACTACTAATTTGCGTTCAAACAAACAGACGGACATAGTCATCTCTACTTCTCATACTTACAAACATCGGACCAAAGTTTTTATGCCGATTCACGTTCATGAAAGGTAAAAAAATATATCGGCCCTGTTAACCCCTCTTAAAACTTTCTATGTAGCAGAATGGAAAACTCCTAAATTCCCAAAGGCAAGTGAAACGAAGGTATCTATATATTCTCTTATTTTTCCAGTAAAGTTTCTATACGCTTTAAATATGAAAAGGTTAATTGAGGTCCAGCTTGATGCAAGAATAATAGAGATAATTGTTTTAAAAGATATTGCTAGCGAGAGGGTGATTGGATCTAAAAGGCTATAGTCAGGAACTTGACACAAAACGATATGAATGCGCTAGCACCATCACTACATCGAAATACTCGAATAATAAACAAAGAACATCCGGTCGACTGCTAATTTGAGCAAAAAGCAATTACAACGCCAACAGTAAAATAAACAATGAAAAATACAGTAGCCCTTAAAAAAAATGTATGTGATCACCCACAAAATAAGATTAGTTAAATTAAAAGGTAAACTTTTTTTGGTTCTGTTATTTTGCGCGCAGCTATATAGACATACATACATATGCAAATATGCAATTTGCAACAAACTCATAAATCATTGCACATGCGACATTGAATTTTATTACAAAAAGGAAAAGAATGTAGATTTTTCGTTTATGTGCTTTGTATTCGCTGTATCTATGTAACAAAAGAACTATCGAAAGAAAGCTGCAGCAGACACTGTGGTGCATCAAACATGCCCATGCCAAATCATATATACATATTTTTACATACATAGGTATACATCATTGAGTGCATGTTGATATAAAACTACATAACAAAAACAATATCGTACATGCATACAAACAACAACGCCATCAAATATGTTACATGCAATTTATATAAAATTCGCAGCAGCGCTAATTAAAAGATAAAAGCTACAGCATATACTTTATAAAAAAAATAAAACATGACGTATTATAAAAGTTTTAAATAACAATTGGCGGTTTGTTGTTAAATATTCACCTTGCAATTTGTTTAATCCAACCTCATATTTGACCAAAAGGTGTGCATTTGGTATGCGTCAACAGCTTTTCCACTCAAATATAAAAATCACTTTCATTTATATTCTATGAATATACAGTAATTTTTTAAAGAAATTCGTGCCAAATTCACTGCTACAAATTTTCTATTGGATGCACAAAAACAAAAGCTCTTAAATCTGACGTCTTCACTCGTGTATTGATAGTAGATGTTGTTCAACATTCTTGATATCGATTATAAAGATGGAAGTAAAGAAACTCATTTTGTTGCGAATTGTGGCGATTATTCTCAAGCATGTACCATCCCTAAGTCAATAACACTCCCACCACTAGTTAACACAACTGAGATAACGATGGCTACGCTTATGCATGCAAGCGTATAACTAGGAAGAGGAAGAGAGATGGCGCGAGTGTTTGCGAATACGATGCAAAGAGGAGATGCCAATAAATAAACCGACCCTTCCAGAACACGAAAAGCGAACAACCAAGAAAGTTCTCGGTGCGTAGGCAAGCACCCTGTTGGACTATATAAGGCGGTGACCAAGCAAGACAGGTTGATCAGTTTATTTTCAAGCGTTGTTCAGTGAACTACTGTAAAGTTACCAAACTCTTAAAATTGTTTTGCGTTTATTACTAGTAAATAAAACTAGCTATTACTTACATTATTTGTGCGTGTGTTTATTCGACTTTATAGTGATCGAACCCAGGATTGATAATCAAGGAATAATCGAATTCGTCACAATTGGTGTCAGAAGTGATATTGTTAAATAAATACCGAGAGTTTTCAAGGATAACAAAGGCATGGCAAAGTTGAATGAGCTGAAGATCCAGCAACTCAAAAATGAGCTGCAACAGCGTGGATTGAATACAACAGGCAATAAATCCGAGCTACAGTCACGATTGCGAGAGGCTATGGAAGCTGAAGGAATTAACGTTGACGATCATGTGTTTCATCTTGTGGAAGAAGCATCGACAAAAATGGAAGAGAAGGAGTCTACAATTCCAGCCGCAAGTGTGGACACTAACGCGTTGTTGACTGTATTGACACAGATGTCATCTAGCATTTCAGCTCAGTTGGAAGAACAAAAGACACACATGGCATCTCAGTTGGAAGAACAAAAGGCACACATGGCATCTCAGCTGGAAGAACAGAAGACTAGCATGGCATCTCAGATTTCAGTTCAACTAGACGAACAGAAGGCATACGTGAGATCTCAGATGGAACACCAGGAGACACGTATAACATCAAAATTGGAAGAACAAGAGGAGCGTATATCTATGCAGGTGGCACGAATGTCTTCGCAGCTAGAAGTGCAGGATGCGAAAATTGCACAGCTACAGAATAAAATCGATGCTGAAGTAGACGCACTGAGAGGTCGTATCCAGGAGTTACAACTGAATCGTCCAACTACTTCAATGAGTGTCCCGAAGGTAAAAACCCCATCTTTTGATGGTTCTGTTCCATTCCAGGTATTTAAGCTGCAATTTGAGAAGACGGCTGCGGTGAATAATTGGTGCACTGAAGATAAAGTTGCAGCACTATTCGTGGCATTGAAGGGACCTGCAGCAGAAATCTTACAGACTATTCCCGAGTCCGAAAGGAACAGTTATGATGCATTGATGGGTGCGGTTGAGAGACGCTATGGTAGCGAACATCGAAAGCAGATATACCAAATAGAGCTACAGAATCGATCCCAGAAACCTAATGAGACTTTGCAGGAATTTGCATCGGACATCGAGAGGTTGGCCCATCTAGCAAATGCGGACGCACCCGTGGAGTACACTGAGAGGGTTAAAATCCAAAGTTTTATAAAGGGAATACGCGATGTAGAGACGAAGCGGGCCACATATGCAAACCCCAAACGGACATTCTCTGAAACGGTATCGCATGCTCTGACGCAGGAAACAGCTTCGCTTTTGAGTAAACCTGCATACAAGGCTCATCGCGTAGAAGTGGACACTCCGGCTTGGGTAGACAAAATTTTGGAAGCGTTGAACGGAGTACAGAAAAAAAGTGATGGTGCCATTAAATGCTTTAAGTGCGGAAAAACAGGTCACATAGCACGTTATTGCGGCTCTGGCTCCAGTAACCCCAGCAATTCAGGTGGACGAAAACGCAAAGCTGAAGGAGATGAGCAAACCTCCCAACCAAATCAGTCGTTAAACTAAATCGAGCCAGCCGAAAGGGGCGTGGACTGGCTCCCGCAACTGAATGCCCCATAATCTCTGTCTCACAGATCGGAAGGAAAGCTAGTAATGTTACTGTTGTTGCATATGTGGATGGAAAAGAGCACTTACTAACTGTGGATACAGGCGCATCGCATTCCATAATTCGATCTGATTTAGTCAACAAGGAGGTGAGACCATTGCATGGAGCAAAGTTACGTACGGCCACTGGTGAGGACACCCATGTCCTAGGAGAAGTAACATGTGAAATCGTAATTGGGAACGTGGCCGTTCTACACAGTTTTATAGTAGCAGATATTGTTGACGAAATCATAGTTGGTGTGGACTTCTTAAGCGAGCAAGGCATCAAGATCGACATGCAAAACAGGATTATGAATTACCAGAACATGGATGTGCCATTAAATTATGGTTACGAAAACAAATACGTTAGTAAGCGAGTGCTTGTGGAGGAGAGCCAACAAATTCCACCGAAGTCGGAAGCAATCATATGGGCAAAGATTGATGGAGATTATGGGACAAACAAATTGTGGGTTGTCGAGGCAGCAAACAAATCAAGGACGAACATATTAGTAGGAAAAACCCTGGCCATGACAAAACAAGATGGACATGTACCGGTAAGAGTACTTAATGAGTTCAAATCGCCGATTAAACTTTCTAAAGGAGCAATATTGGGACAATGCCAAGAGGTCGAGGTAGTTATCAATTGTGAACAGCTTCAGGAAAATGATTCTACCATCAAGATTAATCTTTCAGATGATATCACGTCGTGGACGGCAGGCCTCGAAAAAGATCATCAGAAAAAGGCAAAGGAACTTCTATCAAAGTACTCGAGCATATTTGACAAGGATGGTTCTAAACCAGGTCGGACCAAAGTTGTGAAGCATCAAATTGATACTGGTGATGCAAGGCCCATCCGCCAAGCTCCTCGTAGTATTCCATTGGCCAAACGCCAAGTAGTAAGAGAAATTATACAGGAAATGAGTGACAGCGGCGTGATCGAACCATCAGCTAGTCCATGGAGCTCACCGGTAGTACTAGTGAAAAAGAAAGATGGACAAATGAGGTTCTGTGTGGATTACCGGAAATTGAACGACGTAACGAAGAAGGATAGTTATCCATTGCCAAGAATCGACGATACTCTGGACTCGTTATCTGGCACGAAATGGTTTTCCACACTGGATTTGAAAAGCGGCTACTGGCAAGTGGAGGTAAAGGATGAAGATAAAGAGAAGACGGCTTTCAGCGTTGGAGAAGGGCTTTGGCAATTTACGGTAATGCCCTTCGGGCTATGCAATGCTCCAGCTACTTTTGAGAGACTCATGGACCAGATACTAAAAGGTTTGCACTGGCAAACATGTTTGGTGTACCTCGACGACATCATCGTGTTGGGAAAAAGCTTTGAGGAACACCTAAAGAACTTGGAGGAAGTTTTCCAAAGAATAGCTGGTGCTGGTCTGAAACTAAGTCCCAAGAAGTGTTCCTTGTTTAAAAAGGAAGTAAGTTATTTGGGTCACAAAGTAACTACGGAGGGAATCTGCACTGCTAAGGAAAAGATCGAAGCCGTAAAAGATTGGCCAAGACCGAGAAATTTGCATGAGTTACGGAGCTTCCTGGGGCTGTGCACGTATTATCGGCGATTTGTACCAAATTTTGCCAGCGTAGCTAGTAGTCTCCACGACCTTACAAAGAAGAATATGAGTTTTGAATGGAAGAAGGAACAGGAGGTGGCTTTTCAAACATTGAAGGAACGACTATGCACTGCCCCGATGTTAGCATATCCAATTCCAGGTTCAAAGTTTATTCTGGATACAGATGCGAGTGGTTATGCTATAGGAGGTGTTTTGTCCCAGGTTGTTGATGAACAGGAGAAGGTAGTTGCATACTATAGCCGAACAATTGGGAAGCCTGAAAGGAACTATTGTGTAACCCGGAGAGAACTGTTGGCATTGGTAGAGTGCGTTAAGCATTTCCACAAGTATCTCTATGGGCAGCGATTCCACGTCAGGACAGATCATGCAGCGTTGAAATGGCTCTTACAGTTCCGTAATCCGGAAGGTCAATTGGCACGGTGGATAGAGCGACTGCAAAATTATGACTTTTCCATAGAGCATCGCAAAGGTAGCACCCACGGAAATGCTGATGCAATGTCACGAAGACCATGTAACTTGGAATGCAAGCATTGTTCCAAAGCTGAAACCAAGGAAGACATTATAGATGTGCGGCTCATGACTATAACATCTTCGGACGAATGGGACATGGATCAATTAAGGAGGTGTCAGCACGAAGATCCAGATCTTAAACGTGTGATGCAAGGAATCGAACGAAACGAGCGACCATCAAGAGAGGAGATGTCAGCAGAAAGTCCTGTTGCCAAGTCATATTGGGCACAGTGGAATAGTTTGCAATTAGAATCAGGTTGTTTGCATCGAATATGGGAGAGTGAGGATGGTCAATGTGTTCGAAAGCTGATAGTCGTCCCAAGGAAGAAAATCCCTGATGTACTCAATGAATTACATAACGGTCCAAGCGGAGGTCACCTTGGAGTCACCAAGACCTTGGAGAAAGTCAAGCAAAGATTCTATTGGGTTGGTTGCCGTCAATCGGTCGCGGAGTGGATTGCCAACTGTGAAGTATGTATCAAAGCTAAAGGACCGAAATCAAGGAGCCATGGCCAAATGAAACAGTATAACTCAGGTGCGCCATTTGAGAGGATAGCCATGGATGTAGCTGGTCCATTTCCTACTAGCAAACTCGGAAACAAATATGTACTAGTGGTTATGGACTATTTCAGCAAATGGCCAGAAGTGTACCCTATTCCAAATCAAGAGGCAGAAACAATAGCAGAGGTGTTTACTAACAATTGGGTAGCTCGGTTTGGTGCACCGATGGAGATACATTCTGACCAAGGCAGAAATTTCGAATCAGCTGTGTTCCAGGAAATGTGCAAGACATTGGGCATTCGGAAAACTCGAACAACTGCACTACATCCTCAGTCAGATGGCATGGTGGAACGATTCAATAGAACCTTGGAAGAGCACCTGAGGAAAGTAGTGGATAAGTTCCAGAAGGATTGGGATACTCACATCTCCTTATTCCTAATGGCATATCGCTCTGCAGTACATGAAACAACTGGTCAGACTCCTGCAAAGGTAATTTTCGGGAATGATCTTCGATTGCCAGCTGACTTGAAGTTTGGGATAAACGCTGATGCAGGAGTAAATGCTCGGAAATCTACTAGCGTTTTGGAAGAAGAAATGAGAGAAATTCACGACCTTGTGAGACAACGGACTAAGATCATGAGCGATAAGATGAAGGCCAGGTACGACAAAGCAATAAATTCGGAAGGTTTTATAGAAGGAGATTTAGTGCTGCTATACAACCCACAGCGTAAGAAAGGTTTGTCCCCAAAACTACAATGTAACTGGGAAGGCCCATACAAAGTCATAAAACGGATCAACGATGTGGTATATCGCATACAAACTATGGGAAGGCCAAGGAATAAGATGAAGGTGGTCCATTTGGAAAGGCTAGCTGCGTTTGGTTCCGGCAATGTGTCTGATCGGGACGATCAGACTTAGGTGGAGGGCAGTGTGGCGATTATTCTCAAGCATGTACCATCCCTAAGTCAATAACACTCCCACCACTAGTTAACACAACTGAGATAACGATGGCTACGCTTATGCATGCAAGCGTATAACTAGGAAGAGGAAGAGAGATGGCGCGAGTGTTTGCGAATACGATGCAAAGAGGAGATGCCAATAAATAAACCGACCCTTCCAGAACACGAAAAGCGAACAACCAAGAAAGTTCTCGGTGCGTAGGCAAGCACCCTGTTGGACTATATAAGGCGGTGACCAAGCAAGACAGGTTGATCAGTTTATTTTCAAGCGTTGTTCAGTGAACTACTGTAAAGTTACCAAACTCTTAAAATTGTTTTGCGTTTATTACTAGTAAATAAAACTAGCTATTACTTACATTATTTGTGCGTGTGTTTATTCGACTTTATAGTGATCGAACCCAGGATTGATAATCAAGGAATAATCGAATTCGTCACAGAATGTTATCACGTACCGACCAAACCTAACTCACACCCCTATTGCCAGTGTCGATTTGTAGTAGAATAATGGCATACCAATACAGGTAAAATCTACTAAACAGCTGATTCTTGTTTTTCCCATTTTAATTTTCTCTAAACTGTCAAACTTGCTTTCAATCGGTTTGTTTACACTTTAACATGTACTGTGCTGTTTTGACGTTTTAGGGAAGCGATTTTCAACATAGCCACTGTGATACTACCTGTTTTACTATGCCATGAGTAGATTAGACTTCTTCAGTAACAGCCGTAGTACAATTTCCCGAGTAAGGTAGCTCCGCACTTAGTTCACTGTATAACACTTGAAATGACAAAGCCAATATTGGTTACTTTAGATCCATATTTAACTTATGATTGTAGTGTAAAGATGTGAGATCCCAAAAGTCAACCTTACCCTCATATATAAAAATCTCTACCTCTATAGCTTCCGCCTGCCATAACATTGTAGATGAAATGTTTGACACGTATTGTTCGAGACGATCAAATCAGGAGTAAAATGAAAAAAAATAGCACCAACATTTTTACTTTTATCCATCAATATATATGTGTAATCGAAAACCACCATGTGTCTATAGGTGCCATTAGTTGCGTTCCAATAAGCTATCCAAATCAGTATCACGATCAAGATACAGATGTTGTATGAGAGTTGTTTGTGTATATATTTGTTTTTATATATGTGTGTATGTGCTACCAAGCAAATAACTAAACGAACAGAGCTTCTATACGGATCCGAAATTGATCCACATTAATATCACGATCATAACGTTGTTGTTGCATTAACATGTAAAATTTATATCTGGATCTAAATCACTCCTGTAGGTCGATTCTGTAACTATTTTAACGCCAGGTGTTAGCATTAACTTCGCTTGACACCATTTTAAACGCTTTTCCGTATTCACTAACTTTTCGTGTTAGCTAACACTTTTTGTGTGGTTAGCTGTCGGAAATTATTTTCGAGGTGTTCACAATAGCGTTAATATATTTGCAAGTGTTTTAGCGTTTGGAAAAAAAAAAATTAGTTTAGAGTTTTTTGCATGTAATTTAGTGCAAAATACGGCGAAAATACAAGTATTGCCATATTTTATCAACATCAAGAGTCAGCTGTTTAGCGGCGTTAAAGGAGAGTTACAGAATCGCACTTTCGTTAAGAACAAACGGGAAAATTTGGCGATAAGCTTAACGCTCGGCGAGTGCTTAAAAATTACAGAATCGGGCTACTGATTGGAGCACGCCTATTATGTATGTAGCTGCAGTATCAGTGGTTTTCCGGTTTTCGAGTTGACGGCGTATTATAACCGTTTTCTTATATTTGGAAACTAATTTTTTAGGACAAAAACTTAAAACGGGGGCGGAGGTAAAAAAAAATAAACTTTGGAGATAATGGGCACTCTATCCTCACACACACTTGAAAATGAATTTCGAGGCTACAGAATTAACACTATTTACGCATAAATGCTCTAGATTTCTCTTATCAAATTTACATATGTATATGAGCGCAGATTTTGCATACATCGCAGATAGATTGTAATGAATACCTAAACGTCAGGAAACCAACATTTAAATTCAAGTGATTTTCAACGTGCTTTTAGAACTCTCACTGATATTGATCACATGAGTTTCAATATTGTGTTTTCCCCCTTTTTTCACTTAAGAACTAATAAGAAATATGGATTTGGCATCAATTCTGGAAAGCTCCTTATTACTCAAACACTGGAGAAATATACTTGTTGCATTAACAATTCTCACACTGGTGAATCTAGCTCTCTACTGGTTTACATTTTTCCCAAATAAGAAAAAAACTGACAACTCAAATTTAGACGGCGAAGAATATATTGGAGGTAAGTCTTGGAAAAAATCAGTTGCCACTTTGTCTTTATTCAGTTCATTTTGTTTCTGTTTTTCAGTGGCCTTTGCTAGCGCTATTCGATCTAGAAATGTTAAAGACCCAAAAAGCGAAACCTCCAGTGGATGTTATATTCCAGCACTCAAAATTGATAAACACGTACCATTTCACGGTGCCAGAATGACACTTCCCGGTGGCGCTGAGAAATTTTTCAAAATCACAAATAATCGTCGTAGCGTACGGTATTACCGGAGCAAACCTATTCCATCGTTAGAGGTAATTTCAAATTGTATACGTGCAGCTGGAACAGCACCCAGTGGTGCACATACTGAACCATGGACATTTTGTGTGATTAGTGATATGAGTATAAAGCAGCGTATACGCGAGATAATCGAAACGGAAGAGGAACTTAATTATGCACAACGTATGCATCGCCAATGGACAGCTGATTTGCGTCCATTACGTACGAATCACATAAAGTCTTATCTTACCGATGCCCCATATTTAATTTTGGTATTCAAACAAGTGTATGGTATATTGCCAGATGGTAGTCGCAAGCAACACTACTACAATGAGATATCAGTTTCCATTGCGGTCGGGATTTTGTTATGTGCTTTGCAGGCGGCTGGTTTGAATTCACTGGTCACTACACCACTTAACTGTGGGAAAGCTTTACGTACCCTCCTTGATAGACCAGAAAATGAAAAACTACTGGTGCTTTTACCAGTGGGATATGCTGCAGAAGATTGTGTTGTACCTGATTTGCAGCGAAAAAAACTGGATAAAATTATGCGCTTGTACTGAATATTTAAATTTGAGCCAAATTATTTAGGTGCAGAAGATAGTTGGGATAAGATTTCAAAACGAGTCTACTGTTTTAAGTGCAAAATCACCACTAAGTAGATAATACAACAAACATATATTTGTAAAAATATCACAGCGTGGAACATATGTTTATTGTTAATTAGAAATTATACATGATATCCATTAAAAAATTGTATAAAATCATGTTGTTGTTGTTGTGGTAACGACAAAAACACTCCCCGAAGGTTTTGGCGAGTGTTATCGAATTAACAGTCCTTGCGGTACTTCCCAACTGTCGTGGTAGCGATTTATGACCAGTGAAACCTAGGTCATGTCACCACTCCTTCCGTAAGGAAGGATAAGATGGGTAATGAGAGGGGAGAGGCATCATATCCGTAGATCAGCCATCGAGGTGCACGTCATTACCTTTGTGCATATTAGTCGCCTCTTACAACCGGTATGCCTACCTCGGGCATATTCTAAACCTAAAAGGGTTATTTGTCAAATAAAGTGACAGTTGAGTATAAGTCGAAAAACATTTACAAAAAAAAGTTCATAAGTATATAGCTGCACTTGGTTATTGTAAATTAAACGAAAGTGTCTGTCTATTGAAATATAATTAAATGAAATGAATTAGAAACACTAAAGTATAATATTTTATGCAATAATTAACATTTTCGCTATCCTTTAATTGAGTTAAATAGTCCCAAAGGGTTGTTAGATAGTTGTCAAGTGAAAATAAGAATTCCAGGTATGAAAGCACTTATTTTATATGTGTATTATACGAAAACACGAGTTTTATGCTGTAGTGTCTACATAGTCTTATCCGTTGGACTGGATGGAATAAATATTTTCTTCACAATACAATGGTACTGTCGATTCATCTTATTTTCATGACTGTTGAATGATTCATGTTTACTTTTAGTGCATTTTCACTGTGTTCGCAAATTATCAAACAACAACACTGGTCTAGTGTTGTAGTGGGTGAGTACTGTCGATAACACTATCGAAAGTCATACATCTCTTGCGAGTGTGAGTAATGATGCGAAAATCTAAAAGCACTTATACGCGAGTATAATACATTGTTTTCAACTGACTCATATTTTTCGAATAGAAACATTTGGATCACATATAACGTATTATTCCTGGTACCTGGCATTACGCAAAATACCGGAATACACCAACCGTTAATATTAATGGGTGGCACCATGAAGGATGTAAATGGAATTTTGCCCAAAATTAACGCTGGCACTTACAAATTAGCAAATCGTCAAAAGGGTAAAAGTGAAATTTGGAACTTATTTGCAGAAATTAAAAAAAGCGATGGATCTCTAGTACATGGCTTCTTGTGTTGCCGCAAGTGTATGAGCCTACATAAATTCGATGGAAAGCGCACTTCAAATTTGAACAGGCATAGATGCTACAAAATGCTTATGAACAACGGGGGAAAGGTGAAGCGCTTCTTTGAAATGATGGAAGGTTCTCCTGAAAATCATGTTACTAGAAACCCATTGTCTTTTATGAAAGTCCTTGACGATGCCGAAAATCAAAAGGAAGATGATGACAATACGGAATATTGTGAAGATATGGCAGATTGCAATGATAGGGATGGTGGCGAAGACACGAAACGCGGCAATGATACCGAATATGGCAATGATACATACGAAGAAAATGAAGATGATATCGAAGATAGCTTGGAGAATACAACTGAGGATATAAAAGTGTGCAATCCGCTTGATTTGATGCCGCAGCTTGATGATTCGCAACATTATGAGGTATGCAAAGGTCAGAATTCTTGCTGATATATTTACGTACAACGTTTTACAGGCAACAACATTTAAACTAAAGAAATCACATTCATCCTACATTACACCAACAAGAGTTCAGAGGAACATGAAACAATTAAATAGTCTATGTGAAATGATAAAATCTGATTTGCATGATGCTCCTGATGACTTATTTTTCGTAGCTAAATGGAAAATTATGGATATTTTACGTGATGTGCAAAGTAAACGATTGGATAGACAAGATACGGATTCAAGGGGTAATAAACCTTCTGGTTCTAAAGACGTCTGAAGTTCACTCAAAACGGATGGAAGTTAACCGCAACGGCACATGAGATGATCAGATTAAAATAATATTTATTTATAAAGAAAATTATTTTCTTACTATGCCCAACGCGCCATATGTACAATGGTACCTAAGTATGCTTATATACTTGTATGAATTTTAATTTTAAAAGTTGTCTAGATTTTATTTTTTTAAATAGGGTTATGCAAGACGAATTCAGAACCAGGGGTATATATTCGCCTTGGGTGTAACCTTCTCAATATTTCAATGTAAATAATGTCAATTCCAATATCTGAAATCAGACTTTACAATATCTTATCAGAAGCAAACACCTTTTTTATTTAATCTGAAAAAGTGAAGTGGCAATATAAAAATTTAGTGTGGTAGTTCTAAGAAAAGGGTGTTAAATGTATTATCTAGTTACTCTAATATAATTTTATTAATACAACTCAATTTAAATATTATTCATTGATATTTGTTAGTATAAGACAGCAATTAAGTCCAGTGAACAAAAAGCCATTTCATCTGGTCTCTTTTTTATGCCAGGTTAAATGTTTTTTCTTATGTGTGCAGCTAAAAGCTGCCTGGCGACACGCAAGCAAATGCTGTTGTAGTCATAGCAACGGGTGGTTGTGTGCGTAATCGGGTGATTGTCGCTTGCCCGGCCACCATACAAGCATAAAGCGCCATTTGTATTGAAAATTCGTAGCGTGCGGACCATAGTATATGTCTAATAGTAGCGCAACTTACTCCGAATCTGCACACACACACAAACCACACAGGGTGCGTTGTATGCAGTAATAAAACAATCAAATTTAAACACTGCAATATTGAACATGAAGACTTGAAACTCCCTAATTATTGAATATAATACTAATAATGAATTATAACACGTTATCAGTTACTATAGAATGTATATTTCAGTTTAAATTAAAGTTTTTAGTTGCACTTTTTACTTTAAAACAACTCTGAACGCGATTTCCTTCATTACATTCTCTCGGAGTACCTTCATCCACTACCTTCCACTCCGATTTGCAAAAGAAGATGCCAAACTAGTACGTGTAAACAATACCCGTCGCTCGCTCCGATTGCTATGGTAACCACCCGTTGCTATGGCTACAGCAGCATATGCTTGCGTGTCGCCAGGCAGCTAAATATCGGCGGCTACTTCTATCTAACCCAGTTAACCAATTCCGTTTAAGCTTTTTGGGAATATATTTAAAACAGAGCACTTGGTGTAGTCCATTGTTTCCCCGTACTAGTTTGGCATCTTCTTTTGCGAATCGGAGTGGAAGGCAGTGGATGAATGTACTCCGAGAGAGTGTAATGAAGGAAATCGCGTTCAGAGTTGCTTTAAAGTAACAACTACAACTAAAAACTTAAATTCAAACTGAAATTTACATTCTGCAGGAACTGATAAGGTGCTATAACTGCTTTAAATTCAACAATTTGGGTGTTTTAAGTCTTCACGTTCAATATTGCAGAATTTAAATTTCATTGTTTTATTATTGCATACAATTCACCCTGTGTGGTTTGTGTGTGTGTGCAGATTCGGAGTAAGTTGCGCTACTAGTAGACATATACTATGGTGTAGTCGCTTCTGTTCTGTCCTTTTTTGCTATAATACAAACCATAGCTACAGATTTAGGGGGGTGTACCGCTGCGCGGCTTCACGAAATTGCGCTGATACCGGTGTTGGTGTTACTGGCGCTGATACCTTGATTTGTGATACCATAACACCATGGAGCCAGCAGCGCCAAAAACACTAAACTACTACGAAACACCGTTGTACTGGAGTGGCGCTCTTGAGTTGAAGGTGGCGTTATGGTCACAAATAATGGTATCAGCGCCAGCGACGCCAACATCTGCGCTACAGCTACCAAGGCGCTACCAAAAATGTTGAAGAGGTATACCCAAAGACGCGTTTCGGTTTCAGGAATCACAATCCAAGTGCGGAAAATTAAGATTTGAAAAAATGTAAAAGGTTGAATAATTTGCCTTTGGTTCATTACTTTTAAACAGGTAAAAAAAGTTACACTACGCCTTCGGATTCTTCATCAAGGCATGGATACGTGGGTGTAGACATCCCCTCCAAACGCTTTGTATTAGTTTACGGTGATGTCTCATAAACTGCGACCCTAGCAATTTGGTATCATTGCGCCAAAAAAGCACTTAACGCAATTGCGTTAAAGCACTGCGCTGATACCGGCTATGGCGCTGGCTTCAAGGTATCAACGCCAAAAAATTGGCGCCGCGACCTAGCCTTATACAGATTACGACAGGAGAAATATGCAGAAATGACCATTTTATAACAATAATTTTCCATATGTAACCCAAGTATTAATCACCGTACCAATGTTCAACCTCTCTCAACTCTCCTAATTTAGAACATAGTATCGATCTGGCATAACGTAAAGTGCAGTTGCTTTCAAATGATTTGATCTAGTTTTAGGCCCTAAACGGTCACAATAGTTTCGTAGTACGAATTGTTTTTTGTGTGTTCAAATCTTTTAAAGCCGTTTACTCAATGTCTGGCTATGGCAAACTTTATCACATGATAACCTGATCATGGCTTGCCTCAGAATAACATTTTCGTTTACACAAAGGTCTGATTAAGGCCCGTTTACTCAATGTCTGGTTATGATAAACTTTATCACATGATAACCTAATCATGGCTTGCCTCAGAATGACATTTTCGTTTACACAAAAGTCTGATTAAGTTACCATGATAAAGTTGGTCATTGTGAACGTTTTTGGAAAAAATTCACAAAAGATGCATTGTAAACGAATAAAAAGTGACAGCTGCTCTGTTTTCAATTTTAAATAAACCATTTTGGTGTACAAATTTCGATTATGATATTTCTTTATATGGATATTATTATGTTTTAAATTCTATTTCTTGCAGAGCTTGTTAGCAAAACAATTTATCACAAAATCAGACTTTTCCTTTCAGCTGTTACATTTTGTTTTGCTAAGCACATACTCATAGGTCCATCCTTTGATAACTTTTATCAGAAGATAATCAAAGCATCGTCGATAATCAGACATTGAGTAAATGGTTTTTGGACCAACCTCTGATAAAGTCTTGGTTAAGCAGTTAATCAGACATTGAGTAAACGGCCCCAAGTTATCATGATAAAGTTGGTCATTGTGAACGTTTTGGGAAAAAATTCAAAAAAGTTGCATTGTGAACGCATTAAGGCCCGTTTACTCAATGTCTGGCTACGATAAACTTTATCACATGATAACCTAATCATGGCTTGCTTCAGAATGACATTTTCATTTACTCAAAAGTCTGACTAAGCTATCATGATAAAGTGGTTGTTGTTGTTGTCGTGGTAACGACAAAAACACTCACCGATGGGTTTGGGGAGTGTTGTCGAACTAACAGTCCTTGGCCGTATTTGAACCCGGTACGCTCCAGTACTCCTTGCGTACTGCCCGACCGTCGTGGTAGCGATTTATGACCAGTGAAACCTTTTAGGTCATGTCACCCATGGGTAATGAAAGGTGAGAGGCATCATATCCGTAGATCAACCATCGGGTTGCACATCCTTACCTTCTTGCATATTAGTCGCCTCTTACGACCGGTATGCCTACCTCGGGCATATTCTAAACCCCTAACCCGCAG
Organism: Merzomyia westermanni; assembly: GCA_949987695.1. Taxonomy (NCBI): domain Eukaryota; kingdom Metazoa; phylum Arthropoda; class Insecta; order Diptera; family Tephritidae; genus Merzomyia; species Merzomyia westermanni. The sequence goes on along the minus strand of OX465291.1, from coordinate 32,703,935 downwards.
TGAGGCATGATAAAGTTGGTCATTGTGAACGTTTTCGGACAAAATAACAAAACTTTCATTGTGATATAATAAAAAGTGACAGCTGCTCTTTTTTCAATTTTAAACGAATCATTTTGGTGTACAAATTTCGATTGTGATATTTCTTTATATGGATATTATTACCTTTACGATGACAGGCACCTTGACGTTGGTGTAGAGGCTTACGTCGAACGCATCCGATACTGGCCAAAGGGGATGACGCGGCCAAGGCAATGTCAACCTCGGTGGTCAAAGTCGCATGCGAGCGGCAACTAAGAACTGTCACCTCCTAATCCAGGGTGTTATGCGTCACCGTGCCCATTGGATGGTTTGCAGCCAGGAGGTTCACAACACCGGCTGTATTAGAACGGCGCCTCTCCAACACCGGGCCACCTTGGGGAGTAACTATGGCCTTACCGCGACAAGGGGCTCTGGCGCGGCGGACGGACCAATTCCCCTCAATTATACTTTGATTGCTGAACTCGCCACGGCGAGTAAGCGATCGTACGAACAAGATGAATACCAATAGAAAAAACAACAACAGCAAAGAAATAACGAAACCCACAACAACAGCAAAGAAGACTCAAAAAAAGAGCAGCGAAAGACCAAAAATGTATTCCAGGAATTTTCTGGAGAGCCTCACTGCAGAAGAGGCAATGCTATTCCTGGAACATAGAATGGGTGACATTCCGACCACCAGCACGGGCATCCATCCCGAACCAGCCCTAGAACCTGCGAACCGCAGCGGTCTCTCGACCACTGATGAGCATCGAGGTAATCATGAACAGTCGGTTTCAGCTGCAAGTAAAAAACTCGCGAACCCTGGTGAGTCTAATACCACCAGAGAGAATCGCGAGCCGAAGGAGCCTGCCGAGAACAAACTCGCGAACCATGGTGCGCCCAGTAGTACCAATGTGAATCGCGAGCACAATCACGCCGCAACAAAGAAAGCAGCGGCCCAGAATGAGACCGGTACCAGCAGTACATATCGCGAGCCCAGAGCAACAATGCAACTCGCGAACCATGGTGAGTCTGAGACCACCAAAGCGAATCGCGAGCCCACTGTGCGCACACTAAGTGCTGACAGGGCTCACAGCAGCGGGACCGGGGGGACCAAGAGGAAGTCATGCCATACAGGCGGTGGTACCAGAGTGGTGTCCCCGGTCAGAACCATGCCCACATGCGAAACACCACACAAGAGCCCGGAAAGGAGACACTACAAATCTCCAAGGGAGGACATGCGCGCAAGTAACGCAGAACGGGGGAGGGAACGTACCCCCGAGAGAACAAAGAGGCCTGCAAGAAGGCCATACAGAGGGAAAGCTCCCAAGATACCACCGCCAGGAAGACCGGGCGCTCTAGACGACAGACGGAGGATAGGGCTCAGCGGATCAGGCGTGAAATGGTACCTCCGGAACCTGGAGAAAGGGATGTCAGCCAAAGTGGCCAGAGCAAGGGCATTTGATCAAATGCGCGACCATAGCCAGGAAGACCCATCAAGAGAGAGCAGGGGCAGCCCCCGCGAAAGATCAGAGCAAAGGATACCCGCGAAGACAGCCGTTGGCAGGAGCGGGCCGGTATCGGTCAGAAAGGACCACAACCAACAGCTACCCGCGCACGCTGAGAAGCGAGGACGCGGGCAATTCACTCCGGAGGAAAGCCACAGCTCCGAGAGGCAAAGAGCGCAATATCCCGGGAACACTTCGTCCGCGGCAAAGGAGAAGAGCTCCAATAAACTCGAAGAGCGAGGAAGGGTGGCCCCCGGACGGCAGAGCTACTCGGACGCTCTCAGGGGAATCCGAGTGGCTGTGCTGCCCGAGAACTATCCGGCTGATGCGCTCAGCCAGGACGACCTGACACGACTGCAGGACGTCATCATGGACGAGGTGTTCAAAGGATGGAAGCACGCCCTAGCCTTCTGTGGTGTGTACTTCCGAGCAGGACTTCTCCTTGTAGACTGCAAGGATGACAGAACGGCAACTTGGCTGATGCAAGCCGTTCCAAGGCTAGGGGACTGGAACGGACCAGCCCTGAGCACCAGAAGAGGGGACGACATACCACCAACGCACAATGTGTCTATATACTTCCCCAGAAGCGCAGACCGGTCGTACGAATACGTCAGCTCCTTGCTGAACGTCCAAAACGAGGGTCTGAACACAAAAAGATGGCGACCGATACACATTTATGCGGAGGATATGGGACTGCGTCTAAACGTCGGCATAGACGAGGAATCCCACAACCGCATCAGGCAGGAGGGCTTCAAGCTCAACTACCGTTATGGCGCCGTCCAGATAAAGCCATGGTGGCAAAAAGCAGCTGGTGCTGCAGAAGCCGCGCATGTGACAGAAGAACAGAGTGAAGACATAAAGGCAATGGAGGCAGAAGGAGACGGGGAAGACAACGGCTCCTCTGACAGCCACGCCTCCAGCAGCAGCAACAGTACCGTCAAATCGGCGGCAAACCCTCCCTCAATAGGAGACAGAAGCGCTCACAGGCTAGGCGAGCAGGGTGACGAGGGGAAGAATAGAGAAGTACCCACGAGCCAGGAATTACTAGGCGATATCGACATACAGAGGCTCAACCTAGCGGAAAACAGCGAGAGTGACTATCGGCTGTCGGACATTGACGAGCCGATAAGCAATGCAGGACCATGATGACCGCCCTAAACATTAAAGTAGCCCAGGTCAACCTCCATCATGCAGTGGCGGCTTCGGCCATTATTGCGAGGGGGTTTGCCTCGGAAGACCTGGGCATAGCGCTCGTCCAAGAGCCGTGGGTGTTTAAGGGTCAGGTGAGGGGACTGACAGAAAGAAATAATAAGGTAATATGGGACCTCTCTCAGGAGAGACCAAGAGCATGTGTAGTGATAAAAGACAATATTAAATATTTTTGCATTACAGAGTTTTCAAATCAAGATTTGGTGGCGGTACAAGTAACGGTGGAGGTGGATGGTTTACCCACTAACATCGTGCTAGCGTCAGCCTACTTTCCGGGGGACAGGAACACGGTCCCTCCAGACAGCGTGCACCAATTAGTGGTCCACTGCAGGGAAAAGCACCTACCACTAATAATAGGGTGTGACGCAAACTCCCACAACACAGAGTGGGGCAGTTCAGACACTAACGCGAGGGGTGAGTGCCTTTTAGAGTATATAGCTAGCAATGATCTAGAAGTGTATAATGTCGGAAACAAACCGACGCTTGTCACAAGAGTCAGGGCGGAGGTCCTGGACATCACTCTGGGCAACTACCGGGCTGAAAATCTGGTATCGAGATGGATGGTGTCATCAGAGCCATCCCTTTCGGACCACAGGATCATCCGGTTTGAGCTAGGAGCGACGCCCACGATATCAAACCCAAGAAGAAATCCCAGGAAAACCGACTGGAGCAATTATAACAACATCATTGAGGCCAACATAGGTAGCCTCCATACAGGAAAAAGGTGCACAAGTTGCCCAGAGTTAGAGCATAGGGTAGAGTTATTTAATAACATCGTTACAGATGCGTTCCAGTCAAGCTGCAGAACCACACAGTCCAGGAGCGGCAAGAAGACTGCAACCTGGTGGTCCCGAGATCTTCTAATGATGAGGAAGACCGTCCGCAGACTTTTTAATAGGTCAAGACGAACGGGCAGCTGGGACGAATACACAACACAACTAACCCTATATAACAAAGAGATAAGAAAAGCCAAGAGAGCCAGCTTTAGAAATTTCTGTGAAGGAATTTCCTCAACACCCGCAGCGGCGAGGCTGCACAAAGCACTAGCCAAAGAGCGGAGAGAGATCAACCTAGCACTAAAGCTTCCTGACGGCACTTATACCAGTACTGAGGAAGAGAGAGCAGAAACCCTGCTGGCAGCACACTTCCCTGGTGCATCCCAAATCACACTTGACCCTCCTCTGCGAGAGCCGAGGCCAAGCCAGTCTGACTGGCACACGGCAAATAAACTCTTCTCGGAGGGAGCTGTCAAATGGGCAGTACGCAAATTTGACAAGTACAAATCACCAGGGGCAGATGGCATATACCCAGCGCTGGTACAGCATGGTAACCAACTTATCCCACACATAGCTAGAATCATGAGAGACAGCATGGCGCTGGCATACATACCTACAGTGTGGAGGAGAGCGATAGTGGTATTTATACCCAAAATAGGAAAAAAGGACTACTCGTTAGCCAAGTCCTTCAGGCCAATAAGTCTAACTTCCTTTGTGTTAAAGGCAATGGAAAAAATAATAGACCACAGCATCAGAGCGAACATCCTGAGCCACAGGCCTCTTCATGACAGTCAGCATGCATATAGAGCAGGCAGATCTACGGATACAGCCCTCTATCAACTGACGACTGAGATCCAGAGTGCGTTCGCCTGCGAGGAGACAGTGCTCTGCGCCTTTCTTGACATTGAAGGTGCCTTCGACAACACGTCTCACGAAAGCGTTACCCGAGCACTGCAGAACAGAGGGGTCCAAGCACCCGTCCAAAGATGGATAAACGCCTTACTCCGCACAAGAACCGCTGAAACATGGACAGGCAGCAGCATAATACAGGTCAACACTACTAAGGGGTGCCCACAAGGAGGCGTTCTTTCACCCCTTTTGTGGAGCCTGGTGGTAGACGAGCTCCTGCAAATCCTCACCGACAACGGAATCCGATGCCAAGGCTATGCGGATGACATTGTCATAATTGCACGGGGCAAATTCGAGAACACCCTTTGTGACATCTTACAAAGAGCACTAAACCTGACAAAGAGATGGTGTACTAGTGTTGGGCTAAACATAAACCCTACAAAAACAGCCATAATTCCCTTTACCAGGAAAAGAACCCTATCGGGACTCAGTAAAATAACTCTAAATGGCATGCCAATAGACTTTGTAGCTGAAACAAAGTACTTGGGGGTCATTTTTGACAGCAAGCTTCTGTGGAGGAAACAGTTTGAGAGTATGTCTAGCAGGGCTACAAAATCAATCATGGTGTGCAGGCGCATAGCGGGCAAAACCTGGGGGTGCAGCCCGCACATCCTTAGATGGATGTACACTATGATAGTAAAACCCACTATTACCTATGGCGCGGTAGCATGGGCATCAAGAACGGCGCATTCGACAGTAAAGCAAGCACTGCTGCGCTGGAAGCTATTCTTGACCTACCCCCACTACACGTCGCAATAGAGCAGGCAGCCAAGAGAACCCTCCTTTGCATTGCTAAGGAGGGTTCGGGCAAAGGAAAAGTAATGTCAACCAACAACATGGCGAAACTGAGGGAAACCATTCCGATATCTCAGTTACCAAGGGACGACATTATCAGGCAGATCATCTTCGAAAAGAGATTTAAAGTAGAATTGGGAGACAAGATAACCTGGGAACAATCCAGAGTAGACACCATACACCGCTCCCACACAATCGTGTGGTACACGGATGGCTCGAAAACCCCAGAAGGAATTGGAGCCGGTATTTTTGGGCCAAGAGCGAAGATTTCCGCGCCGCTGGGGACATACCCGAGCATCTTTCAAGCGGAAGCATACGCTATATACCTCTGTGCAGAACTAAATCTGCAGCGTGGATATAGCAACGAGCGCATCGCTATACTTAGTGATAGCCAAGCCGCACTCAAAGCGATCTCATCATGTGAGATGAAATCAGCGCTTATCCGCGAGTGCGTAGAGAAACTGAACGACCTGGGAACCAACAATAGCGTACTGGTATCCTGGGTTCCAGGTCACACAGGAGTTGAAGGAAACGAGCAGGCTGACAGCCTAGCGAAAAATGCAGCAGGTACAAGGCCCATTGGACCTGAACCAATGCTGCCAGTAGGTCCTCAAACACTCAGAGAATGCTTGAGGAAGGAAGAAGAAAAGGAACGAGAGGGATACTGGCGCAACGTGCCGGGCTTACGGCAATCCAAATTGCTCTTGGGGGGATACAACACCTCTCGCTATAGAGCAATCATAAGCCTCTCCAAACCAAATTTAAGAATTCTCACTGCTATTCTTACAGGTCATTGCAGACTCAACAACCACTTACACAAAATGGGTATAAGGGCGGATGACAATTGCCGGTTCTGTCACACGACATCTGAGACTGCAGAGCATATCCTCATGGCATGCGAAGCCATTGCCAGGAAGAGAGCACAAGTCCTGGGATCACCATGGCCAGAGCATAAACAAATACAAGCCCTCAAGCCAACAAAAATAATCACCTTCCTGAGAGAGATTGGTTTGGATGAGGTGTTGTAAAAGATGAGGGCACAATAGGCCATCCGGTCGCAGTGCTATCCTCAAATAATCTATCTATCTATCTATCTATGGATATTATTATGTTTTAAATTCTATTACTTGCAGAGCTTGTTAGGAAACCAATTTATCACAAAATCAGACTTCTACTTTCAGCTGTCACTTTTGGTTTTGCTAAGCACATAATCAGAGCTCCATCCTTTGATAACTTTTATCAGAAGATAATCAACGCATCGTCGATAATCAGACATTGTGTAAAGGGTTTTTGGACCAACCTCTGATAAAGTCTTGATTAAGCAGTTAATAAGACATTGAGTAAACGGCCCTAAAAGTGACAGCTCTCGTGTTTAAAATTTTAAATGAACCATTTTAACGTACAAATTTCGATTGTGACATTTCTTTATATGGATATTACTCAATTTTCAAACTCGTATAACTTGAAGAGTTTGTTAGAAAAACAATCAATGACAAATCGTTATCGAAAGCGGATTTTTAAATCACAATAACTCTAAACCCGTGATTCGAAATGACGCCAAACGTGAGTAATTGGCTGGAAGTATCGGTAGGTTCAATTATGCATTATTACTCTTTTAAAAAGCTGGAAAGTTTCAAAGGTATTGTGACTTAAATAAACGGTTTACGATCACGGAACGTATGTGATAATTCCGCCCCAGATTTTTAATTTCAGCTGTCACGTTTTGTTTTGATTATCAGAGGTCCATCCTTTGATAACTTTTATCCTTTGATAACTTTTATAAGCGAATTGTTGCTAATTTTTGGGCCAACCTCTGATAAAGTTTTGATTAAGCAGTTAATCAGACATTGCGTAAACGGTCCTTTGTTCTATCATTAGATTTTAATGAAATACGATATCATATTTATTAATATTGGTTCCAAATGTGAGCAGCAAATATCACAACACTAATTAGAAATAAAACGTTCGAAAGACAAAATCCACAAAGTAAAATATCGTTAGTAGTATCGATTGGGAGAAACCATTAATAAATCGATAGTAGTAGTAGTTGTTCACTTCTAGGAAGCTGTTTTTAATTCCTTTTTACTCCGGAAACAAAACACACTTACAGTTGACAGTGAATAACCGCAAAGGAAAATATAAAATGACAAAGCATCGGCTGACATACGAAGAAGAGCGAACAAGTAAGTGATGTTAAAATGGTATTTTAAAAATAACTACGCAGTCGGTCGAAGTGGTTACCTTGTCGTCAAGTGTGCCCGTTTTTTTGTGAAAACCTGAAGAATCGTGAAAATTTGTTAGCTATAACATGCAAAATATCTCGGAAACGCAAGAATTTTTTTTAATGGAAACTCGGTAGAGTAAAATTTTCCAAAAAGAAAAAAACTAGCCGAGCAAAGGTCACAAATGGTGTGAATACGGTGAAATCGCATCACGATGCAGAGATAATTTCGAGTGTGAGAATATGGAAACGGGTATGGACTAAAACGATGTTTGAATTGCAAATAAAAATCAAAAAATTGCATTTAAGGTTGTACTAAATATAATGGAAAGAGACTTCAAGCCGTAAAAGGAAATTGCAAGTGAAGTGTTATAGTGAATAATTAGTAAAAAAAAAGAAATTGTAAAGTGAAATTCTTCAGTTTTTTGACTCCCTTTTGCTACGGTTTTCGTTTTTCATTTCTTTCATTCGCATTTCTACTGTCATCGTCGTTTTGACAACTATTTCTTCCACGATTTTTCTCAAAGCATTACATATGTGGTGGAATGGTGTGGTGTTTATTTTCTCCACGAAAGTGTGTGTGTGTCATGTAATGGTGAATTCGTTTCCAAACGGCTGCCAACTGACGAAGCATAGAAAAGAAAGCGCGTGTATTGTAAAATAAATAATTAAAACTTGCATTTAGAAAATTTAATATCTTCAACTTATTGGTATTGTTTGTTATCAAACAGCAATTCAAAAGTCTGTTTGTAACTTAAGCTTGTGCAATTGGTATTATTAAAATAACAGCAGGCTTAGCACAGTCAAAAAAAATTGTTAATACCTCCTCTGGCTTCGGCTTCATACATAAATATGTATGTATGTACAATGTTACAACAAAAGTATTCAATCAATTAATGCATTGTGTGAAACGATGAACAACTATTTTGTAAATTATGAATATTTGTTTAAACAAATATCAAAATTAAGTGAAAAAAAACTGATTTTCAATAAAAGGTGAGTTTAAATAACAGCACCTGGCGTAAAATATTGCCACACTGTGGGTGGAGTTGTATGTTGAGTATGTCAGCTCGTATGCATAGGCGGCGGTGTGTACAGAATGCGTTTGAGTGGGGAATATGCAATAGGAAATTCAAGTAGAGGTTTTTATTTAATAACAAGTGACACGTATTTCCCAATTGGTATATATACCCTTAAATTTTTGTAAAATTGGTTGTCTTGCAAAAGTTTATGTGATGGTGAAAGTTGATTCTTTCCACGGTTTTTTTTTGCAAACACATTCATCTACTATACCTCCTTGGCAACATATGTTCATAAAAGATTTGCTGCAGAACTAAAAAAATCGATTTATAAACCTTATCAAAATATTGTCAAAAGAATGTTAGGTGTCCCTCGCGATTTGTATTTACTACTTCGAATTTGAATGGAAATATGCAAATCGTACATACGTTAGTCAACCGTACTGGCATCCCCGGTTCTATCGTACCGTAATGACTCGGGTTTTACCCGACCAAGGGCTGTTATTTCGTTGTAATCCTGTCTATGTTACTTTACACATTGTAATCTTCAAGATTGTCACTTTGTCTCCACATAGACGTGTGGAGTTAAAAGTGTCACTTAGCAGCCGCCGTGATATGATCCTGGTAGTGTGATGACCACATCGAAGGTCCAAGGTTCAGTTTACTTAGAACGTTTAGATTTTTTAGCATATGTCGTTCCAGGTCGGCATAAAACATGTACATACATACATACATAAATCTAGCTAATTTATGAAAACAAATTTAAAAATAAATGCGTCATATAGTTGGATCAGAGACCTAGTTCCACATCACCACCAATAAAACTTTTTTCAGGGTCTCCAAGCACAAGTTCGACATGTTGTCATTGAGATATGCGAACTTCCGAGAGAGACAATAGTCACTCTGGCCCAACTTTGATCTGGATACCGTAACAGATTGAAGTCTTACCTATCTAGACTGAGCTCTAACATGCCAAATATTTGACCGGCATGCGGTTTGTATTTCCATGACCCCAACCACCTGTTAGCTACTCGACACAGCACTCTTGCCCTGCGTGTGGTATGTCCCCTCATGATACCAAACATCTCTTTTCCTGTTCAACTGAACCTACTCTTCTAACACCAATATCAGTCTGATTCAGCCCTATTGGAACTGCGCGTTTCCTCGGACTTCCGTTAGAACAGCTTGATGACAATTTAGAGTGATCTTGCCCATTAGGCAGGGCAAAGCACTGTTAACAACAACAACAGCAGATTCTTCCAACACCAATTTCAATAATAAATTATACAGGTTGGGTGCAGCAAAGTGATGGGCAACTGATTAGGCAAACAAATAGACAAGTCGATGTACTATTCCCGATTTGCCGAGCTCGCATGTTACCCGAATTAAATTCTTAATGCTTTAAATGGACTATGTCCTAGGTGTAACTGCTATAGTTAGTGTGCTGACTACTAACACTTCAACCTAACTACAGCTTATGCTTACATCATTATAATACTTTAATTTACTAACTATTTCTTTATATTTGCAGATATCTCAGCAGAGTTGTTCGAAAATGAGCACTTTCAGAAAATTGATAACATCAACAAGCCAAAAAGTTATACTGTCATTGGCAGCTACCCTAATAGTAGCAAACGAAAAGTGTACAACAAGTTGACCGCAAGTTTTACGAAATACCGTGTGTTCTGCCAGCTTTTATCTAAAGCTCATATGATTCAATTGTTTTGGCCAAATTTCCCTTAAAAAGAAAATTAAATTAAAAATATTTTCTTAATTTCTTTAACTATACCGTTTAGAAAATTACTGATCTTAAAAAAATCACTAAATTTGTATGCAAAGTAGTCATCGATTGTCAAAAAAGTTAAGCACATGAATAAATGTCACAATTTAAAAGATTATTCAAATCCATATAAAAACAATTTCTGAAACCAAAAAATTCAAAGCAATTTATTAAAGAAAAACATTACTGAAAATTGCCAGGCATAAACACTAGAACAAAAACGGTTTCTATTACATATAAACTTTATACAGTTGTAATGAGTCGATACTATAACAATAGCAGTACCCACAGCGGTGGTGGTTTTGGCAGTAGCAGTACCAAAGCATTAAACTTGACCGCAGGTGCCACTAATAAAAAGATGTCAAACAGGCGACAAGCTGACCACGAGAGTGGGTTCTATGAAGAGACCAATAATGATACACATTTCCCAAGTAGTGGGGTCTATGGTCATTCGTCCAGTAGCAACAGTGGAAGTAGCAAACGCACACGTCAACCATCAGCTGAGTTGTATATGAATGGTGGACGTAATAAGAAACAAAAAGTTAATATGGCTATACCAATGACAGCGACCGCATTACATGGCCAAAGTAGGCCATATAGTACCGGTAGGCAGGGACCACCACTCGCCACAATGCCAACAAATTATAAACAAGAACAGCGTAATCAATATCAATATGCCTCTAGCAATAACAATAAACGTTATGTTCAAGCACCACAAATGCCTCAACACCAACACCATCCCCACCAACAACAACAACAACACCAATACCAACAGCAACAAGTTAGTAGTAGTACATCTACTAATAAAAAGACAGCAACAAACAACAATAACTCCAATAACAATAATAATAATCTAAATAATAATAAAAATAATTATTATATGCAATTAACAGCTAAAATGAATACATTACCTGTAGCAGAGACCATTGAAGTGCCTGATAGTAGCGATAGTGATGATGAGGCGAATAGCAAAAAAGCTATGCTTGGAGATGCTCATAAGGAACGTTTGCCAAATGGTGGTGTTAGTGGTGGTGTTAATAGTGGAATACCAACACTTCTTGTTAGTGGTAGTAGCAGCAGTAATAGTAATAGTCAGCTCATTGCTTCTCATTCCCAACAACAACAAATGCAAAATAAATTCAAGTACGAACAACAACAAATTAGCGTTAATGGTGCAAGCGGTAGTGGCCAAACGACAAACAAGAATCGGGATAGCAATCGCAAAGCTGACACATCTAACGGTACTAGCTCTGCAGAATTAGAGCGCGTGCAACGTGAAATTGAGGATGTTACACAAGTTCACACTAAATGTAAGTACATATTGGTTTCAAAGGGCATTTATTTACAACTATTTTCAATCTAAGTTTTGGCGACCTTTCTAATTTATTGAGCTTGTTAGTTTGCCGGCTTGAGGTCCTATTTTCATTTTTTTCTTAATGAATATCATATTCAGCGAAAACACTGCCGAAGCATTTTTTTTTAGGATATTTTGACTTATTAGGGTTTTTATTTAGTGTAAAAAACGGGTAAATTACTGAAAAAGGAGTTTTGCAAAGATTTGTAGGAATCACATGAGTCCATTGACTCTGAACAAGACTTACAATCTCGAAAACTAATTTTATAAAAGAAAAGTACTCTTCAAGTACAAGATTAGTTCAAACTTGTTAGGCATAATCTTAACCTGATTGAGACTGAGTTAGGCTTTTTGCTCTGATTAAAGACATATGTATATTGCGTCTGGAATTTGTAGTTTGTTCTGAAAAATTCGTTTGATTGTCTTATGCTCTTTGATCGTTTCGTTGAACTTGATTTAAAAAGTACATATTTGCATACATATATTTTTTCATACATTTTGTATGTACGCACATTAGTTTTTTCAAAAACTGGATTGGTTATACTAATTATCAGCCCTTAAAAAAAGATTTTTTCCTTGTCTTATGACCTTTATTGATGAATCGCTGCTTATGCGAATGTTTTTAGTCAAAGTTTTTTATTGCAATGTTTGCAATATTGGTGGTCAGCATTGTTCGGCTGACTAGAGTTAATATTCTTGGTGCTAACCCCTCCGCCGTCAAAAACGAACGTCCTCGTTTATTCAAAAAACTTTTGTTCAACTTACTATGGTCATTGGCATTGTTAATGTAGGCCTTTCTGTTTGTGTGACTTATTTACTATCGTTTACGTTCACATTGTAGCTCGATAGCTCTACTGGCTAAAATGATTTGGAGTTATTTCTTAAGATTGATGTAGTGACTAGCGCTGCTAGGCTGATAAGACTGATTACTGTTAGCGAGAAATTTGTAATTAAGGCTGCTGTATGAGTTGTGCTCTGGTGTTGTTAATGTGGAGTGCTTTCATCATCTCCAAGCTCAGGATTTCCTCTTCTTTATTCGAAGGAATATTTGACTGTAAAATTGCCGGTAGGGGTTTACTTGTCAAAATTTCATTTAAAGAGTGCATTTGGTTATCTATCAATACCGTGGAGTTGTGGTATTGAACAGCATATGATCCGACAAAATTAATTTTCTGATTATCTATTTCAATAGTGCCATTGTACTGGTTAAGGAGTATGATACCAGGTGAGATGTTTTCGACTGATGGAATGTGCTGATTGTTTAATAGGGTGCATTCTGCTGGTTCGCTTCTAAGTAATTGTGAGACACAAGTTGTATTACTAATATCTATAATATTTTTATAATTACAAATTCTTATACGATTGTTTTCGTTACATTTTATCTTAATTCCAAAAACCTTATTTTTGTTACACGTTATAATATCCTCGTATGGGATTTTGTTAATAACTTTATTTTTTCTTTATTGGATTAATCGTAATAGAGTTACAAATTTCTTTATTCATTAGTGGTATCCCAACTATATAGAATAACATTGTATCATTTAAAGCAATTTTTATGCTCGCAAATTCTAATGATTCTTCTACATTAATGTGAAGTTATTTTTTATGAATACAGACTTTACTAATTCTAATTCTTTATTTGATAAAATATACGAGTTGATGATTCCGGCTCTTGCCTAATGAATCGCATAATCTATGGTAACAATTTCTTCTTTTAAGATTTTCAATTGAAATCTTAATTCTATAGCAAAGTTGCGTTCTACATCTTCATTAGGTTGTGCTGTTTCCAAAGTTTATTTGAGACTTTCGTTATATTATTGATCCTATCGGAAAATACTTTATTTATTATAACTTGGTTATTTTTATTTTCTATTATATTATTTATTTGGTTATCCAATATTATTAAATCGTCATGATCGGGATTTCCAGCGATCCATTTCCAAACTGTTCCTATTGCATTTATGGACTTTTTACATATTTTGGGTTTAAGTCTATTAAGATAGGTTTGTGTATGGGATAATTCGTTTATTAGTATGGGTAAAAGAGGGTTTTGTGAGGTTATTTTAGTTTTTATAGTATTTTCTAATTTATCTAGTGTCTGTTTACATGCATCTATGTGTAATTTTGTAATATTTTGTAGGTTCCTGTTTATATCCTTGTCAGTCCTGTATCGAATGTCGCAAGTTGTGAGTTCGAATAGTCGATTATCTTGAAGTCTGAGTACACTAAGTGCGCAAAAAATCTGTAATAGAGGGAAAAAAAATTTTTCTATCGTTTTGCATATCTTCCTTTGTTATATCATCTACTTTTGTTTGAGTGTAACGGAGTTTTAAATTGATAGCTGTCTTCATCTCCGAATGAGATCCAAAGTTGATTTTTGAAGGCGTTTATAGGTCCTTCTACTGCTGGGATTAAATTATGTTTTCCTTTTATTGAGAGTGTCGAAAATTGTATCTATATGCTCAGAATGTAATTTCTCATCTAGGTAAACGTAACAAATATTATCTATGTGATCCCTAAGTATGTCATCTAATGTCCTTTGAAAAATTGCTGGTGCATTTTTCAAACCGAATGGTAGTCTTGTGAACTCGTATTTTCCATTGTTCACGGAAAAAGCTGTTTTTTAAGTCAGATTCCTTAAGAGGAATTTGATGAAAACCGCTTTTTAGGGCAATAACGGAAAAATTCGATTCTTTCCTAATCGGAAAAGGACATAATTTATTTCCTCAAAATTCTCGGAGTGAGCGTACCACATCGGGAATTTTATCCATTTCTCCCATATTATCCCTAAATTCTTCTATTGTTTGGTCTGTTATAATTGGGTTGGTGAAGGTGCAGGTGAAGGTTGGGAAGGTGGAGGAATATTCCCTAGCACAGGTGGTCTTATTAGGTTCTTTGGATTTGCCATTGTTAAAAAGTAAAATGTAAAGTTTTATATTAAAGTTTTATTTATCTTAGTAAATCCTTGGAGGGTCCCTTTTGTGGTGTATCGCAAGGTTTATATATTTTATAAGCTGGAGTGTCCCTTATGTGGTGAATCGCAGGGTTTTATATTTTTTAAGCTAGGAATGAATCTCAGCTTGATTTATATTTTATTATAGGCTGTACTTTTGTTATATTTAATATTATTTCCCTAAAATTATTTTTACTAATGAATCTATTTTTTTTATTTTGTTTTCTTCCTATGCAATTCTTCACAAATTTAGTTCTTTATTAAATTTAAAAATAAAAATTTTTATTAATTTTTTCTTTTCTTTTTTTCACTGTATTAAAATTTGTTTTAAATTTCAGATATTTCTATTTTTATTCTTTCTTAAAATAACTATAACTAACTTACAGTAGGCGCAGCATCTGGTAGCCGTGTATTATTCCTTTGTCCTTGAGGTACTCCGGTACACTTGTCTACACCTTGCCGTCTATTTGCTCGGGTTTTCTCGGTCGGTGGCCGTTGAGGAGAGAAACTTCGATTCCTGCTGCCTTTTCACGTTGTTAAAGTTTTACAGCTTTCTTCACAAGTTCCTTTTTTGTCACTTGAAGGATGTCATGATTTAAAAGCAAGCAAAAAGTTTTCCGTTTTATATTTTTCACTTTAAAAGTTGTCCTTGAAACGGTATTCTTACACTTTAACTATTATGTAGTTTTTACACTTCATTAGTTACCAAACCGAGACTCATTCGATCGGGCGCCACTTATTGGCTGATTGCTTATCAGCCCTTAAAAAAAAATATTTTTTTCTTGATGAATCGCTGCTTATCGACCAACCTTTACAAATATTTACCCTGCAATTTATAACTTAAAAATAACTTATGTTTTTAGTCAAAAGCTTTTATTGCAATGTTTGCAATATTGGTGGTCAGCATTATTCGGCTGACTAGTGTTAATATTCTTGGTGCTAACTTACATAATTAATATATATGTATCATTCATATATTACTTCTTTTCTTATAAATTTTATTAAAATAATACTTTCCACGTTATTCTAGATGATTGAAAATTTATAAAACGAAAAATGTAGTCAAAACCACAAATAATTGCCAAATACCCATATTAGTTTAATTCAAAGTTTTTCATATGCGTTTTATGCATTTTGCCATAATAAACTAAGTTGGCCTTTAAATTGGCTGATACTCATGACGACTTTAAAAATCTCCTTGTGCCACTTTAATAAGCCAGCTGTTCGTTCTATGTGAATTTGCTTTAGCGCTTCATACGTAAAATGAGGTTTAAAAAATAGAAAAGCTACCAAAACAAAAGCATAAAAGTAAAAGCAATTCAAATAAGCCAACTGTAAACTTATTTTATTCTATAAAAAGCAGTTAAATTTAGATGTTGGTATGCCATGAACTGTCTCGGGACTGAAATTCGTACAATATTTTATTCAAAAAAAAAAAAAAAAATTCAAACGAATTTTCACTATGATTCACCATCCAAATAAGATATATTGATCGGTTGAGGCATTTGACCGCTAAGTGGAAAATCATCAGCTACCGTTCCGAAAATTTCTTATCTTAGAATTAAAGAGCGCACTATCTCAGAATTTGGTTTTCAAAAACGCCTTTTTTCAGAGTGAATGTTTGTTTGTGCGAGAGTGAATGTTCCTTTCAAGTACTTTCATGTTCAAAATTCTATACATACGAGGTGTGTTCAAAAAGTATCGCGAATTTTGTGTTTTTTCAAAAATTATTTATTTATTCATGAATATCTATTTTGTCCCCTTGAAAGTAATCCCCATGAGATATTATACACTTGTGCCAACGGTTTTTCCAATCTTCGAAGCACTTCAAAAAATCATTTTTTTTGTATATTGTTCAGCTCCTCCTTCGATGCCGTCTTTATCTCGTCAAGAGAAGCGTAACGTCGTCCTTTCATGGGCCTCTTCAGTTTAGGGAACAAGAAAAAGTCACAGGGGGCCAGATCTGGGGAATATGGTGGCTGCGGCATCATTAGTGTGTTGTTTTTGGCCAAAAAGTCGCGCACAAGCAACGATGCGTGAGCAGGGGCGTTATCGTGGTGCAAAAGCCAGTTTTTGTTCTTCCACAAATCCAGGCGTTTCTGGCGGATTTCTTCGCGCAAATTGCGCATAACTTGCAGGTAATATTCCTTATTGACCGTTCTTCCCTGTGGCAAGAACTCATGATGCACCACGCCCCTGCAATCGAAGAAAACTGTCAGCAAAACTTTCACATTCGACCGAACTTGGCGCGCTTTTTTCGGTCTTGGTTCGTGCGGCAGCTTCCATTGAGATGATTGAGCTTTGGTTTCCACGTCATAACCATAAACCCACGATTCGTCACCAGTTATGACCCTCTGGAGCAAATTTGGGTCGTCGCGGACAGAGTTTAACATCTCATTAGCAATGTTCATGCGATGCTGTTTTTGGTCACAATTGAGCAATTTTGGTACGAATTTCGCGTAAAAATCGAAGACGATCCAAAACACGTGCAAGCAAAGCAGCTGTCAACAATTAACTGAACATTCAAAATGGCCGAGCTTGTCGGCATAAGTGAGAGACATGAGTACCAACATAACGCCACAAAAAATTCGAAATTCGAATATACGTAACCAGCGAAAATTCAAAATTCGCGATACTTTTTCAACACACCTCGTACATACAAATGCATTCACTGCAGACTGAACACGGTAATGCCGACGTAGACCCCGCGATGTAAACCCCGCTATGAAGACCACGCGTGTACTGTCTTCTTTCGGTTAATTTTTGAATTTGTAAAAGTGAATATTCATACCTATTTCGACATCCAACGGATGCCATTCGCGGGGAGTGCGGATCGAAAACTGAGGAATTTTTTAATAACTATGCTTTAGTTATAAAAATGAAATCCGCAACTATTTTGTCGCTAATCGATTCATACTCCCTTCGCAAAGCATCTCTCAGATACCGGAATAGGCATGTTTGAAGCACCCACAAAAAATTTTCTCAAAACAAGAAGAACGAGACGTATATTTATCGATAGAAAATATTTCCTCGGAAAGAATTAAATAATAGTTTATTTTTTAGTATAAACGTATGCTCTAGTATGTGGTTACATACATACATACATACGTACATATGTGTGAGTTTTGTCTTTACTACTTTTTGTTATTGTTAATTTCTATGTGGACGGAGGTGGCAAGCGGCACCGTTTGCAAAACTAGAGCACGTACATTCAACCTTGACATATTAATGCAATTTTCGTTTTATTGTTTCGATACTAGTTTTTTCTCTCAAGTCATTTTGGATAACTCGCTTGTTACCCACATACAAATTCATGCAAACATACACCAGGTAAACAATTGTGTGTTTGAATAGTCTCTAAAGAGAGTCATTCCCTATACCGCTTTATTGGGTAGAGTTGAGCATTAGTTATTTTTGGATACAATAATAAATTCGAGGGAATCTATATGTTGGACTATGTAAATATTAGACTGGGTCAAATAAAAACAATTAAGGAAAGTTCTGCCTTCGACTGTGGCGAAGACTTTATACCTTTAATGAATACACATCACAGTTTTAAGTGTCCGATCCTTACTCACAATTAGTACAAACTCTGCAAAACTGTTAATTTAAAGATACATAGCCCAAACCCCATTTATCGGAAAACCCGTTTGTATGGGAGTTATATGTTATGTTGGTCCGATCTGGGGGATTTTCACTACACATATTACATATATAATATGCACCAAATCTGCAAAATTTTGCGTTCCTAGCTTTTTAATTGCAAAATTTATAGCCCAAAACCCATTTATCGAAACTATCGATTATATGGGAGCTATATGTTATGTTGATCCGATCTGGGTGATTTTCACTACACACATTACATATATAATATGTACCAAATCTGCGAAAGTTTACGCTCCCAGCTTTTTAATTGCAACAGTTATAGGCCAAAATTCGTTTATCGGAACAATCGATTGTATGGGGGCTATGTGCTACATTGGACCAATCTCATTTATTTTCACTGTGCACATTACGTATGTTATAAGTGCAAAGGCAGCAAAATTTTATATTCCTAGCTGTTTAAGTCCAGAAGTTATATCCCGAAACCCGTTTATCGGAAAAATCGATTGTATAGGAGCTATGCCTTGTATTGGTCCGATCATGCTGGTTCCGACAAATGATTAATGCTTTACAAAATGGCTGCCTCTTACCAAATTTCATCGAGATATCTGATGAGGGATTAGTTTGCGTTCAAACAGACAGACGGACATGGCTAAATCAACTCAGCTCATCGCCCTGATCATTTCGGTATACTTATTGGTGGGTCTATCTCTTCTTATACTTACAAACATCGGACCAAAGTTATAATACCATTTCATTTTCATAAAAGGTATAAAAATCATATATATTTCATTATACTATATGCATTCTGTGGTCCTTAAACACGCCTTAATAGTCTCCAATCGAGACCAAAACTTTAATGTTATCACTTTGATCGTGTTATTGAAGATTGAAGTGGAGAGTCTGGAAGAAATCGTTTATTTTATTTTTAGGGACTAATCCCTAACACTACTCGAGCCATTCAAATTTTTCCAAACTAAATAAATATGAACTCGATTTGGCAACATTATAATCAAACAAACAAACTGCTATTATAATCAGGGTTGGCAGATATATATCAAGCGATATACATATATCATGATACATATCACGATATATATCCGATATTTATTTCTGAAAAAATCTTGATTTATATCAAATTGTAAAAATTCCCCTTGCAAATCTGACAAAAGTGGTTTGGCTATGCACATAACAGGACTGCTCGATGAGCGCACGAAACGTCTAGAACAGTTAGTGCTTTCCTGCACCAGAGTACTGTAGTCCGTTCATCGAGCATACCTAACGCAAATTTGATATTTTGTATTGCACGAACTTATTGTGAAAGCGGCGGTGGATATTTTCGGCTTTCGGCAAGTGGATCATATGTCCTATATTATTTAAATGATAAACGTTTTATGAATTTTTTGATGCTTACTATAGAGTAAACTGCCTCGAAACAGAATTCTGGTATGGCAATATTTTGAATCAAATCTAAGGAAGTAATAGTGGCAAATGGACAGTTTGTAAAAAATGTGGTCTCGAGTTGCAAGATATTTCCCAAAGACTGACCAAACATATTTAGAGGTGTAACAATAACGAAGGCACACCGAGTGGCAAGACAAACAAGAATTAGTTATCAAAACTATAAACGATATTAATATATCAACAAACGCCTAAAATTTCGCCAAATGAAGCCCATAGCCGTGGCTATTGATAGGATGCAGAGGGATGGAACCACTGTAGATTTGGGGGTAAAAATATGGAAAAAATTTGAGAATGACTTTCATGGGCAACCGTCAAAGGTATGTTAACAATTTGAAAGAAGAAATTGCTCTGTCCCCCGAGAATTATTTGGCAGTTCTCACACATTTCGAGGAAATAGCCTAAATTATGACGAAAAACAAGCTGCTTTGTAGTAATTACAGAGATAATACCAAGAGTTTGTTCCAATAATTATGGCAATGAGTACTGCTCAAGGTCATTCCATCATATTTCTTTGGAAATCACTTTAGAACCACACCCCTTATGACTTGGTGGAAATCGCTAAACCTTATTGATGCAGAAGAATATTTTAGATGGAATGATCTTCGGGAGGTATTTTTAAAACTGTGGTTCAAATTATTAATAGCTGGTCTTGCCTCTGATGGTCTTGAAAGAATTTTTTCTACATTTGGTCTTGTCCATTCCAAACTCCGTAACAAATGAGGCAGTGAAAAAGCTGGAAAATTGACGTTCATGTATTGTTATTTTAATTAAAACATTTACTTGAATTTGTTTTTTACTACCATATAAAGGGATTTTATGTACGTATATTAATAATTTTAAAATTTAACTTGTGATATTTTTGTGATGGCGGCCGCCGTGGTGTGAAGGTAGTGTTGCCGGCCTACCACACCGAAGGTCCATGGTTCGAGCCCTGGTACAGGTAACATCAAAAGTGATTGGAAAAAAGTTTTTCAAAAACGGGGTCGCCCCTCGGCAGTGGTTTGGCAAACTCTCCGAGTGTATTTCTGCCATGACAGGCTTCTCAGCAAAAATTCGTCTCCTTTGTAGATGCCGTTCGGAGTCGGCAAAAAACTGTAGGTCCCACCAATTTGTAGGGAAAATTCAAATCGGCACACCACAAATTGGAAGAGAAGCTTGGCGCAAAAATCTCTTAGGAGGTTTATGATGATATACCTGTTGTATATCGCGCCATAGAGAGAGAGATATTTTTGCCATTATGAAAATATCCGATACATATCAATATATCCGATATGTATCATAAATATCCGATATTTAGATATTTTCAGTAAATATGATATTTACCATCCCTGATGATAATTCTTAGTTGGAAAACACTTAACCTACTACAAATGGTAGCGAGAGAGTGGGACAGAAAATCGAAGGTGTGAACAATCATTATAACATCCCCTATGTATACACTACGAACATTTTCTTTCAATGTTCCAAAAAATCACCTTTTCCACTTTCTTCAGTTGTCGAAAGTGTGACGACATACAATTTGACTCATCGCATCTGATAACCGCAAACGACAAAGTTTGGCAAATCCACAAACACAACACCTGTCTACTTCATATTATTGACTATTTTTTTTTATTTTTAAATATTTGACGAGCTTATTGGGTTAATTTAATTTTTATGTCTGGCACTCACTGCACATAATAAACTACTTCTGGCACCACGTGCTTGACCTAATTTTCAACCTACATACTCACACTGGTGGCAAAAATTATTGACACCAAGTTTAATACGAAATATGTTCACTAAACCAAACAAATTTTCAAAATGAATTTAACTATGGATTCTCTAATAAAACTCCAGCAGTAGATTTATCAAAAATTCATGATTTTCTTTATTAGAGTAGTAGATTATTAGAATTCTGGTTTGTATGTATGGATGTTTGTTCGCGCTTTACACAAAAACCGCTCTATATAACTGAATGCTATTTTCACCGATGTATAGTTAGATGTTCAACTTTAAGCTTAGGATGCATTTAACGGAGAGGAAATATTTTTATACCGCTGAACACGGTAGGGGCAAGAAAAGTTGACTAAAAATATTTTCATTACTTAATATAGTGAAATTGGAAAAGACCGATTTCGAATTTGAAATTTGCTTTAATTTCTGCCTGTATATACTGTGATTGTACGCGTATCACTAATGACATCCACATAGAGCATAATGGTTGATTTTCCCATGTATTGCTGGAGTTCTATCTTGAATTATAGAATTAAGAACATAGTCGAACTAGTTTTAGTTTCGCTGCTATTGTTTTCGTCAAAAGTGTATGCACTGTTGTGTTCAATATTAAATTAAATTGGATATTGTTCGACGAAATAAAAAAAGCTGTGTTTTTAATAATTTTCATTTAAAATAAAGCGAATTCTATAACAGAAAAAACATAAAAAGAAATTTCGAAGTCTACACAAAGTTCAGGAAAGTTAATTAAACTTTTGAAAATTTACATCTAAATTTCAGTATTTTTAGGCAGGATTTTTAGAAAACTTTTTAGTAAGCAGTTTTATAGCTCATTCTATTTTAGCATAGTAATCTGCAAGTTAGAAGTACCTTGAAATTTCCTCTGAATTTTTAGAATTTTTTTTTTGTCAAGGATGTTGGGTGTTTTTCCCATACATAATAAATTTTTCTGTATGCGTTGTATGGAAGAAATCGCTCAACACCCTTGGCGAAAAAAATTCTGAAAATTCAGGGGCATTTTTAAGGTAGTTCTAACTTGCACATTGTTATCCTAAAATTGATTGGCCTACAAAACTGCGTACTCAAACATTTTCTAGAAATTCTGCCAAAAAAATTTGAAGATTTTGACGGCTTTTGTTTAAAGTTTATTAGTTATTAACTTTTCTGAACTTTGTGTAAACTTTAAAATTTTTTTTCATGTGATTTCTGTTATGGAATTCGCTATATTTTAAAAGAAAATTATTAAAATAACAGCTTCTATATCTATTTTGATTTCACTACTAGTATATTGTACACAGCTGTATGTAGTCTATTTAAACCATAAGTACATATGAGTGTTACATATTCATTTACTCAAATATACAAACAGGTATTCCACACTCGTCTGTCGTAGTTAGTACACACACAATTATATATGGATGTGTTGTTATCATATCTAGAACGTTTCCAATTGGTGTCGTGACCTATTTTTCATTTAAATCTGTATGTATAAGTACTATTTATATGCGTGTATGTATGTCTGTATGTAAATATAAAATTTAAGATTCATGTGCTTAATGTTTACACATTTTTAAAAAATATTACTACTTTCTCTTTTGTCATTGATTTGTTTTTCGAGTGAGTATGGAAAACATATTTCTACGAAGTTCAGTAATGCTGCCAATATACAGCTGTGGACATTTAAATGGCACAAATTTTCATCTCAAATACAACTTGAAATTGTTTAGCTAAAAGTTCAGCGTAATACAAAACTATTGCATTCAGTTGTTGTCGTAATTTATGTCTGTTTGTTTTGTTTACTGGCTAACCGTTATCAATTTTATTTAAATAATGCTGTTTTTGTTTGGACACATAATTGGCACAAACTACTTGCATTTGCAAAAATACTGCAGGAATTGCAAAAATCTTAAAGATTTTTCACAAAAAGGCTTACAATGCTATTAAATGTACGGAGAACACTGATGTGCTAATTAGAGGCAAAACTCGAAATCCAAGGACGCAAAAAACCGACGAACGCACGGATGCCTCTATTGTAAGAATGGTGAAAAAGTGATCCTTTTAAGTCATCACGAGAGATAGCACGCAGTATCAATCAGAGCTTATCAGAAGACGTCTTAATGAAGCAAACTTATTTGAGCGCATTTCCAGGAAGAAGCCACTCCAGTCAAGGAAGAATATTATAAAGAGATTAGACTTCGCCAAAGCCCACAAAAAAAAATACTTGAATTTTTGGAATAATGTTTTATGGAGTGACGAAACCAAGATAAACCGGTTGGGACCAGATGGTAGAGTATATGTTCATCGCCCGAAAAGCCAAGAATACAATCCAAGGTTCACCCAGAAGATGATTAAGCATGGTGGCGGAAATATAATTGTTTGGGTATCATTTTCTTGGCATGGCATAGGGCCGCTTGTAAGGATCCATGGCAAGAAGGATACATTTCAGTACTTAGATATTTTAAAAAATAATATGGAGCCATTTGATTTTGAAAAAATGCCAGTTAAATGGAGATTTATGCAAGATAACGACCCCAAACACTCCTCAAAGCTGGTGAAGAATTGGTTCAGTACAGAGAAGATTGATGTACTAGATTGGCCAGCCCAGAGTCCCGACCTAAATCCCATTGAAAACCTGTGGAATGATGTCAAGAGTTCTATAGCAATGCAAAATTATAAAAAAAATTTAGACGAGCTTTGGTCGGCCGTTCAAGAAGCTTGGTATGCCATATCCCCAATCAAGTGCCAAAAACTCGTGGAGAGTATGGGTCGCCGGTGCGAAGCAGTTATCAATAAAAAGGGCTACAGCACAAAATATTAGCAATTGAAACGAATGGAAAGCAAAAACCAAAACAAAGAACAGGTTTACTCGTTTTTTTTTTCTCTTAGGCTTAGAATGTGCCATTTATGTGTCCAGCTTATTTTGTACCTTGTTCAGAATTTCATAATATTTTTTTTGCATGGATATGAATTATAGTTTAATTTTGTGATATCAATAAATTTAAGGAAATAAGGTTTTAAAAAAATACCAAATACATAGTGGTTGTTAAATTTATTTACGGTTTTATAGCCAAAGAAAATATTTTTGACGATAGCTGTATATTGTTTTGAAAAATCACACTCTCAAGGTTTTCGATTATTTATTTAGCCTTCATTGTCATGCATGTATCTGCATCGGATCAGATATTATGTACGGAGAAACGAGTACTTGTTTTAATTTTTTTTTTTTGGTGAGAATTTTCAAATTTTAAACAAGAATTTTAGACTAGTTTCTACGTATGCAGTTTTGTAGCCTACTAAATTAAATGCAAATATCAAGCCTCTTAAAACTTGTTGATTTTTGGAAATTTGTTTTCTGCATGCTGTTTGGTTTTTCGTTCCAAATTTACTAACTATGACAAGCTCATACCCATGCCTTTGAAGCAAAGATCTTTCGAGTAGCTCTTACCCTACAAACATGAATGTGCATAGATTAGAATGTTAAGGTTATCTACGGCGACTCATTAACTCTAAATTGTAAAATTACCACATTCATACTTCTGTCATCTGGCAATGATAAGTAAACGCGGAAACATTTAAAACATTCGCAACACTAAAACAAATTATTTATTTAACTTAACTAAAAATTTTATTTTTAACAATCAAATTTTTTTGTATGTTATTCGTTTGTTTCTTTGTGCGACAGAAATATTTTCAATCAAGTTTATAAATAGATAATGCATAGTGCTCGTATATTAAGACTGTAAGACTGATTGTAATAATAATAGTGATGTTACGGAAGTGAGATTACCAAAATTGGATTTTAATTTGTGTTATCAAAGCCGAATAATAAAATTGGCGTAGAGTGCAAGAGTATTACTTAACTTGTGAAATATTGAGGTTGTGATGTCAGTTATGAACAAGTGAGGAAAACGCTGTCTTTATATCATGAATAAACACCAGGATTTTCACTGCCCGATCCGTACTTACAATAAACACGAACTTTGTAAACTTTGACGTTCTTACCGCGTTAATTGGAAGATATGTAGCCCAAAGCCCATTTTCGGAACAATCGGTTGTATGGGGCCTATATGTTACATTGGTTCAATCTTCCTGATTTTCACTAAATATGAACATACATCCATACATACATTACGCTGCTAGCTATTAAATTCTCGTATCTACGATTCAGAAAACGAAGAAAGAAAACCAAAGTACTTGTCTTTTGCATATTGAAAATCTAGAAACGAGGAAAATTATGAAACGAAAAACTATGAAGTTTATTTTAATAAACTGATTATCACCTCGAATTTTACGATTTCTTATGAGTATGTATTTCCATTTAAAAAACGAATTTTCTTAGATAGATAATATATATTTGAAGTTTCTTAAAAAGTATAGTTACAAAATTAAAGCAAAAATCGAACGATATATTATATGGGAACGATCTTGTTAGTTCCGACAGGTGATTAATATATTGTATACCAAATTTTAGCCAGATATCTCAAAGGGACTACTTACAAAGACACCACAGTTGTTATAGCATAAAAATAGCTTCGGTTCTGTAACCGTGTATTTACCATATATTTAAACCCTTCGCCATCTCTGGTAGAATTCTTCAGAATTATTTTCAGTAAAGCATTTTCGGGCAGAGGCTGCATGTATATTTTTATTTGTAGCTTTATTTAAAAATAGTTAACCAAAATCATCAATGTATCAGAATTCTAATTAAAATAAAATTTTTAATCAGTGGCGAAGGTCCGTAACATCACCACTACATACCTATGAACTTATTCTTGTACATAAAATCGTACATACATATGTGTATGCACGTGCTAGATTGTATTACTCGTGTCGTATACTCGTATGTATTAGCTAGTACCGATCTTTATTGTATTCATTTGCACTTAATAATAATTTTTGCTCTTTCTTTTACACTTTTCCTTAGAGCATTTCTTTGCTAAGTATTTAATTTTTTTGTCGCTACTTTGAGTTTTCATCAATGTTTTCATGACTTTTCTTTTCAATCGCATTTCTAGTTTCGTCGCTCATTTTGTATTGTAAATATGTATGTGCACATATGCATTGGGTATGTATGTATGATTGTACAGCACACGACAAAATAATAACACACCCTGCTATTTTTGGTATTTCTTCTATAAATTATATTAATTAAAATCAGGTGAAGTACTACCGAAAAGCTCCTCACCTTGAGATACTAACTGACAGGAATAATGTCCGAAAATTCTACCAAAAGATCCGGTGGACGACTGAAGGTTTCCCCGACCGGGGAGGATTCCTGCTGGGACAATAATGAATCTGGGAGCCGAGGTGTACCTGGCGTGTTTAATTAATGAGAAAGACTTCTCCTCTCTGATAAATTGCAAGGGATATGGCGAATCCGATACCCCAATCCCGTGCCACCACGTGTTGAAGTGAAAATGGCAATATACCGGCTAAAAAAATATAAAATCGGCTAGGCTCTTAAGCTACAGTAAATGCTGATGATGATATTTCACATGAAAATTGTCTTATTATTTTGTTGAAAAAAAAAAAACCATTGCTGAACGGTCTAAAGTACATATTTATATATGAATGTAGATATATTGTTACGGATGTCTATCTACCATCTGTATCTATTGTTATTTTTAGTTTAGATATTTACTTATATAGTTGTATGTATGTAGGTATGTATATATTGATGCTGTTAGTATACTTATATTATCTGAGCAACAAGCCGGCAGTGATAAAGTTATAAGAACTTTATAATACAAAACACGAACAAACTGTTGTTGTCTAAACCTTGAAATATCAGAAATTGATAGGTAAGGCGTTTGTTGCCATCCAGATAAGGGGATTTGGATTTTTAAAAGTGCTTTCTCTAAATGCCTAAGCAACGACTAATATGTGTAGAAGTGATAAGCATATTCTTCGATATTGGCATTTTTTTATTCGTCACTTCGATGCTAGATAAAAATGTTTTCTGCTTGCTTAAAAACATTTTTTTCAAGGGTCTCAAAGGCGATTTCAAAACTATACTCGAGCTTGCGTGATTTTCGATAAAAGGGCAACAATTCTTTTTATAGCCGGTTCGAAGAAAGTCTTAACACGACTATCTTTTTACTTTTTTACTTTGAACAAGCTATTCGGGTATTTTTGTTGGGGATATGAGATTAATCGATGAACAAATATTTGGCGAATAATTTTTCTGATTTATCAGATCCCGAGTAATAACTGTTTACTCAAAATGGTTAATTGAAACTCCTTCGAGCACCTTTCTTAGCAAATAGGTAAATCAATGAATACAGAACGAACATGTGTTTGCTAAACTGATAAAATTCGAAGAGTTTATTGAACGCAAAAAAGTTCAAACATATAACATTTCTGATGAGCAGGTTGTTAGCAGTTTTCTTATAATCGAAGCAAGGTTGCCACGTAATTGAAATTGTACCAAAATGAAATTAAATATGTGAATATGGATATCAAACGAAAGATATCTTACATGGTTCCTCAATAAGAATACTTTTGATTAGGATTGTCTGCTAACCTATATACATAATCCTAACATTTTTGGGGTGAATAAAAATTTAGGGTTGAAACCGTGCTACAAGAAAATCAAGATATTTAAACTTTGACGTAAACTGTGTTGACCGTCATTTGCACCTTTTGTAAGTTGTTCGAAAGCGTTGCCACCTCACAAATACATTTTTTTTTGTAAGTTTTGTAATATTTTAGGGGATTGTTGCTAAGTAAAAATGCTTACAAAATCGGATCCATACAGCTGCTTTAAAATGTGTAAATGGTACAAATAATATATCTCTGATTCCAAAGTCAATATATATATTTGTATATCGTTAAAACTTAAAGAAAACATTTGCAGCAGGGTTTTAACGGAGAGTTGACGCTTATCAATTTTTTGCAAGGCGATTTTCATGGTACATGTGGTGAGAAACCAAAATGTATGTAGCTAAAAAAAAATCACGTTTAAAAAAACCTGACACGAGTTGTCACTGCCTTCGTGGCATAGAGGTAGTAAGCTGGCCCGTCATACCAGAAATTCTATATGGGGACCGATTTTTCTAAACGAGTTCACCCTAGGCAGTGGTTTGCCATACTTTCCGAGTGTATTCCTGGCACGAAAAGCTTCTAAGATTCATCTAGAAACATGTAGGTCTCAACTCGTCCACGGCTAAAAATTTTAACTTAATTTAAAACTTTTCAAGGCTACATATATGTCCAAACCAAATTTGGTTTAGAATTTACATTGTGCCAGTTTTCGAGAAAATAAGCGTAAAGAAAAGAGTTTAAATTTTAAACCATAAATGTCTTAACAATTAAAAAGCATAAAAAACATTTGTATCAGTTGGCATGATTCGAACCGACGCTCCCCGCATCATAGTCGTATGCCCTACCCACTGAGCTACGGCGCACACAAAACTGTATGGAGAAAAATTCAGTGACTTGAAAAAGCTTTCACAAATAAATGAAAAGAATTTAAAACATTTTAGACGTTTTTTTTTTTCAGTTCAGTTTTAAATCTTATTCGCTATAAATTCAAAATTGGTGTAGGTAAATAAACGGTTTGGAATTTATTACAAAAATGTTTAAAAAATTGCTTAAACCGACGAATGGTTTAAAATTTAGGCTCAAATTTTTAGCCGTGTAGGAATAAATAAAAGCATCACACCACAACTTGAAAGAGAAGGTGGGCTTAAATATTGTAGGTGATATGCATATAGTATCAAATAGCAATTATTAATAACCTTTCCTGGTTCATCATCTCGCCCCATCGTTTTCTATCGTTCTTCCATCCCCTTTCCTTCTACAACATATGCAAGTTATAAACTACATACATACGTAAATACCCTGCTATATCAGCTGCTCCAGCTTTGAGATCCAATTGAGAACATCGGTTCCTCGGCTTAAAGTCTTCGGTGGAAAAGTGGTCTGAACATACAACCGGCTCTTTTGGTACCTCTTCTGTAGTTACGATGCATGCGTTTGGCCACCTCTCCCTCATAAAATATAATAATAATAATAATTCCCAACGGATTACCCTCCGGCGCGAGGGGCGCATCCGCATAACGCGCGGATTATTCGTTCGTGCCGAGTCGTTGAAAGGCTTTGGTTTGTTAATCGTCGAGATCTAAAACTGCTCAGCTACAGAGAAAACCTCATCAGCTAAGTAAAGTAGATATAGGATAGATTATACATTAAGAAATAACTAGTTAACAGAATAAAATTATTGTTAGAAGTTAATATAGAAGTCAAAGAATAAGAAACAATTAGTAGCTATGAATTTAGGATAGAAAGAATTGATTTTTTATGCTGAAAAGCGAGTCTGAAATATCAAATCTACCAGAAAGAGAGTTATAATCTTGACACAAACAGCGAAAAGGCTCATTTAACTCAAAATTGGTTCGGCACTGTTTTAAGACTAGAGGTTTAAAATGCCTTGAAGGACGAGACGGTACACCAGGAGTTAAAAAAACTTCACTTTCATTCAATTTTTTTAATGTTTTCCCTTAGAAATAAAAATGAATTCGTTTTTGATAGAAGAATACGGTAGCTCACTTTCAAAAGGAAATGTCACTAACACAGTTTATGTCAAATGAGGGCAATAGCGACAAAGAAGAAGAAGTGGAACTACCTTTTTATGTTTGTATCATGATTGAAACTGCTTTGCTAAAATACATCACATTAGGTGTGCCATGAACTATTGTTTTTACCATACAGTCTAATGTGCAGAAAACATGAGATCAAAAAATTAATAAATTTTAATGAATGACACACATCTTCGACTAATTGTCAAAAGACAGGGAGAGCGAGAGATAAACGTGCACACAATGAGGTGAATTTAAATGCCAATTCGACCAAAAAGCCGCTTAGGTAGGATCTGACTGACCTCCAGTTAACTTTATTGAGGTGATTAACCTGCTGATTAATAATGATGATAAATTGAGTTTAGATAATTTCGTCTTGTTAAAACTGTCAAATTTGCCGATATTTGGTTTTATTAGAGTAATATATATAAGCCAAAATAACAGATTTAAAAATTGTTTTTCTGTCTGTATGTATGTTTGTGCTCGCATCACTCAAAAACTGTTCCATGGATTATAATAGCTCTGTGAAGTTGGCACCTCCAAATCGGGGTAAATAAAAAACGACATACCATTTGTTTGTCCATGTTTGTCCAGTAAAAAATTTTGTTTGTCCACCCTTTGTTCAAAAGTTATTTAAAAAAAAGTTTTTTCTAAAAAATTAAAAAATCGTTTTTTTTTTAATTGGCTAAACCGTGGCCCTGTTTGTCCAGGAAAAGTTTTTGTTTGTCCACCCTTTGTTCTATAGTTATTTAAAAAAAAAAAGTTTTTTCTAAAAAATAAAATTTTGTTTTAATTGGCTAAATCATTCGTCCATCGTTTTCCTATGTTTTGCACCCTTTGTTTGTTTTTTTTTTAAATAACTTTTGAACAAAGGGTGGGCAAACAAAACTTTTTCCTGGACAAACATGGACAAACGATTGGTAGGGTAAAGCACTAGTTTCCGGACACTTAACGTTTTCCTCAACTTGACTTCGGCTAATTTTTTCACTAAAAATGCTACCCCGAAAAGATATATTGTCTATAACATGATAAGTATTGCTCAATAATATGGCGTCTGGATAATTTAAAAATACGATGTTGTTAATTTTATAAAATTAAAAATTCAAAAATGTTCGATTTGGTCTAGTTTCCGGACAGTAAAATTTAGTTTCCGGATGCTTTGGTTTCAGTTTCCGGACACTCGAAATTTATATGAAATTTGTATATACACTATATTTTTGTAAAGTATTTCTGAGACATAAAGAAGACCTTTGAATACAATAAATACGTCTTAATCATATTCACATCTCTCTGGATGGACATTTCTCTCGGATTTAGACACTGGTCATAAACCAATTGTTCGATCGGTGGTTCGAGGGATCAGCCAAACTTCCGGCGTAAACAGTTGATGTTTCATTTGTCATAATTGGCAGATTTTTGCCAACAGTTAGTCCTGGGAACTTCAGAAGGTCCATGTCTGGGCATCCGACGTGGGGTTGATTACAAAATGCGGATCTCATAGTCTTAGTTTCCAGGAACTATAAGATCCCGAATTAGACTAAGCCTAAAATAGGAAGGGGGTACCCTGCAGGAGCAACAAAGTAAAAACCTGGGAATAATTTGGAAAGCAAGCAATCGTGGTAACCAAATTTATCAGAGAGAGTGAAAAGAGCCCCAAATGCACTTTATCCATGTAAAAAAATGGTGGGGTGCACGTGAGGCTTTTCATCCTCTTTCTAATTTGGTATTCACCGCCATTGTGAAGCTAATAGTCATTATTGAGTCCTGGGGAGAGTATGTACATAATCAATAATTAGTATAATAGGAGGTTTGAAAGCCACCCCGACAGAATTATTAAATGCCCTTCTGTAGTAGACTTAGTGGGCAACAGAATAGTTTTAGCAACTGAAACTAGTCCAAATACCTCGTCCGTAGCCTATACCGGCGCCATCAAAAATTGGGCCGACAGACTGTATGGTTCCGCCCGCGCTTTGAAATGGGTGTTAAAGCTACAATAGATGTGAAGGGTTGGCGTAAAGGTACGGTTGGTACCATACACACATCCTAGAAGCAATGAAATGCAAACAGGCGCTAGGAAGAATTTGCAAGGGGGGAACGTACATTTATACTGGGCCATCGGTCATATGGGTATAGATGGAAGCGAAGGGATGATATGTTGACCTAAAAGGGGAAGTATCTTGAAAAGTATACCCTAGAACTCCCCATCAGATTGCGAGTATTGAAAAGCAGTCAAGAGTTGTAAACGAACAACCAAGCAAAAACGGCTTGGAAGTAACATGGGATGGCAAAGTCGCCGAGGTCATGTGCATGTCGTAAGCTCTTGTCCGTAAAATATTATGTTTTTACAGGTTGTACGAGAAATACTTGAAGATATTTTGTGATCCTGTCGCTCGCCAGATTAAGGCTCCGACTATTAGGAGTTCCACAGCTATCTTAAGCTGCCGCTTGTCTGATTTTGGTTTAGTTTGACCTTATAACTTCGAAGGGTTGAGGTAAGATGTCCGCATTAAATCTTTAAACAGTAATATCGATAAAAACAACTAAGTTTATACAAAATGCAAATTTTCGCGACCTTGAAACTTATTTTCTTCTTTCTGAAAAAGCGTGTCCGAAAACTGAAAATATAGGGGAAAAAGATGTTTTAATTTTTGTAATTTATATATAATATAATAAACTGTCATTTAGGAGCATTAAAATGGTAAACCCGCTGTCCGGAAACTAGTGCAGTTACCCTTTGTCGTTTTTTTTTTTACTCCGATTTGAAGGTGCCAACTTCACAGAGCTGAATATAATTAATTTTTCGCTGACGTGTTATTAGATGTAAAATAATAAATAATGATAAAGTTTTAGGACCTGCAATTTTTCCGCATTGAATTATTTTGTTGCCGCCGAATACAGAAGTTTCAACAAAAATAGGCTCAAAATATATAGATACATATGTTCATATATCGAAATTGTGACAGGCCTATGCCTGTAGCATTTTAACAATAGTAAGCAATTCAGAGATTTCAAATGATCAACGTTAAAAATCGAGCCTAAAAATCATTTATTTCTCTTACAATTATAGATTCAATGAATTCCTCTCAAAATATTCTAATGCGAGGAGTTTGCGTTCCTTTCGTCCAACGCGTAATCTAATAAATTTATACTCACACTCATACCCATACACAAATTTATAATATATACAATTTATATGTAATACTTATTTTGAAAATATTAGCGGTTCAACAACCGCAATCAATTGTTGTTTATTTCAAATTGATCACCACAAATGTGCATTCTAATTCGCTGAAATACTTCTTATTTCTCAGCTATATTTTTTGAACTGTGGAGTGCAGAGAGTGAATAGCAGTTTTCTAACCCCAATGAAATTATTTTAATAGGTTATAAAGCATACTTTTTTAGGTTAAGTTAAAGTTAACTAATGCATTTGTGAGGAAAAACGAGTACAATGCACATTAGCAGTGTCCCAACCGGCTATCCAGCTCTACAATGATCGAAATGCGACCGGAACAATTCGCATCAGTTTTATGAAAGCAATAAGGGCTAGCAACAAAAAACAACAAGGACAGAACTAGCATATGGATTCCAAATTGATGCAGAAAAATATCAGGATCATAACATTGTTGTTGCATTTACATGCAACATTTATATCTTGGGTTGGAATGCCCTTATTGCTAGAAAAATACTTGTATGTATCAGTGTATTTGTTGATCGAATTCGAACTCGAATCGACCCTTTGTCGTTTTTCTTGAGTTTCAGCCGCAACCAAGCGAGTAAGAACTGTTCACATCAAAACACACATATATCCACATTAGCGTGGTTAATTTTAAGGAAATGCATTTTCTCTTCTATGGTGCTTTTGCCTTCATAGAAAGTTAAAGCAGGTATGTGTAGGCTGCAATCAAGTTTGAATATAGTAAACACATCCTAACGGGATTAGGTCGATCGTATTCCGAAAAAGCGGTTCCATATCAAATTTTAGCGTGCAGTGGAATTCTATTAATCGCCATCGCCTAAATGCTAAAAGAAATGAACTCGATATCACCATTCCCACAACAGCCGGTTCTATCGCACCGGAATGACCCGGGTTTTTTCACCCGGCCAAGGGCTGTTATTTCAGTGTAACCCTGTCCTATCTGGGGCAGGGCAAAGCACTGTTAACAACAACAACAACTCGATATCTCGCATCCGTTCAGTACGCTTGCACTCTTATTTTTGAAAAACGACCTATCTCAGATTTTTGTTTCAAAAACGCGCTATCTCAGCAAATTATTCAAAACCTCCCCATCTCAGTTGAATCTGTATTGAATTTCTGCTTAGGGGTTTTTGAAACTCATCCTGTGATATGGCGTTCTTGAACAAATTCTAAGAAATGATTCCGCAATTTCATTCTATTTATCACAGAAGCGGCACAGGCTATCAGTGATCAATTTATTCATATGTGCATTGAGCCTACTGACCTGTGAGCACACCTATTAGGATCCTAAGATTGCTCTTGGAAAGGCTGATTATCGCATACGCCATTAGTTTAGAACGACAGTCCGATTGTCCGACGTTAGTGATCCTCTCTCATTTCCATGCCTTCTTTTCTGAGTTCTAATTTTAAGGTCTGTGAACCTAAGGCTAGCATTTTTCAGACTGGATGGGCTAGCTCATCAGCTTGCCGCTAGGACCTAGGCCAGTCTGCGAAAACTCCAGAATTTCAAATTTATTTAAGATTTCAAGTGATTTTCCTCAGGCAAATGGATAGACAGGAATAGGTAAATCCACTCAGTTCTCTGTCCTGATCATTTTGGTGTACTTATTGAAGGGCTCAACTTTTTTCGGGCCAAAGTTAGTATACTAATTGCACAAGCGCCACTGTTATAAAAAAAAGACAAAAGTAAGCAAAAGAAGGTGATCTAACTTTATCAATGTATAAACAAACGAGTTTTGAGAAGAACAGTAAAAATTTGTGGGATAAACCTTGTAATGCTTTGAAAATATTTTTCAATGATGTGCCTGTTTATAAAACCGTAGGCTTTTGCCTCAACGTCGCATTTTTTATCTCCAGAATGTTTAGCAAGCAACAAATAAACAAACTACAGTGAAAGCAATGGCAACATTTTGGCAAACCAATCTGTGGCACTGGGTAAATATGCATGCTTGTGAGGAAAAGACTGACAAAAATTCGCTGAATATGTTTGCGTTCAAAATTATAGTTCGTCAAGTCGTTGGTTACTAACTGCACGAAAATGTAAATATCGGATTTCATCCCAGTTTTTGATGAATATGGACACAAATTGACAGATGAGTGACCAAAAGTATTCAATGAAATTCTTCACGTTCATGACGAAGTGTATAACTGACTTTAGCAGTTTTTACTTTGTGTACAAAGTAGCGAACCTTTATCAGTACTCGTTTATTTCTATTTCGTGTAAGCACGAACACATACACATAATTTAAAAAATGTCTACTGATTTGGCAACATGTGTATAAAAATATCAAATTTATTTACAAAACAGCCGAAAAACCCAAAAGCTGAGAATATCTCCACACGCTGTAACCCAGCCAGCATTTTGAGTTCTAATAAAATGGAGATATGCCCCCATAAGCATTAATGGAAACTCACATACATTCCCATTCTAAGCCGTTTTTATGGAATTTTAGATTTGAAAACATTAACAGCAGAAAACTTGTGCCCAACCAACCCATCACTTAGACCAGACCTGTTAAATAATGATTACTATTCGTAATGATTACCGGTTTGATAAATTTTTTTTTTCGAGAATCCATTTAATGATTGATTACCATTATTTTAAATTTTAAATGATTATTTTCCAATAATTTGATTACTTTTGATTATTTTTGG
Source organism: Merzomyia westermanni (assembly GCA_949987695.1). Taxonomy (NCBI): domain Eukaryota; kingdom Metazoa; phylum Arthropoda; class Insecta; order Diptera; family Tephritidae; genus Merzomyia; species Merzomyia westermanni. The sequence goes on along the minus strand of OX465291.1, from coordinate 32,668,177 downwards.
ATTTTTTTTTATATTTTTGTTAAATAAAATTTTTAAATTAACAAAAATTGTTGGCATAAAAGATCAATATTTTTTTTATATATTTTTTTTTTCAGCGTTGTAGAAGCGCAGGAATAAACACTAGACTGGGTCGATTTATTAACCGATATCGCCATCGATTTTTCGATAGGTTTTGGACTCAGGAAAAAAAAGGTCCACTACGCATACCCAAAAAAAAAATAATTTTCGAGCCTGCGAAATAAAATTTTTTTTTTTACTTTTTTCGACTTCGATTTTTAAGTTTTTTTCAAGACCTAATCTAAATAATCGTCAAAACAAAATAAATACATTTTTCAAGTATAAAATAAGATCATAGAGTTAAGACAAAACTTACATACATTTTTATCGTCTCATATGTACATATGCTAATATTTGTAGGGTACTTAAGTATTATATGGCTATATTAATTTGAATGCTTATAACATTTGTGAAAGGTTATGTTTTTGTAATAAAACAGAGCTTACAGAGAAAAAAAAATGTCTGGAAAAAAAGAAAAAGGTTTCGAATCCTTCCTCGAAAATAACACATTTTTTTATATTTTTACAAAAAAAAAGGGAAAAATCCGTATTGATTGTTCATTATCTTATTATCGAACCTACAGAGCCTAGAGCAGAGTTTTGTATGCATTATTTATAGCAAATTTTATTAGCTTTTAAATTTTTCAAATCGTTTTGGAATTGCTCAATTTGTTCTTGAGATATACATGATTAAGTGGAGCTATCTTTTTTTTTTTTTTTTTTTTTTGAAATTACGGTAAATCGTAAATATCTCAAAAATGGTACCATAGAATCAAAAATAATTTATTTTGTTGTGTTGATCTTCCGACAGGGTAGTAAGCTGATTTTTGTTGGAACGATTTTCCGTCATCCCTTGTCAAGTTTGGTTTTGTGACAAACCGGTTTCGGCGTTCTGCCATTTTCAATGCCTAGCTTCGTTCTCGAGAACGATTTTCGGAATCAGGGGGTGGTTTTACATACGAATTTCATATTCGCGTCTCTGGTGGAGAAAAAAAGTTTGAATTTGTAGACCACTGTTACTAATCAAATTTAACAGGCTTGACTTAAACGTACTTAACTTGACCTATAAAACTATTCCTTTTAGATTTTATATGTACCTTTCTGAAGTAGGCAAGACAATTTTTACGTGGGAAAAAACAATATGTTGGATAATTTGTCGTGGAAATTTTTCGCTTCCATATTTTTGAAAATATTTCGTTGCACGCTATATTCACGAATATTTTACGGTAAATACAGGTGCAAGAATGGTTTTCCTTGCTGGTGTTTAAGGTGATAAGATGGACACACACGTACAACACAATTGATGGTGACAGATTAAACCGAAAAAATGCACTGAAGATGGCACAACACCGAAACCAAATTTAATAATAAATAACGAAAAATCGTTCCTCAATGGCGTTAACGACTTTGTTTGAATTATCAAAAAGGATCTAGTTTTCAGAGTTTTTAGTTAGTTATGGTAGGTACTTGAACTTATGTGTTAGCTGTGTAATCAACTGCAATGAGTGGTCGTCTGGTACTTCCAGAGATTATAGCCAAGACTTTAAGCTGTTGTGCACGCAGAGAGATCTACCAAGTTCTGCCCTTTAAAGTAGTTTTCTGGAGCTGATAGAAGCTTGATGAAACTGATTCGTAATCCGCATTAACAATTTTTGGTAGGCTTTATAATTGTTCGACCTTTGCTTTTTGGGGCAACATTTCGAAAAAATACGCACCCTAATATACGTACATACGGTGTATTAGCACAACTTAACTACAGCAGAATAACTAGCTCAGTAAAGTCAAGCATCCGTCCTGTCGTACGTTTATTTATTATTATCGTCTACAGTCATTGCCAAAGGTCAAGGCAACTTAGTTTCCCGTCAAGTGGGCAGTATGTGGCAGCTGTTGTAAAATGGAGTAGGCTACCATAATTCCTTCTAACAATGCTTTGTTGTTATCATGCATTGGTTGTTGTTTTTTTTCAGTTGGGCTTTTGACATACCCACATAGATATACAAAATGTGCGACAACGCCTCAAGGACACCGTCTGCAAGTGGCATTCAACCTGTAAAAATACTTGCAATACTATATGCAACTCATTTTAATGCGCGTCAAAAGAGAAAATTTCCACAAGAGTTGAACGTAACAAAAATATACTTTACAGTAGGCACTCACGCTATGTTAATACCGCACATAAATACACCCATACCTAAAGTGTTCATTTGATCATAGGAAATCGCCCGATGCGACCAAAACTTTGTTTCTTTGTTAACTTTTTGTTGCTTCTCGGGATATTGAGAGCCATTTTGGTAGTGTTAATCGTACTCTGACTAACCCGAAAATCAGTAAGCTTCTTCTGAGGTATCGTTTTTTACTTGCAATTTATTACCGCTAAAAATATATCTATATCTATCTATAATATATTTGACAACTTGAAAGTCAAGCTGTCATTTTCGCTTCCTTCACTTTGCAAAATTTTTTCACACAGCACCGCTACAAATAAAATAATTTGTAACACCTGCTACTAGACCTTGCTGAAAATTACGTACGCGAACATGACTATTATCAATGTAAAACTACGATGTTTCATGTTCTTCCAATATCGGGCTGATTGCGCTGAAATGAGTAAAAAAATTGTGCGCTAACACCCAATTGCGTGTAAATATCTTGGAGGCTTTGCGCGACGATAAGAACACTCGTATTTGACAAACAATTTGAAGGGTGAAAGTAAAACCGTGAGAAAGTTATTAGAAAGGGGGCATACATTTATACACGAAGCAACACTCATAGTCATTGGGGGATCGGACTGTAAAAAACCAGAGCACAGTGTGACATTTTGTAAAAATTTTTCTGGATTATAAATATCTAGGGAGATAAAGTAGTAAGTCAAAAATTATAGCAAAAAATATGAATGCGTACAATGAAAAATGCTGGAAAGTCGAGTTAGTTTAAAAAAGTGAATTTTTCTACGTTTTATACTAGAAAATTTTCAAAAATGTTCGAAAAAAAAGTTTTGAAATCTTTACATATAATAGAATTATTACAGGAAGATACCTGTACAGTATATATGTATATTAAAAAAAAAATGCAAAAATACAAAGGATTTCATTAGAGTAACAAACGCCAAATCAACAGTCTTTAGAATTCTTATCTGTTTGTATGTTTGCTTGTTCGCGCATCACACAAATCTGCATAATCTTAATTAGAGCAACGTAAGCCAAAGTTTGTATGCGTTTCACTAAAAACCTACATCATGTGTTTAAGCGACATAAGCTATAACGATTTACTTCGTCTATTTTATTTGCGCTGCACTCTCTTGTAATTCGCAGGCAGCTTATAAAATATCCCAAAGATATAGTTTATGTTTTGCAATCCCAAAGCGGGGGTTTTTCACAACGAAAATGAGGAAGCCAATCCCGCGCAATGCCTCAGAGCCAACAGTGCTCGCCCCCAATTAATACATACAAGGTGTAAAGGTGCCCCACACCCCCCGTTCTACATAGAACAAATAATTTACATAAATAAAACAATAATTAAATAAATACTAGAAAAGGGCTCCCTATATTAAACATGTGCTCCGCACACCCCTTTTTCCTCTCTAAACCAAAAATATTATATAAATAATAAAATAAAATAAAAAATAACTCAAAAAAACTACTCGCCCTCCATAAAGCTTAGACTACTACTGGATATACTGTTTTTATTGTGGTCTGATTTTCGGAATTTTATTAATATATGCACCGCCGTGCGCCTTAGAGCAGCTGCACTTATACCATAATTGTTTGCAGGAAATTAAATGAAGCAAAAAAGGACGAGCTCTAGTAGTTTGCACACTTCGCGTGACTATTAAAGTCTAGCTGGAACTTTTCCAAAGTTCATTAACATAGAAACCCAAAAAAGTCAACGTGCCAAAGAAAACAACATTAGTCTGGTGTGGTCTTGTACATACAGGGTGGCTGATGAATTTTGCTACATTAAGAAACTCAAATAATTTTTTTTTCAGTGTATGGAATTCATTTTTCTTAAAAGCTCATTAAATTTAAAGCTCATTAAATTTTATTAAATATAGCTTAATTAGTTTTAAAAATAATGGAATTTAAATGCCCCCCCTGCTCTTCGATGCATGTGCGGCATCTTACCAAAAAGTTGTTCATTACTGCTTGGAGAGTTGAGACAGGAATAGCCGCAATTGTTTCTCGAATGGATTGCCTTAGTTCATTCAAATTTGTTGGTTTTGCTTTGAAGACTTCCTGTTTGCAATAACCCCACAAGAAAAAGTCAGGTGCAGTAAGGTCAGGCGACCTGGGTGGCCAACGGAATGTGGAGTTTCTGGATATCAGCTTATTGGGAAATTTTCGTCGCAATTCTGTCATAACAGGTTGGGCTATATGAGGAGCTGCACCATCTTGCTGAAACCACACAGAGTTGAAAGAAATTCTCATTCGGCGTAATTCTGGATAAAAAAACTCTCTCAACATGCTCAAGTAACGGTCTCCAGTAACCGTAACGGTGTGACCGTTTTCTTCGAAGAAGTAGGGCCCGACTATGCAGCGTGATGAAACTGCACACCACAATGTGACACGAAGTGGATGCAATTCCGTCTCATGGAGTATCTGTGGGTTGGAAGCACTCCATATTCGACAATTTTGTTTGTTTATGTTGCCGTTTAAATCGAAATGGGCCTCGTCAGACATGAAAAGACAGTTCAACATGTTTCCATCCTCTTCCACCATTTGAAGCATCTTCTGGCAAAATTCCAAGCGAATCGGCAAGTCTGCAGCGTTCAGTTTGTTGGCCATTTGAATTTTATATGGGAATGTCCAAATCTTTGTGCATAATTGACTGTAATGACTGTCTGCTTACACCCATTTGAGCAGATAAGCTTCTTGTCGAAACACGTGGATTGTTTTGTATGGCAGCAGCTACAGCAGCGATTGTTTCCTCCGTTCGAACTGAAGGGTTTCGATGGTAAGGTCTTCTGTTGACTGTCCCATGCTCGGCAAAATTGTTTACAAGTCTTATTATGGTCCATCTGCTCGGAGGATTGCCGCCAAACGTGCGCCTATACTCTCTTTGAACCGAAACTACGGACTCCAGTGCGTGATAGCGGCGGACAATCCAAATTCTTGTTTCAGTGTCCCAGTTATCCATTTTTGTTAAATGTAAAAGTCAATCTGCAAAATAAAAAAAAAATTAAGCAGATTCATTAAATAGAAAAAAGTTATTTAATTTTTTTTTGGTAGCGGCTTTCATCAGCCACCCTTAATGACGTTAACGAAATGCTATGGACTCTTTTTAAACATATTTATTAAGATTATTTGCAAATAACAGCAAATTGAAGGCACTGATATAGTGAATGTAAATAATCGATTTAGCATTCGTTTCAAGTATCATTCATCATCGTAATGATTACCGGTTTAACTAATTATTTTCTTGAGACACCATTTAATGATTGATTACCATTACTTTCAATTTTTAATGATTAATTTCCAATTTATTAAAAAAAAATTTTTTTTAAATCATGATTTTTACGATTATTAAAACAAATCTAAAATAATCCAAAAAAAGTTACTTAGATTACTCTCGGTTTTATTTATTTTAATTTTATTTTTTCAGTATTGTTGTAGAAGCACATAAATATACACACCAACCCTACTAAAAAAAAAAAAATTTTCAAAAAAGAATCAAAAGTAATAACAACTGTTTTTGATTATTTTTAATTTTTTCATTTTTTTTTAATTTATTTTTTTTTTGTTTTCTAATCTTAAACAATTAATAATTGTATTTTCATGAAAAATATATAAAATAATCATTACCAATTAAAAAAAAACGTCGAATGAATTTATTACTAACTACTAATCAAATTTAACAGGTCTGATTCAAACGTATTGTGGTTCATTAAATATACTAAATGATGAGGGTTGAATTATACTTCGTGGTATGATAGGTTTGTTAATTATAAGAATTATAGGAGGAAGAATATTAAGATGCTTATTATTTAGAACACCTTATACACGTAGCGCACACATTATGTCTCCGGTTGAATGGTTAGATCACCCTTCGTGTCGCAACTCTAAAAAACAAGCCACAGAGGGGTATGGTCAAGTTTTTTTCGCTCAAAACACTTCAATACAATTATTTCTTATTATACAGACACAAGTTTTACATTTTTAAATGTATCTCCCCCTTTTTATTATATACTCGTCACCATATATCATTGCAGTAACTCTTTCATTAAAATTAATTTCTTTTTTTCTTTTCTATTTTGCAGGTATTTTAACGGATGAGGAAAAAGTGAATTTGTCACACTTCAAATTAATACGTGTACTTGGAACTGGGGGTAAGTACTATAAATTGACCAAATAATGTGTTATAAACAGTGTTGGGTAATGCAATAGTAATATGGATATTTAACGAATTTGTACTATCTATGTTTATAAGCTGTCTAAAGCTGCGGCCTTTGCTTGCTTTCCAGTGCGATTCTAAAATAAATAATTCTTTTGTTTTACTTAATACCTCTACCTAGCAGAAGTTAGAATTCGAATAAATTTAATAGCTTTCGAACCAAAGAGTTGGGGCCTGATCTTTTTTTTTGCAAACCTTTTTATTTCAGAAGCAGGTTTCATTGTTTCAGAGAGCACGGGAACTCTGGGATCAAACTCAATTGGAAACCCATCACAAGTTTATTAAATCTAATCCCCATAGAATAGGAAAACTAATTCAAATTCACGAAGGACATAACGGGTATTAAAAAACCATTGAATAAATTATTGATAACCCAGTTGCTTACTTTCATTTCGAAAAAATTCTCTCAACACATTATTTTAGCCAGTCAAACTTTTTAATTGTTAAACAATGATTAAATTTTCGTTTAATTGAATAAATTAAAAAATGTTCGCTCTTTTAGTCAAAGTTTAGTAAAAGAAATTATTCATATTACTAAAAGAAACTTTGTGTATAAGTAGATAGATTATTAAAAAACTAAAGGAAAATAAGTACTTATAAAAACTTTATACTCAAATTTGTAAATAATTGCAAAATTTGACATAAATAAATTTTATTATTTACTTGCAGCCTATGGTAAGGTGTTTCTGGTGCGTAAACTTGGTGGTGATGATGATATGACATTATACGCCATGAAAGTGTTAAAGAAGGATACTGTAGTACAAAAGAAGAAGACAGCAGAACATACCACAACCGAACGACAAGTGAGTGTATTGTACCTATATAATTACATACGTCTATATAAACGGCTTGACTGGGCTGTTAAGTCAAAACTCCACTCGCCTCCTAGCTTGGGCGTACCAAGCGTTTCGAAATTGCATCTGGTTTTATCAATTGGTGTTGGTTTCCTTGAACTTAGAAAATAGGTAATAGTTATTTTCTACTATTTTTTTTTAAATCACAGTCACTCACTGACTTATTTTTAAACCTTTGTAAAAGACAAAGCTTCTTTTTTATACCATTTTTGACTGGGGTCGTTAACACAAAATAAACGTAGAAATATTTTTAAGATACATTTGTTATATATCAAATTTTTTCAATGATCCAAATTTTATTGCACCTTAACTATTTGTAGGGAAAATTCAAATCGGCACACCACAAATTGGAAGAGAAGCTTGGCGCAAAAATCTCTTAGGAGGTTTATGATGATATACCTGTTGTATATCGCGCCATAGAGAGATAGATAACTATTTGGATTGTCGTTCGTTTTAGTGCACGGCTAAAAATTTTAACCCAAATTTTAAACTTTTCTGGGCTACATATATGTTCAAACCAAATTTGGTCTAGAATTTACATTGTGCCAGTTTTCGAGAAAATTACGGTGAAGAAAAGAGTTTAAATTTTAAACCAGAAATGTCTTAACAATTAAAAAACATAAAAACATTTGTATCAGTTGCCAGGATTCGAACCGACGTTCCCGCATCAGAGTCGTCTGTTCTACCCACTGAGCTACGGCGCATGGAGGAAAATTCAGTGACTTGAAAAAGCTTTCAGAAGTAAATGAAAAGAAATTTAAAAATTTTAGACGTTTTTTCAGTTCAGTTTTAAATCTAATTCGCAATAAATTCAAAATTGGTGTAGGTAATTGAGAGGTTTGGAATTTATTACAAAAACGTTAAAAAATTTCCTAAACCGACAAATGGTTTAAAATGTTGGCTCAAATAGGCCGTGTGCTAGTGGGCAAATGCTATATCCTCACGTACGCTAAGAAACGAGACCGAACTTCTTTACGACACCTTTAAGTAAATTGTTGTTGTTTTTTAACGAATGTGTAAAAGTTCTGTGACCTCTAGTCGTTGAAAGTAACTTTATTTCTCTTGAGTAAAACATATTTATTATTCTTATACTTCTACTTTAATATTCTGGGTCTAGTATTTTCTACTACTCTTGTTAACCATCTGCCTTCGATCTCCATGTATGCATATGGACACATAGTGCGAGCTTATACATGTTCTTGCGTAAGCAGTTGTTGGCAACTCCAGTTATGCCAACAATTATAAAATTCTCTTCTCCCTTCGCCAACTCGATCTTCATTTTACCGGTAAGGTTTACTTACTCGCCTCACCTTGTTAGCCGAATGTGAATCTGCTTTGCTTTTCATACTTTCATTGTTGCTTATTGCTTTGATTTTTTACTTTTCACGCATCGTTTTTTTTTTGTTGTATTTGGATTCCGGTTGAGTTATTTTGAGTCCCGTTACCTTTTACCGGTATTTATTATAATTGTACATAAAAGTATGCCTCACTGTTCCAACACATACATATATTTGTATGTATGTATTGGATACAGAAGTCTGGTGGTACATAACTTGATTTTGTATGCTTATGAAAAAGTTAATGTGCATTTGCACTTTAGTTTTTTTGTTGTAGTTAGGTGAATACATAAAAATGCCAAGTAAATAAAAGCTTTGCCAAAAAAATTTGTCACATTTACTAAATGCGACAAGTGGACATCTTTTGACTGGGCTGCATACATTTATATCGACAGCTTAGTAGAAGAATGTCCGCGGAAAAGAACTTTAAAATGCCTAACTGTAGTTTGTATAATACATATAATACAGAAAATACCAGCCCATCTACCATATTACCAGTAAAATGCAAGCTAAAAACTTTGTTAGAGCAAATCAGGTGATCCACTAGTCCGATATCTCTAATTTAAGTTTAAGAATAACATATTCGTGCCACAATAGGACATAGAGGTATTTTTTTTAAAGTGACATTTTAACAGTAGGAATGTTTAATGAAAGTATCAAAGTAAGCATCACTGCTCTGCAATTCTATAACGTATTTATTGAATTGTTTATGTTTAGAGAGCAACAACAAACCACGTGTTGATATAAGCCAGCGCGAAATCGAAAATTCCTTATACGAGGTGTGTTCAAAAAGTATCGCGAATTTTGAATTTTCGCTGGTTACGTATATTCGAATTTCGAATTTTTTGTGGCGTTATGTTGGTACTCATGTCTCTCACTTATGCCGACAAGCTCGGCCATTTTGAATGTTCAGTTAATTGTTGATAGCTGCTTTGCTTGCACGTGTTTTGGATCGTCTTCGATTTTTACGCGAAATTCGTACCAAAATTGCTCAATTGTGACCAAAAACAGCATCGCATGAACATTGCTAATGAGATGTTAAACTCTGTCCGCGACGACCCAAATTTGCTCCAGAGGGTCATAACTGGTGACGAATCGTGGGTTTATGGTTATGACGTGGAAACCAAAGCTCAATCATCTCAATGGAAGCTGCCGCACGAACCAAGACCGAAAAAAGCGCGCCAAGTTCGGTCGAATGTGAAAGTTTTGCTGACAGTTTTCTTCGATTGCAGGGGCGTGGTGCATCATGAGTTCTTGCCACAGGGAAGAACGGTCAATAAGGAATATTACCTGCAAGTTATGCGCAATTTGCGCGAAGCAATCCGCCAGAAACGCCCGGATTTGTGGAAGAACAAAAATTGGCTTTTGCACCACGATAACGCCCCTGCTCACGCATCGTTGCTTGTGCGCGACTTTTTGGCCAAAAACAACACACTAATGATGCCGCAGCCACCGTATTCCCCAGATCTGGCCCCCCTGTGACTTTTTCTTGTTCCCTAAACTGAAGAGGCCCATGAAAGGACGACGTTACGCTTCTCTTGACGAGATAAAGACTTCGATGCCGTCTGATTTTTGAACTGCTTCGAAGATTGGAAAAACCGTTGGCACAAGTGTATAATATCTCATGGGGATTACTTTGAAGGGGACAAAATAGATATTCATGAATAAATAAATAATTTTTGAAAAAACACAAAATTCGCGATACTTTTTGAACACACCTCGTATTTATTTTTTTGTTGTTTTATTTGATGCAGGGTTTTATCGAAAGAGGGATAAACAGATAAATTTGAATAAGCATTAATTAATGGTAACTCAAAACATATTCCATTCAAACCTTTTTTTTTAATGGAGTATGGGTTTCTGGGTTCTACAAGCAAGCATAGTAGCAATATTTTCGTTTAAACTTCTTTGAAAACAACAAAATGGGGTTGACATATTGGATTGGACTCTAGCAAATTATATCTACTACAAAAGCTGTGCTCTTTAAATAAAAAAAAAAACGAAATAAAGCTAAAATCTAATATTCCCCACGTACTTTGTAAGGAAAGTCGAATTTGTAATGAGCTGAGCATAGATTTTTAGATGGAAAATAAAAGAAAACATGAAACTTATACACCCTATATATGTACATACATATGTACATATGCACCTATAATGTGAAAAGATTTCTGGTCATTGCTTTTGAGGATGTGCTCTTAAATTGCAGAAATGCACTTGTTTTCAAAAACTGTAGCTAATCGTTTTTTAGATCTTTGGTTTTTCTGATTTAACTTGTGTTTATTATAAGTTTGTGATGTCTGTATGCTTCAGCATTGAAACGAAATTTTGATAGGCATCATACTTCTAGCTGACCCACATTTTAGTGATTTTGCCTCTTACGGCATTTAGCATGTTAGTATTGCATGTACCTACGTGCACATGCGCATGTGCTCACAGTTATAAAACTAACACCTATGCAATTTCTGTGTACAATGAAGACCGGCATCAACAACCAGTTTTGATCAAAAATAGCAGCCAAAGCAATAAAACTTATATCAAGTTAAAGTTTTGTTTTTGCTTTAGTGTTGGAGTAGAGGAAAAGAGAAGTCAATGAAATCAACAAACACTACAAAAAAGATAGAAAGATAGTTCAATGTATAGGTGCATAGCTTACAGAAACACCCGTCAAAAATGTGCATACTATGTATACTCGTATATGACTGATTCGTTAACTAAAAAGAGTTATAACATGATACCTGATTTCAATCTGACATAAGGTTTATTTCTTTCGCTCTATTTCTCTCCTAAGTAAGAACTTGAAATCAGAGCCTATGTAAATTAAAGTTTTATTTTAAAACACTCTCTCTTTGAGATACTATATATCTTATATGTAGGGCAGATATTTCATATAAAGCCCAATTCTAAATAAAAATTCCGCACAGATTTTTTTCCTCTATTCCTCGTATTCTGAATAAAAAATTCTTGGCAAAGAAGATTTAACTATAAGAAGATCCAACAGCGAAAGCAAGTGGACGCTGATAAGTGGGTGACGCCTACTTCTTCAAAATTGACAAAATTTTGTTGCGGTCGAGTTTTTCTTAAAAATCTTGTTGTGTGTGCAAAATCTGATTGATATAACTTGCTTAGTTGTAGAAATATCGCTTTTTAAATTTTACAAAAAAAAATTTTAGAACTAAACTTGTGCTCAAACAATTAAGCCACTGTACTGAAAAATAATATTTCAAAGAGAAAATCATTCAAGTCATTTTGGAATTTTAATCTCTTACGTGCAAAAATATTTTCCTATCTTTGCAACGTCTATAGAGGGCGACGAGATCCCGTTTAATTTTGTCGTTTGCGAAAATTTGAAGTTTTTTCGATCTTCATTGGTTTTTCCGTGCTCACATAATTAAGCCAATTTAGAAAATACTGTGATCTGCAGACAAGATAAGGTCACTTACTCCAAAAAAATTAAAGTTCAATTAATTCAACTGTTCTTAAGGAGAATGTTTCAAAAAAATTAAGCAAATGGCCATGCATACGAGAGAAATATATGGGAGAGTTTCGAGAAGTGTAAGAAAAGTGTGTAAATTAGCAGAAGTTTTAGGGTTTTCTAGAGGAAGAATGTGAAATGTAATACATTTTTATCAAAAACACAAAACTTTTGCCGATGTACCCGGAAAATGACCAAGAAACACGACCCCGAACGACGGACGATCGCGAATAGTTCACTCGGGTATACTGGATCTTTTTAGGACATACACGGAAATACGGGCATATATAGAACAGTGTTATAATATAAAAATATCGTCCAAAGCAGTCCTCCGGCGATAGGCGGAAAAATCTTTGAATAGACGTATCGCACGACGTTACCCAAATCTAAAATCCAAAAAACATCAACCGGAGGCTAGACTTTGCTAGAAAGTACCACCAAAAAGATAGAAAATTATTAAATTTAATCGTATCGAGTAAATTTCATGTGTTTGGAAATGATGGTAGACCTTATGTCAGATGTCCGCCGTTATAGGAACTGAACCCCATGTACACAAAAAAACCGTTAACCATGGTGGCTCATCCGGGATGGCATGGGGATGCTTCACCCCATCTTTGGTAGATCCGATTGTACCAATTGAAGGAAAAACTACGGGCGAAATGTACGAAGATATTACAGGGGAACACCCAAATTAAAAATTACTCTGGAAATCTATAGCTTTCTTTGATTTTCCAGTAAGATAACGACCCCAAACAGTGTTCTAGGGTTGTGAGGAGCTGGCTTAGAACCAACAGTATCAGTATCCCGCGCAAATTCGGGACTTAAACCCCATAGAAAATCTATGAAGCATTATCAAAAGGCCAGTCGCGGGAAGAAACCCCCGAAATAAGACTTGTTTATGGGAAATCATAGAGAAAGCAAAATTACTTCGGCCCACTTATGGCTATCATGAGTAACCGCTGAAAGGAAGCAATCTGTAAAAATGGTTCTCCAACTAAGTATTAGTTGAAATAAGGTATATTTTGAGAAAAAAAACCTCAATTTTTTGGCATTAATCGGGGGTTTTCACAGATGGCTTAATTATATGAGCACAAGTGTATGTTAAAAAACTGGGCGTGGACATAAACCGATTTCGCCCATTTTTACAACAAACAGTTACCTTTATATATTGAACATTTTCACCAAATTTCGTTTCGACAAATGAATTTTTGGCGGAGTTATGGTATAAAAAGTTTTGTGAATTAATCCACCATAAAAGGGGCGAGGCCACGCCCATTTTCGAAAATTTTATTTTTTTTTTATTTCTTAGTTTACGGAAACTTTAAAAATGAAATATAAATGATGTAAAGCTATTTTACCCAAAGTTATTGCCTATTTAATATATCTAAGATCCTCTTCAAAATCTTTCATATAAAAGTGGGCGTGGACCTTAACCGATTTCGCACATTTTTTCCTGGAACATTCCCTGCACACCTGGAAACCTGCAAGCTGAATTTCGTTTCGATATCTTGAACGGTGTTTGATTTATGATTAATAAAATTTCTAAATTTAGCTTAATCAAAAGGGGGCGGTGCTACGCCCATTTTCAAAAATTTCTTGAAAATTTTATTTTATGCCTCATTAGGATACACCAAATTTTTTCCTTATAGGTGTATTATGTACTGAGTTATCACTTTTTTTGTGTTTTCGAAAATATTCTATATATAAAAAGTGGGCGTGGCTATCATCCGATTTTGCCCATTTTAAATAGCGCTCGGAGATGAGTGCCAAGGAACCTTCATACAAAATTCATTGAGATATTTCAAAATTTACTCTAGTTATCGTGTCCACAGACGGACGTACGGACGGACGGACATGGCTTAATCAATTTCTCTTTTCGACCTGAACATTTTGATATATATAAGTCAATATCTATCTCGATTCATTTAAGTTAATATACCTTGTGTGTGTAGCACTACTAGGATTAAAACTCGCGAATTATAAACAAATTTCTCCAGTGGGGAATTACCTACCTGCGAATTGATGGTTTAATGTTGCCCTCTATTCGTTGCGTTTAAACATCTTTATGTCCTCCGGTCTTTGGTTTTAACTGTGTTTGTGGCGGTACAAGACGCTGGCACTTTCGGACAAAAAATTTAACACATTTATCCAAGAATTACTATCCTACAAAAATGGTGATCCGTGATCAATGTCCTGTTGGTAAGAAATATATTAAATATGAGCAATGTGCTTTGTCTATTTATTAAAGACATTTTTTGTTAGAAAATCGAATTTGAATATGATTGAAGTCGGGGAATTCCCAAACTCCCATTTCTTTTTCTTTTTTTGTTGTCCATTTTAACCGATTTTTTTCATATGTTTGAGCTGGGACTTGACAAATAGGTCTACAGTAAAGCGTTTCCATCTTAAGCGAGTCGATTATAAGTGGATTGCACTGTACTTTAGACTTAGTACTAAGGTGCTCAAAATGTAAATAATGAAGAGATTAGTGCCTAGGGTTTGTCCACGGCCTAACAATACTTCAATAAGGTCTGCTCATTGATGATGATGTATTTATAAGTATCTATTTATAAAATGCTCGGCCATTCTCCATCTTGGTGGTATATAAAATTGATAACCACCTTGTTTTTAAATCTTTGCTAACACCTTAAATTGATGCTCATCCGTCTTAGACGTGAAAACTGGAGATTACTCTGGTAGAAATTTTGCTTCAAGTAGTCTAGATTGAACTATATTCTGTCATTGATTTGGTATATATGTAACTAAGTAACAGGTGGCGCAAAAGTAAGCTTCCGATGTTCAGCATATCGGTTGTGGCACGTGCAGTGTGTGCTGTTGCACCGTCTTGTTGGAACCACATGTTTTCCAATCCCAATTCATCAAGTTGCGGCAAAAAGAACTCGTTGATCATTGCTCTGTAGCGCTCACCATTCACAGTAACCGGTTGGGCCCGACTGATTATTGGTCAAATAAATAGTCAGCAATATTCCGCGTTCTAGAGCAGTGTAGCGTAACATTGTTTATTAACGTGTATTTCGCATGTGTTTACTACATAAATGTCAAAACAGAACTGACTTTAGGGGCCAATCGCAAAATTTATAGCATTTTCTGATAGGAGGGTTTCTTTTGCGCCACCCTGTATATATGGATCTGTGCACATATGTACGTATGCATTCATGTACAAATGTGAACATATGTACCTTGCTCTAATTACGTACTTATTGCTCTCTTCACCGACGCATTCGCGCTCCACTTACACAGTAACCTAGCTGTCTTATGTATTGGCTGATGCACTGGCTATTTTGCGAGATTTTCGTTTTAATGTACTCGCCTACAACTTGTTGGTATACATACATACATACATTATATATAGTGATAACTTTACTAATGACCTCCAGCTCTGTTAACATGCGATAATCGTCTAAGACCCAAACCTTTACATGGGACATAAGTGGTTATGGTTCACAATCACAGACATTAAGTCCTAACAGATACTGCTTGCAAAAGGCTGAAAAATATTTCAGTATGCATGTTTGCGTTGACGTAAGTGAGTAATTAAAACCAATAATTGCGATTTTGGTTTTCGGAGCAATATCAGTTGTTTTTTTAAATGTCGTATGGTTTTGTGACGCCAGTAGTAGCCTACGCTCATAACATTGCAATCCTGACCAGGGGTAAACTGCCGGACATTACGCGATGTTCTGCAGGGTTACCTGTCTAGCACCGTTGAAAGGCGACCGCGGCCTAGGCGCTAATCATGGTTCGTGATATGCTTGTTTCAAAGCAAACATTCCCCCGAGAAGGAACGAGACGAGATACTCATTTGGTTCAGTAGATCTGTGAAAACTAGTGCGCGAATGTATCGAAGTAGTAAGGGAAGGCTGGAGGGGGATTTGTAGTTTCTTCCAGTAGCTTTCCGGTGCGAAACTGCAACTGAACTCGCAGTTTAACAACAAATTCTTCTATATAAAACACTGGTGCACGTTGCCACGTAAAAACAAAGTAAATACAACAACAAGATGATAAAGCCACGCCATTCATTTTCGCGCATGAATTCACGATTGAGGGAGTTTGTTTTCTCGTTACACACGTTTGGACAGTAACAACAAAAACTTTACCAACCAAACTACGTTGCCAACGTCAACAAACTCGCCAACCAACCACCGATCAACTCAGCAGCAAGTTGGCCAAGTAAAACGAAGACTGGCCGAACTACAGCCATCAAATCTAAGTGAAAGTGAAGTTATGTAGTTGTGGTTTTTTTTTTGTGTGAATAACGGTTACGTACTACATTTCTCGAATCCACAAAGCAAAGCTTTCTTTGATTTGCCTTTTAGTCAATCCCTTTTTCGCTCATTCGTTATTTCACTTTTAACTGAAATTGTTTTGTCTGAGCATGAATGTGTACATTTTCTTTATCTTAGTCTTTTATATTTACCAGCTTTCGCTTAAGCACAGTAATATCCGAGAAGATCGATTAAGAATAACATTGGACATTATGTGTATTGGATCATGAAGTTTGCTTAGAGCACTCTTGATTTTATTAGGATTTGGGATGGCCTATCAATCGATTATTTATTCCGATGACGAGTAATCACTGTTTCAATTCATTGAAATCTTAGTAGGTAACTTCATTTATTACTCAAGCTGATAAAACTCGCAACAACGCAAAAATGTCTAAACTTTTAAATTTTGTGATTAATCAAACCCATTTTTTCAAATAGTCCAATTAATTAAGTTATAGTTAATCAAGATGTGATTAATTGTTCTGATTTATCAATAATGATTATTCTCTGATTAATAAATTAATTAAGTTTAGTTGGTTAATCACACATCCTTAGTTAGGGTCGTTTCATAGAATTTTCAGTAGTAAAAATTTAAAAACGTTTCCGAAAATGTGAGGTTAGAGCTGATTGCAACAACACTTTCTTCAGCTCGGCGATCATTTCGCAAATTCTTTACTATTCCGTATAACGGTCTACCAACCAAAAACACAGCTTGGAATGAGGGAGCGATAGTGATTGGCAACCCTCCACATGTATTTATGCCATGAAAAAGTTACTCAGCGAAAGTTCATCGGACTTGGCAGATGCCATTCGGAACTGAGGCGGGTGAAATGGTATGGATTTTAATAAAAACTCAACCATGTGCTAGAGATATCTGAAACAATTCAGTATTGTCTAGGATTATGTGGCATCGTAGAGCGGTGTCTAGTATTTGAAAGCTTTCTCGGGCATTTTCTAGTATCGCCACTTCTAACAAAGCACGTCAGCTAATAGCAATTGTTTGTTTGTTTGAGTAGCGACAAAAACACTCCCCGCAGGTATTGGGGAGTGTTTTTGAAAGTGGTAGTCCTTTGCCGGATATGAACCCGGCACGCTGCGGTACTCCTTTGCGGTACATGCCCAACTGTCGCGTGAGCGATTTGGTATGATCAGTACAACTTCTAGGTCATGTCATCCCTCCTTCCGTAATGAGGGATAGTGAGAGGCATCTTATCCGGAGATCAACCATCGAGTTGCACGTCATAACCGGCAGGGGTTAGCCAATAGCAATAATTTGGAGAGACTTGAAAAAATTCAATCTTTGCCACTTCGATTACAGGAGTCACAGTTCCTGTTAAAGATGAAATTGAGAATATGAAATTTGTAAATTGAAGCGTTCAAATATCCCATATGAGAAATAAGCCTTCACGCTAAAGGATGCGCTTAGATAGATTTACATAAGTGATGCGATTGAGAACTGAGTTATTTTCAAATACTACACAACTTGAAATTATACAAAAATTTTGACTGGGTTTGGTGACTGATCGTGCTTTTATATGTATGTATGTTGCAGGGGATGCCCCAATTTAATTCAAATTTACTCATTTATGTATTGTTTTCTCGAATTTCGTTTATAAACACCTTTGTTTATGTTGTCAAAATAATTTTTTTATCTTTTTATTCGATATATCTGTGGCAATAAGGGAAAACTGCCAAAGTATTTTTTTTTTTATTTTTCATTAGAGCGCTTTGAAAGTTGAAATTGTAGTGTAAATCCTATCTCATTTTTATCAATCTTGAGTTTGGCTCTTTGCGCTTATTTTTAGAAAAACAATTTAACTGAATTCTGAGTAACTTTTTTCATTTCTTTCGAATACTTTTCTAAACAAAAAATCTATATA
Source organism: Merzomyia westermanni (assembly GCA_949987695.1). Lineage (NCBI taxonomy): Eukaryota > Metazoa > Arthropoda > Insecta > Diptera > Tephritidae > Merzomyia > Merzomyia westermanni. Next base: position 32,649,905 of record OX465291.1, on the reverse strand, counting down.
GTATATGGGCCATTCCATCGTGACTCCTGGGACATTTGACTCCAGAGCTGAGTCAACTTTGCCTTGAAAAACTGACATCGGGACTTAAATTGCTATGAAATATATTTATCGACGTGGATAAATATCAAATACAATTAATGCATTAAAAGAATTTGCCAAATAACAACAAGTACCTTTGTAACTACTAAGAAACTGGTGTGACTCCTGGGACACCGAAAAATCCCTTTGTTGCATCTTTGTGGGCACGAATACGAATTTTAGTTCAACTATTCAACTTTCACCTACAATTTGTATGTGGTGGAAAATACATACTGCAAAGTACCATATTCTATAAAAATATTTTGTATATTCAAATTCAATAAACTATTTTGGGTGGCTGATGAAAGCCGCTACCAAAAAAAAATTAAATAACTTTTTTTCTATTTAATGAATCTGGTTAATTTTTTTTTTATTTTGCAGATTGACTTTTACATTTAACAAAAATGGATAACTGGGACACTGAAACAAGAATTTGGATTGTCCGCCGCTATCACGCACTGGAGTCCGTAGTTTCGGTTCACAGAGAGTATAGGCGCACGTTTGGCGGCAATCCTCCGAGCAGATGGACCATAATAAGACTTGTAAACAATTTTGCCGAGCATGGGACAGTCAACAGAAGACCTTACCATCGAATCCCTTCAGTTCGAACGGAGGAAACAATCGCTGCTGTAGCTGCTGCCATACAAAACAATCCACGTGTTTCGACAAGAAGCTTATCTGCTCAAATGGGTGTAAGCAGACAGTCATTACAGTCAATTATGCACAAAGATTTGGACTTATTCCCATATAAAATTCAAATGGCCAACAAACTGAACGCTGCAGACTTGCCGATTCGCTTGGAATTTTGCCAGAAGATGCTTCAAATGGTGGAAGAGGATGGAAACATGTTGAACTGTCTTTTCATGTCTGACGAGGCCCATTTCGATTTAAACGGCAACATAAACAAACAAAATTGTCGAATATGGAGTGCTTCCAACCCACAGATACTCCATGAGACGGAATTGCATCCACTTCGTGTCACAGTGTGGTGTGCAGTTTCATCACGCTGCATTGTCGGGCCCTACTTCTTCGAAGAAAACGGTCACACCGTTACGGTTACTGGAGACCGTTACTTGAGCATGTTGAGAGAGTTTTTCTATCCAGAATTACGCCGAATGAGAATTTCTTTCAACTCTGTGTGGTTTCAGCAAGATGGTGCAGCTCCTCATATAGCCCAACCTGTTATGACAGAATTGCGACGAAAATTTCCCAATAAGCTGATATCCAGAAACTCCACATTCCGTTGGCCACCCAGGTCGCCTGACTTTACTGCACCTGACTTTTTCTTGTGGGGTTATTGCAAACAGGAAGTCTTCAAAGCAAAACCAACAAATTTGAATGAACTAAGGCAATCCATTCGAGAAACAATTGCGGCTATTCCTGTCTCAACTCTCCAAGCAGTAATGAACAACTTTTTGGTAAGATGCCGCACATGCATCGACGAGCAGGGGGGGCATTTAAATTCCATTATTTTTAAAACTAATTAAGCTATATTTAATAAAATTTAATGAGCTTTAACATGAATAAAAGAAAAATGAATTCCATACACTGAAAAAAAAATTATTTGAGTTTCTTAATGTAGCAAAATTCATCAGCCACCCTGTATTTAAATTGTGACTCCTGGGACAAGTATTTGTGACTCCTGGGACAAGTGCGAAATATGTAATATACCAGATTATTGAAATCAGTTTTATTATTGTTTCAACCCTTTTTGCCAAGTTATTCATAAATTTCTCCCAGCAGAATTGAAATCAAGCCAATTAAGTGAAATAAAATAAAGTGAAGGCAAAATAATATTTATATTTACTTCAAAATTCTGATTAAATATTTATTAAAAACAAGTCGAATTCAACATCTCTCGAAACAATTATTTAAAACTATATAATAAGAACTAAAAACAATTCAAAATTTCGTTTTAGAATCTATTTTAAGTAATATTCTATTTTAAGTACAGGTTTGCGTATTAACATATATTTCGCCGAACTTTTTGCTTTGGTTCTCGTTAAGTTCATCATCACTGCAACTGGAGTATACATCAGAATAGCTAAGCCGACCTTCTAGACTAATCAATACTTTCTTTGATTCAGAAAATGTTGCGGCATTCATCTGAATAATACATGAGAGTTTAGACTCGTGTTACTCCTGGGACACATTTAAAAATAGTCTAGAAACCACAGTATGACCCTTTTAACTCAAGAAATGTATTTAGACGGTGAACAGCCTCTTTATCCTTACTTCCAGAAATATCTGATTTCGTAGGGTCATACCTAAGGTTACCAGACCAATTTTTATGCCTTTTCGTGTGACTCCTGGGACACTCCATATGAATCAATTTAATGAAGATATACACAAAAATCACATACCTTTTTTTTATATTATGTTTTGCAATTATTTAATTTTTTCTCTGTTTTACTTGAATGACTAGCAAATTTTTTTCTATAAATCAAAATATAGCTGATACAGCAATGCAAACATGACCAAACTTTTCCCACAAAATAGTAAGGTGTGAAGTCAAAGTTATAAGGACAAAAGTTTTGCGTTTTTACATATTTTTCTATATTTCTGTTACCAGATTAGGAAAATATACACATTTAGTTACAGATAACTGAATAAATAGGAATGATTAGTAGCATTTTAAATTTTATGCCGTTTTCCTCTTTTGGCTGGAATGTCCCATATATAAAAATGAATTGCTGTTTGCTAGTCTCGCTAAAACTCGAGAACGGCTGGACTGATTTGGCTAATTTTGGTCTTGAATTATTCGTAGAAGTGCAGAGAAGGTTCAAAAGGTGAATAAATTTGAAAATTGTATAGGGTTAGGGATAGTGATAGGCAATATTTCTAGATCAATGCAGGTAAATTTCTGGGCAAAATTAAAATTTTCTGATTAATCAAATCAGTTAGATTATAATGTTATATCACGGATTAATGGGGAAATTAATATTTAGTTTTTTTTTATTATTTATTTAGTTTATTTACTCAAGTTAAAGATAATTTTCAAGTATGATTAGTAAATACTTCAAAAACGGGATGATTAGTAGTAATGATTAATCGCACATCCCTAGTCTAGAATATTAGGAATGCCGTTCACAAATATTTTCCCTATTTTAAAGAGTGTACCAGGTTGGGACGCCCGTACCGCTGGAAACACCCATATTTATTTTTTCAACCATTGTAAATAAGTCCTTGCAAATATTGAACTCACATTGAAGCTAAAAATAAGCCAAATGTATAAGTAAAAGCAATTGCACACTAATCTTAGCCACATCACGAATGACTCTTAACCACGTTAAATAAATAAAAACACAAACAATCTACATAAAATGTGCAATAATTGCATTGGGTCGTCGGCAAACGTTGCAAATGTAGTAATCTATTCATTGAAGTTTTTTTTACTGGTACATAATTCCATTCAAGTGAAATGACGACTAACTAAAAATAAATGTGCACATTGTGGATGTATTGCCACATCTATTCATGCATTAAGCAACCTGTTGCTCGGAGAAATTGTAGATATTGTTACGTATTGAGTATGTCTAAACAACAAAAACCCAATCGAAAACTTGATGGATTCTAACTGCGTCACATACGGCATCTCGTTTGGAGAGGGAGAATTTGATAAAGAGCAAAAAACGTGTGCACGTGCCAATCAGGTGAAAAGAAAAAAATTATAACAAGAACGCTTAATATTTAAAAAAAATTCTTAAAGGTGGCAACCCTCTAAGCTTCCTTTAGTGGCAACATCCAAGTAGAAAATCTTAGAAGGAAGCATACTATCCATCTACCAAATTTCATCGAAATCGGCTCAGCCGTTCCCGAGATAGTGGTCGATATCTGAAGGAATAAATAAAATGCGGTCAGGTGGCAACCCTAGGTGTCAACCCTACTAATACTTTGGTTGGTATACGGCATAAAATACCTTTCATTTGATACCCATATTCCCATATATTGCTTAATATTAAAAAAAAAAATTTTATAGGTGGCAACCCTGTGAACCACCCCAAGTGGCAACACCACAGTAGAAAATCCTAAAACAAATAATGCTACCCATATACCAAATTTCATCCAAATCGGTTAAGTCGTTTCTGAGATAGTAGTGGATATACAAATATACAACTATACAAATATACAAGAATAACTCGTTTAAAGTTATAAGATATAAGCAATAGGTACAGTTGCTCATAACCAGTGGTGCTCAAATTTACATCACATCTACAAAAATGATATGTGCACTGAAAAAAACTTTATTATTTAAACAAAAACAAAAGCTTATCATTTAAATTCAGGAACTAAATTATCAAATATTTGGTTTTTTAAAATTGTTCAAAGTGAGGCATGAGTACTGCTCCATTTCATCCGTTTAAGGTTTAAAACTCCTTGCTATTATTTTTTCATTTTCCTTACACCATGCATCTATTTTTAAAACTAGGTTTTAATTTCTATTGAAACTTCGTGTGAATTTATTGATCATCTTTTACAGAAGTGCGAATTTTCGCTCCTTTCAAGCTCGTATCGGTACCTTTCAAACCAAGCTTATTTTCTTTTGAACCAAATTTATGTTCATTTAGATTATTCGTGTTTCTTTTAAGGCCTGGAATACGGTTACATACAAAACTGTTTTCTTGAAAACTACGCTTGCATATTTCTTCCTTTTTTGTTCAATTAAAGCCCATATTACGGTTTACAACTCAACCCTACTTTAGTTGAAATTTTGTATTATCGATTACAACCCAGCCTGTCTAAAAAATTTAAGTTAAAGTTGTATAATCTAACAACTTATTTTGAGGTATTATCATTTACAACCCTGTGCCAGTTCGCTTGTCAGCAATGCCAAAAACATACTAGCACATTACTAGCAGTTGTCTTAAAATATTGTTTAGAGTTGTTTTTTAAAATATATCAAGAAAAACTCTGCAAAACTGTTAATTTAAAGATACATAGCCCAAACCCCATTTATTGGAACAATCGATTGTACGGGTGCTATATGTTATGTTGGTCCGATATGGGTGATTTTCACCACACACATTACATATATAATATGTACTAAAAGTGCAAAATTTTATTGGAAAATTGGAAAACAGGTCATAGCTACAAAAAGTATACTGAAGGATATAAGAATGCAGGAATGGAGAAAATGAACGGCAGATGATACAGTAAAACTGGCGGATTCCATGCCCAGATATCTTATGGAAGTACTAAAGCAAGAAGGATATCACACTCTCAATACTAGTGTATCGTAGGACCTTTTTTTCTTGACTTATACTTTCTTGTACGCAGACTTTTGCGGTTGCCGTTTTTATGCTGCTTTATTAAAATATTAAATTTAAACTTTAACTATCTTAATATAATACCCGGTACAAGGGTATTTGCTAAACTAAATGTTCAAATAATGAACTGAAACAAAACTTAGTTTAATAAGTATAGTTTTTCGTCAGAAATTAACGTTTAAAATTTATTTTTCGATCTTTTTTGCTCTGTACGCAGACTTATGCGGGCAAGTGTACATATAGCGAAAAGGGAACAGTCCAATGTGTGTACATAATAGATATTACATAGAAATACGTATTAGTCTTACTCTGCAAAAAAACAAGAGTACTCCTTTCAATCATGTAAAGAATACTCCTTAAGAAGTATAAGAGTACTCTAAAAGTTATCCTCTTTCATATAGAAAATGTAGTACAATTTACATTGGGACGGAGGATCACCTAATCCATCTCGGATTACTATATTTGGTTGCTTCTGAGTACTCCATTCAATACCTACGGAAAAATAATTTCACAAAAAATTACTCCACAGAGTACTCAAAAGCAAAGCGAGTAATGTAGTAGATGATCCACATTTTTATTGTGGCTATCTGTATCTTTCGAGTACACAATTATACACAAATACATACATTTGTATTAAAGCACGACTAAAGAAAGTTTGCCCTCATGTAAAAAATTTAATAAGAATTACTATAAAAATGTGTAGCGGCTGCCCTTCGAAAAAAATAATAACAATAATAAAGCAGAAATACAATATGAAATAAAATCCATAAATGTATGTATGTTTGTATGTGGAAAACTTTTGTATATTAAGAAATAAAAAGATTGAAGTGAAAGTAAAGAGCCAGTACAGTATAGCCAGCTTAATTGAAAGTACAAAACGAAAAAAAAAATATAAATACAATATTATATTTATATGCGTATTGCCAAAATTGCGGTCGTAAAAGCTGCATCAGATTTAAAATTTGTAGAAATGTATGTCCATGAAGTGAAGTAAAACAAACTTTATGAAAAAATTAAAACACACATACATTAAGATACGTTACAAATCTTTATAATTTTCTTAATAGTTATGTTCTTGCTCCAGAAGTGTCTTTAATATTAGTTCTTAGATTATCAAATTATCAAATGAGACTTGGTTGACAAGGCGCAGCCAATATTCAAGTTGTCATCTGGCGACATGAGCTTATAAAAAAAAGTTGATGCATACTTTTCACCAACTCTGCTGCTAGCTCTGTTTATTAAATATTACATGTACTATTGCATTTAAAACACTAGATGCATACGCAAAATCGTCGAAAGACACGTAGCCATAAAGTCTGATAATGTTTTTGTCTTTAAAACATGTCTTCAACTATTTTTCTTCTCTATAATATTTATATGGCAACATTAATGAAGGTTTTATTCTGTAAAGATAGACAAAACGTGCAAGGTCTAGACCGTTTTCAATAACAGATGTTTTATATGTACTAGAAATAAACGAAAATATACCCATAATATTTAGAGTAAGCAAAAAAAAGAGAAAAAATCTCATCAATTTTATCTTACTATTTCAGGTTCTTGAGGCTATACAACAAAGTCCATTCCTAGTTGGCATGCATTATGCATTCCAAACGGATTCAAAATTATATTTAATTTTGGGTAAGTTTTAATATGTTACATTTTTTCAACTTTTAAAATTTGGGTTTTTTCTAATTCTTAAAATAAAATACTTGTGTTTTTGGTGTTGTCTATTTGTAAAATATTAAATACATTTTTTTTTAGTTTTGTCTTTATTTTCTATTATTTAAACCCATATCAAGGCGAATTATACCAGGTGATATCGCGGCGCATTAACTGCTGTATACATACACCTACTTCATGTGTTTTGTTTTCGCTTTCGCGGCTTCTCCTGTCAAATTGCATAGACATTTTTTATTTTGACACTAGACGCCGCTGCTCATATGTTCTTATGATATCACCTGTATATGAATTCGCCTTGCCCCATATTCATAAAAAATAAAATTGGTTTATAAACCTTTTTAAAATGACATTTACATACAAATTTTGAATTATAAGAGCTTTATAAAGCTTTTTTATTTTTTATGAATATGGTGGTTTTTGTTTAGTTTAAATATTTTTTAATTTTTCAAAAATTTCATTGAAAACCCATAAACCGATTAGAATAATATCAACGTTTTATTTTATCTGCAGCCTCCTAGGTTTTTAATTTTTGCTGAACTCTTTTCTAATTAAAAATATGAAAATTTTTTTATTAATAGATTATGTCAGTGGTGGCGAACTATTTACACATCTCTATACAGCCGAACATTTTTCGGTTGCAACGGTACGCATTTATATTGCCGAAGTGGTGCTCGCTTTAGAGCATCTACACAAATTGGGTATCATATATCGTGATATAAAACTCGAAAATATATTGCTAGATGGTCAAGGTCATATTGTTTTGGCCGATTTTGGTTTATCGAAAATTTTCGAACCCGATTCGGATCATCGTGCGCATAGTTTTTGCGGTACACTAGAGTATATGGCGCCAGGTTAGTGAATTTTAAATGCGTAACATTTTTTTTGATAGATGATAATTAGTTGTCTCTAAACATTTTTCTTACTCTATTCAATCAAAAAACTTTTAATAATTAATTAAAAGTGATTATTAATAAATAAAAACAATAATAATTTTCATAAAAATTCAAAAAAGTGAAAAATTATTATTCTTGCCCTTGAGCTCGTTTCATGAAAACTTGAAAATGTACAGGCCGTAAATCAACAAAAATTGTTGGTATAAAAAAGCAATTATAATTACATTTTTTCTTAATAGAAATTATACGAGCTGGTCCGACTGGGCATGATCTCGCTGCCGATTGGTGGTCTGTTGGTGTACTCACCTATGAATTGCTCACTGGTGCTTCGCCTTTCACCGTTGCCGAACAACAAAATTCTCAAGTAGATATATCTCGTCGCATACAAAAAGTCGATCCGGTTTTACCATCGACACTCAATGATACTGTTAAAGATTTTATATTGAAAATGCTCCATAAGGATCCTAAAAAGCGTTTAGGTAAGTAATTTTTCTGAGCCTGAACTATTTGTTTGGATTTAATCGCAATGCTCCATATTATTTTGCAATTACTAATTTTTTCCCTGGGCTATACAAAGGCTATTTATTGTCTGTCTAAGAGTTTAAATCAAACAAGTTTCTAAATGTTAAGACTAAATCTGATCAATGTATCGAGTTTAGTATGTTTTTAAAACATGCTTGTGATGCGCTCTTTTGTCTGACGTTCGTATTTTCGGGTGGTTGGAAGCACTTTCTAACTTCTGCATCACCAATATGCAATATAGTTGTCAAGAAAATAAGTATATTTACGTTTGTGTTGTTGTTTTTGTAACAGTACTTCGCCCTTTATGCAGAATCCTAATCATTCCGGTATGTAGACACAGTTGTGGGGAGAACTTGTGAATTTGTTTTCGTTCGTACAAAGTGCATTTCTCCATGGAAACAAGCGCGGGATGGCTACTCATTGACAGGTCCTGATGTCGTAAGAAAAATGAAGAATGGTTTGATGGAATTATTTAATAAGAGAGATTGGACGGGGTTACACTGAAATAACAGCCCTTGGCTGGGTAAAACAACCCGTGTCATTCCGGTACGATGGACCGGTTGTTGTGGGGGGAATGAATTATTTAATTCAGTTATTTAGTCACTTTCTCCTCAGATGGAGTACTTTTTTTGTTGTTGTAACCGCGTTAACACTTCCGGTATGAATCCGGCACGCAATATCCTTTTAAAGTGCTAATAAAGTTTTCTGAACGTACAAAAAACCAAAATTGTGAGCGGTATAGAATTCGGCTCCTAAGATTATGTTGCCAATTACCACTTAATTCTTAGATGGACCCGTGCTAGTCTTGCGCAAAAAAAACAAATACAGAAAATAATTTAGAAATCGAAGCATATCTCACTTAGAGTATAATAAAACAATAAACAATATATAAAATTGTTTGTTTAGGTGGAAACAACAAAAACGCTGCCGAAATCAAAAAACATCCCTTCTTTAAAGGCATCGATTGGGATGAGCTGAAGAGTAAACGACGAAGAGCTCCATTCAAACCAAAATTAGATAGTGAGGATGATACACAGAATTTCAGCGAAGAATTTACCAAACAACCAGTAATCGATTCTCCAGCACCGGTGCCTAGTAATACAAATAGATTGTTTCGTGGCTACTCCTATGTGGCACCGCAACATTTGCTGTCGATTCGAGCGGCGGCACAGAAGGTATACGATGTACAATATTGCAAAGAACCAATTGTGGTGAGAAATTAATATACATATTATCCGACATTCAAATGAAATTTGTTTATTTATAAAAATAATATATCTCTTCCCTCTTTAGACACCACCGCCTACACCGCCCACACTTCAATTGGGACAACTTTTAAGCAATGGCAGTTTTGGTAGTTGCTACACACTCATCACTGACAATGAAAGACTTGTAAATCATGTTGCTAAAGTGGTAGGAGAAAAATTATATAGACCCGCCGAAGTCGATGCTTTGAGATCGTGCAATCATACAAATATTTGTAAATATGCTGACACATATCGTAACGGTACGAATATTTGGATTGTAATGGAACATTTGGCTGGTGGTGAACTGCAGCAACTCGTTTACACATCCGGCGGTCTCTCTGAGTCACAATGCTGTGATATATTTCTACAAATTTGCGATGCTGTGCAATATTTGCATTCGAAGAATTTTATACATGGGGACTTGAAACCCGAAAATATATTATTTGTAGATACAGAAATGAAACGCATAAAATTGGTGGATTTCGGTTCAGCTTGGTGAGTATTAAATTTGTAAAGTGTATGGAGCAGTACTAGCATGCAGGATATTATAAAAAAGATTTGAGTAAAAGCTTCACAATGTTTATATTGAAACGAGACATAGATTCGATCATAGCACTCATTCTCACGGCAATTATATATAAGAAACAATGTGTTCTTCGGTTTTAATCTAATTTGCACTATTTTTTATTTCCAATTAAATTTAATATTTTCTTCTCTCCCTTGCAGCTACAATTCAACCGCTGAAACTTGGCAGGATGTACCACGTTACACGCTTGATTATGCGCCACCCGAAAGTCTTCTCGACGCACAATGCACAAATTATTCGAAACCCTACGATATCTGGTGTCTTGGTGCAACACTTTATGCTTTATACATGGGTCATCCGCCATTTAGACGTGAACAAAATGAACAAGTAAATGAACGCATAGTTAAACAGCGTATACTGGATGGTGATTTGCAAACTAAGTCAACACGTTGGAAAAATGCTAAACCAGCATTGAGACAGCTGATTGTCGAATTATGTCTACAACATGAGCCAACAAAACGTGCCTCCATTGAAGCATTACTGGGACATCAATTCCTGTATGCTAAATTTGATGAACTACAAAAAATACTACACCGTTTGAATCAACAACAAGCAGAAGACCAAGAATTGGATAGAGCTGATATTGAAGAAGTCTTGGCAACAGAAACAGAAGCTGTCACAGAAAACGTATTGGAGTTGGAAGAGGAAATTGAAAGCGCGATGATTGAAGATGAATTGTCTGAGGAGGACGAAGAATTTGTGAAGCAACAACAACTGCAACAGCTTGCCGAAAATGAATTTGCTGCTTATGAAGAAGTGGAAGTTATGGATACAAATCAAGCAAATGAAGTGGCTCATACGGGTAAATCATTGACAGCAGAGCCTCATGTAGAGGAAGAGGGTGAAGGAGACGTAGTGGAGGAGGAAGAGCAACAACCAGCTGAGCTGGTGCTGGTAACTACTGAAATGGATGATTACAAAGAATGGCAACTACGACACGATCAACATGCTGTTACAACTTTACCACTTTATTCTGCACATGAATCGGATTCACAGTTTAGAACACACGAAAGACTCGAATCAGAGGGTGATACAACCAGTGGACTGGGGCGTAGCAAATCTTCCGATCATACATTTGCCGAACGACAGAATCTTAGTGTAAACAGTTTGAATGGTTTGTTGGATATAGGCGGAGAGGAACAAATTGAGTGTAGTGAAATTATAGAAATGGATTATGTTGTTAGCGAGAAAACTGTAAGCGCTGATGAATTAAATGATAGCATGCTAGAAGACGACGAAGTTTTGGATGAGCTAGCATTTACTGGTTTTGATGAGGATGAAATTGTGGAACGTAAAGTTAATTATATTGATATACTACTGGCACAGATTGAAGAAATTAAAGCAACAACGGATGAAATTGATAGTAGTCAATATGAAGCTGCAGCGGCGGTGCCAACAAAGACTGAAATAGTCGCTGAAGTCGAGACAAACGATTATGATGAACATATAAGTGCAATTAAGAATAATGATGATAGTACTAAGAATAAGCAATCTATAAATGAACGAAAACGTAACAAGACAACGGCTACAAGATCTCCAAGACAAGTTAGTAAGAAGTCATCAGTAACTGTGCCGTCAAAAAATACAAATAAACGCCAAAGCTCAAGACCGACACGTGCGAATAAGCAACTTATTGCTTTAAACAAAAATACAATGATCAAAGACGAGCAGGATAAGGACGAGGATGATGTGGTGCTGGCTGCCTTAATGAAATCTGAGCTAAGTGATGAAAATGCTATCGCTGAGGCTCAAGAAATACCCGACAGCGCTGAAATAGAGAGTAGTAAATTTAAAACCGAACTCTCTCTATCACGGCAATCCAAAGCGATACATGCACGTCGCAGTCGACGTAGTATACGCCTACCGACACGTGATGATGATAATAATTGGTTGGGTGTACCTCACAATGTGCGTGTAAAACATGCGCAACGCTTTAAAGCACGTTACCGTATGTTTACAATTTTATTGTTTAGCACCCAGAACGCATTACGTCATTTTAAAATTGAACGTCGTTATTATGAAACAATAGAAATTCCTCAAAATGATTCACAACCAATAACAAATGCTGCTATTACAACAGTATCACTGAAAAGTGAGCCCGAACAAAAGGTTCATAAGCATGAAAATACCAAAATCATAAAGCATCATGATGATCAAGAGAACAGCATTCAAAATGCTATAAAAACATCATTACAACAAAAGCATCAAAGCAACATAATCATTTTACCCCTAGTGAAAACAACATCATCATTATCGTCAACGTTAAAAACTATGCCAGTAATTGACGCATATAATATAGAACAGTTGAGGAGACAAAAGTACAGCAACAACAAGAACACAAGTGATCGCTTCAGCGCTAGTCCACAACAGTATGCCAGAAATAACACCAATGACTTTACGATGCCTTCGCCTGCTAATCATTTGCTACCAGCTGGTTCATTACGCTCATTACGTCAACGTCACGTATATAAATGATTAGCACAGCTATTACGCATCGTGGTGGATTTAGAATTCATAATGGGTTGTAGATGTGGACGTCGATTGATGATGTATGAATACCACGTATTTACAATATTTTTCATATCTTACTAGTTACTATTATATTTCTTTGCAAAATTTAGTTATGTTATATGTATGTATGTATGTGTATAAAAATCCAATGGGATGGAGGCATATTTAATGTTGGTACTATTCTGTGCAGCAGAAAAAAAAAGTTAATTGAAAATGTTTATAGCAAAAGAATTTTAATCATTATTTTTCTTCTGTTTATATAACTGTTTAGTATGATTCCTAAGAATTGAGTTCCGCTTGTTTTCCAAATGTTAGAATTTCAAAGGCGTTTGTTGTTTACAGAACAAAAACAAAAGGCGCACAAATGTATTTCCAGCACTCTTCAAGAAATATCACAGGGAAATTTTAGGTTTTTCAAATTTTCGTTTATTGTATAGAACTTCGAAACTTTCGAAACTTTTTTTAAACATAATTTTTGTGTTAAAATTAAAAATACTATTTAGAGAAAATTTTTAAGTATTACTTTCTAATTTTTTGTTGGCTTCGGATTCGAACTGAACAATGTTTGAAGTTCGAATTTTTTTTGAAGGTTTGTTAATTTATATAATAATAATATTTTGGCGAATTTTCATATTTGTTTTTTTTTTTCGCATTTAAAAAAAAATAAATTTATTGATTTAACAATTTCAACTGTATTTTTTATGTTTAAGACGAAGAAGAAAAAAAAACGATAAGTTAGTCTGTATTTAGAAACATTTTCTTAGTTTGTTTTTCAAGAAATCGAACTGCGTTTTAAATTAGTCGGTAGAAAATGGGGATAACAACGAAGGTATTTTAACTTTTTGAAATTGTTTTTTTTTTCTAAGCGAATTTTAGAAAGCAAGTGGAAAACTTATGAACGTAATTCGCGTTTCGAAAAATTATCTAACTTTTCTCTGGAAGATATAAAATATTTCTCATTTTTGTATTATGTAACAATGCATACAATGTGCGCTCCCAATTTAAAAGCATGAAAATGCTCAACTTTTAAGAAAAATAATGCTTGGTGCTGAAACAAGCTATCCTTTGTTTCTACAAACCATGTTGTTACTATAACGCATTTGATCTTTTGTTTAGTTTTATTATTCTTTACAAGCATACATACATACATTGTACAAACTGTATTGTTATAAATGTATACAGATATATTTCAAGTACTAAAATAGAAATTAGTATTTAATCTAACCAACATGTAGTATATGATGTAGCATTCATATGCTTAAGTAATTGTACCTATTATAGTTCAATTTAAACGATATTTAATAAAGAGATGTGAGCAATGAATATAAATATGAAACAAAAAAAAATAACAATATGTACCGAAGACAAAACAAAAATAAATAAAAACAAAAGTTATAATAATGACTGCTATTAAGTAAATAAAAAATAAGGAACAAATGCGTAGTTTTTTTTTTTTGTAATTTAGTGAATTGAGCAGAAATATTATCAGAATCAGATATTTGCACCAAACCAAATAAAAAAAGGATTTAAAAAATGTATGTATGTATATGCATTAAGTTATAATAATTGAATCGGTTACATACATGCATATGAGGAGAAGTAAGAGTATGTACGTTTAACTAGAATTGGTGGCAGCAAGGTAGACAAAAATCAGTTAAGTATACATACATATAAACTTTAAATAATTTTAAAAAATAAATATAAATTCATGTATAACATTTAGTAAATTTCTACAATTTGCAACTAGTTTTAGTAGTCAGATTAGGAAATAACATACATACACATGTAAGCCTAGTAAATAGCTTAAAGAATTTTGAAAAATATATAAATATTATAAATATAAAGTAACTTTTAATTCACAAATAAAATTTTAGTATCAGCGAAAACGTACATAACAGAATTTATACATAAATTACAAGACCATCAACTAGGCATTGTTTAATACATAGTAACATGTATGTATTAACATATATTATAAACACCCGATTGATATATACGGGCTGAGTGGAGATCACTATATAGGCTGCCGATACAAGTACACCTTTTCTCAGAAAACGTTTGAAAATCGTCTTATCTCAGGATTTTAAGGAAGTCTTATTGCAGATTTTTTTAAAGAAAAAAGCGCCGTCCATCTCAGAAAACAGCTCTACATGAACGTTTATACAATTTCTTCAACTGAAATAGGGTGGTTTTAAGTCAATATCTGGCATAGGACGTTTTTCGATAGCTAGTTTTTGAAACAATTTCTGAGATAGAACGATTCTCAAAAATATTTAAACCAAAACCAAGGTACGGCGACCTTCCACTCAGCTATCGATATTAGATAGAGACAAAAAAGCTCGGAGCTTGCAAAACGAAGAAAACAAAATGCAGGCGTGTTCATTCTGTAGACCCTCTACGGTTGACATTTTTGAATTTTCTGTTTTAAAAGTGCTAAATCTGTAAAACTGTTATTAAATGAAGCCCAAATCGAAAATTTGGAAAACAGTTTCTCTAAAATTAAATTAAACTTGAAACATCATTATTCAATATTTTATATTTGCAGAATATTGTAGTGCATTGAGGGAATAGTTTCAGAAAGTTTTTTCAAATCGAAAGTGGTCGATTCCGAGCATGATCGAGTTATTTGTTATGCAATTCCAAAATATATAATATAAAGATGAAACAAAAAAAAAACAGAAATTTTATTACTTATCGTTTTTTTCAAATACGCATTTAATTGGCAATTTAGAATGATCATTGAATTTGTATTATAAAAAATATTGTGGCCAAAAAACTAATTTTGAATATTATGTTTTTAATTAAATTTGTTTTTAAGCCCACAACCGCTGGTCATTTGTTTCACTGATTTATACATACAGCTGCGTTCAATATAATAGTAGTGAAATTAAAATGGATATCGTTCGATGAAATTAGAAGAATCTGTGATTTTAATAATTTTCATTTAAAATAAAGCGAATTCCATAATAGAAAAAACATATAAAGAAATTTGAAAGTTTACAGAATTTCAATTTTTTTCGAGCAAGCACTTTTGTAGACCAATTAATTTAAGCGTAACATTGTGCAAGTTAGAACTCGCTCAAAAACTTCCCTGAATTTTCAGAAATTTTTTTATCAAGCTATAAAACTGCCCACTCAAAAAATTTTCCCAAAAATAGAGAGATATTGACGTAAATTTTTAAATTAACTTTCCTGAAGTGTGTGTAAACTTTGAAACTGTTTTTGTTATGGAATTCGCTATATTTTAAATGAAAATTATTAAAAACACAGCTTCTTTTGATTTCGTCGAACGATATCCAATTTAATTTCACTATTTTTATATTGAACACAACTGTACATAAATAACAATTGAGTTTAGGCCAAATCAGTGAGGGAGAAACGATGCCATAGCACCAAACTCCCGCGATTCATCATCTTGGAAAAGGCATAAACTCTCAGATAGATTTATCGGGGAAAAATCAAATACATGAAAGTCTGAGATATGTGCCTAAATAATATTATCCTTATATGTCATACATTGAACTGAAATATCTATTGATATTGGCACTCGTCAAGATATAAGCTCATTAAAAGAAAAGGATAACTCCGGCAACTTCACAAATAATTCGTGCTTCGTAAAATGTTTAATAATAATTTGGTTTCTGCTGTCACCAAACGTTACCTGCCAAGGTGAATTTAGATATGAAATACACTCGGAGGGTTGCAACACACTGCCGAGGACGACCCTGTTTTGAAAAAACTTTTACCAAGCATATTGAGTTATCTGCCCCGGCACCTGAACCTGGCACCTTCCGTTTGGTAGGCCACCACACCAAGTTGGCCGCTAAATTAAAAAGCTTACAAATAAAAAAAAATGGCAACTACAAGAAAGATTGGAAGTTCGAAAAAAATTCCTATTTCGAAAACAGTTTTAAAAATTTTACTTTTAACTTTTATTATAACAAGCAATAAAATTGTGTAACGAGAAAATTTTCGATCCTAAAAAATATGTAGCTGATTACATACATACAAAGTAAATTCAACAGCTTGAACGAAATAAAGTAACTTCCAAAAAGAAAAAAAAATGGAATTTCGGAAAAGGTCTGAAAAGTTTTACTTATCAACTTTTAATAGTAACCATATGAAAACTGTTCAACGAGAACAGATTTTGTTTTTAAGTTCCAAAAAAAAAAAAAATTGCTGCAAGCAAAATAAAATAGTGTAGCACATAATAGGCAATTCAAAAAATTACAAGAATTCAAAAATAACAAAAAATAAGTTTTTCTTGCTTAGCTTTTAAGTAAACATTCTCAATTGCATAAGCCAAATTTTCAGTAAATGGAATTTATGTAGTTATGTTAAATTATATATATGAAGTGTAAAAAATGCTGAAAAGTTTAACTTTGTATAACCGCATTTCGCAAAAGAAAATAATAGAATATTCAAAATAATAATAATTAACTAACAATTATTATCAACTGGTCTTGAGCTCGTTAAACTTACAAAAATATGCAAAACGAGAATAGTTAAGTTTTATAATTGTTTTATATTGCGAAAAAAAAATTGTTAAAAGGAAAATATTCAAACAACCTCGTTGCTAAAAATATCATGTTTTAACAAATAATAATAAAAAGTAAAAACCTTATTCATACATACGTGTACATGAATTTGGGTCATTCCATACTTATTCGACAAATCGTAGCCCGTGCCTAACTTTCATGCTACAACGTTTTTGTTGCGTTTTAGGATGATATTCCTTCTTTGGGGTCCGTCTTTCATTGTTTCGAACGCCTTACCATTACATTTTCGACTCATCTAATCTTAAAATTTTGCTCCATTTGGTCTAATCCAAGTCATCTTTCGCGAATCCATATGCACTAGCTTGTAGCCACCTAAAATCCTTAATACTTAAAATTATCTTTGATCTGAGTAAGGAATATTATCGGAAGTCGGTCAGTTAAGAGCGCACTTGTCTAGCGGTAGTCAAGTACCATGGATTGATTGTAAATATTCCACAGTGATGAGGTAAATATAGTTTCCCCTCTCGTTAATATCAGAAAATTGTTTACCAGAGTACTTTGGTATGGATTGTCATTGTTCCTTAGCTGTACAGATGATTTCCGTCAAAAAGTAAAAATACATTCGAGTGAGAGAACGCCAGAATATCATACGACTTTTGTTTTACACGATAAACGAGTTATTCGCTGCATCTCATTTTACATAATTTACTACTAACAAATAAAAGATAAATACGAATATATAATTACAAATGAAGAAACTTTTTAAAACTGCAGCAGAACTATGCTATATAGCCAAAGAAAATTTCTAGACAAAAATTATACCCAAATCAAACTTGGTGAATTCGAATAACACTTTGCTTCCTTCTGCAGAATATGGTTAACTAAATACCATCCGAAGCAACCCTTCGTTGATTTACCATGGAATGGCCCATATGCATATTCATGCCTATTACGTTATCCGAAAATTGCGGATTTAATCTTTAAAACTAAAAATATGACATTGTAAAGTTATTTTCTTATATTTCTGGTGTTGACTAGGCTATTAAATTTAAAAGAAATCGATAAAATTGTCTTTGCTCAGTTTTCAAACTCAAATCCGCAACTGTTTTTTCACGAATCTATTCGCACTTCCTCCACATTAAATCAAAAATATTAGAGCAGCCAGCGCCTGTTCGGGTAGCGAAATATTTGCCTATATAAAATATAAATATAATTATGATGTATCTACAACTTCCTAGCGCAAATCACGTAATTTTTAATATATTTGTTTTAATTTAGTTAAACGATTTCTTGTTTATTATTATTATTTTTTTTTAAGCACCAATTTTAGCAAAATATTAAAAATTTTTCATTTTTTTTTAAATACGTATGCCAAGACAAATACATGCATATGTACATACAAACATACTTAGTAGGGTGGAGCGAAATAAATTTGAGATTTTTTTCAAAATTGGTTTGGACAACACCGCACCTCAGCATTCGGTTCTAGAGCGCCTTATCTAAACAGATCATTTGATCAGAGTTGCTTTAAAGCCTTGCAATTGAGAAAAGTTTATCGTCAATGCTGCAAAAGCACTGTAGCCGATAACGTACGGTTGCATTTAAAGTTAATTGTAGTTACCCACCGAATCACGTAGTAAATACATATTAAGATCAGTGGTGGAATTCACTAACTTATAACGATGCGATTTTTCGAGGTTTTAGCTAACGATTTCGTCACCTGCATTATCGACCGTGCTATTCACAAACTTAACTGTAACGATTCTGGCTTAGAATTCCTCAACCCGCGACAAAACGTACGCTAAGTACTCAAATTCCATTTATTTTATATTAACAATATTAATATAATAGTAATATTATTTTATTTTTAGCTAACAACCTCAAGCAATAAACGAATATCGCTAAAAAATGGCTAGTGAATGCCGAAATCGTTATACTCATCGTTAAGATAAAATATCGATTGCGAATGTCGTCATGGAAATTAGTGAATGCCACTACAGGGCTTATTGAATTTGATAAGGAGGTACAGAGTTGATGTTGAGAATTCTCAGAATGTATCCAAAGCAGAGCTCCATTATATCACTCAAATCCGTAATTCTGCAACTAGTTTCATAATGATATAAAAATTCGTGAGCATGGCTAAATTTGACGCCTAAAAACGGGCCACTTACATCTTGAGAAAATAGTTTGCTTGTAAATGCAACAATTTTGTGATACTGATATTTTTCGTGATCAATTTTGGATCCGTATAGTGGTTTTATTAATCTTGCTAACCTTTCTGGGTTGGCAACATGTATATGTATACACAAATAACTTGAATAAAACTGATCCAAATAGTTCCGGTGAGATTTTGATCGTGATTGGAGCACTGAAATTGTGTCTTCCTTCACGCATGCCAAGCGAAATTATTAAATATGTCATTGTGTTTATTTCAAACTCAGCAGGAACTTCGTAACTACTACAAATTGCTATTAAGAACGTCAATAAGTTGATCCAACGAGAATTGGGTTTCTTGATTTCTCTACTGATATGCTAGATGAAATAATTATCTCAGCTAAAAATTTGACCATCATCCAAAAAATAGCTATTTGTTTAGCTCCATGTTAGTACTTATGGGTATATATAGAAATACTGTTCCTTCGTAGCGCTGATGTTGCACGCGGTTACTCAAAATATAGTTTCTTTGTATGAAAGTTTGTATGTATTTGTTTTTCTATATCAATGCACTAATCAATTATTATTATCACAACTATTATTACTATGCATATAAATATTATTCAATTGCAACATAATTGAATTCTTTATTATATACTAAGTTGAATTTAGCCACATTTCTCGTTTTTAAGTTTATTATAGAAATTACTTATGCAATTTAAGTATATACGCTGTACGTTGGTCAAACAAAGAATAAACTAATTATTTGTTTATTTTTTAGTTTAATCAATATTTTACTCAATTAAACAATATTATAATGAATATTTCAATAATTATTTAAAACCAACAACAATTACATACTTACATTTACTTTAAAATTTTAATTTACTATATAAAATGCGAAATAATGGAACGCGCAATACTTAATAAATTTTGTTTTGAGAAATTTTAAATTTTTGTGTTTTTTCCCCCATTATTTCCTGTGGTTCATGGTCGTTTTTTGCTTTGCTGAGGATTAATTTATGTATAATTTTTCATTAATTTAAAACATACACTTTCTGAAGTATTTTGCTATTTACTGTAATCTATGCTTTTTGTCCCGGGATTGGAACCTCAGATGTTTGGTGTGAAAGCACAATATCTGTCATCCCACTGCGGTCATTTCCATATATATCAGCCTCGAACACTTGTCTCCGCCCATTAATATCACGGATCGATAGGCAAGACTATCGACGAGTTTCCACTACTATGAGGAATCTGGAAACGATGGGGGTACTTTATGAGACGCCCAAATCCGTTGAAACGGTCCAGCGGCAATCAAGTAAAAAAATGAAGAACCCACAGTCAAAACTTCACGTATATTTACGGCTATACAACTTTTTTTTAAATCAAAATGAATGCGAAGTCCTCCTTTTGTATGAGTACGAGTATATGAAGCAACTGCAGTCAATCACAATTTCTAACTATAACTGGCGTCAATTGGAAACAACAATGGAAACCAAGTCATCCTTTTATTTACTTCAGGGAATATGCCAACTTCTTTAGAGACTGTCCAAGATTCCCAGCCATGCACCAGGAAAGGTATGATGAGGAACTTATAGAGAGACATTTGATGAATTCACATTTTAGTTATCTACTCTAAAGTAGAACTTGTTGGCAAGAGTAATTGTCCGTTCGGATGACATTATTTTCGCTGGTTCCTAAATAGACTAAGTCTCACAGTTTCAAATTAATAACTATAAAGAAGACAGAACCTAAGTTAAAGGAATCGGAGAGATCCTTCGGAGTCCTAACGCAGCCTGTGGACGATATTCTCTAGTCTTTCGCACAATACAATAGATAGCTTCGTATCTGATACCATTTTAGAGAGTGATTCTGCGGGAGGTGGTGCCATTGCCGAAATCGCCTCTCTTCTGGATTGGCAGAGCACGCTTAAGATTCGATTTGGAGGCATGCTCTTGCAAAAATATTAGCCTTCGTTTTTGAACATACATATTGTTACATCATCCTAAGACAGTGGTACTTTTTTTCCATCGTCCCGCGCAGTTTAGCATTGAGAAGAAGTGTTTCCTCCATAACTCGACGCCGGTACCCAGGTCGCGATTAGCGTACCTGCAGAAACTCGTGTGAATACGAAAATATAGATAAAGTATTGCATTCAAGAAAATGGAAAATAATGATTCGTTAAGGAACAAAAAAGTTTCTTCTGAGCGGCTTAAGCAAGTAGCTCTCACAAAAAAAAAAAATTTTTATTAGTCTAAAGACAAATTCATAGTTTGCGAAAATTTTTAACCAATGTCAATGTTAGATTGCCCGTTGCCAAACTTTTGACAAAAAAATTCGCCAAAGGGGAATAACGGTATGCGAGCTTACAAATTAATGAAGATATATATAAATGAATGTAGCCTAAAATAATCAAATTCTATTAATTAGAACCAACAAAAACTAATACTTACATACGTAGTAAAAAAATTGTAAAACTGCAGAAGTTAATTATAAATAAGTAAACATATTTTAGTATACGCGATTAATTCGAAATTACTTAACGTATCCGATGAAATAAAAACTATGAAAATTCGACAGAAATCCGAGAAATCAAAATATTTATAAATATTTTTGAGCAAAAAAAGTATTTTCACAAACACTTTGTAAATGCAAGCATACTCGTATATACATACATACAAATATTTTAAGATACATATGCACATAAATATAATCTCATATCCAAATAAAAAAATATGTATTTATGTAGTTTTTCCCTTTAAGTGTGTATTTTCGTAGTTAAAAAACTAGGTTAAGTAACATAAAGTGTGATTAGGGATATTTACTTATAAATTAGAATAACTAACAAATATTGAGCGTTTTTTCTCTTTTGTAAGAATATACAAATGCATATCGGAGTCAGAGTTAAAAAAACATTCATAACTTAGGCGTCACAGGCCGCTTCGAACTAAACAACATAATCTCTAATAAAAAAATGTAGAAACAAGGTAAAGAAATTTATATTTTAAATAATGATGCCTTTAAAAAAATGTTGCCTTATATCAGAGACAAAAAGAAAAAACAAAAAACTGCGGTAGGAGTAAAATCAAAAATCGCCGCAAACAAAAGTTTTTTTTACATGTATTCAAACTGATTTAGTTAAGATAAATGAATGTATTAAACATCAAAATGTTCTTATGTAAGAGTTATTTGTATGAAAAGATGTTTTAAAATCAAAACACCGAAAAAAATTCTTTCCAAATTTGATATTTACACATAACCGCTTCATAGCAAAAATAAATTTTACTAACCCAAACCTCATTCTTCATTTATTAAATAATTATTTTTTAGATTATAGTTTCACCCTTGAAAATCTAGATAAGCGGCAGGAGATGGATCTTCTCAAGCTTCACATATCGGTGTTTGGTTGGGTAATATATTGTCTAACGGGGTCTAACCAGATTAATAAAGATATAAGTAATATCGGCTTTGAATAAGGCATTTGAAGATTCGACGACACTCAAACCGAAGAAATGAATTGCTGCATGAACTTACTTAATAGTTCCACCTTTTCGGCCACAATACAGCATCCATTTGAACGATGTGTCCTGCCAAAACATCAGACTTCTTACTTAAAGTTTCCTAAAACTTATTACAAGGTCTTCTTGGACAGCGACCTCCAAAAGTCCATAAATCTTCGGACGAATTGTTCTCGCGAATACGCCAAGGATTACGTCATTTGATCCTGATAATTTACATGGTTCCGTACCCTACCAATGTTGACAAGATGGATTTTCCATTGGGTTTGTAGGCTATTTCACCAGTTCAGCAGTGGCGGCGTGAATTGCAAAATTGATCTTGCTTTGATCCCGGAACAGTTAAGTTCTGCAAAGAAGCATATAACTTATACATATCGACGGCTGCGTGAAAGATCAAAATATTTCAAAATATTTTTGAAAAAGGCGCTATCTATCATCTCAGTTAAAAATTTAGTAAATTTTGGTTTTTGAAACTCATTCTGAGATACATACATATAGGTATGAGAATATTTTGAAAAATGGTGATCTTGCACTCAGGCGTCGATATACACTTGTATTTATCTACATATATACAGTTATGTTCCAAATAATGAGGACACTTAGCACAAGTATAAAGCGAGAGTGCGATATGTAAGAAAGCGCGTTCCACTTGAAAAGTAGACATTATTTCACTATCATTAAATAGGCTACAAAACTCAAAACTAATCAATAGTCTGAAATTCTAAAAAAAAAAAATGTTTGAAAACTAAAAAAAAAAATGTGTATTTCTGGCAACTTTACAAACTTTTATTAATATAGTTTCTGTTCAAGATGAGCATGCAAAAACAAAACCAATAAACATAAGTTGGAAGCATTGCCATTTTGAATGGCGCCCTTTCTTATTATATCGAGCCCTTAAATTTTGGCGTAACCAACAAAATTCTGAAAATCAGTATTTTGACAGATATCGACAATTCTGTTCATTTTAAACCATCTCACAAAATATAACAACTTCAATATGTATCTACTATTACAAAAATAAAGCAAAGGAACATTTTGCTTTAAGAATTTTTATATTTGTAAACTAAAAACCTTCCTTAAAATTTAAATTTTGTTGGTTTCACTAAAATGGGTGTTAGGGCTCGATATGCAACATAATTTTTAATGCATAGACACATATTCATATAAAATAAAAAAGGTTTATAAAGCTTTTATAATTCGAAACTTTTATGGAAATGTCATTTTAAAAAGCTTTTGAAACCAATTTTATTTTGTATGAATATGGGGGTAAGAGTTTATCCATGTACATATTTAACAAGCAAATTACAATTTATAATAAGGACTACATTTCTAATTACATATATACATTTCTAAAGCGTAAGAAAGAAAGAGCTAACATAAACGAATTATAAGGTTTAAATATATTAGTAAAGCAAAACATGATTAATAAAACGTTTATAGTAACTAAGTCCCAAGTAAATTAAACTTATTATGAATAGAACGTAATATAATATACAATGAAGGCAAATATAAAATGTGTTTAAAAACTAAGTTTGGATGTACATATGTATATAAATACATAAGTATGTAAATTGTAAGTGAAAAAGAAATATATAATTATACATATGATGTAAAAGAACAAAAACCTGGATGCATTTTCTATTAGACAAGTAACTATGACTTAATTTTATTGTGAAATTAATGGACAATGTTATTATTTATTTGGGTTGTTTTATTATATAATTTCTTACAAAATTTGCATACATCTTCAAATATTATTTTTACTTATTTTCGTTTTTTGTTATTAATTGGTTTTCCTGTACTCTTTTTTGCACGCTTCATATATGTTTTCGAATTAGAGCGCCGCTTCTCTTCCCATTTTAATTGTTTCGTTGATGATTTATCTTTATTTAATAGTGCTTGTGAAGTGCCTTGGCCCTTTATTTTCCCCGTTTCTTCTAGTAACTCGGCAAAATCGTCAGCGGCCGCAAAAAGTGAACTCATATCTAAAGTTGCGATAGAAATTGACGTGCATGAATTAAGCACAAATTAGTACAATATTTAAATACACAACTCACCGTCGCTATGTTTAAGCTTCTTTGCAAAACTTTTTTGATTTAATGCCAGTGGACGCTTTCCTGACTTCTTCCCACTAGAGGAAGTCAGGGCTTTATCATCATCATCATCTTCACTCATATCTTCAGGCATACTATCCTCATCCATATCACTTAAATTATCTGGATTATCCTTTTCATCTAATGATATTGAACCATCATCATCATCGTCATCATCTTCATTAAAATCTTCATCAATAGAACCATCCTCATCATCAGATAAATCACTATTAGCAGCGAAATTGCCTTTCTCTACATCACCGTCATCATCATCCCCCCAATCCCCATCAATATCCGCAACATCATCTTCGTCATCATCACCTTTTGATGCGCGCTTCTTTTTTAGTTTGTCTGATTTTAATTCACCACCCAGTTCTTTGAGGAAATCCAATTCTTCTTCTTGAGCTTCAGCATCAGCTGCTGCTTTAGCTTTCTTACCAAAATAGCTACCAAGATATTCCTCGAATTCATCGTCATCTATTTCACCTTCTTTCAGTTCTTCTTCAGTGTTCCCTTTAATTTTTGAATTTTTCGATGATGTAGCCGCCTGTTGGCGTTTTTGCTCAAGGAAATTAAAAATATACATTTCATCTTCAGTACAATTGGCCTTTGTTAGTGACTTAATCGGTTTTCCACGTGCCCCAAATGCCACATAGCGTTTATGTGTAATAATTGGTGCCTCGTCGTCTTTTTGATTATCCAACTTTTTAGGGTTTTTAAAAGCAAAGCGTTCAAGGAAATGTGGTAAGCCGAAGTCGCGTAAAGGATCGCCATAGTAATCAATCCGCTTTTCTATAAGTAAATAGATATGCTAAGATTTTTGAAGTTGTAACAGTTAAAACGGCAAAAACATTCGATTTAAATGTATACAATCAAATAATTGATTCGATCATATATATAAAGAAGGAAAAAACAATAAGGTTCCCTTTAGAATATTTTCGATGTTTACCCGACCATGGTCAACGTATGCCGGCCAAACAGGGTGTAGTACTGCTACTAAAACAATATCAATTAAATTTAAAAAATATATATATATATAAATGGTATAAGGGACTAGCTGATGCACCTGCTGTCAAAATACAAAGCGAATTGTAAATTCGTTTTCCGACACAACATCTGTCTTTATTTCACTTGACACACTCTACTTACGTTGCAAAATATTATCGGCAAACACTTGTATTGTTGGATGGTAATGCGCGCGTAAGAGCAATAACTCGACACGCGATGAAAACTCAGCGCCAGCGAACGACGGTACACGATGATAAGGATCATATTTGTTTGGTGCTATATCTTTTATTTTTGAATTAGTCATGGATGACTCCACTTTTGCATGATGCCACGAAGAAGCTTTGCAAGTCTCAACTTTAGACTCTATTTCAACTTTTGGATTATCATCATCGTCAAGTATATCTTCATACTTTTCTTCACCATCGCTATCGAACTTGGCCAACTCCGCATCACTTGCTTGTACTTCAGCTGCTTTGTCAGCACCATCATATGGGCCTAAGCCATTGGCTAACTCCTTGCGACTACGTAATAATTTATTTACCACTATTAGACTACCAGCCGCTACATTTGGTGGCATATACAGAGCGCACTGTAGCAAACGTTTAATGAATGCGTGTGCACGGTGTGTATCCGAATCTATATGTATTGCACGATGTATTATATGAAGTAGTTCTGCTGCTGTTTTAACACCAATATTAATTAATTCGAGATCGTGCATTTTCTTATAGAGTGCATTGTAAAAACGATCCGATTTTTCAGTTTTAACAGTCATCAACTGTAATAGTAAACCCAGCGTTTGTACCGATATGCGTATGTCAGCTAAATGTACAAGACGGTATATTGTATCTTGCATATCCTTGTTGAGAATTTCTGTAGAACCATCTGTGGGCTTTGCTTCTAAAATTGCTTTTTGTAAGCAGCGTAAAATTGCCTGCATTGTGCGATTGTTAACAGCGCCTTTTTGCACAAGTACTTTAAAGAGCGCAAAACAAATATTTACTAATTTCGTACATACTTCAGAGCGACCTGCTGGTGCTATGCTGGCTAAGAAACATAATGCAAAGTGTTGCGCTCGTTCAGATATGTTATTACGAAACAGTAGCTTTTCAGATTCTGCGACAATAACTCCGCACATATTCGGATGTCGATGTGCCACTTCACTAAGATGATGTAGGGCTTTTGAGGCTACTTTCGCTACAGGATCACCTAATTTGTTGATAAGCAAATTTAGCAACATTTGTTCTTTTTCCGGCGCAAAGGATAATAACTGCGACGAAGCAACAATAGCTACGCTTTTATTATGCTCTTGACCAGTTTGGATGGCCTGTTGCAAATTTCTTAAGAACTCTGGAAAATTACATACTAGTTAATACAATATAATAAAATAAAATCCATTATATTACCAAAATAGTGTTCTTTTAATTCATTTTCAAAATACCAGTATGCATAAATACGCCGCTGTTTTTCTTTACTCAATGCCGTATTTTTCCGTACTGACTTCCAATCAGCGCCTCTCATTTGGAGGGATAAAAGTTTTCGATGTGGTGGTAGTAAAACTTGTTTCCACAAATCTACTAATATTGTTAGTACCTCGTTAGACGATTTGTTAGATAATTTAGTAAAACTGATTAAGGTGCCCAATGCTTCCAAATTTCCTAAAGGATTGCTGGTAACAAGCAGCGCACCAGCATTGGCACGATCTTTTGCAGTACCCTTGCGCAAGGCCGTTTGCAGCCAACGTGCGTCTGAAGCATCATCTATGGGAGCATAAGATATATGTAAAAAAAATGTAATTTGAATTAAGTTAATATTTTTTTGTAATATTTTCTTAGGGAATTGCACATACGTTTGGAGAAAGTTGTCATTTCAGCAACATAGGACTCTTTACACAAATTGTATAATTCCATTTGCTCGGAATCTTTCATGTCTATCACTTCTTCTGTTGAAGGATACTCTGGATACTAAGTAAGTATTATTATATCAAACATGTTTTTCCTCCAGCGCCTGTATCGCATTACTTACCACATTAAACCATTTCCTGTTTGTATCAACATCGTCAGTTTCCTCCTTTTGGTTTTGTCGCTTCCTTTCTCGTTTTGCAAAGTAATCATTTTCATCATCGTCTGCTTCAGCAAATTTTGACTCCTGTTCACTATCGGATTTTATTTGGTCGTTTTCATGAGCAGCTCCTTCGGACTTTTTCTTTTTACCCTTCTTTTTGAAACGCAATTTCTTTGCAGCTGCTTCAGATAGCACTTCACCTTCATCGTCAAACACAATTTTTTTATTTTTTGCAGGCGCAGCAAGATTAATTAATGGCGCAATAGACGGTGCCATTGTTTTTTTCTAAATTGCAATATAAAAGTAAAATTAATGCCTCAAAAATACTATTTCCCGCAAAAACAAAACAGAAAATAATACACGTGCAGTCAGTGCAGTCAGTTGAAATCATGGTTGAAATGTCAATTTGCGAGGATGCATGAATCAATGATTTATATGGTTTTCGCCGATGACAACGCATCTTCTTCTTTCCCATCAACACCTTAATTAATTATGACAAACTATTGTGGCGATTATTCTCAAGCATGTACCATCCCTAACTCAATAACACTCCCACCACTAGGTAAACCACAACAGAGATAACGATGGCTACGCTTATGCATGCAAGCGTGTAACAAGGAAGAGGAAGAGCGATGGCGCGAGTGTTTGCGAATACGATGCAAAGAGGAGATTCCAATAAATAACACCGACCCTTCCAGAACACGAAAAGCGAATAACCAAGAAAGTTCTCGGTGCGTAGGCAAGTACCCTGTTGGACTATATTAGGCGGTGACCAACCAAGGCAGGTTGTTCAGTTTATTTTCAAGCGTTCAATAGTGAACTACTGTAAAGTTATCAAACTCTTAAAATTGTTTTGCGTTTATTACTAGTAAATAAAACTAGCTATTACTTACATTATTTGTGCGTGTGTTTATTCGACTTTATAGTGATCGAACCCAGGATTGATAATCAAGGAATAATCGAATTCGTCACAATTGGTGTCAGAAGCGGTATTGTTGAATAAATACCAGTGAATTTAAGGATAACCAGGACATGGCGAAGCTTAATGAATTAAAGATTCAGCAACTCAAAAATGAGTTGGAACAACGGGGACTGAACACTACAGGCAATAAATCAGAGTTACAGTCACGATTGCGAGAGGCTATGGAAGCAGAAGGAATCGACGTTGATGATCATGTTTTTCATCTTGTGGAGGAGGCACCAACAAAAATGGAAGAAAAAAAGGAGTCTCCGAATCCAGTAGCAACCGTCGACACAAACATGATATTGGCTGTATTGACTCAGATGTCATCTAGCATTTCAACACAGTTGGAAGAACAAAAGACACACATGGCATCTCAGCTGGAAGAACAAAAGACACACATGGCATCTCAGCTGGAAGAACAAAAGACACACATGGCATCTCAGCTGGAAGAACAAAAGACACACATGGCGAGAATTGCATTGCAGCTGGAGGCACAGGAAGAACGAATGGCATCACAGCTAAGAATGCAGGACGCAAAAATAACTGAAGTGCAGGAGGTATTCAGAGAACGGCAGGACAAGATTGAGGCCGAAGTAGATGCTTTGAAGGGGCGTATCCAGGAGCTGCAACTGAACCGTCCATCTGCTTCAGCGAATACTCCCAAGGTAAAATCCCCGTCATTTGATGGTTCTGTTCCTTTCCAGGTATTTAAGCTACAGTTTGAGAAGACTGCAGCGGTGAATAATTGGGGCACTGAAGACAAAGTTGCTGCACTGTTCGTGGCATTGAAGGGTCCTGCAGCCGAAATCTTACAAACGATTCCCGACGGTGAACGCAATAATTATGAAGCATTGATGGGTGCAGTTGAGAGACGCTATGGTAGCGAACATCGAAAACAGATATACCAAATAGAGCTACAGAATCGCTGTCAGAAGGCTAATGAGACATTGCAGGAATTTGCATCGGATATCGAGAGGTTGGCCCATCTAGCAAATGCGGACGCACCTGTAGAATATACGGAGAGGGTGAAAATCCAGTGTTTCATAAATGGAATACGCGATGTGGAGACGAAGCGGGCCACATATGCAAACCCCAAAAGGACATTCGCTGAAACGGTATCGCATGCTCTGACGCAGGAAACAGCCTCGCTTTTGAGTAAACCTACATACAAGGCTCATCGCGTAGAAGTGGACACTCCGGCTTGGGTAGACAAAATTTTGGAAGCGTTGAACGGAGTACAGAAAAAAAGTGATGGTGCCATTAAATGCTTTAGGTGTGGAAAATCTGGTCATATAGCACGTTATTGCGGCACTGGGTCCAGTAATCCTGGCAATTTAAGTGGACGTAAACGCAAAACTGGAGAAGATGAGCAAGATGAATGTCCCATAATCTCTGTGTCACAACTCGAACGGGAAGCGAGTAATATTACTGTTGAAGGCTACGTGGACGGGAAAGAGCGCTTGCTGACTGTCGATACTGGTGCATCACATTCCATCATTCGGACTGACTTGGTCAGGGGAAAGGTGAGACCATTGCGGCAAGCTAAGTTGTGGACAGTAACTGGTGACAGCAAGCAAGTCCTGGGAGAAGTGAAATGCAAGGTTGTGATTGGGAATGTGGCCACGTATCACAACTTTTTGGTAGCGAATATCGTCGACGAAGTCATCATTGGCGTCGATTTCTTGGCTGAGAGAGACATTCACATCAACGTAAGGAACAGGGTTATGACTTACAACGGCCAAGAAGTTCCTCTGGTTTTTGGACACAATAAAGGCTATACTACCAAAGGAGTGATCTTGAAGATGAAGCAACAGGAGCCTCGTAAAGCAGAGGTAGATCCTCGACCAAAGGCTTTCGCGGACAAGTACCTCCTGAAGAAGATTCGGCAAGACCAGGAGGAAGATCCAGATTTGGCACGTGTGTTGAAAGGAATAAAGAAAAACAAACAGCCAGGAAGAGAAGAGAT
Source organism: Merzomyia westermanni (assembly GCA_949987695.1). Classification (NCBI taxonomy): domain Eukaryota; kingdom Metazoa; phylum Arthropoda; class Insecta; order Diptera; family Tephritidae; genus Merzomyia; species Merzomyia westermanni. Next base: position 32,618,855 of record OX465291.1, on the reverse strand, counting down.
GGTAGCAGAGAGTCGTATTGCAAAAGCATACTGGGCACAATGGAGTAGTTTGAAGCTAATATCTGGTTGTTTGCATCGGATATGGGAAAGTGAAGATGGCCAGAATCATCGATCACTTATTGTTGTTCCCAAGGCAAGAATTCCAGATGTTATCAAAGCGTCGCATAGGTGCCCGGATGGAAGGCACGTGGGAATAAAGAAAACGCTGCAAGAGGTAAAGCGGCGGTTCTATTGGATCGGTTGCAAGCAAACTGTGAGGAAATGGATTACTAAGTGTGCAGAGTGTGCTGAGAATAAAAGACGAACATCTGGTGGTCATGTTACGAGGAGGCAACGCAACTTAGTGGATAATGTGAAACAGTGCAATGGGCATGAGAGAACGGAACGGAATCCTGAAGAAACGAGTTGCAGGAATGTTTGCCGGGTACCATTGGGAACGAAAGTGAAGGCACAAATCTATTCGAGATTAAGAACGGACAAAGTGGTTGGAATATGTGACACTGCAATGCATTGTGGGAATCTCTGCAGGAGAGGATTGATGTCGGAGTTTCAATCCCTGGAGGAAATGAGGTTTAGTAAAGCAGTGCCAACCATTGAGCGTCTAGCAGCGTTTGGTTTGGGAAATGTGTCTGATCGGGACGATCAGACTTAGGTGGAGGGCAGTGTGGCGATTATTCTCAAGCATGTACCATCCCTAACTCAATAACACTCCCACCACTAGGTAAACCACAACAGAGATAACGATGGCTACGCTTATGCATGCAAGCGTGTAACAAGGAAGAGGAAGAGCGATGGCGCGAGTGTTTGCGAATACGATGCAAAGAGGAGATTCCAATAAATAACACCGACCCTTCCAGAACACGAAAAGCGAATAACCAAGAAAGTTCTCGGTGCGTAGGCAAGTACCCTGTTGGACTATATTAGGCGGTGACCAACCAAGGCAGGTTGTTCAGTTTATTTTCAAGCGTTCAATAGTGAACTACTGTAAAGTTATCAAACTCTTAAAATTGTTTTGCGTTTATTACTAGTAAATAAAACTAGCTATTACTTACATTATTTGTGCGTGTGTTTATTCGACTTTATAGTGATCGAACCCAGGATTGATAATCAAGGAATAATCGAATTCGTCACACTATCATATCTCTGTTTTTTGTTTACAGGGTATATGTTTCCTTTAGAAGACAACTGTTAAAACACAACCTCAAATGTCGGCAGGGGTATCAAAAGACGCGTTTTGACCTCGGTATAATAATCCGGAAGCGGATTTTCGTTTTTTTGTTGGGTGCTGGTTTTAGAGCTTAGTTAGGGCCGCTTTCATAAAAGCCGTAACTGCTAACCGGAGTTCAATTGACGTATTTTGTACGGTTAGCTGTCAAATAAATCGCCGATTAAGCTTAATCGGCCTTTATGAAAGTGGCCTTAAAGCTGCCTGGCGACACGCATAGCAACGGGTGGTTGTGTGCGTAATCGGGTGATTGTCGTTTGCCCGGCCACCATACAAGCATAAAGCATCAAGCGCCATTTGTATTGAAAATTCGTAGCGTGCGGACGTAAACATGTCATCGGATGACGATTTTTTATTGCTTGTAACTGCAGTTGTTTTGGCGGAAAAAAAGAAAAAAAATTAAAAAAAAAAAAAAAAAATTGTGGATGAAAAGTTTGTATGCAAAACATAAACAGTTTACGCATGAGAACCTCTTAAAAGAGTTAAAAGCATCATGCACTCGTAGGTTTCTATAAACCGCAACGTAAAATCTTTTTCTTCCGCGAGCTTGCTCATTTTACGTTCTCACAAAAGTAACACACTAATGCTTGTCAAACACGTTGGCAACGATCAAACAGACCAGCTGTCAAGCGAAAAAATTTTTGATTTTCATCAACGAAAGCCGACAACAAGTACGTGTGAGCACGACCACCCGTCGTTCGCGCCGATTGCTATGGTAACCACCCGTTGCTATGGCTACCAGCAGCATATGCTTGCGTGTCGCCAGGCAGCTTAAGGTGCTGATAGAACACCTTATTGCAGTGATGCTCACACGCATACAATGACATTTTGCGCTAGTGTTAGAATATGAGAGAACTCTCGCGTACACCCGAAAAATTTAGCCAACTAAATTTTTGCAAATCGATTGAGTTCACATATATTAAAAATTCATGTAGGATTTTTTGTATATGTATTAAAAAAAAATTGGTTTCCTGTAATGTACTGTTTTGTAAGTGAAAAATAAAGAAAGTTGAATTATTTCAGTAACTAATTAATCTTTTAAGAGAAAATAGTTGCATGTATTTTCTACTGCTTTGCAAAGTTTTTTAATTCAGTGATACATATATAGCAAGATAAACCTAAAAAACTTGAACTATTTACTGAAATATTTGTCTTCCCATTCAATGTTGAACATTTTTTATGCTTATATGCAGCGTATACATACGTTAGCGATGTTTCGTGGTCAACAGTCGTCAAGCAACTAATTACAAAACAAGGCAACGCTGCCATATTGTAATCAATGTAATAGCCCTACAAGACAGCCGTCCTTCACATGAGCCGTCATTTGAAAGAAAGCTGTGAAGGGGTCATCAGGGCGTAGAACAAATCGGCCATCAGATTTGTAGGAGCAATATGAAAAATCTGATGCATCTATCAGCAGCGTCTTGTAGGGAGGTTAATGCTGCCATATCATTGGATCAGCTGTTCCGACGGAACTGCCGACGGGGACAATGTAACAGATCATGAGAGAATTCAATCGATTTAATCCGAATTTGCCAGTGAATTTCGATAAAGTCGATAGATATCACACAACTCTATTACAAAAATGTCCCGCCGGCAGTTCCGCAGGAATAGCTGATATACCCCATAGTCAAAGCCATACTGTGGCGATTATTCTCAAGCATGTACCAAGCATAACACCGAATCTTCGAGAACACGAAGAGCGAATAACCAAGAAAGTTCTCGGTGCGTAGGCAGTAACGGGAATAGTCTGTAAGATTTCTGCTGCAGGTCCCTTCAATGCCACGAATAGTGCTGCAACTTTATCTGCAGTGCACCAATTATTCACCGCAGCCGTCTTCTCAAATTGCAGCTTAAATACTTGGAATGGAACAGAACCATCAAAGGAAGGTGATTTTACCTTGGGAGTATTCGCTAAAGCAGATGGGCGACTTAGTTGCAATTACTGGACAAGGCAGGTTGATCAGTTTATTTCCAAGTGTTGTTCACTGAAGTTACCAAACTCTTAAATTTGTATTGCGTTTATTACTAGTAAATAAAACTAGCTATCAGTTACAATATCTGTGCGTGTGTTTATTTGACTTTATAGTGATCGAACCCAGGATTGCTAATCAAGTAATCATCGAATTCGTTACAATTGGTGTCAGAAGCGGTATTGTTAAATAAATACCATTGATTTGAAGGATAACAAGGACATGGCTAAGTTGAATGAATTGAAGATTCAGCAACTCAAAAATGAGTTGGAACAACGCGGAATAAACACTACAGGTAATAGGTCCGAGCTACAGTCAAGATTACGGGAGGCTATGGAAGCGGAAGGAATCAACGTTGATGACCATGTTTTCCATTTTGTGGAGGAGGCATCGACGAAAATGGAAGAGAAAAAGGAGCCTCCGAATACAGTGGCAAGTGTGGACACAAACGCGTTGTTGGTTGTATTGACTCAGATGTCTTCAAGCTTTTCAACACAGCTGGAAGAACAGAAGACACACATGGCATCTCAGCTGGAAGAACAGAAGACACACATGGCATCTCAAATGGAAGAGCAAGAGACGCGTATTACATCTCGACTGGAAGAGCAGGAGTCACGAATGACATCAAAAATTTAAGCCCAAGAGACTCGTTTTTTGGAAATTTCTACCCAGGTTTCATTACAAATCTCTGCTCAATAGAAGAACAAAGGACTTATATGTTATCGCGGCTGGAAGCACAAGATGCGAAAATAACAGAAGTGCAAGAGGTATTCAGAGGACGGCAGGACAAAATTGAGGCCGAAGTGGATGCTTTGAAGGGCCATGTCCAGGAATTGCAACTAAGTCGCCCATCTGCTTTATCGAATACTCCCAAGGTAAAATCACCTTCCTTTGATGGTTCTGTTCCATTCCAAGTATTTAAGCTGCAATTTGAGAAGACGGCTGCGGTGAATAATTGGTGCACTGCAGATAAAGTTGCAGCACTATTCGTGGCATTGAAGGGACCTGCAGCAGAAATCTTACAGACTATTCCCGAGTCCGAAAGGAACAGTTATGATGCATTTAAGGGTGCGGTTGAGAGACGCTATGGTAGCGAACATCGAAAGCAGATACACCAAATAGAGCTACAGAATCGATCCCAGAAACCTAATGAGACTTTGCAGGAATTTGCATCGGACATCGAGAGGTTGGCCCATCTAGCAAATGCAGACGCACCTGTAGAGTATACGGAGAGGGTAAAAATACAGTGTTTCATAAATGGAATACGCGACGTAGAGACGAAGCGGGCCACATATGCAAACCCCAAAAGGACATTCGCTGAAACGGTATCGCATGCTCTGACGCAGGAAACAGCCTCGCTTTTGAGTAAACCTGCATACAAGGCTCATCGCGTAGAAGTGGAAACTCCGGCTTGGGCAGACAAAATTTTGGAAGCGTTGAACGGAGTACAGAAAAAAAGTGATGACGCCATTAAATGCTTTAAGTGCGGAAAACCAAGTCACATAGCACGTTATTGCGGCACTGGCTCCAGTAACCCCAGCAATTCAGGTGGACGAAAACGCAAAGCTGAAGGAGATGAGCAAACCTCTCAACCAAATCAGTCGTTAAACTAAATCGAGCCAGCCGAAAGGGGCGTGGACTTGCTCCCGCAACTGAATGCCCCATAATCTCTGTCTCACAGATCGGAAGGAAAGCTAGTAATGTTACTGTTGTTACATATGTGGATGGAAAAGATCACTTACTAACTGTGGATACAGGCGCATCGCATTCCATAATTCGATCTGATTTAGTCAACAAGGAGGGGAGACCATTGCATGGAGCAAAGTTACGTACGGCCACTGGTGAGGACACACATGTCCTAGGAGAAGTAACATGTGAAATCGCAATTGGGAAGGTGGCCGTTCTACACAGTTTTATAGTAGCAGATATTGTTGACGAAATCATAGTTGGCGTGGACTTCTTAAGCGAGCAAGGCATCAAGATCGACATGCAAAACAGGATTATGAATTACCAGAACATGGATGTGCCATTAAATTTTGGTTACGAAAACAAATACGTTAGTAAGCGAGTGCTTGTGGAGGAGAGCCAACAAATTCCACCGAAGTCGGAAGCAATCGTATGGGCAAAGATTGATGGAGATTATGGGACAAACAAGTAGTGGGTTGTCGAGGCAGCAAACAAATCAAGGACGAACATATTAGTAGGAAAAACCCTGGCCATGACAAAACAAGATGGACGAGTACCGGTAAGAGTACTTAATGAGTTCAAATCGCCGATTAAACTTTTCCAAGGAGCAATATTGGGACAATGCCAAGAGGGCGAGGTAGTTATCAATTGTGAACAGCTTCAGGAAAATGATTCTACCATCAAGATTAATGTTTCAGATGATATAACGTCGTGAACGGCAGGCCTCGAAAAAGATCATCAGAAAAAGGCAAAGGAACTTCTATTAAAGTACTCGAGCATATTTGATAAGGATGGTTCCAAACCAGGTCGGACCAAAGTTGTGAAGCATCAAATTGATATTCCATTGGCCAAACGCCAAGTAGTAAGAGAAATTATACAGGAAATGAGTGACAGCGGCGTGATCGAACCATCAGCTAGTCCATGGAGCTCACCAGTAGTACTAGTGAAAAAGAAGGACGGAAAAATGAGGTTCTGTGTGGATTACCAGAAATTGAACGACGTAACGAAGAAGGACAGTTATCCATTGCCAAGAATCGACGATACTCTGGACTCGTTATCTGGCACGAAATGGTTTTCCACACTGGACTTGAAAAGCGGCTACTGGCAAGTGGAGGTAAAGGATGAAGATAAAGAGAAGACGGCCTTCAGCGTTGGAGAAGGGCTTTGGCAATTTACGGTAATGTCTTTCGGGCTATGCAATACTCCAGCTACTTTTGAGAGACTCATGGACCAGATACTAAAAGGATTGCACTGGCAAACATGTTTGGTGTACCTCGACGACATCATCGTGCTGGGAAAAAGCTTTGAGGAACACCTAAAGAACTTGGAGGAAGTTTTCCAACGAATAGCTGGTGCTGGTCTGAAACTAAGTCCCAAGAAGTGTTCCTTGTTTAAAAAGAAGTAAGTTATTTGGGTCACAAGGTAACTACGGAGGGAATTTGCACTGCTAAGGAAAAGATCGAAGCCGTAAAGGATTGGCCAAGACCGAGAAATTTGCATGAGTTACGGAGCTTCCTTGGGCTGTGCACGTATTATCGCCGATTTGTACCGAATTTTGCCAGCGTAGCTTGTAGTCTCCATGACCTTACCAGGAAGAATAGCACATTTGAATGGAAGAAGGAACAGGAGGTGGCTTTTCAAACATTGAAGGAACAACTATGCACTGCCCCGATGTTAGCATATCCAATTCCAGGTTCAAAGTTGCATACTATCGCCGAACAACTGGGAAGCCTGAAAGGAACTATTGTGTAACCCGGAGAGAACTGTTGGCATTGGTAGAGTGCGTTAAGCATTTCCACAAGTACCTCTATGGGCAGCGATTCCACGTCAGGACAGACCATGCAGCGTTGAAATGGCTCTTACAGTTCCGTAATCCGGAAGGTCAATTGGCACGGTGGATAGAGCGACTGCAAAGTTATGACTTTTCCATAGAGCATCGCAGAGGTAGCACACACGGAAATGCTGATGCAATGTCACGATGACCATGTAACTTGGAATGCAAGCATTGTTCGAAAGCTGAGGCCAAGGAAGACATTATAGATGTAGGGCTCATGACTATAACATCTACGGACAAATGGAACATGGATCAATTAAGGAGATGTCAGCACGAAGATCCAGATCTTACACGTGTGATGCAAGGAATCGAACTAAACGAGCCACCATCAAGAGAGGAGATGTCAGCAGAAAGTCCTGTTGCCAAGTCATATTGGGCACAGTGGAATAGTTTGCAATTAGAATCCGGTTGTTTGCATCGAATATGGGAGAGTGAGGATGGTCAATGCGTTCGAAAGCTGATAGTCGTCCCAAGGAAGAAAATCCCTGATGTACTCAATGAATTACATAACGGTCCAAGCGGAGGTCATCTTGGAGTCACCAAGACCTTGGAGAAAGTCAAGCAAAGATTCTATTGGTTTGGTTGCCGTCAATCGGTCGCGGAGTGGATTGCCAACTGTGAAGTATGCATCAAAGCGAAAGGACCGAAATCAAGGAGCCATGGGCAAATGAAACAGTATAACTCAGGTGCACCATTTGAGAGGATAGCCATGAATGTACCTGGTCCATTTCCTACTAGCAAACTCGGAAACAAATATGTACTGGTAGTTATGGATTATTTCAGCACGAGGCAGAAACAATAGCAGAAGTGTTTACTAACAATTGGGTAGCTCGGTTTAGTGCACCGATGGAGATACATTCTGACCAAGGCAGAAATTTCGAATCAGCTGTGTTCCAGGAAATGTGCAAGACATTGGGCATTCGGAAAACTCGAACAACTGCACTACATCCTCAGTCAGATGGCATGGTGGAACGATTCAATAGAACCTTGGAAGAGCACCTGAGGAAAGTAGTGGATAAGTTCCAGAAGGATTGGGATACTCACATCTCCTTATTCCTAATGGCATATCGCTCTGCAGTACATGAAACAACTGGTCAGACTCCAGCAAAGGTAATTTTCGATTTTCGGGAATGATCTTCGATTGCCAGCTGACTTGAAGTTTGGGATAAACGCTGATGCAGGAGTAAATGCTCGGAAATCTACTAGCGTATTGAAAGAAGAAATGAGAGAAATTCACGACCTTGTGAGACAACGGACTAAGATCATGAGCGATAAGATGAAGGCCAGGTACGACAAAGCAATAAATTCGGAAGGTTTTATAGAAGGAGATTTAGTGCTGCTATACAACCCATAGCGTAGGAAAGGTTTGTCCCCAAAACTACAATGTAACTGGGAAGGCCCATACAAAGTCATAAAACGAATCAACGATGTGGTATATCGCATACAAACTATGGCAAGACCAAGGAATAAGATGAAGGTGGTCCATTTAGTAAGGCTAGCTGCGTTTGGTTCGGGCAAGGTGTCTGATCGGAACGATCAGACTTAGGTGGAGGGCAGTGTGGCGATTATTCTCAAGCATGTACCATTCCTAACTCAATAACACTCCCACCACTAGTTAAGCACAACAGAGATAACGTTGGCTACGCTTATGCATGCAAGCATGTACCAAGCAAGAGGAAGAGAGATCACGCGAGTGTATGCGAATACGATGCAAAGAGGAGATGCCAATAAATAACACCGAACCTTCGAGAACACGAAGAGCGAATAACCAAGAAAGTTCTCGGTGCGTAGGCGAGTACCCTGTCGGACTATATAAGGCAGTAACCAAGCAAGGCAGGTTGATCAGTTTATTTCCAAGTGTTGTTCAGTGAACTACTGCGAAGTTACCAAGCTCTTAAATTTGTTTTGCGTTTATTACTAGTAAATAAAACTAGCTATCAGTTACAATATCTGTGCGTGTGTTTATTTGAATTTATAGTGATCGAACCCAGGATTGATAATCAAGTAATCATCGAATTCGTCACAATACCATAGCTAAAACAATTCCAAATATGTCGGAAGAGGAATTAAGAGACCCGTATCGGTCCCAGCAATAACTCGGATCCGAAGAACAATCATTTTTAGTATTTTGCAAGATATTTGAAAGCAAAGTTAAACATTTTCTATCATTTCCATTTGCAGAAGAGTGTTCTGCACAGAAATCCTGGGGATCGGGTAGCCGGTGTTAAGCCGACTAAGGTACAAAGAAAAAATATTCCAATCTACTGTCGCCAGATTTGTCCCAAAGAAATAATAATTTAATACCAAAAAAGGAAATTATAAGAAAATAAAATGCCAGAAATTTCCATGGGTTTAACGTGACCGAAGCCGAAAATTTAAGTTTCGTGAACCCTAAAAGAGCGGTAGGCACCCAAAACCTCAAAATTAGGACAAACAACAAAATTTACGTTTTGAAAACTTACCAGGTCGAATCGCCTCTATATGTCTATATACTGCTGCAGAGATATCTTATCCCCCGCTTGACTTGCATTCACTCGTTGCCCTTGATCAGGGTGTTCAACCTTTGACCTTGGCTACGTCGATCGACCACAACCTGATTTACTGGCCTTTCAGCCTAGCGCAAGATAATTACAACACGTCACAATGTTTCGTCCTTACTGGACCTCGCGCACAGGGAAACTTCTAGTTGATTGGAACAACACAAAATTCTAACTAATTGAACCAAACGTTTAATTAATTGTAACAGATATGTTTAGCGCACTCTACAACTGCGCACTCTCACGCCGTTTGTCTTCACATTCGATACAGTTCATTTCCCATGGCCTGTAGATACCCCCTATATTTAAGTAAAATCTATTGCCAATACCGTGTTCTTTGCCGTTTTCTACTGTCCTCATTTCCGACCAATCACTGCTATGTATACCCCATATCATCTGTCCTTTTCCTCTGCCGATCATTTCATCCACTATCTGGCAACCTTTTCAACTGAAAGCTTTTGAAATATCCCATTGAAATATCCAAGGCCGTGATAACACCACATCACGGTGTTTAAAAATAATATGAAATAAGTCGAGCGGGCTAAATTTCTGGTTGCGCCGTTCCAGCCCAAAGGTGTGGAAGACCCACTCTGACAAACTTTAGATTACGACCTCGATTTAGGATGGGCCGGGGGTAATTTTCGTTTTTTGCAAATACCTTCCAAAATAATAAAAATATTTTTTCTCCGGAGCCGGATTCACATTACTGGGACCGAAACGCGTCTTTTGCTATCCCTCCCGACATTTGTGGGCGTGTTATAGCACTCGGTGGCGGACTTAAACAATCATGAAAATTTGATTAAATTTGACAAAACACTCAGGTTTTAGGGAGTGCTGTCTATCTGACAATCCTTGGTCGGATATGAATGCGGTACGCTTCGGTACTCTCTTGCGGTACTGCCCGACTGTTGGGGTAGCGATTTGGTATGGCCAGTGGAACCTTCTAGGTCTTGTCACCCCTCCTTCCGTAAGGAAGGAGAGATAGGTAATGAGAGGCATCATATCCGTAGAGCAACCATCGAGTAGCACGTTATTACCTTTATGCTTATAAGTCGCCTCTTACGACCGGTATGGCTACTTCGGACATATTTTAAACATGGATCAGTTTCGGATACATGTAAATAGTCCTTTCCGCATTGTTTTTGGTAGTGTTTTTGACAGTTAACTCCTTTTTTTTTTTTTTGTGACTTTGAGTGCTTCCACGTGAAGTACTGATTAGGCGGGGATATTCTCTTGTCCCTCAAAGTGCCGGTTATATCATACACTAGTTTTTTTTCTTGTAAAAAATTTGGCTTGTTTGTGGTGGTTCTTTTGAGACTTTGGTTTCGTGTGTCATGTGGAATGTTTTGCTTGTTTGTATTTTGCTTTCCGGTCCAGGGTTTTTATTTGCAATTGTAAGTGGTGTGCAGATGACGTTGGCCGATTTTGGTGGAGGTGTGTATACATACGATGTGAGATACATAAACAAAACGAATGTATATTAATACAGGGTGTTAATTATAGATATAAATATATATATATTTTTTTTTAAGAGACGTTTTTTTTTTTTTTTGAACAGAGACATGAATATTTTTAAACGAATACATTTTTAATGTAAGTCTTGTGTGTTGAATGCTAATATTTGAATTAGGCGAGATGTATAATGTTAGTATGTATGTAGAGCTATTTACAAGCGGTTATTTTTTCCTGTGTACAAAGGTTTTACATTGTTTTTACACTTTTTGTTCGTGTATCTTTTGTTATCATTAATTAAAACGAGAGGTTGTTTCTTTTTAAAAGAAATATCACATTTTTGTTTGGTGTTACATGACTTTGTCATAATTTGAGATTTTTATTATTATAATTTTTTTTTTCTTTAAGGCTAAAATGCGCAATCCATATTAATTTCGTGTAGGAAATTGATTAATTGCGTAAATGAATTTATATTTTTACTTAAGATGAGTTCGTTAATGTCTTTATGTGTAGTGAAAATAGGGTATTTGTTTCTCATTTGTGTGTATTTTGTGCACCCAAAGGTTACGTGGTTGGGCGTTTCTTTTACTTGACAAATGTTACATGTGTCGTTATTGTGTGCATTGAAGTGACCGAGGTAGGTTTTGTTGTATGTGTGACCTGTGATAAGTATGTTCATTAGTTTGATGTCGTAGGGTTCTAGATCCAAATCTTTGTTTTTGAACCATGGCTTTCGTATTTTTTTGGCAAAGCAGTCTATGATGTCTTTGTTCCATTTGTTGCATGTTGTCTTAATTTCCTCTACTGTTCTAGACCATAGTTCATTTTCAATTTTTATTAATGCTTCCTTGGGTGTGAGGGGTTTCCCTAGATTCGTGGCTGTTTTTGCAGCGATGTCTGCCTTTTCGTTGAACGTGATTCCGACATGACTTGGAACCCAAATGATTGTCAGGCTTGTGATGTCAGAAAGTATTAGCTGGTTATGTATTGTGGCAACTATTAACTCCTTTTTGATTGACATCAAGGACCTTCACCCTTCAAAATATATCGATACTATCGACGATTTTTTATCAAAAGCACATATCTAAAATGTAATAGAAGAGAATAACTTGACGTGTCACTTTTTCAGAGATATATGGACAGTTTTTCTAACTGGATTAGTTTGCCAATTTACAATAATTATTTCGCTATATAAAGAATAATTAGTTTTCTGTATATTTTTAAAATAACATGTAAAGATTGCGGCAACTGTGATACGAAAAAGAAGAAAAACTTGAAACTGGAGCTGACCGACCTATGAAAAATACCTGACTTGGAGACAGTGCATTTGTTGCTTAAGCATTAAATATTTGTGTGATCCAAAAGTATTCAAATAAAACATTAAAGTAAATAAAGGTGTAGTGAAAATGCTTACTAACTTTGAATCCAAGTCGGCACGTGTTAAGGGATTATCGTTTCATCCGAAACGACCCTGGATTCTTGCCAGTTTACACACTGGTGTAATACAATTATGGGATTATCGTATGCACACGCTATTGGAAAAGTTTGACGAACACGATGGTCCAGTACGTAGCGTGGCTTTTCATCAACAAATGCCACTATTTGTATCCGGAGGCGATGATTACAAGATTAAAGTATGGAATTATAAACAAAGACGCTGCATCTTCACGCTTTTGGCACATTTAGACTATGTACGAACTGTTGCATTCCATCACGAATATCCATGGATACTCAGCTCATCCGACGATCAGACTATACGTATTTGGAATTGGCAATCTAGAAATTGCATTTGTGTGCTCACCGGTCACAATCATTACGTGATGAGTGCTCAATTTCATCCAACAGAAGACCAAATTGTATCTGCTTCATTAGATCAAACTGTTCGTGTGTGGGATATTTCAGGACTACGTAAGAAAAATGTGGCACCTGGACCAGGTGGTCTGGAAGATCATTTAAAAGGTCATCCGGGGGCTACAGATCTTTTCGGACAAGCTGATGCTGTCGTTAAACATGTACTCGAGGGACATGATCGCGGTGTTAACTGGGCTAGTTTTCATCCTACTTTACCCCTTATTGTGTCGGGTGCTGATGATCGTCTTGTAAAACTATGGCGAATGAATGAATACAAGGCTTGGGAAGTGGATACATGCCGGGGCCATTATAATAATGTATCATGCGTACTCTTCCATCCTAGACAAGACTTGATATTATCCAATGGGGAAGATCGTAGTATACGCGTTTGGGATATGACCAAGCGTCAATGTTTATATACATTCCGACGTGATGGCGAACGGTTTTGGATACTCACCGCTCATTCTACTTTAAATTTATTTGCTGCTGGACACGACGGTGGTAAGTACATACTGTGCTAAAAAAGTAATTAACTTAAAGTTATGGATTAGGACGTGTTTCCAATCCAACATTGAAAAGAGAATATCTAGGTTGTTTGTTAGTTGCTATGCTGATCGATTCCAGTGAATGCCGGCAGCAAACAAAAAAAAAAAACTACAAACTAAATTTTCGAAAAAAAGGGATGATAGAAAATACGTCCTCTCTAGCATCTATAAAATAGTAACTCCGGTGCTTGTTACTTTAGATGGCCAGTTTCTATGCTGATCTGAATCTAATACAATCCGAAGACGTGTGTTTTATTGTTATGTGTATGTTTTTATTTGTTACGTTTTATGTATATCTTTAATAGTCGACCGCTTTTTGTTCTTTTCGACCTTAAATGAATACCAACAATTTATTAATGCTAATTACGTCCTTAGGCATGGTTGTATTTAAATTGGAACGCGAACGTCCAGCCTATGCCGTACATAACAATTTGCTGTATTATGTTAAGGATCGCTTTCTGCGCAAACTTGACTTCACAACAACAAAAGATACGGTTGTAATGCAACTACGCGGTGGTGGTAAATTTCCAGTTCATAGCATGTCTTACAATCCCGCACTAAACGCTGTCCTCATCTGTGTACGCACTAACAATCTAGATAACAGCACTTATGATCTATATCAAATAACCAAAGATTCGGAATCTCAAAATGAAACAGAATCAAAACGTTCTTCGGGTATTACCGCCATTTGGGTGGCGCGTAATCGTTTTGCCGTACTCGACCGCAATCAACAATTGGTCATAAAAAATTTCAAAAATGAGGTAACCAAAAAAATTCCTACCTTCTGTGAAGAAATTTTCTATGCTGGCACTGGTATGCTACTAATACGTGATCCAGAATATGTTACTCTCTACGAAGTCCAACGTCTGGTATCAGTTGGTTGTATTAAATTGGCAAAGTGTCGTTATGTAGTATGGTCCGCCGATATGTCGTTAGTCGCTTTACTCTGCAAACACTCTGTAACGATATGTGATCGCCGTCTCCAGTATTTATGCACCATACAAGAAAATTGCCGTGTCAAATCGGGCGCATGGGATGATTCGGGCGTTTTCATTTACACAACGAGCAACCACATAAAATATGCCATTACCAATGGTGATCATGGTATTATTCGTACACTTGATTTACCTATTTACTTAACACGTGTGAAAGGCAATCAAGTTTTTTGTTTGGACCGCGAATGTCGCACGCGTGTACTACATATTGATTCAACTGAATATAAATTCAAATTGGCTTTGATTAATCGTAAATATGACGAAGTATTGCATATGGTGCGTAATGCACGTTTGGTTGGTCAAAGCATTATTGCTTACCTGCAGCAGAAAGGATATCCAGAAGTGGCACTACATTTCGTTAAGGATGAAAAGACTCGTTTTGGTTTGGCTCTCGAATGTGGTAATATCGAAATTGCATTGGAAGCTGCAAAAGCACTCGACGACAAGGATTGTTGGGATCGTTTAGGACAAGCAGCCTTATTGCAGGTGAATATGTATCAGTTTTTATAATCTGCAATTCACGATTAATAATTGTGGTAAAGTAGACTTTTTTATTAAATAAATATAATATAAATCTTTCAGGGAAACCATCAAGTGGTCGAGATGTGTTATCAACGCACGAAGAACTTTGACAAACTCAGTTTTCTCTATTTAATAACTGGAAATTTGGAAAAACTTAAGAAAATGAATAAAATAGCTGAAATACGGAAAGATGTTTCAGCTCAGTATCAGGGTGCTTTACTGCTAGGCGATGTTAAGGAGCGCGTTAGCATACTTAAAAATTGTGGTCAACTATCATTGGCTTATCTTACGGCAGCCACACATGGTTTGCAGGAACAAGCTGAGCAACTGGAAACAATAATATCCGAAGGCGGTAATGAGTTACCTGAAGTCAACCCAAGTGCCACACTGCTTCAGCCGCCTGTGCCGATTCAGCAAGTAGAGAGTAACTGGCCTTTGCTCACTGTATCAAAGGGCTTCTTTGAAGGCGCAATGATCACACGTGCTGGCACTAGTGCTACCGCTAGACAAGCACTGAATGCCAACGCTGATATAGCTATAATGGATGATGTTGGTGGTGGTGATGGTTGGGGCGCAGATGCTGATTTGGCTCTTGGTGAAGATGGTGATGATGAAATGCATGATGCACTCGACAGTGAACCCGGTGCAGATGGAGTGGGTGGAGAAGAGGGAGCTGGATGGGATGTAGGCGATGATGATTTGGTGGTGCCAGAAGAGCTCGCTTCGAAAATTAAAGCCTCCGCTTTGGATAATGGATTCTATGCTGCTCCAAATAGGGGTTTATCTGCACCACAACATTGGGCTAATAATTCACCGCTAATATTGGATCATGTTAAAGCGGGTTCATTTGAATCTGCATTCCGCCTACTCAATGATCAATTGGGTGTCATCAATTTTAAACCTTTTAAAACTCTATTCCTGCAAAATTACACTTGCGCTCGCACTAGTTTCACAGCAATGCCTAATTTACAATCTTTATCTGCCTATCCGCTACGTAATAGCGGGGAAACAAATACGAAGAATCAACGACCTGCCCTGGGTGTAAAGCTAAATGATTTAGTACAGCGCCTACAAGCCGGCTACCAACTTACTACGGCTGGTAAATTTACTGAAGCCATTGAAAAATTCCATTCCATTTTATTGCACATCCCGCTGCTGGTGGTGGAAACTAAACAGGATATTGCTGAAACACAACAGCTATTGAAAATATGTTCTGAATATATACTTGGCTTGAAAATGGAGACCGAACGTAAAGGTATGCCAAAATCTACATTAGACGAACAAAAGCGCCTCTGCGAAATGGCTGCCTATTTCACACATTGCAAATTGCAACCAGTACACCAGATACTAACGCTACGTACGGCTTTAAATATGTTTTTCAAACTTAAAAACTATAAAACAGCTTCATCATTTGCGCGACGTTTGCTGGAGTTGGGTCCACGACCTGAGGTAGCACAACAAGTACGTAAAATTTTGCAGGCGTGTGAAGTTAACCCCAATGATGAACATCAATTGCAATATGAAGAATTTAATCCATTCAATATTTGTGGCATAAGCTATAAGCCGTTATATCTTGGAAAACCAGAGGTGGCATGTCCATTCTGTGGTGCGTCTTTCGATCCACAATACAAGGGAAACCTGTGCACTGTCTGCGAAGTGAGCCAAATTGGCAAGGACAGTTTAGGTTTGCGCATATCGAGTTTGCAATTCCGTTAACTTCTTTTCACAAATTTATTTTTTTTGTTAGCATGTAGGAATGTCTGTACCGGCCGCCGGGTGCCGGTTTCAGGTTGACAATTTTTATTTTAAGTTTATTATATTGAATATAACTGAAGCTATGTAAAAGATCATTCGTTTCTTAATTATATTTGGGCATATGTAACAAATGCAATAATATGAACACTATTAAATATTTGCAAAAGTAGCATATTTCTACTATTTTACGAACTCAAACAACACTTTAAAATGGTCTTTGCGGAAAACTCATATTGGGATTCCTAAACATTTTTTGTAGATTGGATGCGCCACAGAGCTTTATCGAGTGAAACTGGAGATATTTCGAGGATATTGATCTCTAATATTTATGGGCAAACCTTCTGAGTTGCTAGGGCCGATAACAAGAACAGAACACGAATTTTGTTCATAGAGAGGCCCCTTTACATTTCAGCTCAAGTGTGCATTTTTCACTTGGGTTGGAAAGTCTTTAAATTGCCCCTCACAACATTTGAGTTTCAATTGCATACTTCACAGAAATCTCAAATATAAAAAACTAAATTTACTTACATAAAAAATTTAATGCGGGAAGATATAAGAAATAAAGCACAAAATACATAATACTATTAAATTTAAAAATACTAAAAATTTTAATATAATCTTATCTAAAAATAAAATCTTGAGCTTAATCTTTATTTAAAAGATAATCGAGTATTTCATTTGGTTTTTTAGGATAAATTTCCATTGGTAAAAATATTGTTATCTCTCCAATCATTCAAACTTGTCTTAACGCCGCCACATGCTAGCACCAACACCAATACCACCAGTTGGTACACCACGACGTACAGCTTCCATGTCAACTTCAGGACGACTATCACGATATGCTCGCTTGGAATCTTCAAATTCGCGTAACCGCAAATTGTAACGTTCTATTTGCTCACGTAATATTTGGTCTTCATGCATAGCACGCCTTTCGTCAAATTCTAAACAGCCCGAGCCATCTAAACGCTCCAAATCTAGCCAACCACGAAAACGCACACATACACCATTCATTATGAAATACGACTTTATATACACTTTGCCATGTTCCTTATCAAAGTCGCATTCCTTATCGTGTAAGTATGGATTCTGTGTGGCATTGAAGACTAGCTGCAAATTGGTGCCCGATGCAACAAACGAGATCTCGGTATGACCTTCGCGACAACCGTTGTGGAAACGCATTTGACGTTCCTCCAAAGCGCGTTCGCGATAGCCAGTATAACGTATCTCACTTTCACGACTTAAACGACGAAATAGTTCATCGCTTTCAAATTTTGCCTTTTGATCGGGCACCACACGCGGCATTTTAAATATGAAACGTGGTCTGGAACGTAATTAGGTAAATTAATTACTATCTTTTTTATTTCATGTAATATATATAGAAGCATCTACGTACCTGGGCTGCTCATAGATGCCTATGGGATCGTTGTAGATCATGCTAGCCAATGCTGCTTCATTCATTTTCTCAAAGAACGGTTCCACTGCCTTTGTTTTCGTTTAACTTTCTCTATGGGAAATGAACAGTTTACCACGTCAACACGTTTTCCCGTGTTGCGTCTTTTTTATCCAAGTTTAGATATTTGCAAAAAACGGTCCTAAATTTCTTTCCTTCCGCAGTTGAATCAATGAAATATCAAGAAAACCATGCAAATGCACTTTAGTTGCTATTCAAGTTTTTGTTGATATACTAACAATTTTGCGGTTTTTCAGAGTTGCATTTGTGGGCAATAAAATGCCACAGTTTTTCTTTATTAACGTACCTGATTTTTTTTTAAACATAAATTCTTGAATGTACTCTGTTCTAGTACAGAGTATTTTTTGTTTCGTTTATATTTTGTTATAATTTCGATTTCACGATTAATAGCACTAATAAAAAGTATTGTGAAATTAAATACTTTTTAAATGGGAAAATATAGAAAATAAAAACAAACACCCTTTTTTTGCATGGGCAGCCGAACTCCCGTTGGGTTCAACATAATTTATTTGGGTCAATATTTGTATATGCAAAAAATTGCATTGAAAGTAAAACGTATTCTGAGTAATGCTACAAAAGCCACGCACAGACTTTATGTGGCTGAGCTGTTAAATCTAAATATTCAATAAATGAAAAATATGGATTAACTCCATATTAACATTGTAATTGTTTCCTTTAGGAGACAACTGCTAAAACACGTCCAAAAATATCGGGAGAGGTATCAATAATCCGAAAGCGGATTTTCAATTTTTTGTTTCAGTGAAAAGTTATTCCCAAAAATGACCCAGGTCCGATGCCAAATAGGGGGCTTGATCCAAGGTATTTATGAGCAGAACACCTTTCTGCGTAGGAGGCCTTCGGCCGCGCTTCAAAAAAATCACCCTTAACCGGTCCAAAAACGGCGGTCCACAGTATTTCTGCGCAGAACACACCTTTCCACTTTTCGGTACACCCTAATTTGTGATTACAACAACCACATGAAAATTACACGTCTTTTGATACCTTTCCCGATAATTTCGGACGTGTTTTAGAAGTTGTCTCCTAAAGGAAACAATTAACGAAAGATTTACCAAAACAATAATAACAACAATTAAGCTTTACCCGATAAATTTCCTTTTTTCAATATTTTTATTTTTTATTCTGTATTTACAGAATATTAGAAATTAGAATTTGAAAGGTGAATTTAGTTTATTTCCCGGAGGGTGGCATCAACAGTCTTTTTGAAAACTAGAGAAGTTGGCAGCACTGTTGTTTGGGTCAAAGATGACATTTTCATTCCTTGCAAAATTGTTTGAGTTATCCTCAACACCGCCGAGAAAATAATACAATTTCCGTTCGAAATAAATATTAACTGAGTATGTGAATTATATAAGTCAACTACTAACGCGTCATGACGTTAGCGCATCGTGCACTTTTCACTTGGTTCATAGTGCTCGTCTTCCTCATCTTGCTTTGTCTGCGGTTGGATCCACGAACACATTGGAGCTGGTTTGTCACGTTCATACCGCTATGGATTTTCGATGGCATATTAATTATTTATGTAGTCATTAAAATTGTACGTAAATGGCGTAATTTAAAACGTTTAAAAGAGCTATTGATTTACTACCAATGGTATATTTGCGGTGTTCTGTTGAAGATTGCATCACAGTTAATGATCTGTTTACGTTTGGAATATCCTCAATGGGAAATATCAATATTTGTTACTATGCTACCAATATGGATACTTTTGACATCGTCAATTGTATATGTATTTGGGCGCTTAAATAAAATCGAATCTTGGTAATAAAGCAACATTAATTTATAAGAAATTTATTAGTTTGTATGTAATAAACAAATTGTTTTCTAAAATCCGTATTTGCTTTGTGTAGCGCGACGATTTTGACGATTCGCTGACCACATTGCTTGTAATTCTGCTTCGTTGGCTTTCGCTTTATGTGCCAGATAAGTAATTTGATGCTTTCGTCTTGTCCCAGCAGCAGGTTCCTCATCAACTAGAACACCAGTCGCTTGATAGGCTGTGGAGGACGCCAAGGATGTTCGCATCCACTCTTCTCGACTCGGTAAGACTTCTGCGCTCGAAATATCCACTATCTGTATATTTTCCTCCTTTCTTCGACGCTTAGCACTTCTGCCTGCCAATGCATGCATCGCCTTCTGATCTAGTACACGGTATTGTTCTTGCTCCTGCTCAGCTAGCAAGCGTTCGTTGTCCATTTCATTGCTTTCCTCAATTGCTTGCTTATGCTCATCAGCTGTCTTTAGATACTGTGTGGTTGCATTAGCCATTTTAGCAGCCCTTTGCGCTACCATGGCATTAATTTCATTCATGCTAACCTCAGGTAATTTATCTTCAGCGTTTAGAGAAAAGAAATCACCTTCGCCTTCTTCATTCTCACTATCTTCACTATCAGTACAAGCAACTAGTGATACTTCGCATTTGTTATTTGTTAATGTGTTTGGTTTTTTAGTTGATTTCCTTATACCATCAACACTTTCTGTATTATGTGCAGGACGACGATTTTTCACAGTATCAGGTATGAAACGATTAACTCTTACCGACGGTTTCGGCTGCTCTTCATAATCACTAACTTTGTCAGTGCTTTGTTTACTAGTAGCTGTAGCTTTACTAAAGCTTCGCTCAGACTTGGCTTGTGGTAATATGCTCAGCAAACTCGAAATTTTGTGGCCTCTCGACATTGGCTTGTTTTTCGCTTTGCTATCAATATCTTTTTCAACATCTATAAAATCCTTCAATGATGGTATCATAATTTTTACCGGTCCTTTATTTAATGGCGCTGCTGCCGGTGGTTTGGGTTTTATCTCTTCGGCGGGGAGTTTAGCTTTTTTATACAAAAACTCGTCTTCTTCTTCTATTTCTGTCACCTCAACTTTGTCCTTGGGCAATGGCAGTTTTGAAAAGGCGGGCGCCACTTCCTCCAAATCTTCATCTGGATCTTTTGTATTCGCTACGTTTTTGGGTTTGGGCAACGACAGCCCATGCAATGATAATTTATTGGGTTTTTCTTGATTTGTAGGCAAGGCTGTAAATTCAGTTGGTGTATAATCATCATCGTCATCGCTTATTGAGTCAGATACGGCTTCCCCATTGGTTGTGGTCGTTACCAATGCAGCTCTTTCTAAATCCTCAATCAAATTGGGCTTGAGTTCTTCACTGTAGTCCGAATCTTCATCACTGCTGGCTGCATATTCAACTAACGACATTACCCAAATCTACTTTGCAAAGTAAAATTAGTTATAAATGGTTTATAAAATGTTTACAATGCAATCAGCTGTTAGTCGAACGCAAGTTTGCATTATTAAAAAATGCGTTCGCTTATTATAATATGAAAAAATAAATTTGAATGCTATAATAAAGGGTCTCTTAATACGTTCGAGTATTGGTGTAGCGGATAGTTGCTGGGGTTTGAGTTTAGAATTTGAGAGACCTTTGATCTTTCGCTTAAAAATATATATATATGAGTAGTTAAAAACACAGAACTTGGTAAGGTAATTGTTTCCTTTAGGGGACAACTGCTAAAACACGTCCAATTAAATTATTTGTTTCAGTGAAAAGTTATTAGCAAAAAACCCAAAAATGTCCCAGGTCCGATCCCAAATAGGAAGCTTCATCCAAGGTATTTATGGGCACAACACCTTTCTGGGTAGGCGCCCTTCGGCAGCGCTCCAAAAAAATAACCCTTGGCCGGTCCAACACTGGCTACGCGGTCCACAACATTTCTGCGAAGAACCCATTTCTGCACTTTTCGGTTCACCCTGATATGTGATTACAACAACCACAAGAAAATAACAGAAAAATTTCGAAAATATCGAATTTCCGCTTTCGGATTATTGATACGGAGGCTAAAACTCGTCGTTTGGTACCTTTCCCGATATTTTTGGACGTATATTAGCAGTTACGTACGGTCGTATAGAATTACCCAGAATTTATTTCGGTTTGATGTTTTTTAAAAGAAATAAAAACGTATTATTGCCAACGAAGGATAAATACATATTTAGGTGTTAATATTATATATTACCCACTTTTATGTAATTTTATTTGACATTTCCTTTATGCAAAACTTCAAACGCAATGCGTTTTAAAGAATGTCATGTTTTAGCTGCCCAAATCCGAAAAAATGCGATGAAATCAGTCATTTGGGAAATGCGATTTGTATGAAGAAATGCGACGCATTTGGATTGTGTCGCCCAAAATGACCCATTTGGTGCAGTGTAAATGTAGTATTATGCTATAAAATATCATACAGAATCTTATTGTGCTAACGTACAGTGTCAATAAATTAAATGAAACCAAATCCAAAAACAAAATTAATAGTTGTGTTTGGTAAGGATAACATTTTTAAAAATTTTATAAAATTTTTACTGGAAAGTGTTCGGTGACACAAAATATTTGCAGCGAGAGAGCGCATTGACATTTCATTGAGAGAGAGAGCTGCAAGTTTCTGCTGGGGGACTTTCACTCAGTAAAACTTCCCTACTAGACAGGTACCAGTTAAATGGTTGGTCAGATAACCCCTCGGCCTGACTTGCGTTTGCGTTATTTTTGCTTATTTTTCTCAATTAGTTTCTGAAGAGCAGTGTGCCAAATCTAACCATGTGTTTGCTGTCCGTGTGCACACGTACAGTATACGGCATCCCTTTCTTGCGCATGTAAAACCACATCTGTCTGCACTCTTCACTCTCATTATCCGTAATGAAAAGTTGGGTTAGCGCTAACAGTCAGGTATAATGCAAACGCACGCAATCGCTAATGGTTATGAGTACGGCAAACATGCGCCAGGCCTAATGGTTATAAATAATGGAAACTTCATATACAGCTAACAATGAAAATACAATTGGGTTTATTATTAGATTTGGTATTTAATGTTTAATATAATTTAAAATTACACAATTTTCACGTTCACAACAGTCAATTAGATCTATAAATACATATATACCACTAAACATTTACAAAATATAATTTCACTCCATTTGCCGCAAGTTGAAAATTCCTCCTAACCACCTAAAAATACGAAAATTTTTGTGCATAAAAATATAAACCAGGACTTTACTTGTTTAATAACAATAATAAGCACTATATACTATTTCTTTGCAAAACTCCTTATTAAATATTTTATAAATTTTTTTACGACGCACTAACATTTCGCTCACAATACCAAAGAAGAAGATACACAAAGAAAAAAAAAACTTCACAGAAGGCTTTGTGTGTGTTAGTAATTTACAATTTTCGCTTGCATGTATTAGTGAGTGTGGTTAGGTCCGTCTAGTAGGGTTGTTAGTGAAAAACAGCTGATCGTGACATAGGAAAGCAACAACAAAAATTAAAAAATTTAAACTATTAACCAATCAAAGAAGCAACAGCTGTTTTGCTTGCAAGTTTTTACTGACTCCTGTTCGGCGAAAACTTTTTGATTACTTTAACACAAATGTTATATACGAAAGTTCAGCCTACCAAAGTTACTTATTTATTTTAAAAAATATTTTAAAGAATTTATATTAAAGAATTATAGTTATCAGTTGAGACACATCTTTCCGACCCCTTACTGTTAATAGCCTATTGTACACCATTTGTAAACGTAGTCAACGAATCCACGGGATAGAAAAAAACCTATTTCTTTTGAAATAAGATCATAGAGATTTTGAACTACTAAAGAGTGATATACTTTACTAGGAATAGGACACTTGACACTTCTTAGTTTACCTACTAAACAATAACTTCCATCTTCATATATATACGAGTATGCTACTTCGAAAAAAAATTTTTTTTAAGTATTTCGCTTTTTATTAAAAAAATTTTAAATTTACACTTGTTAATGCTTCCTATGGCTGTTTATTATACGAAACGAATTAAAACGTTGAGCAAAATACAAGGTGGCGCAAAAGTAAGCTTCCGATGTTCAGCATATCGGTTGTGGCACGTGCAGTGTGTGCTGTTGCACCGTCTTGTTGGAACAACATGTTTTCCAATCCCAATTCATCAAGTTGCGGCAAAAAGAACTCGTTGATCATTGCTCTGTAGCGCTCACCATTCACAGTAACCGTTTGGCCCCGACCGATTATTGGTCAAATAAATAGTCAGCAATATTCCGCGTTCTGGAGCAGTGTAGCGTAACATTGTTTATTAACGTGTATTTCGCATGTGTTTACTACACAAATGTCAAAACAGAACTGACTTTAGGGGCCAATCGAAAAATTTATAGCATTTTCTGATAGGAGGATTACTTTTGCGCAGTAACCGTTTTTCACCGACCGATTATTGGTCAAATAAATAGTCAGCAATATTCCGCGTTCTGGAGCAGTGTAGGGTAACATTGTTTATTAACGTGTATTTCGCATGTGTTTACTACACAAATGTCAAAACAGAACTGACTTTAGGGGCCAATCGCAAAATTTATAGCATTTTCTGATAGGAGGATTACTTTTGCGCACAACAACTTTACTCAAAACAAAAATATGTACATTTGTACACAGCACCTACAAATATTTACAGTTATCTATCTGGCATGCACTAGACTGGCCACGTAAGGCGGATGTATAGAATTTTTGATCCTGGAATCAACCAAAGAGATAGGGGTTTAGGAAATACCCGCGGTATATATACCTGTCGTAAAAGCCGACTAAAATCCAAGCTCCAAAGATTTGTCCACACCGGTAACACCGCTCTAAAACTTACGGGTGGTTATATCGCTGTTGCCTAAACAAAGAAACAATCCTGTCGGAATATGTTGCTGTTGTTGTTGTTAACAGTGCTTCGCCCTGCCCAATGGGCTCGATCACTCTAAATTGTCATCAGGCTCTTCTAACGGAAGTCCGAGAAAACGCGCAGTTTCCACAGGGTTGGACCAGAGTGATGTAGGTGTTAGAAGAGTGGGTTCAACTGAACAGGAGAAGAGATGTATGGTATCATGAGGGGACATACCACATGTTGGGCATGTGTTTGGTATGTTGGGGTTCAGTCTGGATAAGTAAGAGTTTAACCTATTACAATGTCCAGAGCGAAGTTGTGCTAGTATGACTCTAGTCTCTCTCGGAAGTACACGCTCCTCTTCAGCTAATTCAGGTGGCTGAGTATTGATAGCGGGATTCACAGGCCGAGATCTGAGAGATCTGTCTACCGAATCGGTGTGGAGGTCATTTGGAGCCCGTCTATGGTTCCGCAGATCAAACGGCAAAGAGATATGATGCCGGATCTCATCGTAATGCTTACGGAGATGTCTCCTTATGTCTCTGGGGGGCGGTGCTATATCCAAAAGATGTCGGTTTGGATGACTAGACTCAGAAGGAACTGTCTACTCAAGAGTTCCGCTTGCTCTTGAACATTGAGCAATTTTGCCTCTTGATGGAGGTGAGACTCAGATGACATAAGTAGGCATCCCGTAGCAGTTCTGATGGCGGTGTTTTGGCAGACTTGCAATTTCCTCCAGTTGGTGTCAGAAAGATTGGGCGACCATATAGGCGCGGCATAGTCAATAACCGGCCGGCCAATAGCCTTATATGTAGCAAGCAATGTTTCTTTGTCTTTTCCCCAAGTACTGCCGGCCAGTGACTTGAGGATCTTATTGCGGCTCTGTACCTTTGAGCCTGTTGCGGTGGCATGACCAGCGAAGGTGAGGCCGTTGTCAAATGTCACACCCAAGATTTTTGGGTGGTTGACAGTATGTAGAGGTACTCCGTCTACGTGGACATTTAACTCTTGCCCCATCTGCGCATTCCATGTAGTATACAGGGTCGCCGTCGATTTAGTCGGAGAAAGGGTTATATTACGCTCGGTGAAGAAGCTGGAAAGGTCATGGAGGTAACTGTTGATTCTAATACAGAGTTCGTCAATGGAGGGACCCTTGCCCGAGACCATTATCGTGCAGTCGTCAGCGTAGGAAACAATGGAGACTCCCTCTGGTGGGAGGGGGAAGTCTCGAATTATAGAAATTAAACAAAAGGGGAGAGAGAATACCACCTTGCGGCACCTCTTGTTTTATTCTTCGTGGCCTAGATTTCTTGCTCCTCCTCTTCAGCCAATTCAGGTGGCTGAGTATTGATAACTCCGTCGGAATATAAAATTATCTAGGTACATATTACAGATTTTATTCTTCATTGCCCGACAACTAGCCCGGGCCTAGGTTATTTATATATATAATATATAAAAATCCAGTGTCACAGTGTTTGGGGTTATACTCCTCTGAAACGGCTTGACCAATTTTTATGAAATTTTATATGTATATTCAGCAGGTCTGAAAATAGATTGATTGATACTTTCTTTTCCGGGAAGTGGACCAGGATCCGAACTATATTAATATTTAGGATTTCTTTTGCTAATATTTTTATAGTGTCCCAGCGGAAGGGAAAAACGATGTAAAAGAGAAAAAACGGAGTAAAAGAAAGGGGTGGTTGAGAGGCAGAAGAGAAGAGAGCTAGACATGAGGTGAGAGAAACTAAATTTGTATACAAGTAGGCAAATAAATATATAGGTACTACAACATCTGCGGAGTCTGCTAGTTTGTTTTCTACTATTAACCAGGTAAGCTTAAATTTTTTAAGCTCTAAATCTTTATTCGCGTAAAGAATCAACAAACAGAGTTTGAGGTAGTTTAACTATGATGCACTTTAGGACAAGGGTTTCCTTTACTTTATGTGTGTTTGTAAGGTCTTTGACATCGATTTGCTAAGGTCTTTGACATCGCGTTTGGAAACTTTTTATGACTGCATTAAGTACATTCACAGTTGAAAGCTTCGAGGAACACTTCAATTCCTTGGACCCGCCACTAACTTAGACGTGCTAACTTTTTTCATACGCGATTACTCATTTACTATTTCATCTCTAGTATTCAGGAATCCGAATTTTATATGTCAATCGATATGCAGGATGCTGAGCTATAAAAACGAAGATGACTTCGTGCATAACCAACCCCCACCACCACCAAAACAAACCTACTTACATATACACATATATACAATATACATACCAACATAGCCATTAGCACCGCAAACATTACCATCCGCCCTTTGTTTGTTTAATGCAAAAAATAGAGAAATCCCACTTGGCTGCGTTAGCAGCCACCAGTTTGTAAGTTTTACTGAACCACCGGCCGACCGAGCATTTCAGTCATTTTCGAACATAAGCACCGTTGGTTTCAGCAAAAAATAAGCGCACCGGTTCGGTTGTTATTTGAATAGAAATAAGAAAAAATATATACATACATAAAATATATATTTAAAACAAAACAAAATATAAAACGAAACTAAGTAAAAGAGCATATGAATTTATTTAATTTTTTTATTTGAAGAAACATTTTTCAACAACGATCAACACTAAAAATAGACCAAACTGTCTGAATATTTATTACGTGTCTAAGGGATTTGTTGTGCGGTGTTTGTGTCTACAAAAACAACAACATTCATAAATATACGAGTATACCTACATACTAACACATAAAGCTCAAAATCAATTAATTAATTTAAATTATGAAATTTTCGAAAATATTGTACTATTAAGTGAATCATTAAAAAGAATTAAATTTTCAAAGCATTTTAGTATAACAAAAAAGAAAAAAAAAACAGCAGTACGTCATAATTCATATTCAACATCTATACATATGTAAAGTTGTTTGTGCAAAAATCGACAGCAAAAACTTTTCAAAATGCCCGCATCGAATACAATAGTTTTGAAAAGCCTTTCAATTCTTCTGGGAATTTTCTTCATTTTTGTTGGTTTGCTTAAGCTAACGCCAGCTATAAGCAAGGATTTGTTCAAGGATTTGGTGAGTTATTCATAAAATTCGAAAAAACTCAGATAAAGATAAAATTTGAATTTTTGTATCACAATTATGTATGTAGATGTCTACTTAACTAGCGCATATACATGTTGGGCTTGAGCCTATACACCCACTTTTTCCAATGCGAAAAATCAATGATTCTGGATATGTATGCCAGCATTAATACATACCCACATACAAACATCTACTATGAAATGTTTTGGAGTTTTGCACCGGGTTGTTATTATACTTAACACATGAGGGGATAAGTACAGCTGTGTTCAATATAATAGTAGTAAAATTAGAATGGATATCGTGCGACAAAATAAGAAAAAGCTGTGATTTTAATAATTTGCATTAAAAATATACCGCATTCCATATCAGAAACTACAAAAAAAGAAATTTTAAAGTTTACACAAAGCTCAGGAAAGTTCATTTAACTTTAAAAAATTGCCATCAAAATCTTGTCATATTTTGGTTAGGCAGTTTTGTAGACCGATTAATTTTAGTATAACATTGTGCAAGTTAGAACTCGCTCAAAAATTTCCCTGAATTTTCAGAACTTTTTTCGTCAAGGGTGTTGGGTGATTTCTTCCATGCAACGCATGAAGAAAAATTATTTTTAAATGGAAAAAAATACCCAATATCCTTGACTAAAAACATTCTAAAAATTCAGGGGAAATTTTGAGGTACTTCTTACTTGCACATTACTATGCTAAAATCGAATAAGCTATTAAACTCAAAAATGCTTCCCTAGAATATTGAAATTTTGATGTATGTAAATTTTTAAAAGTTTTATAACCGTTATTGAACTTTGTGTAAACTTTGAAATTTCTTGTTATGTGTTTTCTGTTATGGAACTCGCTGTATTTTAAATGAATATATGGATGTGTGTATATTAGGCTGGCTCTTATTTCATATGAAAATATATTTTTTCAAACTCCTTATTTGAAAAAAGTTATAAAAGGCATAAGTTCCAGTGGAATCGAGAATTAAATACCCAGCTGTATTTGTGAGGTGCAGGATCGGGCACAAAAATCCATGACTTGTAAGTAAGACTAGGTGAACCCGAGCGTATCTTGCGCAAAATAAAATACAAAACATAGCCAAAGATTACACCAAACTAATTATACAGAAAATAATTTAGAAAGGATAACGGAATGGTGCCAAAAAGGTCTATACCATATTTATTTATAATGGCAAGTCGCATATGAGTCTACATACCATAGGTTCAGTAGGTATTAAATTTGAACTTAAAGCGAATCCCTATAAAAAAGCTTACATATATTTGAATTAAATAACATATTTATATTCAAAGCGACTTTTATAATGTATGTATGTATGTATGTATGTATTTATTTGAATTTTTCCTAGCACAACAATTTAGAAAAATTATTTTATAGTGCTAGTCGGTACATCGTAATTATGTATCGTTATTAAGTAAGATTTAAATTGTATCATTTTTATTAACTTACTGTAACATCTCTTGAAAACATGAATATTATCCAATCATTTCTTCAAACTGGGGGAAAAAAACTGATGATAATTTATAAAGTACTGCTGTCATGCATTCTACTTGCGAATACTTCATAAAAAATTTTAATTTTATTTTTGTGTTGTTTGGGTTTTAACAATTAATGTGTTATCTTCATTGAAATACAGAAAAATGCCACTGCCTCAAAGGAGGCTAAGGCCCGGAAATATTCAAATTTGTTCACTCATATATGGGGGTGCCACAGTAATTTTTGATAATTTTCCAAAATTCCTTAATATCTTTCTAATTTTATCACTTCACCTGCATCAGTCAATGAATGAGTTATCTGATTTTATGTGTTTAAAAACTTTTTATATCGGAAATAGAGGCGTGATTAGGATGAAGAAAGAAACTGATTGATCCGTATGCCATTTAAAAGCTTATTGTTTTTCAAAAAAAGAGTATATTATGGCTGATTGCGGTTAACTTAGATTACAAGATATTGTGGTTTCTTCGTACGCCTGGTACTAACAAGAGGGCGACGATATGGTGCATGAGGGGTCTTATGAAAAACCGACTCTTTTTCGATATCTAGGATTTTGAAAAACACTTAAAAATAATAATCATTTGGCGCGATATACCTCCGAGGAATTAGGGCTGAGCTGCTCTACAAATTTGTGGTGTGCTGCCTCTAATTTTTCCTACAAACTGGCGAGACCTACTTGTTTTTTTCCGACTCCGAACGGCATCTGCAAATGCAGATGAATTTGTGCTGAGAAGCTTTTTCAAGGTATAAATACATTCGGTGAGTCACTATGGATCACTAACGAGGGGCTAATACGTGTTGAACCAACTTTTTCAGTACTTGAACCTGGGATCTTCGGCCACCAAACAAACACTTAAAATGAGATAATTCAAAACTGATACAGCCAATACGAATACGTGCAGTATTTTCCTCCTGTTAATAATTTTTGTAAAATTTAGAAAAAGCAGTGAGGTGCGCTAAACATTAAATTTTTAAGAATTCTGGTGTTCTTATCTCTAGAACCGTTGAAGATAAATTGATGAAATTTACCCCACAAAAAAATCATTGAAGCGACCGCCTACTGACCAAACCCACTTTTACAAAACATTTGTGTTTTTTCTACGTCTACGAATATGCATTATATTTGAGATTAACAAAGACATTCGGAAATACGATATTTTTTATCTAAACCTACTGCAACGCTTAAGAGATTCAAGTGAAACAATCTATCTCTATGGCGCGATATACAACAGGTATATCATCATAAACCTCCTAAGAGATTTTTGCGCCAAGCTTCTCTTCCAATTTGTGGTGTGCCGATTTGAATTTTCCCTACAAATTGGTGGGACCTACAGTTTTTTGCCGACTCCGAACGGCATCTACAAAGGAGACGAATTTTTGCTGAGAAGCCTGTCATGGCAGAAATACACTCGGAGAGTTTGCCAAACCACTGCCGAGGGGCGACCCCGTTTTTTTGAAAAACTTTTTTCAAATCACTTTTGATGTTACCTGTACCAGGGCTCGAACCATGGACCTTCGGTGTGGTAGGCCGGCAACACTACCTTCACACCACGGCGGCCGGCCGTGGAATTCCTAAAAAATTTAGTTTCTTTAGCGTTTCATGCTTTGAAATCTGATTTTTATTAAAACAGATTTGAATGCAAAATTCCACATAGGTGTAGAAAAGTGGGAGGTATTAACAGCCGTTTGTGTAATTTGTAACTTTTGACTAAAATTTATTGGGAAAGAAAGTGAAATTGTTATATCAAATAACTCTGACTATAGTATCTCTTTGCAAGGGTTTTGGAAAAAGGGGGCATGACAAGCTAAGCTTTATATCTCGCTTGAGGAGCTCCATAAAAGTCCAAAAAGTCGTATTTCAACAACTTAATACGCAAAAATAGATTTAAACTGAAATTTTCAGTAGATAATTAATTTTCTATCATGTTTACTTTGTATTCAAAAGACAAGAGATGTAGGGGAGTTCAAAACAAATGGACCATGGGACCTCCCGCGAACAGCCAGATTAATAGCCCGCAAGCTTTTCTGACTTTAATATTATAAACAGCCGTTTCTCCGCATATTTTGCAGACCCCACTCACTTTGATGTCTACACTTTTTGTTTATTTACATATTTGTTTGTGAAAAATAAGAAACCCTCAAGTACTTTCGATTAGTTTGACCATATAATAAAAACCTAGTTTATGTTATTGCTCACATGAAAATTCTCATTTTACATAATTGTATATTTAACTGAATTTACGTGTAAACAAAATTTTATTTCTATGATAACATATTTGGCAAGTCGAAGGTTTACAAATAAATATTTTTTTTTTTTGCAAAACAGACGAAAGTGCAAATAATATTTCGAGGGGATTGCGATAGATAATTTACAATGAAGGTGAAAACGAAAATGATGCATACTTTGCTTTTGCTGTTTATATATACTATGTATGTACATTAGACCGGTCAGTTATGCAAATTATACCCCTAAGTTGAGAATATCATTCCCCTTTTTGTATTATCAAAATTGGTTTAAAATGCATTTCAAAGTTTGCGCCAAATAAATTTTCATGTAAAAGATTTAGTTTTCAAAAACATTTCTAACAATTTTTATCGACAAAAATTTAAATATTATCCAAATTTCCCCGGTCTATTGTACTTGCATGTTTAAAATGAAATGCATACAAAATCGTATGAAATCAACTTCTTTAAGATTTTTGATATATTTTATATGTATCGAAAATGTTTACATGTCTGCACGTGTAGATACAAGCATACATACACACATCATCTTCAGATTTGGCAGTTTGCCCCAGTAGTTTTGGATTGTGGTTCAATGTTTTCCGCAACATTTGTGACGTTTTTTTATCGCATATTTAAGAAAATGATACTTATAGTTTGAAGTATATACATATTCGTAATGAATGTTTATTATACATACCTATATATCCATTAGGGTGTTGCGTCAAAAACAGAATCGTTTCTTCCATCAATCATAAAGTTTAGTATGTTCGAAGACCCCTGTTAAATGAGGGACGTTGAATTTCTAGGTTTAAATTATTTTCGTTCTTACTGCTGGCGGAGTATTTCACAGTTTCTACCGTAGGCTCTGGCCTGTAAATAACTCAAAACCTGTTAGTCTGACGGCATTTCGTCCGTTTAACTTTTTTGTAGCAAACTTTAATAACACCTAAAAAAATGTGGTACAAAAACCAAATGGAAAAAGAATACAACTTTCTCCTGGTAATCTAAATCTAAAACACAATAACGACTTGACCGATTTCAATCATTTTTTGACTCTTTCGTGCGCCCTGCCCTGGTGGTTGGTTGGGATGGTTTCAAACAAAGCTTTTTTTTTCAGTAATTAATATTGATTTAACAGATAGGAAAATACTGCCAAAAAAGCTGAAGCGGAATTTGTCTTTTATTTACTTTAATTTACTCAGTCATTTCAGAGCGCATACCAGCTCCTTATATCAATTTTACTTTAAATTTACATCATTTCATGTCTGTCATAGTCAACTTAAAATACATTTTATGTCTAAGATGGAGTTTTAATTTTAAAATGACGGAAACGCCATTGTGCTTGTCTCGGTTGTGCTTGTGACATCGCTTACTCCAAGCGTGAGTTTGGCTTTTTTCGCTTGTTGCTACAGATATGCTATGGCTTGTGAATTAAATAACCCTGCAAAACATAAAAAATTTATTCATACCACCAACCAACTTAATTGTTTTTCATAAGGGGACCCTGTTACTTTTTAGCTAAAATCCTGGTTTAATATGACTATGATTGACCAAATGTCTTTTTAAATTAAGTAAATATTTTAATTAAAACGCGTGTTGTTAAGCAACGACTATGATTATGGGCCATTTTGTTGCTTTTTTGTGGTAGCCTGCTAGATTGCCAGCCCGTTTAACCCAGTTTGGTGAATAACTCTATAGTACATATTTTATAAAACACTCAATATAATACGATGCTTTCATCTAGAAAAACGTTTGTGTACCATCCGTACAAAGAGAAAATATTTTGTTTTGAACTTGAATTTGTTGATGGTCTTTTGCAATGCCAGTTCATTCGTTTGAAAAAAAAAATAGAAACTCGTAAATTTTATTATGATATGCACTTATATATAGTACATATATTTACATATCGAATCATAGCCGCCAAAAAATAAGCTACGAACAGAAAGAAGAGAACAGAAAGAAACAAAAAACGGTCTTTATTATATTACTACCTTTTTTTTTAATAATAATAATAATTCCCAACGGATTACCCACCATATCCCGCCCGACCGGCGCGAGGGGCGCATCCGCATAACGCGCGGATTATTCGTTCGTGCCAAGTCGTTGAAAGGCTTTGGTTTGTTAATCGTCGAGATCTAAAACTGCTCAGCCACAGAGAAAACCTCATCAGCTAAGTAAAGTAGATATAGGATAGATTATACGTTAAGAAATAACTAGTTAACAGAATAAAATTATTGTCAAAGAATAAGAAACAATTAGTAGCTATGAATTTAGGATAGAAAGAATTGATTTTTTTATGCTCAAAAGCGAGTCTGAAATATCAAATCTACCAGAAAAAGAGTTATAATCTTGACACAAACAACGAAAAGGCTCATTTAACTGAAAATTGATTCGGCACTGTTTTAAGACTAGAGGTTTAAAATGCCTTGAAGGATGAGACGGTACATTGAAGTTCACTTCACTTAGAAGAAATGGGCTGGATAGTGAACCTTTTAGCAATTTAATCATAAAAATAATTCCAAGCATTTCCCTCCGACTAGAAAGTATGTGCAGATTAATGAGTTTTAAACGATTCGTAGAGGGTGGCAGATTGTACAAGGGATCCCAATGAAAATCTTTTAAGGCAAATAGTAAAAATTGTTTTTAAACTGATTCAAGGCGATCTACATGAACCTGGTAACGCGGGTTCCAAATTATAGAACCGTATTCAAGTATCGGTCTGACTAATGTAGTGAAGAGGGCTTTAGTTACATAAGGATCGCTAAATTCTTTAGACCATCGTTTAACGAATGCTAGGACACCTCTAGCCTTATTGACTGTTGTGTTAATATGGCGGTTGAAACTGAGTTTATAGTCCATAGTAACCCCCAGGTCAACAAAATCATACACTTGCTCAAGACTATAATTTTTAATTGTATAGGAAGCCGGCTGAGAAATTCCACGCGAAAAACCCATGTGCTTACATTTTTTAAGGTTAAGTGGCATATAATTTAAATCGCACCAAGTAACAAGTGTATCTAGATCTGATTGTAGCTTATTTCTATCTTCAAATGACGCGAATGACATGAAAAGCTTTACGTCGTCGGCATACATTAACATTTTTCAAAATGTTATTATTGTAGAAATATCATTTATAAACAACAAGAACAGAATCGGGCCAAGATGGCTTCCTTGAGGAACCCCCGAAGAGACATAAATGACATCGGATACTAAATTTTTAAACATTACCCTTTGTGTCCTGTCACTAAGGTAAGAAGAGATCCAGCGATTGAGACCCGGCTGGAAGCCCAACTGATCGAGTTTATGAATAAGTAATGAGTGACACACTTTGTCAAAAGCTTTGCTGAAATCCGTATAAATAACGTCGGTGTGCAGATTTTTTCTAAAGCCATTTGAGACATGACTGGTAAACTCAAGTAAATTCGTAACTGTGGACTTTCCCTTACTGAACCCGTGTTGGCAGTCAGCTATCAAAGTAGAGGTCGGACCCGTAAGTTGATTTGTAACAATAGCTTCAAACAATTTTGGGATGGCAGAAAGCTTTGCGATGCCACGATAGTTCTCTATAGAAGACCTACTCCCGCTTTTATGCAGCGGTAGAAGAAACGATTCTTTCCACGCAGTTGGAAAAACACCACACTTTAGTGATAGATTGAACAAATTGGTAAGGGCTTGGTAAATATGGTTCGCACACTTTTTCAAGAATCATGTAGGAATCCTATCAGGACCATATTTAAAAGATTCTTTTAAGGTTTTAAGGTAAATTAGAACATCTTTGGCGCATATAATTGGTGAATTAATTGAATTTGTCCCGTGTAGCTTATAGGGATAGGTTTGAAAGTTTGAATTGGTGACAGCAGAATAGTTAGAAGTGAAATATTGAGCAAAAAAATTTGCGATATATTGATTATCGCTAGATATAATGTCTTGATATTTCATGGCTGAGGGAAACCCTGATACTTTACGTTTAGAATTTACGAAACCATAAAATGACTTTAGATTGAGAATAATGTCTCTTTTGGTTTTAGAGATATAAGCTTTATAGCACTTTTTATTTAAATCTATGTACTTCTGACGTAGAATTGAATACAGTAAGTAATGTTTGTTTGATCCGGATTTCTTATATAAATTAAATGATCGCGTTTTCCTATTTTTCAGAGCCTTAAGCTCTTTAGTAAACCAAGCTTGCGTAGGATGATCATAAGTTACTTTACGTTTAGGAATAAACTTCTCAAATAGGCAGTAAATAGTTTGATTGAAATGTGAGACGTTTAGATCGATATCACAACCAAATTCAGGCCAAGTTAATTTAGACAGTTCTTTATTTAATTTCTTGTAGTTTGCTTTGGAAAAGTTAAAATCAAAGCTGCGACATGAGTAGCATTGAGTGCCTTGGCCATTACTTATGGTTTCGTTGACTATTTCCATAGAAGGGTGGTAAAGGTCTTCTGGTAAAACCAACGGATCACAACGATTTACAGAAAATTGGTTTATATCATTAACATACACTAAATCTAAGACTTTCCCAAACTTGTTAGCGGTAACATTTATTTGATTAAGGCAAAGATCGGAAATTCCATCTAAAAAGTCATTGTACCCCAGTTTGGACGGATTTGGAATAATGTTATCTTATTTGCTGTAAACAAACGTTAAAGCCGAATAACAAATATATCCAATTTATACGAAACTAACTAATTTTTGCTATCGTGTGTACTTAGCTTGAGTCTTAACTAACCAAGCTTTCATACATACATAAGTATAGAATTATTTTAAAACTATTTTATTTAAACCTTTCTTGTTTTATCTCACTTCCAGCGAACGGAATACGTTAAATATGCCAAAGTTTTCCCACTGGCTACAATGTTTGGCTTCAAAGTACCCTCTAAATGGTATCGGCGTACTGTTGGTGTGCTTGAGATAACCTGCGGATTAGCTATGGCGCTCATTCCATATCGTAAGTTTTCATTAGAAACATACTATTTTAAAATTTTTGCCCACATTTTTATACTTTTCATTACCACCAAAAGACCCACCAAAGAGTATACCGAAAAGATCAGGGCGATAAGCTGAGTCGATTTAGCCATGTCCGTCTGTTTGAACGCAAACTGGTCCCTCAATTTTTGAGATATCTCGCTGAAATTTGTCGGAACCAGCAAGATCTGACCAATGCAACGCATAGCTCCCATACAATCGATTGTTCCGATAAACGGGGTTTGACCTTTAACTCTTGCAATTAAAAAGCTAGGAACGCAAAATTTTGCAGTTTTGGTACTTATTATATATGTAACATGTAGTGAAAATCAGCCAGATCGGACCTACATAACATATAGCTCCCATACAATCAATAGTTCCGATAAATGGGGTTTGGGCTATGTATCTTTAAATTAACAGTTTTACAGAGTTTGTACTAATTGTAAGTAAGGATCGGACACTTAAAACCGTGATGCGCATTCATGAAACGTATAAAGTCTTCGGCACAGTCGAATACAGCCCTTTCCTTACTTGTTTTTAATGAAATCATTTCACTATTGCAGACAAAATAAAAAATGCTGCCAATGTAACATTGCTCTTGCTAATGATTTTGGGTGTCTATCAACATTGGATGGTTAGTGATCCATTTGAACGATCTGGACCAGCGCTTGTATTCACATTTATGTTGGGTGGACGTTTGGTCGTATGGTATCAGGTACATAATATAAAAAATAAAAATATATAAAATAAAATATATAAATATATAAATATTCCATCCATTACAGACAAGTCGAAAAGAAGCTGAACTTGCTGCCGGCGCTCAACCACAAACTAACGGCGTGAAGCAGGATTAAAGACTTAAAATAAAAGACGATTGAAAATTTAATAAAACAATACTAACAAAAAATAGTAGAATCACAATCAAGCAATTTTAACCGAATATAAGATATATTACGAATACATACATACATACATAAAACATTAAAAATATCTCTTGCACATGAAACAAATTTAAACAAAAGATTTAAGATACAAACTTCAGCATACATAGGGCATAAAAATGTAATCACATACAATCTCTATCACCACATTAACTAAGCCGATGTACAAGCACGAATTCGGGAATTGCAATCCAAATTCGAAGCATCCACTTGGTACTCGTTTCAAGCATAGGTGTAAAAATTTGAGTGTACCCCTTTAAGGATCGATACTCAAAGTATCGACAAAAGTTTTACCAGTTTGCAGCACAGGTGTAGCGAACGCGTAATTTGATGCAAAACCTGACTGGATTAGATAACTTATATTTAGAACAATCTCAAATTAAACGTATGCCAAGCTTAGCAAACTTGAATCCAATTGTCTTCAACACAGAACATGGATCCTAACAGAGTCAGGTTTAGAACTCTGCTTGTACAGATTCTAGAATTTGAAAGGCTAGGGTCAGTATTAATATGACTGACCGGCTTCCTACAAAGCTTTTTCTTCTTGCATTTTTTGTCGATAATAACGATACTTTGGGCCATATAATCGGTGCCTAAAAATATTTAAGCCAACTAGTAAAAAGCATAAATAAGAGTGTTACAAGAGTCGATTTGGTATAGTATCTTATAGACATTCGTGTACTAAGTCCGGGTACCAGTTCACAAATATCTGGAACTGAAACGCGGCTGGTCAGTATCGAGTAACTAGTTCACTTTGCACTAAATCGAAAGTTGTTCATTCTTTTCAGCAACCCTGATTAAAAAGCACGTCAGGACATCCGGGAAAGTCTAGTTGCGACATAACACTTATATACCTGCACCATTTCCCTGCATTCATATAATACAAGTGCTTACTTTTTTTTCTGATCTTAACAACATTGAAATTATCATCCGATAGTTTTTTTTCTTTGTCTTATGTGCCAAAATCCTTAAAGCCGAATTGAATTTTCAGATCGAAATTAGAGGCAATAAGCTTCAACACGCATAATTTAGGTATATATTAAATGATACCTTAAGGGTAAAAACCAACCTAAAAAAAGTTATACAAAGACTTAAAGAGCACAAATCTGACGACAGCATAATAAAATTGCTCTCGGAAAACATACATACCTACATACCATTTACTACATAATTCAGATATCACTAGATATGGGATCCAAAAAATCTGTTAAATTTTTTTTTTAAACGAGTCACTCAATTTTAATAAAAACTTAAAACCGAAATCGAGATTGATTTCAAGTACGTTTTGTTTTGGTCGAAGGTAAGTATTACGGAGTGCAACTAATACCAATTTTCTCTCTCTCTATGGCGCGATACACAACAGGTATATCATCATAAACCTCCTAAGAGATTTTTGCGCCAAGCTTCTCTTCCAATTTGTGGTGTGCCGATTTGAATTTTCCCTACAAATTGGTGGGACCTACAGTTTTTTGCCGACTCCGAACGGCATCTACAAAGGAGACGAATTTTTGCTGAGAAGCCTGTCATGGCAGAAATACACTCGGAGAGTTTGCCAAACCACTGCCGAGGGGCGACCCCGTTTTGAAAAACTTTTTTTTTTTCAAATCACTTTTGATGTTACCTGTACCAGGGCTCGAACCATGGACCTTCGGTGTGGTAGGCCGGCAACACTACCTTCACGCCACGGCGGCCGCCTCTGGTTTTAATCCCCGCTTGTAACCATATCTAACTCGTCGTCGTTCTGCTTGTATCTGCTTTCTTGAAATTGTTCACTTTCTCGGGTAAAGCATTAACCATTCCAGTATTCAGCGCAGTATATGGCCAGAATGATTTCCACCTCCTTCATGTATAATAAACCAATGAATTATTATGGATTATAATCATTGTAATATATTTTAATAATTATTTTTTAACGCGCCTAGTATTCAATATTAATAAGTGCTTAGTACTTAAAATAATAAATTAATTATACATTTCCAAGTACATGTACGTTCATTCATTTGTATATACATAAGTATAGCATAAACAGAAAAGTCAATGAGTTTAGCTTTACGAAAGCGCAGCGTAGCTCTGTACTATATGATTTCTAAAGCAATATTTCATAAATACTTTCTTTTGTTTTTTTGCAACAACATTTAACTATCATCGCCTGTAGTTAAAAGCTTCAATGCCTTTTGTAAATTATCAATTGCTGTTTGTACATCATCGAAATTTAATGCAGTGCCAGCAAATTTCGTATATTTCTGGGCTTTCATGATTTGTTCGGGTGTAAGTTGTACATCTGCAACGGGTGTTGGTGGTACGTATATGTGGCTAGGTTGTGCTTGTGGTACGTATGGTTCAAAACCACCAGGCTTCTCCTCATCAACTGGTGGACTAGGCAATTTGTCCGGATTATTGAGTACTTCATCGACTGTTGGAGGAGGACTGTGGGGTGGCGATGGATCGGAGATTGGTCTTGGACCTGTTTCCTCCTCGTCGGCTGCAGGTGGATCTTGCGGTATAGCAGTGATTTCAGGACCACCTTCACCGTCTTCTTCTGTTTCACCTGATGTTCTTGTGCCTCCTACAGCTCCAGCACCACCACCACCAGCTTCCATTCCAAATTCATCATCGGCTTCAGGCAAAGGTCCTGGCCTAGGAGTTTCGCCATTTTTAAGGCAATTATGTATGTATGCAGCCTTCCATTTCGCATACTTTCTATTATTTATAGATTCTTCAGAGAGTTCGCCAAATGTTTGTAGTATATCGTATATTACGCCGCTGGAGTAAAATGCTTTTACTACATTCCTATGAAGTATAATGGCAAATTAGTAGTTGCAATGGAAGTCTATTAATAGGATAATCTTTCCAATACTGCTCACTGGCACCTATCCATTTGTATTTGTATTTATTTATATGAATTTCCTAGCACAACAATTTAGCAAAATTATCTTATAGCGCCAGTCAGGATTACACAAGGTTAAAAATATGAATTAAATGAATAACGAGAGGTAATAAATAATTCATAAATTTACTACGCACATAATCAGCAGAGTAAGATAAAGAGAGAAAGAGAAGAGAGAATAGAAAAGAAAATAGGGAAATAGAATATCAGTATAGCATTTTCCAATAGGAACTATGATTTTAAATTTAAATTGTCTTACAAGCCGTTATAGAAGCTAGTTAATTCTTTTTTGAACTGTAGTGCATTACTTATCAGCCTTAGTCTAGAGGGAAGAGAGGTTCAAAGACGTATTGACGTAATGAAGAATTGGCGATCAGAAGTTAACATACGGTATCTGACATGCATGAGGAGGACGGATCTCGATGGATTCAGAAAACGAAGCCTTCGATATAGTCAGGTTCCTTAGTATTTATTAACTTATATAGGCTGATAAGTGTATTAACTTTTAGGAGATTATCGAAGGAAATGTTTAGCAGCTTTTTTGCATGATCTCTGACATGATCAAGTCTTTTCAGCCCATATACGTATCTATCGATGTTGTTAAACACAGCATTGATCTTCTTATTGCATACGTAGTCACAGTTGGAGTAGATTTCACAACCATAAAGAAGAGTTGGTATTAAATACGCTTTTACTATTAGTAGACGAATGTGTAAAGGAGTGAGTTAATCACAGTGTACGGAGCATCACGTACACTCTTCCCACAGTGCTAAAAATATGGTCCTTTCAAGTCAGCGTGTTGTTAAAAACAATACCCAGATTTCTTGCAGTGTTTACGTATTCGATTATGGAATTGTCAAAAATTATGGGCTCCAAGCCTTTTGTTGCGGGCCACTTTCTATGGATGACTACACATTTCGATTTCTTAGGATTCAGACATAGGCCATTCCTAATAGCCCACACACCAATTTGGTTCAAATCGTAATTCAGGTTGCCTAGGCACGAACTGGTACGATCACTTGGACAACACGTGTACAATTGTACATCATCAGCATAAATGTGGACATTGCAGTACCTAAGAACAGCGGGAAGGTCATTTATATGAAGAACAAATAACAAAGGGCCCAGAATAGAGCCTTGGGAAACACCTCTAACAACATTTAGGAAATCGGACTTTCTACTACCTACATTTACTGCCTGAGTTTCGCCACCAAGATAGGATCTAATAAGGGCCGTGACATGATTGTAGAAATTGAACAAGTTTTCTAGCTTCTTGCAGAGTAAAGTATGGTCCACAGAGTCAAAGGCTTTTGAGTGGTCAAGGAGGGTTAGAAAAGCCGTATGATTATCGTCGATTCTTTCGAGAATGTCCTCTATAACTGATAGTAGTGCCGTTGTACAGCTTCTTTTTGGTCTAAAATCAGACTGATGGTCTGAGAGAAAGTTGTATTCCTGCATAAATATATGAAGAAATCTGACCGTGCAAGATTCGTTAGACTACTTTTGACAGAAAAGGCAGTATGGCTATTGGCCTAAACTCCCTGTTTTGTTTTGGTTTTGGCACCGGGAGTACCTTTGCAGCTTTCCAACATTTGGAAAATACACAGGTCGTCAAGATTGAATTAGCCAGATAGGTGATGTAAGGAAGGACCTTTGGGAGAATGATTTTTAGGAATTTGGCACATATACCATCGAGCCCGTCCTTCCGTAAGAAGATGGGTAATGAGAGGTGAGCGGTATCATATCCGTAGATCAACCACCAAGTTACTCGTCATTACCTTTGTACATTTTACTTGCCTCTTACCGCCCCCGAACCCTTCCGGTTTTTATATAGGATTGTGATGGAATTTTATATTAAAAGATTTGGTTTAGTTAGAAGTGTATGAAAGCACTGCAATAGAAGTGAGCCTTTTGATATTGACAAATCCGCCCCTGCGGGTTAGGGGTTAAGAATATGCCCGAGGTAGGCATACCGGTCGTAAAAGGCGACTTATATGCACAAAGGTAATGACGTGCAACTCGATGGTTGATCTACGGATATGATGCCTCTCACCTCTCATTACCCATCTTATCCCTCCTTACGGAAGGAGGTTCGACATGGCCTAGAAGTTTTCACTGGTCAAAACCTTCGGCGAGTGTTTTTGTTGTTACCACAACAACAGCAACGACATATTGACAAATTTTTACCAGAAAAGCTCTTTCCAACCCTGTTCGAGTACTTGAGATTATGCCTAATTGCATCACAATGGCCAATTGTCCTTCATGCTACTGAATTATATTGCTCTGTGGTTTCCGTTTTGAATGGTAAGCGATATGGTTCGAAGTTTTTGGAAGAGCATATGAATTACCGCATTTACAGCGCTTTGGGCCTACTCTCGTGGTACCACCCAAAATTTGCAGGGATTCATAATACAATGCTCTGAATTAATTCGCAAACGACTGTCAAACTGGCAGTCCTCGGGGAACAGTCATGTGACTACTGGATCAAGTATATTCTACGATCATTTTATACGGGACTGACTTCAGGTCCCATGGGCAGCATTGGAAACTTAACCATATTTTCCGCTTGCATTACTCACTTTCCGAAATTCGATTCGCGATCTTGTTTATCTGCATACAAGAAAAGTTTCAGAGCATAGTTTTCCAAATGTGCCTGCGCCGCAACTTCATTAGTGATTGCCTCATTTTCTATCTGCGTCTTTTTTGTAGTTTCCAACCAATCCATAATTGCTGCAATCAAAACAAATGTGAGTCATATATTTATTACCATAGAATCACTCTTCCGTCACCCCGCCACCACCCACAAACTTACACAAAAGTAGTTTGGTTTCATCTGGCTGATGTTTCGAAATTTTTAATCCAATTTGTAGAGCATACAACCGCGACCAATATGCAACAACAATATCACGAGAATCATGCTCTTGTGCAATCTTCAAGAAATGTTGAATCTGCTTTAAACTTTGAGGACAAGGCGGAAATTCCATGATTGGATATGACTATTTTACTTTCTCTGCCGTGGACGAAACAAATAAATCAACTATGAAGTCAGCGCTCTGTTAAATGTCATTTCAGCGACATCTGTTGGTGAATAGGGTTATGCACAACAATACTGCCAGCGGTTTAAAGGAAAAAATTTAAGTTGAAAAAAAATATATATCCATCTTTCACAGGCATCCTCGCATTTTGCTTTTTCCGTTACTTTGTCGAACTTTACTGCCCTAGCGTGTTAATTCTGGTTTTTGCGTTATCGCGGAGTGAAAAGTAAATACGTCAATTCACCACTATTTTCGATTCTCGTTTTACTTAAAATTTGAGGTGAGTGAAAAAGTTATTTCAAAAAAATTCAAGTATTGAATTTTTCACGAATTTAAACGTTTTAAATGTTAAAAATTACGTTAATTCTTACAATCCTGTAAAAACTTATCATCCCTGGGTTCTGCAGGTTAATTCTGCTTTTGCGTTATCGCGGAGTGAAAAGTAAATGTGTCAATTCACCACTATTTTCGATTCTCTTTTTACTTAAAATTTGAGGTGAAGTGAAAAAGTTATTTCAAAAAAATTCAAGTATTGAATTTTTTACGAATTTAAACGTTTTAAATGTTAAAAATTACGGTTATTCTTACAATTCTGTATAAACTTATCATCCC
The DNA here is from genome assembly GCA_949987695.1 of Merzomyia westermanni. NCBI lineage: Eukaryota > Metazoa > Arthropoda > Insecta > Diptera > Tephritidae > Merzomyia > Merzomyia westermanni. The sequence continues at coordinate 32,575,050 of OX465291.1, read as the reverse complement.
TGGGTCCTGGGGGTTAATTCTGGGTTTGCGTTATCGCGGAGTGGAAAGTAAATGCGCCAATTCACTACTATTTTTGATTCTCGTTTTACTTAAAATTCGAGGTGAAGTGAAAAAGTTATTTCAAAAAAATTCAAGTATTGTAATGAGGTAAGAGGCATCGTATCCGTAAATCAACCATGCCTACCTCGGGCATATTCTAATGTGAATTAGAGTTGAATGAATGCTTTTATATAAAAACCGTTAGCACACTAAAAATGCATTTGCATGAAATAGCAATTTTCTCACGATATTAACAAAATTTCTCACATGTGCCATAAACTGGTTGAAGAACACAATAGGAATTCTCAAAATAATGAGCCATAGGAAAAATAACAATTCTGTAGCTAAATTTAAGTATTGTGTAAAGGTTTTAAGTAAACGAAAAAGCGGTACTCATTGTGTTTTATTTTTTATTTTTGGTGTAGAATTAATAAAGTTAGAAAATATACAAACAACGTTGTAAAGTTATCGTAATCGAAAAAATTAACTTTACTAGTATAATTTTATAGCATTATTAATTCGTATAAATGGACGGATACGTATTTTGCAAAAGGTATCCACGTAAACTTTTAAATTCCTCTAAAACAGGGTTAACCCGGTAAAGTTTACCAGGTTTACATTGTAAGATAATAATTTGGAGTTTATACGAATAGCCTTATTGTCATAAAGTAAAATAAGATTTTTTTGCTTATACGTATAGTAAATAATACATTAAAATAGTAAAAGCGATCAAATATTTAACATTACAATCAAATTATTAATTAGTCGAAATTGAATGTTTCTTAGGGTTCGTTCACGTTAGTAAATTTGTACAATGTTCTCTTTCTTGCTTAAGGCACTAGACACATTTCACTTAATAGTTCTACTCAAATTACGCTTTTGTGCGTTATGCACGCTTTAACTGATTTTTGTTGCTACTTTAGAATAATACCTCTAGTTTGTGCTCATTTACAGTGGCTTTAGTACTCATTGTATACACGTATCAATACATATACAAACATTTATGCTTATGAATGGATGGTGTGAATATAAAAACGATCGTTTATGCAATTTGTTTTAGTTACGAAACAATGCATTCGCGTGCGCTTCTTAATGAACTGTTGCTTGCATTTTACTTTCCTTACATACATATACTATATTAAATACTTTATTTAAGGCACGGTTTTAATAATTAACCATTTAAGAAACATGGCAGAAGCTATTGAACATGTATCAAAAACTAGTTTTCCTTATTTATGCATGCGTATGTATACAAATTTAAAAGTTAATTTTTACTTAATTTGTTGAAAGTCTATTTTGTTTCTATTAATGTTAAAACTTGAATTTCACATAAACAACAAAAACAGTTACAAGTAATTGTATTCATGTTCTTAAATTAAGCCAAAGCTCGAGAGATTCTAATAAAAAAATTCGTTGTTGGACAAATGCAAGAAGTTATGTATATATTTTCCTCTTTAAGTCAGTCTTAAATGACTCTAAAAGTATGTTGTTAAGATGTGCGTATGTATATAAATATGTAAATGCATGTCATAAGTACCAACTGCATTACTTGGCCATTCATGCTGTTATGTGAAATCATAAGTATGAACAATGTACACAGTTAGGTAAACTTGTGCGAAATTGCATGAACTTACTTCATTTATACTAAATATATTTATGTATACTGTATTAACTTTATATAAATACATGCTTTGTAGAACCTTAAGCTATTTAATATTTTTCTTAAAAATGCTCTTCTGTTTGGACGACGAACAGTGGGATGTTTTGAAATAACTTGTAGTAAAATCGCATATGTCGGCTCCGTATAGAGCTGGTGCAAGAACCCAAAAACCATTAGTTTCGAAAATAAAAAACGGCATGAAGTAAAAAAAAAAACAAGTTTAAAACACGTTTTTGAAAAATCTCGTTTTACCTCCTTAAACCATTTTTTAATGTAAAAGAAAAAACAAACACCTTTCTATGGTAAAGATTGAGCTTAAGTTTAAAGTTGCGGATTCTTAAATAATTTATCTGTATAAACCACCTGTGTAATATTCTCAAAATTTGAATTTCAAACAAGGAATAGAAAAAAATTACATTTTCCACAAACGTGTTGGTATGAAATGTTTTCCAATACTAGGTACTAATTTTACAATTAATTTGATTTTCAAGTTTTTATAAATTATGTAGGTACGGTTTAGTTTTTTCTTTAAATTCAAAAACATGTATGCCTTAATATTTAGGAAAAGAACAAGTTTCTTTAAAATATCCCACTGTGCGCGGTTTGTTTATAAGTAAATACTCGTTTTTTAAATGTATAATTTAAGTGCACTTTTATAGTAACAAATTTGAATAACTACACTCAAAATGATTTAAAAAAGGTAACGTAGAGTGGAATATTCTTAAACATAACCTTTTTGATTATTCATACGCTCCGCTATAGATCATTAGCACTACTTGTGCAATGCTTCGTCTTTATTTTCTGAAATTTCCTATTGCTTTTTGTTTTTTCTTCAAAAGATCTAAGCTCTTTTAAAGATCCAGCAAACCACTACTAGGCTTTACCTTGCACCAATTCAAAGCGTGTTTGAGACTCCTTGAATTGTCGACGCTTCTTCGCTTGTACATTCTGTTCGGTAAGAAAGAGGACGGCAGTCACCAACGAGAATACCGCACCAACGCATGCCAAAACAAATGACCATCCAAACCAATTATTAGCATGCTCTGGCATCCAACCGTTACGATTTCCAAAGCATGCAAATACAATAACAGCAATTGATGCACTCACTCCTGTAGCCAACATTACGTATCCAATAAGTCGTATAAGCATTACAAAATGTTTTTGGTCTGGTCCAGCGCACAGAAAGAATACTAATACGCCAATACATGATACTAGCGCTCCAATAAATGCCAGAGTATAAAAAAATTGTGTTGCAATCATAAATGCCGGTAGCAGGAATCCTCTTATCTCATCATAGCCAGTTGTAAATGGATCATATACCCAACGGCAACCGACAAAGAAACGTCGCTGGCTATCATCATTGACATCGGGTAGTGAACGAAAGCAATGCACCCACAGTCCAAGGCGCTCTAATTTTGCTCCAGTAATCCGATCATCACTGGCAAGCCAATTGGGTGTGGCGAATGAGATGACAATTGCTGCGAATGCAATTACGAATACACCAACGCCACATGTCCCTGCTAGAGTACGTCGCTTCATTGTTGGCACAAAAACTTTGTATTGTGTGATAACTGGCAGTTGTTCTTGTGAATCTTGTCGTACGATATGTGAAGATTTTTGCATACTTTTGCTGGCACAGGTAAATATAAATGTTTTGGTTAATGCACTGTTGGTGTTTTTTTATTTTTGGGGAGTGGTGGATTGTAGTTTCACAATTTGACAGCTGTCAAAGCGCTTTGTTGTACGGTTGCATTTTAGCGAGAGAGCTGCCATGCTTTTTGATTCGTTAAAAATTAGGGTGCCGGCTAGTTTACTCCATCTATGTCAAAATCGGCTATTATTTTTATGCGGAAGGATATATATATGATCAAATTAAACTCATACCAAAGAACCTACGTGAACTCTACAAGACCACTGATAATCATTGGTAATACTTTCCATCCAACGTCAACTGTAAAAACTGCAGTAAAAATGCCGATATTGGCACCCAGAGCCGCGTTTCGGTTCCAGTAGGTCGATTCTGTAACTATTTTAACGCCAGGTGTTAGCGTTAACTTCGCTTAGCACCATTTTTACGCTTTGTCCTATTCTCTAATTTTTAACCACACGAAAAGCGTTACCTAACACTTTTAGTGTGGTTAACTGTCGCGAATTATTTTCGAGGTGTTAACAATCGCTTTAATATATTTACAAGTGTTTTAGAATTTGGAAAAAGTAAAACGAAAGCAATGCGAAATGCAATACGAAAATTAGTTTTGCGTTTTTTGCATGTAATTTAGGGCTAAATATGTCTGAACACCAGTATTTCCATATTTTATCACCATCAAGAGTCAGCTGTTTAGCGGCGTTAAAGGAGAGTTACAGAATCGCATTTTCGTTAAGAAACAACGCCAAAACTTGGCGATAAGCTTAACGCTCGGCGCGTGGATGAGAGTTACAGAATCGGACTACAGGAACCCTAATCCGGTGGTGGAAACCCAATATTTTTAGTACTTTGCAAGATATTTGCAAGCAAAGCTAACAATTTTCTGTAATTTTCATGTGGTTGTTGTAGAGAAAGATAAAAGTGTCTTCTACGCAGAAATACTGGAGATCGCGTAACCGGTGTTGGACCGGCTAAGGGTTATTTTTTTTAAGCGCGGCCCAAGGCCGCCTACGCAGAAAGGTGTTCTGCACATAAATACCTTGGATCAAGCCCCCTAGTTGGGATCGGACCCGGGTAACTTTTTGCCAATAACTTTTAAATTTCTCAAAATAATGGGTTTCCCCCACCGGATGAGGGTTCCTGGGACCGAAACGCGTCTCTGGGTACCAATATCGACCTTTTTAGTGTAGTTTTTACAGTTGACGTTGGATGTGAAGTATTACCTAATCATTTGATACAAAATTTGATTGTCGTTGTTGCCAATCTAGCTATCATTGCTTTAATCACATCCTTAAGACGATTAGAAAAAGTTGATGTACTTGTGAGTACGGCATGTTCTCATGTTATCGCCCAGGCAGCTTTGGGCTGTATGATTCGTGTTCTTTTCTTTAGGGCAGTTTACTCAATGTCTGATTAACTGCTGAATCAGTACTTTATCAGAGGTTGGCCCAAAAACCGTTTACTCAATTTCTCACTATCGACGATTCGCTGATTATCTTCTGATAAAAGTATGCTTATCAAAACAAAAAGTGACAGTTGAAAGTGAAAACTGATTTTGTGATCAATTGTTTTGTTACCACAAACTCTGCTAGTAATAGCATGTAGAATCCATATAAAGGAATATCACAATCGAAATTTGAACGTCAAAATGGTTCATTTGAAATTGTAAAGAAGAGCAGGTGTCACTTTTTACGCGTTCACAATGCAACTTTTATGAATTTTTCCCAAAAACGTTCACAATGATCAACTTAATCAGACTTTTGAGTAAACGAAAATGTCATTCTGAGGCAAGCTTTGATTAGGTTTTCATGTGAAAAAGTTTATCATAACTAGACATTGAGTGAACGGCCCTTAGTTAATAAAAAAATATAAAACAAAAAATTTCTACACTAGGAAATTGTTGAATTCATTCCTGCTGCCTTCTCTTTTATGTTTTCCATTCGCGTTACCAGTTTTCAATTTTCTTGAAAGCAATTGTCAAACAATGGCGGCCGCCCTGATGTGGCGGTAGTGTTGCTGGCCTACCACACCGAAGGTCCAAGTTTCGAGCCATGGGTGTCAATTTTGGTTGGGAGTTATCGTAAAGTGAAAAAAATCTTTTCACTTTAGTTATCATTTGAGTAAAATTGGTGTTATAGTAGTTTGCTCCGTGGAGCAGACAAACATATTGACGACCATAATGACGACTCTTAGCTCAAATTAGGATGGCCAATTGTTTTGTACTTGCTAAAAACATTTCTTTGCTTTTTCCTCAGGTACTGCCAGCCAGTGGCTTCAGGATTAAGTTGCGGCTTTGTACTTTGCTGGATCTAGAGATAGCAAAATTATTTTGGAACTTAGTTCATCAATGGGAGGGTCCGTTGACAATATCGTAGAAACCGACCGGGACACCCCATGTTTGAGGAGGGAACCTTGAGATATAGTAAGAAGCGTTGGTAGGACACCACACTGTGGCATCTTTTGAGTTTTGATCGTTCTCTACTTAACTCCACAGACGACTACCGAGCATTCAGAAAAGTGAGACAGGAAGGGAGAAAAGAGTCCTATAAATCGCGTAATAGCAGCGCATGATTGAATGCCCCATCGACCATGCTCTTCTTCTTTCTTTAAATGGTCATCTAACCGCCTGGGCGATTTTGACCGTCCAACATAGCTCGCCAGTCGTTTCTTCGTTGCGCCAACTGGCGCCAATTGGAAACACCGCGGGATCGCAAATCGGTCTCCACTTGGTCCTTCCATCGGAGTGGTGGTCTCCCTCTTCCTCTGCTTCCACCGGCGGGTGCCGATAAGAATACCTTCTGGGCTGGAGCATCTTCGCTCATTCGCACTACGTGGCCTAGCCAGCGAAGCCGCTGTGTTTTAATTCGCTGAACTATGTCGGCGTCTGCGTAAAGTTCATACAGCTCATCATTAAATCTTCTTCGGTACTCGCCGTCGCCAACGCGTAGAGGTCCACAAATCTTTCGAAGAACCTTTCTCTCGAATACTCCCAGAGCCGCCTCATCAGATGTTGTTAGTGTCCACGCTTCTGCACCATATAGCAGGACGGGTGCGATGAGTGACTTGTAGAGTGTTATTTTCGTTCGTCGAGAGAGGACTTTACTTTTCAATTGCCTACTCAGTCCGAAGTAGCATTTGTTTGCAAGAGTGATTCTTCGTCGGATTTCTAGGCTAACATTATTGTTGGTATTAATGCTGGTTCCCAGGTAAACGAAGTCCTTTACTATTTCGAAATTATTGCCGCCAACAGTGGCTTGGTTGCCAAGGCGCGAATGCGCTGACTCTTTGCATGATGACAGAAGGTACTTCGTTTTGCCCTCGTTCACCACCAATCCCATTTTCTCCGCTTCTTTTTCTAATTTGGAGTAAGCAGAAGTTACGGCGCGGTTGTTAAGGCCAATGATATCAATATCGTCAGCATATGCCAACAGTTGGACGCTTTTATAAAATATTGTTCCAGCGCGGTTAAGTTCTGCAGCTTGTATTATTTTCTCCAGCATTAAATTAAAGAAATCGCACGATAGGGGGTCACCCTGTCTGAAACCTCGTTTAGTTTCGAACGGCTCGGAGAGGTACTTCCCAATTCTGACCGAGCTGGCGGTGTTGCTCAAGGTCATTTTGCATAGCCGTATAAGTTTTGCGGGGAAACCAAATTCAGACATAGCGGCATATAGGCAGCTCCTTTTCGTGCTATCGAAAGCGGCTTTAAAATCAACAAAGAGATGATGCGTGTCGATTCTTTTTTCACGGGTTTTTTCCAAGATTTGTCGTATTGTAAAAATCTGGTCGATGGTAGATTTACCAGGTCTGAAGCCACACTGATAAGGTCCAATCAGTCTGTTCACATCAGGTTTCAGTCTTTCGCACAATACGCTTGATAGGACCTTATATGCGATATTCAAAAGGCTGATTCCGCGATAGTTGGCGCAGTTTGCAGGATCGCCCTTCTTGTGGATTGGGCAGAGAACACTTAGATTCCAATCTTCAGGCATGCATTCATCCGACCAAATTCTGCATAGAAGCTGATGCTTGCGCCTTACCAGCTCCTCGCCTCCGTGTTTGAATAGCTCAGCAGGCAAACCATCAGCGCCAGCTGCTTTATTGTTTTTCAATCGGGATATTGCTATTCGCACCTCATTGTAGTCGGGTTGTGGAACGTCAATTCCATCATCTTCGATTGTGGGCTCGGGTTCGGCATCTTCTCTGGTTTCTTGCTCAGTTTCTCCATTTAAAAGGGCAGAGAAGTGATCCCTCCATATTCTGAGTGTTCTCTGAACATCGGTCACCAGGTCGCCGTTCTCATTCTTACAGGAGTTTGCCCCGGGTTTGAAACCTTCTGTCATTCGCCGAATTTTTTGATAGAATTTTCGGGCATTATTCCCGTTGGCCAGCATCTCAAGCTCCTTTATTTCACGCTTTTCTGCCTCTCTTTTTTTCGCCCGGAAAAGCTGCCTCGCTTCCCTCTTCAACTCGCGGTAGTGTTCACACACACTCCTCGTTGCATTCGATCTCAGCGTTGCCTTGTAGGCTTCGTCCTTTCTTTTCGTTGCAGCGCGGCACTCTTCATCATCATACCAGTTGTTTTTTCGCGTTCGCCGGAATCCAATTACTTCTTCGGCTGCGGTACGGAGTGCTCCTGAGATATGATCCCACTGCTCATGCATTCCACTAGGTTGAATTGTGCTCTCGGAGAGCAGGTGTGAGAGGCGATCTGCGAAATAATTGGCGATCTGTTGCGATTGCAGCTTTTCGACGTCCAGCTTTCCCTGCGTTTTTTGTTGCACCTGTTTTGTCGTACAGAGGCGGGTACGAATCTTGGCTGCTACTAGGTAGTGATCAGAGTCGATGTTAGGTCCTCGTATTGTGCGAACATCTAAAACGCTGGAAGCATGCCGTCCGTCTATCACAACGTGGTCGATCTGGTTGCGTGTTTTTCGATCGGGGGACAGCCATGTAGCCTGATGGATCTTCTTGTGCATAAACCTAGTGCTGGATATGACCATGTTTCGGGCACCGGCGAAGTCGATCAGCCTGAATCCATTTGGCGAAGTCTGATCGTGGAGACTGAACTTCCCGACAGTGGGGCCAAATACACCCTCCTTACCCACCCTGGCGTTAAAGTCGCCAAGCACGACTTTGATATCATGACGGGGGCAGCGCTCGTATGCTTCTTCCAGGCGCTCGTAGAATGCATCCTTTTCCACGTCGTCCTTCTCTTCCGTCGGTGCATGAGCGCAGATAAACGATATGGTGAAAAATCGTACTTTTATGCGGATTGCGGCGAGACGCTCGTTCACGGGTGTGAACGACAGTACTCGGTGACGGAGTCTCTCTCCCACCACAAATCCCACGCCGAATCTGCGCTTGTCTTCATGCCCACTCCAGTAGATGTTGCAAGGTGTTTTGATCGTGTTTCCTCGCCCCGTCCATCGCATCTCTTGTATGGCGGTGATGTCAGCTTTTGCTTTCCTCAGGACCTCAACCAGCCGGGCAGCGGCACCTTCCCCATTAAGGGACCGGACATTCCAGGTATATGCCCTTATCTCATAATCCTTATTTCGTTTGCGGGTGTTGTCATCTAAAAAAGGGGTTCTCATATCCGAGGCTTTGTTGTTGAATTTCATTGGAACGTTGTTTTATATGGTGGGTCCCAAACCCAACGCACAACCCGTTTCACGGGAGGTTGAATTCTATTACACGTTTGTATAGCGAGCCGCTTGATCCAAGACAGACGCCCGCTTGCAGCCGCACCACCTGGTGATCAGACGCTGCTGTTTGAACCCCCCCAGCAAGCCCTTAAACCGATTATGTCGGAGTGGCCTTACCAGGTTGTCGCCTTCTCACGTTTAGCTCACCACCAAACGGGTGTTCGGTGGTTACCCAGAGGATACTTGGGCGCAAAGCCCGGAAGTAGTGAGCTGCTTGAACCGCATGCAAAAGAATCGCTCTGGCCATTCCCAGGTGAATGGCGATCAGAAACTTTCCCCACTTGCGTGGACTTCTGCACACGGCCCCACCCTCGACCATGCTCTACTCGTACATAAAATTTTGAACAATGCTCTACATAAAATTTTTTGGCGGGTCGTACGTACTTTCCCAGGTCTTTATAATTTTTGAGCCGGTATATTCAAATTCTTGTCTAGTCATAGTCGAGTGCTGGTACGTATTTTGTCCAGTCTTAAAACCTTCCGGCATCGTTTTTTTCGTAGAATTTTCAGGAAATCATTTACTTAGCACTGTTTATATCTGCGTTGCAAAGTATCCTTATTTAGCAAAGCTGCTGAAATTCCTAACACGTGCTTTAAATAAAAACCCCTAAAAAAGTATGCCACTGTTTCTATCAATCACATCTTAGAATAGCATTTAAGATGAATATGCGGGAGTGGTCCCACTGAATCTTCATCTCTTTCTACCACGGAGCAGACTCAACGTTAGCCGTTTACTGCATTTAACAACAGTTCACTCACTCATAGAAAGTGAAATGAATGCAGAAAATAAGATTGTAATTTAGTTTTTGTTTATGTCCGGCATATTGATCATCTTGCGATCTTGTTTAAAGAAAAATTTGTATCATTGCTTCGCTGAAGTGATTCACAAGGTCACCACCACTCCCTAGATAGCACGCTGCTTTGCTGTTTGTTGATGCGGGTGGCTCTGCTAGTCAGCAATTTTTTTATTGTATTTGAGGCGATTTTGAAATTAATATTCTTTGCACCTGTCGCCTTAAATATGTTTGCAGGTTTAAGTTATTTGTCAAAAATCCAGTATTTAAAGTCAACCAATTATGAAAATAAGATGACATTGATTAATAGCGCGGCTTAAAATATAAATTAGAATTCAATATTTAAATCTTTATATTTCCTATTTTGATTTTTTATGTAATAATATTTAAGTTGTGCGGCAATTTTTTCCACCACGTCAACTTATAGAACGCTTCGAAAAATGCAGGGAAAGGTGTCAAAAGACGCGTTTTCAGTCCCGAAGTTCAGGAAATGATATTAATTATTAAAAAGTTATAACTAATAGTCATTTGCAAAATTTTGTTGTTTTCGTGAAACAAGTTCACGGGCAAAAACTAACTAAGTCAATCATTAATAATTTTTATGAAAATTACTTTTTTTTATATTTTTTAATCAGTATTAAGAGTTTTTTTAATTAGTTATTGAATGTGTTTAATTAAATTGAAAACAAAAATTTGGAGACAACCCATATAGCTTTTATAGATCCATTTCTTTATCGGAAAAATTTGTACACTGTTTGTTTATCCCTAGGCTATAATATTAGGCATTTATATAGAGTAATTCAGATCTGTTACATTGCCATTAGAATTGAGTAACCAATTATCCAAGCAATAATGATTATTTTAACTGTTCAAAAATCCGAAGTTACTAATTGATTACCATTGATAAAAAAAATCTAAAGTAATAAAAAACAAAGAAAATTTTTTTTATTGTTTTGCCGTATGTGCTTATGCTCGCCTGCATCAATACTAAAAAATAATCAAAAGTATTAAAAAAGTAGTTTTTGATTTGTCTTGATTTTATTAATAATCAAAAAAAGTTATGGTTCTTTTTTGATTGTTTTTTAAAATAATAATTAAAACCCTAAAACAATGGGTAATCAATTATAAGTACGCTTTTCCCAAAAACTTATCAATTAAACCCGTAATCATTACCATTAGTAATCATTACATAACAGGTCTGGTGTAATTATATGTGTTGAAATGAAATATGAAAATGCAATTTATTTTATTATTGAAGCGATCAAATGCAAATGCAGCGAATAAGTAAAAAATTTGAATAGCACTAATACATTTTTCGACGCGTTTTAGCAATTGATACAGCCATGCCATCAACATCACACTTGACGACTTTAACGACAGAGCACGTCAAGGAATCTCTGGTCCTACAGTCGAAAAATTGAGCTTACACGATTAAACTTCTCCAAATGGAAAGAGGAGACTGACTTTTGCTAATCTCGGAATAAGGTAATTTGTAACATGTTCATATCAGGGCATATCATAAGCAGTTTCCCCAGTGGCTTTGGCAATTCTTATACTAAAGTTTGGTTTACCTGTACTAAGGTTTGCCTGTACCAAAGGGTACCACGACCCGAATTTTTTACGCATTCCGCTCAACTGAAAGTACCAAATTAAATTGGTGCGATGATTTCATCACTCGAATATGGCGAAGGGGGTTCGCTATGATGGACACAAGGTATATTAACTTTAGTCGCCTAACGGTGGTACGTAACGGCTTAAACGGATCGAGATAGATATTGGCTTATGGATATCAAAATGCTCAGGACGAAAAAAGAAATTGATTAAGCCATGTCGCCCGTCTGTCCGTCCATCCGTCCGTCTTTTAACACGATAACTTGAGCAAGTTTATAGATATCTCAAAGAAATTTGGTATGCAGGTTACTTGGCACTTATCTCCGAGCGCTATTTAAAATGGGTGCAATCGGATGATAGCCACGCCCACTTTTATACGAAAGGTTTGAAAAGGATCATAGAAATATTTAGTAGGCAATAACTTTGCGTACAAAAGCTTTACATCATTTATATTTCACTTTCAAAGTGTCCGTGAACGAAGTAAGTGAAAAATATAAATTTTTGAAAATGGCCGTGGCCCCGCCTCTTTTATAGTGGATTATTCCACAAAACTTTTTATGCAATAACTCCGGTAAAAATTGATTTATCGAAAAGCTATTTGGCGCAAATGTTCAATATATAATGCTTACTGTTTGTTGTAAAAATGGGCAAAATCGGTTTACGGCCACACAAAGTTTTTTAAAAAAAATGCTGCTATTTTCAAAGACGATTGCTTGTAGTGTCAACTAGATATTTCAATCAAAATTGATCAGCTGCTTGTCAATAGTATGTAGTATACTAACACACAAGTTAAATATCCGGGCAAGTTGTTAATACCCCACTGCAATAGGGAAGTTATATACCTTTTTTGATTTTCATACCTTTAATGAACATGAAATGTTTGTAAGTATGAGAAGAAAAAGAGATGGGTTCATCAATAAGTAAACTGAAATAATAAAGACGATGAGCTGAGTCGATTCAGCCATGTCAGTCTCTCCGTCCGTTCGTCTGTCCGTCTGTCTATTTGAGCGACAAATTTTCAAACATAAAATGTGCATGTATTGATATCACTAGTCAACAAGAGAAATTACTTTGAAGTCTAACTATTTAATTTCAATGTATTATGGCCCCCTAAGTACAAAAACACCCAACATTTAAAATTCTATGGATACGATTTTTTTTTCTTTTTCTCAAATCACGAATTTTCACAGAGGCCTTTCCATTTATTTTATCATATCTTGGAAATAACTTATCTAAAGTCGTTGAGAGAAACACCGGTGGATTCACCGCAAAATTTTCTTCAAGTTTTGATAAGAAGTTTTTTTTATATGATCGACGGTTGTGGAGTTATTCACATAAAAATATAAAAAAATCGAACATTTTTTTATTTTACAAAAATTCAAAAAAAAATTGAAGGTTTTAAAAACTTATAATTTTTATATCACGGTCTTAAAACTGTAAGCACTATAAATAATTGAAACCTTATTTCGTGAAAATACATGAATAAATATTGGTTTTATTGACAATAAAGTGAAAATACCCAATTTAGCGAAAATTTTGCATATCAAGCCTATTATTGTTTTTGACAAACAAATTATTTAGGTATGACATTTTGCGCAACTTTGTCTTTTTAAAGCTTACTACGGGCATCGCCAGAAATGAAAAAAAACTCCATAATGACACTCAAGAAATTTTTCCCCGTAAATTTTTCTTGAGACAAAAAGCAGATCATAAGAAAAAATGCCTCATACTGTATGGAAAATTTAAGTTGCCAACGCGGGTTTTCGTAAGAAAGAAGTATGGTAATATTCTTTATCAAATATATACAACTTTTTCCTTGCGGCATTTCTTGCGATGTTCTTAGAATGCTTAAATCATAAAAACAAAAAAATCAAATTATCACTCCGTCATAGAAACTGTTATACCTACCTACTACATCAGCCTGCACAGGCTATTTCCCATAGCATATGAAGTTTTTTTGAAAACCCTTTTTTCAAACCCTTTCGCAGGTAGTGGTTAATAAATTTACAGACTCATTAGATGCCTGGCCTGTATGGTATATTGTCGCCGATCGTGACAAACTTAACGAAAAAAAAAGATACATACTTTTGAAAATCGAAGTGGCCTGCGACTATTTAAAGTAATTCATTTAGTTCATTCAATGTTATTTAACTAGCATTCCTGATCGCGAAAAGTCAAGTTGTCAACAACAGCAAGAAACTATTAATTGGTTAGTGAATTTAAAAAAAATTAATAATAACAGTAGAAAATTTGTCTGCAAAAATGACCCGAATATAAAGGGTGTTTTTTTAGGGGTATAGAACTTCGAATTGAAATAAAACACAAGAAAATCGTTTTAAGGTCCATCAATTTGGCTTTATTGGAAGGATAATTTTATGCCATTAATGTTTAAATATGATTTCGGGCATGTGGCCGCCGCGGCTGGCTCGAATAAAGCCAATTCTACAGGTCCAATTTTCAACCACTTTTTCGAGCATATGGGGCCGTATGTCGGCAATAACGCCACGAATGTTGGCTTCCAATTCCCCTAACGTTTCTGGTTTGTTGGTGTAGACGAGCGACTTCACATATCCCCAAAGAAAATAATCCAATGGTGTCAAATCACACGACCTTGGTGGCCCATTGACAGGTCCATTCCGCGAAATTATGCGCTCATCGAATGTTTCCTTCAATAAATCGATTGTGACGTGCGCTGTGTGGCATGTAGCGCCGTCTTGTTGGAACCACAACTCATCCACATTCATGCCATCCAATTCGGGAACAAAATAGTCGGTTATCATGGCTCTATACCGGTCTCCATTAACGGTAGCTGCCTCTCCAGCATTATTGCGGAAGAAGTATGGCCCAATGACTCCACCAGCCCATAGAGCACACCAAACAGTCAGTTTTTGTGGATGTAATGGCGTTTCAAGGGTCTCATGTGGATTCTCTTCACTCCAAATGCGGCAATTTTGCTTGTTGACGTAGCCATTCAACCAAAAATGAGCCTCATCACTGAACAAAATTTTGCGATGAAAATCAGCATCGAAATCAATCTCATTTTCGGCCCATACACCAAAATCACGACGCCTTGCATGGTCTCGCGGCTTTAATTCTTGCACAAGCTGGATCTTGTAAGGTCGCAAGCCAAGATCTTTGCGCAAAATCTTCCATAAAGTTGATGGACAAAGCTCCAATTGCTGTGCACGGTGGCGAATCGATTCATTCGGGTCCTCTTCAACACTTTGCTCTACAGCGGCAATTGTTTCTTCGGTGCGCACTGTTCGACGTCTCTGCGGATGCGTATTATCACATAGAGTAAACGTAGTGCAAAAACGATCCATGGTTAACCGAATTAATTGCTCTGATGGACGATTATGTCGACCATAAAATGGACGGAGCTCACGGTAAACTTCGCGAACTGAACCATTATTTTCGAAATAAATTTGCACGATTTGCAAGCGTTGTTCTTTTGTCAACCTGTTCATGATGAAATGGCAAACCAAACTGAACATAAATGACATTAGAGTTGCCAGATTTGATCACAAAATGCCAGTTTTATCTCTATTCGAAAAACAAACCTGTAAAAAAAACACCCTATATTTTGTTATGTATGTGGTCTTTACACTACAGCAAAAGGGCAAAATTCACTACAAAATTAATATAAGGATTATTTTAAAATAGATGTTGAGAATTTGAGCCAATATTGGACGCCAAATTCAATTTGTGATAGCTGTATATATATCTTAAAGCAATGGAAATCCTACCCTCAGTAAGTAACAATTACATTTATTAATTAAAAATATTTATGATACTCATTTTTGACAGAGAAAACATGCAAATTGAAAAACCTATGATGTGGAGAGAAACATGTGATCATGATGCTAACAGTTACTTTTGTTTAAGTAAAAAAAAAGATTTGAAAAACATATGATTTGGTCTTTTCCCACGATTTCAGCTGGTGGTTTTACTCTTCCCGTGCTAGATTCAGATAGAGTTCCATGTCGTGAAAATCAACATAATACGTATACTGAAGTTCCTCCATCGCCTATTTCTTCGTCTTCAAAAATCTCCGGCGTACCAGATGGATTTTGCCCAAAGCCTCTGACACAGTCCTTGTTAAACGATCTTATAAGAGACCTAGAGCTTCCAAAAGATAAGTCAGAGCTACTTGCATCCCGTCTAAAAGAAAGAAATTTATTAGAAAAACAGGTTACGATAACTACCTATCGTGAGCAACATAAGCCATATGCTTGTTTTTATAGAAATAAAGACAATATATGTTTTTGCTATGATATAACTGGACTTTTCGGAAAGCTTGGCCCAACATATGACGCAAGTGAATGGAGATTATTTATTGATAGTAACAAAGAAAGTCTTAAAGCAGTTTTATTACACAATGGCAATCAGAAGCCATCAATACCCATCGCACACGCCGTAAATATGAAGGAGACTTATGAAACCATGCCCAAACTTTTAAAATATATTCATTATGAAAATTATTATTATTATTGTTAGTTTTGCTGGCCTTATTTAATTATATTTAAGTTATATGTTGGTGAGCTCAAGGCCAAAATTGAAATAAAACACGGTGTTTTTATTTTTAAAATTTTTAATGGTCGGTCGATATTTCGACTTCAATCTGAAGTCATTATCAAGATTGCATGAATATGCTTTGTCGACAAAGCATATTCATGCAATCTTGATAATGACTTCAGATTGAAGTCGAAATATCGACCGACCATTAAAAATTTTAAAAATAAAAACACCGTGTTTTATTTCAATTTTGGCCTTGAGCTCACCAACATATAACTTAAATTATTATTATTATTATTCAGAAAATTACAGTAGACAAGCAAAAAGTAGAAACTATTATAATAAACAAAAATATTAAAAATACGTATTTTCCCTTTATTCACTTAATTGTTAATAATATTACCGTTTATCCATGAATTTTCATGAAATAAAGCTTGCCTTATTTGGAATGTTCACAGTTTTACGATAATCTAATAAAAGTTGTAAGTTTTTGTCTCTTTCGATTTTTTCGAATTAAAGAAGAAAAAAAAATTGAAATTTTTAATACAAAAAATCGATTTTTTTATATTGCGATGCAAGCAACTCTTAAACCAATAAGTATTTAAAAAAATTTTTAAGGTAATTTCATTTGCTATTATATGCTGTTTTCTCCAACAAAATCGGACAACCCTTTCTAGACATATGATAAAATCAATTTATCTTCCTTTTCAAAAAAGGCAAATTTCAGAAAACAAAAACAAAAAACAAAAACGTATCCATAGAATTTTAAATTTCGACCATTTTTATAATTAGGGGACTATAGCAAATAAAAAAAAAAAAAATAGTGGTGATCCAGAGTAATGCAAAAAGTTTAATTTTGTAGAGCAGTGTATTTTGAAAAAATGTAGTTAGCAGTTGTTGGTGGGGAATCTATTTATATAAAAACAAAGTAATGGCGGTAGTGTTGCCGGCCTACCACACAGAAGGTCCAAGGTTCGAGTCCTGAGACAGGTAACATCAAAAGTGGGTTGAAAAAGTTTTTCAAAACGGGGTCGCCCTCGGCAGTGGTATGCCATGGAAGGGTTCTCAGCAAAAATTCTTCTCCTTTGTAGATGCCGTTCGAAGTCGGCAAAAACCTGGAGGTCCAGCCAATTTGTAGGAAAAAATTCAAAACACCACACCACAAATTGGAAGGGAAGCTCGGCGCAAAAATATTTAGGAGGCTTATGATGGTGTACCTGTTGTAGTATATCGCGCCATACATTTATATTTTTTTAAATTAATTTACCCCTCAAAACTCATAACAGAAGTGTTTTTGTTGGTATGCCTTATTAGATCACTACTAGGTATATAATGTTTGGTTTCACCCGAACTTAGACTTCCTTACTTGTTATATATACACCCACACATGATCCAACTACAACAGGTCGTAGCAGCTCGACAAACATACAAACACACAAAAAATTTCCATGTATTTTGTTTTTCTAATTTGTGAGTTGAACGTCGAAATCGTACTGAGAAATGAGTGTTATGTCAAAATTGTAGCCAAAAGTCAGCTGGTCTATTAACACGACCTGTATTATTTGATCATGCACCCACACATCTTATGTATGGTTTTTGCTTTGGTGGGTTTTGCTGTCAGATTGCATATACATTTTTTATTTTGACACAAGGCCCCGATGATCAGCTGTTCTAATAACACGAAATGTTTATTGGGCCGTGATTACTGCCATAGAGCATATTCGTGCCAATAATAAGAGTGTTCGGCGACAAAATTTGCAAAGAACTGTCAGTAGAGAGACAATGACGTAAAACTGTCTGGAAAAGCAAAGAGTAAAACTAGCAAGCAAAACAACTGTTTTCATAGGTTAATAACTCAAGTTTGACGTGTTTCTTGTTGTTTTGCTATTTCACGATTAGCTGGTTTTCCTTGCAAATCTTACTGAGTTAAATTTCCCCGGCAACAACTTGCAACTCTTTCCCAATCAAAATCTGTATACCTAGCGAAATTGTTGATATTTTTAATTTAGAAAAATATTTCATCCAAAATCATAAAGAAGCAAGCGACAATAGACCAAGTGGCTGCAATAAACAGCCAACTCTAACTTTTTAGCAAAATCGGGTTTTTTATTGGAATAGTCTTTGAGAAAATAAGGAGATGGCTTCCTGCAACAACCCTGTCTTTACTATACCTTTTTTTGCTTGATATCCAATCTATTTACTACTAATATAAAATGAACTTTAAAAAAATTCCCCGAGCAACATCATGGCATAAGAATTTTGAAGGTAAATTCAGTTCAAAACTTTTTAGCAAGTGTAATATCTAATCATAGAAGTCAAATAAGGAATCAGCCTAAGCAAAGGATGTAAACCCAAAAGAAGTTCCAACAGCGAATGCAAGTGGACGCTGTCAAATCGATGGTTGGTAATCCACCACTGTACCTGCTTGTAAATTGCTTGAATTCACTGTGTTTTGATTGAATATTTACACAAAATTATAGTTATAGTTACTTAAACTTGTAATTGTGAATATTGAATAAGGATAAAATTGCTAAAAGCTTTAAAACTAGCGATTTACGGGTCAATTCTGTGCGTAACCGGTAATTTTGTACCTGGAAGATTATCTAACCGAAAATCGTAATCGTTGGCAATGCCGTTCATGTAACCGCTATTCTAGCGTACATGGCAACGCTGTCAAAAACAAACAATGCGCAATAGAGAATAAAATGCAAACGCGAACGTAACTTCTAGTGAAAAAGTGTTAATATTGTTTATTAATTCTTGTGAACTAGTATGTGTACAAATATTGCGGTTTTTTCTGTCCACAAAAATATTTACAAAACACGTGGTGGTTACGAAATTGAACTGCAACTTAAGCCGGCAGAATACCAAAAGGGTGTAAAAGTTTCCAAATGATTTATTTACCGGTAAAACGAATGTTGTTACCAACCTAGAATTAGGGCGTTAAATGCAAATTTCCCCAGTGGTGAATTACCAGCCCGCGAATTGATGGTTTTCCACAATTCGTCGCGTTGAACCTAAGCAAAGAACGTGTAACGTATAAGAAGATCCAGCAGCGAATGCAAGTGGACGCTGTCAAATCGATGGTAGGTAATTCACCACTGTACCTGCGTGTAAATTGCTTGCATTCATTGTGTTTTAATTGTATATTTACACAAACATTATAGTTGGAGTTACAAAAACATTTATTTGTGAATATTGAATAGAAATAAGTGCTAAAAGCCTTAGAACTCCATTTAAATGCAAATTTGCCCAGTGGTGAATTACCTACCCAGGAATTGATGGTTTACTGTTTCCCACTATTCGTCGCGTTGAACCTTCTTATAGTTTTACGTTCTTTGTTCCAAGTCGCCTTTTTTAATTCATTTTTGTTCTCATCCCGCTTTTCTTTCTATCATTCGTCTAACATAGGAGTTTGGTATATACCGTATTCGTCTCTGATACACAATGGTTTCGCTTTTACAAAAACATTGAAATTGGAATATTCGCAACATCCCTAATACCAGGGATTTACATACATAAGATAATCGAATACTTCAAATCTATTGCACTTGGCATTTCGTGTGCACGAAAACCATTTTATATCGCAATAAAAATATTTAGACTGATCCCAACAAATACTCCAGTGAGATATCGATTAGAGGAAGGTTAGATAACCCGTCACATTATTTATTTTCTAGAGTTAGATAAACCCGGGGAAGCATAGGGCTCTCAACCAAAATATGACCTAACCTTCAAATCGAGAAATTTTATATTTCTTCTGAGGATTCTAGTGCAAATTAATTTGCATTATCTTTTCCGATTCTTTTAGTAGTTTATTTAAAAAAAAAAACTTTCTTGTTCTGAGAATATTACTCTAATGTTAGAGACTGTGTTTGCGAGGATGTTGGGTTTGCCTGTGTACGAAAATCTGTTGCAGATAAAAACTAATATTCGGGAAAAACCAATGGAAAAAAAGGATTAAAACATGATCCAATAATACAGGTCGCGTTAATAGACCAGCTGATTTTTACTTTTGGCTCGAATTTTGACATTACACTCATTTCTCAGTACGATTTTGACGTTAAACTCACAAATTACAAAAAAAAAATACATGGAAAATTTTTGTGTGTTTGTCGAGCTGCTACGACCTGTTGTAGTTGGATCATGGATTAAAAGGCAAAGACGATGACGCACAAGTGATGAGACCATATACTACAGGGTGTTTTTTTTACAGGTTTGTTTTTCGAATAGAGATAAAACTGGCATTTTGTGGTCAAATCTGGCAACTCTAATGTCATTTATGTTCAGTTTGGTTTGCCATTTCATCATGAACAGGTTGACAAAAGAACAACGCTTGAAAATTGTGCAAATTTATTTCGAAAATAATGGTTCAGTTCGCGAAGTTTACCGTGAGCTCCGTCCATTTTATGGTCCACATAATCGTCCATCAGAGCAATTAATTCGGTTAACCATGGATCGTTTTCGCACTACGTTTACTCTATGTGATAATACGCATCCGCAGAGACGTCGAACAGTGCGCACCGAAGAAACAATTGCCGCTGTAGAGCAAAGTGTTGAAGAGGACCCGAATGAATCGATTCGCCACCGTGCACAGCAATTGGAGCTTTGTCCATCAACTTTATGGAAGATTTTGCGCAAAGATCTTGGCTTGCGACCTTACAAGATCCAGCTTGTGCAAGAATTAAAGCCGCGAGACCATGCAATGCGTCGTGATTTTGGTGTATGGGCCGAAAATGAGATTGATTTCGATGCTGATTTTCATCGCAAAATTTTGTTCAGTGATGGGGCCCATTTTTGGTTGAATGGCTACGTCAACAAGCAAAATTGCCGCATTTGGAGTGAAGAGAATCCACATGAGACCCTTGAAACGCCATTACATCCACAAAAACTGACTGTTTGGTGTGCTCTATGGGCTGGTGGAGTCATTGGGCCATACTTCTTCCGCAATAATGCTGGAGAGGCAGCTACCGTTAATGGAGACCGGTATAGAGCCATGATAACCGACTATTTTGTTCCCGAATTGGATGGCATGAATGTGGATGAGTTGTGGTTCCAACAAGACGGCGCTACATGCCACACAGCGCACGTCACAATCGATTTATTGAAGGAAACATTCGATGAGCGCATAATTTCGCGGAATGGACCTGTCAATTGGCCACCAAGGTCGTGTGATTTGACACCATTGGATTATTTTCTTTGGGGATATGTGAAGTCGCTCGTCTACACCAACAAACCAGAAACGTTAGGGGAATTGGAAGCCAACATTCGTGGCGTTATTGCCGACATACGGCCCCATATGCTCGAAAAAGTGGTTGAAAATTGGACCTGTAGAATTGGCTTTATTCGAGCCAGCCGCGGCGGCCACATGCCCGAAATCATATTTAAACATTAATGGCATAAAATTATCCTTCCAATAAAGCCAAATTGATGGACCTTAAAACGATTTTCTTGTGTTTTATTTCAATTCGAAGTTCTATACCCCTAAAAAAACACCCTTTATATATGTACTTCTTAGAAATAATCGTAGCAAGACAAATAAGAGCTAACTACTCTTGTTGCATATAAATTGTTTTATTTATTTGTGGTTTGTGTTTACAAATTAACAAAGGAATTTGGAATTATTTATATAATAGAATACACTTATGTGATGCAATTTTCTATTTTTGGAATTTTAGTCGACTTCGGGCCGTTTTCTCAAGTAAACTTTAAAACTTATGTGCCGGATGAAAACATTTTGGACACAGGAAATTTTTGTTTACCAGGCAGATAAATTACAAAGTTTACTTGAGAAAATTTCCCTTAATTTTTGTTTTTTGTTTTTGCAGTGTAAAACTATATACTTAGCCGTATTTAGGTTTGTTGCCTACGATATCAAAGATCATAGGATCAACTTCCGGGCGGCTTACATCAAAAACGAAAAGGTTTCAGAAACCGTGGCCTACAAACCTTTCTAAACGCTTCTCAGCAAAAATTCATCTGTCATACCATCGGCATAAATATTTGCTGGTTAAATACTTGAATTTATTTGTTTCATAATTGTTTTGTTTTTCATTCAACATCATGACGCATGGTACTGACAATATTCGAGAAAAAAGTTTGAACCAGCTGGCCTAATGCTTCCACCTTTTTATAGTTCCGCCATTTTCTACACGTTGTCTCAAACTCTTAATGGTGAAAGCCTAGTTATTGACGCGTTATTAGTAACCTTACTCATTTAAGGTTAACAACGTAACATTAAATCTGAGCAGTGGGTATGCGATTCAAAATTTCTACGATAAGTTATCCCCTCTAATACTTTTGTTGAAAACATTTCGGAACATTGCTGCATTCGTATATTTTGAAAATCTGCTTTGGTACAAATAAGTATAATTTATTAGTACTTCTTCAGCTAAGAATAAATATACAAATTTGTCTTCAAACTATAATATCATAAATCGTTTGAAAACAAAGTTGATTGTCTTCAAGCTCATAAAATTTGTTCCGGTTTGTGTAGCAAACTGCGAAAAACTTAAGATGAGTGTTTTGACGTGAATACTGTTTTATCAACTGACATTTACCTAAGTCATAAATAAAACTTTAGAAAAGTTTTGTTTTGATTTGCATAAATTTAGATAACTCGACTTATAAGCAAATTTAAAAGACAAAGTAGTTTCATATATGTGCCCTTATTCCACCCGTTACCGTAATATTTAGCCTGCACTGCAGACTATGTTACCGAACATTATAACCACCTTTTACAACCACTATTCTGGGCGACATGGCAGCACTGTCAAGAATTGCGTAATAAATAAAATTAAAATGGAAAAAAAAATTGTATGCAAAAATGTGCAAATAATGTTTATGAAAGCTTTTAACCTAGTATGCATAAAAAATTCGTGCCATGTTCTTTCCAAAAAAAAAAAAAATTTTTTAAATCACGTTCAATTAGTCCTGGGAATACCACGTTACCAACTTTTCATTTGTAGATTTTTTGTAGATTCTCATCTGTTGGTTTTGGAAATAATTCCTGTGGTTTGACGTTTGTCTATTATTTATTAATTTCAAGGTATATGTTTCGAAGATTTTCTTAGCCAGACAAATGATTTCGTTACCGGTAATAAGAATGTTATTACCAGACCAAAATAGGGGCGACAGTAACAAGTTGAATTGAAAAACATTTGGTATACTCTGTTGCGCCTAGCACACGAGATATTATTATTTAATATAATAGAAATAGACATCGTCATCATAATGGCTGGCTGTTAACTACATAGGTCATTTTGGCAGTTAAAAGCGCACCGGTTATCCCTCCTAGGCAGAAGCTTCTTTGTTCATTCGCATAATATAGGGTGGCGCAAAAGTCATCCTCCTATCAGAAAATGCTATAAATTTGGCGATTGGCCCCTAAAGTCAGTTTTGTTTTGACATTTGTGTAGTAAGCACATGCGAAATACACGTTAATGAACAATGTTACGCTACACTGCTCCAGAACGCGGAATATTGCTGACTATTTATTTGACCAATAATCGGTCGGGGCCAAACGGTTACTGTGAATGGTGCCGCAACTTGATGAATTGGGATTGGAAAACATGTGGTTCCAACAAGACGGTGCAACAGCACACACTGCACGTGCCACAACCGATATGCTGAACATCGGAAGCTTACTTTTGCGCCACCTTGTATGACCCAGCCAGCTAATACTTTGGGTTTTAATGCACTATGCTCATATCGGCGTAAAGCTAATACAACTCTTCTGAGGATACTCTACCCAGGAGGGACCACATATTTTCCCGCGAACTTTTTTCACCAATATTCCATTCATCTTCTTTGTACACTGCCCGTGTTTCTAAGCCGCACTGCAGGACAGGTATGATGAGCGACTTACGGAGTGTGATATTTGTTCGCCAACATAGAAATTTATTCTCTGTTACCCACTCAGTACAAAGTAGTCGATGTCCATGGCGTTTGATGAAAATCTGGTACTAGGTAGACTTACTAGGTCTGAAGGATAAGGTACAATCAGTTTGTCAACTATGGCCTTCAGTCTGCCTTTCTTGTGCATTGGGCAGAACGCACATATGTACCTGACATGCGATGAAATAGAGCCAAAATTGAAAATAATTCTCTTCGTAAACTATATTTATCTATGCAATTTCAATAATTTTTATTTAAAATGTAGAGAAATCTATAACAGAAACCACATAATAAAAGTTTTAAAGTTTACCCAAAGTTCAGAAAAGTTAATGAAAGTTTGAAAAATTGCCATCAAAATTTCAGTATTTTTACAAAGATTTTGAGTACGCAGTTTTCTAGCTCATAAATTAATGTCTTTGTTGTTGTTTTGCTATGCTACGATCAGCTGATTTTCACTGGCAACTTTTACTGAATGATATTTCCCCCGCAGAAACTTGCAACTCGCTCTCCCAAGAAATGTCAAAATACGCTCCTTCCTGCAAATGTGTCATGTCGCCGAACACTTTTCAGAAAAAATTTTATAAAAATTGTATGCTGGCCGAACAGAGTATATGGTCTTTCCCACCCCGAATAAATAACGGTTACACTTGCCTTTCTTCCTTGTCTGATCACTGTAGTAGTGTGCTTATAGCCAGGCTCTTTTCATGCGCCGGAAGCTCCACAAAGTTTCCCTTCTGCTCTTATGTGATTTAGTCAAATTTAGTACAAACCATTTGTACCTCGCAACTAGGTATACCTACAATGTTCGATGTCACCTGAACTTGAACTTGTTTTTGAAAAAAAGAATTTATATCTTGTTGACTTTAACCTGTTCTAAACTAATCATAAATTCTAAACTATAATATACAAAGCATGACAGGATGTATAAACAAAAAAAAAAAACTGGAATAAGAGACAAAAGATGTTGTCATCACTGTTAAAAACCTAACCAAAAAGCTTGAAGGCATCAATTCTAAAAATTTTTTCTTTTGTGAAGCTACAAATACGTTTTACTGCTATTCAACTTCACTTTCAATTGTTAAGTATCTAAACGTATATTATTTCTAAGCTTGTCTTCATTTTCATTTTAGTAGCTTACAAAAAAGTTAAGTCAATTTTATTACTTTAAAAAATGTGCTAAGTTTCAAGTGACAAAACACAAATTAGGTAGTTACAAGTACATTTTCTTCTTTTTTATTTACCGTTATGATTCAGTTTTATTTGTAACTACTTATCTTTTGTGTTCTTGTATATTTTATGAGGTGACAACATCCATTATTAGCACTAAACACTTATTTACTAACGTCAGCACAATTTATGTGTTTGTGACTTTGGTAAACATCAATGAACTTTAAATTTGCTAAAACGGTAGCGAGTGGTGTCTTTTTATCGGCTCGTTTCCCATCTGCCATAAAATGATGAAATTTCACTTAAATTAGCTATCAATAGTACCTTTTGCTTCTTCTTCTTCTTTAAATGGTCATCTAACCGCCTGGGCGATTTTGACCGTCCAACATAGCTCGCCAGTCGTTTCTTCGTTGCGCCAACTGGCGCCAATTGGAAACACCGCGGAATCGCAAATCGGTCTCCACTTGGTCCTTCCATCGGAGTGGTGGTCTCCCTCTTCCTCTGCTTCCACCGGCGGGTGCCGATAAGAATACCTTCTGGGCTGGAGCATCTTCGCTCATTCGCACTACGTGGCCTAGCCAGCGAAGCCGCTGTGTTTTAATTCGCTGGACTATGTCGGCGTCTGCGTAAAGTTCATACAGCTCATCATTAAATCTTCTTCGGTACTCGCCGTCGCCAACGCGTAGAGGTCCACAAATCTTTCGAAGAACCTTTCTCTCGAATACTCCCAGAGCCGCCTCATCAGATGTTGTTAGTGTCCACGCTTCTGCACCATATAGCAGGACGGGTGCGATGAGTGACTTGTAGAGTGTTATTTTCGTTCGTCGAGAGAGGACTTTACTTTTCAATTGCCTACTCAGTCCGAAGTAGCATTTGTTTGCAAGAGTGATTGTTCGTCGGATTTCTAGGCTAACATTATTGTTGGTATTAATGCTGGTTCCCAGGTAAACGAAGTCCTTTACTATTTCGAAATTATTGCTGCCAACAGTGGCTTGGTTGCCAAGGCGCGAATGCGCTGACTCTTTGCATGATGACAGAAGGTACTTCGTTTTGCCCTCGTTCACCACCAATCCCATTTTCTCCGCTTCTTTTTCTAATTTGGAGTAAGCAGAAGTTACGGCGCGGTTGTTAAGGCCAATGATATCAATATCGTCAGCATATGCCAACAGTTGCACGCTTTTATAAAATATTGTTCCAGCGCGGTTAAGTTCTGCAGCTTGTATTATTTTCTCCAGCATTAAATTAAAGAAATCACACGATATTGCTTACCGGAAGCAATATTCAAATTAGTAGTGGGACTATTTTCGAATAATATAAACTGTCCGCGATCCTGGACTCGTACTTGCGTTGTTCACTTTGTACTCGAGACATTTACTACCTGCGCTATTGAGATATTTATACAGGTGTTGTCAAATGCTATACTTAAGATGTATGCAAGTGTGTTTTCAACACATATCATTGGTGAACTTTTTGTGATTTTCTCTTACAGGAAACCGGAATTATCTGAAGTCACAAAAATTGTCTCTAATGAAAAATCTCAAATTTAGTGACTTGAGATGAGACAGACTCCTAGTTGAAATATGAAACAAAAAACCATACCAAAGGAGATAATAATAATAATACCTCCAAGAAGATTAAAGCCGAGCTTCTCACCCAAATTGTGGGGTGGTGCTCCTAATTTTCTCCACAAATTGGCGGGACCTACACTTGTCCCGGTACTTAAATCAGGGAGATTTCGGTAAAATATGTCAGCACATCACCACTATACCACGGCGGCCTCAGAAGAGAGAAAAATAAAGCTAAAAACGGGAGGCTTTTTGACGCCACAAAAGTACTTGAATCGACTTCATTCTACCGGTTCAATCGAAGGAAGAAGAGGGATAGTACGAGCAACGAAATTAAACTGCTCAATCACTATTTTTAGAAGGTGCAAATGCAATTGGAATAAGACGCGTTAGCTAACACTTTTCGTGTGGTTAGCTGTCGCGAATTATTTTCGAGGTGTTAACAATAGCGTTAATATATTTGCAAGTGTTTTAGCGTTTGGAAAAAGTAAAAAAACTAGTTTTGAGTTTTTTGCATGTAATTTAGTGCAAAATACGGCGAAAAGAGAAGTATTGCCATATTTTATTACCATCAAGAGTCAGCTGTTAAGCGCCGTTAAAGGAGAGTTACAGAATCGCACTTTTGTTAAGAACAAACGCCGAAATTTGGCGATAAGCTCAACGCTCGGCGAGTGGTTAAAAGTTCCAGAATCGGGCTACTGGGCATTTTTTTTATTAAGAACCCATTCATCAATATCTTTCAACGAAGTACCTCAAAATATAATCGATTCTTTTGAGTATATATGAGTACAATATTTTCAACGATACTTTGGTTGAGAATTTTTATTGCATTTTGATGTCGATACTTTTTGGAAAAGTTCTGTCGCTATTCCCACTCTACCATATGAAGAGATGTATATTCATACCAGACCATCAACACCTTTTTCGAATTGGTGTAATGCTAATTGTACTACATCCACACATATTTTATGACCGATAAATGCGATGAAATGCAATTACGGAAGGCTGTTAATTAATGTTAATATTGACAAACCGAAATTTAAAATCATCACAAACTAAAATGAACGAAATATAAGTGGGGTGGATATTTGTATGATTTAAATATTTACCACTATGTAATGTGTATTTAGTTTCACTTATTGATCTTTGATGGTCAATTTGATAAAGTTTATTGGAAAATATTTTAAATATTCTCAGAATTTTGTCCTTAAAATTAAAGTTTTCTGATTGACCTGCAGATGAATTTGGACAAATTTTATGGAGGTTTTCCTCCTGTTTCTCACTTTCTCACACACACATTTTCTTTTCCCCACTCGCAGTCGTACTCCCCTTCCCAAATTTCAATTCATTCCGATCTTTAGGAGCAAGCCATTGCACCGCTCAGGGCGCTATAGAGTTACAGCAGGTTCAGTTAGATGAACAATTGCTAAAATGATCAATGTCGCGCCGATCTGAAAAAGAAGAATAGCGTTGCTTACAAGACCACAGAGTGCAAAACGCAGGGCAAGTTGGTGTTATTTTGATGCCAAGAGGTAACTAATAGTCGCAGTTAAAAAAGAAGAGAAGCGAGGAAGAATGCCAGGAAAGATTATTAGAAAATCTGGAGGTTAATAGAAGGTTTAAAGGTCGGAGTAGAACGACTTTTCTTATTTCCAAATAATGAAAAAGATATTTCACTAATACCTCAATCGATGATATTGAGAACGCCAAAGCAGCGGAATCAAGCCTGCTCTACTCAATCTTAAAGAAAAGTGACACAAAACCGGGCCAATTACCGTGGAATCAGTCTTTTTTAAGAGTCAAAAAGCTCTTTGGGCCTTATAACTGTGATTTTCGACCAAGTAAGTCCACTATCTACCAGATTTTCACTTTTAGATACCAAACGAGATTTCAGAGAAAATTGTTTGAAAAACCGCAATTACTGTTTGAATACGATTGGAAATAAAAAAATTAAGTAAGCAAAAACATTCAAAACAAATTTTTGTGCCGCATATGCTTATGCTGCAACAACACAAAAAGTAATGCAAAACCTTCAAAATAATAAAAAGTAATAAAACCCAAAAACAATGGGTAATCAATTATTAGTAGGCTTTTCTAAAAAGTAATCAATCAAACTGGTAATCACTACAATTTGTAATCATTACTTAACAGGTCTGGATAAAACCAACCGTTAGAGAACAAAACTATAGTACCAGTCACAAAAAAATGTTCAAGATGTGAAAAGAATGCTCAAAAATGTTCAAAAGTTTGCCAAAATTTTGAATTGATCGAACTGTTCGGTACCTCAACCCTACCCCGAATATCCGGTAAGACACCACCATAAGTATACATACTTAACAAATCAATTTTAAATAAACAATACATATGAATGCACGAATCTCGAATCCTTTTAACGACTGCTTTAAATCACATTGTATGTTTGTAAATTGCATTCAAAGTGTCAAACCTATGTTCGTATAATCTAGTTTGAGATACAAATCGATTTTTTCTTGGCAAGCAGAGTTTTTTATGCAAATAGAACGCGACACAATACCCAACAAGCATTTCACCCAAGATCACCCAATTTCATTTTATATATTAGAAACACCTTACTTCAGAATTTTTTCTGTCGTGTTTCAGAGTTTGACTAAATAACGCCATGTCACAGAATTTCTTTAAACAATGCCTTATCTCAGAATTTGATTCAAGAATTCTCCTTCAGATAGGGCGTTCTTGAGCCAGATTCTGAAATAGGGTTATTGAAAACAAAAATTGAGGCAGGGCGTTTTTCAAACAAATTCTAAGAAAGGGCGTTTTTTTTTAAATACTATCTTCCACTCAGTTGTCGAAATTAAAAAAAAAAAATTGCTTAAAGTAAGCTTGCTTTAGTAAACGAAATATAAGTGTTTTCATATTAATTTATTGATGGTATGATTGCAAGCCTAATGTTTGTTTCAGTAAACTGTTTTAAAACTTGATTTACGTTTACTTTGTTGGGTAAAGAATTATACATTCATAATATGCATATCATGAGAAATTCCATCGCCCATTGTATTATCGTCTATGACAACATTTAATTAATGTCCAAACTTAATGATCTCATTCTTAGCAAATTAATTTATTAGACACTAATTTATTCCCATCCCATATTTGAAATTAGACACAAAAATTTTACAATTGATAAATGACTAATATCAGACCCGCATGTAGGAATCTGTAGGGTTTTACCATATTTTTAGCACTTTTTTACTGCTGAATTTTTTAAAAACTGAAACTTTTAGGCAAGAATTGCGTATGTAGTAACAATAATAAAATCTCAGAAATTAGAATTTTTAAAATAGCTTTTATATTTCGTTTCGATCGTTGCACTTGGAACACTTTGAAAAAGTTACCAGCATCACAACATAGCAGTCATCCATTCTCAGAGGTAACTGACTTTCTTTAAATGGTCATCTAACCGCCTGGGCGATTTTGACCGTCCAACATAGCTCGCCAGTCGTTTCTTCGTTGCGCCAACTGGCGCCAATTGGAAACACCGCGGGATCGCAAATCGGTCTCCACTTGGTCCTTCCATCGGAGTGGTGGTCTCCCTCTTCCTCTGCTTCCACCGGCGGGTGCCGATAAGAATACCTTCTGGGCTGGAGCATCTTCGCTCATTCGTACTACGTGGCCTAGCCAGCGAAGCCGCTGTGTTTTAATTCGCTGGACTATGTCGGCGTCTGCGTAAAGTTCATACAGCTCATCATTAAATCTTCTTCGGTACTCGCCGTCGCCAACGCGTAGAGGTCCACAAATCTTTCGAAGAACCTTTCTCTCGAATACTCCCAGAGCCGCCTCATCAGATGTTGTTAGTGTCCACGCTTCTGCACCATATAGCAGGACGGGTGCGATGAGTGACTTGTAGAGAGTTATTTTCGTTCGTCGAAAGAGGACTTTACTTTTTAATTGCCTACTCAGTCCGAAGTAGCATTTGTTTGCAAGAGTAATTCTTGGTCGGATTTCTAGGCTAACATTATTGTTGGTATTAATGCTGGTTCCCAGGTAAACGAAGTCCTTTACTATTTCGAAATTATTGCTGCCAACAGTGGCTTGGTTGCCAAGGCGCGAATGCGCTGACTCTTTGCATGATGACAGAAGGTACTTCGTTTTGCCCTCGTTCACCACCAATCCCATTTTCTCCGCTTCTTTTTCTAATTTGGAGTAAGCAGAAGTTACGGCGCGGTTGTTAAGGCCAATGATATCAATATCGTCAGCATATGCCAACAGTTGCACGCTTTTATAAAATATTGTTCCAGCGCGGTTAAGTTCTGCAGCTTGTATTATTTTCTCCAGCATTAATTTAAAGAAATCGCACGATAGGGGGTCACCCTATCTGAAACTTCGTTTAGTGTCGAACGGCTCAGAGAGGTACTTCCCAATTCTGACCGAGCTGGCGGTGTTGCTCAAGGTCATTTTGCATAGCCGTATAAGTTTTGCGGGGAAACCAAATTCAGACATAGCGGCATATAGGCAGCTCCTTTTCGTCCTATCGAAAGCGGCTTTAAAATCAACAAAGAGATGACGTGTGTCGATTCTTTTTTCACGGGTTTTTTCCAAGATTTGGCGTATTGTAAAAGTCTGGTCGATGGTAGATTTACCAAGTCTGAGGCCACACTGATAAGGTCCAATCAGTCTGTTCACATCAGGAATATGCGATATTCGAAAGGCTGATTCCGCGATAGTTGGCGCAGTTTGCAGGATCGCCCTTCTTGTGGATTGGGCACAGAACACTTAGATTCCAATCTTCAGCCATGCATTCATCCAACCATATTCTGCATAGAAGCTTATGCATGCGCCTTACCAGCTCCTCGCCTCCGTGTTTGAATAGCTCAGCAGGCAGCTGCTTTATTGTTTTTCAATCGGGATATTGCTATTCGCACCTCATTATAGTCGGGCTGTGGAACGTCAATTCCATCATCTTCGATTGTGGACTCGGGTTCGGCATCTTCTCTGGTTTCTTGCTCAGTTTCTCCATTTAAAAGGGCAGAGAAGTGATCCCTCCATATTCTGAGTGCTCGCTGAACATCGGCCACTAGGTCGGCGTTCTCATTCTTACAGGAGTTTGCCCCGGGTTTAAAACCTTCTGTCATACGCCGAATTTTTTGATAGAATTTTCGGGCATTATTCCCGTTGGCCAGCATCTCAAGCTCCTTTATTTCACGCTTTTCTGCCTCTCTTTTTTTCGCCCGGAAAAGCCGCCTCGCTTCCCTCTTCAACTCGCGGTAGTGTTCACACACACTCCTCGTTGCATTCGATCTCAGCGTTGCCTTGTAGGCTTCGTCCTTTCTTTTCGTTGCAGCGCGGCACTCTTCATCATCATACCAGTTGTTTCTTCGCGTTCGCCGGAATCCAATTACTTCTTCGGCTGCGGTACGGAATGCTCCTGAGATATGATCCCACTGCTCATGCATTCCACTAGGTTGAATTGTGCTCTCGGAGAGCAGGTGTGAGAGGCAATCTGCGAAATAATTGGCGGTCTGTTGCGATTGCAGCTTTTCGACGTCCAGCTTTCCCTGCGTTTTTTGTTGCACCTGTTTTGTCGTACAGAGACGGGTACGAATCTTGGCTGCTACTAGATAGTGATCAGAGTCGATGTTAGGTCCTCGTATTGTGCGGTCATCTAAAACGCTGGAAGCATGCCGTCCGTCTATCACAACGTGGTCGATCTGGTTGCGTGTTTTTCGATCAGGGGACAGCCATGTAGCCTGATGAATCTTCTTGTGCATAAACCTAGTGCTGGATATGACCATGTTCCGGGCACCGGCGAAGTCGATCAGCCTGAATCCATTTGGCGAAGTCTGATCGTGGAGACGGAACTTCCCGACAGTGGGGCCAAATACACCCTCCTTACCCACCCTGGCGTTAAAGTCGCCAAGCACGACTTTGATATCATGACGGGGGCAGCGCTCGTATGCTTCTTCCAGGCGCTCGTAGAATGCATCCTTTTCCACGTCGTAAGATAAACGATATGGTGAAAAATCGTACTTTTATGCGGATTGGAGCGAGACGCTCCAAAACCAAGGGAAGCTGATTCATGCTCTACCAATTTTGCTTTAGCTCAGTGGAAGCCCCCCTTTCCACGCCAGTACCGGAGCTTCTGTCGAGAAATCGGTCGTTTTCGTTTAAAAATCGTAAGCACTAGAATATTTTAGCTATAAAATCCTTCGAGTTAATAAACATGCCTACAATACGAGAGCAATTCATAAAGATTCATATTTTATTAAAATTTGCTGAAACGTGTTCCTTTTGTACGCTTCACTTAAAGGTAAACTTCTTTAATATATATTTTGATATTATGTAGCATAATCACATAAATGACCAACAAACAATTAAATTATAGTAAAAATAGTGGCAAAATAGACTAACGATGTAGTGTGAATATATGTATAAAATTACAAGTTTAAGCTTTTGTAATTATCAAGTGTATTTTAGAATCATTTTCGAATCTGCCGTTAGCGACAGAAACTATTCAAAAGGGCATTGTTCTTTTGCAGGAAATCATTGATATTTTTATATATTCATTATACATTTGTGTATGTATTTATGTACAAGCTAGTAGTTTCGCATGTTAAAAAAAAAAACAATTTATATTATTTATTGTCATGTGAATGGAAAATAATCAGGTATTTTTGTGATAAATAATCCAAGATAAGCTACATGTTAAATAGATAAATAACTAAGGCCCACTTGCACGGCGACAAGTTATCTTTTTTACTCAGAGTTAACTTGAAAATTGGTCAAAAACGTATGAGCTTAACCCTTCAGTTGACGTTAGCTCTGAGTTAAGAATATAGACTTTCGTTGTGCAAGTGTGTCTAAGAAAGTTTGATAAAATTTAAATTTTCATTCAAGCTTTTGAAAATAAAAAAAAACGCATCGAGACACAGCGAAATTATACCCATATGTGCATAATGTATATGTATGAAGGTTTTTTTTGGGTTATTTCTATATAAATTGATATTCACTGAGTTGATTTGATTCGAGTTCGGGATCATTGCTGAACAAAATAAAGTTTTGGGCGGGACTATTTATTTCCTTTCGGGACCATTTCGAAATAGTTCTAGGGATTATATTAGGACTTTTTGGGATAATTTTGGAATTGTTTCAGGGGACGTTTGGGGACTTTTTCAGGAGAACTGCCCCGAAAAAGTCACGAAATGATTCCAAAATAGTCCTGAAAACAATACTAAAATGTCCTGGAAAAACTCTTGAAAAGTCCCAAAATGATCCGCTGAACTATCACGAAAACATCCAAGCAATCCCGCCGAAAGCCTTATTTTGTCGAGAAATGGTGCCGGACCTGGAATCAAATCAACTTAGTGAATATCAATTTATATAGAATTATACAAAAAAAACCTTCATACATACACATTATGTCTATCATCATATCTCTATCTCTATGGCGCGATATACAACAGGTATATCATCATAAACCTCCTAAGAGATTTTTGCGCCAAGCTTCTCTTCCAATTTGTGGTGTGCCGATTTGAATTTTTCCCTACAAATTGGTGGGACCTACAGTTTTTTGCCGACTCCGAACGGCATCTACAAAGGAGACGAATTTTTGCTGAGAAGCCTGTCATGGCAGAAATACACTCGGAGAGTTTGCCAAACCACTGCCGAGGGGCGACCCCGTTTTTGAAAAACTTTTTTCAAATCACTTTTGATGTTACCTGTACCAGGGCTCGAACCATGGACCTTCGGTGTGGTAGGCCGGCAACACTACTTTCACACCACGGCGGCCGCCCAATCATCATATAGGAGTATATTATATCCGTAAGGTCTTTTTGTGTTAGTTCCTAATTTTCTGCTCTCATTTGGAACCAATATTAATAAATAAGGTATCGTTTTAAAGGTGGGGGTTAGCTCTACATGCGAAACCATGTTTTAATTAGCGGAGTGCCTTTGTTTAAGCGTATTTTATAAAAATGAATTCTTTAAAATAAACGATTGTGAATGCACAAAAAAATCAATTTGTACTGCAACGCTATTGTGACTGTGACATTCACATGCCTGGCGACATCTACATTTGAATACTAAGACTGAACAGTGCTAGGATAATTAAAGGCATTGCGAATATCACAGAGCTCAACCCACTACACTTGAACATTGCTAAAATAAGTGAATATGACTGCGTTCACATTGGGTCATAAAGTCGAGTTAAATGTTTGAGTTAATTCATATTGATGTTGTCAATCAACTCAAGTTTATGGCTCAATGTGAATGTAATATAAGTGGTGGAATTTCAAATAGCTATTTGCGCATATTTGTATAATTTTTTGTGGTCTCACAAGTGTAGCTGGAATTTTTTTTTATAATTTGATAAAAAGGTTTGAAAAATCCTGGACCTGGACTAATAAAAGGTTTCAAACCATTTTTGTTTTTTTTTGTGCTCAAGGAGCGCACAGGTCCAGCTAGTATGCGCATATTGGTACAATTTTGCTGTATCTCGTTGTGTTAATTTTTTATTTTCAAAGAGCTTGAATAAAAATTTTATTCTTTATTCAACATTTTTTGAATACCCAATAAAATGTTACTCAAATTTTTTTGAATAATAAATAAAATTTTATTTGTTATTTTTTCGTCACTCATCACTCAAATTTTTGAAAACGCCCTTTCAATTCCTTTATGCCGCACCATGGGGTACTTTGGAAAAGGTTGTCTTTAAAAATTTACCTTTACGGTCATTGTTTACCCCTACTAGTTTGACATCTTCTTTTGCGAATCGGAGTGGAAGGTAGTGGCTGAAGGTACTCCGAGAGAGTGGAATGAAGGAAATCGTGTTCAGAGTTGTTTTAAACTAAAAACTACAACTAAAAACTTGAACTGAAATTTACATTCTTCAGAAACTGATAAGGTGTTAAAACTACTTTATATTCAATAATTTAGGTGTTTTAAGTCTTCACATTCAATATTGCAGTATTTACATTTGATTGTTTTATTATTGCATACAACGCACCCTGTGTGGTTTGTGTGTGTGTGCAGATTCGGAGTAAGTTGTGCTACTAGTAGACATATACAAGGTGGCGCAAAAGTAAGCTTCCGATGTTTTTTGGTTGTAATTAAAAAAAAAATGAAAAACTTTGATTCTTCTTGTGGATTATTTTTATTTGGTCTTTTAATTTTTTTTACATCAAGTCGAGAATATGATGTCATGTAAATGGCCGCCGCCACAGATTGTCATTTGAGCCCTTTTTATGGCATTTTCCATCACTTTGGCCAAAACTTCCGGCGATAGGTCCTCCCATTCTTGACGGATATTGTCTTTAAGAGCTGCAAGAGTCTGAGGCTTGTTGACATAAACCCGCGACTTCAAAAAGCCCCATAAAAAGAAGTCTGGAGCGGTCAAATCAGGCGATCTTGCTGGCCATCGCAAATCGCCAAAACGGGGGATTAGGGTGCATCCTTCAGCATATCGGTTGTGGTACGTGCAGTGTGTGCTGTTGCACCGTCTTGTTGGAACCACATGTTTTCCAATCCCAATTCATCGAGTTGCGGCAAAAAGAACTCGTTGATCATTGCTCTGTAGCGCTCACTATTCACAGTAACCGTTTGGCCCGCGACGTCTTCGAAGAAAAAAGGTCCGATGACTCCTCCAGCGAAAACAGCACACCATACAGTGACTTTGAGCGGGTGTAATGGCTCTTCGTGGGTTACACGCGGATTTTCAGTGCCCCAGAAGCGAAAATTTTGCTTATTTACGTACCCGCTAAGATGGAAATGGGCCTCATCACTCATGATTATTTTTGATGAAAAATCATCTTCCTCTTGGTGGTGATTAAGGATGGCTTGAGCGTATGTTAGACGCGATTGGCGGTCAGCAGCTAACAGCTGATGCACCGTCTGGTCTTTGTACGGAAACATCTTCAAATCTCGTACCAAAATTCGCTGTAAAGACCGTCGACTGATACCCATTTGCGTGGCACGTCGTCTGGTCGATGTCGACGGCGATTCCATGACATCCTCGGCTACAGCAGCAATATTCTCTGCAGAACGGCTACTCCGGGGTCTGCCACGGCTGGCAGAATCTCGTGTTGTGCCAGTCTCTTCGAGGCGAGCGGCTAAACGTCGCAGTGTTTCACCAGTAGGCGTTGGACGGCCAGGAAATCTGCGACGAAATTCACGTTGTGCCAAAGTCACCGACCGATTATTGGTCAAATAAATAGTCAGCAATATTCCGCGTTCTGGAGCAGTGTAGCGTAATATTGTTTATTAACGTCTATTTCGCATGTGTTTACTACACAAATGTCAAAACAGAACTGACTTTAGGGGCCAATCGCAAAATTTATAGCATTTTCTGATAGGAGGATTACTTTTGCGCCACCTTGTAAAGGGTGTTTTTTTTAGGGGTATAGAGCTTCGAATTGAAATAAAACACAAGAAAATCGTTTTAAGGTCCATCAATTTGGCTTTATTGGAAGGATAATTTTATGCCATTAATGTTTAAATATGATTTCGGGCATGTGGCCGCCGCGGCTGGCTCGAATAAAGCCAATTCTACAGGTCCAATTTTCAACCACTTTTTCGAGCATATGGGGCCGTATGTCGGCAATAACGCCACGAATGTTGGCTTCCAATTCCCCTAACGTTTCTGGTTTGTTGGTGTAGACGAGCGACTTCACATATCCCCAAAGAAAATAATCCAATGGTGTCAAATCACACGACCTTGGTGGCCAATTGACAGGTGCATTCCGCGAAATTATGCGCTCATCGAATGTTTCCTTCAATAAATCGATTGTGACGTGCGCTGTGTGGCATGTAGCGCCGTCTTGTTGGAACCACAACTCATCCACATTCATGCCATCCAATTCGGGAACAAAATAGTCGGTTATCATGGCTCTATACCGGTCTCCATTAACGGTAGCTGCCTCTCCAGCATTATTGCGGAAGAAGTATGGCCCAATGACTCCACCAGCCCATAGAGCACACCAAACAGTCAGTTTTTGTGGATGTAATGGCGTTTCAAGGGTCTCATGTGGATTCTCTTCACTCCAAATGCGGCAATTTTGCTTGTTGACGTAGCCATTCAACCAAAAATGAGCCTCATCACTGAACAAAATTTTGCGATGAAAATCAGCATCGAAATCAATCTCATTTTCGGCCCATACACCAAAATCACGACGCATTGCATGGTCTCGCGGCTTTAATTCTTGCACAAGCTGGATCTTGTAAGGTCGCAAGCCAAGATCTTTGCTCAAAATCTTCCATAAAGTTGATGGACAAAGCTCCAATTGCTGTGCACGGTGGCGAATCGATTCATTCGGGTCCTCTTCAACACTTTGCTCTACAGCGGCAATTGTTTCTTCGGTGCGCACTGTTCGACGTCTCTGCGGATGCGTATTATCACATAGAGTAAACGTAGTGCGAAAACGATCCATGGTTAACCGAATTAATTGCTCTGATGGACGATTATGTCGACCATAAAATGGACGGAGCTCACGGTAAACTTCGCGAACTGAACCATTATTTTCGAAATAAATTTGCACGATTTGCAAGCGTTGTTCTTTTGTCAACCTGTTCGTGATGAAATGGCAAACCAAACTGAACATAAATGACATTAGAGTTGCCAGATTTGACCACAAAATGCCAGTTTTATCTCTATTCGAAAAACAAACCTGTAAAAAAAACACCCTGTACTATAGTAACGGTAGAAGCTAGAGCAATCAATTAGAATTTGCGCGTAAAGATAATGGTCCCAACTGGAAACGATTAAGTGGTGTCACATAGGAGTCAACGCTCTAAGTACTCTGTAAAGACTCAACAAATTAAACTACTCTCTTTGTCCATTTTATGTACTACATCCAAAGAGACACATTCACGCCTACTAAACGGCCAAAACACGACCGGCTGTTGGCCCTGCAACACACGACTCACTGTCCCCTACGGACTCCTTGAATGCGCAGCTTTCCAAAATGTTCGATCAATCAATCTCAATAACTCCAACATAATTGATTTAATCCAATCTCCTATACATGAAAACATTAAGACCTTCTGCAACTACATTGGTGCCATCAACGAAAAAATATAAAATAATTTTATTTTACCGACACAGCCAATAACCCTGGTAGCTCTGTCTAATGTTCACTCATGGATGCGCTTTAAACCGGGTTATTCTGAATTAACAAACCTTGGTCGGGTAGAGTCATTCCGGCACGTAGTTGAGAATCGGCCCAGCAGACGTGCTTTGCTCTTATGTATATTAAGGTTATAATTTTAATTAAAGCTTCATTGCAAATTGATTGAAAATTGTTTGTATAAGAACCTGTTGTATTACTCATTACAGCCATGGGTTTTAAAACAATCGATAATGCAATATTAAATTAAAGTTGTGCTAAGAAAAGTTGCCTACTTAGAGTCACACAAAAACATCTTTCGTTTTTAAATTATAATCCTCTCCATTATTTTAAACAAAACCAAATTTTTTGACGAGTTTGTTGTTGTTATTTTTCGCACCTCTTTATTTGGTGCAGTCTCGGGGTTAAATAAATCGTTACCAATACAAATGAAAGACCTATAAAATATGTTTTTTCAAATTTCAAAACAAGTTAAATACAAATTAGAAAAAACAATGCAAGCAATAAAAATAATGATAAAGAACAACATTAAATAATGAAAAAAAAGCCAATGAATCATTAAATTGGAATTTACATTGATTTAAATAAATGTTATATTTGACATTGAAAACGATTTCTGCAGGTATTTTATTTGGAAGTTGCGTGCTTAATGTGGTGGATTATGATGTGTGCAATATTTAAATGCGTTTGGCATTCATTGTATTTTGCTGGATTAAGTAATTTACATGTTTTCCATTAATTTATACAAATTTTGTGGATAAAACCGTTTTTGAAGTTCTTACACCTATAACGAATCGAGATATACGTATTTAGAATATATGGATGGCTGAGTGCGACAAAAGCATTAGTATTGTTGCTTGGTCTCACTGGATTTCAATAAATTTGTGAGCTTTTGCTTTCTAAGCAACAGGATGTTATTGCTTTTGCTTTTAGGTTAAAATAAAAGAAGGAGAATGAACGGAAAACTGCTGATTGCAGATTCTTTATTCAAACAAACCTATTTAATTGAAAAACGCTTACACAACCATTGTTTACCCCTACTAGTTTGGCATCTTCTTTTGCGAATCGGGGTGGAAGGTAGTGGATGAAGGTGCTCCGAGAAAGTGTAATGAAGGAAATCGCGTTCAAAATTGTTTTAAAGTAAAAACTGCAACTAAAAATTAAAATTTAAACTGAAATTTACATTCTGTAGGAACTGATAAGATGATATAACTGCTTTATATTCAATATTTTTGGTGTTTTATGTCTTCACGTTCAATATCGCAGTATTTAAATTTGATTGTTTTATTATTGAATACAAAGCACCCTGTGGGGTTTGTGTGCTTGTGCAGATTCGGAGTAAGTTGCGCTGATAGTAGGCATATACTATCAGCCAAATCGTCTATCTCGAACGATAGGCTACACGAACGATTCGTCTGCTGACGTTTTCGTCTCAGTTTGCGATCTGGTATCCTCATCGTTCGTTGTCGCTTTCGTTTTACGTTATTTACGTTGCTTTCGTCTCCCTTGCGTTAAAAATTCTTGGAGTGATATTGCCGGATGAGCTTTTAATGTATTTTGAAAGAATTTTTCCTAGATTTCAAGTATTTTTGCTTTATTCAGAGGTTTTTATATTAAATTGGCAACATTGGAAATTGTTTGCATTTACTTGAAAACATTTTGTATTATGGTTATAGTTATTTTAAAATATATTAATAAGGAAAATAAATTTGAAAACAAATCTATGCTGCTATTTCGCTATTGGCTGATGAAACTGAAGAAGTGGAAATGCGTATAGAGAGAAGAAGGTTGCGCGACCAGATGAATGTAATGAACTGCCTGAAACTGAGTAAGTCTAAGTTATGTTAATAATACCTGTATGCTGCTAAGAAGAATTCTTTTTTAGATTTGTAGCAAATTTCCGAATAAATAAAGAAATATTCCAATATATCCTTGATGAAATAAAAGAGCATGTTGTTCTATCGCATAGAAGCACCCATCTGTCGCCTCAACTTAAACTGGCAACTTTTTTAAGGTTTGTAGCCACAGGAAGTTATCAAAAATCTGTGGGAAACGAAAATATTTCCTCAATGGGACAGTCAACTGTGGCCAGTGTTATTAAAGAACTCCTGAACATTTTTGATGAACACTTCTGCCATCAATGGGTAAATTTTAAACGATCTACTGATGAAGAAAATGCGGTGAAAGAGTATTTTTTTCAAAAGTATGGAATACCTGGTGTGATTGGCTGTGTTGATGGAACACATGTTCGCATTAAGTCACCAGGAGGTGACAACAATCATCTGTACCTCAACCGAAAGCGCTTCTACAGTTTAAACGTGATGGCGGTAGGTTCAATATTGAAAAGCCAACACACAAATACATAATCCGATCTTTTACACAGATATGCGATCACAAAATGCTTGTCACACACGTTGACGCTAGACATCCAGGGGCTAATCATGACTCATTTGTGTGGAACGTGAGCAGTGCCGAAGATGAGCTAAAAAATGACTATAACAATGGGAGAACAAATACCTGGCTGCTTGGTACATTATACAACATAATAATATGTTAAAGCTTTTCCTTAAAATAAAAATTTTTGTAGGTGATTCTGGATACCCTTTGCAGCCATATTTTATGACACCATTCAGAAGCACATCCGGAGTCATTCAACGAAATTACCACACTAAACACTCGAAAGCTCGTAACGTTATTGAAAGGTGTTATGGTGTTGTGAAAAACCGATTCCGTTGCATTATTGGCTCGAGAGGACTACATTATTCGCCCGAAAAAGTGACTCAGAATGTAAATGTTTGCTTCGCTCTTCACAACGCGTGCATATTTTTCAATCATGATATTCCTTTCAAAAGCTCTGATTCTGAAAATCTTGTTTTATACGAAGAAGAAATTGAAAACAGCACTGCTTCAAATGCGGCTTCCCTTATAGGAATGAGAATAGCAGAAAACTTGTTTTAAGGAACCAAATTTTATTTCAAAATATATATGTGTATGTTTATAGTTCAGGTACACTGTCAAATTCATTTATCTTAGAGCTAATAAAATTATTATATAAAAAATTCAGCATACTTTGCTTTTTCAGTCTCAAATGTTAGCATAAAAAGGTAATTGTACAAAATGCTCATGGGATGCAATATTGTTGCGTATTCTTTGTCCTAATACCTAACATTAATTTCAATTCTAAAAAAAATATCACTTCGGTACAAAAATTCAATTGATACTACTTCTTTCTTTAAATTGTCATCTAACCGCCTGGGCGATTTTGACCGTCCAACATAGCTCGCAAGTCGTTTCTTCGTTGCGCCAAGTGGCGCCAATTGGAAACACCGCGGGATCGCAAATCGGTCTCCACTTGGTC
Organism: Merzomyia westermanni; assembly: GCA_949987695.1. Classification (NCBI taxonomy): domain Eukaryota; kingdom Metazoa; phylum Arthropoda; class Insecta; order Diptera; family Tephritidae; genus Merzomyia; species Merzomyia westermanni. The sequence goes on along the minus strand of OX465291.1, from coordinate 32,533,000 downwards.
CTTCCATCGGAGTGGTTGTCTCCCTCTTCCTCTGCTTCCACCGGCGGGTGCCGATAAGAATACCTTCTGGGCTGGAGCATTTTCGCTCATTCGCACTACGTGGCCTAGCCAGCGAAGCCGCTGTGTTTTAATTCGCTGAACTATGTCGGCGTCTGCGTAAAGTTCATACAGCTCATCATTAAATCTTCTTCGGTACTCGCCGTCGCCAACGCGTAGAGGTCCACAAATCTTTCGAAGAACCTTTCTCTCGAATACTCCCAGAGCCGCCTCATCAGATGTTGTTAGTGTCCACGCTTCTGCACCATATAGCAGGACGGGTGCGATGAGTGACTTGTAGAGTGTTATTTTCGTTCGTCGAGAGAGGACTTTACTTTTCAATTGCCTACTCAATCCGAAGTAGCATTTGTTTGCAAGAGTGATTCTTCGTCGGATTTCTAGGCTAACATTATTGTTGGTATTAATGCTGGTTCCCAGGTAAACGAAGTCGTTTACTATTTCGAAATTATTGCTGCCAACAGTGGCTTGGTTGCCAAGGCGCGAATGCGCTGACTCTTTGCATGATGACAGAAGGTACTTCGTTTTGCCCTCGTTCACCACCAATCCCATTTTCTCCGCTTCTTTTTCTAATTTGGAGCAAGCAGAAGTTAAGGCGCGGTTGTTAAGGCCAATGATATCAATATCGTCAGCATTCATTCATTCATTCATTCATTTTTATTCAATATTAGTGAACATACAATAAAGTAGATACAATAAGATAATAGGTAATGGCGTTGAGTGTTCAGAATGAGAACAGTGATAACGCCATTTCTTGTAATGATTACAATGGAAGCTTAGAAATGTGGGGTGCACTCCAATCCGGAGTTAAAAAGGTTTAACATTGATAAATAAATAAAAAGAAATAAGTACATTGGTTCATTACATAGCAAGCAACTTACAAGTGAGCTTATTAAATAAAATATGAAAGTAGTAAGAAAATATGTTGCAATTTTATAAAGGTTACAAGTTGATGAAAAAAAAATTATTAAACTGAAAGTATTTTAAATAAAAAGAAATAAAGTACATCGGTTCATTACATAGCAAGCAACTTACAAGTGAACTCATTAAATAAAAAGTAGTAAGAAAATATGTTGCAATGTTTTGAGTTGGAAACCAATTATGTGATAGGCCGTAACAGAACTTCAATATCTTCATGGCTCAACCCAAGAAGCCATAGTTTTACCCGCATATGCCAATAGTTGCACGATTTTATTAAATTTTGTTATAGCGCGGTTAAGTTCTGCAGCTTGTATTATTTTCTCCAGCATTAAATTAAAGAAATCACACGATAGGGGGTCACCCTGTCTGAAACCTCGTTTAGTTTCGAACGGCTCGGAGAGGTACTTCCCAATTCTGACCGAGCTGGCGGTGTTGCTCAAGGTCATTTTGCATAGCCGTATAAGTTTTGCGGGGAAACCAAATTCAGACATAGCGGCATATAGGCAGCTCCTTTTCGTGCTATCGAAAGCGGCTTTAAAATCAACAAAGAGATGATGAGTGTCGATTCTTTTTTCACGGGTTTTTTCCAAGATTTGGCGTATTGTAAAAATCTGGTCGATGGTAGATTTACCAGGTCTGAAGCCACACTGATAAGGTCCAATCAGTCTGTTCACATCAGGCTTCAGTCTTTCGCACAATACGCTTGATAGGACCTTATATGCGATATTCAAAAGGCTGATTCCGCGATAGTTGGCGCAGTTTGCAGGATCGCCCTTCTTGTGGATTGGGCAGAGAACACTTAGATTCCAATCTTCAGGCATGCATTCATCCAACCATATTCTGCATAGAAGCTGATGCATGCGCCTTACCAGCTCCTCGCCTCCGTGTTTGAATAGCTCAGCAGCCAAACCATCAGCGCCAGCTGCTTTATTGTTTGTCAATCGGGATATTGCTATTCGCACCTCATTATAGTCGGGTTGTGGAACGTCAATTCCATCATCTTCGATTGTGGGCTCGGGTTCGGCATCTTCTCTGGTTTCTTGCTCAGTTTTTCCATTTAAAAGGGCAGAGAAGTGGTCCCTCCATATTCTGAGTGTTCTCTGAACATCGGTCACCAGGTCGCCGTTCTCATTCTTACAGGAGTTTGCCCCGGGTTTGAAACCTTCTGTCATTCGCCGAATTTTTTGATAGAATTTGCGGGCATTATTCCCGTTGGCCAGCATCTCAAGCTCCTTTATTTCACGCTTTTCTGCCTCTCTTTTTTTCGCCCGGATACTTACATATAAAAAAAAGAATTTCCTAAACAAATTAAAATATTAGCTGCTTCAGCTGTTAAAAAAAAACTGTTTACATAAAAGTTCGAAGGAAATTTTCAATTATTTGGGACTGACGGTCAACTGCTGCAGTCAGTCTATTTGCGGCATCAACTTGAAGCATTGATTCCGATTCTGCAATTGTATCCTTGAATGTTCGCTTTCGTGTAATCGACCGCCTAGCAGTGGAGGCATTTACCGCTATTGGTTGGAGGCCCTGTGTGGTTGGAGTGGTTTCCACTGGCGATATAACAGCATCTGGTACTTGCCTACGGTCCGGCGAAACTACCAGAATAAGCCGTGGCATTTCTGCAGACGAGCGTCTGGAGGAAGGGCTGGGTGGTGTCGATGGAGTTCCGATTACTCTTCCACTCGGGGCAGCGGACTTCGAAATAGATACAAGCCGGTCGATGGCTTGTTCCATTTCGGACAGCGGAGAGTGCCGGAAAGGACCACCGCGGGTAGCAGTAAGACTTCTTTGATTTTCTGCTATATTTTTCTTTGTACGGCTTTTCAAGTCAGCCCATATCTTGAACGGAAAAGGAATTAAAATTAACATAGTCGTATTATATTATTTTTATGAGCTTTGTTATTTACATTCACATTTAACCGGGAAAAGCATTTCAATTGTTATCTGCAAGTACCCTCGTAAAAGGACAAGGCAATGCTTACTTACTTTTTTCCATTCGACAGCTGTTCTTGTTGGTGGACCGTGGGAGTTTACTTTTACTTTTATTTCCTCCCACAGTTCCTCTACTCGTCCTCTATCGGACCCAGACACCGGTACACCCCTGCCCAGGTCAGGATTTCTTTCCATCTCCTTTACAAGTACTTCGAACTGTGCTGTTGTTGTCTTTTTTAACGATATAAGCATACATTTTCAATTAAAATTTTCAAAATAATTCATATTTTTTGTTTACTTACTTTTTTTTTGCCAGAAACCTCCATCTGGACGATCACTAATAACCTTTCGTCTTTTTCAAACGATTATCGTCTCTCTTTCGTCCCGTATTCGCGTTAGAATTTAGATTTGGCTGTATGTACACAGCACAAGACCCCGTTTATCATAGTATATGTCTACTAGTAGCGCAACTTACTCCGAATCTGAACACACACACAAACCACACAGAGTGCGCTGTATGCAGTAATAAAACAATCAAATTTAAATACTGCAAATACAACTCTGAACGCGATTTCCTTCATTCCACTCTCTCGGAGTACATTCATCCACTGCCTTCCACTCCGATTCGCAAAAGAAGATGCCAAACTAGTACGGGTAAACAATGCCGTTTATTAAACTAAACAGTTGCATGGAGAATACATTGCCTTCAAGCAACGCACAAAAAATGCTTGCGTGTAGCCACAGCAACCGTTGGTTACCATAGCAATCGGCGCATGTGGTGCTATTCGTGCTCACACGTACTTGTTATCGGCTCGCGTTGATGAAAATCAAAAATTTCGATTTTTTCGTTTGATTGTTGGCAAGGCGAATTTATACCAGGTGAAATCACGGCGAATTTGTTGCTGTATACACACACATACTTTATGTGCTTTGTTTTTCCTTTGGCGGCTTCTTCTGTCTGATTGCATAGAATTTTTTTATTTTGACAGAAGAAGCCACTGCTCATATGTTCTTATAAGATCACCCGTAAGTGAATTCGCCTTGATTGTTGGGCTATTTGATTGACAAGCAAACAAGCTTAGTCACCTCGCCGCTCTCATGATGAAGACATGTACGGATACAAAAAATGTAAACGGTTTAATCCTGTATGAAATGCATGCAATATGAAATAAGTCTTGGGTAATTGTTTCCTTACGGAGACAACTAATAAAACACGTCCAAAAATATCGGGAGAGGTATCAAACAACGTGTTTTGACTTCGGTATCAACAATCCGAAAGCGGATTTTCAATTTTTTGTTTCAGTGAAAAGTTATTCGCAAAAAACCCAAAAATGACCCGGGTCCGATCCCAAATAGGGGGCTTGATCCAAGGTATCTATGTGCAGAACACCTTTCTGCGTAGGCGGTCTTCGGCCGCGCTTCAAAAAAATAACCCTTAGCCGGTCCAACACCGGCTACGCGGTCCACAGTATTTCTGCGCAGAACACACTTTTTGCACTTTTCGATCCACCCTAATCTGTGATTACAACAACCACATGAAAATGACAGAAAATTTTCAACTTTGATGGCAAATATCTCTTCACTGAAACAAAAACTCGAAAATTCGCTTCCGGATTACTGTTACCGAGGTCAAAACGCGTCTTTTGATACCTTCCCCGATAATTTCCGAAGTGTTTTAGCAGTTGTCTCCTAAAGGAAACAATTACCAGGTCTTGTTCTTATTTTAATGCCCTTAAAATCAATAAACATTAAAGATTGTCGAGTTATTAAGGAATAATAATAAAGTACAGGGTGTTTTTTTTACAGGTTTGTTTTTCGAATAGAGATAAAACTGGCATTTTGTGGTCAAATCTGGCAACTCTAATGTCATTTATGTTCAGTTTCGTTTGCCATTTCATCATAAACAGGTTGACAAAAGAACAACGCTTGCAAATCGTGCAAATTTATTTCGAAAATAATGGTTCAGTTCGCGAAGTTTACCGTGAGCTCCGTCCATTTTATGGTCGACATAATCGTCCATCAGAGCAATTAATTCGGTTAACCATGGATCGTTTTCGCACTACGTTTACTCTATGTGATAATACGCATCCGCAGAGACGTCGAACAGTGCGCACCGAAGAAACAATTGCCGCTGTAGAGCAAAGTGTTGAAGAGGACCCGAATGAATCGATTCGCCACCGTGCACAGCAATTGGAGCTTTGTCCATCAACTTTATGGAAGATTTTGCGCAAAGATCTTGGCTTGCGACCTTACAAGATCCAGCTTGTGCAAGAATTAAAGCCGCGAGACCATGCAATGCGTCGTGATTTTGGTGTATGGGCCGAAAATGAGATTGATTTCGATGCTGATTTTCATCACAAAATTTTGTTCAGTGATGAGGCTCATTTTTGGTTGAATGGCTACGTCAACAAGCAAAATTGCCGCATTTGGAGTGAAGAGAATTCACATGAGACCCTTGAAACGCCATTACATGCACAAAAACTGACGGTTTGGTGTGCTCTATGGGCTGGTGGAGTCATTGGGCCATACTTCTTCCGCAATAATGCTGGAGAGGCAGCTACCGTTAATGGAGACCGGTATAGAGCCATGATAACCGACTATTTTGTTCCCGAATTGGATGGCATGAATGTGGATGAGTTGTGGTTCCAACAAGACGGCGCTACATGCCACACAGCGCACGTCACAATCGATTTATTGAAGAAAACATTCGATGAGCGCATAATTTCGCGGAATGGACCTGTCAATTGGCCACCAAGGTCGTGTGATTTGACACCATTGGATTATTTTCTTTGGGGATATGTGAAGTCGCTCGTCTACACCAACAAACCAGAAACGTTAGGGGAATTGGAAGCCAACATTCGTGGCGTTATTGCCGACATACGGCCCCATATGCTCGAAAAAGTGGTTGAAAATTGGACCTGTAGAATTGGCTTTATTCGAGCCAGCCGCGGCGGCCACATGCCCGAAATCATATTTAAACATTAATGACATAAAATTATCCTTCCAATAAAGCCAAATTGATGGACCTTAAAACGATTTTCTTGTGTTTTATTTCAATTCAAAGTTCTATACCCCTAAAAAACACCCTTTATATGAACAAAAACATCGTTCGGTAGCAAAATTCCTACAACCTATTGGTTCGAATTTTCAGTGCAAATGACGATTGACGCTTTCTGATTGTGCGTTGCCGGGCAAGCGACAATCACCCGACACTCACACAACCATCGGTTGCTATGGTTACACGCAAGCATTTGTTGTGCGTTCCCGTGGGCCATATGTGCACTAACCACTGCCGTGGGCGACCCCGTTTTCAATTAACTCTTCCAAACCACCTTTGATGTTAACTGTCTCGTTACTCAACCTTGGACCTTCGGTGTGGTAGTCCGGTGAATAGTGGATAGCCCGTTGGCCACCGATAGTCTTATGGTTTTCAAGATTGCATAACAATAATTAAAAGTACGTGTGGTCCATCAAATAGTAGCCAATTGTATTGTAAACTAGGTACCCCTCTAAAAGTTTTAAAACTGAACCGGGTACCGGGTTCATATCCTCCAATGGACTGTCACTTTCGAAAACACTACCCAAAACCTTTGAGGTCCTTCTAACTTGCACATTATTGTGCTAAAATTGAATAAGCTATAAAACTGTGTACTCAAAAATTTTTGAAACTGTCCAAAAATATTGATATTTTCATGTACAATTTTAAACGTTTAATTAACTTTTCTGAACTTTGTTTGAACTTTGAAATTTCTTTTTACGTTTTTTCTGTTATGGAATTCGCTATGTTTTAAATGAAAATGATTAAAAACACAGCTTCTTTTTATTTCGCCGAAAGATATTCAAATAAATTTCATTACTATTAAATATATTCAACCCAACTGTATATATGCAAGGTAATACATGAAAATACCTATCGCCCGTCTAAGCTAATTCATTTATATAAAATTTACTTTAATTTTTTTGCATTACCTTCTTATTTAATTTCAGTGTTTCCTTATTAGTTACAAACTGAATTTAATCCATTTAATCTACTAAGCTGACTAGCTGTTACATAAATAATCTCTTTAGATAGGCTTTGTCAGCAGTGTCGGTCTAAAGAGCTTTTTGTTGCTGCGTTCGCACGGAATTGTAGTAATGTTACCAGAAAAACCCAAAAAAAAAAAGCTTCGCTTCCTTTTTTTGCCAACAGCGGATGGGCCCCATCCAATATCTTTACATACATGTGTATGTATATATTTCCCAAATCGCAAAATATTTCTGTTGATTACACAGGCTTTACATGTTACATGATTGAAAACAATGTGCAAAAGATTTATTAAGAGTTGATTGCACTTAAAAGGACACACAATTCCATCGGCTTAATTGCTTACTAAAAGCCAAAAAACGCCAGAAAGCCACAAAAACCGAGAGTACATATCTGATTCGACATATCTAGGTACTTGGTTGTTGATTCAGTTAACATTGGCTATGCTACCTACAAAGCTAGTCTGTTGCATGTGGCAGTGCGATCCAATTCAAGGTTAACTCCAGTTTTTTTTTTTTTTTTGATTGAATTTCGTTCTTGAAATGCCAAACGGGATTTTACGAAGATAAAAGTAATTGAATCGCAAGCTGAGTCATTGTAGGACCAAGGTAGGTTATTTAGTTTAACTTGATATATGTATTACAAGTTTTGAATGTGCGAAACTCTGTACACGGGCTGCAGTAAAATAACAAACTAGTCCGGAAATATACTTTGAAGAATTAATTTAGGTTAAGAATTAGGCCGGAGAAATCAAACGCATATTAACAAAAGGCTCGAAACAATGACTTCTCGCATGTGAGTCAAGTACATATCCACTAGGAATGTACATTTTTTGCATTTTATCAATGCCGGGATTTTCGGGATCTGATTTTACAACCCTAGGATTCCGGAATTAGTACCGTAGTTTGAAAATTCGCCATCAAAATCAAATAGATACCCAAATATTTGTATCAACAGTAACTTGGTTATGGATAGAAATCGGATTTTAGCTGACACAAAACCAGCGCTCTGATAACTTAATGGTTAACAGAGCGTGCGAAAATTTCCCTTATGAAGAAGTACAGCAGCTTCCGAAATACATCTATAAGAAAAGCTATGGCAGTTCTCTCGAAATTTTTCTTCCCTACTCTAATAAAAACTTTTAGTAATTAAATGTAAAAATAACTATTAAAAGATTAAAACAATAATAATTCTCTTAAACAAATGTATTCTTGTCCTTGAGCTCTTTTATAATCCTGGTAAAAAACCAAAATCAGTTTTAATTTTGTAGCAGATTGCCCGGCTTGTTAAGGAATGTTTTCAAGCAACTAACCCATATAATCCCAGTTTTTTTCCAATCATATTTTAAAGGAAACAAAGAAACCGTGGCCTAAAAACAGTTTATGTGACAGCCAACGTCGCATTTTCTGCACTTTTTGATGGTATTTGTATGACATTCTGGACATCTTAGTTTAGTTGCGCTGAATATAAATATGTGGCCTTCTGTTTCTGGATTCTACTGACCATCAGGGGACAGTTTAGAAAGCTGAAAAGCATTTTTAACTGAGACGTTGAAAGGCCCTATCAGCAGCTGTCAGTACCACTTTTTACGAGTGATACAAATTCAATAACATCGCACATTCTGATTTAATTGGTGAGTAACCCCATAATGTATTATAAACGACGAAAAAAAAGAAAGAACAATGAAAAAATTTGACATATATTTGCTAAAACTTAACAAATGTGCAAAAATAGTTCATGTAAAATCATGTGAGCATCTGTGCTCAGCGCCCCAAAAAGGGAGCGTCACAGAAAATCGCTCAGGAAACTTCGCAGAAATAATATAAACAACCTTTCCTTTTAGTTTTCCATCTAAAATTGACAAATTCATAAACCATAACGAAAAAACTATACATTTTGAAGAAATAACTATAAAAACTTACTTATTACTTCGCGACATCAAAAATTGTAAAAAACAACAAACTTTTTTCACAAATTTGAGAAATAAACTTAGGTTATGTTAAAAGCAGCGCACGTGGTAGTGTTGCCGCACATTACGAAAATATGAAACTAAAGCATTTAGTGTAAATAAGCAATTATGTTTGTTAATAACTCTTAAAGACTAGGCGCTTCAAAAATGGGGCGATCAGCGTATATTGGTTAATTAAACTGATCAGTTTGATAAACGCAATTGTAAAAAAGAGTATCGTTATAAATATTTTTGTGAAACAATAGGTGTTTTTAGATAAATTTGATAAAAGGATAGTAAAATTTACATACAAATGACCATTTTGTAAGGTTTAAAATCCGTGTTAAATAAATAAATCACACATATATCGGTTTTAGTAATATATTTTTTAAGGAATGCCATCCTTAATATCCACTATGCGCGCAGTAATTGAAACAACTTTACTTAAAATGAATTTTGAACTAGTTTGAGACTGCTACATTTCTATCCACAACCTTAAAAGATATGTCACTTTAGGATATCCCAATGTTATAATCAGGGTTGGGGCACTTTGAATAAAAAACTTTTAAACAAAAAATAAAATTTTATTTGTTATTCAAAAAAAATTTGAGTGATGAATGAAATATTATTGGTTATTCAAAAAAATTTTGAATAAAAAATAAAATTTTAATTTTTTTTCAAGCTTTTGAAAATGAAAAATAACACATCGAGATACAGCAAAATTATACCCGTATGTGTATATGTAGCCATAATGCGTATTTGTAAAGATTTTTTTTTAGTTATTTTTGTATAAATTGAGTTGCACTGGGTTTATTTGATTCAATTGCGGGATCATTGCTGCACAAAATAAGGCTACTTAGGGACTACTTGGTGGTTTTCAGGGTGATTTCGGTAAAGTTTTGGGGATAATTTTAGGATTTTTTAGCACCATTTCGTAATTGATTGATAGATTATTTTAAGACTTTTTCGGGTCCATATTTGAATTATTTTAGGGATTTTTGTATGACTTTTCAGAGAAATTACTCCGAAAAATTCTCGTAATGATTCCAAAATAGTCCCGAAAACAACACCGAAATGACCCAGTAAAGCTCACAGTACAATTCAGCATGTGTCCCGAAATTACCCTGTAAAAGTCACAAAATGGTTCCTAAAACTATCCCGAAAACATAGAAGGAATCCCGCCAAAAGACTTATTTTGTCCAGCAATGGTTCCGAACTTGCATCCAATCAACTCAGTAAATCTCTATTTATACAGAAATAACCGAAAAAATCTTTATAAATACACATTATGTCTATATGCACATATGCTGTATCTCGATGTGTTATTTTTCATTTTTAAAAGCTTGAATAAAAATTAAAATTTTATTTTTTATTCAAAGTTTTTTGAATAACCAATAATATTTCCCTCATCACTCAGATTTTTTTGAATAAAAATAAATTTTTATTTGTTATTTTTTCGTCACTCGTCACTCGAATTTTTGAAAACGCCCATTCCTGTTTATAACACCAGTTGTATATAAGGAAAAAGCAGTTGACTTACTTGTTCGCTAATTGTCTAGTTTTAAGCCTTATGTCACTCTCAGGCCGACTGCTGGGTATGTGCTAGTAGTCATTACTACAGATATTTGATCCAGCGTAGGCACATGCTGTGCAGGAGATATGTAATATATTTACTTACACGTATAATTTGATACATATACCTAAATCATTGAGGCCAATGTGGTTTTCGATTTCACCGCAGGGGAAAAAAATAAATTTAGCTAAATAAATTGTATGCTTGCTATCTGAATATGAAAAAAGAAGTCGGTTTGCTAGATTCCATGAACCTTAACGCATGCGCTTTTGCCATTTTACGCAAAATCGTGGCATACCTCATATCCACTGACTTCATGTAATATTAATGGTCATGCCATCTCCCTGTCAGGAAACATATTTAATGATTCATCTACACGGTTACACTGATGCGAATTCTCAATAAAAATATTTTGCACTTTAATCTTTGTATTCTTATAACTTAAACATACATACGTCACAAGAGTTCTCTTAGTCGGTAAATCTAAAATAATTTTTTTTTGTTTTAAACAAAAAATCAAAATTCGTGCATAAATGTTTCAGAACCATCGTTTAAAATTAGTATAAGAGAATTCATCAGACGAAATTCCAGAAAAAAAGCAAGCCGAAATTCTTTATGTACTTCTCATCTACGGCAGCCACAACCTCCCTGCTGGAATCTGGACTTCATCTCCTTCATGGCTTTTACGATTACCAAATGTGCCATTTCGCTTTTCAAAAGCCCCATCTCAGCAAACGGTTGGAAATTAGTTATGCTCATTTAGTCTCAAAATTAATTTCCTTCCTTTCTCGAAAAACCTACTTTCTCTAGGAGATTTATTGGTGGGCTATTCTGGAAAAATATCCCTTGACCTCTAAATTGAGAAAGCCAAGTTATGGGGACAGACCATTTTGGCAAGTACAAAGTTTAACGAATGTTTCAACACAAAGTTACTTTATGGTATTTTACAGAAACGTCTGGTGTGCTCTGTTCATATGGACCAACATTGACCATACTACCCAGTGTTAATTAATAAGAAGATGTACTCGTATATGTATGTATGATTAATGCAATAAAATTATTGCTATGAAATTCATTATACAAATTAAATTAATATAAAATAAAAAAAAGTTATAGGGAAATAAATGCGACCACCTACTTCTTGTATTTCCAATTAGCTGTCAATCATCATTATAAACCACGTCAATAAAATTATTAGCTTCATTTAATACAGACATATAATTATTAAAATAGCTCTGCAAGGCACAACAATCGCTCAATTTTATTACTTATTCATTAAATTATGCATTTTTATATTTTTATACGGAAAACTTATAATTCGCAGCTACTACAAGAAAACTGCAAAGTGAAATACAAACTAGTAAGAAAAAATACTGGTTTACAACTAGAACTCTCTGACTCCTCTGGAACTAGTCTGAAAAAGACTTAATCTGTACCAACAAATATTCATATTTCTGACAAATACTACCGTGTCCTGGGCTGTAAAAATCGCAGTAGAACTTTTTTTAAAATTGATTTTCCCAACACCAGAGACCAAATCGAATATCTGGCCTTTCCCATGTGGGTCGAGTATTTATCAACCCGCCGGCATCTTTATAGGTGTGTACATGGATATGTACCCATCAACGACCGTGTGCAAAGTTATCGTACTTCGAAATTGACTTTAGGATTCAAACGGGTTCTTCTCGACAGTGAAAGAACCATAAATATGACAAGAACTTTTCACGAATCATAGGTACTCCAAGAGCCACCTCATCTTGGCGACAGTGAATCTCCGTGATTCGCTGTTATTGAGATGCACCTTTTCACAAATTTACAATTTGTATCTGGTCACTTGACTTGACTGCCAAACCATCGCCGACCCTTTACTTGATGGTGAGGAAATACTTTGTGCTGTCCTTTTTCGTGTTCTGACCTACTTTTCGGAATGTTTGTCCAGGTGAGAACAGACAAGAGATCCAGCGGTTGGTTCATTTCCTCGAGTCTATAGAATCTGCTAGAGGAATCGTAAGATAAGGAGTTGTCTTGCTTTCGGATGACTTGAAGAAGTCCGTGGTGTTGGTATTGTTTAACATCTGCTCTAAACAGTCCTTCAGATAGGTAGTCCTTCATTTCCAGGTATTTTCTTTTTTAATTTTTAACCCAGGCTATTCCCATTTGCAATTTGCCGTAGTAGGGTGGTGGTATGTTTTTAAGTAGCATTGATGTTGTTGTTGTTGTTGTAGCGACTACTTAACCTGCCTAGGATGTCACCCCTAATAGAGGTATCCGGTTCATCATATACTCGTACTGCGCCATTTAAAAAGTGAGGAGAGCAGCTACCCCCTTATGTTCCATACGGCGTCATGGCCTTGCAACCTAAAGCGGTTTGCGGATTTTCGGGAATTATTCATTGCAAGCAGCATCTAAAGCTAAATATTCGGCTCGCGACAACAGTATACAACGTAGCGTTGTAAGAAAAGTTTTTCTTTTCCAAAGCATATTTTTATGAAAAAAGAATTGACGGAGACTCTAGTTATAAGTTATACTACTAACCCTGTGCACCAAATAGTGAGGCAGGGGGGTTTATCCAATTTTATTTTTTATGAATATGTGTTTTAGTTTGAGTTTTTTATTTATTTATTTTATTGTAAGTATAACGAGCTCAAGACCAGTTGATAATAATTCTTAGTTAATTATTATTATTTTTGATTAGAGGAAAAATTGAAAGCAACAAATCAAAAATAATAATAATTAACTAAGAATTATTATCAACTGGTCTTGAGCTCGTTATACTTACAAAAATATGTAAAATGAACAGACCGTAAAACCAACAACAAAATATATTTATTTTATTATTTACAAAAATTGTCTTTAATAAAATAAAAATAGTAATGATTACTGGTTTTAATTGATTATTTATTTTTTATTTTGTTTTTTTTACTATGGGAATTATCGAAAAAACAATTCGGATCTCGCTCTAATGTTAAATTCGTCAGCTGATTGTATGTAAGAGAGAGGGGGCTGTCTTGTTGTTGTTGTTTTTAGCGACAAAAAGTTTCCCCGCAGGTTTTGGGGCTGACGAACTAGTAATGGTTCCGAATGCACGAGAAGCGCATCAGCTCAGAACTAGAAATTTTTCCAACAGGGTTTGTATGAATGTATACATGTGTTCCCGCAACATTTTTTACATTTGTACATTTTCATCTGAATAATTTTCGGAATCGAAAGTGAGCTTAATTGCATTATCTCTTAAGCTGTCAAATTGTGTAGTAAGAAACTTTATGTGATTTCATGTTTTGTAAAATAAAAAGATGCGAGATACCTTCTCTATATACTTGAAACCGTTGATAGTTGATCCACCAGTTTCCATGCTCAAACTCATGAATGTATACATATGGTATTGGGCTAAATGAGTCTTGGATAAAGTCATAAATTATAGTCCACTGATATGTGTTGTTAACTAAAAATAAATAAATGTAAACAATTTTTAACGGTTGACTAATGTAAGCCCTGGAGGGTGGGGCCGTGCGCAGAAGTCCACGCAAGTGGGGAAAGTTTCTGATCGCCATTCACCTGGGAATGGCCAGAGCGATTCTTTTGCATGCGGTTCAAGCAGCTCACTACTTCCGGGCTTTGCGCCCAAGTATCCTCTGGGTAACCACCGAACACGCGTTTGGTGGTGAGCTAAACGTGAGAAGGCGACAACCTGGTAAGGCCACTCCGACATAATCGGTTTAAGGGCTTGCTGGGGGGGTTCAAACAGCAGTGTCTGATCACCAGGTGGTGCGGCTGCAAGCGGGCGTCTGTCTTGGATCAAGCGGCTCGCTATACAAACGTGTAATAGAATTCAACCTCCCGTGAAACGGGTTGTGCGTTGGGTTTGGGACCCACCACATAAAACAACGTTCCAATGAAATTCAACAACAAAGCCTCGGATATGAGAACCCCTTTTTTAGATGACAACACCCGCAAACGAAATAAGGATTATGAGATAAGGGCATGTACCTGGAATGTCCGGTCCCTTAATGGGGAAGGTGCCGCTGCCCGGCTGGTTGAGGTCCTGAGGAAAGCAAAAGCTGACATCACCGCCATACAAGAGATGCGATGGACGGGGCGAGGAAACACGATCAAAACACCTTGCAACATCTACTGGAGTGGGCATGAAGTCAAGCGCAGATTCGGCGTGGGATTTGTGGTGGGAGAGAGACTCCGTCACCGAGTACTGTCGTTCACACCCGTGAAAGAGCGTCTCGCTGCAATCCGCATATCTGCGCTCATGCACCGACGGAAGAGAAGGACGACGTGGAAAAGGATGCATTCTACGAGCGCCTGGAAGAAGCATACGAGCGCTGCCCCCGTCATGATATCAAAGTCGTGCTTGGCGACTTTAACGCCAGGGTGGGTAAGGAGGGTGTATTTGGCCCCACTGTCGGGAAGTTCAGTCTCCACGATCAGACTTCGCCAAATGGATTCAGGCTGATCGACTTCGCCGGTGCCCGAAACATGGTCATATCCAGCAATAGGTTTATGCACAAGAAGATCCATCAGGCTACATGGCTGTCCCCCGATCGAAAAACACGCACCCAGATCGACCACGTTGTGATAGACGGACGGCATGCTTCCAGCGTTTTAGATGACCGCACAATACGAGGACCTAACATCGACTCTGATCACTACCTAGTAGCAGCCAAGATTCGTACCCGCCTCTGTACGACAAAACAGGTGCAACAAAAAACGCAGGGAAAGCTGGACGTCGAAAATCTGCAATCGCAACAGACCGCCCATTATTTCGCAGATCGCCTCTCACACCTGCTTTCCGAGAGCACAATTCAACCTAGTGGAATGCATGAGCAGTGGGATCATATCTCAGGAGCACTACGTACCGCAGCCGAAGAAGTAATTGGATTCCGGCGAACGCGAAGAAATAACTGGTATGATGATGAAGAGTGCCGCGCTGCAACGAAAAGAAAGGACGAAGCCTACAAGGCAACGCTGAGATCGAATGCAACGAGGAGTGTGTGTGAACACTACCGCGAGTTGAAGAGGGAAGCGAGGCGGCTTTTCCGGGCGAAAAAAAGAGAGGCAGAAAAGCGTGAAATAAAGGAGCTTGAGATGCTGGCCAACGGGAATAATGCCCGAAAATTCTATCAAAAAATTCGGCAAATGACAGAAGGTTTCAAACTCGGGGCAAACTCCTGTAAGAATGAGAACGGCGACCTGGTGACCGATGTTCAGAGAACACTCAGAATATGGAGGGATCACTTCTCTGCCCTTTTAAATGGAGAAACTGAGCAAGAAACCAGAGAAGATGCCGAACCCGAGCCCACAATCGAAGATGATGGAATTGACGTTCCACAACCCGACTACAATGAGGTGCGAATAGCAATATCCCGATTGAAAAACAAGAAAGCAGCTGGCGCTGATGGTTTGGCTGCTGAGCTATTCAAACACGGAGGCGAGGAGCTGGTAAGGCGCATGCATCAGCTTCTATGCAGAATATGGTCGGATGAATGCATGCCTGAAGATTGGAGTCTAAGTGTTCTCTGCCCAATCCACAAGAAGGGCGATCCTGCAAACTGCGCCAACTATCGCGGAATCAGCCTTTTGAATATCGAATATAAGGTCCTATCAAGCGTATTGTGCGAAAGACTGAAGCCTGATGTGAACAGACTGATTGGACCTTATCAGTGTGGCTTCAGACCTGGTAAATCTACCATCGACCAGATTTTTACAATACGCCAAATCTTGGAAAAAACCCGTGAAAAAAGAATCGACACACATCATCTCTTTGTTGATTTTAAAGCCGCTTTCGATAGCACGAAAAGGAGCTGCCTATATGCCGCTATGTCTGAATTTGGTTTCCCCGCAAAACTTATACGGCTATGCAAAATGACCTTGAGCAACACCGCCAGCTCGGTCAGAATTGGGAAGTACCTCTCCGAGCCGTTCGAAACTAAACGAGGTTTCAGACAGGGTGATTTCTTTAATTTAATGCTGGAGAAAATAATACAAGCTGCAGAACTTAACCGCGCTTGAACAATATTTTATAAAAGCGTACTGTTGGCATATGCTGACGATATTGATATCATTGGCCTTAACAACCGCGCCGTAACTTCTGCTTACTCCAAATTAGAAAAAGAAGCGGAGAAAATGGGATTGGTGGTGAACGAGGGCAAAACGAAGTACCTTCTGTCATCATGCAAAGAGTCAGCGCATTCGCGCCTTGGCAACCAAGCCACTGTTGGCAGCAATAATTTCGAAATAGTAAAGGACTTCGTTTACCTGGGAACCAGCATTAATACCAACAATAATGTTAGCTTAGAAATCCGACGAAGAATTACTCTTGCAAACAAATGCTACTTCGGACTGAGTAGGCAATTGAAAAGTAAAGTCCTCTCTCGACGAACGAAAATAACACTCTACAAGTCACTCATCGCACCCGTCCTGCTATATGGTGCAGAAGCGTGGACACTAACAACATCTGATGAGGCGGCTCTGGGAGTATTCGAGAGAAAGGTTCTTCGAAAGATTTGTGGACCTCTACGCGTTGGCGACGGCGAGTACCGAAGAAGATTTAATGATGAGCTGTATGAACTTTACGCAGACGCCGACATAGTTTAGCGAATTAAAACACAGCGGCTTCGCTGGCTAGGCCACGTAGTGCGAATGAGCGAAGATGCTCCAGCCCAGAAGGTATTCTTATCGGCACCCGCCGGTGGAAGCAGAGGAAGAGGGAGACCACCACTCCGATGGAAGGACCAAGTGGAGACCGATTTGCGATCCCGCGGTGTTTTCAATTGGCGCCAGTTGGCGCAACGAAGAAACGACTGGCGAGCTATGTTGGACGGTCAAAATCGCCCAGGCGGTTAGATGACCATTTAAAGAAAGAATGTAAGCCCTTGCTACAAATGCGACTCCAACAGGATTATGACATCCAACTGTGGCACCATTTAGTGGGACGCGATAGTATTGGGGAAAACCCAATGTGTGTTAGGAAATCATTTCAAAATATCACTAAATATTCTATTTGAATATAGCAAATATCTATTGAATATTGTGGTCTGTTTAACTTATTTACTACGTGGTAATGCAACAACAAACAATTTTTGAGTTTTAAAATCTCGTCACGTGCATTTCTAAGACCGTGTGCTAACCGGAAACATTTTACTCAAATCAAAAATGAGTTGAGCAAATTTGCTATGGTGTAAAAATATTTTACATTTTGCTGTGCCAAACGAAATTCTAAATTTTGACAGTTGCAAATTTTGACATCTGAAAAAAGCACTTGCGAAAACAAATAGTTTGTAAATAAATTTTAAATATACATATTTTTTCTGCCATTATATCTCTTATTTTTTGCGTTAAATTATATTTTACCGTTTGCCAACACGTTATTATGCTGGCATATAAATTCATTAGAAATAGAATGATTGGCAACACCGGCCTTACCACATTAGCTAGGGTAAATTCCGACGTTCATATTTACCGCGATGAGTGTCAGAGTTTTCATTCGCTCTGTCGAAATTTACAATTTTCAACCGATTGGCAAACGGCCTCAGTAGTATTTGGGTGAGTAAAGAAAACTAAACTTTTTGTGGCAAAATTGCTAGTGGAAATTTATGTAAGTTATTTTAAAACGTATGGAAACTCACTTCATTGTCTTGTGTCGAAACATATGTTGGAATTTCTGTGTAATTTTGCAAAAATGTATAATTTATCATAACTCACAAGAAAAGTTATTTTCAAACACTAGTAAGTGCTTAAATATGTTTTTTTTTAAATTAAACTATCGGAAGTGATCATGATGTTTAAAGAATAAATATTTCTTTCGAATATAGTATTTAAGTGCAATAAGTTGCCACGTTAAAAAAGTGGTGACGCAAAGGAAATGAAATGCAAATATTGCGAAGATCGCTTACGTATTTTTGTGCAGCTCGCTTGAAAAATTAGGGCGGCATATAAATTGTTTAGAAGCCAAATAAATGGTGACATAGTTATATCCATATACATAAAACAGTTGATTCCACATACCCTATGGAAATCAATGTAATCGATTAATCGTGCCATATACGCCATAATCATAACGCTACCATAGCTAACCTATTGGATTTATGATTTTCGTCGATTCATAACATACCTATAGATATTGGCGTTGGCAGATTTATTAAACTTTTTGAACTAAAATTTTTTTATTGTGGATGCGCTTTGTTTTAACAAGTTATTAGTTCTGCAATTCAGTAGCAATTTTTTGCCTTTTCTTACTTTCCATAAAATTACCATCTTTTTTAGGTTAAGGAACCAATAATCTATAACAATAGATATGGTTAAGTATATGGTAGAGTTCAGTAAGGTGTGTCGGATTAAGCTCCTAAAGACTTAGTTCTATTCATAGTATATGTCCACTAGTAGCGCAACTTACTCCGAATTTGCACACACACACAAACCACACAAGGTGCGTTGTATGCAATAATAAAACAATCAAATTTAAATACGGCAATATTGAATGCGAAGACTTAAAACACCCAAATTATTGAATATAAAGCACTTATAACACCTTATCAGTTCCTAAATTGAAGTTTTTAGTTGTAGTTTTTACTTTAAAGCAACTCTGGACGCGATTTCCTTCATTACACTCTCTCGGAGTACATTCATCCACTGCCTTCCACTCCGATTCGCAAAAGAAGTTGCCAAACTAGTAGGGGTAAACAATGGTTCTATTGATTAAACGAACCAGAGGGGAATCTTTTAATTGAACTTAAACCCCAACTCAAGAATTGTTTCTTGGAAGACAGCAAGTGTTTCCTTAAATACCCTGCATCACTCTGTATTAGGATTCGAGTTTTTTTCTAGCACAAGGCTTGAACAAAATTATTTTATAGTCAGGACAACATAGGTAGGTAAGAGGGTAACAAAGAGTAAGAAGTTAACAACGCAATTGTTCAACAAATTCTGCGTTTTTTGTAACTTAATTGCAAAAGATTGCAAGACCTTTCGTATCCACTCTTTTGTGCGCCCAAATGCGCTGTTCTTGTACATCGTCTAAGAATTTCTCCCAGGTCTTCGACACGTCAGTCAACTATTTTACCCACTTTGCCACTCATAGGAAATACGCCATACACAACTGTGAATTGTCCCAGTGTTGACATTTGACCTTTGTAAGATATGCCACTGCGTTATTTGTCAACTACATGGCATTTATGTTCAAATATTTGATGGAATCTTTTTAAGAACGCCTTTTCTCATACAAAAACTGATGCATGGCTGAATTGCCATTTTTAATTTATTTATGTACTCTTTTGATTTGCAACTAAAAATGCCGAAACAACTCTGGGAATGTGTTAATTCAATCAGCTCATAAATACCTGTTCAAAAATATATATGTATTTACTTCCGCATAAAAAATGGACCCCTTATATTAAGCTTATAACGTGTAGTCATAAGGCTTATGCCTTATGTGTGAGATGAACTGAAAGAAATTGGAAAACTTTTATTTGAAGTGATTACGCAACAATGTTTTAGAGACCGCAAGTGTTTCGTCAAACGGCGATGTAATCACCCTAATTCTCCCAATCGGGAGCAAACAATTAATTTTAATTCAAAATTTTTCAAGTTCAAGTTATATAAAAACTTAGTTGTCAATATCTCAATTAATCAATATCTCCACATTAACTCGACTCAGTTCATCGTCCTGATTATTTAAGTATACTTATTGATGGGCCATCTCTTCTTCTTATCATACTTACAAACATTTCAAGTTTATAAAAGGTATGAAAATCAAAAAAGATATATAACTTCCCTATTGCAGTAGGGCATTAACTTCTTGCCCGGATATTTTCCTTGTATGTTATCCGATTTGCCTAATTTTTGGCAGGAGTATACTACATACATACTTTTGGGAAGCAGATGACAATTACAAGCAGTCGCCTTTGAAAATAGCAGAACTTTTATGCTGAAAAGTTGGCGGCCTACGCCTACTTCCCCAAAATCCACCAAATTTGTTTGCGGTATAGTTTTGCTTGAAAAGCTTATTATGGGTGCAAGATCTTATTAATATAGCTTGCATAGTTATAGAAATATCGCGTTTTAAATTTTACAAACAAAGTTTTCAGAACTGTGTTAAATAACTAAGTGTGGCCCTCAACCGATTTTCCCCATTTTTATAATAAACATTTACCTTTATATATTCAACATTTTCGCCTAATATCGTTTCGACAAATCAATTTTTGCCGAAGTTATGGCATAAAGAGTTTTGTGGAGTTATCCACTATAAAAGGGGCGAGGCCACGCCCATTTTCGAAAAATTATATTTTTCGAATTTTTTCGTTCACGGACACTTTGAAAGTAAAATAGATATGATATAAAGCTTTATTTATGAGTAATAATATTTCTCAATTTGACTTAATTAAAAGTGGGCGGTGCCACACCCATTTTCAAGAACTTCTGGAACAATTTATTTTATGCCTTAATGTTAATGTACACACCAAATTTTATCCTCATAAGTGTATTTTAAATAATAAATAATTTAAATAGCGTTTGGAGATAAGTGCCAAGGAACCTGCATACTAAATTTCATTAAGATATCTCAAAAGTTACTCAAGTTATGGGGTTCACAGACGGACGGACGGACAAGTTTCACCGTTTAACTTAAAATTGAAGATATCCCTTATTTAAAAAACTCGACCTGTTTCGGACTTATTAACCAATATGTGGGACAGGGTGATCCAAAATGCGTTAGTACAATACGTGTATCAAACGAAAGATTCTAATGAGTGCTACAATAAGCAAAGTGATTGAGTTCCATATCTCAACTGTTTTCGGAGATATAATGATTAAAATCGGACTCAATCTATTATAAGTTCCGAAGCGCAGCGAAGCGTGGCCGGGTCTTCTAGTTTTATTATAAATATTAATAATAATATTTCTAAACTTATATACACACAGTTGTGAATTCTTTGAAAAATTTTGCAGTTTCCTCAATAACATCAGCTATTTGACCAGCAAAGATTGTACGAGTCATCTGTCATCGAAGCGAATCGCTCATTTGCTTAGAATCGCCTACACCATTCTTTGCTGGGTATATAAGTATGAATGTAGAAGTAGAAATACGAGTGCATCCATAACTTTTTTGGATTGTGTCATTGACATTACAAATTGCAATTTTTTGCCTTCCAACCAATTTTATTTGAATCTTTTAATCAGTGGAAAAAAAATTATTGCTAGAATTTTGAATATTTGAATTTTTAATTATAAATAAAAAAAGTTTATAAAGCTCTTTCTAATTTAAAATTTTTATGGACATTTCATTTTAAAAAGCTTAATAAACAAATTTTGTTTTAAATCAATGTAAAAACTTTTACTGGAATTTGTTATTTGTTTTACCAAGAAAGTAAAAAATTTCTTGTTAAAAATTTTCGGTTAGAGTGCTGAGATTTTATTAATTTTCCTAATATTTACATCAGAATAAAACAATTACTTCGTATGCAGGAATAAAAAGAAGAAAAAAAAGTACTTCTAAGCAATAAAATCTTCAGTACACCTTTTTTATATAATGGCAAGAATTAAATTTTTATAAAAATGTAAAACCAGTGGGAAGCATAGTATTTAAGATTATGTGTGGTGGGTGTGGCTGCCAGCCGCTTACAATATAAAGGCACATTTAGGCATGTTGGGCCAATGTTATGCCACTGTTGAGTGCTCTGGTTGTCCACCTCACACTTCTTTGAAATAGCGAAGTTAGGATTAGCTCGCTGTCTCGGGACCTATAGTAATCAGTCGTACATAGCGTAGCTAGTTCATTCTGCGCTTGTATGCACTTACTTACAACCTTGAAGGAGGTGGTGCATCTGTATTGGGCTTTGATCTTCACTTGGCTGCCATAGAACACTGAGATGGATCGTACGTTTTGTGAACGTAACCATTCATAGGTTTCTTTCACGGCAATAAATTCGTCTTAGATATGTCAAAAGAATATGCAATGTTTGTATAAGAAATATTTAAGTAGTAAAAAATCAATTCCCCAGGTCAAGTCACCTACACCATTTAAGTCCAACTTCGGTAAGTCTTTAGGAATATATCTAATGTAAAGACAATTTGTTGCAACATTTCTAGTATATTTGTTGTGCTGCGATGGTATTACCAATTTGTATTCGTTAAAGTTAACCGTAACAATAAACAATTCATTGTCATTTGTCATACGTCTGAAGTAAGACGGTTGAAAAAGTCACGAAATTTCGGTGGTCGTGTATTGATTGAAATTATGTGCTTCATCTTAAATGAGTACCAAATTTATCTGAGTTCTTTATTGATGATATCTGTCATTTGGGCAACTCCTACATATAAATTACAGCTAAGAGCGTGAATATATTTGTGTGTAAATAATTGTATATTTAGTTGTAGTAGTATATAAATCCATGTATACTAATCAGGGACCGGAGAATGTTATAGTTACTTATATTTCAGCCAAAATACTTCCAGAGATATGGGCTATGAAAAATTCCATTTGTATGGGAGGTGCCACACCCCCTATATATGTCAAAATATTTTTAAGCCCATGACCATCCCTGGAAGATATACAGTGCGTGTTTCAAATTTGGTTACGATCGGTTTATACGTTTAGGACACAAGTCGGTCTATAGATATATACATATTTTGTAATTCATATACAGGGTGGCTGATGAAAGCCGCTACCAAAAAAAAAATTAAATAACTCTTTTTCTATTTAATGAACCTGGTAAATTTTTTTTTTATTTTGCAGATTGACTTTTACATTTAACAAAAATGGATAACTGGGACACTGAAACAAGAATTTGGATTGTCCGCCGCTATCACGCACTGGAGTCCGTAGTTTCGGTTCAAAGAGAGTATAGGCGCACGTTTGGCGGCAATCCTCCGAGCAGATGGACCATAATAAGACTTGTAAACAATTTTGCCGAGCATGGGACAGTCAACAGAAGACCTTACCATCGAAACCCTTCAGTTCGAACGGAGGAAACAATCGCTGCTGTAGCTGCTGCCATACAAAACAATCCACGTGTTTCGACAAGAAGCTTATCTGCTCAAATGGGTGTAAGCAGACAGTCATTACAGTCAATTATGCACAAAGATTTGGACTTATTCCCATATAAAATTCAAATGGCCAACAAACTGAACGCTGCAGACTTGCCGATTCGCTTGGAATTTTGCCAGAAGATGCTTCAAATGGTGGAAGAGGATGGAAACATGTTGAACTGTCTTTTCATGTCTGACGAGGCCCATTTCGATTTAAACGGCAACATAAACAAACAAAATTGTCGAATATGGAGTGCTTCCAACCCACAGATACTCCATGAGACGGAATTGCATCCACTTCGTGTCACAGTGTGGTGTGCAGTTTCATCACGCTGCATTGTCGGGCCCTACTTCTTCGAAGAAAACGGTCACACCGTTACGGTTACTGGAGACCGTTACTTGAGCATGTTGAGAGAGTTTTTCTATCCAGAATTACGCCGAATGAGAATTTCTTTCAACTCTGTGTGGTTTCAGCAAGATGGTGCAGCTCCTCATATAGCCCAACCTGTTATGACAGAATTGCGACGAAAATTTCCCAATAAGCTGATATCCAGAAACTCCACATTCCGTTGGCCACCCAGGTCGCCTGACCTTACTGCACCTGACTTTTTCTTGTAGGGTTATTGCAAACAGGAAGTCTTCAAAGCAAAACCAACAAATTTGAATGAACTAAGGCAATCCATTCGAGAAACAATTGCGGCTATTCCTATCTCAACTCTCCAAGCAGTAATGAACAACTTTTTGGTAAGATGCCGCACATGCATCGACGAGCAGGGGGGGCATTTAAATTCCATTATTTTTAAAATTAATTAAGCTATATTTAATAAAATTTAATGAGATTTAACATGAATAAAAGAAAAATGAATTCCATACACTGAAAAAAAAATTATTTGAGTTTCTTAATGTAGCAAAATGAATTTAATAATTTCACCCTAGTACAAAAATGAAAATATATATTTTTCACTCACGGCAAACAAACGTACTGAGTATTTGTCCATCGGGAACTAAATTTAAATCCAATCCCCTACTATCAATCCAAAATTGAAAATCTGCAGATTCGACCTTGTGTGTATTAGCGCTAGAAATATTGTCAATTATATGAAAATGTGTGAAAAAACTGCTCAAAAACATGCTTTTCTGCTAAAGGCTGCTTTCGAACTCCATTATTAATGCTTTTTAAATTGTATTATTCAATATAAGGAATGCAAAAGAAAGAATTATTTCAGAAAGTAAAAATGACTACAGGACTTATTAAAAAAAATGGAGTAAAGGCTGCAATAAAATTTGTTTATTCAACGACTCAACTCCTCGGTTAAATTCAGATTTTTATGTTTTCTGTTTGATTGGAATTTTGTTTAAAGTTACGCTGTGTTATTTGTTGTTTTTTTCCTCACTGTCTTCTACTTTCATACATTCACTTAAACGTTACTTTGAGGATTACTTTTCATGCAACGAAAAACTATCCTTATACTTTTAAATTTATATTGTGAAACGATGCCTATTTATATATAATAATGCTAACGGTCCCTGGTATTAATTGTGTGTTTAATTGGCCACCTGTAAAGTGGTTGCGAGTTGTCGAATTGCTGGGAAACTTAATACTTTTTTTTAAACATCTTTGCTATTAACA
Organism: Merzomyia westermanni; assembly: GCA_949987695.1. Taxonomy (NCBI): domain Eukaryota; kingdom Metazoa; phylum Arthropoda; class Insecta; order Diptera; family Tephritidae; genus Merzomyia; species Merzomyia westermanni. Next base: position 32,507,886 of record OX465291.1, on the reverse strand, counting down.
TTAAGCTTTTTAAAATTTCTTTTTATCCATGTGTGGCATGAATATCTTCTTTTATTTAAATGGCGCCTAGCCGTCTCAACGATATTGGCCGTCCAACAAAGCGCCCCAGTCGTTTCTTCTCTCTGCCAACTAGCGGAAATTGGTCTTTATATCGGAGTGGTAGTCTCACTCCTGAAAAAATGCTAAAAAACAGATAACCGTTTTGAGTATTATTTTTGTAAGAAAATTTCCACATTGTGGATAAAGAAATACGCTTTTACAAAACGGTCTAATATTTATACATACTCATAGGTATCTACCTAACTATTTGAGTGTTTAAACTAAATGATTCTAAAATATTTAACCTTTCGCGTTGGATCAGTTAAATATGAGGGAGCTTTGATTAATTTGTTCTATTAAAGTTATTATATTTCTATATGTACACACATACATATGCATATATATATTTACTCATTTGTATTCTTCTAAAATATTCGCGTAATTTTGCCTGTCTTAATTTATTTAAATATACATATAAACTAGTTCATTAAGCTTTAAAATTGTATGCTGTAGATAGATAATGAAAAATGGGCTCAAACGAATGCTTATTTTGCCTAATATAAGCGACTAAATACAATAATTAATTGTAAATAGCAAATAGTGTTGGCAAACTATCGATAGCCACTACTGTCGATATTTTCGAATAGTTTGGAATAAGCTTAGATTGTTTTTTTTTTATTTAAATAATTTATATAATTTTAATAACCTGAGAGAGATGCAAATGTTTCAGCTAAACCAAAAACCTCATGTATAAACAAATATATAGTATATGTACATATCAACGTCCGTTCAAAAAAATTAAATAAAAAAGTCAAATTACACAAAGTGAAGGGTAAAAAAAAACTAGAGATAGAAAATAAAAAAATATAAAACAAGCACGAGGAGAGTTGTCTGCGTCTGTGCCGAAGGCTTTTTACCTTTTATGAATACGCATCACATGAACATAAAAAACATAATAAAATAATTTGAAATAAAATGCAATAAATGAAAATAAAATAAAATAAAATAAAATAAAATAAAATAAAACAAAACAACATAAAATAAAATAAAATAAAACAAGACAAACCAAAATAAAATAAGATGAAATAAAATAAAATAAAATAAAATAAAATAAAATAAAATAAAATAAAATAAAATAAAATAAAATAAAGCAAACCAAAATAAAATATAAAAAATAAGACGAAACAAAATAAAATAAAATAAAATAAAACAAAACAACATAAAATAAAATAAAATAAAACAAGACAAACCAAAATAAAATAAGATGAAATAAAATAAAATAAAATAAAATAAAATAAAATAAAATAAAGCAAACCAAAATAAAATATAAAAAATAAGACGAAACAAAATAAAATAAAATAAAATAAAATAAAATAAAATAAAATAAAGTAAAATAAAATAAAATAAAATAAAATAAAATAAAATAAAATAAAATAAAATAAAATAAAATAAAATAAAATAAAATAAAATAAAATATAATAAAATAAAATAAAATAAAATAAAATAAAATAAAATAAAATAAAATAAAGTAAAATAAAAATAAAACGAAACAAGATAAAATAAAATTAAATGAAATAAAATGAAATAAAATAAAATAAAATAAAATAAAATAAAATAAAATAAAATAAAATAAATTAAATTAAATTAAAATAAAATAAAATAAAATAAAATAAAATAAAATAAAATAAATAAAATAAAATAAAATAAAATAAAATAAAATAAAATAAAATAAAATAAAATAAAATAAAATAAAATAAAATAAAGTTAAATAAAATAAAATAAAACAAAACAAAATAAAATAAAATAAAATAAATAAAATGAAATAAACTAAAATAGAATAAAATAAAATCAAATAAAATAGAATAAAGGTAATAGAACACAAAAAAAAGAAAAGAAAGGATGGTAAAGGAAAGTATCAGGATGGAAAGAAAACGATAAAATAAAAGTAAATGATCTAAAGAATAAAATAAAAAAAACAGCTTCATTACACAGTGGCAAGGGACGAAAATACTAGGAAGCGATAGGAAACAAAAATAAAAGAAAGAAGAAGAAAATGAAGGCTAGGAAATTATAGGAGTGGAAAGTAAAGAAGGGAACGATTAAATAACATAAGAAAGGGAAAATAGAAACTGTTTTATTAAGCGGTAAAGTAAGAAAAGGCAAAAAATTAAAGAAATTAAAGGAAAGAAAATTGTAAAAAAAAAATTTAAGTGTCTATGAAAAACAGTACTTTTATAAATATGGCTTAATATAAAGCTTAAAACCAAAATGTTTTTTTGCCCGCTTTTGCTGCCGAATTTCAACCTCTAAAAACAAAAATCGATAGGCTCACCAAAACTAACGATAGTAACTACAGCGTAATCGATAATTATTCACCACTAAAAGCAATGCCAAACATGCCCAAAACTAGCAGAGTTGCGTTGGTGGTTTGCCCTTGAAAGACAGATTCATTTAAGCAAAAATGGTACCAATCCTTAAATATTATCGCAATAACGACCACCTATAAAGAAGTTTAAATAATGTTTATTTATATACATGTAAAGAAAAAAAAATAAAAACAAACGAAAAACACAAAAGCAAATTACGTTCAATAATCGAAGCTTAATTACCCACATTGACACCAATTTGCGGCTTAATTTGCACATTTCAGTGAGCAAATACAACTTTTTTTCGTATTTGCTGACGAAAGTAAATGAAAGTGAAATGTGAAGGAGCGTGAGACGGCTTATCGAAATGTCAATTGTGCTGCCAAAATATGTTGCAACAAGCGTTAAAATGCTTAAATATATTAATAGCGCAGGCAAAAGCGAATTTTGTGAAGCAAATGAATGTAATAATCTCTGAGTGGGTAGAGGAACTAAAATCACCGGTACTTTGACTTTATAAAGTTTTTGCTGAGATTTTGTAATTGTAATGAGGATGAAATGGCAAATGTATCCAAAATAATGCTCGTATTTGTGATAGCAACTCGCTCAAGTGCTCTACTATGAACCAGTTTCGGCTTAATAATTATTAATTTTTATGTATTGCTGTGGGACATTTTTAATGATTCTAATTATCTTTCCCAGGGACGTAATTTTAGAGTTATTTCCAAAAAAAAAAAATTGAGATGGAAAGAATAAGCCTTTTCCGTGCTAGGTGTCTTATATTTTTAAAAAAAAAAAAAGCACTTTAACTTACTTTACCACTGACAATACATCTATATATACACAATATATATATATGTATAGTTTCGCTCAAAAGTGGGGTTGAATATTATGCAACTTTTTTTTGGAATATTTCTAGTTTCAGACAATCCCAAAATACTAGCCATATTATTCTAGAATATAATATCTTTCCTCCTTTTACAAGTTTTTTTTTTTGATAAATTCAATGACTTTTTTTGATTGTTTCCTCCACTTTCATCTTAAAGAGCAAAAAGGAACGCTTTCTTTTTAAAAATAAAAAATGAGACATATTTTTGAAGTCAAGGTGAGCAGCATCTTAAAACCCAAAACGAGTTGAAAGAACAAAGGAGCAGCCATTTTTTTTAAAGAAATATTTATTGCACAGTCAAACACAGTGAAAAATAAAAGTAAAACAAATAAACAACAAAAAGTATAATTAATAGGCAAAGAATGTCACCTTGAGAGTAACAAAAAGTAATGCACTCAAATTAATATTCAGCGAACTAATCAGATTTAGTTGAAACACAAGAAGGTCAAAATTATATACAGAAATCAATAATGTTATAATCTATGCTATAAAACAACTCTAGAAAAGTCAGGTCTCTACGCTGACTATTTTTCATATAGTGCTGGAAAGGAAGATATACATACTCGTAGACATAGATGGAGACTACGGTGAAGGGAGGATGGAAAGGGGGAAAAACTGAGGAGGAATACTGCGCAGAAGACGTGTATTGAAAAGATGAGAATGGGTCGCGGATAGAGACGGGATTTGGAAAAGGGGTGGAGATTGAGATATGGTGGAGATGAATATTAGAGGCACACGGAGGTGATCAAGACGAAGGCGTGGTGTTTAATACTATGCTGAGTAAAGTAGAAGAGATGTTGATAAAGAGGAAGATGGAGATAGGGACGGAGACTGAGGAGAAGAATGTAGGAAAGATCGTGATCCAGAGGAACATGTAGATAAAGAATGAGTCGGAGCAAAAGAAGGCAACGAAGAAGGGCAGGGAAAGCGAGGTTGAGGAATGGGGGCTGATCAGTGGAAGGTTCTCGGAAACGAAGATTTAGATTGAGCAGACGAAGGTGTAGGAAAACAAGATGGTGATGGAGACATTTACTTAGCAGAAAAGGGTGATGAAAAAGAAGATGGAGATGAAGATGAGGTTTGAAGTAGAGATGAGACGAGATGTCGACTGTGGTAGTATTCGAAAGGGGAAGAAATATAAGGTTTAAAAACGAGGTGGGGACACAGACTGAACAGAAGACGCTGACGGGGAGGAAGATGTTAGCGGAGATGAAGATGGAGATGTTAATAAAAATGAGATTAGAGATAGAGGTGAAGTTGAAAATGTAGGGGGTTCGAAAATAAAAAACAAAGGTTACTGAGGAAGAATATGACCGAGATGGATAGATGCAATTAGGAGAAGAAAGAGAGGGCGATTGAGGAGTAGAAAGTACGGGCAACGAATGGCCATGGAGATGGTATAGACTGTGCTTATAAATGAGAGAAAAGTGTAATGGAGATCGAAATGGAAATTGCTGATAGAGATAGATGCAGAGGTAGATGGTGCAGCGGAGAAGAATAACGAAAAGGAAGAAAATACAAACAAACGGAAGAACGAAGGCAACCGTGATGATAAAATGAAGGGTAACATCTAAGTGAAGACTAAGAATAGAATGAAGGAAACGGAGAGGTGCACCGAGAGGAAGGAGTGGGGCTGAAATGGGGAGAGATATGAAAATGGAGATGGTTATTTAAACGCAGAGGAAGAGAGATGCAGAGGCATACTTTTTTAATTTAGATATGTATATTAATCAACCTATACAATAGCTGTTTGATTACATATTTCCAGGGTAGGCTTGAAATTTCATGTTTGCAGCTTTTGTGTACTTGATAAGGTCTACAATATATGTAGAACTCAAGAAAAGTATTTTAAAACAATATAATTTGTGTAAAAAATAATTGAAACACAAATTTTCGGTAATCCTTTCCATTTAACTTAACCAGACCTGTTAAATTTGATTGGTAATTGGTAATCAATTTAATTGGTAATTATTTTAATTGTTTTCAGGAAAAGGCAATTATTAATTGATTAAGATTAGAAAACATCTAAAAAAAAAATAAAAAATAGTCAAAAAAGTGGGTTTGATTACTTTTTTTTGGTTAGTTTTGATTTTTTTCATAATCTTAAAAAATCCTGATTTTTTTAATTAATTGGAAAATAATTATTAAAAATTTAAAGTAATTAATCGAACCGGTAATCATTTCGATACGTAATCATTATTTAACAGGCCTGATAATTCAACAACAAAAATCACGTTCAAATTTTGAGAAATGCTTGAATTTTGAGTTCTTTAGGTGATTCTAAACAAAATTGGCTCTACGTCCCCGTGTGCATAGCAATACATTGCTGTTATTAAATAAAACAAAAACGATATTTTATAAAACGGAAATACACATCCGGGTTCAAGATTTATGATAATGTACTTATGTATATTATTTCAATTTGCACAAATATTTCGCATTGGTTTAAGTGAAGCAATCGATTTGTACAAAATTTAGTTAGCCAAATTAGCTTGCGTGCTGCATGATCTACATTGCTAATCAGCTTAACAATCAATTTAGATAAACATTTCAAGCGCTTTGGAATTTTGGCTAAATTTAGACAAGATAAAACGACTGCAATGCCAAAACGGAAATATTTAGCGAACGTCTAATGCTCTGCTCTCCTCTGATTTGATGCTACACCGCTTAATATTCTTTTTGGCAATATTTTTTTTGTAATTTTTTAGTACAATAGAACTTGTTTTAATTGTTTTGTTTGATTTATTTAGTAGTCAACTATTCCTGTTTTAAATATCAACATATTAATATTTTTTGGGATTCAAACGGCATCGCTTCTCATTTGTTAAGAGAAAGTTGTTTGGTAAGACCTGTTGAATTTGACGTCCACTAATTTTAAATTCAAAAGTCCTCATATTAACTAACATCACTTGAAATACTACTGTAAAAGCTTAATTACGCTGCGTTATTTAGTCTGTGTTTGACAGCCATGTAAAGCCGACAGCAACAGGTCTACCTTTTCCTTCCTTTGGCAGAACTTCGGTTTATGATAAAAGGAAACCCCCAAGGGTCCCGAAACCCATTAGCAGCATTTTAGGCAAACATTATTTGCTGTTAAACCAAATATAATAGTGTTGTTTCCTTTATGGTTCACATTACTACCCCAAATCACACGCCCGTTTCCAATGGACCAGGGATGAATATATTGTACTAAGCGTGCAATCTCACACAATCATAGTGTAAGTTCACCCACAATTTAGACAATATGCCCATCTCTAGCATTGACAATAACAATAGTGTGTAACAATATCATTACCAGCGGCCGCATCTTTCAAAGATTCCTCCGGGTTGGTTTTGTGTGCTAGTGAAAACTCAACTAGCTTAAAGTTGATGAAATGTTTTTTATTGTTTTATCAAAACTGCAGCCCGTCAGAATCTCAAACTAGTAGTATGCAATCAAGATAAAAAAATAAATTAAAATCAAAGAGAAAAACTAAGAAAAAAATAAACAAAAGTGCATCATGTACAAGATCCCCTTACTCTGTACCACGCACCAATCGAATCGCGACACCCCAAGAATACAATATAGCATATAGCTATAAATCGGTGTTCAATATAATGACTGCTTCATTGTCGTTTTCGTTGTAGTGGACTCATCTTCAAGCGGAGTTTGCTTAGAAAATACTAAGGAGGTCCTCTGCTCTCGAGGCCTGAAATCGAGCGGTTTTTTTGGAAATAAATTCCTAAAGATCTACCGAATGGATTTAAAAATTTTTTAATTAATTTTAAAGGTACATGTTTTGACTTCAAAATTCTTGTATTGAGTTACTGCAATCACCGTAATTTATCTTTAAACGCGTTTTCCCGAAAGTAGGGATTTTTCAGCTGCCGAGCAAGACTTTTCATAAAAGTATTGCTCCAATTTCGAAATTTTTTATATTGAATTAATCAGTGAACATACCGCTATGTTTTCCCGAGTACGATTTGCGAAATTTTATTTTTAGAGTCTCTAATATGTCAAAAAATAACGTGAAAATTAAACAAATTGTTGCATAAATTTTACAATTTATAAAATAAATGAATTCTGTTTCGGGAAAACAGAGCCAACGTAGCTGATTATAAAGAATATTTAACTAATAACAAACTGGCCATAATTTTACTCGAGCGGGACCGATGCAGTTTCAACATCAATTTAGTTAATGAAGTTTCTAGGTCAACAATATTTTTTTTTTGGCATTCGATACAAGAATTTTAAAGTCAAAGCTTGTACCCTTAAAATAAAAAATAAAAAATTTTAAATCCATTCTGTAGATCCTTAGGAATTTATTTCCAAAAAAATCGCTCGATTTAAGGCTTCGAGAGTAGGGACCCCCTTAAAATATCTGTATAGGGTATTACATTAGAAACTTAAATAAAAATCATCCCAGTGCGGAAATGGATAATGTATTACCTTTTCATGCATGAAAAGATATACAAAAAAATTATTGTGTGAAAAGATCATTCCAAAAGCAAGCGGAGTAATGTGTCGGTTGCTCTCTTTTTATACCTAGTAACGGTACTATGTAACGCCATAAACGGATCGAGATAGATTTTGACTTATATATATCAAAATATTCAGGAGTAAAAGAGAAATTGATTAAGCCATGAAATGAAATGATTAGGACGATGAACTGAGTAGATTTAGCCATAACCGTCTATCCGTCCGTCTGTCGGTCTGTCGGTCTGACCATCTGTTTATTTGAACGAAACATTTTTCAAACATAAACATACTATGCATGTTTAGGAATTTTGAAAAAATATGGTAAGCAGCGGTTGGTAGGGAACCTATTTATATAAAATAATAATTATCATTTATTGTTTACAAGGAATTGAATTCTCTATGAGAATTTTTAAAAATTAAAAGATCTTTTCGATCTGGTGTTGTTTTTATGAATCCAAATTTTATTCTCAAAATTTTCATTTTTCTTTCTTTCCAAAAACACTACAAAATTCAAGCTTATTATTTTAAAACGAAAACAGTGTTTTTCCTCAAAGTAATGCCGAACAGTCAACCTTAACTTATATAAATAAATTAATTTACCACTCAGAACTCATAAAATAAGTGTTTTTATTGAAAACAATCAGCTGGCTTCATAATACGAATTAAAAAGTATTAAAATAGACCTGCGTAAACTGGGATGTCAGATCATTACTAGGTACATAATGTTCGGTTTTACCTGAACTTAGACTTCCTTACTTGCTATTTGTAGTGCTAAATTTGTTTACTCTTTATTATTATTTTTATTACTTACTGGGAATAACCCATTTTTGATCTTGCATTTCTGAATACAACAGACGATTGTCGACTACTCAGGTAATTGGTAAACCAGAGCTTGAGACATGGAGCGAGAGAATAGTCAACCAGTTTAGAACCCAGCAGCGCGTGAATGATGGTCTGAAACACACTTATTACAGGTCAAACAAGAATAACAATTTTACATTATGTCAATAAATCAAATTCAACAACAAAGCCTCGGATATGAGAACCCCTTTTTTAGATGATAACACCCGCAAACGAAATAAGGATTATGAGATAAGGGCATGTACCTGGAATGTCCGGTCCCTTAATGGGGAAGGTGCCGCTGCCCGGCTGGTTGAGGTCCTGAGGAAAGCAAAAGCTGACATCACCGCCATACAAGAGATGCGATGGACGGGGCGAGGAAATACGATCAGAACACCTTGTAACATCTACTGGAGTGGGCATGAAGACAAGCGCAGATTCGGCGTGGGATTTGTGGTGGGAGAGAGACTCCGTCACCGAGTACTGTCGTTCACACCCGTGAAAAGTACGATTTTAGTCGAGTCGTTTATCTGCGCTCATGCACCGACGGAAGAGAAGGACGACGTGGAAAAGGATGCATTCTACGAGCGCCTGGAAGAAGCATACGAGCGCTGCCCCCGTCATGATATCAAAGTCGTGCTTGGCGACTTTAACGCCAGGGTGGGTAAGGAGGGTGTATTCGGCCCCACTGTCGGGAAGTTCAGTCTCCACGATCAGACTTCGCCAAATGGATTCAGGCTGATCGACTTCGCCGGTGCCCGAAACATGGTCATATCCAGCACTAGGTTTATGCACAAGAAGATCCCTCAAGCTACATGGCTGTCCCCCGATCGAAAAACACGCAACCAGATCGACCACGTTGTGATAGACGGACGGCATGCTTCCAGCGTTTTAGATGTTCGCACAATACGAGGACCTAACATTGACTCTGATCACTACAATTACAGTTATTTCAATTATTTTGCAGATCGCCTCTCACACCTGCTCTCCGAGAGCATAATTCAACCTAGTGGAATGCATGAGCAGTGGGATCATATCTCAGGAGCACTCCGTACCGCAGCCGAAGAAGTAATTGGATTCCGGCGAACGCGAAGAAACAACTGGTATGATGATGAAGAGTGCCGCGCTGCAACGAAAAGAAAGGACGAAGCCTACAAGGCAACGCTGAGATCGAATGCAACGAGGAGTGTGTGTGAACACTACCGCGAGTTGAAGAGGGAAGCGAGGCGGCTTTTCCGGGCGAAAAAAAGAGAGGCAGAAAAGCGTGAAATAAAGGAGCTTGAGATGCTGGCCAACGGGAATAATGCCCGAAAATTCTATCAAAAAATTCGGCGAATGACAGAAGGTTTTAAGCCCGGCGCAAACTCCTGTAAGAATGAGAAGGGCGACCTGGTGGCCGATGTTCAGAGAGCACTCAGAATATGGAGGGATCACTTCTCTGCCCTTTTAAATGGAGAAACTGAGCAAGAAACCAGAGAAGATGCCGAACCCGAGTCCACAATCGAAGATGATGGAATTGACGTTCCACAACCGGACTATAATGAGGTGCGAATAGCAATATCCCGATTGAAAAACAATAAAGCAGCTGGCGCTGATGGTTTGCCTGCTGAGCTATTCAAACACGGAGGCGAGGAGCTGGTAAGGCGCGGCGAGGAGCTGGTAAGGCGCATGCATCAGCTTCTATGCAGAATATGGTCGGATGAATGCATGCCTGAAGATTGGAGTCTAAGTGTTCTCTGCCCAATCCACAAGAAGGGCGATCCTGCAAACTGCGCCAACTATCGCGGAATCAGCCTTTTGAATATCGAATATAAGGTCCTATCAAGCGTATTGTGCGAAAGACTGAAGCCTGATGTGAACAGACTGATTGGACCTTATCAGTGTGGCTTCAGACCTGGTAAATCTACCATCGACCAAATTTTTACAATACGCCAAATCTTGGAAAAAACCCGTGAAAAGAGAATCGACACACATCATCTCTTTGTTGATTTTAAAGCCGCTTTCGATAGCACGAAAAGAAGCTGCCTATATGCCGCTATGTCTGAATTTGGTTTCCCCGCAAAACTTATACGGCTATGCAAAATGACCTTGAGCAACACCGCCAGCTCGGTCAGAATTGGGAAGTAGCTCTCTGAGCCGTTCGACACTAAACGAAGTTTCAGACAGGGTGACCCCCTAGCGTGCGATTTCTTTAATTTAATGCTGGAGAAAATAATACAAGCTGCAGAACTTAACCGCGCTGGAACAATATTTTATAAAAGCGTGCAACTGTTGGCATATGCTGACGATATTGATATCATTGGCCTTAACAACCGCGCCGTAACTTCTGCTTACTCCAAATTAGAAAAAAAAGCGGAGAAAATGGGATTGGTGGTGAACGAGGGCAAAACGAGGTACCTTCTGTCATCGTGCAAAGAGTCAGCGCATTCGCGCCTTGGCAACCAAGCCGCTGTTGGCAGCAATAATTTCGAAATAGTAAAGGACTTCGTTTACCTGGGAACCACCATTAACACCAACAATAATGTTAGCCTAGAAATCCGACGAAGAATTACTCTTGCAAACAAATGCTACTTCGGACTGAGTAGGCAATTGAAAAGTAAAGTCCTCTCTCGACGAACGAAAATAACACTCTACAAGTCACTCATCGCACCCGTCCTGCTATATGGTGCAGAAGCGTGGACACTAACAACATCTGATGAGGCGGCTCTGGGAGTATTCGAGAGAAAGGTTCATCGAAAGATTTGTGGACCTCTACGCGTTGGCGACGGCGAGTACCGAAGAAGATTTAATGATGAGCTGTATGAACTTTCCGCAGACGCCGACATAGTTCAGCGAATCAAAACACAGCGGCTTCGCTGGCTAGGCCACGTAGTGCGAATGAGCGAAGATGCTCCAGCCCAGAAGGTATTCTTATCGGCACCCGCCGGTGGAAGCAGAGGAAGAGGGAGACCACCACTCCGATGGAAGGACCAAGTGGAGACCGATTTGCGATCCCGCGGTGTTTCCAATTGGCGCCAGTTGGCGCAACGAAGAAACGACTGGCGAGCTATGTTAGACGGTCAAAATCGCCCAGGCGGTTAGATGACCATTTAAAGAAGAAGACAATAAATTAATGGTTAGGCAGAGCAACGTCTGTCGGGGTTCCTAGTTTGCAATATAAGACTTTTGAAAGTCAATTTGCAATGGCGGCCCCTTTTTTATATGTCAAAAATCCCCCTAAACAATTTACATTATAACTAAATGTTTCCTATTAATTTTACTTATGCACTTTTAATTCTGTTGCTTTTTTAGTCGAAATTCGTCGTAAGATACCTTTAATTTGATATCCATTTTGGCATATCTTACATTTTTAGTTTCAAAAATGTGGCAAACTTGTAAAGCATCCTCAGTGGCAGCACCTGATTACAATGTCTTAGAATGAAGCATTCAACTCTGTATTAGGAACTTCATACAAATCGGTTCAGCTCTTCTATAAATAGTAGTGGATATAGAAATCTATAAGTAAACTAAAACTATAATAAAATTGTAACAGGTCGATGTTAGTACATTGCAGATATTCAGGAAAAATTCATAGGAGGGATCATTGTTAAGGCAACAGAATCCAAATCAGCAATTTTTTAGAATTCTTGTCTGTCTGCCTGATGGTTTGATCGCGCATCAATACAAAACTGCTAAAAGGAATTGAAAGATACTTTTGCCGTTACATTACTAGACGTTAACTTGAAATTTAAGATATTACTTGTTCCAATAGTTTGACCAGTTTCGAAGATATCCACCAATAAGGTGATCCAAAATGTGTTTTGTACAATATGGGTATCAAACGAAAGGTCATAATAAGTGCTGCAATAAGCGATGACATTAAGTTGCATATCTTATCCGGTATGGCAGATATAATGACTAAAAGCGGACGTCTATTACTAGTTCGGCGACGCAACAATGCGTGGCCGTGCTTGGTTGCTGTGCCGCTCGGGAGAGGAGATACTCCCGAGCTCAAGTAGCGCTCTGCGCGACATTTTGATGTACTTTCTCTTGGAACCATACACGTATTAGGATGCTGCTGTTAGTTTTGTTGATTTTTGGCAGCCGTAATATTTTACCAGGTGATGCGTTAGAGGCTACAAATATACAGACATCGGCTGGTTCCAATTTTGTTATATATTTATAACGTGATCAACTATTTGATTAAAAGATGTAAATACAGTTACGTAAGTTTCACAAAATATTCATAAAAATATAAATCCTGCAGACTACAAAGCTCCAAATCGCTTTTATTTAATTCAACAAAAATGCCGCCATCGGAAAACAGCCAAAATGCTTTATTTATTTTCTTAATTGTGTTCATTAGTATGCGCTACATTTTTATTAAGTTGTTTTGCATTATGAAATAATATTGATGCCACACAGCAAATTTTTGTTAATTTCTTATTAAAAGGCGATTTAGTTGCTAATTTTAACTGTTGCTCAAGTTTAAATGCATATGCATGTATACATATTTTATTTTTACTATATAGATGTCTTAATTTTTAATTTTTAAGTGTCAAAATTCCTTTGCTTATTAAATATGTGAACATTGAGAAACTGAAAGCCGACAACACTGTTGTTAGACGCAAGTGGCGAAAAGGGCCAACCAACTTTATTTAATTCGTAATTTGTCAATGGGAAATCCATGCTCCATGTTCCAGTATATTTGGCTAATAGCATTGTTTAGGCAATAATTTTAATTAAGTTTATTTATATCGTGTTATGCATTCAGTTATCTCTGTTTTTGAACTGCATGCATACCTCTATTTATTTCACCCAAATCCGCTTATGCATGGCAATTTATAATGAATCAACTTGTTTGGTATTGATTACATTTTTAAAATTTCGTGACAGTAATTTCAAGGTCGCAGCTTAAAATAATTATGTTAGTATCACCAATTTGGCATTCCTTATGGTCGTTAATTTGAAACAAATTTATCTTTCACAACGGAGACGTTTTTGTCAAAAATTTTTTTTGTAACTTACATAAATTTTTATTTTTACATATGCATGTACACATAGTAATTTACATACAGTTGTGATCAATATAATAGTACTGAAATTAATTTGTATATCTTTCGACGCAATAAAAAGAAGTTGTGTTTCTAATAATTTTCATTTAAATACTCGTATAGCGAATTCTATAACAGAAATCACATAAAGAGAAACTTCAAGTACTCAGTTTTACAATTCAATTTTAGCATGATAATGTGCAAGTTGGAAGTACCTTAAAATTTCCCCTCACGTTTTAGAATTTTTGAGCTCAATGACGTTGGTTATTTTTTCAAGTACAAAATGAATTTTTCTTCATGCGTGGTACTCAACACTCCTGACCGCACGAGTTTTAGCTTTCACATTGTTGTACTAAAATTGATTGGTCTACAAAACTGCGTACTCAAAAATTTTGATGGCAATTTTTTAAAGTTTAATTACCTTTCCTGAACTTTGTGTAAACTTTGGAATTTATTTTTATGGGGTTTCTGTTGTGAAATTCGCTATATATTAAATGAAAATTTTAAAAATCACAACTTCTTTTATTTCGTCAAACGATATCCATTTTAATTTCACTACTATTATATTGAACACAACTGTACATAGATTTTATGCGTGGCAACAGTTATTCTGTCATACACATAGTTACATTATTTTCAAGCCTGTGAAGCAGGGCCAACAGAGTTTATTCGGCCTAAAGTGTTTTTTACCTGAAAAACTAAAAAAATTCAAGCAGTTTCTTTGCGTCACTTTTTCTGTTCCATTTTTCCAACCTGCAGATCTCCTACACCTTTTAAATTTTTCGCTTCCAGCTTTACTAGTACATACTTCTATATGGGAGCTCTTCCTCAATCTTTTCTCCCCTCACTTCACCTTTTCATTTACTTTTACCTTGTTTGGCAATTATAGAGGTACGAGTATTCCTCACTTGTTAAAAAACACATGCTTCAAGACGTATCCGAACTTGCTTCAGCTATTTTTAAGCTCATTAAGAGCGCTCTCTAGGAATTGTTATTGTAAAGGAATTTCTGATTAACTCATTTCGTTGTAAAAATCTTTGTTTCTGAACTTAAAATAAAGATCATTGAGAACGCTAAAGAGCCTTGTGGTACTCTGTCTCTTCACAACGACAACTTTAAAGCGGATACGAAAGAGCAATAGGCTTAGATGCTACTTCGCTCGGCGGTATTCGTCTCGATTTTGCTGTATCTAATTCGAACTAGATTTTCGTTCTGATTTTGTTTTCAGTTTCGGTTAACATGTTGGTTACGGATCGGATATTGGTCCTGCTTTGGGTTCCGAATTTGTTTTTTATTTTGTTTTCAGTTCCAGTGTGGGGCTGATTTTGGTTCCGGTATTAACTTCAGTTCCGGTTCTTATTTTGGCTTAGGTAACCTGAATCTGTTTCGGGCTCTGATTTCTTTCCTTTAAAATTGTTTCTGATCAAAAGGTTTAAAAACTTTAAATTTCCCATTTGATCAATGAAACCATAGGCTCAAGCTACGCCTTGAACATAAAAAGCTGGAAAATCACCTGAAATAGTTTTTTTCACAAGGAACATGGAATTTTCTGGACTATTTTTCGTGTTCGAGTAGGGAAAGTTACAACGGTCAACCAAACCTTGGGTTTTCGGAGATCGGTGATACAAAAGAGAAATTCGGAAGAAGGAATGACATGACCTTGAAGGTTTCACTGGTTATATCAAATAGATCCCGCGTAAGTCGGGCATGTACCGCAAGGGAGTACCGGAGTGTACCGGTTTTACTCGTATATCCGGCAAAGGACTGTCACTTTCGATAGCACTCCCCAAAACCTTAGGGGAGTGCAAAGAGTTAGGAAGAAATGGAAGTAAAAGAAAAAACAAGGGGATAGGCAAAAATGAAAGAACGGGGAGTCTAATTATTGAACTTGATATCTGTGCAGTCGGCCATCAAAAGGGAAACTAAGCGAGTTTACATAAACTAAACCAGAACAACAAATCGGAGAATATGGAAAAAGAAGGTAAAAATTAAATGGAAGAAAGGAGTAGGAAAAGAAGAAGTAAGAGGGAAAGCAAAAGTAAAGATAGGAAAAAAGTAAGAAAGACGAAAGAGAAGAACAAAGCTGAGAATAAGAAGAACAAGCGTGATAATTATAATGATAAAAATTATAAGCATGATAATTAGTCACTTTTTTGTATACCAACAATTCAATTGAATTATGAAAATTATTATTGTTTTTTATTTTTAATAATTTACACATTAAAGGTAGGTTTGTTCTTACGCCATCAAGCATAAAACCAGTGTTACGTAATGTTTGGCCACAGTCAAGTGTTCGTAAGAAAAATATATATTAAAGATAATATTTGCATAGCGCAGGAATTTCTTTTTTTAGCGCCTTTTCGTTTTATTCTTTGCTTTGTAATTAGGAAACTAAATTTTTTTTTGCTACTGTTCCAATCACAAACTTCTACTCTTTGTGAAAGTTACGTAACACTATAGCGCTTATTTGAAAAGTTCAGTTTAGTTAAGTAGCAAGCCCGTCAAATAGAGTTTCAGTCTAACACTCAAAATAATCATAAATAAATAAAAAAGAATTTTTATGTTTCACGAACCACATTTAACTCGTTCACAAAGTTAGTTGTCAAAGCTTACCCTTGAAACGTGTTTCTCCGTTGATAAAAATTTTAATTTCTGTCCTTATATAAATCAATTTTAGATGGTTGTTGGGTACCTACACGCTAACTAGTTTTATTGCTTTTCTTAGTGCGTCATTCCTTCAGTTTCATGCGCAACACATTTAAATACGAAATCAAGAATCTTAAAAAGGTTCTAATTTGCATAAAAGCATGAAATAATGTTGGAATTGGCAACATTTACTTAGACATACTATTTCAAAATTTTTGTATAAAGTTTTGTTTCCGACCAGTTTAGTTAAATTATGGGAATTTATAGTTTTTTGTAGTTGGAAACTAGTTTAATATTTAAAACAGTTGTTACTCGTATATTCATAACTGTGAATTTTCTAAAGATCGGGGTTTTTACTAAAAGTCAAAAAAGTCTTGCGGATGTTGCATTTTCAGGTAATAACTTTTTTCTTTGTGCTATCTAAAACTGTTTTCTTCATGAAAAATAGTTATATCGTTTAAAAAAATTACTTCAGCAAATTAAGAGAAAACATTTAAATGAAAATAGATTTTTACTTGGATTTTAGTTGAAATCTGTCAGCGAAAAAATATATTTTTCTCTCTAATTGCGTTTGTCAAACGCTTTTCTCATTCAAAAACTCAATGTTCACTGGAAACCTCAGAGGGTTAGTCATAGGCTAAAAATAAAAAACTGCAAACGATTTAGAACCTAATTCAAAACGAACCAACTCGATATAAATTAAACTTCTTGCTTGAAACAATACCAATTATGTTTTCGTAGTAACTAATAAAACTATAAAAAAAAATTATTTGCCATAATCACTAGTATCGTTTGTCGTTGCAGAAAAAATGTTTTTAATTGTTTGTTTTAAGAAAAAAATTTTCTTTGGAGGTAAATAATAATTTTTTTGGAAGGAAACAATTTCTTTTTTACTGAAAAAAAAAAAGTCTTAGAACCTTATTTAAAACGAATTAACCCGATATAACTTAAACTACTTGCTTTAAAATGTAACAATTATGCTTTCGGAGTAACTAATAACACTTGAAGAAAATTGTTTACTACCATCACTAGCATCGTTTGTAGTTGTAGAAAAAATGTTTTTAAAGCACTAAAGCACTAAAAAAAAAAAAAAAATTTTTAAACAAAAATTTAAAAAAATTTGTTGTAGAAAGAAAGTTTTTTTTTGGAGGGAAAATAATTTTTCTTTACTGAAAGAACTACAAACGGTTTAGAACCTAATTCAAAACGAACCAACCCGATTTAACTTACTTGCTCCAAGCAATAGTAATTATGTTTTAGAAGTAACTCCAAAAACTACAAAAATATAATATTTACTATAATGTTGTTGTTGTCTGCAGTGGCGCAGCTCTGGGGGGTTGAAGGGTGGCAAAACGTTTCTCACTGATTTACAAATCTTCTATACCCCGGGCGCGTATTATCTTAGCTACGCCACTGGTTGCCTAATTTTACTACAATCACAGCCATTAGTTTATCAGAAAGATGGTTTTTTTTGTCAGATAAACTCCTATTTCTAATCGTTATTACAGTCCATTGCTCAAGTGACGACATCCGTTTAGTAAACAAATTATCCTACACATTATACTTTATTTGACTAAAAAATAATAATAAAAAATAATAATAGGAAAAAAAAAAAAAACTAAAAAAAATTGCTTACCTAAACACTTTCACTCTCAGCCCTCGCCGACTTTCATTAAAAAAAATTATCAAATCGTATAAAAAGGCAAGGCTGAATTAGCTTGTGTACAGTTTTGGACCCACTGTGCAGAGGCTCTTGGTTTCCTTGATTTATACTTTGATATGTAAATATCTGCTTTTCAAATGCAAACATCAAACCATAAGAGCTTTTCAATATCATTAAGATACCTATTTTTAATACCAAAATTGATCACGAACTTACGACTTGAGGGAAGCCCATTTTAAGACGGAAATAATTTACTTTGATGTACTAATTGCCTTTGGTAGGCAGATTTAGAGGGAGGTTTAAGTGTTGCATGGCGTTCGATTATTGCACATTTGAAAAAAATTTTAATACCCAGTCATTAAATTAATTAAAACACAACTTAGGAACTTCGCACGTGAACAACGTCAAATTTTGCGGAAATAATTTGAAATAAATTTTAAAATCAATGGTTTGCAAGCGTAAAAATCTATAAATTATTTTACTTTCAATTTAAAGTGGCATTGGTAATAAAATTTGTGAAATAAATTCAAAAGAACAATACGAAATTAATACAATTTTTGCAGTCCGATTTGGCCCAGAGTTCAAATGTAGTTGTTATTGTTGTTTTTGTGGTTCAAAAGCGACCATTTAATTTAATATCTCATTAAATCACACGCAATCAAAACTTTTCGTATGACAAGCAGGAAAAACTGGAAACTTTAATGAATAAAAATTTATGGCGAATTATTCATACTTTGTATATGAGTGTGTATGTGTGTGCATTTTTACCTGTATTCATTTGAAAGGAATAAATACATTGAGCAAGCGGTACAAAACGCAAAAAAGAGATTGAGTTTAGCGTGTTACAGCTTCTAAACAGTTACTTGACAGTTCAAATCGGTTACAAACAAGTTAAGTTCAGTTGAAATGGAATTTTATATACCCAGCTGTGGTATAGAAATGTATCATAGACAATTTTTTGATTAAAAAGCTTCTCCTGAACGAATAATTTCATTACGCGAAGGTTAAATACATCAAAGTAACATTTGAATGCAAAGTTTTTCGAAGCTGACTGAACTTATTTTTATTTCATACATCTGGCAGTATGGCTAGAAAATATTCAGTGCAATAACCAACTGAAGTTCAATACAAATTTCTGGTTAATAGGCTGAGATCAAATATAAACTTTGCATGTTTTATTTGTCAAAATTATTTCCAAGTAAATATCGACAGCTGATAGGCAGATCACCTAATTTATTAATATTTTTGAAGAACGCTCTATCTCCAATTTTTTTCATCAACATCCTTCATCAGCATTTTTTTTGAAGAACGCCACAAACACATAGAAGCATATCAATCTAAGCTGTGCGAAGTTAATTTTTCTCCATTTGCTATCCTAGAGTGGATAGCGGTTTGAGGTTAAGTTGAAACGAATATATTTACCATAGGGTGGCACCGCCAATGTCAACAGTTGTTCGTTGGGTGACAGGTAACAAGATTAACAGAAATAAGGTCAATTGACTTAATTTCGCATAGCATATGGAAATAACATCAAACGAATTTAAAATATTTAATGGTATGATTTCGAAATAAAAAACAAAAAAATATTCGCCTGAGGCGGTTTGCTAAATAATTTCGAAAATCATACCATTGAATATTTTAAATTCATATCCTATTACATAATAACAGCGCAATTATTAGTCGGCTTGCTAAAGGTAATGTTGACGCTATTATTATTCGAATTAGGAAATAATATCAATGACTATATTTCAAAATTTTGGTTGACTTTTGAAAAGAGAAATATTGTCCTTATATCCATTGATCTTGTTACCTGTCACCGTTCATTGCGTGTTGAATCGGATTATTACAGTTATTCCGAATAAAACCCTTTTCCAATTCTGCTCACCCTAAAGTTCAAGTAAATGGTAGTGCTTGGCGGCGAGGCTCCAGTGGACTTCTTAAATTCCAGGGGTAATATTTCCTTGTTTTTATACTTAAATGACCCTTGCCCCGATATCGCAGTATATTTTGGAGCCGTCTGTGAGATAAAGTTAGATAGCAGCTTCTTAATAAAGTCTGCCGACTCTCCAGTCCTTTCGCGAGGGCAGGTTCACCTTATAGTTATTGTGAAAATTCAGTTAAAGGGTAAATTACATACTAGTTAATACATTACCCTGTATGCCGAGAATAACTTGTCTGGACTTCTGCAAAGAACCCAAACCTCCAGCAGTTTTGTAAATAACATAAATTTTGTATACGCCTCATTGCAGTTTAATCGGCGATATATGCACATACAAGGTGGCGCAAAAGTAAGCTTCCGATGTTCAGCATATCGGTTGTGGCACGTGCAGTGTGTGCTGTTGCACCGTCTTGTTGGACCCACATGTTTTCCAATCCCAATTCATCAAGTTGCGGCAAAAAGAACTCGTTGATCATTGCTCTGTAGCGCTCACCATTCACAGTAACCGTTTGGCCCCGACCGATTATTGGTCAAATAAATAGTCAGCAATATTCCGCGTTCTGGAGCAGTGTAGCGTAACATTGTTTATTAACGTGTATTTCGCATGTGTTTACTACACAAATGTCACAACAGAACTGACTTTAGGGGCCAATCGCAAAATTTATAGCATTTCCTGATAGGAGGATTACTTTTGCGCAGTAACCGTTTTTCACCGACCGATTATTGGTCAAATAAATAGTCAGCAATATTCCGCGTTCTGGAGCAGTGTAGCGTAACATTGTTTATTAACGTGTATTTCACATGTGTTTACTACACAAATGTCAAAACAGAACTGACTTTAGGGGACAATCGCAAAATTTATAGCATTTTATGATAGGAGGATTACTTTTGCGCCACCCTGTATATGTACAATGTACTTACATCAAGATCGTCCTCAGCTGCTACGATATACTTTAAAACCACGTGCACTGGTAAAACTGGGTATAATAAAAGTTAACAAATATCTGGTGAGACAAACACACTAACAAAAAACACCCCCTACAATCTATTTTTCTCGTTGAACTAGAATGTTTTTGATTAGGGGCGCAACACCTGCTCACCTCATAAGTGTGCGTGAGTGCAGAGTGCCAAATAGCACCTCCATCATTTACAAATATACTCTTCCCTAAGTTACTCACTCACGATCAACACGACATTGCGTTCGTTTCTTGAATCTTTTGAGCAAAACTTGTTTCTTGCATTCGCTTCGGCGCTGTCGATTTCGGCAACAAAACGCGCACCTACAACGCCATGTGTGGTGTCTGCGTCGACATTGGCGTTAGCGTTGGCGTCAGCATAGTGCAAAATGTGCTTGTTGGGCTTTTACTAAAGATGTTCGCTGTGCTTGGTGTTCTTCTTTGCCTGTGATGCGTTTGAACGTTCACGAAAAAACAAGGTGACGAAGCATGCGTCGACGTGTACGCTTTATGTGTGTGTGTGTTATTGGCGTAGCAGATCGTATTGTCACTTTATGTATTTATTTTTTGTGTTTTGATTTTTTCATTGTATGCTAAAGATGTTATTTTACATTTTTGAATTTTGTTGATTTCGCAGTCTTCATTTATATTGGCAAGCAGCGCAACGAGCATCTTCAGTTCTCACAGATCGGTCCAAACGGTACGAACTAGCAAAAGAAAAGGTTTTCTAGAAATTGTAATTTAAAATATTTAAAAAAATATATTTAGTTAATTTTTGAAATATTAAACGGCTAAAAAATTAAATACATGCATTAAATTAGCGGCCAATTAAAAGCACTTAATTCAATCATTTTAGCTAACAAAAACGGTTGAACAAAAAAAACAACAATAAAAACAATAGTGTCTATTAAACAAATAAAGGGTTGTCACAAACGCTTGAAAAAAGTGATTAGTGTATAAATAAACATTCTAAGAATTGTGAAATATTATAATTTTGCTGCAAAAACGAAGAACTAAAATACAGTCACATTTTACAAACAATAAATAAATTAAGTGCTGAAAAAATGATAAAATTATAGTGAACGGGCCGCTGCTGAAACACTCAATTAATTATCTTTTTTCTTTTCTCTTTTTTTAAGATTTTTTATTAGATCGCGTAGAACTATTATAAAATTAATTTCAGTTGCTTCCAGCAAAAACAAATCCTATTGTTCCCGAAAATGGCGCGTGCAGTACTTTGCATGGTGAGTTTGAAGTGATTTTTACTAATATTGCGAAAAACTAAATTATTAGAAAGTTGTGTAAAATTCTTTGAAGTTTTATTATTAATAATAGAAATTATGCAGAAGTTGTCTTAAAAACACATACAATCAAACACAAACAAAATATTGACTTGGAAAGTAAAATAAAATTGTTTATTTAGTAATTTATTAATTTTTGGCTGAGATTAAAATTTATTAAAAAATTTTCAGAAAACTAGCAGTGGTTAGCTTTGAAACTTCTCTTTATGTGGTTTATATTGCATTAATGTACTACAAACGACATAACATAACAAAAACAGCGTAGGGGTTAACATAAAATGAAATATTTGGAAATATTTAAAACCAAAAGCTTTCTGTATAAAAATTACAAAAAACAAAAAAAAAATTACGTAAAATCAAACAAAAAACATACAAAATAAAAAACTGCATGAAAAAAAAAAATTATAAATTTAAAAATATATAAATCAAAATGAAAAAAGAAATAATTAAAAATGGAAGTAATGAAAATGAATGTCAAATAACATTTTGTATATAAGTGAAATAATATAAAAATGAATATGGCATAAAAAAATTTAATTTAAAATGTCAAAGAAGATATAAAAAATGTAAAATAAACAAAAAAAAAATAATAATAAAAGTCAATGTAGATAAAAAAATGCAAGAAATGAAATCATAACAAAATTAACCAAAATAACATAATGAAATCAATTTAAATTTTTCCTCTAATCAAATATAATAATAACCCGCTTCGATGGGTGAAAGAAAAATAGAAATGAAAGGTGTTCTTTGTGCCACGCCCCCTTTTCACATACCCCCTACTTTTGTGCGCTAAAATGGTTTTGATATCCTATAGCTCTATAGCGATTTTCAGGTCCTCACCTTAGACCCTTTCACAGATATTCTTCTTGAAAATTTAAATTTGTATGGGAGATGCCACGCCCCTATTTCTGATAACCCCCCTTTTTTTGTGTGAAAATGCTTTTGATATCATATAGGTCTATACCAAT
The DNA here is from genome assembly GCA_949987695.1 of Merzomyia westermanni. NCBI lineage: Eukaryota > Metazoa > Arthropoda > Insecta > Diptera > Tephritidae > Merzomyia > Merzomyia westermanni. The sequence goes on along the minus strand of OX465291.1, from coordinate 32,484,787 downwards.
TTTCAGGTCTCTGCCTTGAACCCTTTCACAGATATTCTGCTTGAAAAATTTTGTTTGTATGGGAGGTGCCACGCCCCTTTTTCTGATAACCCCCCTTTTTATGTGTTTGGATGCTTTTGATATCATATAGGTCATACCAGTTTTCAGGTCCCTACCTTAAACCCCTTTAGAGATATTCGCCTTGAAAAATGAAGATTGTATGGGAGGTACCACGCCCCATTTTTCGATAACCCCCAGTTTTATGGGTGAGAATGGTGTTGTTATCCTATAGCTCTATAAAAATTTTCATGTTCCTACCTTTAACACTTTTAAAGATATTCACCATGAAAAATTAAGTTTGTATGGGAGGTGCCACACCCCCCTTTTCTGATAACCCCCCTGTTTTTGTGTGAAAATGCTTTTGCTATCATATAGGTCTATACCAATTTTCAGGTCTCTACCTTGAACCCTTTCACAGATATTCTGCTTGAAAAATTTAGTTTGTATGGGAGGTGCCACGCCCCCTTTTCTGATAAACCCCCTTTTTAGTTATAAACTTTCTCCACACGTGTCTCTTCAATGTGGCAAAGTTTGGTTAAAATCGGTTCAGCCATTCTCCGTAAAGTTCATCACAACGCGGAAAACGGCTAAATTTTTATATATATGGGTGAGGGTCCGCTAGTAGATGATAAAAAATTAAAACCCAATATGATAAAAAAAATTTAAGATATAAAAAAGAAACCAAAACAACAGAATTAAAAATAAAATGGCATTATGAATGTAATTAAAAAACAAATAGAATAAAATAAGAAAAATTTACAAAAAAAAGGTAATAAAATTAAAAAAAAGTCTGTATATATTAGGTCGAATTCTATGGGAGAACTTACAATAACACCATACAGGCCATCGTTATTGAATGCTGGAAAAGGCCTTGAAGAGATGTATCATGTTATCATCAAAACAGTTGTCGATTTGCAAAGGCCCACTCCTCACTCAAAAACAAAATCTCGGTAACGAATCAGATATCATCATGAGTTATATAAGCTTTACTCAGACGCTAAATTAGTTCAGCGCATAAAAATTCGACCAACCGCAAGCAAAGCTTGGAGTAGGTTACAAAAGTTGTACTCCTTTCTGTTGCTAACTAGCTAAAGTAATGAGGGAAAGAGAAAATACTGCTGCAATTCTCCCCTCACCTTAACAACTTAGTCATCACACTTTCTTCTAATAGTATTATCTCTATCTCTCTCTTTACATTTTTAAATATTTAGAGTAGGACGCGGAGTTAATAAAAACATCTACGTAATTATGTTAGACCATATTATCTGCAAATATTTAAATCTAAAACTTTTTATTAGTCACTTATGAGATATTTTGGAACACATCGTGCCAATGGTTTAAATATACTCGTATATATACAATCTATGCATGCATCATATGTTGGCACTTGCTTAATTTTATATTCTTAAATGTCACTAATTTTGTATTTATAAAACTTGCATCATGGAATTATCGATACTTTACTTCAATGTCAATACATACAAATCGCATGAGGTCGCGCATTATAAAAATAAGATGTTTCAATAAAAATGCAAATGCTATAAAAATAATCGATGCAAATTTGTCTTTATAATTCTGATGCCTCATTAGTGTAACTTAATTTATTGCAATTTTTTTGATAAGTTTTGATTTTGTGTAATAAAAAAATTACATTAGTATTAAGACTGATTATTTTTAGATTCCCAAATTTCTAAATACATTCGAACTTTTATTATGAGGTAGACACTTGAGAAGTTTAATCATATTTCGCTAAATTAAGAAATTACATTTACTCTTCAGGGTAACCAACTAGTAGTACCGAATTAGCTCAAATTAAATAAATTAATGATTTCGGGCATAGTAGACGGGGAGTCGACTCTTATGGGAAAATTCATGGGACCTGGTGCCTGTAAGAGCAAAATTAAAATAAAAAGCTTTTTAACTCAGTATACTCCAGCACTCACTAAAACTTTAAACTTTTTAAATTGGTTCATGTTTGCTCTTTTTGGTACTAGTTTAAAACTACAATTTTTTCTGACAAACTTGATGTTTCACTACAGGGTAATCACTCTTCACTGGGTTGAGAAAGTAGTAAACTAAATATTTTTCCAACACGTGCACACATCTAAGCAAATCAACAAAAATGCCTACACCTTTGGTCTGTTTATTTTAAATTTTCTAAATTCTAATTTTATTGTGAGAGGTTATGGTATCGAGCATTGAAACCGAAAACGGCAAAAATGAAATAAGAAGCTCCATTGGAATTTTTTCAAATCTATGACAGCATTCTCTAAAACTTTGAATTGGCCAACATTTTCCGGGCTAGTTTAGAACCAGTCGTAAATCAGTATTTTTCTGCCGAGTTTGCAGTTGACTTTTTTCTTAAATTTTCTGAAATTCGAGATTTATTAAAGCTCTACTGTGATTTTTTTAATTTCAAAGCTTTTATATTTTCCAATCCATCCAAGTTTTTTCTTTCTTGGTCCAGTTTAAAAAAGGTCGCTAGATGGGATTTTTCATTCTTTACTTCGGTGTTTTACTACAGGGTAACCACCGTTGAATGCTTGATAAGTAAAACAATATTTTTACAACACGTGCTCAAAGTTAAGCAATAACAACAATCAGAACAAAAACGCTTACAGATTAACACACACAAAAATACCGTTAGAATTTTTTGAAGTTTAAGTTTTTTATAGATGAAATATTATTGCTTTCAAGTGTAATATTGCTAAAAGCATTATTGTGGCCGCCGTGGTGTGAAGGTAGTGTTGCCGGCCTACCACACCGAAGGTCCATGGTTCGAGCCCTGATACAGGTAACATCAAAAGTGATTTGAAAAAAGTTTTTCAAAACGGGGTCGCCCCTCGGCAGTGGTTTGGCAAACTCTCCGAGTGTATTTCTGCCATGACAGGCTTCTCAGCAAAAATTCGTCTCCTTTGTAGATGCCGTTCGGAGTCGGCAAAAAACTGTAGGTCCCACCAATTTGTAGGGAAACATTCAAATCGGCACACCACAAATTGGAAGAGAAGCTTGGCGCAAAAATCTCTTAGGAGGTTTATGATGATATACCTGTTGTATATCGCGCCATAGAGATAGAGAGATTATTGTGGATAAATATTTGAAATTAGTGGCTTAAACTTGAGCAAATATTTTACATAAACATAATTCAAATACAATTTTATAGTCCACACGAAGACGTCAGGCAAATATGCTATATTGTTGTCTAGGTAAGCATGCCAATAAGCATGAATAGCAATCGGCGTTTCACTCTCTGGTTTCACTTCAAACAGCTAATATAAAATGATTAATACTAAGCACTAAATTTTATGTTGTTTTATTTTTAACATCTTTTTTTGTTTGCTAAGTAGTAAAATGCATTCTGTAAAAGTTATTGAAACTTGTAGTTTTGCTTATCTCATTGCCTCACCTAACTTAGGATATTGAGTAACATTGCATACATATATTACATATTTAGTAACTATGCGGTTATGAATACTTTTCCGGTACCAAGCGAGATTTAAATTCTTAACTAAGCATTTAGCGAAGATATATGGTAATTTTGTAAAATTACTGGAACAAGACAAAATCTGGTTTAAAGTAGCAGCTGATAGTTTTGAAATCATATTTTGAAGTGATAATAGGTAAATAATATATGATGTGATGTATTTTGCTTTTGCATACATATATTGATGTAATAATGTCTCAGCTTATAGGGCAAAATTCGTTTTATGTGGATTTGTGATACATTCCGTTAGAGTTGTGATTTGTTATGATATGCTATATCATAATGTGATTTAATGCCGTGATGTGATTTAATGCCATATGATGTAGAATTATTTGATGTGACATCATGCGATATTGTAGACATGCTTTTACGAACTCTTTTTTTTATGTGATTTATATATTGTATTATGAAACGATATGGTATGAGATTATGAGTTATTTTATTAAATTATGTTATGTCATGCTATGTAATTAAATGTATAATCATATGTAACTTTTAGGGATAATAGTTAAACATATATAAGCATCACCTAACACGTTCTTAGATTTGTATTCCTATGGTCGTAGGTTTGAGATTGAAATATGTGATATTTTATGATATGGAGTTGTTTTAATATACCATGATGTGATATGATGATATTGAATTTGCTTGATAATGCTCTATAATCTCTACTCATTTATAGGGGTTTTCGTTTGCGCTATTTTGAAGCTTTTACAGGCTTCTACTTTCCATATAAGTCTGACTCATGCAGTTCATATTCCCCATTTAATATTTTTTTTTAATTGTTACGATTTTAGTTACGTCATCCTAACACAAAACGTATACAAATTAATTCCGCTCTTCTTAATAAGTGCAATTGTACTCGTGTTTATGTAAATTCGTGGAACATCACTTCCACTTGTTAAGACCTTTATCGCGCACAAATATTTTTGTTTTAATGTGAAAATAAGAAAAAAATGAATGAAGATTATTTTGTACAGTAGAAACAAAAGCAATTAGATGGCAGAGAATTAAAAATCCGTTAGCAAATTTAATTTAGTTGAGGTCAAGCTCTTGGGTTTTTCTTTGGCACTCAGACCTTAAGAAAATATACATGTAAATGAAATGAAAGTCTTTTGGTTGATAGCAATTCGGTATGCTTAGTTACTTGCTTTATCTGGTAATTTCCTGGCTGTTGAAATGTCCTAGCTAATTCACTCTTCCTCATTCCTTTCGTCACGATAACGTGGCCCTGAGAGCGTAGCTTGCTATGCGGGGGTTCTCTTACATCCATGACCGCCATTTTCGGTCATTTGATAATTCTGAAACTCTCAAAACAACCTCAGCAGTTGGTTATATTGGTGCCTTTTAAAATCCTGCGCAACGAAGCTAACATTTTCGAAATAAACTAAAATTATATTTAATATAAACGCTTTTGGAAATTTATAGGATACTAAGTAGTTAATGATGTAGTGCGAATATCTCTTAAAAATGATGCTTATTTAATTTGCATGTTCATTCATCTTTCATATCCCTTTTATTGCTTGGTCACTCGCTACATTTTTCTTCTTCCCTGTTAGTCTCCTGTACTACATTTTTCTGCTGAATATGTCTGAGATATGCTAATATGATAAATGAAAAAAAAAAAGGTTGTTAGATAGACTGTTCGCAAGTTTACTTGTATTGTTTGTGTCTGACTGTTTTAAATATCTACGCAACATTGTTTTGATTGTGTCCCTGAAGTTTAATTAAATTTTTATTATTTTCTTTCTTTCTCACTTTCTGTCTCCCCTTTTGATTTTACATAATGAATATTTTTTTTGTTGCTATTAAATTATCACCAAATTATCACCAAATCAAAGTGCGTTACAATGTATCCGTGTTTGCAGTTCCGTTGGCACAATGATAGCATAATAAAAGATGAACTTTCTGAGAGAGATAGTTTATGTTTTAAGGAGTTTTACACTACTGATTTCCAGTCTCGACTTAGTGTCCAACCGTGGCTTGGATGACCGAAGAAGGGAGTGGTAGATTTAGAGCCCATCCTCATCAAATTGTCATCCACATATAACTGAGATTGGAAGACCTATATACGAGTATGTCCGTTAAGTTCAAGGTTTATATATACCATTAGGCGGATTCTTATGTTACTAAACTGCCAAAGATTACTAGCATGGCAGAGCAAAACAAAATCGCTCCTCTAAAACGTCAAAACAGCACAGTGCATATTAAAGTGTAAATAAACCGATTGAGAGCAAGTTTGACCGTTTAGAGAAAATTAAAATGAAAAGATCAAATAAGCTGTCGAGTTTATATTACCATGATTACTGGTAGAATGCTGAAATATATGTAAAACAATACACTAACTTGGTTCAGCAAACCAGGTTGAACTAACTTCCTTGTGTTAGTATAAAGACATTTTGTGGACCCTGGTTTAGCAAGGGGTCTCTGCTGGGACCGATGTAGCCATAAAGAATTTGAATCGACGTTGCATTATCCAGTTCACAAATACAAAATATTTGTATATGTAAAGAACATAGCTTACTTAAGCTTTGGTTTCCGCGGAAAGCGGTGCCGCAATTGTTTTGTGTATGACGGTGGAAAAAAAAACGTTGACGACAGATTTGCCACCTTCATACCGCTATATTACGTTACGGTGAACTTCACCGTCTTCTTAGTTTACACGTAATTACTTTTACATTGCAATGTTTTTAACAACCTACTCTACCGCTTTCGAGGAAACCATGCCTTAAAACTACAATGTCTCGCATATGTACCCATTAAGAGTTCATAGACCTTATATGCCTATATTAATAAGTCTTGCTTATGATTTTTTGAAACCAATCTTGCTTAAACTGTTTATTTTCCTAGCTGCTTGTGGTTTTGCTCACGTGAAAGGTTTTCCAAAATGAAATACTGCTGCGACAATATCTTGTTTTAGGCTTGCAGATCTTTGACCACTATATTGAATTCATAAGCAAGTTTCCAAGAACTTGTGTAAGACTGTGAATCACGAAAGGCTGCCAAGCTATCCAGTATAATGCTGAGTCACCTTTGCAATTCGGAGTCTTATCATTTTTCTGTAATCCCGTTCATGTACGAGTATACTAACACCCATCTTAACAACGTCCAGTTTTGCTCCACCCGTATACCACACCTTTAAACCGTGGTCAGTGTATGTAAACCCTGTGTCCTAGAGCACTCAGTCTATAACGTTTGCCTCAAAGTTTCCAGATATCCGAAATAAAGTTGTTATTTTGCAACTCGGTTGAGAAAAGAATTCGGTCAAACCCAAAAAAGGCTGGCTATCTTTTTGTTGTATCCCTACAAGCATAGTAAAAACTTAGGTTATATATTTAAAGGTCATGTTTTTCTTTCTTAAATACATTTACTATTTACGTTTTGGTCATTGGTTTGTTTAAGGTTCTACGAACTCTAACCATGTATTTATGTATTTAACAAGTATTACAAGCCTCACCCTTAGTTTATCTGTTTTGACTGCAATTTCGTTTTCAACTTTTTCCCTATTTTCCGCCAGTCTTCACTGTTTACCGGCTGCTTGCCGTACTATTTTTGTGTGGGCATTGTTGATTGAAGTTATTAGCGGTATTATTGATACAGGTTTGACACCTTGACAATGCCAAAGTTTACTCAGTGTCGGTTGGTAACGCCTACTCGTAAATTACATTAAAGCAATTTTAGGTAACGAATTTAATTCCGCTAAGTAACTAGTCAGTAACGCGATTGTAGCTCGACCTAAAATAAATTTAAAGTTTCGTTCGTTTAGCTGAGTTAAAGCGTCAAATGGTGTAACAGAAATTGTAAAAAAATTCATCAAATATACTCGTTAAAAGGGTAAAGAAAATGGGAGAAAGAAGTAAATAATAGGAAGATGAAGCGGAACAGAGGTATAGAAAGTAGAGGAAGAAAAAGAAGAGAAATAGAGGAGGAGCTTAATAGGCTGAATAAGAGAAAAGGAATACGAGGAAAAGAGGTGAATTTAGGTGCAAAAAAAAAGAAAAAATAAAAAAAGATGGCTGGAGTGAGAAATAAAGACAAAGCGAGTGGTCTTTCATTTATGTACGTGTCAAATTTCATCAGTTCGTCAGTAAAAGTTGATGAATTATTACATTTTTCGATTTTCCCAAATTTTCGATAAAGCAAAAGTGGGCATTGTTAACGTCTGATTACGCAAAATTTTTTCATTTTGTATAAGAAAAAATTATTCACATAACACAAAAGTTAATGCACATAAACACCTTTACTTTAACTTCACTTCAATGGTTCTTGCAACAATATTTTTTTGTTTGGATTGTTTTTTTTTTTTGTTTTCCCGTTTCCTCTGATCAAAAAGGGGCCTAATAACATTACAAGAAAATTATTTTTCATGCAAATGCGAATGCATTTGATGTTTACAGTGCGGCTTTCAAAAGCCCTGAGGTTGCTTTGCTTCAGCATTTTCACTTACTTAAAAACTTATTAGAGTTCTTTGATTTGAGGCACAACCCTTTTATAATACATTCATGTGTGGGTTGACATTTTATTTTTTAAGGCCCTGCGCCAAATGGTTGAAAAATGTATCTAAATTTTGACAGAACTAAGGAAAATTCTGACATTTATTAGAAGCTGAAGTACAATTTCACGCAACAAAAGTGAAGCAAAAAATAAGAAAAAATACGTAAATTTAAAATTTATTTAGAAAATATTTACATTAGCGCGATAGTTTTCCATATGTAAAAATTTTCCTATACAAAATTTAAACTATTTTTACATATAATAATATTTTTGCAACTCCCTTTACCTCTGTGTAAAATGTTTCCGACTGACACATAGCTTAAGATTAAGATTCTGGAACCCTTAAAAAACGTTTTTCCTTTGGAACCACCCTACTCGGACAACTATTTATTTAAAACGGCCGACTTTTCATTGACTTTCGAAGGGGTACTCCATGGTATAAAAAGAAGGTAGTTCCATTGCCAGAAATCGGTTGTCAGTCTAATTTAATTTTTGATTAAAAAAGAGATTATTGACGGGAGAGAGATAGAGATTGACGTTTTTTTGAGGTCAATATCTAGCATAGCGTTGATGCCAATATTTAGCATAGCGTTGCCCAATCGGATATACGGTAAAGGGAATTTTTTAACCATATATTGGCGATTTTGCCAAATTGTTGCTTTTGAAAGCTTCTATAATAAAAACTTTTATTTCACGATACAAATATACAATTTTTGGTAATTCTATACGACCGCATGTAACTGCTAAGACACGTCCAAAAATATCGGGAAAGGTGTCAAAAGATGCGTTTTGACCCCGGTTTCAATAATCCGAAAGCGGAAAATAAATGTTTTGTTTCAATAAAAAGTTATTGCCAAAAACCAAAAAAATACCCAAGTCCGATCCCAAATGGGGGGCGTGGTACGCCTTTTACGTAGGCGGCACTAAACAATTACCGTAACTTCGGTGCATTGTTGTGTTTGTCAAGAAATAATACTAAATATTTGTTTATTTATTTAGATGTGGGGACTAGAGTGTGTCAGAGGAATTGGTGGGGAAAAGTTGAAGGTTTCTGTCACTGAAGTAATGGGCTTTATCGCAACGCGCTGCCGAAGCCAAGATGCACCTAGATCTAGTAGTTTGGGATTTCAAATGAAAAGGTGATGGTTAAGATGGCTAGAAATTAGGAATATTTCACGGTCCAGCATTTGAGCTCTTGTCTTGACAATATGTCGGGGAGTACTGCTGGCTGCGAACAAATAATATCGGAGCTTTAAATAAGCTGATTATGAGCTCGGCCTCAATATTTCAAAGGAAGATATCGCTCTATGTGATTCACCTTCTTTGGTAGGTATTTCCTGGTTTGAATTGCGAGGAAGCTCTATCCGATTTCCATGTATCATTAGAATCATGGGTAATATATAAAAGTGTATTCCACGAGGGCCAGATCAATATCATCCTTCCCGATGACTATTTCCGTATTGCATAGATATTTAGTTTCTAATTAAATTAACATCTCATATTTTCTATTTGATACTTCTTTTTCCATTGCAAAAGCAAAGATTTTCAGCCAACACAAATCTCAAATTTTTCAAACCGTTTTTTCATTTGTAAACCAATAAAACGACCCAAACAAGATTTTTTAATGGAACTGGTAGCACAAAACGTCATAATCTCTTTCATTGTCAGATAGCTAACATGGCGACCAAAAACTGAAAATAGAACTACCTCTATTTTTCTGTCATGGAGGTACTCTACAGATTCTAAAACACATTTCAAAAAAATAGTTTTCAGTTGCAACTACCTCACTTGATCAATTATTTATTTAAAAACCAAGTGAGCCACTTAGAGCAACCATTTAATAATATTTCTACCTAGGGATGTGACCGCGAGTTGTAACCCCGATTACTGAACAATCGATCAGTGCGAGTGGCCAGCCACTTTTTGGTTAATATTTACCTTTTTAAATGTCGCAACTAAAACAAAAATAAAAATTAACGAAAAATTTTAATGCGAACATGGATAGAGTTTGCTGAAAATTGGAAAAATCGTTTACGAACCACACCTACTTTTTAGAGTAGCACTGAAAAAATGTGTTAGTAACAATAGAATGTGCGATAGCTCTAAGCGAAAAAACTGTGTGTGTAATATTCGAGTAAATACTGACCATTTTTTATAAGAAGGCGTGGCGAATCCCACTTACCTATGCAAAAGTAATCTTATTTTTTATAAAATTGTTTGACAACAAGCTAAAAATCAAGTGAATCTGTTCATTTAATATTTTTGTAACAAATTCAACAACTTTTATTAAAATGGTAGCTGCCCCTCACTTCCAGCCTATTCTAGCCTTGTTCTGAAAAAGGTAATTCACGTCCAAAAACAACAACGAAATTACTCCTTAACTCTTTCCGAGCAATTTTTTCTTCTCCAAAAGTACGCCTTCTAAGGAAAGTAAAGAAATGTGTTTACACCCATGCCCTGTTTCAAGCACCGGTAGTGCTACCAAGTCTCACTTATTCTCTTACGGGGGCACAATATCTCACAGCTGGGTATATACTCGGACTTAGACTTCTTAATCTTTTTTTTTCATGTCATTTTGTTTATCTCACAGCATCACTATGCATATTTCTTTCATAATAATTATTCTTTGTGTTTGCAAAAAGCGCAAGACAATACGAAACACACCGATTAGGATAACGGATAACGTGGGTCTTTATAACCTTACAAGAATATAAGAATCCAACGCAAAGTTTCGCATAAAAGCAAAATAAATTAATAATTCATATTGTTGTTATTGTTGGTTTTAAAACGCCTGCAGTGTAAGCCATAATAAAATTTTAAGCGATTATACTCTTGGCAGATTTCGAGATGATGGCGGTGTTACTTTTCTTCCCTTTTCACTTGAGATTTGTTCGTGTCAATGCTCTTTTGGGGCAGGCATCCACGAGTACTTCAAAGTTTTTAAACAAATTTCAACGCTTCTTCCTGTTAACATCATCACAGTGCGCATTTAACGCATAATAATTTAAGTCAAACAAAAACAAAGGAAAAGTGTAATCTTGACAAAAGCAAAAACGTCTTAGTGTTATCACTACGTTGATGAGATGTATTTAAAAAGTGGCTAAGCAAATGGCTGGAATATCATTTGACCGACAGGTCACGATGGCTATCACATCAACTGTGACGGACCACAAATTAAAACAACATACGCGTGCGAACATGGAGGTGGAAAAACTTAAGACAGAAAAAAAAGAACAACGACACTGGTAGCACGACAAGCTTGTTTAAAAAATAAGTAAGGAAGTCTAAGTTCGGGTGGAACCGAACATTATATACCTAGTAGTGGTCTATTATGGCATACCAATTTATGCAAGTCTATTTTAATACTTTCAGTTCGTATTATAAAGCCAGCTGCTTGTTTTCAATAAAAACACTTCTGTTATGAGTTTTGATAGGGTAAATTAATTTAAAAAATATGAATGTATAGCGCGATATACCACAGGTATATCACCATAAGCCTCCTAATTTGTGATTTGCCGTTTTGAATTTTTTTCTACAAATTGGCGGGACCTACAGATTTTTGCCGGCTTCGAACGGCATCTACAAAGGAGATGAATTTTTGCTGAGAAGCCTTCCATGGCATACCACTGCCGAGGGGCGACCCCGACGAAAACCTTTTCAAACCACTTTTGATGTTACCTGTCCCAGGACTCGAACCTTGGACCTACCGTGTGGTAGGCCGGCAACACTACCGCCACACCACGGCGGCCGCCATTACTTTATTTTTATATAAAAAGCTTCCCAACCAACAACGGCTAACCACATTTTTTCAAAATACCAATACATGCACATTTTATGTTTGAAAATTTTGCGCTCAAATAGACAGACGGAGAGACAGACGGACGGAGAGACTGACTTGGCTAAATCGACTCAGCTCACCGTCTTTATTATTTCAGTTTACTTATTGATGGTCCCATCTCTTCTTCTTCTCATACTTACAAACATTTCATGTTCATTAAAGGTATGAAAATCAAAAAAGGTATATAACTTCCCTATTGCAGTGGGGTATTAACAACTTGCCCGGATATTTTACTTGTGTGTTATCCGATTTTTTTTGACAGGAGTATACTACATACTATTGAGAAGCAGCTGACCAATCTTGATTGAAATATCTAGTTCAAACTACAAGCAATCGCCTTTGAAAATACCAGAACTTTTATGCTGAAAAGTGGGCGGCCCCACGCCTACTTTCCCAAAATCCACACATTTTTTTTTTGTGGTCGAGTTTTGCTTAAATAGCTTATTATGTGTGCAAGATTTTATTGATATAGCTTGCATGCTTATAAAAATATCGCGTTTTACATTTTACAAACAAATTTTTCAGAACTATGTTAAAAAACTGGGCGTGGCCGTAAACCGATTTCGCCCATCAATATTTTCGCCAAATATGGTTTCGATAAATCAATGGCATAAAAAGTTTTGTGGAATAGTGCACTATAAAAGGGGCGGAGCCACGCCCATTTTAAAAAATTTATATTTTTGACTTTCTTCGTGCAGACACTTTTAAAGTGAAATAGAAATGATATAAAGCTTTTGTACGCAAAGTTATTGCCTATTTAATATATCTATGATCCTTTTCAAAATCTTTCGTATAAAGGTGGGCGTGGACCTTAACCGATTTCCCCCATTTTTTTCCGGAACATTCTTTCTATTAATATAAATATGTGTGCAAAATTTCGTTTCGATATTTTGAAAGGTTTTTGAATTATGATCAATAATATTTCTAAATTTGACTTAATCAAAAGTAGGCGGTGCCATGCCCATTTTCAAAAATTTCTCGAAAAATGTATTTTCTGCCTTAACATTAATGTACACATCAAATTTTTTCCTTATAAGTGTATTCTGTACTGAAGATTAACTTTTTTTGTATTTTCGAAAATATTTTATATGTATAAAAAATGGGCGTGGCTATAATCGGATTTCGCCCATTTTAAATTACGCTTGGAGATGAGTGCCAAGGAACATGCGAATTTCATAAGATATCGTAAAATTTACTGTGTTATCGTGCTAATAGACGGACGGACGGTCATGGCTTAACCCATTTCTTTTTTCCTCCTGAATCCGTTACGCGACTAAAGTTAATATACCTTGTGTGCGTAGCACTACTAGGTATAATAAGTAAGAAAATCTAAATGCGGGTGTACTCGAGCAGAGCGGACTGAGCTGCACGTCGCTGTGGGTTGAATTTGGTGTCGTGATAGGAGCCCAAAGCTTGAGAAAGTAAAACAAAAGTAGCTGTGATGCCACTTGTTTTCAAAAATTTATATTTTTTCGAATTCTTCGACTTTTTTATAGCACACACCAAATCGTAATATATATATATATGTGATTGATTGATTTGCGGCATTTATTAGGGCACTTGTTTGCAATCGATTATTCGGCTAATCGACTAGTCGAATAACAACTATTGAGCTGTTTGAAAATCGAATAGCAAATATTCGATTTAGAGTAATGGAATCACTGGTAGTATTCGAATACGGCAATTTTACTTTTATTTTTTTAAACAACTACTGCAAATCGATTACTCGACTATTAGATTAGTCGATTATTAAGAGATCTAGCATTTATGCACATATATTCATCCTATACAAACGGAATTTTGAATACTGAATTTTTCTGGCATATCTCTTAAAGTATTCATGCTAAATAACTAAAATTTGGTAAGGAGTGATATGAGAATGAGCTCTAACACCTCGCGAAAAGTCAATGAAGCTCAAGGACTAATAGCAAAATTACTTAAGTGCAGAGTGCAGCACATACCAAATTTGTTCAAGATATCTCCTCCCAAAAATTAGCCAAATCGGAAAACACACAAGCAAAATATTCGGGCACGTAGTTAATAGCCCACTGCAATAGCGAAGTTATATATCTTTTTTGATTTTCATATCTTTGATAAACATTAAGTGCCTGTAAGTATGAGAAGAAGAAGAGAAAACTTCACTAAAATGATCAGCACGATGAGCGGAGTCGAAACTAGTCTCTCAGTTTTACAAAAGAATGGCTGTTTGCTTTCGCCACTTTATAATATACTAGCAAACCCGGTAGACGTTGTTTTGACGTTTTGATACATAGAACACATCTATATATAAAATGTCATTAACTTGAACCAAATAAACTCCTAACTATACCGAACAGCAGCTTTATATAACCTGGGGGCTTGTGTCGTGTCCAGCGAACTCCTGAATCCATCGTGAAAGTTCAAGAGCAAAACAAAACACAAAATATGTGGGCGTGGTACCGCCCACTTTTAACAAATGATGTAGATATTTCCAAATGTCATTAATTTAGACCGAAAAGGTAGGAGGTATGACGAATTGAAACTTTATATAGCCTGGGTTCGCGGCTCCGCCCACTTTTCCAAAACTATATATATTGTCTATGCTGTACCCAAGTGAACCCAAGTACATATTTGCTCATATTTTACAATGCTTGTTTAATGTCTCCAACAAAGCAACTTTTCGTGCTCTCAGGACAGCCGCTGACACTGGGCATCCGTAGCCAGTGATCAATACAATAAAAACAAGTAAAGCAAAAATGCATGACACGTTTACTCACACAACAGAGGTTCTATAGTGCGAATACTTGTTTTTCATGGTCCCCTACCAACTTTTCGCACTCACAGTGAGAGCCGATCACACCAGTAATACAATAAAAGCCATGACATGTCTACTCACAAAACTACGCCTCTAAAGTGTTAATACATGTTGTCCGTGTTCAAACACAGATACAAATTGACGTCAAGGAGTTGGTTTTTTGCTTTTTGTTGGAGAAAGGGCGACGATGGAAGGGGACGGGAACCGAGTTGGCTGCGCTCGCGAAACACGCTTTGTAATGCTGTTCGTCTCATTTATGTTATGTTGGCCGCATATTAATTTTGATATTTTCCTTCATACCTTTTTTTACATTCGCATGCACACATATTGATAAACGACATAAAAGTAATTGTATCACCAGATTTTCAAAGTTTATTTCCAAGAAAATAATACAATTATATTAATTTGAGCTAAAACACATGTTTTCATTAAAAATATTCGTACAACGCAGTAAAAAATTTCTTAGTACATATGTATGTATTAAGAGAATGTCAGTACAAAACATAATCAACCAAAGCAATTCCTTCCCGTGTTTGAACAACATGGGAAACACTTGAGCAACACCAAAAGAGAATTGCCGATTAAAGCAACTCCGAGTTTCTCTGTTTGAACACGGACAATGAAGCTTACATATTTGCTCATATTTTACAGTGCTTGTTTAATGTTTCCAACAAAGCAACTTTTCGTGCTCTCAGGACAGCCGCTGACACTGGGAATCCATAGCCAGTGATCAATACAATAAAAACAAGTAAAGCAAAAATACATGACACGTTTACTCATACAACAGAGGTTCTATAGTGCGAATACTTGTTTTTCATGGTCCACTACCAACTCTTCGCACTCATAGTGAGAGCCGATCACATCAGTAATACAACAACAGCCTTGACATGTCTACTCACACAACTACGCCTCTAAAGTGTTAATACAAGTTTGGAATTTGTGTTTGTGTCATTTTTAACCTAATTTTTCTCTATTATAATTAATATTTTTTTTTACTTTTTTGATTGACAGCACTGCAGTTTGGCCATACCTATCCATACATATATAATTGGTAATACCTTAGATGCATAGTTCGGCCATAAAGTGGGACAATTTCCATATTATGTATAGTATTGAAAAGTTCGTCAGGCAATCCATCAGTATTCGCAGCTTTTTAAATATGTGAGGACTAAACCTGTTAAATAATGAATTTCTTGAGAATCCATTTAATGATTGATTACCATTACTTTCAATTTTTAATGATTATTTTCCAATTAATTAAAAAAATAATCAAAAAAAAATCATAATTTTTTACGATTTTTAAAAAAAAATTTTAATTATCAAATTTAACAGGTCTGTTGAGGACAAATAATTTACAATAACAAAAGATAAGTGCAGAAAAACAACCTGTGTTAAAGAAAATTTTTGACGTAACAGCCAAATTATCAGAAAGTAGACTGATTGGGAAGGGCAAAAAAGGCGTATGCGTCAAATATTATGCTTATATTACATGTATAAAAATAAAATGGATTGCATTATATAGGTTGGGCTAAAGGAAAGCTATGCACCTAATTTCATGGCAATGAATAAACTGAATGCGAAATAAATTAAAAAAACCTTCCCCTGTAAAATTTTCTTTTTGGCTCTTTCCTTTTTTTTTGCGCACAGGGCTCGATATTTATCTAAAAATAATTGTTGGTATTGACATTCAATTATAATTATTAAACACTGGCACATGCTGTGCTACCCATTAAACTAGAAATTTATACTGATTTAGCATACAATTAGCTGTCAATGCAAGTAGGTTGCTTATAGAGAAGGGTGCAACAAAGCAGAGCTTGAACTAATTTAGTTAAAATTGGATTTATGCAAATGATTGCTCTAATGGCATATTTGCTAGGTATGCTGACGGGGTTAAAACAATTAATAATTGTATTTGCGTGGGTGTTTTAATTTCGGATGGATTTTTTTTCTTTGTTATGCCTAAAAATTAAAATTCTGTTAGAAAATAAAAGAAAATCTTAGGTTAGGTTAGGTGGTTGCTGTCCCACTAGGAGGGCAGCTCACTTGGACACTTATAAGGTCCGTTGTGATACCACATTCTAAACGGTGACACTAACTTAAGATTGCTTAGCAAATCGCTGCGTAGCGACAATAAAACTCCGGATTTGGCACACGTCGATCTTCGACACGTCTTCCGGAGACCTAAGCACATCCGAACCGAAATACCTGCGCCTGGTTCTAGCAAACGCTGGACAACTCAGCATGAAATGATTTGATGATATATTTAACCGCACAGCATGGACCCCCATCGGACAGTGCCCAGTCAACACCCCCATTAACATGGAAAGATGTGCCTTGGAGAACCCTAGTAATGCCATTGAACGCCTGGAGTCAACCACTGGCCAGAAGGACTTCGACACCTGACATTAGGTGGTGTCAGCCCAGCGTTTGCTTAGCTGATCCGAAGCCTACCCGCCCAGAAGCAAACTTCAGGTGGTAAGGGGAATACCCAATGTTCTGGAGGCAGCCACATCTGTTTCACGAGTGCCCGCTCTGGCCAAGAGATCCGCATGGCAATTGCCGGGAATGTCACAGTGGCCTGGCACCCAAATAATTTTTATTTTGAAGTATTTGGACGCAACCGCAAGCGATTCCAGACTGTCGCTCACTGTCCTCGATCGAACGTTGCCTACACTCAGCGCCCTAATTGCCGCTTGACTGTCGGAGTAGATGTTGAACTCCTTGACAGCGAATGCGCTGGAAAGCATCCCATGCACCGCATCCTTGATGGCGGAAACCTCCGCTTGGAAAACGCTACAATGATCAGGTGGCCTAAATTTTTTGCTAATCCCAAGTTCCTGACAGTAAACACCATCCCCAACACATCCATCCAGCTTTGATCAGTCCGTAAACAGATTCGCCAGAGCATCCCCCTAGATAGGTTCTCCGCCTATCCACTCGTCCCTTGCGGGTATGTAAGTCGAAAACCCCTTCGCCGGAGTAGAGGTCGGAGCACAGTAATCTGTTCTGTTAGGGATAAAGTCAAAGCTCGATAGTATATTGGAAAGGCCATACTGCCAAAGCCTATATCCAGGGTCTCGGAGCCTTATTGCAGCCCGAGCTGCGCCTATTTTTCCGACAAGATTGAGCATAACATTCAATGCCAGGGTAGGAGTGGTGCGCATGGCCCCACCGATCCCAACCATGGCCATTCGCTGCACCGTGACCATCTTTTTCGTGGAGGATGCCGTGTCTAGAGCGCCCCACCAGACCAATACCCCATAAAATAGGATAGGTTTTACCACCATCTTGTATAACCAATAAACCACCCTTGGAGAGAGACCCCAGCGTTTGCCAATGGCCCCCCTGCAACAATACAAGGCGACTGAAGCTTTTCTAGCTCTGTCCTCTACATTCAGCTTCCAAGACAGCTTCCTGCCCAGAATAACCCCTAGGTACTTAACCTTTTCAGTAAGCACCAGCGGTACTCCCCCAATAGAGGGTTGTACAAAACCATCAATCTTATACCTTCTCGTAAAGAGGACTAGTTCCGTTTTACTCGGGTTGACAGTCAGGACAGACTTGCTAAGCCCCGTACGATGGCAGAAGGCGAAACATTATTGAACGCTCCTTCGATATCCAGAAAGGCGCCCAGCACGAACTCTTTGTGCTGGAAAGACCCCTCTATTAGATTTACAACGGGATGAAGCGCCGTTTCAGTTGCCTTTGCAGTAAGCATGTTGCGATGCCGAAAAACGTACCCTAGGGAACCTGCTGCGTATATGCAGGCCAATCAGGCGCTCTAACGTTTTTAAAAGAAACGAGGAGAGACTGATTGGCCTGAAGTCCTTGGGAGATACATGAGAGTACTTTCCTGCCTTTGGAATGAGGGTAACCTGGACCATAGTTGGCGTAGATGGGAGCCAGCCAGCTACAAGAAACCCCCAGCAATCTCTGTAGTTGCACAGTAGTTATGCCATCAGGCCCGGGTTACTTGTAGGGCTTAAAAGATTGAATGACTCATACAAGCTGGCTTTCATTCAGGGAGATGACTGGCCGACCCCCCCGCCCACACTAGTGGGCAATTGGGCATCGCGGTACTGTGAAACCGGGATGTCAGGGAAGTGAGCATCCATGAGAAGTTGGAGAGATTCCTCGCTACTCATAGCCCAGCTACCATCTACATTCCTCAAGTAACCCAAGGGTGCAGGATTCCCGGAGAGAATCTTTTGGAATCTCGCAGACTCAGTACATCCTTCCACGCTTTCGCAGAAAACCTTCCAGGAATCTCTTTTGGCTTTCCTGATCGCAGATTTGTAAATACCCAACCCAACTTTGTAGATGATCATCATCAGACAAATCCATCTCTTTCACCTCAGAAGCCTCCCCATCTGAAGCTAACAGCCTCTCCTCATCCGCCCTGTCGAACAGCAATCCAACGCTGCAGACCGATCCCGCCACAGACGGTATGCCAACAGAGCTGATGCTGTCCGACGATGCAGGAGGTGAGGCCTTATTCCCCCTGGCATCAGCGTTGTAGATTCTAAGAACCACACTCCCGATACCGTAGGAGATAACACCCCCCGACTCAGAGAGAGGACCCATGGACTTCGCGTTTAGTAGCAATCGCACTTGCCGACGGGGTCCCTCGGGTTCATCAACCCTAATAACCATCCAATTGTGGGTCGAAAGGTTCTGGTTGCAGTAGCGAAACTGCCTCAGAATTCTCTCTGGCTGGGAAGGTTCTGCAGGTAACCACACCCGAGCCCTTGGTCGAAGAGGGAGGTCCCTCCTGTCCACGGCCTCGAGCCTAGCCCCCCGCCACAACTCCCCAACCAGCGAGACAAGACACCTGCAGAAGCTCGCTGACCGCTCGTCACCGCACTCTATCAGCCTAAACCCATGATACCATCCCATATATTCTATGGATGGCTGCGGCCCAGGATACTTTCCAACGGCAGTCAAATAGGCTTCAGAAATGGCGTTGGCCCCCAGCTTCACTTCTCCCTGGAGATGGCCCCGCCTTCCCTGCTCCTGTTAACTACCCCCAGGGTGATGAAGCCAGTACGTCTAGCAACTTCGCTAAACGTGCGTTACACAGCTTCACCACCCCGGTGTCCCGCACTATTCTGCCCTTTCCGCAGAGCGTCATAACCGAACGGGGCCGACTTCCCACCTGCAGGAGGCTGATCAACGCTGCTCAAAACATTCCTGGCCCGCTTCAGCGTACGGGAATGCTGCTCATAAACCTGAGAACCATCCAGACCGCCGTAGCGTTCCAGGATTTTCGGCGCAAAGCGCTGATCGCAGATGGCTTTCCTTCTCGGTGTCGCTCTCTTGCTTCTACCAGACCGCCTCCTGTTCAAGAGCACCCTATCAGGTCTGCGACCCTGTCCCGTACTTGTAAACCGGCCAGCAGCCGAGCTACTCCCATGCGATACGCAAGGGCGACCCTCGTTGCTGGCCGGTTCCTTTTCCCCGATGTCCTTGTCCGTCTTCCTCCCGTTCTTCTCCCCCTCCTTATCTTCCTTGTTGTTGTTTTTGTTTCTATTGTTGTCCATGTAAAATAACGTCCCCACTCAGGGCCGCTATCCAGACCCGATTGTATAGTCGGCCTTTAATGGTCTCGTGGTAATCTATGCGAGCAGGGAGGTCACGCGAAGGTTGACGCATGCCCTTATGAGACATGCGTTCAGAGCCAGACCGAGAGCAAAAACGGGAGATCCTCAACCGCACCTACACCACCAACTAAATAGCGACGGGCCTGGAACGTACCCTGAGGCCTGCCAAGGCTTTAAAGGGACGTGGGCAGCTGCGATATTAGCCCGCCAGCCATTTCAGTTGGGTTTCCCCCCAACCTACTGAGGTGGCAGAATACCGCACGTACCAGCCCAAAGCAAACTCAAATCATCGTCCAAGAAAGTCCTAAGTCAGTCACCCTTACCTCACGACCATAGTCAAGAATCATGTCCGTACGCCAGGGCTATTGAAGAGCTAAGACGTATAGCTGTGATTCCTGACCTTAGCTGGATACCTTCCGCACAGAGAGGTACTAAGTACCAATCTGAACAGACAACTGTGGTATCCATTACCAGTCGGCACCCTCTTAGAGGGTTGAGTCTGAGGATTTCCGCTGATGCTTGAAAAAAGAATTTATCATTTTATGAAATCGCTACCCCGGGAAGAACATTTTCCACTTTTTTTTGGATGATACGCACATGCGATTAATTATTTCAAGCTTCTTTTCTTTCTCTTTCAACTGATTCCTGTTCATATTACAAAGTATATTAAGTCACTTGTATTTCAAAGTTGTGCCACAAGTGTGTTCAAGCTTTTTATGTAATAAATCTCATCTTTGAATTTTTCTTCCTTTTTGCTGCTAACAATCCTTCAATGTGCTTACAAAACTTTCCCAACTAAGGCTCTTGTTTACAATCGATTATCCGACTAATCGATTAGTCGAATAGCAACTATTGAGCTGTTGGAAAATAGAATCGAATACTGCCGGTTGATAAATAAAATTTTTAAAATAAAAATAAAAAATTCAACATTTTTTATAGTTGCAACATATGTTTACGAAGGTGATGGAACTCAGTTCCACGCAAATAGAGAATCCGTTGTCAATAAAAAACACAACTAGTCGAATGTGATAATCGATTACTTTTTCAAACAACTACTCCAAATCGATTAATCGACTATTCGATTAGTCGATTATCAATAGCTCTACACGTGTAATGGCTTCTCCATAGATGTGACGGTGCACTTTTTTGTCTTTTCAATCTTTTCCAGGAATCACTTACAACTGATTTACTTTTACAAGGAAATTTACTTGAAAGTGTATGGCTTCATGGCAAATAGGCGGCTTCTAGCTAGTTGGTCTATGTGGCTTGAAATACATAAATACATTTCCAGTCATTTAAATTCTCAAAATATTGAGAAAATGTTAATACCAAATTTGTCTTCAGGCTTAGCGATCACGCCTGACCGAAAATTCCATGTTTAAAATCAGCCTTTCTTCTTGAGAGCACTTAACCGAAAACAAAATTATTAGACGTCACCTGGGTCGTTGATTTCCTCAGTGAGACTAAAGCGTCGAACTGTCAACGGTTCGATACATCAAAACAACTCTCTTGGAAATTTAGATTTGACGATCTATCGTCGTGAAGTGTCGGCGCCACGATGATAGAAAACTAATATTGGAATTTTTTTTATTTGTTATTTCGATAAAATTGTTTCTGCATGACTAAAAAAATGTTTAAGTTGAAAGCAACAAAAAATAAGCAAACTTAAAAACTATAAGCGCTACCTTACAAGCGACAACTCCACATTAAATTATAATTATTAATTTAAATTTTGAAAAAAAAAAAATTTCATTTTGTTATTTTATTTATAAGTCGATAAGCGCTTATGAAAAAAAAAATCGACTATTATTATTAACTAAGTACCATGACCATAAACGAGCTCAAGGCCAATAATAATAATTTTTCTTTTTACTTATGGAAATTATTATTGTTTTAATAATTATTTTTAATTAGTTATTAAAAGTTTTTATTAGAATAGAATAGGAACATTTTTAGAGACAACCACCATATCTTTTCTTATAGATCCATTTCGGAAGCTGCTAGACTTCTTCATCAGAGAAATCTTGGCTCGCTGTGCTAACTTTACTACAATTGAAATAGCTGTTAATCAAACCATCTACCCTTTTTGAAAGACTTTAAGAGGCATTTAAAATATTTGTTCAGTTCTTTCGAATTTCGAAAATTTTTGACAGTCTTTTATTATGATTGTATACATAGAAATACATTTTTTACGTATCTAAGAATCGTTTAGAAATCAAAAATTCAAGCTGACAAAGTGTTGAATTTATTCCTTCTTACAATTGAAATACCCTAAGAAAGCAAAATATTTGTTCAATCCATAATTGTTATTAAAGCTTTTACTAAGGTTCAATTTTACTTTTACCTCACTCTCTGTCAAGATATTTAAGTCTGCAACAATTTAAAACAAATTTACCTACCGTGAGGCTCTTTAAATACTTTACTTGTATCTACTTGTGCTCTCACATTTAAGGCTTCTTAATCCTTTGTGGAAAATTTTAATAAATACAAATATAAATATATCATATATTTATTCATATTCAAAAGTATTTATTTCCCTATTCTAACACTTACATTTGGTCATCTCAGCTACGTAAAAACAAATCTTTATATCATCACTGCTGTGACGTTGCTATTGGCCCTGCTAGAAATAAATAAAAACAAATAAAAAACAGAAGAAAAGAAAAATGTCAATGTTAATCGATTCCATAAACGACCAAATTAAAGTTGAATGAGCAAATTCAAAAATATGTATAAAGCAAGTATGTATTGAAAAGTTATAATAAATATTCGTACTAAAAAGAAGCAAGAAAAAAATGAAGACCACTTAAGAAAAACCTCAAGCAATGAATACAAACAAAGAAACACAAACACAGAGAAACACAAAACTTAATTGAACATAGTAAATAAAATAAAGCAGGAAAATAAAAAAAAAAAAAAATAAATGGAGTAGAATGAAGAGTTGTAAGGATTACCACAAAAACAATGTAACATTAGTTGAAAGGGCTTAAAGAAATACTAAGCAAAATAAAGTAAGGAAGCTTAATTTCCCGTGAAACCGAGAATTATATACTAGCTTGTAGTGAGGTATTAGGCATCTCAATCGCTTATAGCAGTAACTTCAATATGGCAAAACAAAATTTGTAAGTTTTGAAATAGGTGGCAACCCTGCAAAAACTTCCAAGTCTCAACATTTAAGTAGGAGAGCTTGAGAATTTTACCTATACTAAAAAGTTCAGTCAAATGTGTCAAGTAGCTTCAAGATAATAATGGATATGCCAAATAATAAATATAATGGGAGTAGGTGGGCACTCTCGGTTGTGGCTCTATATAGAAATGCTTTCGTTGACATGCCACGTAAAATATATTTTTTTCGATATCCATATTAGCATATCGCATTTCATTACAAAATAATCAGATAGGTGGCAACCTCATACAAGCATCCTGAGTGGCGAGACTAAAATATTAATCCTTGATTGTCTATAGTCACAAAATAAATATGTTTAAATATCGGGATCATAATGAGCATTACTAATTGTGTGGCGTGTAAAAATACGATGAGAAGATCTATAGAAAGCGCTCTTTGGAAAGTTTGTTTCTTGGCTTACTTCGTTTTTGCGTTGAGGTCGTCACATGGAAGTCTGTATCGGTCGAAATTCGACGCGATCAGCTTAAAAAAAGATGTAAGTGATTGTGGATGTTAAGCTTATGTAGAAATGAAAACAGAAAGAAATGTAAAAAAAGTTTTGAGCCGTTCAGATAAATGAACTTTTGTTAGTCCCCTAATTTCGTTGTTTGTACAGGGTGGCTGATGAATTTTGCTACATTAAGAAACTGAAATAATTTTTTTTTCAGTGTATGGAATTCATTTTTCTTTTATTCATGTGAAAGCTCATTAAATTTTATTAAATATAGCTTAATTAGTTTTAAAAATAATGGAATTTAAATGCCCCCCTGCTCGTCGATGCATGTGCGGCATCTTACCAAAAAGTTGTTCATTACTGCTTGGAGAGTTGAGACAGGAATAGCCGCAATTGTTTCTCGAATGGATTGCCTTAGTTCATTCAAATTTGTTGGTTTTGCTTTGAAGACTTCCTGTTTGCAATAACCCCACAAGAAAAAGTCAGGTGCAGTAAGGTCAGGCGACCTGGGTGGCCAACGGAATGTGGAGTTTCTGGATATCAGCTTATTGGGAAATTTTCGTCGCAATTCTGTCATAACAGGTTGGGCTATATGAGGAGCTGCACCATCTTGCTGAAACCACACAGAGTTGAAAGAACTTCTCATTCGGCGTAATTCTGGATAGAAAAACTCTCTCAACATGCTCAAGTAACGGTCTCCAGTAACCGTAACGGTGTGACCGTTTTCTTCGAAGAAGTAGGGCCCGACAATGCAGCGTGATGAAACTGCACACCACACTGTGACACGAAGTGGATGCAATTCCGTCTCATGGAGTATCTGTGGGTTGGAAGCACTCCATATTCGACAATTTTGTTTGTTTATGTTGCCGTTTAAATCGAAATAGGCCTCGTCAGACATGAAAAGACAGTTCAACATGTTTCCATCCTCTTCCACCATTTGAAGCATCTTCTGGCAAAATTCCAAGCGAATCGGCAAGTCTGCAGCGTTCAGTTTGTTGGCCATTTGAATTTTATATGGGAATAAGTCCAAATCTTTGTGCATAATTGACTGTAATGACTGTCTGCTTACACCCATTTGAGCAGATAAGCTTCTTGTCGAAACACGTGGATTGTTTTGTATGGCAGCAGCTACAGCAGCGATTGTTTCCTCTGTTCGAACTGAAGGGTTTCGATGGTAAGGTCTTCTGTTGACTGTCCCATGCTCGGCAAAATTGTTTACAAGTCTTATTATGGTCCATCTGCTCGGAGGATTGCCGGCAAACGTGCGCCTATACTCTCTTTGAACCGAAACTACGGACTCCAGTGCGTGATAGCGGCGGACAATCCAAATTCTTGTTTCAGTATCCCAGTTATCCATTTTTGTTAAATGTAAAAGTCAATCTGCAAAATAAAAAAAAAATTAACCAGATTCATTAAATAGAAAAAAAGTTATTTAATTTTTTTTTGGTAGCGGCTTTCATTAGCCACCCTGTATGTTAAACGAAAAATTGTCAAGAAGCAAGATAAAACAAAGAGATAAAACACAACTGGGTGGCAATAGCACAAAAGCAAGAAGAACAAGCGCCGAATGCTCATAAATCGCTTTAATGTAGTCGCAGCTAATTTAGGCTTCCCTTCTTTCTTCGAACTTCTTAAGCGCCATATCAATAAGCCTCTTACAAAAATAAAATAAAAAAATTTATTAAGTTTCACTTTCAAACTTACAAAGCTTACAAATACTTATAGCAAAAAGCCGTTACTTGATACAACAAAAAAAAAAAAAAAAAAAAAAAACACGGCTAACTTAGATCACGCACGATCGCTCACTTTTTAGCGCTCTGTTTAAACAAGTATGTATGTAGATATGTTAATTAGTTACCTAATCGGTAGTTGATCATCACTTGATTGTCCACTTAATGCTTTTAAGAAGATGTGTTCACGCATGTATTGGTGAAGGTCGTTTCGTTTGAATATTTAAAAGTTGAAGTTGCTATCATTAGTTTTCAAATTTTTTTGTTGTTTTTGGATTTGTTTGTAAATTTATACTTCTTTTTTTTTTTGTTTTTGTATCGACTTAAATTAACTGTTGGTGTGTGTTGTTTTTTTTAATGAACATTCACACTTTCTCGTTGGTGAAATACAAAATTATTTGATGACTTCAGGGAAGGCCCATAAAAATGTTGCTTATTTTATTTGTGGTCAAGATACGCTCACAAATGGACTAAGGAGACTTCGTTAGGTTGTATCGAGAAAATAAAAAAGTATACTTGAAACTTCTTGATGGAGGCAAGATAAGCAAAATTTTCTTTTCTGTTGTTATTGTTTTTGTAGTAGTTATAATATTCAAGGAAAAAACATATTAAAAGCTAAAGTATATGCCATCATCGTTGGGGCTCGATAGCCTAAACGAGTATGTGCCTTGCTTATTAAGGCACGCCGAGTTATCATTAAAGGTGATGGCTAACGCCAATTGGAAGCGCCTGTCCTCCTCCATTTATTGTTTCCATCTCAGTGGGAGTCCCCACTTCCTCTGTTGCCGAATTCTTGAGTCGACAGCAAACTTTTTGTGTTAGAGCTTCTCAACTAACATTGAATTGTCACCCATCTCTGAAAGACATAGCCAAAAACCAAGCGTGTGAACGCTACATTGTTCCTGGGACACTGAGCGGCACAAAGCAGAAAAAATAATGCCAAAGTGTAAACTAGGTAACGCTTAACGATTACATTTACCGACAAGTCAACGAAAGAATAGCAAACCCCTAAGTTGTCGGATGTCTATGCAAATTTGGCCAAAAAGAGATTTTAAGATTTTTCAACATATTAACACTCTAAAAACGGTTGAAATTTCCAACAAAAAGGCTAGTGTACTGTGTCGATAGCCACTTCAACCTAACCTAATACATGGAACGTAACTTTTTTTAATCGGGAGTGGGCTTTACTGCGCATTTATTGACTCGAGATGAGTAGCGAAGTTCTGATTTCTTAATATCCGTGTTTGAACATTTCCTATGGAGAGACCAATTTTATCTATTTATAACTGAACGGCTGCGGCAAGACAGATGATTTTTTACCCCTAGGGATACGGTTCGATATGTGTTTCTAATACTATGAGCATTCTATGTCAATTAAAACTTCTTTACTCCAACCCACAACAGACTAGTTTTGAACAATTAAAGCCTATTGTAGATGCCAGGTATTAATCGCGGTCCACTCTCTTTCGAGTACAGTCACACGGCGGTTTGCAGTGTAAATACTTTTATGTAAATATGTATGCATACACATACATATGTACATATCCACCTTTGAATAGAATGCTTCCAATTAAATTTAACTTTTTTGCAAATTAAAATTTGGCGAATGCATATGAATTGAAATGGTTTCCGCAATAAATTTATTTGAGTTGGGATTTTAAAACAATGAATGCATAGTAAATATAATAGAATTAGAAAAAATGTTGATTATAAAAGTTTGTGGCAAAAATTATGTGAAGCTTGATGTGAATAATTTATTTAAAATATGTACTTTCGGAATGTAAAATCCGCTTCAAAGCTAGACTAGCGGGCATTTCCAGGGTGAATCACGTTGCATCAGAAAAGATATTTTATCAGTGAAAGCCACATTTCCCATCAGTTTTGTGGCAATGTCGTTATGTATATCTAGATGAGCTTTGTAAAAAAATCCTAATTTTCTTAACTGAAATTAAATGTTCAGAATCTTAAACTCTTTGAAGTTTCTTCCATTAATACATTTTTATTAATGGGACTTTGTGTTTAAGAATCAGCACATTTCAAGTTTAGGTAATGTTATTTAATTCTTCTACAGTAAGTTTTTAACTGAATGTGATAGGGGTTTCTTGAAACTCGTTCTGAGAGAGAGCGCTATTAATGAAAAAATTATGAAGTTAGGGTTCAGTTTTAGAGATATCTGACTAAATTTTAGTTTGCCGCAGCCATTTTGCAACATATCAATCACTTGTCTGAATCAACAAGATAGCACGGACCGAACAAATAGCCTCCCTACAATGGGTTGGGGCATGTATATACATCTTAATGAAATAGGTAAGATATAATGGCTTTCCCCATTCACATTCAACTTTTCATTATTAAAATCTTTATGCCTTCAACTTTAGGGGTGTAAACAGCTCATAAATTTGTGTTTTTTATGATCTGGTATTTTGTATTACAAACTTATTTTATATAACTGTTAATTCTATAATAGGATGTTTATTTGAAATTTATTCACAAACTCGCAGATATTTATTTATGTGATCATCACTTGTTTCTCTATTTTTGCTTACAAAATTTTCCACATCCGTTAACAAAATTCCAGTTCTCAGTATGGAAAAGAAATTTTGTCACCTTTTTTCTAATAATTATTTGACGAGTTTAATGACCTGTAAATGTCATTCCATTAGGTATTACCAAAGCAACAAATGTTGATGCATCCTCATCAGTGTTTGCACTTAATATTAGCTTAAAAACTTGTTAAAATGCTTATTTGTTAAAATGCATTACAAATGGGTAAATTATAGTTAACAAATTTGCATGTTCTTTCAAACTAGTATGTACTGTTCTTCTATTTTTGAAAAATTTCAGCTGAAGTGTCTGCGGTAAATATATAATGTATTTAGATATCCTTTTGTTTTACTTGATCAACAACAACAGCTGCTCGGGAAAAACTGACTAAAAAGTTTATGCATACTATGGCTCACAGTGAAAAAGTTGGTTCTCCTAATATTTTACGAAAATTTCTTCATGTGCACGAGTATGTTCTTGGTGCTTTTCATGTTGGTCCTTTGCATATCTGAATTGTAAGTGAGGTTGTTCTACAACCACAAAACCTCGAATTATGCATTTTTAATTTGTGTTTAGTGTAAGATAAGATTAAAAAAAAAATTAAATAAAATTAACAAAATAAAATAAAATAAATTAAAATAAAAGAAAATAACACAACCAAATAAATAACTCAAAATAAAATAAAATAAATATAGTAATAATAAAAAAAGATACAAAAAAAAAAAAAAAATTACATAAAATAATACAAAATAGTAAACAAACCACTAAAATAGAATACAATTAAATCTGTCAAAAAATCCATCATGATCACACTACTAACTGTCAAATGGCGGAAGTGGTTCATGCATATGGTAAAGAAGAATAGAATTAGGAGGTTAGATGACATCAAAACCAGCGTATTGTTAGCTTAATGGTTAGCAATGCGTGCCAAAATTTCTCTGATGAAGAAGCTTAGCAGCTTCCGAAATGGATTTATAAGAAAAGCTATGGCGGTTGTCTCTAAACATTTTTCCTACTCTATTCAATCAACAAACTTTTAATAATTAACTAAAAATGATTATTAAAAAATAAAAACAATAATAATTTTAATAAAAATTCAAAAAGTGAAAAATTATTATTCTTTGCCTTGAGCTCCTTTCCCGAATACAATTAAATAAAATAAATTAAAATAAAATAAAATAAAATAAAAGAAATATTATAAAAGGAAAATAAAAGAAAAAGCAGATTAAAGATAGGAGTGAAAAGAAGAGGAAAGGAAATAAAGGAAAAGAGAAGTAATGTAAATGGCAGCAGCATCAAAGAAAAGTTCGGAAAAGAAAGTGAAGGTAAAGAGCAGAAAGAAAAGAAAACAGAGAAATAGAATGCAGTAAAACAAATACAAAATAGAGAATATAGAAAGAAAAGGAAAGCAAAGAAAAGGAAAATATATATTAAGCGTTAAAAACAGCAGAGAAAGGAAAGGAAAGGGCGAATGATGGGAACAGCAATTAGTTAAAATAAAATAAAGTTTTGTGGTTGAGTTTTAACCATTGGACGCTCTCTAGCTTAATTAAATTTATGTGCAGGATACACATAAAACTTGATACCCATGCATTTTTTGTTCAAATTTAATTGAAGTTTGCTTTTATTTAATTTGCAGTGGTATACTTAAATTTATGTTGAAATTAATTTAATTATATATGTTCACACAAGCATATAAATGTATGGAAAACAGCATGTATTTAATTGAAATATTAAAATTTAATATTATTTATTATCTAACACCTTATTCATAGAATTGAAAATAAAGTGTTATTAATTTCCATAATCGCTCATTTAAACAAATATTATTTAATTTATTAATATTTGTTTCTTTTTTCTTTCCAGGTGAGTAAATTTTGCACAAATCAATGGTGTTAAAACCAACAAACAAAAAAAAAAAACACGCAAGTAAACAAACAAATATACAGAAATGTAAGTAATTTCAGCAACAAGCGATACTAAGTAACGGTTAATGCCTTTGAGCGTACTAAAGTTAAATCAGCGCATGATGCCAAAATATCAAGGACATGTTTGGTGTCAAAATAAAATCGAAAAAATATTTAAACAATAATTAAATATCGTTTATTAATACATATTGACATATGTATGTACATACAAAGATAAAGGCAAACATACACACACAATATCTACAAGGTGGCGCAAAAGTAATCCTCCTATCAGAAAATGCTATAAATTTTGCGATTGGCCCCTAAAGTCAGTTCTGTTTTGACATTTGTGTAGTAAACACAAGCGAAATACACGTTAATAAACAATGTTACGCTACACTGCTCCAGAACGCGGAATATTGCTGACTATTCATTAGACCAATAATCGGTCGGGGCCAAACGGTTACTGTGAATGGTGAGCGCTACAGAGCAATGATCAACGAGTTCTTTTTGCCGCAACAAGACGGTGCAACAGCACACACTGCACGTGCCACAACCGATATGCTGAACATCGGAATCTTACTTTTGCGCCACCTTGTATAAACTTTGTATGGGTACAAAATTTCACTTGGCCGATTTCATGGTCAAAGAATAGCTGGCATAACCCGTTGAGAGTACGGAAAAATTCGCAGCAGTCAAAATGTAACTGTGCGCGCAGAGAATGTGTGAAACAGCGGGAGAGGATGAAAGAGAATTGCATAAACGTAACGAATTGCTAGCAAGCAAGCAAGTCTATTAACCTGCACCTCTTTTAACTTTATTTAAGTTGGAGAGCTGTCAGTTAGTAACTTCGCATTGCTTTTGCCATTGCAACGCTGTGTGGTGAGTGACGTCGCCACTTCAACGCGAACAATATCTCATTAAGGCCAAACCCAAAGCGCGCGCAAACCAACTCAATTGTGGTTGGGCGTGGTGATGATGTTCAACAGTTGGCAGTTTTTAAATATTTTTTGTTTGTCTTGTAGTTGCCTTTCAATTTAATATAGTTATAGTAATAATTTTAGTTTGTTCATGCAATGCTTGCATGTCTGCAGCATGTATTTAGCCATTGTGTATCAAAATAAGTGTGATATGTTATCTGTCAAAGGCACATCAACATGGAGTCATTAATGACATCTAAGGCACTTGAATATGGCGACGCATCCGGTACAAAGCGAATTCCTATCTTCTAACGACTGATAAAAGGAGGTGCAGGATGAGACCAATATAGAATATAAAAAAACAGGAAATTTTGACGTCTCTGCCTTAGATATCACCCTTGACATGGTACACAATGTATTTAGCTTTGTAACTGTCAAGTAGGGGAAAAATTCAAAAATTGGTAACGCACAGGCAAACAACAGGCCGAGCGAAACTTCTTCTGTCCCGTTCATCTCTCACTTACTATTCCGCATTTTCCTCTTCTTACGACACCTCTGTCTCTAAATATTAACCTTGCTGTTCCCCTTCCTTCCTGTGTCTTTTATAGGCGTCCAAAGTGCTCAATAGATCTTTATGAAATTTTCATAGTCTATTCTTGGGTTCACTGGTTACAGCTTAGCTGATATATTTTTTTTCGAAAAGTGGGCGGTGCCAAGCCTCCACGCTATATAAAATTTCAATTCGTCACAAATCTGAACGTATCTGCTCTAAATTCATGAAAATTGGATACATGTGTCTCTTAGTCAAGATTTATATAATTTTTGAAAAGTGGGCGGCGCCACGTCCATTAATTCTAGTGTTTAGTTTTTGCTTCATTCATGTTCAATCTCTGTGAAACGAAAAAGGCCATTTACAGTTTTTGGAAAAGCCCCCAGGTTATATGAATTTGCATTTCGTCAAAGCTAGGAATTTATTTGGTTCAAGCTAATGATATTTTATATATAGATATGTCTTCTATATATCAAAAAAACCTTGGAAAAAGGAGGCGGTGCCAGAACTAATTAAGAGTTAATTCGTTATATCTACGAAACTATGTACATATCAGTACCCGCAGAAGTTCTTTAAGGAAAATGAAGATGGCAAGAAGAGTAAAGAGATATGGGGGTTTGGGAACCGTAAAAGTAGAAAGAAAACGAAGGATATAGGGATAAATGTAGAGAAAGCACTAAGTAGGGAGCGAAGAAAGTACAATTTGTTAAATGTAGGCAAGTCAAATTATAGGCAAGACAACGTCTGCCGAGTCTGCTAGTAACTTATATAATTGTTGCTGTGCGAGGTGAGCAAAAAAGAGAGGGAGTTGGAAAGCGATGGTTGAAGCTTCCTTAGCTTGAATGGGCAATGGTCAAGCAATGCTAAGACTAGCTGATAAACACAATATTTCAAGTAAATCAATATGTCATTTTAAAACTTGAAGCCAGCTTCTGGAGAGTAGGCTGCATGCTCAGGCTTCTGGTGGATTGGACAGAGCACACTTAAGTTCAAAACTGGAGGCATGAAATTATCTGTCCATGTTCTGCACATGAGTGGTACATCAACAGCTTGAAAGTTAGTAATTTTTGAACCGGGATATTTCCATCATCTCTTCATCATAGTACGGTGATGCGACGTTTTTAACATGGTCACTTATTGTAGTTTCGAGCTTCGTCGCAATTTGGCAAAGAGAAGACGTGTTGCCTCAATAACTTAAGTACGTTCTGTACGTTGGGTGTGAGGTCACCTTTATTGCTCCTGCAGGAATTGGCACCGGGTCTTCAAGTCTTTCGTCAGCTGCCGTGTTTTTTTTAGAGTCTTCGTGTATTTTATCTGTCAGATATTTTATCTGTCGCAATGCTCGCTTGCAATAATGTCTTTAGGTGGTTGGTCCCAAAAGCAGCGCACAACCCAGCTAATTGTTTGAAAACTATTTGTAAACTAATAAAGCCAGTCCCTTTATCAAAAATATACTCCCTCCGATAATTTGTTATAAAATCTGGTATGGTTAGTAGGTGCCGCAGCTCGCTAAAGCAAAAAGAACTACCTTCCTTCTTAAACGAGCCAATCTGCGTACAGAGTACAGGTGTCATCACAGGACATTGTGCTATCCACCAATGCTTCGACGAAAGTTGTCAGGATGAGTAGGAAGCGGAGTCGATTCATCACTTTCTTTGTCTATTTCCAGGACTACAGTCAAAACGTCTCACACTTTTGGGTGGCACGCTTTTCCGACAGTCTGGCAGAGGTGTAGGAAGTAGATCTTTCGGTCGTTCTTAAGTTCATATGGTAGAGTAAATCCTTTAAATAGGATTAAGTGAGTAATACCATTTTGGTCGAATGTGCCCTAACACGGAAAGCAATGAAGCACAGTGGGGGTAAGTGTCTCCGGGTGGAGATGTGGCATAACCCATATTCGCTCTCTTAACCTATCCCAACCTAACCTACTCCCTTCCACTGTGTCGAAGTGGCCCCTTCTCTTTCTTTTTTATGCTGCTTAACGCACATTGCCCAGAATTCACAAACAAGCAGCGACACAACCACACTCCAATAACTTCGATCAAAAATAATAGATATCGTTTGGGTAAAACTGAGTCATTTCGATAAGTAGAACCGGCTAGCGTGGACATGTATGAGCCATAAATTAGCATAAAATAAACGTTACAAATGTTGTCCTATTTAAATCGCTAGACACTCTTCATAAATTTCTGACCAAGAAAAAAAGTTTACAAAAAAGATGCAACCCAGTGACCTTCAATAAAACTTCAGCTCTTTAACTCACATGTATTTAACGCTCCATTTAAAACAAGTCTTGTGAATGAATAACGAAGTTATATATGCACTTATGCGGCATACTTTTTATTTTAATTAAAAACCAATTTTTTATGTAGCCTCGATAAACTGGCTTTTGAAGCGCGGACAGTGCTGTGCGACTCATTTAACGCGCATGTCATTAAATTTGTAGACGACGTTGTCTTGCATTTGGTGGTTGCTAGCGATGTTGTAATTTTTCGGTTGCGATAATTCCGGTATATGTTTCGAACCATTTCGGCGTTTGCGGGACAGAAAAAATGTTACTTAAAACTAACATCCAATTGCACGAAACAATTTAAGTGACAAATAATTTTTTTCACTGTCAGATTTTATATAAAATCGAGTAAAAAATCACTGGTGAGGAGTAAATATGTGCAATTTATTTACAAAAAAAAATTTTTTTTTTAACTTTTGTGTTTATGTCCACTATATTTTGTATAGTTTCACTTTTGCTGTTGATTGTGTTGCTTAACCACCCACTAACCGCTGTTTCCACTTATTCAATATTCTCCATTCAAAAGGTTACTAAATACTTTTTATACCCAAAAAAATCAGATCCCGAAAATCCCCGCATTGTTCAAATCCAAAAAATTGTC
Organism: Merzomyia westermanni; assembly: GCA_949987695.1. NCBI lineage: Eukaryota > Metazoa > Arthropoda > Insecta > Diptera > Tephritidae > Merzomyia > Merzomyia westermanni. The sequence goes on along the minus strand of OX465291.1, from coordinate 32,450,373 downwards.
ATATCGCTAGTCGGTACATTTAAGCGTGAGTGTATTCACTTGATTGCATCGATTAATGTACAAATTTTTATGATTGACACTTTCTGATAGCAAATTTGTTACTTTTCTTTGTTTCACTTGCACTTGTCAACTCGATTAACTCGCTTGGAGACAAGAAATGCGTGTTCTAGCGAATTTTTGACTTTTTTCCTGCAATACACGCAAGCGTCAATTGCCAGAAAAGCGACATAATTAAAAGCGAAATGCGGTTGACCTTCATTAACATGCATTCATGCATATGTGAGTATGTGGTTATGTTTGATTGCAAGCGTGGTTTATATGTGAAACTTTTTGTATGCGTCTCCCCAGCGAGTTGTCAAATGTCACGCATGCGCGTTGAAGATGTTTGTTGCAACGCATTGATGGCGGCGGCTTTTCCACTTTTGTAATATTTTCGTTTTTATAAAATTTACGTGAATCTGTCAAACAAATTATGTAAGAATTTAAGACAAGTTTATTCAAGCTATGCAAATTCATATTCAAAATAATTGCAGCTACTTCTACGCGCATTGATCAGTATTTTCGAAAATGATGGTACGAGTATAAAATTAAACGCTCGTTCGGCTAAAAATATTTTATAGATATGATAATTGAAGAGATAAGTAACTTGTTTGCTGATTATTACATTAAAATGCTGTTTTTGTTTTAAACAAAAGACTTAAGAGACACACTTTTATTGTATTTGGTTTTGTTGTAATATCTACTTCTTGTTTTGCGACGTATTTTATTTTATTGTCTAATAGACACGGTAGACGCTGAACTTGACACTTTATTGTATGCTGATTATTGCACTAAAATACAGTGTTTTGTTGTTTAAACAAAAGACTTAAGAAACAAACTTTTCTTGTTTTATTATTATATTTTTTTAAAATTATTTTAAATTTTTTTTTTTAATATTGAAAGCTAATGACAAATTAACACGCTATTATGTGAAAGGCCGACCACTTTCAAGATCAATTTCAATTAAGTAGCAACTCTTTAAATGCGTTTTTTATATCTCAATAATATAATTTTGCTAGATCCCTAGAGGGTTAAACCATTTCAAAAACAAATCAAGTAAGTAGCTTTTCACTTTAGTTCCCTTCTTTGGCAACTTATTGTGAAATGATAGTGTTATTTGTTGAGCTTAAAACAAAAGACTTAAGACCAACTTTTTTAACTCAATCTCTTGATTTGTGCGTCTTTTTTATGAATATCTTAAGCTTGTTTAGCAGCTATGGAATTTAAAGCATGGTCAACTTTCTTTTTCAGTTTTTGGTGAGGTCTTTAATATGTGCCTCTGAGAAGAGTTAGCCATGCAAACAATATTCTTGGGTTAAAAGTCACACCCGAGCTTAACATATTTTTCCAATATACAGATTACCAAAAAAAGTTTGTAGTTAAAATTTAATTTTATACGAAACATAGATAGATGTTTTATAGAAATCATTTAAATTAGGGTTTCCAAACGTATGCAAAAATTCCTAAAATTCAAAAAACGGTGTAAGTATTTTCAAAATTGTTGGCAACAATTTCAGAATGATTTCTGAGTATGCAGTTATAAAGCCTATTAAATTATAGACTAACAAAGTAAACGTTTCAAGGTTCTTCAAAATTTCGTTGATTTTTGATAGGTTTTTTACATAAGGTCACTTCTGCTATAATGTGAGCTTGTCGGAGTTATTCAATTTGTATAGAAGAAAATACCAAACACGAGGTAGAAAAAATATTGCCAAAAATCAACAAAACTATAAAGAGTCTTAAGATTTGCACTTTGTGGGACTAAAATTCAAAAGGCTACAAACCTGCATACTTAGAAACTATTTTAAAATTCTTGCCTTAAATATGAAATTTCTTCCACGTTTTTTTGAAACTTCGATTTAATTTTGAAATGGGCCGACTGCTGTTTCACCTTGCTACATACTTCATTTGAATGGAAGTGCGAATACCCATTCTAGTGTGTATGGAAGCTGATAGCCTACTGATTTGTATTATCTTGTTAATTGTGCAGCTTTAATAATCTTGCATTTCCAGTAAAATTTTTATTATACTTAGTTTCGCCATTCAACTGAAGAAGCTTCCAGACAAGTAAACAATTAATGGTTTTTGCTATGAACAATCCCCAAAGCAAATTTTTACAATGAATTATTGTGCTCAAGAAGCTTTACAAATTTAAACAAAGAAGCATAGTTAAGCTAAAAATTATATTCCTGCAAGTTTAAATGCTATCAATAGATACCCTCTAGGGAAAATCTTTATTTGGGAACTGCTGTGTTTATAGTGCATTTGGATCGATTACTAGTTCGAGCTCAATCACACATGCAATCAATTAGCGACTTTAAAGTGGTGTTATTCTAAGCGATGAAAATTGTCACCTCCTCATTATCTTTTCTATAGTACCGAAATAGTTCAGTATTCAGTTTAGATCCACACCTTTTTCAAGTGTACTTCGAAAAACACAAGGTGTTCTTCAGAAATCGTAAAATTTATTTCAGAATAGTCAACTGTACTTCAGAAATCATAAATTGTCTTCAGAACCTGTAAAATGTACTTCAATATAATAAGTTATACTTTAGAAACCATGATTTCTGAACTATAATTGATTATTCTGAAGTACAATTTATCGTTTGTGAAGTACCATTTACGATTTTTGAGCGGAACATATTTATTTTGAAAATTATTTTACGGCTTTTGAAGTTCAATTGACTATTGGAAGTACCTTTGATGAGTTCTGAAGTACATCTGGAAAAGGTGTATTTCGTTTTTTGGTACTATTTCGTTAGTTCCGTATACATATTGCGATAGTTCTTGAACACTCTATTAATATGCATACAGCGCTCCCATTTTCAATAGTTCTGGACTAGTATAATATTGTGGTCACTTTACTTAATTCATTCTACATATTTTACTTAGCTATTTTTGCAATCGTTTTTACGGTATTTTCATTTTTTATATTTTATATACTTTCAACCAGCTGATTATAATTATTATTAAATATTGTAATTTTCCATGATGTAAAATACATCCTGAACTTCTAGAAATACATCGGTGCAAATAGCAATCAATTCTCAGCAACGCTGTTTGAATGATGCGCGTACAAACATACATACATACTCGAACACAAACAAAATACCGAAAAACCTTTATTTTGGTTCTGCTACTCTAGTGAGTGAAGATCTGTTCTATTACATAATGTAAATACTAAAATATTTCGCATAAATATTAATTAGAAATTATGTTTCATGCTTTCTTAACACTAACAAATAACAAAAAGGCAATCGCTAACCCAGATCTGTTAAATAATGATTACTAATCGTAATGATTTACGGGATTAAGTATTTTCTTGAGAATCCGTTTAGTGACTGATTACCATTACTTAAAATTTTTAATGATTATTTTCCAATTAATTAAAAAAATAATCAAAAAAAGTCCTGATTTCTAACGATTATAAAAAAAAAAATTAACAATAATAAAAAAAGGTTGTTTTGTTAACTTTTGATTATCTTTGTTTATTTTTGATTTTTTTTTATTATTTTTGATTTTTTTCAGTATTACTGTAGAAGCAAATGTATATACATATCAACAATACTGAAAAAAAAACCATAATAAAAAAAAAAATCAAAAATAATAAAAAAAAAAACTGAAACAACTTTTTAGATTATTTTTGTTTCCTTTTGTTTTGTTTTTTGATTTTTTCTAATCGTAATCAATTAATAATTGCTTTTTTTTGAAAAACAATTAAAATAATCATTACCAATTAAAAAAGCCATGTAATTAATTGATTACTAATCAAATTTAACAGGTTTGCGCTAACCACTAACAACATAGTAAACATAATTTGTTTTTAATTTGTATTGATTACTTGAACGTTGTTTGGTTTTTTTTTAATATTTACAACATAAATTGAAAAATCGATAAGAAATTATACGTAAAATTGGAGATAACCTTAATTTATCATACTATTGGCAATATTTGTTGTAATCTTTAAAGAGTTCAGAATTTCTACCAGAGTAGAACAGATAATGATGCTCATCATTTCAGTTATGTTATCGCTTCCATTTAATCTAAACTAAATAATCCTAAGTCCTTTGTCTGATACCCAAATGCCAAAACATGCCCCAGGGCTACCACTATTCCGAATTTTGTTCGAATGCACTGAAACAGCTTGGTAGAGCCACCACCAAGCGCATTTTGTGTTTACCCACGGTCCACATTTTTGAGTATATATATCTAACATGCTAATAACTAAGCCGGCTACATTTCGTCTAACATCCGTGCCTGCGTAAGAAATATAAGCGCATCAATCGAGTTTGCCTCATGAACGCCCGCCCACATTACTTTATGACACGCTGTCTGCTGTCAAATCTCCAAGTTTCTGTTGCAATTATGATGTAGAGGAATGCGGCTGGCTTTGCATGCAAATGTCATCAAACTTAAACCAAAATATCGAGAAAAAAAATTTAAATGTTTGTGTAAGGCATGCGTAACCTGTAGTAATTTACAAATGCAATAACAAGCTCAAGCTCTTGCGTGAGCATGCCGTCAGGTAAGGAGACTAAATGCCTATCAAATGTATTTAATGCTCATATTGCTGTCATAGCGAGCGCTCTGCTGTCAGTTCTTGAATGCCGCATTGTGCTTTTAATTAAAGCTTATTGAATTCTTTAAGTTGAGTTTTTATGCTGTGGCTTGAAATGATTTACAAAGCAACTATAAATCATGACTTTACATTTTAGAAATGTTATCAGAAGCCATTAATACACACATACAAATATATGTATGTATTTACATTCTCTCGCTGCACTTGAATGTGAGCATGGTTGCCACCATACACAATTTTTCTACCAAAAATATTGGAAAAAATACTAGATTAATGAAAAGTGCTGCAATACTTTATTTATTATTATACCTTTCATGAACATGAAATGGTATTATAACTTTAGTCCGATGTTTGTGAGTATGTGATGAATAAGAGATAGACCCACTAATAAGTATACCGAAATTATAAGGGCGATGAGCTGAGTCGATTTATCCATGTCTGTCTGTCCGTCTGTCTGTTTGTACGCAAACTAGTCCCTCAGTTTTTGAGAAATCTTGATGAAATTAAGTATGGAGCCGCCATTTTGCGTAAGATTAATCATTTGTCGGAATCAGCAAGATCGGAGCAATACAACGCATAACCCCCATACAATCGATAGCTTCGATAAATGGATTTTGGGCTATAAATTTTGCAATTAAAAAGCTGGGAAAGCGAAATTTTGCAGGTTTTGTACTTATTATATATGTAATATGTGTAGTGAAAATCACCCAGATCGGCCCAACATAACATATAGCTCCTATACAATAGATTGTTCCGATAAATGGGGTTCGGGCTATGTATCTTTAAATTAACAGTTTTACAGAGTTTGTACTAATTTTAAGTAGGGATCGGACACTTAAAACCGTGATGCGTATTCATGAAAGGTATAAAGTCTTCGGCACAGTCGAAGACAGCCCTTTCCTTACTTGTTTTTTTTTTGGCTCCTGTGCATAGATCTGGCTTTAATTGAAAACCGGTAAAATTATACTTCAACCACACCTACTTTTTCTTTCTTTCTTGTGCTAATGCCGATAAACTTGTTAATTTTGACATGCTTACGGCCTTTTCGGTCTTCGATAAAAGTTTTTTTTAAAAGGTCATTGAAATAGTTTGTCTTTTAAGTGCATTACTTAATACAATTTAACAAAATTTTCGCGTTATGTAACGATATTTCGCGTAAAGAGTACTGTTGAAAACCAATTCTTACCTAATTTTAAAAAGTTCCTGCCAACCTATCTGTGAATATTTTTACAAGCGATAATTTACTTACAAAACCAAACTTTTAAAAAATATCGTTATAATAAATGTACCAATGTGACAATATTGTTCTTAGAACCAAGTCCCAGCCAATGTGTGCAGTCGCAACAAAATATTTTTTTTTTGCAGAAAGAAGCGTTCTTGACTTGAAGTTAGACATTTATCAGCACTTCAGTGAATAGTACACTAAACTCCATGCTGCCGATTTTAAGTGATGTGCGTAGAAACGTAATGACGAAAAGACAAAAACTATCAAAACTGTTGTTTTGGCTTCTCTTTGGAATTTTGTTTAAAATCTATTATGTACGGAAATCGCCCTGCTACATTTGCTTATGCCTGAAAGACTTCTAGTGTCTTCCAAAATGCTGAAAATATGTAACAGTGCAGAAAATGAAAAATTGGAGGAAACTGGCAACCCTAGGCGTTGTTTGCAATTCATTTTGTTTATGTGTTTGCCATTTTTGTGTATTTTAATTATTCTCACTATAAAGTCGTTGACTACCACACATGCTCCACATACTTGCATCAAGGTATATTCGTAATTTTAATAATATTTTATCCTCACCACCGCTGTCGGCATATGTTACATGCTCTTTGGCTTCGACGCCTCACTGCAGGAAATCCCCCCGTTTTGTTATTCTATTGAAATGTAAATGTTTTCATGCAATTGCACATATGTATGTTTGTTTGTATTTGTCTGACAAATAATTTAATGTTATATAACGTATGTTGAAAAATCAAATTTCTGACAGTGGCCGCAATATCTGTCAGTCAGTGGCAATATTCTTAAGTGGGACAACCAGCTCAATGTTTAGTTACGTTAGATTTTTTTTTACTCTGTTTTTTACACTGTTTTATACGAGACATATTTTATACGTATGTGTTTGCGATAGACTATAAATAAACCAATAAACATTTAAATAGTTGAATTTTGCATGCTTAATTTGACGAAAACAGAACTTATTACCAATATCACAGACTACTTGGCATATATGGAACATCTGTCAATAGGGATTTTTCATACATATTTGTATGCTAGGGAACAGCAAAACGTCATTACAAACATTATAATTCAGAATGTCAAGTCCTACTAATATTCCAAATAATATCTCCATTGATATTTCTATTCGTATTCCTAACCACATTTCATTCCGACTTCTTTCCCGTTTCCGCTTAAGTTTCATTTACAATTTTCATTACCATAAGCATTCTTATTCCTGTTCCACATTTATGCACGCAAGCAGACCCGTCAGACGTGGTCCCTCTCGAAAACTTTTAACACCTCCCCTTCTCATCGCCCTCCCTTTTTCTTCTCACTTTACTTTTTCTCCTTGTCTCCCTTTTCACCTTTTAGACAGCTGTTAAAGATAGTTGGTCAGATATATCGAATTTCGAGGTGGACAGCCCTTTTTTACACCATCTCTGAAATCGCAATTTAGCTAAAATGTCCTTGCGTAATACTAATATGTAATTTTTAAACTAAAACCAGTAAAATTGAACCAAAGAAAGTTTTTAATTTTGCACATACAGTTGTGTTCAATATAATAGTAGTGAACTTACATTGGGTATCGTTCGCCCAAATAAAAATAACAGGAGAGTTAATTAAACTTTTAAACATTTACATCGAAATCTCAATATTTTTGGGCAGAATTTTCAGAAAGTTTTTGAGTATGCAGTTTTATAGACCAATAAATTTTAGTATAACACCAGCTGACACGCCGAACTTGGTTCCGTCTTAGAGGCAATAAATGAGCAGATTTTGGATTTTATTTTTATTAGAATGATATATGTAAATAAAAAATCAAGTATTTTAACGATTCTTTATTGGTCATATATTTTGGTGCATGGGTTGCACTCTTCAATCAGGCATCTTGTGATAGACGACATTTTTCATTTTATTATCAGGCGCAAGAACACATAACGCAGATGGTCCTTCGACCCGTGTACTTGCCACATATAATTGACCATGAAGAAAACATAGATTTTCTAGATTCAGACCACAAACTTTCAAGGATTGGCCTTGTGATTTGTTAATGGTCATGGCAAACAACGCCCATTTGCCCAATGCGAACGCTAGAATGCAAGCAGTAATCAGTGCTGCAATCGTACACTGCTCGATTCAAAACCGTATCTGATAAATTTCTTCCTGTGCGTCGAAAAATATCTACCGAAATGTTTTTCGGGATGCCTCTCTTTGATCTTGTAATTGAGAAGTACGAAGTCGAGCCATACTAACGGGGCGCTTTTCACGCGCAATTTCTTACTCCTTTTCAGTCCTTTTATTCGCAACGTTTCGAATAATACTTTTATTACGGGTTTGCCGTGAAAGATTTGATATTCTTGGCCGCGGCATGATTTTGTTAATGATAATATCGGCACAATGCACTAATAGAAACTCGAAACATACACAAAACCTGTTCAACTTCATAATATTAAATTTTTAAAACTTTCAAAGAAGTGTCAGTAAAATGAGAATGACGAGAAACTCTATCAAAACCCAAAAAGTAAAGAGTTTCCGTCAAACAGGAATCAGTAAATATTTGCAAGCAAAACTGCTTTTGGATTTTTCATTGGTTAATAGCTTACACTTTTAAGATTTTGTTGTTGCTTTCCTATGTCACGACCACTTGTTTTTGACTTGCAAGTTTTACTGAGTGAACTTCCCCCAGCAACTCTCTCTCCGAATGAAATGTCAAAATGCGCTCTCTCCCTGAAAATCTTTTTTGTCGCACCATAAATAAAAGAAAATTACAATAGGTCGGTCCTTGGTCCACTTCCCCGAAAAAAAAAGAATTTCAAATATCAACAAAAGTAAAATGCTACCAATATACCAAATATCAAGCAAAGCGAGAAATAAATAAAAAACGTTGGAATAGGTCGGTCTCCGATCCACTTCCTGTTCCTGGTTCCAAGCTACCTCCCCAGCAATTTTTAGCCAGATCGGTTCAGCCGTTCTTGAGTTATAAATAGTGCAACTAACACAACTTTCTTTTATTTATATAGATAGTAAAATCCGCCGGGTTATCTGCGTCTCAGAACTAAAAATAGACAGAGTCCAATTTTCATTATTATATCCCATACTAGATGGGATATGGAACTTAATTACGTCGCTTATTGCGGCACTCATTATCTTCTTTCGTTTGATACCCATATTGTACTAAACTAATTTTGGGTCACCAATATCGGTCGATATCTCCAAAACTGGTGGACCCATCGCTACATATCATATCATAAATTTTCAATTAAACGTCTAGTAATCCAATGATAAAAGCTCCATTTAATTCCATTCAGCAGTTTTTGAGTGATGCGCGACCAAACATACAGACAGACAGACAAAAATTCTAAATCTGTTGATTTGGCTCCTATTGGCTTAACCATGGTCCCTCATAACGATTTTTCTTACATATCTGCAATGTACCTTTTACAATTTTATTTTATGTAGAGATTGTGCAAGTTAGAAGCACCTGAAAATTTTGCTTGAATTTTGAGATTTTTTTTGTCAAGGATGTTGGGTATGTTTTTCCATACAAAATTAATTTTTCTTCATGCGTTGTATGGAAGAAATCACTTAACATCCCTGATAAAAAAAAAATTTTGAAAATGCACAGAAATTTTTGAATGAGTTCTAACATGCACGATGTTGTACTGAAATTGATTGCTCTACAAAACTGACTACTTAAATTTTCTAGAAATTCTGCCGAAATATTTTAAGATTTTGATAACAATTTTTTAAAGTTTAATTAACTTTCCTGAAATTTGTGTAAACTTTGAAATTTCTTATTATGTGGTTTCTGTTATGGAATTCGCTATATTTAAAATGAAAATTATTAAAATTAATTTCCTCGAACGATATCCATTTTAATTTCACTACTCTTATATTGAACACAGCTGTACTCGTACATACATACAAATTAGTCTCTATAGAAACACGTACGAAAATAGCTACTGGTCATGCCAATGCTCACCTTAACCTAATGATACCTTTATATTATAGTCTCAGATTCCTGTCTAATATATGATTATTGTTAAAGTGACACGCCCATTCAAATTATACCCATTATTGCCACTGTAATCAACACTTAAATGCGAGCTAATAGCATGTAGCGGGGTTCAAATCAACAACACTCTAACAACGCTCGCCTACATAGGCGAACAGAGGAAATTATTCTACTTTCTGCAAGGGAAATTTGGCCATAATTAAATAAAAGCAATGTGTGTAAATATGTATGTATGTACTATATCTACGTGGTTTGGCGGTCATTGCCAAAGTAAACAACTAAAATTAACTATTTAATGCCCAAAGGCACTCATCGCTAAAATCGAAAATTTGCTACTCTGACCAAAGATACACAAGTTTTTCACAGCAAGCACCAAAAATTTGAGTCAGGTTTATTGCGTAAAGCCGCATCTGCAAATGCCCATACAAATATTAAGAAATAAAATATTTTTTTTTTTCGTTTTAACATAAATTGAAGGTCGTTTGCCTAATAATATCTTTCAACTTGTATCGAATTAAAATAAATTAAATGAATTAAGAAAACCAAAATATTCACCAAATACAGAATTAAGAAAAGAGAACTAAAAAATTTAAATAAAACAAAAAACAAAAAAATTTAATAAAACACAATTGACAAATGGCTATGATAAAACTTAAAATTTTTAGTAACTGCCATAAATTTAGAAACTTGATATTCTTCTTTTTTTGGATAAACCAGACTGTATATAAAGCAAGTAAGGAAAGGCTGTGCCGAACACTTTATACCTTTCATGATTACGCATCGCAGTTTTAAATGTCCAGTCCTTGTATTGGTTCAAACTAGCTGGTTCCGACAAAAGATTAATATATTACAAAATGGCGGTCCCATACCAAATTTTAGCGAGATATCGTGAGACGGACGGACGGATAAACAGACATGGCTAAATCGACTCAGCTCATCGCCCTGATCATTTCGGTATACTTATTGGTAGGTCTATCTCTTCTTCTTCTCATACTTACAAACAAGGAACGAAAGTTATAATACCATTTCATGTTCATGGAGGGTATAAATATATGTACTTTGTATAATTCGGCAGCCTCTCTCTCCTTGCCAAAAGTGGAGGGAAATTTTAGAATTTTCGGTCTGTATGTTTGTCTCCGCATCACGCCAAAGCTGCTGAATAGAATTGCATGCAGTTTTAACTAAAGTCTTGGTAGAGATATAACTTAAAGTTTAAGGTAGTTTCCACTGCCAGAAATTGGGAGAATCATGTAAGAATCCTGGGATCAATAATGGGGATCCGACTACGTATACAGATTTTAGAAGCTTATTATCAACGAGAGACTCTCGAAAAGGAGTTTCCAAGAAATTTCATTTTACTAAAATCCCACAGCATCTACTGAGCCGTTTCTTCCAGAAAATTACAGCTGAGACATAAATTATTATGTTCCAATCCCATACGTTCCTCATGATCACAAATAGCACAGTGCCAGATGAGTATCGCCAATAATCAGAAGAAATCTATTGTATGAAAGCCAAAAATATCTAAAAATTCTACAGAACTGCAATCGTTAGTTTCGTCAAGCCTGTGCTGAGAGATACAGACACTGATCAACCTAAGGGATCGCTTCCGAGACATCAAGAGCCGCTCCACGCTAAGTCAGCTTATCGGCTATCTCATATCATTCTCGTTTCACTCCACAGCCAATTTTTGCTCCGTACGTGGAGGAAAGACTATCCTTCAGTTTATACATATGTAAGGCTGTCGTCATGGGACAGATGTGGTCCGTTTTTAGAGGAGTAGCTAAAATTACGCTTTTTCCAACGTCCGAACTTCCGGAGCCTAAGTGCATACTGGGATGCTGTTCTTTCATGATGTTTTTATGGGAAATGGTATTTGATGGAGTTATAGAACCACTGGCAATAAGCTGAACTTTAACTCAGATATTGTGTTATCTCTTCTTTTTCTCTTATTTTTATATGAGCCAAATAAGACCATAAGTATGAGTCTTCCAAATATTTGTATCCGTTAAATAAGTCATGCTAATATACACATACGAGGTGTGTTCAAAAAGTATCGCGAATTTTGTGTTTTTTCTTCAAAAATTATTTATTTATTCATGAATATCTATTTTGTCCCCTTCAAAGTAATCCCCATGAGATATTATACACTTGTGCCAACGGTTTTTCCAATCTTCGAAGCACTTCAAAAAATCATTTTTTTGTATCTTGTTCAGCTCCTCTTTCGATGCCGTCTTTATCTCGTCAAGAGAAGCGTAACGTCGTCCTTTCATGGGCCTCTTCAGTTTAGGGAACAAGAAAAAGTCACAGGGGGCCAGATCTGGGAAATACGGTGGCTGCGGCATCATTAGTGTGTTGTTTTTGGCCAAAAAGTCGCGCACAAGCAACGATGCGTGAGCAGGGGCGTTATCGTGGTGCAAAAGCCAATTTTTGTTCTTCTTTGCACATCTTCTCGGCCTTCTGAGAACATTTTGTACCACCGATAAACGTTGCTTCGGTCCAAGGTAGCTTCTCCGTATGCCACAGTCAACATTCGGAATGCATCCGCGCACTTAATTTCGTTTTTCACACAAAATTTGATACAGGTTCTTTGATCCATTTTTTTGAATAGGTAAAAATCGAAGACGATCCAAAACACGTGCAAGCAAAGCAGCTGTCAACAATTAACTGAACATTCAAAATGGCCGAGCTTGTCGGCATAAGTGAGAGACATGAGTACCAACATAACGCCACAAAAAATTCGAAATTCGAATATACGCGAAAATTCAAAATTCGCGATACGTTTTGAACACACCTCGTATTTGCCTCAAAATAAATATTTAGTCGTTAAACGCACTTTACCAATCAGAAACTAGTTGACAGCCATGGTTTCTAGTACGCTCACTTTTGTGCTTAAGGCTTTTGCAATACATGGAAAACGAGTATTGGTTTTGTCACAAAAAAAAAAACTCGCTTTAAGTTAGTTTAAATTATGCCCGAACCATACTTTGGTTGTTCGCTGGTGTTGATCAGTTATAGTTGACTAATATGCCATCACTGTTTAGTTCGAAAATTAAAAATTAAATTATGAGAAAATATTTCCTCTAAATTAGCCCGGTCAAAATTTCATCGCAAATTTCGTAAATTGTTCTGACAATAGAGCAGTTTTTCTTTATTTTTTGTCGCAACTGCAGAGCAACTCCAATACAAAACAGTTCTCAGACCACATACCGCCCATTGCCGCTGTCAAATGCAGATGAAATGACCTTTGAATTATTTGTGTGAGAGCAAATGAAATACTTCTGCTGAGTTGTGCAAAAAAGGGGTGGAATGAGGCGTGATCTCTCTTGGTTATTGTTGTGGTAGCAATGCCTGGCTGGTCGCCGCTCTCCCTACCTTTCAGTGTCATCAATCATGCCTATTATGGTTTCCGACGGATACCATTCGCGGGGAGTGCGGTTCGATTCTTGAAAAACCAGTTGCGGTTTTGTGTTTGAAAACTTAGAAAAATCAATTTAGCAATTTTTTTTTTTTTAATTTACCAGACTTGTCAATACAAAAAATATAAGAAAATATCTTTGCAATGTCCGTTTTATAGTTTTTAAGGTCAAAGGCGCAACTATTTTGCCGCGAATCGATTCGCACTCCCTCAGTAAAGGATCCGTCGGATACCGTAATAGGTTATGAATATCTTCTAACGAGTATTCCAGGCAACTATCGGTTTCAATAGGGTTGGGTAAGAAAGAAGTTTGTGTTAGAAAGGCTAATCACCCTAGAAGAGTCTAATCCCCTTAAAACGAATATATTTATTTTGGTCTTCTCAATTGGTATCAGATATCTATACAAACCCACAGGCTGTTATGCCACAAGCGGATGTCTAAAATGTCACAGTCGCAACAACCTTAGTCTACTATATTTACACACTATTCCGTACCATTGTCCATTAATAATATTTTTTAATAATTACATTTTAATTAAACCAAAGTTCAGTTTCCTATGATGTACTGATTAAAAACAACAGTCCAGTTTACAAATTATGATACAAAAAAAACCAATTTATTTGCATCCAATAACACCATCATATTATTTGCAACTTTTCATCATAAACGACAGGATTGAAAAATGCATGACATGCTGGAAATATGTTTTACAGAAGCACTTATATACAGCTGTGTTCAATATAATAGTAGTGAAATTGAAATAGATATCATTCGACAAAATAAGAATAAACTTTGATTTTAATAATTTCATTTAAAATATAGCGAATTCCATAACAGAAAGCACATAAAAAGAAATTTCAAAGTTTAAAGAAAGTTCGGGAAAGGTAATCAAACTTTAAGAAATGGTCATAAAAATCCTTGAAATTTTTTGGCAGAACTTCTAGAAAACTTTTGAGCACGCATGAAGAAAGATTTATTTTATATGGGGAAAAATACCCAACATCCTTGACAAACATTTTTTTTTTAATTAAGGGAAATTTTGAGGTACTTCTAACTTGCACATTATCTTGCTAAAATGAAATAAACTATAAAACTGCGTACGCAAAAATTTTCTAAAAATTCTGCTTAAAAACGTTGAAACTTTGATGTACGTTTTTAAAACTTTTATTAACTTTTTTGAACTTTGTGTAAACTTTGAAATTTATTTTTATGTGGCTACTGCCATGGAATTCGATATATTTAAATGAAAATTATTAAAAGCACAGCTTCCTTTTATTTTGTCGAACGATATCCAATTAAATTTCACTACTATTATATTGAACACAACTGTATGTACAAACACATACTACAATTGAAAGGACGTTATAGCTCGTTGCTTGTTATTTTTCCATTGAATGAGTTAAGCATGGTAGGTAATTGAGCATTGAGGCTATATGGAGAGCAAGGCATACTTTTCCAAGAAATAAACAATGAACACTTTTTGAGTTTTTTTTTTACTTTCATCGATGATATATATGTATGTACATAACTTAATGTAGAAGTGTAGGAAAGTTTTTAAAAAAATTAGAAGGTGGCTCTTATTTAAAATTATTTGGCTTGAACTGTGAGCTAGGTCCGCGGTACCACCTCTAAAGTAATGAGTTAAATTGAAAATATTGCAGCTACACCAAGGATCAAGGAAAGGACATCAGTCAAATCAGAACAAAAAATTGCATAGTTACGAAAAGGAGACAAATAAAGATGTAAATAATATGAATAAGGAGAAGTGGAGTGGAAGGAAAAGGAAGAGGGCAAAGGAAACATAAAGGGGAAATGATAAGGAAAAAAATAGAATAGATGGTGAGGATCGTGTTCTTTACAGCGACATGGATCGTGACAATTTAAGTTTCAGCTTAATGCACAAATTATTTCTAATCAATCCTGATAGTCATGTGGAAATATATAGACAACATAAGAATTGAAACTAGATATACATACATACAATACTGTATAGTAGCGACCTCTAGTCGGAAAAATTGATTCCTCAATAATCGATTTTTGTTTGTTTAGAGATACGATTTTTAATTGATCGATTTTTAAAGAAAATGATCGTAGTAAAAATATATTAGCAATAACTTATTAATTTGAAAATCATTTAAAATAGCAATATAAAAAAATAACAATATGGACGATTTACAGATTTTATTAATACAGATGCGAATAATTCCCATACAAATTTTTAACACTGGGAAAGAATTTCTGAAACGGATCACCCAAAATTTTGAAAATTTATTTTTGATCAATAATTGCATTATTTAGCTGACAATACAAGCAAATCCCCATCTCTGATGTTTGAAAACATTTTATCAAGTTTTCACATGAATTAAAAATTTGTGTGATTTTTGTACTGCAAGTTCACATTTTTTATTTCTTTAAAATTTAATTTTAAGTGAATCAATTTTTAAAATTGTTGCAAAAACCATGCAAAGTCAATGGTTCCAGAGTATACTTTCACACAGAACAAAAACCACAAATGCAAAATATTACTGTCTAAGCTATGCCGTTGAGAGAAAAATGGATCGACATGTGGATGTCAGAACTTAAACACTTTCGGCTTTGTTTTTTTGAGCAAAATTTAATTTTTCAATTCATAACTCAGTGAAAATCTTTGAGCTAAGAGTTAAAATATTCTGCTCAACGGAATATTGTAGAGAGTAATATTTTCTTTTGTGGTTTTTGTGTGAGAGAACGTGCTATGGAACAATTTTTTTATGGTTTTTGCAACCATTTTAAAAATAGGAACATCTAAAAAAAAATAATTAAAATGTGCTCTCTCGAAGAACTTTAAATCCGAGAACATTGGTATTGGAATTGTCAAAATTGGTCTGGTATATCGGCTTCTATTCCACTTTAAACAATCCTATTATTGTATCCTGTACATAAATTTAATTAAATAAGACCTCGCCCGGTGGATGAGTTTCAACCACAAAACTAAATATTATTTTATTTATTAGCTACTTCTTTCTTACCCTTCTTTCCCTTCTCTTCTATGCTTTTCTTTTACTTTAATATCTTTTTATTTTTTTGCTTTTCTCTTCTTTCAATAGTGTTTTTTAAATTTATTTTATTATATTATATTTTATGGTTTCTTTTTATTACTTCCTTTCCTTCGCTTTTCCTTTCTGGGATTTCCTTTCCAATCCTTTTCTTTCCTTTATTTTCGTTTCGTTTCGTTTCGTTTACTTTCCTTTCGTTTTATTTCATTTCATTTTATTTCCTTTCCTTTCCTTTTTTGTTGCTTTCCTTCCCGTTTTATTTTATTTTATTTTATTTTGTTTCGTTTTATTTAATTTTATTTTATTTTATTTTTTTTTTTATGTTATATTAGTTAATTTTTTTGCATTTCATTCCATAAGTATAACCACAAAGATTACACAAACAAAACAAATAAGCTACGGCTTGAGTATTCTGTGCTAAAATAAATTTAATAATAATAATCACTTATTTTGTTTTTGTAAACACTGTGTATAGTTATGATAAACGCAGTTGCATTCGTCTTTTGCTGATAGATAATATTCATTGTGTCTAAGCACGAGTATCGAATAATAGCAATCAGCAAAGCACACACACCCACATAAGCACAGCAGTCCCAAAACCCCCCCGTGCGGACGGGCCTGGAAGAAACTTATAATTAATTTCTCAAATCAGGTCCGTTTAGAATGTCTGTGCGTGCAAAAGACATGGATTTGGCATGCGTCAAAAATTAATTATCGATGCATATTAAATTTGTAATAGTTTTTAAAGTGAACGTACACACATCTTTATGCACATGTTTCGTTGCTATTTCTTCTGTTGTGCAATTTAGTTTAAAGTATCGCTTGGCTTGTTGGTTTATGCGTGAAATAAAATTTTTAATATCGATGCCATGGACTCTTGTAAACAATTGCGGATAAGAATACAGATTTAATTGGAAATGCAATGTCCTTTCAATACATTTAGAAACTTAATTTATACGTATATATGTTAAACAATTTGTTTATGTTTTTTTCAGAAGACATTAAGTGCCAATTATACGTAAAGCTGGCTAAGCCTATGATGCAATTTGTGTTACAAACAATTGTCAAAATTAAAATTATCACATAGAAACTGAAAGTTTGAGGCGAATTTGCATTTTATAACAAAAGTTTAATCAGAAAATGCTAAATACCAGCATTTGCAAATATTTCTTAATAATTTGCATAACTGGCAGATACCATAACTCGATTTTAATTGCTGCCATTCAAAAACGCATCACTATAGTTTAGTGACATAAGCTTGCCCATATATCACATAATTTTAAACGAGATTTTCTTGTGTGACTATTTGTATATTTATTTAGTGATACATATATACAGCCCATAATATACATATAAATGCTTGCATGATGCCCTTCATAGGCGACCTAAGTCGTTAACAGATGTTTTGTCAATTTTTACAGTGGGACTACAGCTGAATATAATAGTGGTGAAATTGAAATATATCGACAGCCACACTGCAAAACCCTGTATGTTCAAAACCAGAAAGTTTTCAGGAGAGAGAAAAACTATGATAATTTTATCATATGAACCAGACTTTTCTCAATCCATTTTAATGCCATACTAAAAGCAACGATGCAACGGGAAGTTGTAACCCGATTTTGGCACGATCTATGGGAAAGGCTCAGAACCTTATTTTTGGAAAAATAGTGACTTACAGGGGTTTTCAGTGGGGCTGGCGATATATTGTTCGACGAAATAAGAAGAAGCTGTAATTTTCAATTAAAATACGGCGAATTCCATAACAGAAACCACATTAAAAGAAATTTCAAAGTTTACACCAAGTTCAGGAAAATTAATTAAACTTCTAAAATTTTTGAGTATGCAGTGTTGTAGACCAATCAATTCTGGTATAACATTGTGTAAGTTAGAACTCGCTTAAAAATTTCCCTGAGTTTTCGGAACTTTTTTTCGTCAATGGTGTTGAGTGATTTCTTCCATACAACGCATGAAGAAAAATTAATTTTTTGTGGAAAAAAATACCCAAAATAAAATAAAAAAATACCATAAAAAATCTAAAATTAATTGATCTATAAAACTGCTTTCTCAAAAAATGTCTAAAAATTCTGCCTAAAAATATTGAAATATTTATGTAAATTTTTAAAAGTTTAATTAACTTTCCCGAACTTTATTTAAACTTTGAAATCTCTTTTTATGTGGTTTCTGTTATGGAATTTTGCTATAGTTTAAACGAAAATTATTAAAACACATCTTCTTTTCTGTGGTCGCCGGTTGTAGCAGAGGATGTATATCGTAACAAAATACGTCACGTATTCAGTCATCGGGGGCCAATTGGAAACAGCAACGTAGGCCAAATCATAATCCAACTCTTTTGACCAATACATTGCAGACCATTAGTCATATACTAGTATTTTTTTTCGTTGGATTTTATTTTATTTTAGGCATAAAGTACGAGACACTGGAGAAAATAGCAACAAAACGCACAAGGCTACTTTGGTCGTTTCTGTAAAAGCGACAGCATTGAAAAAATCATAAAATTGATTATCGTGACTGGAGTGCGTATTCAAATCATAATTCCAGTGGGAAGGCCTGAAAAAATAAACTCACTTGGATGTCAATGGCAGAGCCATCGCTAACACCTACGCTGAGTGGGGTTGTTACAATTTTTAAGCAAAAATTCATTAAAAAAAATATTTTAAAAGACCGCATACAAACTGCTTTTAGTAAAATTAGCCGATTATTTGGCAAAATGCAAATTACTTTTAAAACCTTCAAAGCACGCTGCTCGTATTCAAGCTCATCTTTGCGTCATATTTATTTTTTGCGAATTAGTCAAGAAATTCTTTTCAACAAAATTTTTTTTTTTTTTTTTTTAATTTAAACAGGAATTTACCGTTTCTGTGTTTTAATTAATTATTTAAACATGTTTTAAATGAAAAAGTTGGCATTTCGTTTTTAATAGTAGTAGTGGGTTGCTCAGTAAATTCAATTCTACAATATAAAAAGCTTAATAGTATTAATCTTTGTTTCAGTTGTGTATTATTATTGGTTCAGTATATCCGCTTTGCTGATTTGCTCTATTTTAATAGTGAATATTGCGAGCGTAAATTTGTGTCATAAAAATCGAGAGTGGGTGTGGGTTTTTACGCTTCTTTCTTTGTTGTTAACAAAGAAAAATTATATTCAAAGCATTTACAACAAATTGGCAAGACAATTTGAAAATATTCAAAGTCATCCGCATCAGCCAACGTTATGTCTATGCGGCAAAAATTGTTAAAATTGGTAATTATGTAATACATATGCACACTTCGCGTCGTTAATATAGGCATTTCTGGTGTTACTGAGCATCTCCATAATGTATAGAAAATTTATAAAAACTTAACAAAATAAAATGCAAACTAATAATAATGAAGTTTAACAAGTGTAGCTGTTCAAGTGAGGCGGAGTGTATGTTTCTGTTTGTATTATGAATGCACATAAGTACTTCGTTGGAGGCGTTAAAATCACTTTTATCTTCTAAATTTCAAGTCATGCAATTAATTTCAAATATGTCTTTCTTTCATAACGTAACACCATCATATTTCAGTAATTAGTCATAGACGTTTTGAAGGCTAAATTGATTGTGATATATGATTTAGCTATTCAGTTGAAAATGTTTGACAGTTGTCAAATTTGCACTAAAATCAGTAATAAAGTTGACGTAGCATGACGAAAAGGGTAAGGGCCAACTATGATTAGCAGGAAAAGCCTTCGAGTGAATTTCTGGAACGAAAAGCTTCTTAACAAAAATTCAAGAAAACAGCGATTAAACTTTTGTAGGTGTGAGTTCGCAATATATTAATAAAGACTAAATATTTGTTATTTATTTATGAAACGTACTCACATTTTTTGTCGATGCGTAGTATTTTCGAATATTCCAAATTTTCTGACGATAAATAAGCTCAAGTCCAAAAATAATAATTTTAATGATAATTGTCAATGTTTTTATTTTGCAATAATTTTTATTAATTATTTAATGTTTTTATTTGAATAAAAAAAAAGGAAAATTGTAGATATAAACGCCATATCTTTTCTTACAGATTCATTTCGAAAGCTGATGTATGTTCTGTTAACCAATAGGCTATCAGAATGATGGTTTGTTTGTCAGCTAAGCCCGTACTTCTTTTAATTTTTTCGACTCATTGCACAAGCGTCATTATCGTTGCTAATGTTGAATTAGTTATTTTAATTTTCTACTTTGATTGTATTTATTAAAGTGACTTGAGCCTCCATAATAACCAACAACCACCAAGGCACCACTTTAGGCAGTTTTGCATATATTTAGTTGATATCACATTTTTGAAGGCAACATCTCCTATCACAAAAACTGAGTTGACACATATTTTGGACTTAACAGAAGTAGCGCTTTCTACTTACAATTTGTAAATTGATCCGCCCTTTAAACACAAATTTTTTCATAAGAAAGGTGTTTCTTAAGGCATTCTTAGAATTTAGAAAACTTTCTAAAAAAATTCAAAACTTTGGGCTAACCAATTGCTGTAGCTTTTTGGTTCTGTTTTGTTATTAATGGAATTAATTTCGTTTTAAATAAAAACCAAAATTGCAATTATTTTAAAATATAAAGGGTTTTTGTTTGCCAAATATTTTCTTCACATTTTCAAGTTCTTTTTAGCATTTCTTTTGTTTTGAGGAAAAATTATCTTACTTTGAGGAAAAACAGTTCTATTGCAAAAGTAATTTATTTCGTTTTTAAAAATGTTTTTTTTTTTAGGCACCCATAATTGTAAGGAAACTTTATTACTGTAAAATTAAAAAAAAAAATTAAATGAAACTTAATTTTCTTAGACTTGAGTGTTTTTTGTTTTTTTAGTAAAGTTGTTGTAGTGGTAACCATACTTCGTCCATCCCTGAAATAATAGTCCTGGGTGTGTTAAAATTATTTCTATTTTCCAAATATATCGATTTCAGCGTAGTCTATATCTTTAAGCTTAAGTAGAGTTCCTCTCATGAGCCACCTATTGCCCAAAATATAGTATAACCGAACTGCAAACATTGCAACTTGTTTCATTAAAAACATTAGATTTAAAAATATTGTTTATAATGCCTAAAAAATAATTGATTTTTGCTTGCTTCTTTACTTTTACTAATAGGCCATCGCTTGCATATTAGTGCAATGCGCTCTCTCACAAACCTACGACAAAGAAAATCGTCGCCTAATTCTACAAATCAAAGACCAAAAAACGACCAATCAACAATATTATTCATCGAATTTCGATACAAGTAAGTACACATAATTTCCAAATTGGTTTTCGTATACCATTATTGCACAAAAAAAAAAAAAAAAACATTACATAACAGCACCGATCACTTGACTCTTCCTAGATATTTTTCACAATTTGTACATACTTCTAAATATAAATTTGTCTTACGATTACTTTACTAATACTATTTCAGTTTTCATACTTTTCACTAACTTTCTCTTTCTATTTTTAAATTTTATTATTTTGCTTTTTCCTACACTTTACCTCTTCTTATGCATTTGCTTTTCATGTTACTCTTAATATCTGCTCTCTTTCTGTACTGTACTATATTTTACACTCTTATTCTACATGTTTCTTTCTCGCTTATTTTATAACTGGCTAGTGACTGCTCTATATCTATTTCTTTTTCACTTCACTTATTCTAATTTCGTTCACTCATATTTGAGTTCTTGTAATTCATAACATAGTAGTTGTTTTGTTAGTAGCATTTTATACATTATATATTTATAAATAAACTATACTTGAAATATATATACATATTTATATAAGTTAACTTCGACTTAAAAGAAAAAATGGTAAGGACTCATTCGGCTTGGCGCTTTCGCCGAAAGGGGTCCATCCCGCTTACATTTACTGCGCAGTTAGTTGGAAACTTTTCTTTGTTGTTACTGTAAATTGATTTTTTTTTAGTACAAAGTGTAGTTTGTTTGTAGTAGTTAGAAACATTTAATATATATACAAAATATAAACTCGTGGTTATTAATAAATTAACAGTAGCACGCGCTGTAGCTTTTATTAAAAAAAACGAAAACATCAAAACAACTAAACAAAACCAAAACCAGTAAAACATTAGGACATCGCTCGTTCATTAATTATGAAAACCAAAAGTTAAGACAACCCATTAGTATCAGTTAAAGTATAAATTACTCAATACCAATAATTTACTTTCGTTATTTTTGTTATAGCTTTTCTTACTAAACACCAACAAAAAATGTTAAAAAAAAAACACAATCATAACGAATGCGTAAATTTAATTAAAAGCTGAAAACCAAAATGCCCACAACTTATCAAAAATATCTACATTTATTTAGTAATTTAAATCGAAATAATCAAATTCCTCAACAAAACACTCGACTCAAATTGTAAATATATTTTCGTACCGAAACACATACCCATGCACAATTCGACTCAACTCAAACTCAAATCTCAACCACGCTATTCCATCAGACATCACTCATTACACAACTCCCTTCTTCAATACTGACTTTTATTATGAGTGCGATACGCAAAGTTCGTAACCTAAAAAATTTTATTAAATTCCCAAACACCTATGGCTGTTCCGCGTATGTGTAGTACCTTTTTTATTTTAAGTTGTATTAGTATAAAGTATAATTTAAAGTGAATAATCCACGAAATATAAAAAAATAAAGCTTTCACCGTAATATGCTTGAAAGCTTTTAGAGCAATGTTTTTTTGCTCACAGCTTTCAATGGCCAAACTTTTTGATGCAATGTTTCACTAACGCTCTTCGGCTTAGAGAACTACGATCAGCATAAAAAATATTTTTTTACTGAACTTTTAATAAACTTACAAGTTGTTTATTATTTTCCGTTATTCGCTCATCTTCGTTGGCTAGAAGCTTAATTTGAACTTTCATTGGTAATAATTTTTCTTGTAGTATTCAAATGATTATTTCTCTAAGTTTTAATTTTCAACTTTTGTAATTACACAAGCAAAAAGCTTTCTCGATATATATATTTTGAAAAAAAAGTTCTCCGTGAGAGGTTTCAGAGCTTTGAGTAAACTTCCAATCAAAACTTTCAAGCTTTAGCCTGCCTTAAACTATTTTCTATATATATTTTGTAAGTTAAAGTTTTTATGGCCGAATTAGCATATACTTAGAATTAACTTGACTTGGCTTAGTCTACCAACAGGGGCCGAATTACGACATCCGTTCCGTGGTCGTAAACAGTTTTTAAAGTCACAATAACTTTGAAACTTTCCAATTTTTAACAAAAGTAATAATGCATATTTGAACCTATTGGTACTTCAAGCCAATTGCTCAAGTATGACGCCATTCCGAATTAAATCTTATGCGACTTAAAAATTCGCTTTCGATCACGGATCGTATTTCGTAATTCGGCCCCAGATCTGATATTCATTTTTTGAGTTATTTTATTTGACGTATTGCCTGCTAACTGCCATATTAATTTCATTGATTTGATCAATTTAGTATGCCATACAGTATATGGAGGAATTTTATTAAAAATATTGAAAAAAGTTATTTGGTAGCAGAGTTCTCTCACGTCTCTCTTTAAACTTAAGTTAAGTTATTTTCTGCGTGCCTACGTACCCGTGCTGCTTATTTGTTAAATTTAGGGTTTTCAAGTCAAGTTAAGTCTAAGCCTAGGCTAATGCGGCCATTAAAGTTTTGACTCCGTTGAAAAGTTAAAAAAGATATCCTTCCTATACTCTCTCATTTTTAATCATTCCTCGTTCCATATACACATTGACATCGATTCCTTACACAATCACTCGTACGTACTCATGTGCTTCCGAAGGGATTGAATAAACCAAATCATTAGTCCAGTTGACGCCGAAGACTATCGTTGCAGTAAAAGTGTAAGCCGTCGTTTTTTTTGATATAGAAAAAATATTTGGCATACAAAATTATGCGCAGTTGTTAAAAATATGCATTGAAACAGGGATGTAAATAAATACTCATTAGTGAGCGTACTTCGTGCCAATATATATTTATGTATGTAAATATTTTATAATCGTCTATGTACTATAATCAAAAGGAATATAGGTACATCGGCTACATATATATGCTCAAAAACAAACAACACTTTTCGATTTCTTCTTCTTCTCCATTCTACCTACATGTATGTATGAATTGAACAACTTGTATCTATGTAATAGGGCTGGGATTTCATGCGGATATTATTCGGATAAAACGGATAAGCATATATGTATTTTATTTAGGTATTTCAAGCCAGATCTGTTATCAGCCATACACGAAAAAATTACAATTGTTGATTATCGTAGTTATCCGTAATATGTCACATACGAATAACGTTTCTTTGCTGTCTATTCGAATCATCATAAACATAAATATTCGTGTAATAGTTGCTATCGGACATATATGCATTTTTCGATTACATTTTGATTACATTTAAATTTATTATCCAACTTATCCAATCTATTGGATAAAATAAATTGATTTAAATTAGTTAGAGAAGTTATCCGAATTAGCGGATATAGAAAATTTCTATTTAAAACTACTATCTGGGTTATCTTATGCTTTATAAAAATGAATAGCTAAATTAAAATAGTTACAAATATATATGCATATGCTAGCTACATTAACTAATCAGGTTATCCTGGTTAAGGAAATTGCATTTAAATGAATTAATAATGTTATCCTGATTATTGAACGTGGTAACAAAAGTTTTTTTCGACATACTTTGCATATTAATTATCCGAACTATCGGTTATCCTGGTTATCCAGGTCAACGTAGATTATCCGCAGTTATTATTTATCCGAATATACCTTAAGTTGATTATCAAAGATACGCGTTATTCGAATATCCAGTAATTCGGCTTTTGTTAATTCTGTTTCTTTGTATGGATATTCGAATTTACGAAAAGTCTATAAATCCCAGCCCGAATATATTGCGTAAACATTAAATTCTTCTTTTTTTTTTTTTGTATATTCTGTTTAAAATTTTATAATTTTTTATTACATTTTAAAACCCCCGATATATAATCACACCAACAACAACTATCACTACCCCAAAACATAATACAATCCGGTCGAACACAACCTGCTATCAACATCATCCGCAATACAAACCTACATAACAACACAAAATTATCTTAACGATAACCGAAAGATGCTTACCGTTATGGTTATGATATCGGTAAGACGGGTAATTTTCATCATGAAACACGCGGTCCCGATGGCGTCACTTATGGTTGTTATGGTTATGTCGATCCCGAACATATATTACGGGCAACACATTATGTTGCCGATACAAATGGTTATCGTACCGTTGAACCGAAAAAGCCGGTTGAAGTTTATCCCGTACTAGGCAAATCGAGCGATGGTATCATGTTGCAGTGGGATGAGCTATACTTCCCAATTGGTTGTGGCAAGTTCGAGGGTGGCGCACGACCTGACTTTCCAGTATTTAATTTGGGTGAAGTACGTTGAATACTTAAAATATGAATTTTCAATTATTATATATTGAAAGGAATTTATATATATGTGTATATCTTCCTCTTCCTCCAACTATGTTTCTACACTACGCTAATTGCAGGGGAATAAAAATAAAGGGTTTGCTTCAGGTTTCTCATTCTCATCGGGTAAATTGAGCGGTTCAGCCATACTTAGCCCTTCCCGTTATGCTGATGGTGAGCGTGTACCTGCACCTTCGGCAAATGTAGTGCATGCCGTAAGACCTGGTTTAAATGGACCTCATCCAGACGATAAAAATAATGTCCAATTTCAAGGCGAAAATGTCTTACCAAACGGTGTTCTTGTACCACAAAGCAGTGGGAACCGACCACAAAATGGAGTAAACGGTCCAATTAATAATGGAAGAGTTCCGTTTTCCAGCGGAGGTAATCAAATAAATAGAGGTAGTGCCTCATTTAATAGCGCAAATGGTCGAGGTAATGTTGCAAATGGTCCAAAGAATGGCCAAAATAATGGTGAAAAAGGTATTGATAGCAGCGGAAGTGGAGCGAAATTTCCAACTGGTCCTTTTGCAGCCAGTGAAAATGCTGGCAATATTGGAAGTGGTGCTAAATTCCCAACTGGTCCACCTTTAGACAGCGGCAATACGGGCAGCTTAAATTTTGGTGCCAAATTTCCAAGTAATCCTTTTCTACCCGGAAGTAATGCTGTCAGCATTGGCAGTGGTGCGAAGTTTCCAAGTGTGTTTTCGCCGAGCGGAAGTAACGAAGTAAATAGCGGAAGTGACATCAAACTTCCAAGTGGTGCTTCCAAAGATGGAAGTAGTATCGACAGTGATGCCAAATTCCCAAGTAATCCTTTTCTACACGGAAGTAATGCTGTCAACATTGGCAGTGGTGCGAAGTTTACAAGTGTATTTTCGCCGACCGGAAGTAATACAGGTAAAAGCGGAAATGACGTCAAACTCCCAAGTGGTGCTTCCAAAAATGGAAGTAGTATCAACAGTGATGCCAAATTTCCAAGTATTTTTTCACCGTCCGGAAGTGGCGCTGTCAGCACAAGCAGTGGTGCCAAGTTCCCAACTGGTCCTTCTATAGCTGGAAATAGTATAGGTAGTAATGCCGGTGGTGCGAAATTCCCAAATAATCCTTTCTTATCCGGAAATGGTGTCGGTGGCCTTGATAGCGGTGCCAAATTACCAAAAGGAATTGGTAATATATCTTCACAAGGCGCCAATGGACAATATAGTCCTGATGCAAACGAAAATAGCGGTGAAAAAGAAGGATCGGGTAATGGTGCTGCAAAAAAATTCCTAAGTGGAGCTTATACAGGTGACAACGGTCTTGGCCAGTATCAGCAAGAAAATGATCAACCAAATAGTGGAAGCGGCCAATATAACGGAGAAAGTAGCCAAAGTGTCGGCGTTAGTGGGCAATTTAATAGCCCAACAAGTCAGAATAACAGCGCAAGTAGTCCAATTAATGGCTCAAGTGGCCAATATAATAGCCCAAACCGTCAAAAGAATGTTGAAAATGCTCCAAACAGTGACAAAAATGGTCAATATAATGGCAAAGATACACAAGCCAATGGCGAGAATGGCCAGTATAGTAGAGGAAGCGCCAAATACAATGGCCCAAGTGGCCAAGCTAAAAAAGAAAGCACCAAGTACAATGGAAATGAGCAAAATAACAGAGGAAGCACAAAGTACAATTTTGGGAACGGCCAATATAATCCGGGAAATACCCAAAATAACGGAGAGTATAAGACAGAGAGCAGTATTAATATTCCTAAATACCCAAGCGGCTCAAACGGCGTAAACCGTGGCAATCAGGGCCTCTACAATGGAGATAATTATAAGGATGGCTCCGCAGGTTTTGGCAACTATCCGAGCGGCTCTTCAGGTTCAATAGGCGGAATCGGTCGAGGCGGCTATAATGGAGGTGGAGGAAGCGTTGGCAATAACGGCAGCGGCAATGGACAAGGCGGGAGCGGTAACAGCGGCGCTTACAGCCCTGGACCACTCGGAGGAGTAGGTCCGGGCGGCCCAGGAGGACCGGACGCTTTGGGATATGTACAGTCCGGCTCTCCTGGGGGCCCGGATGGAGAAGGTTAGCTTGCCCACAATAACACATATTTACACTTTAAGAGATAGAAAGCCATAACGATACGTATTTCCTTATATAAGTATGTATATAAGCAGGATAGAACAGGAAAACTGCGAGGTCTAGACAGGATATAGTTTAGGAATAGTATTTATAAATACTACTATGTGTTGGGAAAGAGTATCTAAGTGTATGCGTAATCAGGCTACTGCTGCTATTGATCTTTTGAGATTTAGTCGCTTCAAACCTTAGTTTAAAGCTGGATGAAACAACTATGCACACTTTCGTAATGCATAAGTCTTTATTTACTTATGCGAAATAATACTTAGAATACTATATATGGTGTGTTTAAAATTAGATGTCATATGAGCATTTTAAAATATTCTGTTAAAGCTTTCAATAAGGTTTCTGTATGAAACATAAGTAATATATGCATTTATCAGCTTCCATTTTTTTACAATTTTAAATTGAGTGCTTTTACTTCAAGCTTTAATTTCAAGAGAAAAACTTTTAAGCTTTTGGTATTCTTTCGAAGATCAACTCGTTTCGTAAAGTGGACCAGTTCCTGTTTTAAAACATTAGCGTATAAGAAACGCTTTTTGACTGGAGTGAAAGCTTCCTTCAAAAAAATAAAGATTCTTTGCTAAAAGTCAAGTACCTTTTTCACAGCAGAAAATCAAAGAGCGCGGAATATGGTAGCTACTCTTTCCACTCATAGCGTATGTAACCTAGACTATTTCATTAAGATTACTTTCTTTCTCTCTCTGCATTTAAGCTCATTAAACATTTAACGTACTTTTAAGAGCTTTTCCAGGGATTATTAAATCGTGATAAATTATTTCGTGTTATGTTTTTCTTTTTGCAATGATTTATTTACTGCGAATTAATTTTTCGTTTGGCATAAATGCACGAAACACACCAACACATACATGGCACAATAAAGGCTCTTACACGCACATAAAAACATACACATATATGTTTGTAATTATATAATTTATTTAGTCACCCTAATTGAAGTTCATACACTTTATTTTAGTTGTTACGTATATATGTGTATATATATGTCTAAAGAAGTTCACACACACATACGCGTGCACCCACGAAATGTATTTAAAGTAAAGTTAAAAATTTTCGAAATATTATATGTTATACTAACTTTGGTCCGCAGTCGGATGTTTGTAAGTACCGGAAGAAGAAGGGACATATCAATTGATAAATAGCCACGGGCTTATTCGATGCGTGTTTAAAATAGTTTTTGCATTTTTTAGAAAAATCTACAAATTTGATAAGCGGATTAAATTTCAAAAGTCTGCAAGTGGTCCCGCAAGAACCATGCAAACTCTATACAGTCAGTAGTTCTAAGGAGACTGGTGGCCTGGGATATCATAGACCTGCTGTTGCGGTCAGCTGAGAATTTCTACTGATTGCAGTTGGCACTTCCTTCAGGGATTATATATATGTACTGTGTGTTGTGAAAATCCTCCAGATCGGACCAACATAACATATAGCTCCCATATAATCGATAGCTTCGATAAATGGGTTTTGGGCTATGTATCTTTAAATTAACAGTTTTGCAGAGTTTGTACTGATTGTGAGTAAGGATCGGACACTTAAAACCGTGCTGCGTATTCATGAAAGGTATAAAGTCTTCGGCACTGTTGAAGACAGCCCTTTCCTTACTGGTTGTTCCTCACTTCGATGACACATAAAATGTTTTCTGCTTGAGTAAACAATTATTTGAATTGAAAGCAACAAAATATTAAGTAGGAACAGCAATCAAAAACGACTTTATTGCTGGTAGGTAGCTAGCAAGCGACTAGTTACAAAGATTAGACTGACCCACAATTTTATATTGATATTATTTTTCAGAATGGCGAATAATGTAATAAAAGACTCACATCTGTTTAATTATTATTAGTGGGCTATAATTTATAGCTTGAATTTTTTGGGAGTGAACTCGTTTTTCTATTGCAACTGCAAAACCAAACAAACAAATCATTTAGCTATATACAGTTTTGTAGGAAATAAAATTCCACACAAAAACGATCTGAGCTACATATTTTCGAGCTTCAAACATTGTTATGATTGTATGATTTCAAGTGCTTATTCTGAAAATTTAACAAAAACTTTGTCACAAATAAGTTTTAGTATACATTTCTTTGATTCTCAATTTTGACTCAGAGTGTACACACACATATTTTTTGCATGAACGAATTTTCAAAATACCACTCATAGAACCATTTTCAAAGTCGCGAATGTGCTTTTCATTGCATTTTTCATTTACAACACAAATGCATACAGCATATGTTATACCTGCACACATACACTTCACGTACATAAACACATCCATATGCATTAAAGCATCGCATACACACATATAGCTCATAAACGCACTCGCCCATGCTTACTTGCGTTCATTTCATTTCAGTGCGGCTACGAGTTGGTGGTGGTAAAGCAGTGAAGTATTAGATACATACATATGTTATACCTGCATACATCTACATACATACATGTTTACATACATAATAGGTATATAAAGTCATTTTCGAACGCATAACTGTAACTGCAGCCAATACTGGCAGCTTACTCTGTTTAGGAACTCGCATCACAGTACAGAGCACCCACCCCCCTTTGTTACTAGCCCAAGTTCGTTAACCGTGCTTAGAAGTCACCAATTTTTTTTTTTGAGCAAATTTACATTCTTATACATATGTACGTGTACAGTTGCTTAAAACAAAAAGTGGGACAATGCAATTGTTTAAAATATTTGAAGTATTTTTAGAATTTTTCTTATGCTGCTTAATCACCTAGGAGATTACGCTGCAACTCTTTCTAGCCATAGCTGACGCCGATTGGAAACACCAAGGGAGTTCAAGTCATCCTCCTCCTATTTTTTTCATCTCAGTCGAAGCCTCCTCCTTCCTCTGCTACAGTATTCTAGTGTCGATAGCAAAACCTTCCGCGCGGAGTTTCTTTGCGCTCGGCTTTAATTCGCAACACTGGTCATATCGGCGTAAAGCTTGTACAGGTTGTCGTTAAGTTTCCTTCGATATACACCATTGGCATCACGGTAAGGACCATAAATCTTTCGGAAAACTTTTCGCTCGGTTACAGCAATAGCCATCTCATCTTCACACAAGGAGAAGTATGATAAGAGGCTTATAGAGAGAGACATTGTTTCGCTGAGAAAATACTTTATTTCTTTGCTGCCTACTCAGTCCAAAAGTAGCTTTTGTTTTACAGGAGTGACTTCCACTTCAATTTCTCGGCTGACAGGATTTTCGGTGTAAACGATAGGTGAATTCCAGTTTCAAATTTTTTACAAATTTGGAAATTCGTTGAAAATCTTCATTTGCGAGATAGCAAGCAAAATCGTAAGCGCTTATACTGTTTTCTGCGTGCTTATTTTTTGCAACACTTTTAATTCAAACACTTTTTATGCGATCAGAAAAGGGCTTATCTAACATCGAAATGACGAATAAAAAGCGGCCAAAAATTCAAGACTAACTACGCGAGTTAAGTTCATTGCAGAATAATTGATTAAGCGATATCAAGCGGAAAAAATTGCATACTTAAGTCAACTTTGCTATATAGCCTGTAAAAAAGTTTGGCATTGTAAATTTTCGATATCGGTAGTTAGCCACACCCACTTTTCTATATCGAAAATTTAGCGAAAACGGAAAAATTTGAGAGTTTATATATAATGCCCACAAACTCAAAATATTGTCAAAAGTAATTTTGTAAAATTTTTGAAAACGGTCGTGGCACTGCTCAAATTCCTCGAAGTCATCATATTCAAATTTATTTAGCAGATGACTTCCATAAAAAAAATATGCATAAAAAATTTGAAATGCGAAACCGCCGCACGAGATCTATAATATAAATGCGGACGTTGAGAAAGTTTGTCCCGCTTTTCGGCAAAACTATACATCCATGGTAGAAAAAATTCCAGTGCAGTGCTGTTAATCCCAAAAATTTAAAAAAAGTTTATTATAATCCAAAAAAATTTGTTTAAAAATGACACCACTACCAATGCAACACATGTTTTAACACTTGTTGTTGCGTGAGTAAACTTGTAAATTGTAAAAGCACAGTTTCACCCAAACCAAAAGCTTTTAAAATTTTGCGTGAGCTTTTCAAATCGGTTGAAAACCGCAAAAGCGCCTCGCGAAGTTTTGTGGAGTGTTGCGAATATGAGCGGTCCTTTGCCGGAATAAACCCGATAAGTTACCCAGCAATAATCTTTCTACCGCCTTTGGATTTAAGTCCTGTATTTAAGTGGTCCCTTACGAAGGACACACCTTACCACATGTATTTTCCAGGCCACCTAATCCGCTTAAGGTATGTCGTTTGTTTTTAACCAGTTGGCATCTTTATTTTTCGTACAAGTATTAAACTTTTATATAAACGGATTTCGTTAAAAAATGGCCTATGTATATCAAAAAAAAAAACAAGAAAAAAGCAGAAGAAAATCACACAACTATACATTGGCATGTCTACCGTTAACGCATTCCCTACCAACCATGGCTAACCGTGGTGAAACTCTGATTCCACATATTTTACTAACACCAAAGCATGTTTTTGTAATTTATACGGAAAACAAAAAGTGCCTAAAAGTATGCACTCACACCTACACGGAAACACATTTTCAACATGGTTAAAAAGTGAACCTTGCCGAAGAAAATTGCCCTCTTTTTTATCCCGTTGTTTGGTAAGCGCGACTTGCTGTTTATCCAGATTTTTATCCACTGCTGGTTGGCAGGGTTGCCAGCTAACTAAACTGACTCAAAGTTACATACATACATAGCAACACAAACTAACCTTACATACATATTTCGAAGTTTTGTGGTGGCTGGAGCTTACTGCTTGTAGTTGTTAATACTAAGTAACAAAAGAAAACAAAACTAAATTGTGATTAATCTAAAGACAATTGTATTTAAATGCAGCATTAATTATTAAGTAGAGTACTGAGATAGATATTTAGCTATTAGAAATAGTAGTGAGCGGAAAATTAGTAGGGTTTGATTTGTAGTTTGCACAAAATAAACTTTACAGCAGTCGTGGTAGTGTCGTTTTAATATTATTGTACTTTTGTTGTACTTTTATTGTAGCACCATTAGATAAGTAATCCTACTTAGTTTTGTATTAGTAATGTATTTGCGGTAGTTTTTAGTAGAAGTCTACTGTAAGATCTTTGTTATACTACGTTTCTGAATTAATTTTTACTAATGTAAGTTTTTCTCTTTTTCTCCCCAAACTTTTATTCAAATAGGAAATGGTAATTATGAAGGCTCAGATGGTCGTTTTAAAGGTAATTTTCTTGACTTTAACTCATTATTAAAAGTCTATTTCTCTAAATATTCTTCTTCTTTTTTTTATTTACTACCAGGTATTAGAGAAAGTCAATACATTCCTGATGATTCAGGTAAATACGTGCACATGGAAGGCCCAACCGGTCCACCAGCTCCACCATATATACACATTGAAGGACCACATGGACCAATCATAAACACACTCGGCCCGGATGGACCATATGGCGGTGAAGGCGATGGCGGCGGTTTCGGACCAGGCGGTCCAGATGGACCTAATGG
Organism: Merzomyia westermanni; assembly: GCA_949987695.1. Classification (NCBI taxonomy): domain Eukaryota; kingdom Metazoa; phylum Arthropoda; class Insecta; order Diptera; family Tephritidae; genus Merzomyia; species Merzomyia westermanni. The sequence goes on along the minus strand of OX465291.1, from coordinate 32,416,933 downwards.
ACCTGGCGGTCCTAAAGGACCTGGCGGCCCTAAAGGACCCGGTGGCCCAAAGGGTCCACCCGGACCACCCGGCCCACCAGGACCACCAGGTTGTTATTTTTATATATATACTTATACACTCGTAAAAAAAGGGTGTTCTTTTTAGAGGTATCATTTTACGATCATTCGCGTGTTTTTCTAAAAATATTAGCTCATTTGATTTCTGAGGGCCAACACCAAGTAGCCATGAAAACTTGCTCTCCATAAAGTCCTGAGTGGGTTTCACTTGCGGTTGTAGCCGAGGAAAAAGTACGGCACCTGAACAGAGATCTATTCCTTTTTGAATGCACAATTAGAAGGGTCCTCAGCTATACTGAGTATAATGTAATGGTAATTTGACTTCTAGATCCAGCTCTGGAGAAAGAAGAAAGAGTACAACGACACCACCTTCCAGGAATTTAAGTCACAGTTCGAGTCCACTAGGAAATGTAATTAGCTGTAAAATAGATGATGCTAAACAACACAGGGTTTCATTTGCCTGACTTCCAAACTCATCTCTCCTACTCTTAAGTAGTTAAAGGTGACATAGAGTTTAGCGAAAATCTATTTGGACCCGCGGTTTTATCAAAATGCGATTCCTCTTTAACAAGTTTTTGACTAAATCTGTGCGACAACTATTGGTCCTCAAAGGGATTACATATAACACCTTCAGAAGGTATTATAAGAGAATGAATTGCGTTTCTTAAAGGCTAAACATTTATAAAATTGAGTCCTTGCGATAATAAAAGTATGTAGTATAAATCATTTTTTTTTGCTTAAAACGCCTACATCTCTAAAAGAAGCACCCTTTAAATAAGCCAACTTAATATTAACGGGCTGGTTATGTAAAGCGCAACGCGACGCAATGAGTTACTTCTTCTCATTTAAAGAAAAATTATTTTTATAAAATGGCGTGCACTCCCTTCGGTGACTGCCAGAAAATGGTATTACATAAAGGTGAAAGTGAATGTGAGTGACTGCAACACAAAATGTCATGGTGACTTACATAATCAGCCCCTAAAGCTCAAACTAATATGAATTCAAATAATTATTTATATCTTAACATAATATAGGACCCTTCGGCCCAACTGGACCTGGCCCTAATGGACCATATGGACCACCCGGCCCACCTGGACCACCTGGACCTACACGTCCCGGCCCATATGGACCACCCGGCCCACCCGGACCACCTGGACCTACACGTCCCGGTCCATATGGACCACCTGGACCTGGAAGTGGATCAGATATATTATCGCAACCATTGAGACCAGGACAGGTCACAAATCCAAGAGAATCAAACAAGAATACACCTGGCTATTTGCCACCCGTCGCTAAAACTGGTAAAATAACAAAACCCATAGAATCATCATCATTAGTTTTGGAAGGGGGTAACATACCCACGAAAAATACACAAAATATCACCAATACAAATACACAAACACACAAACAAACAACAACATCATTTGTGCCAAATTATGGTAATAATAATGATTATGTACAGAAGAAAGTCACAACAACAACAAACACAAACACAAATCAACAAACGCCACAAAAACCACAAACAAACACCAATATCATACCAAACAAAAGCATTAAAACCAACACTAACATAAATACTAACACAAACACACAATTTAATAATAATAATTATAAAGTTGATGTAAATAAAACTCCATTAACCTATCTTCCTCCTTCTTCTCCTCCTTCTCCTTCTAAACCCATCACCACCAACAAAATCACCACAATCACAACCACAACGACAAATACGAATACGAACACGAACACGAAAACACCGTTAACATCATACACACAAAATAACAAATATTTGCCACCAAATCGTGGTCCAATAACGAATGCATTCCAACGACCCCAGGACGTTTCTATTGATAGGACTCCATACCAACAAAAGCCATACAAGGCAGTTAGCACGACGTCAGTGACGAATGATACCGGCAATAGATATGAAAATCAAAAAACGATTGAGAAAGTAACAACAACAAACACATTCAATACGAGTACAGACAGACAGACGATACAGAAAATTGAAAGCGGAGGCTCGATCGGTGGAGGTGGTCCTATCGGCGGTGTTGGCGGAGTTGGCGATTCCGGTAGCTCAGGCCCTATTGGTGGAGGTGGCTACAGCGGAGGCGCTGGTGGCGGAGGTTCGAATAGTGGGGTTGGCTCAACTACTATAACAAAGACGCCGGGTACAGCAACAATTGGACAAATACCGAGTTTCTATATACCACCAAAGCAAACAACGCAAAAAATCACCACCACTACAACAACTACAACTAACAGTCAAAGTAATAATTACGGCAAAGTTCCCAGTTATCAGCAGGGACAAAAGGTTGTTGAGCAAGTAACCACAAATAATAATTACGGCAAAGTTCCCAGTTATCAGCAGGGACAAAAGGTTACTGAGCAAGTAACCACAAACATATATAAGCCTGCGCAGCCAACTGGTGGTCAACGTTATCCTAGTAAAGTTGAGGTAGAGAAAAATGTAATCACCAACACTAACTATCAAACATTACGCCAACCCACCATCTCCACCTATCCAACAACAGTACAGAACAAAGGACAAGCGTGCTCATGCAATGCACAACAACAATACACGACGTCGACAATAGGCAACCCATTTAACGGTGGCGGACCAGCATCAAATAGTCAACAACAACAATATAATCAACAGCAATTCACAACGACAACATCATTTGGTCAAGCTAATTTTGGTGGTATAGCAAACTCAATGCCATTACTACAACAATTGCCAGTATTTCCACAAGCACCCGGCTATGCAGCATCGTATGCACCGGATAAGATCCCTAAAGGTGCTATTATAGCATTTATGCCAGTTATTATATTACCACAATCAGCTTATGAGAGATGTGATGAGAATAACGGAATACATACAAATGATAGATATCAACAAAATGTTGATCCTTTCCCTTTGGGTGTACAACCCTCACCCATACCATTTAGCTTTAGTCAGCTAACAGGAGGGGCACGTAAAGATCAATGTATGTGCCCATGTTCGTGTACACAAAATATACCAGATAAATTCCAGAAAAAGCGTGAGGCTGAAGCGAATGAGGGTGCAGCTGAGCCGACAGTTGAAGAGAATGAGAAAGCGAAAGTTGAGAGTGCAGCGGAAACGAAAGAGACAGAGGAAGATCCAAAAATAAATGAGAAAGTGAAAGTAGCGGAAACGAAAGAAACAGAGGAAGAGTCAACAAAAAATGAGAAGGAGAAAGTGGAAGTAGTTGAAACGAAAGAAACAAAGGAAGAGTCAACACTTAATGAGAATAAAGAAACGATAGAAGTAGAGAAAAGTAAGAGCGAAAAGGCCGATGGTGTTGAAGTACCAGCTGAGACTGACGCTGCCAAAATAACAGACGCAAAAGTGATTAAAAAAGTAGCCGCGAAAGAAGAAGAAGAAGCAAAAGTTGCAGAATCATCGAAAGCAGAAAGTGAAGCGAACTAAACTTGCATAAGCTTTTGATATATGGACGTAACCTAAAGCGATAAACTTGACGACGTAACGTAACACCAGAAACTAACGACGTGATGTAACGCCTGAATTTAATGACTTAATGTTACGATAAAAAATAATGGTTTAACGTAATGCCATAACTATATGACGTAACCTTAAGACATTACTTAACAACATAACTAAATATTGCGTTAGATTACTTAATCGCGTAACGTAACGCTTTGACTAAATTACACAATGCCATAACACAAAAACATAACTTTACGCTTGAACTTTATGACACAATGTAGCTCATCTAGGACGCTATGACATAACAACTTCACTTAACGATGTAGCATAACGCTGTAAAATTAGAAGGCCAGAACTTCTTAAAGCCGTAATGAAGACACGACTACATCCTTAACATTATTTGCATACATACATACCATTCGTACCTATTCTATTCAATTCAGGAAAGATATACTGAGTTATACATGGATATTGTCGTCGTATGTTAAAAGTCAAACAACAAAAACAAAAATGTTCCGATTTCCCAAACACCATCCAAAAAAAAAAAACTACCTGTTTCCGTTTCCGCGTACGCTGATCCCGTGAGCTGGTTCCATTTCCAATTGCTTGCTTCCTAATACAACACAACACAGCAAAGCACACTGCAACCTCACATCGCTAATGTAATATGCACTCATCCTAATCCCTGTTCCGCTTCCGATCCTGATCCTCATATTCAACCTGTTCCTGTTCCTGGCACTCTACTTTGTTTCAAAATTCCCAGCACATCCAACTCCCGAATTTGTAAGAATCGCGTTTTTTGTGTTTATAAAAATGTACAATAATGAAAATTTATTATGTAAAACATTGCAGGAAAGCAGAAAAAAAGAAAAAAACTTAAGAATAAGCGAAAAATGCAATGATGTTAAGAAAGAGATTTTTAGAAAGTATGATGAAACATTAACTGAAAAATAAAATAAATTAAAAATTAAATTAAATACTCTTAGGCATATATATATAACTATTATATTAAATGAGAATGTTTGAATCTATCTATCTCTTTCTTTGCGCTAATGTTATTTATATGTACTAAATTTATGAAAAAAGCTATAAAAATTATTGAAATTGTTCTGTTTGTTTGTGGAATGATTGCTACTGCTTCAATCAAAAAAAAAAAAAATAAAAAAAATGTTATATTTTTTTTTCAAATAATACACGCTAAAAAATCGGGTGCTTAAGCAGCGTCAGCTTAAAAAGGTTTTTGTAATTTCAAATTGTATAAGCTGATTTGTTTTTCGTAATGAAAATGATCCTAATTACTTTGATGTGAAATATTGTTGATTTGCTTATTTGTTTACTATTTGATGTTTTGGTTTACATAATTTTACTTTGAAATTTTTTTATTTTATTTAAATTTTTATTTGTAGCTATTAGCTTTTATTTAATATTTACTATAATTAATACATGGAAAATGTAAATTAATGAAACAAAATTTGTAAAAAAAAGTGTAAAAAACAAAAAAAAAATTCTTTTCATTTTCAATGGTTCGAGAGAAAGTAAGTTATTGGAGCGTTATTGATACATTCCGAAAATGGCTTCAATCCTTTTGAAATATTTGGGTAGAGTACATGATGTCACACGCTTAACCAACTGCACTAATGTGCTGTCGAACATAGCTTCTTTGTTTTGCTAGCTCGAGCCAAGTGAAAACACTAAAGAACCTCAAATCGTTCCACACTTTGTTCTTTTTCAGATTCGACAGGTGAACAGAAAACGTTATGGGACGGTGCATCTTCATTAGTTCGCATAACATGGCCTATCCAACGAAGTCACTGGATTTTAATTCGCTGAACAATGTAGATCCCTGAGTGAAACTCATCAACAAACCTTCTCCAACAGTCTAAGACCGCCTAGGCTTCTGCTTAAAGCAGGATGCTATGATAAAATACTTACAAAACATGATTTTCGTGCGCCGAGGACGGCATTTACTTAGTACTACCATTTGTTGAAGAAAGAAATTCTGCTTTGGATTAAGTTGATATGGAGGAAGCCAGTTTTCGAGTGCTCTTGAAAACAACAATCGATTTCCTGTGGCGAGCAGTAGGCCGGCAGTCAACCAAAGGGTTAAACAATGAGAATTATTTTTCCATCCCTTGGTCCCTTTCAAGCCCAAAAGGGTAGTGTGGAACCAATTCCCTTTGTTCCCCTACGGCTACGGTCGGACAAGATTACTATCAACACCTAAACGTAGGCTACCGAAATTAAAATCGACTCATCCCATCTATGCCGATAACGAAGTAGTTGGCGTCAATTTTACCCTACCGTAGACAAAAATTATTGATCGCGGATCACTCTCTTTAGAGATCAGTCGCACGATTTTTGCAGGGATTTTTGTAATGCTTTTGCATTTCCCTGACGGAACTTCAAAGGCTACGAATTACCACAAACGTGATCTCCATGATCAGCCTCTTGGACGTTTTAGTCGTAGCTAGCTTTACCCCGTTTTTGAGTCATACATAGGTATACAGCGAAATACCTTTACAGCTTTATACCTTGACTGATCAAATACCTGCAATTAAAGCGATTAGTCTAGGATGAATCCGGGATGAGTCGCAAAGGAGCATGCGACCAATGCCAGGCTTGATCTCTTTGTATGGGTTGAAGTGATCTCTTTTGTTTGAGCATGTCCTATGAAGAGACTAATTGGTCCCTTTCATGCCCAAAAGGCTAGTGTTGGACAACTTCCCTTTGTTCCCCTCCGGGTACGGTCGGACAAGTTTACTTTCAACTCCTAAAAGTAGGCATGTATGTATATATAACGTATGCCCCGCATTCGAAGATTGTCCGTACGATGCGAACCAGTAAAATATACTGCACCCCTCTCTTGGACAAATAAGGGGAAACAGGTCTCCTGAAGCAAGAGTGGGGTCTAGGACCCCCTCTCTAACTGAGGTTACAAACGTGGGATCATTGCCCCTGTTACAAATACATAACATTTCATTTCGAATAAAAGCAAATAGTGACTCACCTCTTGCATTCATATCCGAACTCCCCCACAGTGAATGATGCGAGTTCGCATCCGTTCCGACAATAAGCCCTACGCCTCTTCGCTTTGCTTCAGCGGTAATCATGCATAGGATTTTAACAGGCGGCCCGTAAGTATTATCATGGGCCATGTAGGCCGAGACCAGCCACAATCCCTTGTTACCTTCCTCCAGACGCACAGCCGTTACGTCATCGTCACTGAAGTTGGAAAGAAGAAAGGCTTTAATATCTTTCTTAACCAGTACATGATCTTGGCCTACCTGCCGTTCCGTGCACAAATAAATTGAATTTATCAGTCCTGAATCCAGATATTTTGTTTCTTGCCGCTGCTGCTTAGCCACGGCTCCTGGATAAGGACAACGTCCACCCCGCCTTGCTGCAGGTAGAGTAGGAGGCTGACAGAGGCCGCCTTAGAGTGTTGAAGATTTATTTGTCGGATGATCATCATCAGACAAATCCATCTCCTCCACCTCAGCAGCCTCCCCATCCGAAGCTAACAGCCTCTCCTCATCCGCCCTGTCGAACAGCAATCCAATGCTGCAAACCGATCCCGCCATAGAGCTGATGCTGTCCGACGCTGCAGGGTTGGGCGCCGGATTTACGGCCACCGGCCCCTCCTCAGGCTCGTCTTCCCCCCGTCCCACCCTCGGTGGTGAGGCCATATCCCCCCTGGCGTTGTAGATTCTTAGAACCACACGCTCGATACCATAGGAGATAACACCCCTCGACTCAGAGAGAGGACCCATGGACTCCGCGTTCAGTAGCAATCGCACTTGCCGACGGGCCCCTCGGGTTCCTCAACCCTGATAACCCTCCAATTGTGGGTTGGAAGGTTCTGGTTGCAGTAGCGCAACTGCCTCAGAATTCTAACAGAATTTAACAGGACGTGGGCAGCTGCGATATAAGCTCACCAGCCATTTTAGTTGGGTTTCACCCCAACCTACTGAGGTGGCAGAATACCGCACCTACCAGCCCAAAGCAAACTAAATCCAAATCATCGTCCAAGAAAGTCCTAAGTCGTCACCCTCACCTCACGACCATAGTCAAGAATCATGTCCGTACGCCAGGGCTATTGCAGAGCTAAGACGTATAGCTGTGATTCCTGACCTTAGCTGGATAACTTCCGCACAGAGAGGTACTAAGTACCAATCTGAACAGACAACTGTGGTATCCATTACCGGTCGGCACCCTCTTGGACGGTTCAGTCTGAGGATTTTCGCCGACCTACAGGTTACTTATGGACATTTTATAGTTAGAAAAAACTTAGAAGACTTTTATTTTTTGACCACTTCTTTTTAAACAATTGATCCATCATTCCTAGCTCCACCAATATTTATGTCCATGTAGCCAAAGTGCATCGTAATAGACGTTCTTGCTTGCAGTAAATTCTACTAGTTTTAGTCAAATACTAGTTTGCCAAACCGGCTCAACTAGTTCGAGTTCTGTAATTTTTCCATATTAGAAACTGGTATGTTTAACGTGTTGGCAATTGTCCGCTTCTGCATCAGCACCATACCAATTGGCATACTAGTCATTATATACATCAAGATCATACCATTTAACATACTAGTCCGTATATACATCAGGATCACACTAGCCAGTATATACGCCGTGATACTAGATAGCCTATGCATCAGTATCACACCAATTACTGTACCACTTCATAGCAGGTTAGTTAATTTTGGGTTGAAAAATACACGAAAATTGCAAAATTACATTACAAACCACTTTAATGAAAATTCAGTCATCACTATATTTATCGAACAATTGAAACAAATTCCAATAAAAGTATAGTCGTTGTTCATAGCAATTTTTGCCCTTGGAAAACATTTATAAAAAGTAATTTTCTTCTTTTTTAAATAGTCCTTTTCTCAATGAATGCTATAATTGATTTCACAGGCAGAAATCTTTTTCTTGAAACATTTTATGAAAAATTTAAATATTAATCTCAGATAGAATCTAAACCATACTTGTAAAAGTATCTTTATATAAAATTAAGGAAAGTCAGGGAAAGATAATCTCTTTATGGAGAAAATTATAAGTTTCGGAGTTCGTTGCAAATAACCATGTGAATGCGACTATGGAATTCTAGTACATAATGTGCAAGTTCTTAGTAGCAAAATTTGTTTAAAAGTGTCATTTTTAACCACCTTGTTATTGTACATGTCTCTGCTTCCCATTTTCGTTTTTGCAGCTTCTAAACGATTCCGGAATTCCTTGTTATTTTATTTGTGAAAACTGCATTTCACAATCACATATCACATGTTTCTTTTGTGAATTTTTTGATAACTTTTTTTATCAGAAAAATATTTCTTTGATTCTTTCAAAAAGAAATGTTATTTACTTGCTCAATTGCCTTGACCAGTGATCTTTTCGTTTTCACTTCTACGTGTGGTTTCATTTGAGCACTGCTTACGCGTTTTTGCGTCGCTGGTATGCCGTTATGCAGTAACGACGTCGCAAAAAAATAAAGGGTGATTTTGTTGACAAGCACGTACGTACATGATCTCAGGATATTAGTTGAAGATAAAATTAAAATGTAGGACGGCGTTGTTAACTGAACGATTGCTACTGGAATACTGAATTGTTTTCTTTTTCGCTCGCGTATGCATGTATAGACAATTTTAGAGGGTTGTTGCTGTTTATGATAGCGGAAACGTTGCAGTCGCTCAAACTGGTATGAAAAAGCCCACAAAATTTTAGTTAATGAACCAGAATGTTTACTAACCAGTTTGGCAGCTGACCGCAGGGTGTATATGCATATAACGGGTGTTTTTTTTAGGGGTATAGAACTTCGAATTGAAATAAAACACAAGAAAATCGTTTTAAGGTCCATCAATTTGGCTTTATTGGAAGGATAATTTTATGCCATTAATGTTTGAATATGATTTCGGGCATGTGGCCGCCGCGGCTGGCTCGAATAAAGCCAATTCTACAGGTCCAATTTTCAACCACTTTTTCGAGCATATGGGGCCGTATGTCGGCAATAACGCCACGAATGTTGGCTTCCAATTCCCCTAACGTTTCTGGTTTGTTGGTGTAGACGAGCGACTTCACATATCCCCAAAGAAAATAATCCAATGGTGTCAAATCACACGACCTTGGTGGCCAATTGACAGGTCCATTCCGCGAAATTATGCGCTCATCGAATGTTTCCTTCAATAAATCGATTGTGACGTGCGCTGTGTGGCATGTAGCGCCGTCTTGTTGGAACCACAACTCATCCACATTCATGCCATCCAATTCGGGAACAAAATAGTCGGTTATCATGGCTCTATACCGGTCTCCATTAACGGTAGCTGCCTCTCCAGCATTATTGCGGAAGAAGTATGGCCCAATGACTCCACCAGCCCATAGAGCACACCAAACAGTCAGTTTTTGTGGATGTAATGGCGTTTCAAGGGTCTCATGTGGATTCTCTTCACTCCAAATGCGGCAATTTTGCTTGTTGACGTAGCCATTCAACCAAAAATGAGCCTCATCACTGAACAAAATTTTGCGATGAAAATCAGCATCGAAATCAATCTCATTTTCGGCCCATACACCAAAATCACGACGCATTGCATGGTCTCGCGGCTTTAATTCTTGCACAAGCTGGATCTTGTAAGGTCGCAAGCCAAGATCTTTGCGCAAAATCTTCCATAAAGTTGATGGACAAAGCTCCAATTGCTGTGCACGGTGGCGAATCGATTCATTCGGGTCCTCTTCAACACTTTGCTCTACAGCGGCAATTGTTTCTTCGGTGCGCACTGTTCGACGTCTCTGCGGATGCGTATTATCACATAGAGTAAACGTAGTGCGAAAACGATCCATGGTTAACCGAATTAATTGCTCTGATGGACGATTATGTCGACCATAAAATGGACGGAGCTCACGGTAAACTTCGCGAACTGAACCATTATTTTCGAAATAAATTTGCACAATTTGCAAGCGTTGTTCTTTTGTCAACCTGTTCATGATAAAATGGCAAACCAAACTGAACATAAATGACATTAGAGTTGCCAGATTTGACCACAAAATGCCAGTTTTATCTCTATTCGAAAAACAAACCCGTAAAAAAAACACCCTTTATAACCAAACTCAAACAGCCGGGGAGAAATAAACTCATCACGTTAAGGTGAGTATTTACATGCATGGTTAAGCTGAGCCTAAAAGTATGCACCTATATCGCTCTAAAATATACGAAAATTATGATTAGCGTCCGACCGAAGATGACATTTTAGCCGAAGTCGAATACTAAGCATTATCAAATATTCGGCCAAACCTTACAAAATCCATAGTTGAAAAGAAAATGAAAGAGTTCAACATAAAGTTAATAGCATTCAAAGCTAAAAATTTGTATCATATATGGGTTTTTAGATCGTAGTGCGATTCGTTAATTTTATACTATACTAAGGGACGGATTGTTGGCAAAATAAGTTTATACTAACGAATGTGCGATTTACTAGCTTGGACTCAATAATAACAAACAGCTAATTGTTTAAAATAATAATATGATTCATCTCAGTAGAAGTAGACGGGAGCATTGCGTAAATCTTGAGTACTGCATTTGACAGGACTGCTGTTCATGTTACAGTTGCACATGTGATAAGCGTCTGGATTACAAAGTATGCGTCGCAGGTTCGACTTCGGGATCCGGAGTACTTTTTTTATTTTTTATATTATTATTTTAAACTAGCAGGGTACTCGGCGTTGCTCGCGTCCTTACAAAACTTTTCTAGAGTTTTAGTAAAGATACTTGAAATTGGTTTTCAATTTAGGTAAAAGTGAACAAAAATGTTTGTGGCGGCAGTGGTTTGACAAACTCTCCGAGTATATTTCTGCTAGAAAAAATTCATCTCCTTCTTAGATGCCGTTCGTAGTCGGCAAAAAACTGTAGTTCCCGCCCATTTGTAGGAGAAATTAGCAGCAGCACACCGCAAAATGGTAGAGAAGCTCGGCTGTAATCTTCTCAGGAGGTATGTATCGCTTTGATGTTTTTTAAAAAACTAAGTGCGTTTTGCTTCATATAAATCTATTTAAACCGAAATTTTTCCTCTTAGTAACTTATTTTAAATATGTTTATCTTTTTGGTTCATCATGCAATTTTAATAAAAAAAGTTTTACACATGTCCTAAGTTACAGGCTGGCCAGGAGTAAAAGTCTCATAAAAACTAATTTTTTAGTGTACGAGATCTTTGAGTTCAAACAGACAAACAGGCAGACAAAAATTTTAAGGGAGTTTCAAATGAAGCATTCCCTACTTCACTTTTAGTAATTTTTTCAAAAATATATTCAATGGACAGACACGACTTTTCTAAAGTGTTTCTTATAGTATGGATTAAATTATATTTTTAAAAATATGGTAATACTTTTAACCTTAAAAAAACTGTTTTTGAACAACACTTTAATAACATAAACAGAGACCATGGTAATCAATATCGTTAAAAAAATTTGGTAAAGAAAGTTACCAAAAGCGAATGTCTTCAAAAAAGACAGTGTGAACTCCACCACTGATTGTCTATCGGTAATTCTTCGGTACACTTTTTAATATATTTCCCATGAAAAGCTCTTCTGATACGTATTAACATGTTTCCATTCATTCAAAACTCAATTGTGTTACCTTTATGCACTTCTATAATATTGAAGCTATCTACAATTTCAAGAGTATATAAGAAAAAATAATTGACTCGTTCGAAGCATAGCCCGCAATTTATGACTAAAGCCGAGGACACACCCAAATATAAAATACCAGCTGAATACCGAAGCTAGTTCGAAGCTTCGATTGAACACTAGTATGTTTGTAGATACGGTATTGCTTATTGATTGTATGGTGGCGTAAAATGACAACTTAAACTCTATAGTATGATGGAGGCGCTTATAAGAAATAATTATTTATTTAATCAGAGAATTGAATTTAATGTAACCTTCACCTATATATCAAAGCCTGAGTAGAAGAAATCCCTATTTCAAAATGTTTTTCTAAAACGCCCTATCTTAGAATGATTTTCAAAAACCCAGCATATGAACAAAAATTCGTTTCCGATATACTTTAAAATATGATGATCTTCCACTCGGCCATCGATATGTAAGCAGCTGGGAAAGCGGTTCTTTCAACTATATAAAGTGGTGGCAATAAAATTATGCTGAACATATTTTAATTCATTTGTTGCAATTTTAAAATTCTGATGCCTGTAGTACAGACTCTGTACATTGTGGATACACAGTAAGGTGTCTTTATTAGAGCGACTGAAGCCAAAAAAGCAATTCTTCGATCACTAGTCAAACACTGTATGGAATCAAATGATCCACTGTATTACTTAAAATCTTTCTTGAGCTGATGTGCCAGTTGGAGCTGCATATTCTATTATACAAACCTCTCTCAGAGTATATATGTAAATATATTAAATTATATTAATAAACGAATCATCTCAAAATTAAATGTTTAAGCCATGGTCGCCTGCCGGCTGTCTATAAGCGAGATAACTTAAGTAAATATAGAGATGTCTTATTGAAATTTGGCAGCCTTTTTTTGAACCTTCCTCGGTACTCATCGCAAATCGCTTTTTAAAATGGACTAAATCAGATTTTGGAAAATAAAAAGTTCCATTCAATTAATTTGTACATTTTTAAAAATAGTGTTCCACTTTTTATTAAGTCAATACTTTAAAATATTAGATAATCCATCGATAAAATGGAAGGCAATATTTCTGCTAAAAAGAACTTTATATTAATTTTTATTTACTTATTGTAAAACAAAGGCGTGCCATATATTGATACACATATTTCAGTTATACGGAGAAACAATTTGTGGTAAAAATGGGCAAAACCGGTTGGTAACTACAACCACTTTTGAAATTTGGAATAGGATATCTCTAAAAGCAAAATAGAATCACCAAGGTTTACCAAATGTAACCATGTTAAAATAAATATTGAGTAGGTGTGATACCGCCCGATTTTTGAAGTCGCAATTCCTATTTTTCCTGCTGTTATCGAAACATATATCCTTTGTCATTAAAATTGGTGGACGTGACATCAAATACATAATAATTAAAAAAAAAATGTTGCCAGTGCCTAACTTCAAAGTCACATACTATTCTCTCAAATTTAAGAGATATTTTCTTTAGCTTATTCGAAAAAAGTTTAAACAAGAACTTAAACGAATATAATGTTTTAAAAATGAGCTTGATGGTATGGTCGGTTTACAACGAGTTGTGCTGCAAAGAGGAATATTTTCTCATGAATTTGACAAGTAGTAAAGTGAATATGTACGTAAGTGTATATATGTAACGGTTTTTATTTGTAAGAATTTTGAAATGCCAACCTAGAAAGAAGTGATGAACTTAAGTGGGTTGCTGGAATAAAAACAACAAACACCATACAAATAAAAAGGAAAGCTCCCTGCAAAAAACGGAAATACTCCGTTCCATCATCCAAAGAATACTCCTTAAGGAGTATCAGCGTAGTCCAACAATTATCCTCATTCATATAAAAAAGGTGGTCCAATTTACATGGCGATGTCCGCTGATTGGTTCACCTAATCCATCTCGGAGTACCCTATTTCTTTTGTCTTTGTATACTCAATGGAGTCCCTACGTGAGTGTACTCTCAAAATGCTCCGAAAGGATTACTCCATGGTGCTCAAAAGTACACCTACTCGTCTCTCGCTTTGGTGTTGAATACTCCATGGAGTAATCTTTTGGCAGCATTTTAAAAGTACTCTCACCTAGGTGCTACATAGAGTATTCAGAAGCAAAGCAAAGGGTACTCCGAGATGGATTAGGTGATCCAATCAGCGGACATCGCCATGTAAATTTAATATAAATGAGGATAAGTGTTGGAGTACTCTGATACTCCAGGGTTATATATAAATATACATACATGCATACATATGAAACATAAATAATACACTTGTAGTACCATATAAACTAAGTAAGGGATATGGGACTACACGCCACGCTCACAATAAATCAATAAAATTCGATTATTGATCATAAAAGTTTTAGCAATTGTAATCGATGCACTACAAACTTATATTGAATGCTGCTTATCCCCTAACAGAATATAAAACTTTTCAATAAAACAGCTTATGATTTCCTAAATCCATACTTAGCTCAAGTGGCAAAAATAAAAATTAATATATTACATGCAGTCGAATCTGTCTATAGTAAACAAATTTATGCAAGGCCTGTTCACAGTATCCAGGTTAGTCACAATATAATGCTTGACATTTTTTATTTAAAAACTTATTTTATTTACTCAAAATTCATGTTTGTAGAGGTAAGCTCAACATATCTTTGGAATAAATTTATACTTAGGAAAATACAAAAGTATATATAAATGTTAATTGAATGCATTCGCGAATAGATGTTTGCTTCTTACCTTCGGAATTGGGCCGCCTTTTCGCCTAGTCTTGTCAATACTATTATGCCAACGTAGGCAGTAGTGTTAGCTTCAGCCCATGCGATAGCTTAATTGAAGCTTTTAAGAGCTTCTTTAGTTTTTATATGATTTCCGTTCCGTCCTTCACCGTCATCACCAGATTCTTCAATATCGTCGGCATATTTATCTAAATCAATTGGTTTGCACTATCGACTGTATTCCACTTTTCAATATAATTTTGAGTGTGGATTTCCTGTAACAAATAAAAAACATAAAAATTAATTAAAAGGAGAATGTCAAGTGGGTGAAAAATGACCTCCGGGATTACAAGTTTCAGCAGACCCTGTGTGTCATGGATTTCTTTATATTTTTTCTGCAATATTATTTGACAAAGTAAGCTCAAAGGAACATCATCTTCTTCATCGTCGCTTTCATTTGGTTCTGTAGCATTCAAGCAGCCGACAAGAAACACATACATTTTCGCATCAAATAGCAGCAGCTTTTCCAGTAACAAATATAAAATGGGCAATTTCGGGGAAGACCCTACTTCATTTATGGTTACTTTTTGTGTTTGTTTGTCAATTTTTTCTTGCCGTTGCATTTAAAATTTTGTTCACTATTTCGAGGCTTTCGACTGTTCGCTATTTAGAGTACTCCATGTAAAAATGTCGGTGTTCACTACATCGAGGTGTTTAAGCGGGGGTTCACTACATCCAGATTCGACTGTACTACGTTTTTGCTGTATTCAAAAAAAAAAAATACCTCTTTGACTAAAACTGTCAAAAATCACATTCTCGCTGATAGCGAGAGAGGTTACAATAAAAAGTACTGTGCTGACAAATTTACCAAAATTATTCAGCTAAAAATAACACTTTCTTCCATGAATAACTATGACAAGCTTATATGGAAGTAAATATTAAAGACCATATGAAAAAAAGTATCAAAAATCTACAAAATTTTAAAAGTTTTGATACTTCCACTTTGTGAGACCAGAATTTAATGGGCTAGAAAGCTGCATAGGTTTTGCGGTTATTCAACTGACGTTTAAGAACTAGTGAAAAGTATAGTACTAGTTTTTGTATGTGACTGTTGATCTAGTTTCGAACCAGAAATTTACTTGAAGTACGTAAATCTGTTTAGCCTCTTCACAGCCTCCATAAAAAATTTTTCATATTTGATTTTGCATTTAAATGTGGAATCTTCTACAACATCGAAAATTAGATAACACTGCCAAATAAAAAATTTTTTTTTTCATAAAAGTTGTGCTTAATAGATGGCAAATTATATATAGATTTTCAAATTAATTTATTCACTTTTTTTGTAACAAAAATTGTTGCGCATACCCAAATACTGGCATCTCGGGATTGTAAAAATACAAAAAATGAGTGTCCCTATTATGTTTGTATTTATATGCATTTATGAAAAGCGATTTCAAAAATATTAATGTTCGGGGAATATGAAATGGAAATAATGGGTTGTTGTTTATTGATATTGGTTATTTTTGTATGAGCGAAATTACTCAACTGGATACATATGATTTTAGTAAATTTTAGGTTTTTCTGTTACCGTGAAATATTTATAGTCGAAAAGATGATATTTTAAAGAAGTCGTGCCATTATTTGGGAGTTAAATTTTTTGGGGTATATGATTTTGTTCAACTGCAAATCAAAGATATGAAAGATCAATAGAGGTGAGTTGCATCAAAAGTTTCAAAATAAAAGCTTTGCTTCATCTCGAAAACGAGCTGACCAATAAACGTATGACGTAGCAGCAAAGTTGAGTGAAAGCCCATTTATTTTGCAATTGCAAGCTAGGTGTCAGAGGAAGTTGCATAACATTGGCAACAAATATATCTTTAACCCAAAAAACTGTATTTTTACACGTCGACACATTGGCCTATTTGACCTTTAACCAAACTATAAATATAAAAATATTCCCTACATTTAAAACTAAACAGTAAAAATGAAATTTTTATGAATTTCAGTAATTCAAGGGCTTGTAAACAGCAATTTGCTAACAAAAACACTCAAACAAAAATAATGTCTTAGTATCTACTTATAAACGTATGTATATACAAGGGTTGTTTGATAAGTCATTTGTTTTCTTTCAACTTTGTAGCAGTAATTTTAAATGTACTACTCACGTCACCTATCCTCTCTTAAAATAGTACTGTAAAATGTTGAGCAAGCTGGAGCATCTGATTGGGTTTTAAGCAAGTTTTAAGCTTGTAAGGTCTAACAAAAATGGACGTGAATTTCGTGTGCTAAATAATCAAAACACCAGAAATTGTCTATAAAATCGGTTTTATTTTGTTTTGTTGTTTTTCCGACAGGGTGAATGATTTCGTTCAGAACGAAAATCGACACTGATGATGGCACAACGCCGAAACCGGTTTGTCTCAAAACCAAATTTGACAAGGGATGACGAAAAATCGTTCCAATATACATCAGTCTATAAAATCCATGGAATGATATTGGACGATCGTAGAATGAAAGTGTGAACTAGCTAAGACCAAAGGAATCTAAACAGAGAGAATACATTGCATTCCAAATTAGTATTTGAACATGAAAGAGCTATCCGCGCTATAGGTGCACCGATTACTTGCACTCGATACCGAGCTTTTGTGCCATTTTGTTAAGGCAGGCAAAACATGCATCTATCAAACCACACCAGAAACCCAGAAATAAGTGAACGTGCTCCAAAGAAGACTTAAGTGGCACTGTCGGCCAACAACAATATGACCAAAGTTTATTGGGATGCATGAGGTGCCATCGAGATTGATATTATAATTACAAGCATGGAAACCAATTTGTTTCAATCACAACAAGGTACGACCAAATACATTTTGGTACGAACTGGTTCCTCTGCCAGCATATTGTCTTGATTTAGCCCCTACTGCTTCCAAACTAAGATAAGAGATTCGGGCCAAATGAAGAGGTCAACACTGAAACAAAAATCTGTTTTAAGAGGCGCGAAAAATCCTATTGTTTGGAAGGAACACGAAATTAAAAAAAAAAATGCTTGACTTAATGTATCGAGCTGGAAAGATATTAATTATGTTCAAAAATAAAAGGCTCTTTTCCCGAATATTTTTTTTTTTATTCGAATTCTCAAACTTCCTTAGTATGTACAGTTGTGTTCAATTTAACAGTAGTGAAATTAAATTGAGTATGGTTTGACGAAATAAAAAAAAGCTGTGTTTTTAATAGTTTTCAGTTAAAATATAGGGAATTTCAAAACAGAAACCACATAAAAAGAAATTTCAAAGTGTACACAAAGCTCAGGAAAGTGATTTAAACTTTAAAAAATGGCCACCAAAATATTCAAACTTTTTGGCAGAGCCTCTAGAAAATTTTTGAGTACGCAGTTTTGTAGATCGCTGAATTTTCAAAACTTTTTCTTCAAGGGTGTTGAGTGTTTTCTTCCATAAAACGCATAAACAAAAATTAATGTTTTATGGAAAAAATACCCAACATCCTCGACAAAAAAAGTTCTAAAAATTTATGGGAAATTTTGAGGTACTTCTAATAATGATAAAATTAAATGAGCTATAAAACTGCGTACTCAAAAATATTGAAATTCTTATGTGAATTTTTAAAAGTTCAATTAACTTTCCTGAACTTTGTGTCAACTTTGAAATATCTTCTTTTATGTGGTTTCTGTTATGGAATTCGCCATATTTTAAATGAAAATGATTAAAAACACATTGTCTTTTTATTTCGTAGAATGATATCCAATTACATTTACATTGAACACAGCTGTACTTACCCGAAAAAAAAAAACAAAAATAAAGAAATGGATCGATAAGGCAAAAATTTAGTTATATTTATTTATTAAATATAAATACACGTATGAATATTGAAAGTTAATGAAACATAGCCCAACAAACAATTTATGCCCAAAGTAAGCTTTTTTTAATGGCGCTTAACCGTCTAAGCTTGCTTACTCAAATAGACATTCATCAAGTGTTGCCTCGAAAAAGAAGTGGAAGCGAAAGGCGCAACCAGCGGTGCAGGGTAAAGTTATGGGGACGATAAGAGCGAAAACAAACACTAACATAAATAAAAACTGTAGCGGTTGTGACTAAGCAGGACGAAGGAATGTTTGCATCAGCTGAGTAAACTTCAAAGTTCAAGGTTAAACTGTTGAAAATTCGTCTAAAACAAAATTTTTTCTTTGGCGCTCAATACCTTATGGCGATTATAGCAAAAAAAAAAAAATAGCGGCAAATTTCAAAAATTACTTTTAAGCTAATACTCCAAATATTGATTTGCTTTGTGTGTGGCAATTTTAACTTTCTGTTTGCTTACCATATACTTATATCGACGTACTTGAGATACTGGTACATATCTTAAATAAAGAATATATAGTAGGCATATCAATCCCGTGATAACGTGGTTTTTCAGGTCCCGAGAATTCCCGAGACTACAAGCCGAAAATAAAGAAACGAATAAAACCCTTAGTAAGAATACATTGAATGAAGATAAAGCGAACGATTAAGATTTCGGTGTTCTCCTATTAGTACCTTTTACTTGTGGCGTGTGTTGTCTGTAAAGGTAAGTAATATTATGACAACTAATACATGACGTGATAGGAGATTAATGTCTAGCTTCTCTTACAATTTGTGGCGCTCCACTTTTACTTTGCCCTACAGATTTCCGAGGTCGACATGTTTTTTGACGACTCCGAAAGGCAGATAGATGATTTTACGAGAAGAAGATTTTTATAAAGGCCTACCGTAGGTAGGGGGCAACGATTGTAATTATTTTTAAGTATTTTGGATATTGATATTGCCAATGTCAAGCTGGATTCTACGGTATGGTGGACCAATACATAACAACTGCACTTTTGGAAATAAATATTTCATGTAGTGGGAAGGTACACATTGCTGGTACGAAGTTAGACTAAGTTATCATAAGTGCTGAAGGGAAACTTAGTCAATTTCCTTACTTTTAACATGAGAAGAAGATTCTCATTGCAGAAAATTAGCTTTTTTGTTGAGAAACTTACCCAGCCAACAAAATCATCTCAAACGATCTCATAACTGGGAGTTTTCGTGAAGAAAAATCGGACAAGAAATCGTTAATTATATCAATTACGATTCGTTCTGTCGTGCTAGTACGTTTTAAATTGTTCAACAATTACGATAGTTGGCCAAAAGAGAACTAAGAAAAAATTGTATATTAATGGATTCAATGGGCTTCAAACTTAGGGCCTTTAGCGTATGGGTTTTGAGCTCTATCCACTGTGCGCATAACAAAATATTTAGAATTATTTTCTTTTAGGATAATTTTTTGTATAATCTTTATATGTATAAATTTTTTTGTTTTCGAGAATTGCTCTTAAAAAGCAATGTTGGCCAAACAAACGTTACCTTGCTGGCTGGGTAGTTACGGGGGACCATACTTAATGTTTTTAGTATACATGAACATGAAATGCAATGCCCAATTTACCATTAGGAAAAGTGGGCAACTTCCTAGGGGACCGCATCAAGTAGAGGTCCGTGAACGAAAAAAGAAATAAAACGTTTAATTGAATTTAAATTTTATTCCAAAAATTTTTCTGAAATTTCCTAATAACATTATTATAATTTTTTTAACGCATGTCAATTGATGAAATACCTCATGCATTATTTATTAATTATTATTAATATTTTACTCTCAGCCTCTATATACGTTATAGAAAATATAATTAACATACTAAATTTGGAGTTGATAACTTAAACGACGAGTGGTCGGTTTATTTTGAAAGGGTGAAAGGTACCGGGATTGTCATACGAAACCTCGAAAATTCTCAAATCACAAAAGTACAAAAAACTAATATCCCCAAAACAAACAAATTCACAACCGGTGTGACCAGGTTAGACTTTGCGAAGCTCCAAACCTTTGCTGGTCCCAACACCTTATTTTTTCATACAACTTCGAGCAATATATAAAGTTAAAGTTGAATGAAGGTAGTATTGATGACGAAATACAGAATACCCCTGCGGGTTAGGGGTTTAGAATATGCCCGAGGTAGGCATACCGGTCATAAGAGGCGACTAATATGCACAAAGGTAATGACATGCAACTCGATGGTTGATCTACGGATATGATGCCTCTCACTTCTCATTACCCACCTTATCCTTCCTTACGGAAGGAGGGGTGACATGACCTAGAAGGTTTTACTGGTCATAAATCGCTACCACGACAGTCGGGCAGTACCGCAAGGGAGTACCGGAGCGTACCGGGTTCTAATCCGGCCAAGGACTGTTAATGCGACCAAAATCTTCGGGGAGTGTTTTTGTCGTTACCACAACAACAACAACAATAACGAAATACAGAAAATTATTTCTGAAAATTCTGAACTATTTTTAATGGCGACATCGCCTACCTGATAATATGAACTCTTTACAAAAGATACCTTTTTTTTCATTTGAGGTATTCTCCAAGTCAAGTAGCATTGATTGAGCTGCAGCGGTGAAAGCTAATAACCGTACATTGGACAAGTGTAACCTCCATAATAGAATTTTGGGTGGAAGTCCGAGAACATAAAAATTCATTAAACTAACCCCCTTTTTTAGAACTGGTCGAATTCGTATTTAACTTTTTGCTATTACCTTTCAGTAATGCGGAGTTTCAAAGAATTTTTAGTGCCATGAACATTTTAAAAACTAAGTTAAGGAACAGATTAAAAACTAAAATGCTTAACTAGCTGCTTAATATCAGATGTTAGTTAAAACGCTTATTATAATGTTGCACTGATTTTAAAATTACCGAGGATCTTATCTCTATGATAAATACACAAACTTTGTACGCAGGTTCAAGCTCTTCTGATTCATAAGACGATGTAAATATTATATAATTAATTAGTTTGTAGTGATTTTTCTATAGCATGTATTTCTTTAAAAAAATTTCTAGTCAAGGAAAATGCGCCTGATACGTGGTGAAACAAAAATAGTTCCCTTAAGTTATGTCTACAACTTCATATGCAAATAGTTTAGATTAAAATACAAAATTTGAAATGGATTTTGTAAAAAAATTTCTTACTTTTTTAGCTTATTTTTTTCTCTTAATTTTAGCATTTTCTAACCTTTTTTTTGCAGACTTAGCTTCTTTTTTTTTCTTTCACCTGGTCACACTGTTCACAACAAGCAATTGCATTCACACAAATTAGTGGGTTTCAGTAATTGTCTTTGTCTCCATTTATAATAATTTATACACAGGCAAGTCTATTTATAATTTTGCTATGTTAAGGATATTGGAAAACAGCCTAGCCTAAGCCTTGCTAAATGTGAGCTTCCTCATACAAATAAATATTTGCCTACAAATTTATATAAACGATAGTGCGTATGATTGTATTATTTATCCCGGGATCATAGTACTATTGACCTTGAAGTTGAAGCTTTGTGTAGCAGTCGATAGGTGCTTCGTTTTTGGCTATTACCCCGATAGGTACTGCAGCGGTGGACATGAGAGTGCACGTCCTAATCCATAGCTCTAGATTGATTTCAGTTTAATGGTAAATAGAATCCTCCACTTAGAAATACTATGGTCAATGAAAAGAATAGCAAAGCTTCGGATAAGATTACGATTTTCTAGATAACAAAAAACGGCAAACATCTACACGGCTACGTAGCACTAACGAGATTTAAGGCACAGAATCCGAAGGGTTATTTGTCGCAATACATAGCTCCATAGCCAAGCTCGTTAAGAAAGGTGGGTTTGAGGATGAGGTAATGATAAGTCAGTATACTGTGTTGATATCCAGCAAAGAAAATCTAACACAATTGTGTGTTTTATTTTTGGGTGATAAAGAGATAGTCTCTCTCTCGATTGGCATAGTCAAGGTTCCTTTATCCGCGTCTGTTTCCTGAGAGAACAGTAGACGATGCAACACATGCATTATTCGTACAATAAGAGAGCCAAGACTAGAAAGTGTGAGGTAGTCTCAACGCCTTAGTGGAGAAGAAAGATGTAATATAGGGTACAGTCGGAAAATATAGCAACGATAAGCACACGTAGCGACACAAAATTCCATCTTGTGCTATACCATGAACGAGCTGATTAACCCTTATCAGATCAACAGGCAACATTCATCATCAGTTTTCCGGGTTTAAAAGCTTAACCACCTAGGAGTTTTGGTATCAACGCATATCAGTTACAACGAAGAAGTAGGTGGGGCGAATTGAAAGTGAGGCCAAGTCATCCTACATCTGTTTTCTCTCAGCCCTCCACGTGCTCTGCTACAGAATTCGGATGCCAATAGGGAGATATGATGAATCGGATCTTCCTTGTTCTTTCGCATAACAAGAATCAGCGTATGGAGCCTTTGTTTTATAGCACTGCACAATACTCATGTCTTCATCATTAAATTTCCTCTATACTCACAGCTACTCCAAAGAACTTGCCAACTTCTTTCAATCTATCTATTATCAGGGCAGATATGTGCATCGAAAAAGAAGCTGGAAAACCGACTGTCGACCAGATCTTTAAGATGCACCAAATCTTATAACTTTAAACGAGTTATTCTTGTATATTTGTATATTTGTATATTTGTATATCCACTACTATCTCAGGAACGACTTAACCGATTTGGATGAAATTTGGTATATGGGTAGTATCCTTTGTTCTAGGATTTTCTAATTTGGTGTTGCCACTTGGGGTGGTTCACAGGGTTGCCACCTATATAATTTTTTTTAAATATTAAGCAATATATGGGAATATGGGTATCAAATGAAAGGTATTTTAGGCCGTATACCAACCAAAGTATTTTCGAGTAGAGTTCCCACCTAGGGTTGCCTCCTGAGCGCATTTTATTTATTCCTTTAGATATCGACCACTATCTCGGGAGCGGCTAAACCGATTTCGATGAAATTTGGTAGATGGATAGTATGCCTCCTTCGTAGATTTTCTACTTCGATGTTGGCACTAAAGGAAGCTTAGAGGGTTGCCACCTTTCCGACTTTTAAAAAAAATACTAAGCAATATATGGCAATATGGGAATAAAGCGGAAGGTGTTTGAGGCCGTATACCAACCAGAGCAAGGCTCGGTCACCCAGGTACTTTGTAAGAAAAGCACTAAGAGGAGAATCTAGACACAGCGCACTTTTGGCGAATACAAAGCACTGGAGTCCTCCACGAACTGCTTACTGGGTTTGTATGAAGAGAATTCCGTAAGCAACAAAGATCTTCATCAAAAAAAGATATACATTTTCGCAGCTCTGACTCAAATAGCATTAATTTTGAGAATTATAATTTAATATCGGTTCACAATTGACATAAGCATTTTTAAGTATTTACATGTTACTTCCACACCCAAGGTAAGTACTCATATTTACCAGACAAACATCTGCGCTCAGTTTGATGAGCTTAAATATTGCGAACGCACAGATAGACCGACAGACACCTGTTACTCACCAAAACCCAACTAAACTGGGGGTTTGCGGCTAAAGCTAATGTTAGTATTTGAGAGTTATGTCTGTCATACTTTAGTAAATAACTCAAACGGAAAATGAAAATATATAAATTGACCTGTGCGCTGCGAAAAATAATCAAAAACACTTCAACTCCTCAACTTGCGGTTCGTCAGCTAACAGAACACTTTAATTATTTAGTCGGTGTTAAGTGTGAACTTGAAATTGTCTGCTGTCGCGTTTTAAGTCTTGAGAATTTTCATTGTGTTCGGTGCGTTTTGTTGTTCTGGTAGAAACCGAAAGCGTTTTTTTTTTGTTGTTCATTTGTTTATTAAACAACAAAGTGTGGGAAAAAGACATATATTTTGAAATTACGTACCGTCTAAGCTGTTTCAAAATGTACTCAAGCATTAAGTTGGCGATTGTGCTGGTCGGTTTAAATTATTGTAGTTTTGTGAAATATTGTAACTCTAAATTCTTTGAAAACTACTCTGCTCAAAAGTTTTATGTCGGCTGCTCTGATACCAAAACTTTTTTAATATTTTTAGACGTGTTTTTTTGTTCTGCACTTCACGGAAATTTCAGCAGTAGAAAACACAAATACTAAAGATGAAACGGTTCAACAAGATTTAGCGACTTCAGGCACTTCCGCGAGATGTAAGTATTCTAGGAATAAAAAATTTTTAATATCACTTTTCGTTATCCTGTTCCAAAAAGTGTGTGTGACTGAATACTTTTAGTTAAGCCGATGAGTCTTCTTTCCGTAATTTAAAATGAGCTTAGATAGCTCAGGTTTAAAAATTTCATGAGTAGGAACTTTGTTATTCTCTTGACATCTCTGAAATCTTGTGTCTATATATACCATTTAAAATACGACATGGATTGAACCCATATTTAGTGCTCTGATACAGACTGAAAACTTGGGTCAAGAACCTCACACATTAAATTAGAAAGAACTAAATGACTTAGTAAAAATAGTTTACTTTTCTTTAGTTATCCGAGACCCCGTAATATGCAAAGTGGCTAATGAAGCTCCTGAAAGATTCTAATTTTGTAAAATCAATGAGTTAAATCGAATAAAAAGCTTGCTGTTGCGTAGAAACAACTGACGACCACATTGAGCTGATTGAGCTCATGCTATCAAACTTGGAAGAGCTCGGGTCTAACACGAGTATAAAAATAAACTTCCTGCACTCTAATTTAGAACAATTTCCACAAAATCTAGGTGACTTCAGTGAGCAGCAGGGTGATAGATTTCTTCAAAATTTTCGAAGATCCTGATCTTGCGTTCTTCACTGACAGGCGATATGGTTCACTTATGATGGCAGACTACTGCTGGAGTGTGCAGCGAGATCTACCTTAAATCGCTCATTCAAGGAAATCTTTAAACATTTAATTTCATTGTATCTAATAAAAATTTTGTTAAAATAATTATTACTTTTCTGTATTTTTTTGTCCAAACTATAAGACTGTATATTTAAAAATTTTTTTTTTCATAGTCAAGGCCTTAGAAATATCCAATAATAGAAACAGTAAAGGAAACCTGTGGAGAGACTTGTAACGACACCTCGTATAGAAACGAAACTTTGTTTCTGCAGCTATTGTTCCAACTAATATAGAAATATTGAAACATAATTAGAAACGGAATGATTGAAACAGTTACACATGAATAACAGAAGAGTAACGAAATTCTAGGTAACACAACTACCCAGACGATAAGCAGGTATGAAACACTAGGCGCGAAACGAAACCTGTAACGCTATTTGAGCAACGAAATTGTAACGAAGCGTTTCTGTAAAAAACGATAATAGTAACGTTCCTCGTGCTCGTAAACTGTATAAAACCCTCACTTATACAAACAATATGAGCAAAGTTCTATTCGTACCGAAACTGTAACGAAATTGTAAAGCAGCCGTATGTGGTTTCTGCTGAAGAATTTTTATTCATAACTATATGCAAATTGAAACCAAAAGCGCCTCAAATATTTTTGCAAAAAATCAACTGTTTCACAATAAAAAAGTGTTGATAATTTAAACATGAGTGCACTTTTCCAATTTGTTAAACATTTTTAAAAATTAATAAATATTTTTATCACAATATATCAAAAGATATTTTCCTTACAAAATGACTAAAGCCCATCTCAAATCAAGCCATTGAAAAAATCCAACTCATAAT
Organism: Merzomyia westermanni; assembly: GCA_949987695.1. Lineage (NCBI taxonomy): Eukaryota > Metazoa > Arthropoda > Insecta > Diptera > Tephritidae > Merzomyia > Merzomyia westermanni. Next base: position 32,390,456 of record OX465291.1, on the reverse strand, counting down.
GAAATCACTGGAAGGTTATCTCTCTAGTGACATATTTTGACAATTGCAGCCATCTTGCTGCCTCAAAAATTTTCATTTACATTCTGGATAGCCTTTTATCGAAATTATGTAAAAATAGAAAAATAGTAGTTAAAAATGTAATATTATACAAAAATTTTAAATAGGTTGGTTCAGAAAATTTATTAATTTACACTATTATTTAAATCGACTTTTGGGAGTATAGCTCTTTCATGTCACCGGATCTAATCGTGGACGTTTAAACTGGAGACATTCCGGTATGTAGTAACGGTTATCTTAAAGTTTTGGCCCTGCATACTTACATGCTTACTAAGGTCAATCGTGACGTCAAAGCTGTTACTTATGTGATTCGAAGTTTGTTATTTTTGACAAAACTTAGCTGCTATTCTCTGGGTTTGATAATCAGTTCTGGCTTAACTTATGTATAAAGTAACAGTGTTAAGGTAACTTATGTTCTGAGTGTGCATGAATAAATAAGAGTCAATCTTATTTCATTGAAACGCATCGCTTCATTATGCACATGGTAGACTATGCCCGTTTGTCTTTATGGCCTGAAAAGTTCCCAACAAATATGCATTTTTTCAATTTGTCATTATCACTAAAAAATGTCGCCCTCTAGTCAAAAGCACGAATGTGCAATCATTCCCAGTTTGAGCTGATGAAAAATCAAAATTTACAACGATTTATACAGTGATGGTACGGGATGACATATTTTGATGTTATAATTAGTTGCCTTTGAAAAATGTTTTACTAGTAATTTCCTACTTTTTTGATTTTTCTACCACCATTTCCTCGACAAATGAAAAAAATACTGCTACTTTTTTTCGTTCTCAAAAGAACCCCGAAAATGGAAGCGTCAAAAGTGAACGCTAGCTATAGGGCTAACCTTCTAATAAACATGATCTAATTTACATTTTTTCGAACTTTCTGTTCCTGAGGTTTCGTTACAAGTTTTGTTTCTATATTTGAACGTTTCGTTACAGTTACGTTACTGAGTAGCGTTACTAGTTTTGCTTCGGTTTTCTCGCGTTTCGCTTACAGCTCTATTTTTGTCATCCTCGTTTCCAGGAAATTGTTATTCATTCTGATACAAAAGAGTATCGTTTCCCACAGTTTCTCTACCTTTTTCGGTATGCCATTTATTAATACAATTCGGTTTCGTTACTTAGCTGTAGTACAATGACGAAACAGAAAAGCGTTACAAGCGTTAAAGTGAGCCCTACGCATATACCACATCTGAGGAAATTAACATAATCCATTGGGAAATATTATATCAAGGTTATTTAAGTTTCCAATTCAAGTAAAAAGTACTCCCCTCTGCAAAACCTGACATAAAATCGCCCAGATTAACAATTTACTTTCCTTCAAAATCCCACATAATCAAGCACATTTATGCGCCGAAGATAGAAGTAAAGTGTGCAAGAACATAATTTTAGCCATATGTTACACATGGTATACACAACAAGTTTTAGTAAATATAACCTACTCATTTGCATAAACTCGATTTGAAATAGTCTTCTTGTTGTTTTCGGTTTTATTTTTACATTTTCTTCTCTTTTTGCATGCAGTATTCAATTTAGGCAGCTTATTTGGCCAGAATCCTACTTACGGCCAGAATCCTACTTACGGATATGGAAGTGGATATGGCAATGGCTATGGGTACGGCTCTGGCAACAATTACTACCCCAGCACATACAGGCCAAGCACCTATTATCCAACAAACACATACTCGAATGGCTACTATCCAGCCAACAGATATCCCAGCAGCGGCGGTTGGATTGGCAGTAATTATCCCAATTATGCATCGAATGGTGGTGGCTATTATGCGGGTGGCGTTGGTGGATATGGTACTAATTATGGCAATGGATATTATCCCACAGCTACAGGTGCAGCAGGATATTATCCCGGCGGTACTGGAACAAATATTTTAGGCGGCAATGGCGGTTATGGCGGATATGGAGGTAATGGTGGCTTAAATCAGTATAACGGTTATTTAAACCCACTTTATACTGGTCAACGCAATCGTGGTTATGGTTATTATGAGAATACGGATCGTTATGGCTTACCGCGTTATGATGGTGGCTATAATGATCGACCATATGTGGGTGGACGGGGTGGTTATGGTGCTTACCGTGGCTACGATTGATGTTGATTTGTTGTTTGTGTAGTGATTTGATGGCTTTTAAAATGTTTTTCTTGCTTTGTAAATTTGGCTTTTATATTGTTTATTGTAATAGAATTGAATTCATATTGTAAATATATATATGTAAATGTATGTGTGTGTTTGTCATATTTGGTAATCTGTGTCGATTTATATGAAATTATGTACATAAATTCCTTCTTCTATAATATTAAAGATTTATTTCAGGGGACTACAAAAAATAACGGATTTGTTACTAATTTTTACTATTAATGTGTAAGTACAGTTAACTCTCGATAATACTAATGTGGCAAACAACAGTTCAGTACTCCAAAGCGCATCTATACAAGATGGACACAAGCCGAAGTATACGAAATATCATAGGGATCTATCAGCTATTCCGACGGAACTGCCGACGGGAGAAATGTAATAGATCATAAGAGCATTCAATAGATTTAATCGGAATTTGGCAGTAAATTTTGATAAAGTCGGTAGAGATCACAAAACTTTATGACAATTATTCACCTTCGGCAGTTCCTTGGGAATAGCTGATAGACCCTCTACATTTGTCATTCATTTTCTTTTTGTAATTCGTAAGCCTAATTGTCGAAATCGTACGGAGGCTTATTTTGTAGCGTCAAAAATCGAAAAAAAGTAGTTTTTAGCTGACCACATAGTTTCACCTTGTATTGAATTCGCCTTGGAAAATTTTAAAGTATTAATTATTTGTATTTGTAAGTATCTTAATTTCGTTAAAATGTGGAAAGATACCTTGTTAGCTCAAAAAAGTTTTTCCTTATAGGATTTTTTGCTAAATTTTTTTCACTTTTTATCTAGGTCTAAGTTTAGGTGTCTAATAAAAAAAGCTTTACTGTTTGATTTTAAGAAAACGGATAAAATCTTGAGATCGGTTTTTAGTTAGCTTCCCAACCATCTGGAATCACCACATAGTTGTGTGTGTTTTCTTAATTTATTGATCAAAAATCAGATCAGATCAGCTTAATGCTTTATTTTTCGTAATATTCCCATTGGTTACTCATACTTCCGCACAGTGAGCATATCAATATTAAACAATGGTGTACAAAGCTTTCTTATGGGGGAGTTCGTCTCATGCACAGGAAAAAATGTGCTGCGTGCATTATACCTTTAGTTTTGTATCCATGAAGCCGAAGACATCACTATCTTTAATACTTTCCATATAATTCTTTTTTGTTGAAATGTATATAATGCCGTAAGCGATTAGGATAGGCGATTGTAAACATTAATTACTTTAATGAAAGAAATTCTAAAGTAAAATGTACACATCAATTACATTGGAGTTACTCTATATTGGGATGCGAATGAAATTTCTTTTGCATTTGAAACCAAATATACGTATGTATTTTCTCTGTCATTGCGATACAAAGTAGTCCCCCCCGGAACCATTAAGGAAAAGAGTTGAGCAATTCGTTAAAAGATCATCGTGTTTTAAAACTGAAATGTATTTTCGAATATTATCTTCACAGTATTTTTGATAGCGTTTCCTTATTCACTCACAAAACATATTACACCCTGAATTAAGCAAATTGATTAAAAATAAATCTTTTATTTTTGGCTTCAAGAACAAAAAGTCATGGTTTAGCTTTTATGTTTAATTCAAGCCATTCAAATTAAAATTTAAATTTTTTTCAAAGAAATGTTATTCACTTTAAAAGTAAATTTCTTGCATTTTGAACTTTTGAAAATAGCTGTCAACTAGGCATGGGACTATTCGAATAAAAATAAATGACACCTATTCGAATAATAGGTCTTCGAATAGTTAAACCAATATCACTAACATACATACATACAAAACTTGACTGCATGCTCATAGGTACAAGCGATGAAGACAGTGAATCTCGCATCCGACATCTCTCGCATTTCAATACAACTATCTGAATACCACTATTCGAATAATACTATTCGAATAAATACTATTCGAATTTTTTGAAACGAATATTTTTATTCGTTTATTCGTATAGTACGAGTATGTATTCGAATATTATTCGAAAATAGTCTCACTACTACTGTCAGCACTTTGTGTATTGAACAGAAAAAATTACCCAACAAGCAAAGTAAACTTGAAATATATCTTCAAATAGCGTTCCAAAATAAATATTAAGTTTACAAAATTCTGAATTTTCGATTATAGAACATTTGAAATTAAGAGTTTTATAATCAAAACTGCATGTTGATTGACAGCTTATCAACGTAAGCCTTTAACAAATTTCCCAAGAAAGCTTTTTATAAATGTTTTTTCTGAAACTTTATTAAAACGATATTTTTATATTATTTAGCTATTAAATAAGTTGTTTTCATACATTAAATGCTGCAACTTAAACCAATTATTAGCAAATTGCGGAAGTAGTTAAGATGCAGCTTTGACTTTTGCTTTTTTGTCGGCATTTTCATGTAAAATCTTTTCAGAAAATAATTCGAAATACTAATAAATAAATATTATTAAACTGACAAATATATTTTTCTGAATTTCTGTAAACATTTGAATTACGCTTTTAAAGTAAAATGATTTATAACAGTTTTTTCTTGAAGTTTATAAAAAGTTTAAAGTAAAGTTTCAAATAAATTAGAACTAAAAAAGCTGATATATAGCAAGTTTGCTTCTAATTATTTTAAAAAACACTTACAGAAATGCTTGTTGGTTATGTATTTCCATTGCGGGGTTTTGGATGTTCAAATAGAAATAAAAAATTATATACAAATTCATCTTATTATACTCTTTCTTACTTCCGTAACTAATATAATTTCTGATGGGTGGGCATAGGTGACCAAGAATTTTCTAAAAACTGAATCGTCATGGTCATGTTTAGATTTTGAATTTCTGTCTTTCGAGTTGACGTGGTACAACCAAAAAAATTTACAAGGAAAAATATGATTAAACATATTATCTACACGGCTAAATCTTTTAGCTTAAATTTTAAACCATTAGTCGGTTTAAGCAATATTTTAAACATTTTTGTAATATTCCAAGCTTTTTAATTACCTACAACAATTTTCAATTTATTGCCGTTTACATTTAAAGCTTAACTGAAAAAAACCTGCTGCCAACTGATACAAATGTTTTTTATTTGTTAAGACATTTCTGGTTTAAAATTGAAACTTTTTTCTTCACGCTCATTGGCACAATTTAAATTCTGAACCAAATTTGGCTTGAACACATATGTAGCCCAGAAAAGTTTGAAATTCAGGCTCAGAATTTTTAGCCGTGTATAAACAGAATCATCGCGCCGCATCCGCCAATAGTGCCCAACCAATGTTTTTATACTCAGCTCAGCATGCGTCGTTACGTTATAAACAAATCGAAAAAAGAAATTTATCAAGACGTGTGAGACCGATCACTTTGGGAAATTTGGAGATATCTTATTGAAATGTGGTATGCAGGCGCCTTGGAACAGAATTATTGCTAAATTTTTGAAAACGGTAGAGGCACCGCTAATTCACGAAATTAGTTAATTATACAGCTCACTTCAATATAAAATAGTTTTCAAAGGATCGGAGGAATTTCTATGCATAAAGTAATTGTATATAAATCCTCTTTTACTCCTAAAGTGGCTTCGTCTTTATTGCCTTAGTCTGAAGAAAATCGGTTGATAGCCTTTCCCACTTTTGATCATAGTTTCTAAGAAGTGCCTCGAAAACTCGAATTTTGTTTCTACATCTCAGTATAAAATCTTCAGTTACACACGACCTTAAACTCCCTTACTAGTTTCTCATACAGTTTTGCACCATCCCATTGTGCGCACAAATGCACGAACGCCTTCAAGTTTTCATTGTCGTTTTATGAATTATTAAGCGCCAATTTCGGCATACAAGTTAGTAACGCCTATGCTTACGCGTAATCTGTGTAATTGTGCCTAAGCGACTTATTGGTTTGGGGCTTCGAAGCTTAACATCTGTGCAATTTTCCAAGTAACTTAATACAAGTATACTGACTAAGTTAGAATATCATAAAATTAATTGGTAAATTTTAAAAATAATTATTGTTTATTAAATACTACTTTTATGCTTAAAAAATTTAAATAATTTTTTGTATTGCTGTCGCTATATAAATATCTTAAAAGCTAAAAGATAATGCGCGTCTTATCTGTCACCGAACGGAAACAACATATTTATTATGCAAAGTTTTAGTCAGAAATTTGAAATGTGCGCCAAGAGGGGTGGATGACGCGGCACGTTGAAGCAGTAATAAGTGCAACTTGTGACAAATGAAATAGAGGCATTAAACTAATTGTCTGTAATTATCATAGATTCACGAACTTGTAATAAAGTATCTACTAATAATCGCAGTAAACTGTATTGAATCACTTTTTTTTTTTAAATAAAGCCCATACAAGTTATGTTGGGACATATGGATTTCAAGGTCAATGGGGAATTAAATTGATTAAATGACTAATCCAATTTGTACTTGCTAGACATGACATAAAATTTACATTTGCATATAAACTTGCTTACTTAGATGATTGTCTATATTTTGTAGATGAACTACTATTGGAGTATCAGGTGTACTATAACACTCCCATTTGGTTAATTGGTTTAGGGCGTTTATTGATTAGAATGAAATTGCGAAAACTTATAGCAAGCATATAGAGCAGGTAGACAAACTGACACCTGTTTCGATGGTACTACGATGCATCTCATCAAATGTATTTTTCCCAGGAGTGGTTGATTTAGATTTATGGCATGTTTAGTTTGGCAACTAAAATAATTGAAGATTACACTACAACCAAAAGTCTTTTCAATACAGTTCTTCGAAGCCGACATTTTTCACTAAGTACAGTTTTTGCCCTGGAAACCGAATAGTATTTCAGGAGGATTAGCTTAATAGTCTCCACTGATAGAACGAGTATAATTTGATTGTAAACCTATTGCATGTATGTGGCTTTGATTTTATTTTGAAAGGAATTACAATTGTTCTTTGGTGTGTTTTATTTTGGCAGTCGAATAATACTACTACTGTCCGCTTCCCTCGTTGTTGTTGTTGTTACCAGTGTTTCGTCCTGCCTAATGGGCAAGATCACTCTAAATTGTCATCAAGCTCTTCTAACGGAAGTCCGAGGAAACGCGCAGTTTCAACAGAGTTGGACCGCTTCCCCTAGTGGCGCATAGCGCTTCGGCAACTCGTCTAAAGCGAACCCTATTTGGAGCTTTTCTGCAAATGTCGTTTCACGTATATGCTGTTTTAGCTAGCTCATTTTCAAACGTTCTACGCTATGTTTTTGTTGGTGCACCAGGTCTTCTGCTACCTTGCTGATTCCATTGCAAGGTTTTGAATTTGGGCTTGTTTGATTTAGCAGGTGCTCATTCGATATTCGATTTGGCCAATATATCTTTAGAATTCTGCGTAGGCACTTGTTGATTAAGACTGTCATCTTCTTTCCTTTGCGCTAGAGTGCTTTTATAATTCACATCCCTAATACAGAATAGATTTTCTGCTCGCTTATGACGGATATCAATTGTTTTAGTTCACCAGACCTGTGACTTGAAAGCGGAACACCATCAGCGAATTCTATGTTCTGCAGATATTTAAGCAATTCGCAATGTAAACTTCTGGTATATTTTAATGCTATGCTGAGAATGTCATCTAACGCGAGAATGAGGAGCAGAGGTGATCAGACCTGTTAAATATAATTAGTAATTAGTAATTTTAATTTTTTAATTGGTAATGATTAGTTTAATTATTTTTCCATAAAAGCCAATTATTAATTGATAACGCTTAAAAAAAATAAAAAAAAAATTAAAACAAATCAAAAAAAATTGTTTGGATTACTTTTGATTTTTTTTTTTCGATTATTATCGATTTTTCTAGTATTGTTGTAGAAGCACATAAATCTACACATCAGTAATACTGAAAAAAATCAAAAATAGTCAAAAAAAAATTGGAAATAATCAAAAGTTTTCAAAACAACTTTTTTTTAATAATCGTAAAAAATCATGATTTTTTAAAATTATTTTTTTAATTAATTGGAAAATAGTCATTAAAAATTTAAAGTAATTGGTAATCTATCATCAAATGGTTTCTCAAGAAAGTAATTTATCGAACCGGTAATCATTAGGATTAGTTATCATTATTTAACAAGTCTGCTGTATATATCCTTGTCGCACACCCGTTTTAATCTCAAAATGTTTAGAGATATGGTTTTTGTGGATCGAGCGACATTTGACGTTTCTGTATAGTGCCTTCAGAAGGTTTATGATATATTAGATCAGCACATGATCTGTTCTTAGCCGTGTTTTGGCTCAGGGTAGCTTCTGCACGCCGAAATTCTATTTTGTATAATGCCAGTGAAGATTTTGTTTCGAATCGGGGATAGGCTTATTCCTCAAAAATTAATAAAATCGCTAGTGTCTTTTTTATTGGGTATTTTGAGGTGCTATTGAAGAAAATAAAATTCGCCACAAAAGACTTATGAATACTAATTTTTGTTAGGATTTGGAAATTAGTATGGTTTTTAGGGAGTTTTAGAAACTCATCCTGATATCGTAGGATAGTCTGAACCAAATTGAGATTGTACATCTTTGAAAAATATTTTGAAATAGGCTGACCTTAGAACGTGTTTCATAAGTTTAGTATAGTAGAATTTCATTGAGGAACACCGAATTTCAAAATTAGGTTGAGGAATATTATATCAGAGAGTATAGTTTAAAAACGTATTGGTTTCTACTCTAAACTCAAGGCAATAATTTTGACTATAACTTTGAAATCATTCATCGTTTTCAACAGTTTCTCAAGTTTTTTGTAGTAAATTCCAAACCATTCGTTATCTACTAAGAACTTTAATTTATTTGTGATTAAACTTAAAACATAGCTGAACAAAAATTCTATCATCTTAAAATGGGGCTTAAACTTAACCAAAAAATTTGAACCTAACACACTGTTAAAAGTTTGAGCCAAAATTTTAAACTTTTTTGGGCAATATGTGTAAACCAAATTTGGTTTAGCATTTAACTTGTGCCAGTTTTCGAGAAAATGAACGTGAATGAAATAGGTTAAATTTTAAACCAGAAATGTTTTAATAATTAAAAAAACATAAGCAACTTTTGTATCAGTTGCCAGGACTCGAACCCACGCTCCCCGCATCACTGAGCTACGGCGCACGAAGAACTGTTTAGAGAAAAATTCTATGACTTGAAAAAGCTTTCAGAAATAAAAAAAAAATTTTTTTTTTAAATTTTAGACTTTTTTTCAATTCAGTTTTAAGCCCAAACCACAATATATTGAAAATTGGTGTAGGTAATTGAAAGGTTTAGAATTTATAGCAAAAAAGTTTGAAAAATAGCTTAAACCGGCGAATTGTTTAAAATTTAAGCTGAAATTTTAGATGTGCAATAATGTCCGCCTAAAAATCAAATATATGATTTTGTCGAGCTTCAGAAGTATTAAAGTGAGATATTTTACTGAAACGTTGTTCTATACTCTGGATGTACACAGAAAACACCTGATTCACACTGGTGTGCACATTTATTTTAAACCTAATCATGTCACCAGAACGATGTTTGGCTGCATAGTTGGTCTTGGTGTTTATGTTATTATTTTGTTATTATATTATGCATTGTTACATACCTACCGCCTAAAGGTATGCTTTAAAAAGTGCAACTTTATTGCTGCTAGCCAATTTTTAGTAGAACGATTACTATGCCAAAAAGTATGCTGCGTACTTCAAGTATGTTTACATACATACAAGTTCATACAAAGCATTCACGCTTGAGTAGGGATTAGTGATGTGAATTATTTTGTATTATTTTCAATCTCGGGATTTCATTATTTAGCGGCAGTGTTTTACATATTATTTCATGTCATAACATCACTTAGAAAAGCACAGAAATATTGTTCGGGAGAGCTGTTGTATAACACAGTTAGTGTCCACAAAAATAGTAACAAGTAAGGAAGTTTAAGTTCGGGTGCAACAACAATAAATTTGAGCGCCTATACAAAAATGGGCAGCACAACACCTAGAAAAGAGTTTTTCTTATTTGAGAAGATTTTGCAGTTATAATGTTTAACTGTGCACTTTCTAATATAAAATAAGTTCAACCGCTCACTATTAGCTCTTTTACTTTAAAATTGGTTTTTATTTAGTTTTATTGTTTCAGTCTCTTCTATATAAACTATATTTTTTCTCCGATTCACCTGTGCGTGTCGCACCTCCCAAAGATTATTCTTAATTGTCCGGCATCGCGGCACCGGCTCTTTTGTACGAAGCCGTTCTCGCTCTCCCTGCGCTCATGCTACTCGTTTCTTACTAAGTAATGTTGAAGTTTTTATTACATGAGCGAGGGGGTGCATTTCTAATAAAATGAAGGCACTCACGCACTACACACCCTTAGCCTTTATGTTAACATGGTTTCGTTTACCCAGGCTATTTTATTTTGGTTAAAAAGATATCGCATCTGAATTTACTGAGGCAATTTTATGGCACTATTATCAAAAGTGGATGTAGTGATCAACCGATTTTGCTAAGTTTTACCAAAAATGTTCTTTCTATACGTGAAATATTTGTAGACAACTTTTTATGAGGAGTAAAATCTTTCGAATTATGGCAACAAAACAATATTACGGTTTTGGTCGAAGAATAGGTGTGTCCACTAGACTGGGTCGATTTATTAACCGATTTCGCGCCATCCATTTTTCGATAGGTTTTGGGCTCAGGAAAAAAAGTTCCACTACGCATACTCAGAAATATAATTTTCGAGCCTGCGAAATTTAATTTTTTTGACTTTTTTCGACTTTGATCTTTGAGGTTTTTTCAAGGTATTTTTCATGACCATTTTTGCATGTATGCTGAAAAAACCCTTAAAAAAATGGCGAAAGGTCAATTTTTTGACCAAAACACTCCACAAAACCCAAAAAATATTTTATCTATCGCCAACGTTTTTAGCGGACATTTTTGGGTCGGACCGAGTATACATAAAAATTTTAATATCAAATGAAAATTTTTTTGAGTAAGTCATGAAAAAAACCTTGAAAATCGAAGTCGAAAAAAGTCAAAAAAAGAAATTCCGCAGGCTCGAAAATTATTTTTTTGGGTATGCGTGGTGGAACTTTTTTTTCCTGAGCCCAAAACCTATCGAAAAATCGATGGCGCGATATCGGGTAACTTTCGTCCATAGAAATCGACCCACCCTAATGCCCACGCTCATTTTCAAACATTTTGATTCATGGCATCGCTTTTTACAGAACGCCATTGTAGAAGTAAATTAGAATTGATTCAAAATTATCTTTCGTATAATATATTCAACTGTTAATCTTTCAAAATAAAAAATTTAAAGTACGTAGGCCTTTTTAAAACTACCTTTTGCAAAGCCTTTTTAGGTAACATCCCGTTAAGCTAGACCCTTCAACTATATTGAGCATTTTTGACACTGCAATGTGAACGAAAAAAATATCCCCTAGGTGGCGCACCGAACGAGATATACGGAAAATAAAAATAAAATTGGTTATCTTGCGTTTGAATTTGAAGTAACTTCCCGGTAAGCTAAAGCATTAAAACTTGAAACATAGATCAACAATGAAATACCATGCTAACCCTGTACACAAAATTCTGCTAGATGGCGCGCTGATCTAGATATCTAAAAATCGCTGAAAAACGGAGGGAATCTTGCGATTGATTTTTGAGTAACTTTCCGGTAAGCTAGAGACTTGAAACACATGCTTTTTAACCCGATGACAATGCTATATCTGGTCAACAAAATTTCGATAGGTGATGCAGGGATCTCCCTATTTTGAAAACTCGTTTGCAATTGGGAATCTTGCTATCGCTTTTAAAAAACTTTCTGGTGAAATACGGTTTGCTGAAGATAAAATTACAGTAGGTAGCGAGCTAAGATAGTAGAAAAATGTGTGGAATCTTGCGATCGATTTTGAGTAACTTACCGGTAAAGTAAAGATCTTAAGTTCGACATATAACAACCCATATCACATAACATATCCACTAATAACTGTTATCAGAGTAGCAATGTGCCAATCGTCCATACTATTTTGCGTGAATTCGAATATTTTGAATGCAAAGTAGGCTGTGAAATATGTACATATGTTTCTGAAACTAAAACAATCACAGTTGAAATTGCCTTTTTGTAGGTAGCGCTAAAAATTAATTAATAAACATATAATAACAATACATATAATAACAAATAGTCGTCAAAAAGCAGCAGCAATTTTGTTCAAAGACTTGGTATCTGTGACTTTTAATTTGAAATTTTAATCAAAGAACAAAATTTGCTGCTGTTTTTTGTCGATATAAATATAAAGCTAGTCTTTAAAAAATTTTTTTTATCATCTTTTTATTATATCTGTGGCCACAAATAATATAAGCCAAGCTCAAAATATGACGAAAAAGACTTATTACCAGCATTGTGTTCTCCGAAAGTAAGTCTATTGTCACAAAAATTTGCATCATATCTCAAGTCCATGTATTCTGAATACAACTTTTTCAGGTGTACTCAGAACTTAACAAATGTACTTCAGAAACCGTAAAGTTAATTTTAAAATACTTAACTGTACTTCAGACACAATTAAATGTATTTCGGAACTGTCAATTGCACTTCAGAAATCATAAAATAGTTTTCAGAATAAATAATTGTAGTTCAGAAACCGTAAATTGTTTCTCAAAAACGATAAAATGTACTTCAGAATAATCAATTGTACTTCAGAAACCATAAATTGTAAACTGTACTTTAGTATAATGAGTTGTACTATAAAATCTAAAGTACCACTGATTATACTGAAGTACAGTTTACAACTTCTGAATTACAATTTCTGGTTTCCAAAATACAATTGATTGTTCTGAAATTAATTTTATGGTTGCTATACAACACTTTATGGAAAAGTTGTAGAGCTCTACTGAAAAATTAAAAGAAATGAGTTTGGCTTTTATTGCCTGTTGCCACAGTTATTATTAAACTTTAGTATTCTCATTATTTGCTTTTAATATCAAATAACTTATTTACACTTGCCACATTCCTTTTCTAGGCTACACACTCAAATCACAGCTGTTGGGATACAAATATTAATATTTCTTTTGAAGAAATAACTGCGCTATAACAAACATTTAGTTAATTAATTCTCTAAGATGTATGGATTGAATAAAGCATTTCAAATTTTATTATTATATTCAATGGACAAAATGTTAAATTTTCAGAGCCCAAGCCGACCTCAAAGGATTTGTTTAATTAGTTTACATTTGACTAGTGTAATTTATTAAATCTATTAAGCCCCAAGATTACAATATAAATTATTGGATTAAAGAATACTGAAAGAGTAATAATAAGTGAAATTTCTCAAACACATTATAAAGAGGAAAAAGAAAAAAGCAGAGTCAGAGTTCGTCATTCCATTACACAGTTGTTCACTCTCAATTCATATACTCGTAGGGTGTTAAACTCGTTCATCTAATGACTATTAGTCGTCGCTGAGCAAGTGATCAACGCGTCATATATCTTGCAATCATAATGTTTCCAATTATAAAATACTATTTCTATCTATATTAGACTCGACCAAAAAAAATTTGTTTCTCTTCGATAGGAAAAGTGGAAATAAAATGTTTCCCCACCTGTTGTTCACACAAGAAAGCAATTCCATAAAACTATATTCAATGCAGAGCCAAATAAGTGTTTGCTAACACCTTGCACAAAATAAATCTGGTAAGCGATAAAACATAGCGTAACCTGTGCGCGAATTTACCTTAGCGGCATCTTTCTCGAAAATAAAATTTTGATGCAAAATTTTTCTACAATCCCCCGATTCTCTATAATCGCAGTTTCTCCGATTATAAGTTATTAAATTAAAAAAGACGAAGAGACTATCGTAAAATGTAACTGGTTCAGTTGATAGCCGAAAAGAATCTAGAGAGGGCGACAATCACAACCCTGCGGGTTAGGGGTTCAGAATATGCCCAAGGCAGGCATACCGGTCGTAAGAGGTGACTAACATGCACACCGGTAATGACGTGCAACTCGATGTTTGATCTACGGATATGGTGCCTCTCACCTCTCATTACCCATCTACTCCTTTTTTATGGAAGTAGATGCGAAATGACCAAGAAGGTTGTACTGGTCATACCAAATCGCTCCCGCGATATTCGGGCATGTACCGCAAGGGAGTACTGGGGCGTACCTGGTTCATATCCGGCAAAGGACTGTCACTTTGGACAACACTCCCCAAAACCTTCGGCGAGTGTTTTTGTAGTTAAAAAAGAAAGAAACAAAAGAGCGACAGTCACCTAGGCTGAAAAACCTGATATTGATAATTTCGTCGGAATTGGTCTACAAAATGTCTAGAATGTTGGCATAATATGAACATATATAGTAAGGTACAAGTTGAAAAAGTTCCACCTCTTTAAAGTAAAACTATAAACCTACGGTATGAACAATTATATATGTATCTACGGGTATGCTCAAGCTGCATTCTCATCTGCCAAATATAGTCCCAATTATTAAATACAGTTTGAAGCAGGAGCATTTCGGTATGCTTATTGGTGGGTCTATCTTTTCTTCTTCTCATTAATGTTCATGAACGGCTTAGTAAAATAAAATAAAATAAAATAAAATAATTTTTGTAAGATCAACGAGCTCAAGAAGACCAGTTGATAATAATTCTTGGTTAATTATTATTTTTTTTTGATTAGAGGAAAAATTGAAAGCAACAAACAAATACAGGCTATAGTTATAGTACTATTTCGAAAACAGCCACGATTTCTCGTCAGACTAATTCGTATAGTTTTGCTATTTCAGAAGATCTTGTTGAGAATCGAAAATAAAATAAAACAAAATAAAGTAAACCTAAATAAAATAAAATAAAACAAAATAAAATAAAACAAAATAAAATAAAACTAAATTAAATAAAACAAAATGAAATAAAATAAAATAAAACCAAATAAAATAAAATAAAATAAAGTAAAATAAAATGAAATAAAATAAAATAAAATAAAATAAAATAAAATAATTTTGTAAGTATAACGAGCTCAAGACCAGTTGATAATAATTCTTAGTTAATTATTATTATTTTTGATTAGAGGAAAAATTGAAAGCAACAAACATATACAGGCTATAGTTATAGTACTATTTCGAAAACAGCCACGATTTCTCGTCAGACTAATTCGTATAGTTTTGCTATTTTCAGAGGATCTTGTGGAGATCGAACCCACTCACTCTGATTGCCAGCGCAGCCGCCTAACCCATAGGCTATGCTGCGTGTAGTTTTGCAAGCTGCTTAATTCACGTTTTCCTCTAATTGTTGTTTGTTATCTTGCCAACGGTATACACAATATTTTAGACATTCTGTCTATATGTAAATCGTGTATGTTGGACTTTGTTTGTGTACATTCTTCTTTCTATTTTTAGAAGATAGTTATTGTACATAACCGCGTGCTCCGGTATAAATGTATTTTGTTGTTGGTTTTACGGTCTGTTCATTTTACATATTTTTGTAAGTATAACGAGCTCAAGACCAGTTGATAATAATTCTTAGTTAATTATTATTATTTTTGATTAGAGGAAAAATTGAAAGCAACAAACATATACAGGCTATAGTTATAGTACTATTTCGAAAACAGCCACGATTTCTCGTCAGACTAATTCGTATAGTTTTGCTATTTTCAGAGGATCTTGTGGAGATCGAACCCACTCACTCTGATTGCCAGCGCAGCCGCCTAACCCATAGGCTATGCTGCGTGTAGTTTTGCAAGCTGCTTAATTCACGTTTTCCTCTAATTGTTGTTTGTTATCTTGCCAACGGTATACACAATATTTTAGACATTCTGTCTATATGTAAATCGTGTATGTTGGACTTTGTTTGTGTACATTCTTCTTTCTATTTTTAGAAGATAGTTATTGTACATAACCGCGTGCTCCGGTATAAATGTATTTTGTTGTTGGTTTTACGGTCTGTTCATTTTACATATTTTTGTAAGTATAACGAGCTCAAGACCAGTTGATAATAATTCTTAGTTAATTATTATTATTTTTGATTAGAGGAAAAATTGAAAGCAACAAACATATACAGGCTATAGTTATAGTACTATTTCGAAAACAGCCACGATTTCTCGTCAGACTAATTCGTATAGTTTTGCTATTTTCAGAGGATCTTGTGGAGATCGAACCCACTCACTCTGATTGCCAGCGCAGCCGCCTAACCCATAGGCTATGCTGCGTGTAGTTTTGCAAGCTGCTTAATTCACGTTTTCCTCTAATTGTTGTTTGTTATCTTGCCAACGGTATACACAATATTTTAGACATTCTGTCTATATGTAAATCGTGTATGTTGGACTTTGTTTGTGTACATTCTTCTTTCTATTTTTAGAAGATAGTTATTGTACATAACCGCGTGCTCCGGTATAAATGTATTTTGTTGTTGGTTTTACGGTCTGTTCATTTTACATATTTTTGTAAGTATAACGAGCTCAAGACCAGTTGATAATAATTCTTAGTTAATTATTATTATTTTTGATTAGAGGAAAAATTGAAAGCAACAAACATATACAGGCTATAGTTATAGTACTATTTCGAAAACAGCCACGATTTCTCGTCAGACTAATTCGTATAGTTTTGCTATTTTCAGAGGATCTTGTGGAGATCGAACCCACTCACTCTGATTGCCAGCGCAGCCGCCTAACCCATAGGCTATGCTGCGTGTAGTTTTGCAAGCTGCTTAATTCACGTTTTCCTCTAATTGTTGTTTGTTATCTTGCCAACGGTATACACAATATTTTAGACATTCTGTCTATATGTAAATCGTGTATGTTGGACTTTGTTTGTGTACATTCTTCTTTCTATTTTTAGAAGATAGTTATTGTACATAACCGCGTGCTCCGGTATAAATGTATTTTGTTGTTGGTTTTACGGTCTGTTCATTTTACATATTTTTGTAAGTATAACGAGCTCAAGACCAGTTGATAATAATTCTTAGTTAATTATTATTATTTTTGATTAGAGGAAAAATTGAAAGCAACAAACATATACAGGCTATAGTTATAGTACTATTTCGAAAACAGCCACGAGTTCTCGTCAGACTAATTCGTATAGTTTTGCTATTTTCAGAGGATCTTGTGGAGATCGAACCCACTCACTCTGATTGCCAGCGCAGCCGCCTAACCCATAGGCTATGCTGCGTGTAGTTTTGCAAGCTGCTTAATTCACGTTTTCCTCTAATTGTTGTTTGTTATCTTGCCAACGGTATACACAATATTTTAGACATTCTGTCTATATGTAAATCGTGTATGTTGGACTTTGTTTGTGTACATTCTTCTTTCTATTTTTAGAAGATAGTTATTGTACATAACCGCGTGCTCCGGTATAAATGTATTTTGTTGTTGGTTTTACGGTCTGTTCATTTTACATATTTTTGTAAGTATAACGAGCTCAAGACCAGTTGATAATAATTCTTAGTTAATTATTATTATTTTTGATTAGAGGAAAAATTGAAAGCAACAAACATATACAGGCTATAGTTATAGTACTATTTCGAAAACAGCCACGATTTCTCGTCAGACTAATTCGTATAGTTTTGCTATTTTCAGAGGATCTTGTGGAGATCGAACCCACTCACTCTGATTGCCAGCGCAGCCGCCTAACCCATAGGCTATGCTGCGTGTAGTTTTGCAAGCTGCTTAATTCACGTTTTCCTCTAATTGTTGTTTGTTATCTTGCCAACGGTATACACAATATTTTAGACATTCTGTCTATATGTAAATCGTGTATGTTGGACTTTGTTTGTGTACATTCTTCTTTCTATTTTTAGAAGATAGTTATTGTACATAACCGCGTGCTCCGGTATAAATGTATTTTGTTGTTGGTTTTACGGTCTGTTCATTTTACATATTTTTGTAAGTATAACGAGCTCAAGACCAGTTGATAATAATTCTTAGTTAATTATTATTATTTTTGATTAGAGGAAAAATTGAAAGCAACAAACATATACAGGCTATAGTTATAGTACTATTTCGAAAACAGCCACGATTTCTCGTCAGACTAATTCGTATAGTTTTGCTATTTTCAGAGGATCTTGTGGAGATCGAACCCACTCACTCTGATTGCCAGCGCAGCCGCCTAACCCATAGGCTATGCTGCGTGTAGTTTTGCAAGCTGCTTAATTCACGTTTTCCTCTAATTGTTGTTTGTTATCTTGCCAACGGTATACACAATATTTTAGACATTCTGTCTATATGTAAATCGTGTATGTTGGACTTTGTTTGTGTACATTCTTCTTTCTATTTTTAGAAGATAGTTATTGTACATAACCGCGTGCTCCGGTATAAATGTATTTTGTTGTTGGTTTTACGGTCTGTTCATTTTACATATTTTTGTAAGTATAACGAGCTCAAGACCAGTTGATAATAATTCTTAGTTAATTATTATTATTTTTGATTAGAGGAAAAATTGAAAGCAACAAACATATACAGGCTATAGTTATAGTACTATTTCGAAAACAGCCACGATTTCTCGTCAGACTAATTCGTATAGTTTTGCTATTTTCAGAGGATCTTGTGGAGATCGAACCCACTCACTCTGATTGCCAGCGCAGCCGCCTAACCCATAGGCTATGCTGCGTGTAGTTTTGCAAGCTGCTTAATTCACGTTTTCCTCTAATTGTTGTTTGTTATCTTGCCAACGGTATACACAATATTTTAGACATTCTGTCTATATGTAAATCGTGTATGTTGGACTTTGTTTGTGTACATTCTTCTTTCTATTTTTAGAAGATAGTTATTGTACATAACCGCGTGCTCCGGTATAAATGTATTTTGTTGTTGGTTTTACGGTCTGTTCATTTTACATATTTTTGTAAGTATAACGAGCTCAAGACCAGTTGATAATAATTCTTAGTTAATTATTATTATTTTTGATTAGAGGAAAAATTGAAAGCAACAAACATATACAGGCTATAGTTATAGTACTATTTCGAAAACAGCCACGATTTCTCGTCAGACTAATTCGTATAGTTTTGCTATTTTCAGAGGATCTTGTTAGGCGGCTGCGCTGGCAATCAGAGTGAGTGGGTTCGATCTCCACAAGATCCTCTGAAAATAGCAAAACTATACGAATTAGTCTGACGAGAAATCGTGGCTGTTTTCGAAATAGTACTATAACTATAGCCTGTATATGTTTGTTGCTTTCAATTTTTCCTCTAATCAAAAATAATAATAATTAACTAAGAATTATTATCAACTGGTCTTGAGCTCGTTATACTTACAAAAATATGTAAAATGAACAGACCGTAAAACCAACAACAAAATACATTTATACCGGAGCACGCGGTTATGTACAATAACTATCTTCTAAAAATAGAAAGAAGAATGTACACAAACAAAGTCCAACATACACGATTTACATATAGACAGAATGTCTAAAATATTGTGTATACCGTTGGCAAGATAACAAACAACAATTAGAGGAAAACGTGAATTAAGCAGCTTGCAAAACTACACGCAGCATAGCCTATGGGTTAGGCGGCTGCGCTGGCAATCAGAGTGAGTGGGTTCGATCTCCACAAGATCCTCTGAAAATAGCAAAACTATACGAATTAGTCTGACGAGAAATCGTGGCTGTTTTCGAAATAGTACTATAACTATAGCCTGTATATGTTTGTTGCTTTCAATTTTTCCTCTAATCAAAAATAATAATAATTAACTAAGAATTATTATCAACTGGTCTTGAGCTCGTTATACTTACAAAAATATGTAAAATGAACAGACCGTAAAACCAACAACAAAATACATTTATACCGGAGCACGCGGTTATGTACAATAACTATCTTCTAAAAATAGAAAGAAGAATGTACACAAACAAAGTCCAACATACACGATTTACATATAGACAGAATGTCTAAAATATTGTGTATACCGTTGGCAAGATAACAAACAACAATTAGAGGAAAACGTGAATTAAGCAGCTTGCAAAACTACACGCAGCATAGCCTATGGGTTAGGCGGCTGCGCTGGCAATCAGAGTGAGTGGGTTCGATCTCCACAAGATCCTCTGAAAATAGCAAAACTATACGAATTAGTCTGACGAGAAATCGTGGCTGTTTTCGAAATAGTACTATAACTATAGCCTGTATATGTTTGTTGCTTTCAATTTTTCCTCTAATCAAAAATAATAATAATTAACTAAGAATTATTATCAACTGGTCTTGAGCTCGTTATACTTACAAAAATATGTAAAATGAACAGACCGTAAAACCAACAACAAAATAAAATAAAATAAAATAAAATAAAATAAAATAAAATAAAATGAAATAAAATAAAATAAAATGATATAAATTAAGATAAAATAAAATAAAATAAAATAAAATAATTTTTGTAAGATCAACGAGCTCAAGACCAGTTGATAATAATTCTTGGTTAATTATTATTTTTTTTTGATTAGAGGAAAAATTGAAAGCAACAAACAAATACAGGCTATAGTTATAGTACTATTTCGAAAACAGCCACGATTTCTCGTCAGACTAATTCGTATAGTTTTGCTATTTCAGAAGATCTTGTTGAGAATCGAAAATAAAATAAAACAAAATAAAGTAAACCTAAATAAAATAAAACAAAATAAAATAAAACAAAATTAAATAAAACAAAATGAAATAAAATAAAATAAAACCAAATAAAATAAAATAAAATAAAGTAAAATAAAATAAAATAAAATAAAATAAAATAAAATAAAATAAAATGAAATAAAATAAAATAAAATGATATAAATTAAGATAAAATAAAATAAAATAAAATAAAAGGAAAAAAATAAAAGAAAATAAAAGAAAATAAAATAAAATAAAATTAAATAAAATTAAATAAAATAAAATAAAATAAAATAAAACAAAATAAAACAAAATAAAATAAAATAAACTAAAATAAAATAAAATAAAGTAAAATAAAATCAAATAAAAAAAAAAATAAAAAAAAATTAAATAAAATAAAGTAAAATAAAACAAAATAAAGTAAAATAAAATCAAATAAAATAAATTAAGATAAAATAAAATAAAATAGATTAAAATAAAATAAAATAAAATAAAATGGAATAAAATAAAATAAAATAAAATAAAATAAAACAAGTAAGGAAGTCTAAGTTCCGGTGGAACCGAACATTATATACCTAGTAGTGATCTATTATGTCATCCCAATTTACGCAGGTCTATTTTAATACTTTCAGTTCGTATTTGCGTTCAAATAGACAGACGGACAGACAGATAGACGTATCGAGAGACGGACATGGCTACATCGACTCAGCTCATCCTCCTGATCATTTCAGTATACGTACAAACATTACATGTTCATGAAAGATATGAATATCACAAAAGATATACAACTTCGCTTTTGCAGTGGGGTATTAACTACTTGCCCGGATATTTTACTTTTCAACCCGAACGTTTTGATATACATTAATAAATATATATCTCGATTCCTTTATGCCGAATGAAGTAATATACCTTGTGTGCGTAACTAAATAGAAAAAAAAGGAATGTGTGTGTTTTATAGGCGCCAAAGTACTCAACCGATCTTTATGATCACAATATATACTTGGGTTCACTGGGTACAGAATAGACAATAAAAAGTTTTGGAAAAGTGGGCGGAGCCACGAATCCAGGCTAGTTACAAAAGTTTCAATTGGTCATAACTGCGACCTTTTTTGGTCTAAATTAATGATATTTGGATATATGTGTCACTTAGTCAATATCTACATAATTTTTCAAAAGTGGCCGGTGCCACGCCCACATATTTTGTGTTTTGTTTTGCTCTTGAACTTTAACGATAGATTCAGGAGTTCGCTGGACACGACACAAGCCCCCAGGTTATATAAAGCTGCTGTTCGGTATAGTTAGGAGTTTATTTGGTTCAAGTTAATGACATTTTATATATAGATGTGTTCTTTGTATCAAAACGTCAAAATAACGTCTACCGGGTTTGCTAGTATATTATAAAATGGCGAAAGCAAACAACGACTCCGCTCATCGTACTGATCGTTTTAGTGAACTTTTTTCTTCTTGTTCTCATACTTACATACATTTAATGTTTATCAAAGGTATGAAAATCAAAAAAGATATATAACTTCGCTATTGCAGTGGGCTATTAACTACGTGCCCGAATATTTCGCTTGTGTGTTTTCCGAATTGACTAATTTTTGGCAGGAGTATAATACATACTACTGAGAAGCAGCTGACCAATTTTCATTGAAATATCAAAATTGAATTATAAGCGATTCCCTTTGAAAATAGCAGAAATTGTATGCTAAAAAGTGGGCGGCGCCACGCCTAGTTCTTCAAAATTGACAAAATTTTTTTGCGGTCGAGTTTTACTCAAAAAACTTATTACGTGTGCTAAATCTAATTGATATAACTTGCTTAGTTGTAGAAATATCGCTCTTTAAATTTTACAAAAAAAATTTTCAAAACTATGTTAAAAAACTGGGCGTGGACATTAACCGATTTCGCCCAATTTTACAGTTTCGTTTCCACAAATCAATTTTTGGCGGAGTTATGGCATAAAAAGTTTTGTGGAATAGTCCTTTATAAAAGGGGCGGGGACACGGCCATTTTCGAAAGTTTTAAGTGTTTGGATTTATTTGCTTACGGAAACTTTAAAAGTGAAATATAAATGATGTAAAGTTATTTTACGCAAAAATATTGCCTAAATCTTTAATACAAAAGTGGGCGTAGACCTTAACCGATCCCGCCCATTTTTTCCTGGAACATTCCTTGCATACCTGAAAACCTGCCTGCTGAATTTCGTTCCGATATATTGAACGGGTTTTGATTTATGATTAATATTATTTCTAAATTTGACTTAATCGAAAATGGGTGGTGCCACTCCCATTTACAAAAGTTTCTTGAAAAATCTATTTGATGCCTCAATCTCAATGTATTCACCAAATTTTATCTTTATAGGTGTATTAAGTACTCAGTAATCACTTTTTTTGTGTTTTCGGAAATGTTCTATGTATAAAAAGTGGGCGTGGCTATTATCCGATTTCGCCCATTTTAAATAGCGCTCGGAGATGAGTGCCAAGGAACCCGCATACCAAATTTCATTAAGATATCTGAAAATTTACTCAAGCTATCGTGTTCACAGACGGACGGACGGACATGGCTTAATCAATTTCTCTTTTCGTCCTGAACATTTTGATATACATAAGTCAATATCTATCTCGATCCGTTTATGCCGTTACGTACTGCCGTTAGGCGACTAAAGTTAATATACCTTGGGTGCGTAGCACTACTAGGTATAATAAAATAGAATAAAAAAAAAAAAAAAATTTAATTAAAATAAAATAATATAAAATAAAAAAAAATAAAAAAATTAAATAAAATAAAACAAAATAAAATTGAATAAAATGAGACGAAATGAAATTGATTCAAATAAGGAAAAAACAAAACAAATGCAAATTACTGAAAAAACCATAGGAGAGAAAAGAAAAAAAAAATAGAAGGGAGAGGAAAAAAAATTTAGGAGAAAAACGGAAGGAAAGTGAAGGAAATGAAAATGGTTTCTGTCGACTTAAAATACACTTAACAAAACTTATTTTGAAGAATATTTTCGATATCCTATAATTTTTGCCTCAATCACATGTTTCGTTTAATATTCCTAGCCAAACGCTTACGAGAATGTCGTAGAAAGGCGTAGATATGTAGGTGTGAACTTTCTCGAAATAGCGTTAGATAAAAAGTACCAAAAACGGTGTGAATATGTTTACGTAAAAGTAGCGAAATTGTGTTTAATTGAAAACAAATTACTGGGTGTTACTCTTTATTGCCCACATTTTATTGTTATGACGTGGGTAACCACAAAATTAGGCTTGACTTAACTTCTGCACATACATATGTATGTACATATCTTTCTACGTTTATACCTCATACATATATAAGGGTGGTGTATTCATGAAAATTGGTAAACCGACTCTTGCAAACTAGTGGCAGCCACACATATACGCTTAGAGTACTTCAGCACCTATCCTACGTGGTGATGTCCTAGAAGAAGACCACCTCCTCCATCTCGGAGTACTTCATTTCTTTGCTTCTGAGTACTTCGCGGAGCACCTGCATGAAAGTATTTTATTATTTATTATTTTATTTATTAACCCTGCAGGTTAGGGGTTTTGAATATGCCCGAGGTAGGCATACCGGTCGTAAGAGGCGACTAATATACATAAAGGTAATGACGTGCAACTCGATGGTTGATCTACGGATATGATGCCTCTCACCTCTCATTACCCATATTATCCTTCCTTACGGAAGGAGGGGTGACATGACCTAGGAGGCTTCCCTGGTCATAAATCGCTACCACGACAGTCGGGCAGTACCGCAAGGGAGTACCGGAGCGTACCGGGTTCAAATCCGGCCAAGGACTGTCAATTCGACAACACTCCCCAAAACCTTCGGGGAGTGTTATTGTCGTTACTGCAACAACAACAACAACAGTATTTTCAGAATTTCAAGATTACTTTACAGAGTACTACGAACTAAGAGTCACTTACGGAAGCTCTTCTCCGGAGTCTAGAGCGCCTAACCATCTCTATGAATTCGTTAATTATTCGTTATATCAAATGGGGCAAATTGCGAATTCTGCTTCCGAAGAAATGGATTATAGAAGGAGTTCGCTTCAAGCACTCCACAGTTGGGGTTGCGGGCCTTTATGCCTGACACCTTACCACCTCGCTTCTCGAAAAGGGCCACAGGAAGCACTATCTGTGGACCGCCGCGGAAACATGCCTTGCTCTTGCTAAGAAGCTGTTTTCTAATGCCTTTCTAATCTATTTTGTTTGATCAATTTTGAGCAATTTTGCGAAAAATAAAAAAGAGAGAAGTTCGGCTTATTCAGACACGTATATTGTGTACTAAATTTTTTATTTTCATATAAACTTAAATTTAAATAATTTTAAAAAGGTTAAATGACGAACACCCTAACATTTATTTTTCTTATCTAAAACAATATGACTCGCCTAATATATGCATAAAAATAAATACATACATATGTGTATGCAATACATACGCCATTCGTTGAGAATATCGAATAGGTTCAGAAAGTAAATAATATTCAAATCCACACATTTTTTTCTGATAAACCATAAAAGACATGCTGCTTTGAGCAGATTGTAATATTAACATAAAAATGGAGAGATGATAGAAAATGGTATGAGGTATATTTATATCGATGGAACAAAAAGCAGCGGAGAGTATTCTGCAGATATTTCTTCATATCTTAATAAATTTAGATTGCGAAATTTTTTTTGATCAACCTCTTTGGTAAGGATAAAATTGTCTGATTTTTAGGTTCATTAATATAAAAAACAATAAACCGTTTTAAAAAAAATTTTCATTTTTAAACTTTATGTTTAATATGCATACGAGACACATCGGCCCGATAATCAGCTCACGTAAATTTGTCGACCCCAGCTTCACGTAGTAAGAAAGCCTACTAATATTACAAATTTTCATGCGAACTTGTAGAGGTAACATCAACATGTTTGCGAAAAATATTGAAAAAACATTGTCGCCACTCGGCAGTGGTCGCCAACCCTCTGTGTGCATTTCTCCCAAGAAAAAGCTTCTCAACAAAAATGCATATGCCCTCTGCCAATTTGTAGCAAAAATTAGAGTCAGCATACCACAAATTTAAAGAGAAAAGTTCGACCTCAATATGCCCAGAGGTATATACCGCCAAGTTTTTATAAAGTTTTTCAAAAGAGTACAAAGCGAAATCAGGCTAACAAACTTTATTATTAGTACATATACTTCAACTCACCTGTGGCAAGCAAAAGTTGCTTGAACTCCTATGAACGCCACAGCACATTTGATCTGCTTGTTCCTACACTCACATGTTCGCCCTGCACGTAGAGAACAATGTTCCTCATTAAGTACATGATTAGCTTCTATATGTGCTTGACTTCAGGTTACTGCATGTGAAACCAACTTTACTTGCGCTATCCGTAGTAGTGAGCATTTTCTTTCATTTTAAATTATTCAAGGTAAAGATGAAGATGCGTATATTATCATGTTAAGTTTTTAGGTTTTGAATATCTGTTTTAGAAAATAAAAAATTTTGATGTCTAAAAATGAAGTTGAAGATGAAGGCGGAAAAGATTGGAATATATTGTAACCCAGATGCAGTTGAAGACGGTGATGGAAATGGACTGTACCTAATAAATATATAAAAATTGAACGTTAAGCAATTAAGGTACGAAAATTAAATACGAGTACAAACACAGATCATTAAGATTGGGACTCTTATCTAACATTGGAAAATTCCACTTTTTTAAGTTTGTTCATTGACACACATATCAATAGATTAAAAATTCTAACAAAGGAAAAGTAAAAGTTAAAAGGTTATATTTTCTAGAATATGCCTTCACTGACACAGGTGGTAAATGGCTAAGTACGATAAAACTCGGCTTCGATTCTCTATTAAGTGGGTAAGTTGTTGTTTTTTTTGTTGTAGCGCCAATGTAACCTGCCTTAATATCACCTCCCTTACCCAATATTGTCATCAAGTTCTTCTAACGAGAGTCCAAGAAACCTCGCGGCTTCAACAGGGTTGGACCAAAGTTTTATTGCTGTTAGAAGAGTCGGCTCCGTTGAGCAGATGAACAGATGGTTAGTGTCATGGGGAGATACGCCGCATGCCAGGCAGACATTTGGCATGTCAGGGTTCAGTCTGGATAGGTAAGAGCTTAACCTGTTACAGTATCCAGAACGAAGTTGAGTCAGTATGACCCTTGTCTCCCTAGGCAGTTTGCGTTCCTCTTCGGCAACAGGTGGAGCTTGTGCCTGTCAAACGGCGTTCATCGGCGAATTCTGACAAAGGACCTTACAGACTCCCTGTGGATGAGTTATAGGGCCTGTCGATGCAACATTGGATCAAACGGCGAAACAATCTGATACCGGATCTCCACATAGTGCTTACGGAGATGACTCCTTATTCTCCTAGGAGGCGGATTTTCGTTGAGCAGGCTCCTGTTCGGATGCTGCCGTTTATATCAGTTGAACAGAAATTGCCTGGCCAGCGAAAAAAAACGGACGAGGATGGGAGGTAAGAGTTTATTCTTTGTTTTATTTTATTTTATTTTCTTTTATTTTATTTTATTTTATTTTATTTTATTTTATTTTATTTTATTTTATTTTATTTTATTTTGTTTTATCTAATTTAATTTTATTTTATTTTGTTTTATTTTACTGTATTTTGTTTTATTCGATTTTATTTTATAATATATAATTTATTTTATTTTATTTTGCTTTATTTTATTTTATTTTATTTTATTTTGTTTTATTTTATTTGATTTAATTTAATTTAATTCTATTTTATTTTATTTTATTTTATTTTATTTTCTTTTCTTTTATTTTTTTTTATTTTATTTTATTGCATTTTATTGCATTTTATTTTATTTTATTTTATTTTATTTTGTTGCTGGTTTTATGGTCTGTTCATTTTTACATATTTTTGTAAGTATAACGAGCTCAAGACCACTTGATAATATTTCTTAGTTAATTATTATTCTGATGGGAGGTAAGAGTTAGGATGGGAGATAAGAGTTTATTCTTTGTTTTATTTTATTTTATTTTATTTTATTTTATTTTATTTTATTTTATTTTATTTTATTTTATTTTATTTTATTTTATTTTATTTTATTTGATTTTATTTAAATTTATTTTATTTTGGTTTATTTTCTTTTATTTTATTTTATTTTATTTTATTTTATTTTATTTTGTTTTATCTAATTTAATTTTATTGAATTTTGTTTTATTTTACTGTATTTTGTTTTATTCAATTTTATTTTATAAAATATAATTTATTTTATTGTATTTTGATTTATTTTATTTTATTTTGTTTTATTTTATTTTATTTTATTTTATTTTATTTTATTTTATTTTATTTTATTTTGTTTTATCTAATTTAATTTTATTTAATTTTGTTTTATTTTACTGTATTTTGTTTTATTCGATTTCATTTTATAATATATAATTTATTTTATTGTATTTTGCTTTATTTTATTTTATCTTATTTTATTTTATTTAATTTTATTTTATTTTATTTTATTTTCTTTTATTTTCTTTTATTTTATTTTATTGCGTTTTATTTTATTTTATTTTATTTTGTTGCTGGTTTTATGGTCTGTTCATTTTTACATATTTTTGTAAGTATAACGAGCTCAAGACCAGTTGCTAATATTTCTTAGTTAATTATTATTATGATGG
Source organism: Merzomyia westermanni (assembly GCA_949987695.1). Taxonomy (NCBI): domain Eukaryota; kingdom Metazoa; phylum Arthropoda; class Insecta; order Diptera; family Tephritidae; genus Merzomyia; species Merzomyia westermanni. Next base: position 32,362,101 of record OX465291.1, on the reverse strand, counting down.
GAGGTAAGAGTTTATTCTTTGTTTTATTTTATTTTATTTGATTTTATTTTAATTTATTTAGTTTTAATTTATTTTCTTTTATTTTATTTTATTTTACTTTGTTTTATCTAATTTAATTTTATTTTATTTTGTTTTATTTTACTGTATTTTGTTTTATTCGATTTTATTTTATAATATATAATTTATTTTATTTTATTTTGCTTTAATTTATTTTATTTTATTTTATTTTGTTTTATTTTATTTTATTTGATTTAATTTAATTTAATTTAATTTAATTTAATTTAATTTAATTTAATTTAATTTAATTTAATTTAATTTAATTCTATTTTATTTTATTTTATTTTATTTTATTTTATTTTATTTTATTTTATTTCATTTTATTTAATTTAATTTTATTTTTTTTATTTTCTTTTATTTTATTTTATTGCATTTTATTTTATTCTATTTTATTTTGCTGCTGGTTTTATGGTCTGTTCATTTTTACATATTTTTGTAAGTATAATGAGCTCAAGACCAGTTGATAAAAATTCTTAGTTAATTATTTAACATTTTTGATTAAAGCAAAATTGAAAGCAACAAACATATACAGGCTATAGTTATAGTACTATTTCGAAAACAGCCACGATTTCTCGGCAGACTACTTCGTATAGTTTTGCTATTTTTCAGAGGATCTTGTGGAGAACTATAGCCTGTATATGTTTGTTGCTTTCAATTTTTCCTCTAATCAAAAATAGTAATAATAAACTAGGAATTATTATCCACTGGTCTTGAGCTCGTTAAACTTACAAAAATTATTTTATTTTATTTTATTTTGTTTTATTTTGTTTTATTTTATTTTATTTTATTTTATTTTATTTTATTTTATTTTATTTTATTTTATTTTATTTTATTTTATTTTATTTTACTTTATTTTATTTTGCTTTATTTTATTTTATTTTATTTAATTTTATTTTATTTTGTTTTATTTTATTTTATTTTATTTGATTTAATTTAATTTAATTTAATTCTATTTTATTTTATTTTATTTTATTTTATTTTATTTTATTTAATTTTCTTTTCTTTTATTTTCTTTTATTCTATTTTATTGCATTTTATTTTATTCTATTTTATTTTGTTGCTGGTTTTATGGTCTGTTCATTTTTACATATTTTTGTAAGTATAACGAGCTCAAGACCAGTTGATAATATTTCTTAGTTAATTATTATTATGATGGGAGGTAAGAGTTAGGATGGGAGGTAAGAGTTTATTCTTTGTTTTATTTTATTTTATTTTATTTTATTTAATTTTATTTTATTTTATTTTATTTTATTTTATTTGATTTTCTTTTAATTTATTTTATTTTGGTTTATTTTCTTTTATTTTCTTTTATTTTATTTTATTTTATTTTATTTTATTTTATTTTATTTTATTTTATTTTATTTTATTTTATTTTATTTTATTTTATTTTGTTTTATCTAATTTAATTTTATTTCTTTAATTTTATTTAATTTTGTTTTATTTTATTGTATTTTGCTTTATTTTATTTTATTCTATTTTATTTTATTTTATTTTGTTGCTGGTTTTATGGTCTGTTCATTTTTACATATTTTTGTAAGTATAACGAGCTCAAGACCAGTTGATAAAAATTCTTAGTTAATTATTTAACATTTTTGATTAAAGCAAAATTGAAAGCAACAAACATATACAGGCTATAGTTATAGTACTATTTCGAAAACAGCCACGATTTCTCGTCAGACTACTTCGTATAGTTTTGCTATTTTTCAGAGGATCTTGTGGAGAACTATAGCCTGTATATGTTTGTTGCTTTCAATTTTTCCTCTAATCAAAAATAGTAATAATTAACTAGGAATTATTATCAACTGGTCTTGAGCTCGTTAAACTTACAAAAATTATTTTATTTTATTTTTTTTATTTTGTTTTATTTTGTTTTATTTTATTTTATTTTTTTTTATTTTACTTTATTTTATTTTATTTTGTTGTATTTTATTTGGTTTAATTTTATTTTATTTTGGTTTATTTCGTCTTATTTTATTTTGTTTGATTTTATTTTATTTTATTTGATTTTGTTTTATTTTACTTTATTTTATTTTATTTTATTTTACTTTACTTTGTTTTATTTTATTTTATTTTACTTTATTTTATTTTATATAATTTTTTTTTTATTTTATTTTATTTTATCTTATCTTATTATACCTTTTCATGAACATGAAATGAATAAATATCTTTGGTCCGATGTTTATAAGTGTGAGAAGAAGAAGAGATGGACCCACCAATAAGTATGCCGAAAGCGATGAGCTGAGTCGATTTAGGTATGTCCGTCTCCCCGCCCGTCTGTCCGTCTGGTTATTTAAACACAACTAATTCAAACATAAAATGTCCATCTATTGATATTTTGAAAAAATGTGGTTAGTAATAGTAGGTAGCGAAGCTATTTATATACAAATAAACTAATTTACCACTAAAAACTTATAACAGAAGTGTTTTTATTGAAAACCATCAGCAGGCTTAATAATACGAACTGAAAAGTATTAAAATAAACCTGTGTAAATTGGTATGCCATAATAATGTTCGGTTCGACCCGACCTTAAACTTCCTTACTTGTTCAATTCTGTTTTTGAGTTGAGCTGCATAACGGTAGGATGCATGAAATCTGTTGTAATAAACTGTTTTTATGAAGTCTTTCACACTTATAGCAATCTTGAAGTTTATGTTATGTGAACGTAATCCAATGTGAGTAATTTGGTATTTGATTCAATTAAGAAGGATGTGCACATCGACGGAGCTTAAAAAAAAGCGCGTCATTTGTGTACGTGCCAGAGTCAGATTTCACCCTTTCGAAGAGAGAACATTTTTTTACCTCCCACTTGTTTGAAGTTTTGATAACATTGTTAGTAAAGGTATTTTTGGAGGAGGCGAATTCGTTCTATGTACTGAATGCACTTAAATCCCATTCATATGCCTTTCTCTTATTTCATTCCTTGTGTTTCCATGGAAAGTTAACAAATGAATTTTGGCTGAGGCGGTTTTCGTAAGATATTAGAAGAACCAACTGGGCTATTTTGAGTGGCACCCACTGCATCAAATTTTTAAAGGGCACCTCATAAAAACACTTTTTTCGAAATGTCCAGTTCTAACTAAAATACCAAAAAAAACAAGTAAGGAAAGGGCGGTCTTCGACTGTGCCTTTCATGAATTCACGTCACTGTTTTTAATGTCCGATCCTTACTCAAATTTAGTAAAAACTCTGCAAAACTGATCATTTAAAGATACATAGCCCAAACCCCATTTATCGGAACAATCGATTATATGGGAGCTATATGTTATGTAGGTCCGATCTCGCTGATTTTCGCTACACACATTACATATATAATATTCACCAAACCTGCCAAAAGTTTACCTTCCTATCGTTTTAATTGCCAAATTTATAGCCCAAAACCCATTTATCGAAACTATCGCTTATATGGGAGCTATATGTTATGTTGGTCCGATCTTGGTGACTTCCACTGCACACTACATATATAATAAGTATCAAACCTGCAAAACTTTACGTTCCTAGCTTCTTAATTGGAAAATTTATAGCCCAAAACCCATTTATCGAAACTATCGATTGTAGGGGAGCTATGCGTTGTATTGTTCCGATCTTGCTGATTCCGACAAATGATTAATCTTATGCAAAATGGCGGCTCCATAGCAAATTTCACCAAGATATCTCAAAAACTGAGGGACTAGTTTGCGTACAAACAGACAGACGGACATGGCTTCTTTTTAGTAAAAAAAAAAAATATTTCTTGTATAGAAGTTGGTTAATTTACCTTGAATAGTTTCTAGAAGAACCAGAAACGTAGTTGTGATTCATATGCAGTTCAGCAAAACGCAACCGTCTTAAAAACCGGTTTGATTTTACAGATGCAAGAACTTGTGGAAATGCTAATTTCAGCGTAAACATATTTCACTTAACCTTGAAGGCCTGAAAGAAATTGAAATGGTATCTTAAAGGATGCATTCATGTGGTCGAATAATTATAAGCAATTTTATTACGATAATGTGGCACATGAGAATAGAATATTAACTGCCTAAATCAAAGGATGAAATGTCATTAGCTCAAGATTAAAATAAGATTTTTTTACAACTTGCTCTGATCTTTTTTTTAATTGTCATCTAACCGCCTGGGCGATTTTGACCGTCCAACATAGCTCGCCAGTCGTTTCTTCGTTGCGCCAACTGGCGCCAATTGGAAACACCGCGGGATCGCAAATCGGTCTCCACTTGGTCCTTCCATCGGAGTGGTGGTCTCCCTCTTCCTCTGCTTCCACCGGCGGGTGCCGATAAGAATACCTTCGGGGCTGGAGCATCTTCGCTCATTCGCACTACGTGGCCTAGCCAGTGAAGCCGCTGTGTTTTAATTCGCTGAACTATGTCGGCGTCTGCGTAAAGTTCATACAGCTCATCATTAAATCTTCTTCGGTACTCGCCGTCGCCAACGCGTAGACGTCCACAAATCTTTGTTAGTGTCCACGCTTCTGCACCATATAGCAGGACGGGTGTGATGAGTGACTTATAGAGTGTTATTTTCGTTCGTCGAGAGAGGACTTTACTTTTCAATTGCCTACTCAGTCCGAAGTAGCATTTGTTTGCAAGAGTAATTCTTCGTCGGATTTCTAGGCTAACATTATTGTTGGTGGTAATGCTGGTTTGCCCTCGTTCACCACCAATCCCATTTATTCGCTTCTTTTTCTAATTTGGAGTAAGCAGAAGTTAAGGCGCGGTTGTTAAGGCCAATGATATCAATATCGTCAGCATATGCCAACAGTTGCACGCTTTTATAAAATATTGTTCCAGCGCGGTTTAGTTCTGCAGCTTGTATTATTTTCTCCAGCATTAAATTTAAGAAATCGCAAGATAGGGGGTCACCCTGTCTGAAACCTCGTTTAGTTTCGAACGGCTCGGAGAGGTACTTCCCAATTCTGACCGAGCTGGCGGTGTTGCTCAAGGTGATTTTGCATAGCCGTATAAGTTTTGCTGGGAAAGTAAATTCAGACATAGCGGCATATAGGCAGCTCCTTTTCGTGCTATCGAAAGCGGCTTTAAAATCAACAAACAGATGATGTGTGTCGATTCTTTTTTCACGGGTTTTTACAAGATTTGGCGTATTGTAAAAATCTGGGCGATGGTAGATTTACCAGGTCTGAAGCCACACTGATAAGGCCCAATCAGTCTGTTCACATCAGGCTTCAGTCTTTCGCACAATACGCTTGATAGGACCTTATATGCGATATTCAAAGGGCTGATTCCGTTTCCTGTTTGCAGGATCGCCCTTCTTGTGGATTGGGCAGAGAACACTTAGATTCCAATCTTCAAGCATGCATTCATCCAACCATATTCTGCATAGAAGCTGATGCATGCGCCTTACCAGGCAAACCATCAGCGCCAGCTGCTTTATTGTTTTTCAATCGGGATATTGCTATTCGCACCTCATTGTAGTCGGGTTGTGGAACGTCAATTCCATCATCTTCGATTGTGGGCTCGGGTTCGGCATCTTCTCTGGTTTCTTGCTCAGTTTCTCCATTTAAAAGGGCAGAGAAGTGATCCCTTCATATTCTGAGTGCTCTCTGAACATCGGCCACCAGGTCGCCCTTCTCATTCTTACAGGAGTTTGCCCCGGGTTTAAAACCTTCTGTCATTCGCCGAATTTTTTGATAGCATTTTCGGGCATTATTCCCGTTGGCCAGCATCTCAAGCTCCTTTATTTCACGCTTTTTTGCCTCTCTTTTTTTCGCCCGGAAAAGCCGCCTCGCTTCCCTCTTCAACTCGCGGTAGTGTTCACACACACTCCTCGTTGCATTCGATCTCAGCTTTGCCTAGTAGGCTTCGTCCTTTGTTTTCGTTGCAGCGCGGCACACCAGTTATTTCTTCGCGTTCGCCGGAATCCAATTACTTCTTCGGCTGCGGTACGGAGTGCTCCTGAGATATGATCCCACTGCTCATGCATTCCACTAGGTTGAATTTTGCTCTCGGAGAGCAGGTGTGAGAGGCGATCTGCGAAATAATGGGCGGTCTGTTGCGATTGCAGCTTTTCGACGTCCAGCTTTCCCTGCGTTTTTTGTTGCACCTGTTTTGTCGTACAGAGGCGGGTACGAATCTTGGCTGCTACTAGGTAGTGATCAGAGTCGATGTTAGGTCCTCGTATTGTGCGGTCATCTAAAACGCTGGAAGCATGCCGTCCGTCTATCACAACGTGGTCGATCTGGTTGCGTGTTTTTCGATCGGGGGACAGCCATGTAGCCTGATGGATCTTCTTGTGCATAAACCTAGTGCTGGATATGACCATGTTTCGGGCACCGGCGAAGTCGATCAGCCTGGATCCATTTGGCGAAGTCTGATCGTGGAGACTGAACTTCCCGACAGTGGGGCCAAATACACCCTCCTTACCCACCCTGGCGTTAAAGTCGCCAAGCACGACTTTGATATCATGACGGGGGCAGCGCTCGTATGCTTCTTCCAGGGGCTCGGAGAATGCATCCTTTTCCACGTCGTCCTTCTCTTCCGTCGGTGCATGAGCGCAGATATGCGGATTGCAGCGAGACGCTCTTTCACGGGTGTGAACGACAGTACTCGGTGACGGAGTCTCTCTCCCACCACAAATCCCACGCCGAATCTGCGCTTGTCTTCATGCCCACTTCAGTAGATGTTGCAAGGTGTTTTGATCGTGTTTCCTCGCCCCGTCCATCGCATCTCTTGTATGGCGGTGATGTCAGCTTTTGCTTTCCTCAGGACCTCAACCAGCCGGGCAGCGGCACCTTCCCCATTAAGGGACCGGACATTCCCAGTACATTCCCTTATCTCATAATCCTTATTTCGTTTGCGGGTGTTGTCATCTAAAAAAGGGGTTCTCATATCCGAGGCTTTGTTGTTGAATTTCATTGGAACGTTGTTTTATGTGGTGGGTTCCAAACCCAACGCACAACCCGTTTCACGGGAGGTTGAATTCTATTACACGTTTGTATAGCGAGTCGCTTGATCCAAGACAGACGCCCGCTTGCAGCTGCACCACCTGGTGATCAGACGCTGCTGTTTGAACCCCCCCAGTAAGCCCTTAAACCGATGATGTCGGAGTGGCCTTACCAGCTTGTCGCCTTCTCACGTTTAGCTCACCACCAAACGGGTGTTCGGTGGTTACCCAGAGGATCCTTGGGCGCAAAGCCCGGAAGTAGTGAGCTGCTTGAACCGCATGCAAAAGAATCGCTCTGGCCATTCCCAGGTGAATGGCGATCAGAAATTTTCCCCACTTGCGTGGACTTCTGCACACGGCCCCATCCTCCACTTGCTCTGTTCTAGCAGCCAATAAATAAACTATACTGACCACTATGTATGTGCATACAAGTATTCGCAGTTTTTTAACTGACATTGTAAGCAACTTATGCGTACTATTAAATTAATACACCCAGTTGAAAAAGGAAGGAGTAGAAGTCACTTACGGAAGCTCTTCTATGGTTTCTAGAGGGCCTTACAATCTCGATAAATTCGTTAATTATTCGTTATATGAAATGGGTCGAATTGCAAGGCCTTGCCTTTTCGCTTCCGAATGAATGACTTTTATTCTTGACACCTTTTGTAATGACTTCTTAGGGAAAGCGCGTGACAACTTTTCTATTGGGTAACTTTCCCAATTTCGATAAAATTTTCAAAACAGATATCTGCAGTCATCGGTTACTTCATATTTTGAAAAAAGTGTGTTTATGGGTTATCCTAATCTGTGCGTTTAAAGTGTTAATCGAATTTTTATAAAAAACTAGCAGACCGGGCAGACGTTGTTCTACCTAAAATTTTACTTGCCTACATTTAATAAATTGCACTCTTTTCCCTCCCCATTTGGCGTCAGTGGAATTAGAATTCAAATGCTACGTTTGATAGCATTTCGAAAGCAGAGACACGCCTCGGCTTAATGACGGAAGCTTCATCGAAATTTTTCAAAGTGCACATAGGCGCATTCCGGAAAACACAAATAGCTCCTGATTTTATGAAAAGATAAAATATATTTTCCCCAAAAAATTATACATTTGTTGCAGTTCCAGGCACAAAAGTAACAGCTCTACACACATTTCATTTTCAAATAAAAAATTTTAGTGAAGTAAAATATTTCGTAGAAAAACAATAAAGCTTAGCGTGTTTATTGCTCAAAATTTTTAATCTTTTTTTCAACAAAATTTTGTTAATTTCTAGTAAAAACACGTTTGTTGTCCCGCAGGATGGTATAGTCTTAGTAATATGCAGGTATAAACAATTTGCCAAATGGATTTACAGAATTCAAGTACTCATCAAATTGTATGTTTAAATCAGACCTGTTAAATTTGATAAGTAATTAGTAATCAATTAATTAAACGCCTTTTTAAATTGGTAATCATTATTTTCCTTGTCTTTGAAGAAAAGGCAATTATTTATTGATTAAGATTACAAAATATTAAAAAAAAAAATTTATCAAACATAATCAAAAAAAGTTGTTTTGATTACTTTTGCTTTTTTCTTTGATTATTTTTGATTTTTTCAGTATTGTTGATGTGTAAATTAATATTTCCTTCTACAACAATACTGAACAAATTAAAAATAAAAAAATAATCAAAAGAAATTAAAGCACCATTCTTTTTTGATTATTTTTGATTTTTTTAATAATCGTAAAAAATTTGAATTTTTTTTAATATTTTATTAGTTAATTGGAAAATAATCATTAAAAATTGAACGTTATGGTAGTCAATCATTAAAGGGATTCTCAGGAAAATAATTACCGGTAATCATTACGATAAGTAATCATTATTTAACAGGTCTCGTTCAAATTTCTATTTCTACATATAGTAAAATTGTAACAGGTCGATGTCTGTACATTGCACATATTCAAGAAAAGTTTATGGGAGTTATCATTACTAGGCCAACAGAAGAAAACTTTACAGTTTTTAGAATTTTTGTTTGTCTGTGTGTATGTTTGATAGCGCATCACTCAAAAACTGCTGAATGAAATTGAGTGGAGCTATGAACATTGCATTAATAGATGTTTTACTTCGGCCAGTTTCAGAGATATCAACCGATATGTGGACCAAAGTGACCCAAAACGTGTTTAGTACAATATGCAACAAGCGATGTAATTAAGTTTCATATCTTATTTTGTATGGGGTATAATGATTGCTTAACCATAAATCATATAGAATGCTAAATAAAAACTTTTAATAAGAGATATATCGGAACATTTTTTTATCTCTAATTAAATAATTGAAAAATAGTAAAGTAAATACCTTGCTACTAAACCAGAATTTCATACCATTGATCATATTATGCTTTGAAGAAAAACAAATTTTACGAGCAGTATTTTACTACGAGTATACAAACATATTTACTGCCAGTTTATGGTAAACAATAAACATTTTTAGTAATATAAAGTATGCAGCGAGAAAAGCTCGAGTAAATAAATGATATTTATGTAGAAATAAAGTAGCAGTTCACACATATCGCGATATGCTTGTATTTAATTGAAGAATCAGGGACTGCTCATGTTTTTTTTTTTTGCATTTTGATGGTAAAAATTAAAGACCTGTGATATTTTTGAAAACGTAGACATACTTTTTATTCGATTTTCACCGTTTTCCACATCAACGATAGACTATTCCAACAGCAGAATACATACAGCTGTGTTCAATATAAAAGTATTGAAATTAAAATAGACATCGTTCGACGAAATAAAAGAAAGCTGTGACTGTAATAATTTTCATGTAAAATATACCCAATTCGATAACAGAAACCACATAAGAAGAAATTTCAAAGTTTACACAAAGTTTAGGAAAGTTAATTAAACTTAAAAAAATTACAATCAAAATTAAAATTTTCTTGGCAGAATTTTTAGAAAATTTTTGAGTACGCAGTTTTGTGGACCAACCAATTTTAGTACAACATTGTGCAAAGGAAGAACTCACTCACAAGTTTCTCGGAATTTCCAGAATGTTTTTTTGTCCATAGTGATTTCTTCCATACAATTCATAAAGAAAAATCTATTTTGTATGGAAAAAAATACCCAACATCCTTGAAAAAAAAAATTCTGAAAGTTCAGGGGACATTTTGAGTTACTTCTAACTTGCTAATTATGCTAAAATATAATGAGCTATGAATCTGCGTACTCAAAAATTTTCTTGAAGTTCCGCCCAAAAATATTGAAAATTTAATGTAAGTTTTTAAAAGTTTAATTAACTGTCCTGAACTTTGTGAAATATAATGAAAATTATTAAAAACGCAGCTTCATTTAATTTCACTACTATTATATTGAACACAACTGTATATGTAAATTTATATTTGAGTCGAAATCTCTTTCGTGCAGTGATAATTCAATTTAAAGCGAAATCCCATAATGATTACTGACCCTGTGTAGAAGACTCATTTGTATAAATAAAACTAGAGATTTATCAAAATTGAATTTACAACGAATAAATCTGAAAAGTAAGTAAATATTTTTGTTTGCATGTTTGTACATCTGTTCTTGTATAAGCACAATTTTGTATCCACAAAGAAATACGTACCCCGCAGAAAAATTACGAAACAGTCTTCAAAAAAGACTGTCTTGAGCTACACACTTCGAGACACGTTCTTTAATGGTTCACAAAGTGATCGGATATTAGTACTACCCCTTGACTATCCGAAATTGAACCAGTTGAAAACTAGCCAAAGCGAAGTTCCCTTGGAACAGTCGGTATGTTGACAGTTTAAGAACGAGTAGCCAAGTAAAGCACTGATCGAGAATTGCCACCACCACTGACAGCGCCATCTAAAAGTGGACAGTCGAACGCATTGCTTGGGTATTGAGCTAGAACTTTTTTTGCTAGAACAATTAGTGTAGTTTAGCTAGAACAATTAATTTTAGATTTTTAAGCAATTCTGGGAGAACTTAGAATATAGCTGGTGAGAATATGACAAACACATATCCGTTGAGTTGAGTGAAGATTAAGGCGTGTTGCACACATGCAGTTTATAGTATGTTAAGGTGATTCTGAATTAAAAAGAATGATTTTTTCAAGGCTCCCCTCTTCAATCGGTAATAGCGCTGTCAATAAAATCACAAGTGAGTTTTTGTCTCAATTGGAGAATGTTAAGGTATGTCGCACCCAAATAAAAGTTTAGATAATCCTTTGCACCTGAACTGTCTTCAATCGGAACAAAAATTTATCAATATCCTAAAACAAAGTCTAAGATTTTTGAATGACAAGATCTCAGACACTACAGAACATATTTGGATGCAACTTTTTTTTAAAAATAATGTTTACATTTATCTCCACAAAGATAGCTACTTGAAATGTAGATTAGTTTATCCATGCCTGAATAATATACCAAGCACAGTATTGCTAAAACCGAACGATAAATCAGTGGTGTAGCCGAAAGTTGTGTAATTGTGTTAACAGACTATGAGCAGATTAGATACAGTTCGGCAAGCTCGTGGTGGATAAGAAAACCACTAACAGCTTAGTAAACTGAGGGCCGCTTGGTTAAAAGCCGGCTAACGCTAATCGGTGAACAATTTGATAGCACACCGAACGATTTACGTCAATTAAAGCCCAGCTAGCGTTAACCAGCAAAACTTAATTTCTTCGACATTTTTGACGAATTACGGATGCCTCGACGGTAACATATTGTATCTGCATAGTGCATGCGTTCTTTAGTTCATGTTTGAAAGAATTTCACCATTGTAGTGCTCAGAGAACGTGTAATATTAAGTAATTGTCTAGTCGGTCTCTCTTTTGCATTTTGATGCTAATTTCAAATTTGATCCATTTTTGGCAGATGTGTTTATTTTGTTTTTGCTTTATTAATTTTAATAGATAATAATAAGTAAATGGTCGCAAGTAATTTCTATTCCAATGAAAATGTAGACTAAGCTCGTAGCGGGGGCCTCTCGCAACCTTGGCTAGCTAGTATTTGATACATTTGAGTGAGCTATAACCGGTTGGAAGTATGAGCCTGAAAAAACCCATTCTTTCATGTTTTATGGACCACCCTGATACCAACAGTTTATTTTCTGGTTTTATCATTTCTGTTATGGCATCATTTCTGAATATGAATTTGTCATGTCATTGATTTGATTTAAATAAGGGTGGAAAAAACTGAAAGCATTGCAAAGATTTCCGCTCATTCTAAAGATAGAAAAAATATTGAATGCAGGAAGGAAAGTTTGACATTCTTATTTCAGATCATCTTACACACACATACACCGAGTCCATACTCAATCTGAAACGATGCTTCCTAGCCCCCTTGATTGGGATACTCACTGGACATTGTCTAATGGGAAAATATGCTGAGCGCATGGGGGCCCCTTCAAATGACTTCTGTCGCAGCTGCAGGGACGAGGGAGAAATAGAAAGTGTTGAACACTTCCTCTGGGGCTGCCGTGCACTAGCCAGGACTCGTTTGGAGTGCATAAACAGGCGCCTATTCACTAGTTTAGCGGGGTTTTGTCGAAATCGGAGACATTCTACGATTTATTAAGCGGACAGGGTGGTTCGACTTTAAGAATGTTGCCCAAAGGAGGAAGGGTCGCAACCCGTCAGTGGTATCACAATGGGCTATTCGGCCTAAGTGCGCTTTTCGGCGATGCAGACTTAACCTAACCTACACACACATACTTGTCCCTCCCAGTGCACCCTAATCATCTTATATATACACGTGCGCTTTGAAAATTTCAAATTATAGCTTATTTGCTAATCTTACTTATTATAATTTACCATAATTTCTTTTTATATCTTTAGCTCTAATATTCACAAAGTAGTAATACGCGGAAAGCAAATAAACGATTTCATGTTTAAGCTTTCAATTTGTGAATCGTTAAACTGCATCAACACGAAAAAACAACAAAGTACACCAAGTATCACATTTAAATGAACGTAAGTATGTGTGTTAGACTGCCTTAATCTCCGTAAACAAAAAAAAAAAAAAGAAACGAAAACCGCTTATGTTTTTTCAATTTTTTTATTGTTCGCAACTTCGTTTACTTAATATTTTTACTTAGTTTACTACTAACTGCCTTGCGGGTTAGGGAGCTAGAATATGACCGCGGTAGCCTGTCGTAAAACAACTGGTGCGATGCAAAATATCGTTTCACCGCGGCAAAGCAGGTAGCTGCCTACGAGGCTGTAAATGAGCGCCATCTTGAAATAGGATTTTATTAAAAAACAAATACGGAAAATTTATACCTTTCATGAATACGCATCAATTAGTACAAACTCTGCAAAACTGTTAATTTAAAGATACACAGCCCAAAACCCATTTATCGAAACTATCGATTATATGGGAGCTTTATGTTATGTTGGTCCGATCTTGGTAATTTTCACTACACACATTACATATATAAAATGTACCAAACCTGAAAAAGTTTACGTTCTTAGCTTTTTAATTGCAAAATTTATAGCCCAAAACCCATTTATCGAAAATATCGATTATATGGGAGCTATATGTTATGCTGGTCCGATCTTGGTGATTTTCACTACACACATTACATATATAATATTTACCGAGCGTGGAAAAGTTTAAGTTCCTAGCTTTTTAATTGCAAGAGGTATAGGCCAAAACCCATTTATAGAAGCTATCGATTATATGGGAGCTATATGTTATGTAGGTCCGATCTGGCTGATTTTCACTAGTCACAGTACTTATATAATATGTGCAAAACCTGGAAAATTTAAAGTTCCTTGCTCTTAAATTTCAAGATTTATAGGCCAAACTCTGTTTATCGAAACAATCGCTTGTATGGCAGCTATGCGTTGCATTGGTCCGATCTTGCTGGTTCCGACAAGTTATTTATGTTTTTCAAAATGGCGGCCCCTCAGCAAATTTCATCGAGATATCTCAAATACTGAAGGACATGGCTAAATCGCCCTGATCATTTCGGTATACTTATTGGTGGGTCCATCTCTTCTTCTTCTCATACTTACAAACATCGGACCAAAGTTATAATACCATTTCATTTTCATGAAATGATCAGGGCGATGAGCTGAGTCGATTAAGCCATGTCCGTCTGTCCGTCTGTCTGTTTGTACGCATTGATGAAATTTGGTATGGAGCCGCCATTTGCATGAGATTAATCACTCGTTGGAATCAGCATGATCGGACCAATGCAACGCATAGCTGCCATACAAGCGATTGTTTCGATAAACAGAGTTTGGCCTATAAATCTTGAAATTTAAGAGCAAGGAACTTTAAATTTTCCAGGTTTTGCACATATTATATAAGTACTGTGACTAGTGAAAATCAGCCAGATCGGACCTACATAACATATAGCTCCCATATAATCGATAGCTTCTATAAATGGGTTTTGGCCTATACCTCTTGCAATTAAAAAGCTAGGAACTTAAACTTTTCCACGCTCGGTAAATATTATATATGTAATGTGTGTAGTGAAAATCACCAAGATCGGACCAGCATAACATATAGCTCCCATATAATCGATTGTTCCGATAAATGGGGTTTGGGTTATGTATCTTTAAATGATCAGTTTTGCAGAGTTTTTACTAATTGTGAGTAAGGATCGGACGCTTAAAACCGTGATGCGTATTCATGAAAGGTATCAAGTCTTCGGCACAGGCGAAGACAGCCCTTTCCTTACTTGTTTTTAAATTAATTTACCCCTCAAAAGTCATAAAGAAGTGTTTTTATTGAAAACCATCAGCTGGCTTAATAATATGAACTCAAAAGTATTAAAACAGACTTGCGCAAATTGGTATGCCATAATAGAGCACTACTAGGCATATAATGTTCGGTTCTGCTCGAACTTAGACTTCCTTACTTGTTAGGTGCTGATTTCTTTCATTTTCTTCTGTCAAAATTCCTTCGGATATTTTATGTTTCGATTTTCTGACAAACCAAATGACCGCATTCTTTTATCTGTTGGGTAAATCTGTTTTAATTTGTGTGAATGTTAAAGCCTTTTCTAGTATATCACCTTCCTATTTGGAGTGGATATTTATCAGAGACTTGTCGAAATTTTCAAATGAAACCTTTGACTTTTCTCTTTACTAAATATCAATAGTCAAGTATAATCAGAGTCATATAGAATAAAAAAAACTTATATGAAAAAGTAATGGTTCCTACGGGGCCCGGAACTCCCATTTTTTTAATATACATACCATATACTTCCTTCCACACAATAAACTGTCTGCATACCATATTTTATTAAAATCTGTGGACTCGTTCTCATGTGATTTAGTACCAAAGGCAAACCTCAGGCCCATGTCTCGATAACCGTGTGAGGTATTGGAATCGTATTAATCTTCTTACCTATTGAACAAAAAATATTAAAATTTCCTACATATAAATAAGAGTTGTGTTCTTCACTATCAGAGAACAGAGCTGGGTAAATTCAATTCCATTACAATTACATTCCTCAGTAATTGGCGAAAGTAATCAATTCCTTTTCTCCACACAAAAGGAATTGATTACATTCATCAAAAAAAATTACCAAATGTAATTTCCTCCTTTTGAGGCTCGAGTAAAAAATTTTTTTTGGAATTGAAAAAAAAAAATACCTAGCGCAAGTGTAATTTCTTCCCCAGTACTTTCGAAAGGAATTGAAAATGTAATTGAAATTTTTCCAATTACATTATAAGGAATCCCAAAAGTACTTTCGAACGTATTTCAATCGACTTTTCAGGCAATTTTTTCATTATTTCAAAAGGGATATCTTCTAAGCGATAATTACCCACATTCGAAAACACCAAAGAGTATAAAGTTGTCCTGATTTTGCCAGCCAAGTAGAGCCGTTCTCTTCCCTCTGCAGCGAAAGACGTGTGAAGGGTTTAGCGGATGAGTAAATTTACTTTGAACTAATTATTTCAATAAATAAAAATATCAGAACCTTTATCTCTAACATAAGAAGGCTCATATGCTATGGAAAGCGTCCACGATTTCTTGCAAATATATCATGGAGGGATTGAGCAACGACTTATAGAACGTGGCCTTTATTCATCGAGAGAGAGCTAAACTTGTAATTTTCCTCTAATTTCCGAATAAGGCAGGTTTTTCAATGTATAATTTATCTGCGTCTTCGCTCTGACGGACCATCAGAAATACGAGGATAGGGAGTCCTATGACAAACTTTTGCATGATGCCTTCAACACTGTACAACTTCCAACGGGAGGAGATCGCGGCCAAACAATGGTCGTCCGCGGTACTGCAACATAGCTCCAGCGCCTTAGTTGTGAGTAATTTTCTAGTTCCAAATAATGTTCGAGAGTCCTTGCTGTCGATAGTGTGTGCTCACACAGCACCTGGAGCAATTTTCCACCTAACCACTTACACCTCATCAGTTCGTACCGCTGCCAAGGACTATTAAGGGTTCCAGCGAGATCCAAGGAACAACTGTTACAATGCCTCAGAGAAGAAAAATGCTGCTTACAGAGCGAAAAAAGCTAGAGCAAGTCCCACAAATCCTCCATAGGGTTAAGATCGGAATATTGGAAAAGTATTCGCCACTTGTTCTCTTTACTGTTTAAAAGGCAAAGCTCTGCTTTTTGCACCGAACTTTGGTCTTTCTTGGACAAAAAATTCTGTTCCATCCCCAATCGCCCACCACTTTAGTCACGTTGTCCTTTAAATGTGTATACATCAAAAATAAATAAATAATTGGCGCGATATATACCTCCGAGGAGATTAAGGCTGAGATTCTATACCAATTTGTGGTGTGCTGCTTCTAATTTTTCCTACAAATTGGGGGAACGTCAGTAACTTCGAAAGGTATCTGCAATACAGATGATTTTTTGCTAAGAAGCCTTCTATGGCAGAAATATACTCCGGAGAGTTTGCCAAACCACTGCCGAGAACGACCCAGTCTTGAAAAAACCTTTTCAAACCACTATTGATGTTACTCATCCCAATCAAGTTTTGTATAGATGGGAAGAAACTGGTTTGGAGAAAAATGACTTATAAAAAGCATTTGACACAGTCAATCTCATCTGGTTTTAAAAGGTGGACGGCTGATTACTTAAACGGTTGACAATCGTCGGTTATATTTAGGAACTAAATATCTGAATATAGAAATGTTAAACAGGGGGGAGGGAGGGGGAAAGAATTGTGCTCTATCCCCTTTCTTCTTTAATTTTTACGTACCGAGTCAAAAGAGGGTTACAGAGACACAACAAGATACTGAAGGCAGTATTTGAAGAAGATATTAAAAACCGTTGCTGCATACATATATCCGATTATAATCCAATAATAATTATTGATTACGCGCCGCCAATATGGTCGCCGAATCTAAACCACACCATCTGGAGGAATCAAAACTGCTACGGGATGTCTTCTAGCTATGCTTAAAAGAATAATTATAATGAACACGCATGGCCATACACCACACCTTCAAATGCAAACAAATTTTATACTCAAAGAAACACTCATCAGTTTCAATCACTTTTGCAATTCCTTTGAGGAATCTGAAATCGGAAATTACTTTTGGGATTCCTTGTAATGTAATTTGAAAAATTTCAATTACATTTTCAATTCTTTTTCAAAGTATTGGGGAAGAAATTACATTTGCGCAAAGTATTTTTTTTCAATTCCAAAAAAAAAAATTTATTGTACTCGAGCTTAAAAACGAGGAAATTACATTAGGTATTTTGTTCGAGGAATTTAAATGTAATCAATTCCTTTTGTGTGGGGCAAAGGAATTTATTACTTTTCCCATTACATATAATTGGGAATTGAGAGTAATTGAATTCCTAAAGTAATGATTACTACCCAGCTCTGTCAGAGAGAGAGGAGACGCCTTCTTGAAGCCCTGCGACAGTAGTGTGGTGTTAGTTTTCTTTTTACTGCACTAGACCTTGCCAGTTAATTTGTTGAAAATAATTTGAAGAGCTCTCTGTGAAATCAGTCGGCATTTCAACACGTGTAAGTATGTCAGTTTAATATTTAAGATGAAATTCCCAACAAGATTTCGATGAGTGTGGGATGTGAGTTATTTTGGACAATCCTAGAATGACGTGTTAAAAATAGGATATGTACTTACACACGTCCTATGAAGTAAGAATTCTTTTGTCTTTCATTCGATCCGTGAACCGTTGCAAGGTCCATGGAAATAAAGTCAATTGAAGTTATTTCGCATCGCAAATCAAAAAAGAAATAAAGTCAACAAAAGTTTAAAATATAGTCATTGACGTTATTTCCTAATCCAAATTCAAATAAGGTCAACAATGCCTACACCACACTAACTGGCGGGGCCATTACAACCCAGAAAAAATATCATTTTAGTATGTGAGCTATTTTGCCTAGATAGGCAACAGCGTCAATATACGAAATAAAGTTCAACGGAGTTCATTCTGGCCAACAAATGCTACTTTGGACCAAGTGGGTAAGCGAGCAGAAAATTTTTCTCTCGACGCAAGACGACCACGTATAAGTCTATGGTAATATCTGTCCTCACGTTTGGCTTATAGTCATCGACAGTGTTGAATAAAGATAAGTTAGAGCAACCGAGAGAAAAGTTCTCCAAAATATTGATGTTACTTCCCGTGTTCCCAGAATGCAGCAAAATTACGAGCCTTACGCACATTTGATCATAGCGCTGCGAAGTATAGCCCAACGGCTTAGGTGGTTTGGTAGTGCTATGCGAATGTACTCCAGCCCTTGGACATAGCAAATGTGATAAAAAAGATCGGTTTGATGACGTGTGACATATCATGCTACGCAACGGGCAAATGCGATTAAGTACCAACAAATGATGTTATGATTTGTTGCTACATCACGCAGCGGAGTATACCATGTTCACCAATAAACCTCACCTTAAACCTTTGTTTATTAAACTGAAACTTATTGAGTGAAGTTTATTAAGAAAAATAAGTAATTTTTGTTAGACACCCCTTAACCCACCCCCCAAACATCGGCTTGCTATGAAGATTTAGAAAATTCCAATCTATTTTATGTATTTTTTTTCTTCAGAAGTTTTAAGAGCACAGCTATACGTGTGGAGTGGATTTTTATGGTAATTTTCGATTCGCCAATAAATAAGTTTGCTTATTTACCGAATGCTGGTTATTGCTCCCTATATGCGTAGCTGTAAATAGAAAGCTCTTTTTTATACCTTTCACAAACATGACGTAGTAATTTCATAACTTTGGTGCGATGTTTGTAAGTACGAGAAGAAGGACAAGGACGATGAGCTCCGTCCATCCCTCCATCTGTAAAAACACAAGTTAGTTCCTAGAGATGTATGGCTAAAACTTGGTATCGATATGTCATTTTATAATATGGATTTTAGTGACTATGCACCGATGGAAAGAAAATAAAAATCTTCGGTGCATAGGGGGTATCTCTTATATAAAAGATAAAGTCAGAGTAATAATCTTTGACAGCAAGATATCAATATAGGTTCTGCTGTGAAATATTGTAAAAAGAGGCGTGGCACCTCCCATACAAACTCAGACTTTCATATCGTATATATCCGTAACCCCATAAGCTATATCAATAAATTTTAGTAACTGCGAATTTATAGCTTGTATCATATTTTTAACAAAAATTGTCAAATATTGGAAAAAGGGGCGTGTCGCCTCCCATACAAACCAGGATTTTTCATATCGTATATATCCGTAGCCACACAAGCTACATCAATGAAATTTGTGAACAATGGTTATATATCTTATATCATACTATTAACGAAAATTGGCAAATACTTCAAAAGGGGCAAGGCACCTCCCAACAAATTAAGCTTCATCTATAGAACTCAACCGTTAACGAAATACTCAATAGAGAATGTGTCTTCGCCTTTGTAAGTTGGAACCTTGGTCACTCATACGTATAGGTAGGTATCTTATATATAAATAGACAAGATGAATGCAATGTAGAACCGTTTTCTGCTAAACTATAATTCTAAGGTATACAAATTATATATGTATATATAGGAAATTTTGAGGTGCGCTTTTATCCGTAAATAAAAAAAATTTTAAACATCATTTTAATATAAAAAATTTAACATAAAAGTCACACCACTACACATTCACTTATTCACACTATAGATACGCTGTGTGTGTGTGTACTTGCTTTTTGTGTACTATGCTGAATCGTGAGCATGGCCGAGGAGTTGCTTTGTAGGAAAAAATTAAGAGCCGTAGTAGTGTGAGTAGACTTGCCATGCATGTTTTTGTGTTATTCGTGTGGTCGGCTCTCACTGTGAGTGCGAAGAGTTGGTAGTGGACCAATGAAAAATAAGTATTCGCACTATAGTATTGTTATTGTATTGATTACTGGCTACGATGCCCAGTGTCAGCTGCTCTCCTGAGAGCACGAAAAGTTGCTTTGTTGGATACATTACACAAGAAATGTAAAATATGAGCAAATATGTAAAATTTATTGCTGATACCTACAAACGGGGTTTACAAAAATTAAATAAATGATTACTCATAAAGAGTATTAAACACCGAAGAAAATTAAAGGAAAATAGAGGAAAGGAAAAGAATTGAAAGAAAGGAAAATTAAAGGAAAGAAAGGAAAGAAAAGGAAAAGGAAAGGAAAGGGAAGGAAGGAAAGGGAAGGGAATGGAAAGGATAGGAAAGGAAGGAAAATTAAAGGAAAGAAAGGAATGGTAAGGAAATGAAAGGAAGGGATGGGAAAGGGAATTAAAGGAAAGGTAAGAAAACGAAGGGGAAAGAAAGAAAATAAAAGGAAGGGAAGGGAAAGGAAAAGAAGTTTGAGGAAAGTAAAAAATAAACTAAGAGAGTAAAAAAAGAAATCAACGAAAATAAAAATATGTTAGAGGAAAGGAACGACATAGAAAGGAAGAAAAAAAGGCGGATAAAACATACCTACAGCAAAAAAATAAAATAAAATAAAGTTTATTGGTTGAATTTCAACCACTGGGCGAACTCTAGTATCTATAAATACGCCAGCTGGAAAATTTCTCTTCTTTTTTTTTGCTATCCGGTTGAGCGATTTGAGTCGGGAGATATAATAAAAATATGACCGACTTAAGGTAAAACTTGGACTATGAAAAGGAGGACGTAGAATTCTCAGTTCTAGCCTAAATTTTCTTTCCACGTATCTAAGAAATTACTTTATTGGTCGAATTTTCTACTAGTAATTTTAATTTTTTTTAGTGCAAACAAACATGCTTTAGCGCTAGGCTAAATCAATCCAAAAAATGGAACATATATTTTGCTTAAGCGTCTATAAATACGCCACTAAGTAGACAAAAATTCACGCTATTTATCTCCGATTAGAATAAGGCCGATCTTCTTTTACAATATTGTAGTGTTCTGCTTGTAATTTCTCATACAGGTTGGTCTTTTCCTGAGTATCATAGGAGGAGTCCTTACCCGGTGCTTTTCAGCTGGTAAGCGATATATTGAAGAACCTTCGCTTGCTGTGTGAAGCTCGAGTGAAATTATGTTCGCTTTTTCAAACACAACTTCAATGCTGCGGCTTAGTTGTTTTTTTTCCTGCTTGACCTAGCCATTTTAGAGAACGTCAAAAAACTATATTCTTCATAAATCGCACAGTACACTTAGTCATACTCACATAAGTACTCAAAAGGTCATTTTCCATATACTCGTATGCTATTCTCAGTCTCAAATTTATGTGATACCGTTCAAAACTAAGAATTGGAAGAAAAGAGGGGCGTGCCGATGAGTCCAAAAAATAGAAAAGTTATTCTGAGTAGATTTGGCTACTATTCAAATGGAACTAGAAGTATGAAGTAATAGATGCCAAAACAAGAGTTTCTAGAATTTTTATTTTTCTGTCTTAATGTTTGTTCAAACATCACTCATAAAGCGTCTAACAGAATTTAATGCAATTTTTACCGATATACTGATAGATGTTGTACTTAAGGTTATGGATTTATTTTAAGCCACAGAAATATTTTATTCCCACCATGCATAGTGGTGGCAATAAAAGTTTGCTCAAGATATTTCTACACACATAAAGAGAAATTTAAACAGCTGATGTATTTAATTAGAGCAACAGAATCTAGAGGAACCATTTATTTAAATTCTGCTGTCTCCTTCTATTTATATTTGTACCGGCATAACTAAAAAACGACTTCATGTAATTGGAAGGTATTTCCATGAATAAAGTATGTATATATATTCGCGCTGCTGCTGTATACGATGTCTTTATGTGGGTGCGTGGCGGGGCCATCAAATTTATGAATAAAACATTAACCCTCTAAAGAAACTGATATTACCGTATGGCATTAAGTCGTATTTAAAATCTAAAATAATCACTCCTCAAACATATGTATGTATGTACATTAGACTGGGTCGATTTATTAACCGATATCGCGCCATCGATTTTTCGATAGGTTTTGGTCTCAGGAAAAAAAGTTCCAATACACATACCCAAAAGAATAATTTTCGAGCCGGCGAAATTTAATTTTTTTGACTTTTTTCGACTTTGATTTTTAAGGTTTTTTTCATGACCTACTAAAAAACTTTTCATTTGATTTTTAAATTTTCATGTATACCCTGTCCGACCCAAAAATGTCCGCTAAAAACGTTGGCGATAACAGTTTTTGAAAAAAAAAAAATTTTTTTTGGGGTTTTGGGGAGTGTTTTGGTCGAAAAATCGACTTTTATGTATGCTGAAAAAACCCTTAAAAAAATGGCGAAAGGGTAAATTTTTTGACCAAAACACTCCTCAAAAACCAAAAAAATAATTGTTTTTAAAAAACTGTTATCGCCAACGTTTTTAGCGGATAGTTTTGGGTCGGACAGGGTATACATGAAAATTTTTTAGTAGGTCATGAAAAAAACCTTAAAAATCAAAGTCGAAAAAAGTCAAGAAAATGAAATTTTGCAGGCTCGAATATTATTCTTTTTCGCGATATCGGTTAACTTTCGTCCATACAAATCGACCCACCCTAATGTACATTCATGCTATATAAATATCATTCATGCACGTCCAGTGAAAGGTAAACTAAATGAGTGCTCTAAATCGCCTACCAATGTAATAAGTTACAAACAAGCATATTTCCTACTTAATCTTATGTTTGTATGCAAGTCAGAGCCCTAAATATACAATATCTATATAAAGTTTTTATGAATGAAAAGTAAAAGCTTGCATTTTATTTGTACATGCGCAGACAATACCTTCGTACCAAAGTTTACTCATCAAACATGCTGCAAGTCATGCCTTCTTAACCAATCAAACAAAATGTTCATCATACGACAAGGTGGGCTGGAGTAAATCATATACGCGATGTTGGCTATCACATAGTTTCATGTTGAGTATTTATCATGAAGGTATGGATTAGGGATGATAATATTTTGGATATTTATAATCCCCGGAGTTTGGGGATCTGAGTTTACAATACCGGCAAAGCATAATGTCATGTCTGGCCTTTCCGTTGATAAGTACCTCGCGCTAGACTATGTCAATGGGCTTTCTTATTAATAATCTATTGTCACATGAATTGGACAAGGGTTGAGGCTTGTCTTTGTGCTTTCGTGTGGATATTGTTCAAAACTTGCTTATACATACATAAGTGGTAAGTGCTCAGCAAAGTATATTTTTCTTTGGCTCCAAGTATTGCTAGAGTGACTTGCGGATGTTATTGCATGTATGTAATTTGAACATGATTGCTGTCACGAAAATCGTAAACATTACACTGAATATTGTAAGATTAGTAGACGATGGAAATGAAGACCCTTTTTTTAACGCTGTTGTGGGTTCCTCCTGTAGAAGTAGAACAGTTAGTGCAAAAGAAAGCCGCTCTCAAACACACCAAGCTTGGTTGAATCTTCTCGACCCATACTTCAATTAGAGGCTGTACAATGCACTTCTGCTTACCGCCTGGAAGGAACATATCACTAAGCCAGCAGGGCATTACTTTGTGTGGATATCATCGGTAATAGGATAGCAATTTTCTCTGACAGCCAGGCGTCTCTTCGGGCGCTCGGGTCAGCAAGGATTACATCGAGCCTGGTTCTTCAGTGTATGGCGTGGAGATGAGCCTGTCAAATGGACATATCGTTTCTCTTATATGGGTGCCATGGCATGTTAACATAAAGGGAAATGGGATCGCGCAGGAGGTCCTTGCATCCCTGAGACTTATCAAGGGCTCGATCTCTCAGCGCTGGCTTAACGATTCTAAAACTAGGTGGAAGCGCGTGCGTTTGAGCCAGTCACCCTCCTACAACGAAACACGATTTTCGACCCTTCTGAGGGTGAAAATAAAGGACCTTTTCAGATTAGTTGCGACGCTCACTGGGCACTGGACTATTAGGACACACGAGATACGAATGGGTCCCTAACAAAATACCTCGTGACGCAGCTGTAACCTTTCAGGGAACAAGATACGGTGGAGCATCTGTTGTGCGATAGTCCAACGCACTATCGGAACAGAATGAAATTTTTAAGGAAACACTATTTCTGAAGTCCCACTGAGCTAAGTGCTTTTAAGATCGGGTTGTGTTGGAAAACTTTTGAACTCAATGGCACGGATATAGTGGGATGGGAGTTTATTTAAGAGATGTAGTCTCAAAGCAAAGCTGTAGCGCTAATTGGAGTAATAGAGGACTCATCACTCCAATCAAACAACCAATGAAAGTTTTAATCTCCTTATATGGGTTGAACTGAAACCTTTTGTTTGAGCATGTTCTACGAAAGTAATAATTGGTTCCTTTTATGCTGAAACTAGCACTGCCGGACGGATCCACTTAGCTCCCCTACGGGGACGGTCCGATAAATCTATTTTGGACACCTATAAGTTTTGATGGATAATAGCCCACTGCGGACGATTGTCTCACGATTTTTCGAAGGGTTAAGTTCGAATTTGATTAAAAAAACAAACGACTAGAATTATGCAATATAATATTTATGAGTAAATTCAGAGGCAAGCTTACAAGTAGTATATTTATGGGCCTTACCTCCCGTTTGGGCGATAGGGGTTATCTGCCTTACTTCAATGAAGATATAACTTGCAAATTTTCTTTTCACTCCTACTTGCTCTGAGTTGATTATGCACCAACATATACTCAACACTGATTTCATTTAATTAATTAAAAATTATTAATTTAATTTCTCGTTAGAGAACACCAAAACGATTATTATCGGATTTCTGTGATATTGGTATAATTATATTCTCATAAATAGATAATGTACTTTGACTATACCTTTGAAATCCAAATTAAGGGACATTTTTTATATGCATTAATAATTTTTCATCGTATAAAAAAATTAAAAAAAAAAATATATTAAAATTTCTTTGTTATTAATAAAATTTTTAACTTTCTACGGAAATACTTATGATAACACACACCTTCCCCTACTACCTCAATTAACGACGGCTAAAACAAACATGAGCACGGTAACTTCTACGTACTTGAGGGTGGAACAAAGTTTGTGGGTGCGCATTTCGTAAATGTTGTAAACAACAAGCTTGAAGCATTCGCCTGTGCAGCAGCAGCAATTTTTGGCTGATAAACGGTTTAACAAAAGAAAGCCGACAAGTAAAATTCAGTTGATAACGCAACGCAGCGCTGTTAAGATTGTTCTCGGAAAACTAACCGGAAGAAAGATGAAGTGACAAGTGAAGCAGAGTGACGGGACTAGAAATAATTTTGGAAACAAAAGTCTAACAAATTGAAAAAAAAGTTTATTTGGAAAAATATTCTCAGAATTATTGTGAATATAAAAAAATATTTTTTATAAATGATTGTTTGATAAAACATTTAAATAAAATTTGTCGTGAAAAAAGACTATCAAAAAGAAAAAAGAAATGTGCCATGAAGACTGTTTGCAGAAGAACATTTGGAATTAAAAGTTGTCCTTTTTTATTATAGAATCGTAAGAATAAAATTAAATTTTATAACTTAAAATGTTTAAATTTCTAAAAAACAAACAGATTTTAGAATTTTTTGAAATTTTGACGTTAACACCAAATTTATATTGGCGTTAATTTTTTTCACTTCATTTCAAATCGAAAATTTAAAGTAAAACGAGAATCAAAAATAGTGGTGCATTAACGCCTTTACTTTGCACTGCACAGTAACGCAAAACCAGAACTAAGCCCCAGGAAGGTTTTAAAGAAATATTGCATCTGTTGATGAAATCTAGCTTCCGAAATGGAGCAATAAGAAAAGCTTTGGCAGTTGTCTCTAAGGTTTATCTATTCAATAAAAACTTTTCATTTCTACATATAATAAAACCGGAAAAAATTTATAGGAGTGATCATTTTCAAACCAAAGGAAGTCAACACTTTTGAGAATTTTTGTTTGTCTGTATGTTTGGACGCGCATCACTCAAAAACTGCTGAATGAAATTGAATGCAACTTTCACCGTTATATTACTAGACCTCTTAGTTAAAATCGAAGATATCCCGTATTTTTTTTCGATTTAGATTTATTCATTTTTCTTTCAAGATACATGATTTTATTACAATAGTAACTTAAAATAAAGACCGTTAAAATAAAATAAAATAGAATGAAAGAAAAAGTAAGGCATTCTGTAAAAAGTATTAATATTTAGTATTGAATGCCATCTCTAAACAACAAAAGTGTTTTTACAAAAGTGTTTGGGGTGAGCTTCAGTATAATTTATAAATTTTAAATTAAATTACGCAAATTATATTTACACATCATAAAAAGAAGAAAAAGAAAAGAAAAACAGATTTAACAACATAGCTTAAATTTCTTAAGTGGTAGAATTCAGCAAAATTTTGATGTCGTTATGTGATTTCTCCAACATAAATGATTTAACCTTTACTAAAAATTTTCGTAAATTCCGAATGACTCGTATAGACGCAGGTAACGCGTTGAACATTTTGCAAGAAACAACAGTAAAGAAGTTTTTGAAGTGAGTTGTACGAGATGTGGGAACATAAACAAGTCCGTGGGAGTTTTGCCTCAAGTATAGCTATCTGAGACCAGGCTATGTAAGACCTGCAGCGAAGGAAAAATATCTTGAACGTTTTGTAGTAATATAAATGTCTTACGGGAAGAATTTTCAGATCTCTAAACAGGTCGATGGTGTGATGAAGACGATTTACATTACATATTATTCTTATGAAACATTTTTGAGTGGTTAAAAGCTGCTGAATTTTACTATAAGATGCACCTCCCCAACAGCTTATGCCATATTGGAGTTTGGAGTGAACCAAAGCGTAATAAATAGTTTTAAGAGTTGCGCTTGAACAAATTCTTTTCAGGTTATAAAAATATCGAACGGTAGACGGCATGTATGACTTTAAGCCAGATATATGCGTAGACCAACTTAAGTTTTGATCAACGGAGACACCCAGGTATTGAAAATCGCTTACTTCTTCAATAGAGAAGCATTTTTCCGAACAGTTTATATCAGATGTAAATGATGTACCAGAAAACAACATATGGTTTAGAGCAAACCGCTTGCAGTCAGTAGCATGGAATACAATGGCTATGTCAGGTGAGATTTTTGGATGTAGATTGAAATACATCATCTTCGTTTTCCGACTGACTATAAGCTTATGAGCAGCAAACCACATCTTTAATAAATGGATGTCATGATTAACCCCTGCTATCTTATCCACATAGTTCGATGAACCATAAGCAATAGCAAGGTCATCTGCGAAAGCAGTAACTTTCCCAGAAAAAGGTAAAGAAAATATCGAGTTCATCGAGATGTATCAAAAATAGTATTGGGCCTAGAACAGAACCTTGGGGTACTCCTAACCCAATTGTAATAGTGCTACTTAGACTGCAATCAACCTTTACTCTCTGCACTCTTCCTGCTAGGTAAGATTTGAACCAGTCAAAGAAGAAACCACGAAAACCAGCAGAGAACAATTTCTCTAGTAAAATTTCGTGATCTACCATGTCAAAAGCTTTCGTGATATCAACAAGGAGACGAGCACAAATCTTCTTGTTGTCTAGTTCCCTGTACACAAAGGAACTAAAATCCAACAGAACATCTTCTGTTGACCTCCCGCATCAGAATCCACATAGGGATGAAAAAGTTCTTACTTTCAAGAAAATAAAGAATTCTACATTTCACGAGTTTCTCGAAAACTTTTGAAATGGAAGAAAGTAGGGAGATTGGCCTATAATTGTTCATATCTTTTTTGTCACCCTTTTTAAATAAGGGAATGAAAACAGCACACTTCAAATCGGCAGGAAAAGTTCCCGACAAAACACTTGTATTGAAAAGATGCGTTAAAATATCAGCTATATTGAATGCCACATATTTTAGTTCCTGATTGGAAATTCCGTGAGGGCCACGTGACCTGGAGTTATGCAAAGATTTAATAGCTTTGAAGACTTCATTGCTTGTAAAAGCCTCAAAGAAAAAACTGTTCCCCTCATATGAAGCTGCTGTTGCCGTAGACACAATTTCGCACGGATGTGAGGAAATATCTGATTGCCCGAATGACGAGAAGTGATCATTAAAAAGATTAGCTATTACTTGAGCGTCAAAAATGATTTCACCACTATAACGAAGATTAATTTTTGTGTCATTTCTTGTACACTTTCGGTTTAGAAGACCGTTGATGATATCCCATTCCTTTTTTGGGTTACCAAACGAAGCCCTTAGCTCGATAGTAGTTATCTCGTTCCATACGTACTTGTTTTCTCAAGTTCCTGCACAGGTTGAGATACCGGCTACGAATACTTGTATTGCACGTATCACCGAGTTTATTTTTTAGACTTATTTTCCTAACTAGCTGATTGCTAATCGAAGGTTTTATTTTTGTTCGTTTTCTGCATGGGACATAAGAACAACTTGCACCCTTAATGTAATTTTGCAAAGTATTTAAAAACACTTTTTAGGCAAGGGATACGTTTTCCGCAGCATAGACTGTGCCCCAGGATTCAAACCGCAATCTCTAATTTAATAAGCCGAAATCTATATTGGTTAAGATTCTCTTCACCTTTCTTCTACTGCTGCTTTTGCCACATGCATTTTTTATTATTACACCAGTCATGGTGTGGTCTGTAATCTTTAAATCAAGGTTTATGCTGTTAAAACTAAGAGTATTGCAACTACTCCGACAGAAAACGTGATCAAGGCAGCTTTCAGAAATAATACGAGTTGGTTCGTTCAAATAAGACGTCAGGCCATGATTAGCCATAAGGGTTTGGTAGCTTTCTGTTGTAGCACTCAGGCTGAGGAGATCCAAATTAAAGTCCCCTAAGATAATAGTATTACTAAATTTTTCCCTGCAAAGAATACCTTAAAACTCTTCCAAAAACGTTTGCATAGAAACCGCGTGTAACCTGTATACACATATAAAACTAAAAACCGTGCTGGAGATACTTAATGTAACCTTTAAAATGTCAGAGCTTGTGACACTATATTTAAAAATACCACACTCGTACGCACTACGAAGAAAAACGCCAACACCACCTGCAGAATAAAGGTCGTTGGTATTTGCAAAGAAATTATATTCAGGTATGGAAAAAACTTCCGTTTCATTGGAGTATATCCAGATTTCGGAAACGAAAACTAGATCCGGAGGGCTTTTAAACACCTCCAGATTGCAGAGCAACAAGTCAAAGTTTTGCCGAAGACTACGAATATTTTGGTGAATCACAGTTAGACAATTATTCAAATTAGACAGCAAACTTAAATCGCTGATAGGCTTGATTATGGCGTGGTTGTTTGTATCTATAGAATTAAAGGAAAACATGATTTAAGTATTAAATAAAATTACATAGTCTAACCAGCTTTTGACAAGTCGTCAAAAGTTCTTAATAAAACAACTTCGCCATCAGCAGCTTTTCAACAAATTTCTACCATTTTTCACCCATAGATATTTATAACTTTTAGCCTTTTTTGTTTTCTTTGCTGCTGTAAGCAAATCTCTGTTGTAGCTGGTGAGGCTGTCGTTAATGTAGATGTTGTTTTTGTTGTCAACATCGCCAAAAAGCTGACCTGTCAATTTAGCTTTTGAGACATTACTTTTCTCTTCACCTCAGCAGAAGCAAAGTAAACACGGATCACTTTGGTTTTCTTTAGCTGTTTAACATAACATCTGCTTATATCTCCTGTAGTGACAGGTAAGTTTAAGCAAAATCTGCTTTGCGCACTCATTCGCATTTTCACTTGTCACCGATGGTACGCCAGCAATGTCAACTGCGCTGCTTAGCAGTTGCTGTTGGCGCCAGTTCAACGCACTCTCTAGCTTGCAAACTCTCTCACTTAGTTTGGAGTTTTCCTCTTTTAGCTGCACTACTGTTGCTATGAAATCAGAGTTCAATTTTTTCAAACTCAAAATTTCATCATAGAGCAACTGCAAAGTTATCTCTTTTGTATTCGTATTATTTATAAAGGGTGTTTTTTTTAGGGGTATAGAACTTCGAATTGAAATAAAAGACAAGAAAATCGTTTTAAGGTCCATCAATTTGGCTTTATTGGAAGGATAATTTTATTAATTAATGTTTAAATATGATTTCGGGCATGTGGCCGCCGCGGTTGGCTCGAATAAAGCCAATTCTACAGGTCCAATTTTCAACCACTTTTTCGAGCATATGGGGCCGTATGTCGGCAATAACGCCACGAATGTTGGCTTCCAATTCCCCTAACGTTTCTGGTTTGTTGGTGTAGACGAGCGACTTCACATATCCCCAAAGAAAATAATCCAATGGTGTCAAATCACACGACCTTGGTGGCCAATTGACAGGTCCATTCCGCGAAATTATGCGCTCATCGAATGTTTCCTTCAATAAATCGATTGTGACGTGCGCTGTGTGGCATGTAGCGCCGTCTTGTTGGAACCACAACTCATCCACATTCATGCCATCCAATTCGGGAACAAAATAGTCGGTTATCATGGCTCTATACCGGTCTCCATTAACGGTAGCTGCCTCTCCAGCATTATTGCGGAAGAAGTATGGCCCAATGACTCCACCAGCCCATAGAGCACACCAAACAGTCAGTTTTTGTGGATGTAATGGCGTTTCAAGGGTCTCATGTGGATTCTCTTCACTCCAAATGCGGCAATTTTGCTTGTTGACGTAGCCATTCAACCAAAAATGAGCCTCATCACTGAACAAAATTTTGCGATGAAAATCAGCATCGAAATCAATCTCATTTTCGGCCCATACACCAAAATCACGACGCATTGCATGGTCTCGCGGCTTTAATTCTTGCACAAGCTGGATCTTGTAAGGTCGCAAGCCAAGATCTTTGCGCAAAATCTTCCATAAAGTTGATGGACAAAGCTCCAATTGCTGTGCACGGTGGCGAATCGATTCATTCGGGTCCTCTTCAACACTTTGCTCTACAGCGGCAATTGTTTCTTCGGTGCGCACTGTTCGACGTCTCTGCGGATGCGTATTATCACATAGAGTAAACGTAGTGCGAAAACGATCCATGGTTAACCGAATTAATTGCTCTGATGGACGATTATGTCGACCATAAAATGGACGGAGCTCACGGTAAACTTCGCGAACTGAACCATTATTTTCGAAATAAATTTGCACGATTTGCAAGCGTTGTTCTTTTGTCAACCTGTTCATGATGAAATGACAAACCAAACTGACCAAATGACATTAGAGTTGCCAGATTTGACCACAAAATGCCAGTTTTATCTCTATTCGAAAAACAAACCTGTAAAAAAAACACCCTGTATTTATATTTGTACCATGATTGCTAATTTGCTCTTTTTGAGTACGTTGCATTGGTGCCGTTTTGTTTGCGTTGGTGTTGTTGCTTTGCATATTACCTTGTTGCTTTGCATTTTTTGGGCATTGGCGCTGTTAGTGTTGTTCGTACTTTGTGTTTGTTGCTTTTGATTGCCGTTGGAGGAAATTTGCTTTTGTCTGCCTTGTACTGTTGATGATTTTGTGGCTGCATGTGGAGCTACCCTCGGTCCAGATGCATCATCCGCTGTAATTCCAGAAACAGCAGCTGGCAACAGCTGCTGATGCAGAGACTTACGTGCATCATGATCCAATAATTTATATGGTCGTCTCAATCGGCCAACAACACGAAATTACCGTTTGACGTCGTTTAATTCTTATGTCAAAATGCACATGTGAGAGGGAACGCGCAAAAACGATACGCCTATTTTCTAAGCTTTTCACGTATAACACACACATAAATCACACATTTTCTTAAAATGTTATCACAAAGCACTCGTTAAATATCAATTCACAGCGAATTTTTATTGAAAATGAATAAAACACGAAGCGAACTCAATAGCTTTTCCAAGAACTGTAAACAAAGAATGTAAACAAAAAACAAAGAGATGATAGTTTGACATAAGGTGTAGATGAGGAAGAAGACGACGCTATGTCATGTGAGACGACCATATAAATTATTGGATCGTGCACTGCATGGCTCACATTGATGTTTAATGCCATTCGCCTTCATATACTCTAAGTCAGCGACAGTAACATTGGCACAAGAGGCGTGGAAAAAGCTTCCACAATCCGCACACGCGACTTTAGCAGACACATCCGAGCGATCAACTTTGTCATTGAATTTTGGACAAGACATTTTGTTATCGTTGTTATAATGAAAATCTTATCAACAAAAGCGCGCACCCCACGACACAGTGAAAACACGTCCGCTCACAACGAATTATACGAGTATCTGTTCGAAATATATATTTCGATAACTCTACCGTGAAACAGGGTGACATGAAATGTGTTAGTACAATATGGGTATCAAACGAAAGTTGCTAATGGGTGCTGCAATAAGCGATTGATTATATCAGAAATATTTTCGGACCTATAATGACTAAAATCGGACTCAGTCTATTATAAGTTCTGAGATGCAGCGTAGCGTGGCCGCGCTTACTTGTAATAAATAAAAGTTATTAAAAGAAATTAAATTATAATTTGCAAAAATTATTAGCATTGGGCTCGAGTTTATTTGTGGGCACAAATATGTGAAGTTAGCCACCTAAAATTTTTTCGAAGGTCAGGTATTTTAAAGAAATTGCGTGGTATGGGTAACAAAGATGAATAAAAAAATACATATTTCACAAGTTTTCGAAATTCGAATTATTTTCACAAACATTTAAAAATGGGCCAATAATTGTCGGGCCACATTTTTTTAGCTAAAACTGTAGGGAGCTTCGAAAATTATTCGAATTTCGAAAAACGTGGATAAACGTAATTTTGTTTCTTGTTCTGGCTTACCAACATAGCTCACCAGTCGTTTCCTCACTCTGATCGTTGGCGCCATTTGGAAATACTACAGGATCCCATAACTGGTCCCAACTTGGTCCTTTTATAACAGTAGTGATCACCCTTTTCCTCTGCTTCCACCGGCAAGAAATATTACCTTTCCAAATTACGGTGACACTGATCGCATTATCAAGAGGGGGAGTGGTTATTACGTGTCTCTCTCTCTACGTCAAGTGTATGTTGTAATCAGAGAATTTGGGTGAAATCAAAGGATTTTCTTGTCAATCCTGAGAGTTGAAGGTTATTCATTATCCAGTTCGAAGTTGGGCCAGGCTAATTGGAGTATATTTTGGCAGATTGCGTTATTTATCTGGTATAAATAGTGCGATAAAGTTTAAAACGGGATTCACTAGGCATGGTTTTTGTGTATTTTGTTTTGGTGTTCAGAAGTTTTGAATCAAACGTCCTCTAATATTGAGACTTTCTTGGTCGAAATATAAATGAGATTGAGGATTCGTAAGCTTGATAAAACTTTGTGAAGGGGCTGTTTTGTTTTTCTTGCTGAAACTTATTTGTATAGTTCACAACAACAACATGAAAATACCTTTGGGCCAGTCTTCCAAAATTCGAATTATTGTCAGAGTTATGGCTTTAAGTCTACTTTCGAAGTTCCATAGCTCTTGCCAGTTTTTGCGCGATTGGTCAAACCGAGTTTACTAATTTTTTATATATATGTATAAGATGATATCTTCTATCAAACTGCATTTCTTTTTTTTGCACATATATATTTTTGCAAAAAAGATAAGCAAATTTATTACTGAGATGGGAGCTATTTACATTTTTTTTAGAAGCTTCTTATTAACTTTGTATGAAAATTTTTTTCGGTCCGTACTGCTTATAATTTGTAATAGAATGCCAACAACATTATCCTAAAACACGATCTGACCGCAATGAAGTCAAAAATATTTAAAAACTTTCAAACATTTGAAATAAAATTTAATTCGATTATTGAAGCTGATTTTCTTAACCAGCCTAAAATCTACATTGGGTGTTTGTTTTCAGATTATAGCAGTGGCATAGCCAAGGGGGATTGGGGGGGGCGATCCCCCCTTCGTCAATGAACTACTATTTTTTTACTTTTGATTGGATAACACAATACCATTTTATGCTTCCGATTTACAATTTTCTCATTCTATATGAAATTGTCGGTTAGTAGATTATGCGTTTGAATATTAAGCTAAATATACATCTACTAGTCTTTTCAGACCTTCTACTAAATTACCTAGGCTTTCAAGATGATAAACCGGTTTCGAAGTATGCGTGCACCTTTCTTCTGGTAGTTATAAAATAACAGACCGAAATAATATCGTTATTTTAGAGGTCCTAAATTGCTCAGCTAAAACTCCACTCCCTTATCTCTCACGTCCTTAAAAATCCGAATAAAGGCCGTCTGCAAATACTAGGGTGTGCAAGCTCATTATTTATTTAGAGCATATAATGGAAGAAAAATAGATAGTGCCGAGAATTTTGTACCAATTTTTTATAAAAGTGCAGCTCATTATCTAGTAAAAAACATGCCAAAACAAATTTCCAATTTTGTACAAAACCTATAAAAATTTAACTAAATTTCATCAAAATTCTGCACTCTGTTGAAGCAAGAAGCTTTTTTCTTGTTGACGAACAAATAACTTTGATATTTTGGGGGTGTATAGTTGCGCGAAAGTAAAAAGGTAGGCGATAGCGAAAATGACAAAACCGGCCCGCTTAATGTGAGCGATAATAATATTCTGATTTATTCAAAGTCAATTATGTATTTACAAAGCATAAAGAAAAGATGAGCGAAAGAGATTTAGTACAATGGTAAGTAATTGTAGTGTGAGTGTGTGTGTATGTTTGTATATTTGTTGTGTAGTTAGTGTACTTAGATTTAAGTTATTGAGTAGCGATAAATAGTGGTACAGGGTGTCCCATAATTGTACGGACACAGTGACTTCCGTGTTTGATACAACACACTCTTTAATCAGAATTTTTATACAAAATGTGGATATGCAGTTTTATGACTTTTTAAAATTTAAATTGAAGTTGGCAAAATATAGTGCCAACTATGGGAATTTATTGACAAATTTATAGTGGGAGTTTTATTATGCTACAGGCGCAAAATTTATGAAATTTTAACATTTAACTTTGGAAAATTTTTCAGAACTTGTGGAAAAGATGCAAACGACACGGATATTGAATTCAAAAAGGAAACTATACAAATATAGTCGGAATCTGCAAGCACGTAACTTAGATGTTTGTTTCAAGATTCCTGTTTTGCCCATTTATTAACGATATATTAATGAAAATAAGTACCCGATACACTGAACATAAAAGGATCTTCAGAAGTTCCGCTTTGATTTTTTCAACAAATCACAGTAAAGAAAACGACAAAGATTTGTTTAAGCTTGATGAATTTTATGAAACACCTGTTCAAAGGCACAATATAGTGGCCGAAACCAATTTGTAGAGAAGGTTCTTAAAATTAACACAATCTCCCGCCAAAACTGCATTTCGCACACCTCAGATCTGCGACAAAACGTCACTTCATAACTTATACAAATTGCTAAAAAAAATTTGCAAATCTCCCCGTTTCTACTTCAACAGCAGTAAGCACCTTTTCAACTCCTCTTCTCCTTTAAATAGCGCTTAACCGTCTTAACGATTTTGGCCGTCTGACATAGATCGCCATTCGTTTCTGCTTTCCGCCAACTGGCGCCAATTGGAAACATCATGGAATAGCAAATCGGTATCCACTTGGTCCTTTCATAAGAGTGGTGTTCTCCCTCTGCTACCAACGGGCGGTGCCGATAAGAATACCTTCTGGGCCACAGCTGCTTAACTCATTCGCACAACTTGGCCCAGCACACGAATCCGCTGGGTTTTAGTTCGTTGGACGATGTCGGTGTCTGCATGTATCTCTTGCAGCTCGTCACTAAATCTTCTTCGGATCTCGCCATCGTCAACGCGTTAGGGTCAGTATATATTTTGAAGAATCTTTTCCTAGAATATTCCCAGAGCCGCCTCATCAGATGTTGTCAGTGTCCAAGCTTCTGCACCACAAACAAGGGAGGATACGATAAGTGACTTATAGAGTGTTATTTTTGTTCTTCGAGAGAGTACTTTACTTCTCAATTGCCAACTCAGTCCGAATTAGCTCTTGTTTGCGTGAGTGATTCTTTGTTGGATTTCTGAGCTGACATTAGTGTTGGTATTAATGCTGGTTCGCTGGTAAAAAAACTCTAGAAAGGCTAAAAACTTATTCACGTAACTCTACAGGACAGGCAACTAAAATATTGATATGTACATAATGCTTTACAATTGTTGAATATCCTATGTTATTTATCCTTTCCCTTTATGCAATTAAGGAGCGCATAAGTGGTTTAACGATGTTGGTGGTACATAAATATGTGCCCATTACAACACAGGAAGTAATTGAAAAAATTTGTGTCAAGCTAAGAAGATTACAACTCGCTTTTTAAGTAATAATATTTTGGTGACTTTAACATAAATATATGTACGCGTAGATATAAAAACCTGTACTAAACTGAGGTATAAAACAACAAAGAAATTATACATTATAAACTTACACGAAAAAACTGGATTACATATTAATTAATTAAATAAATACGGTAACTTAATTTTAATAAATCATGAATACCCCATGAAATAACTAGCAGAAAAGAAATATATAAAGGTAAGAACGGCATATACACATACGAACAAATGGGCACAGGTGAAGCGGCTAGCCCCCCCCCCCCCCCCCTCCCAAAATCCTAGCTACGCCACTAGCTTATAGAATCCTTATTTTTGGCGCAAAAGCCATGAATATTTTTCTGGTTAAAGATCTTAGTACGGAAAATTTATTAATAGCATTAATTCAATTAACTTAATTCGACTTTGGATTTTTCCGCTTATTGCCACATAAATATTCAAGCATGTAAAAGATACTATAACTTCCTTTACATAACAAATTTATTCTTTCGCAGGGATATTGTCTTTGTTTCCTTTGAAAATGGTTTGTATTGACGTGACTGTGGCCTTATCCTGGTTTTTCTGCACCATGTCCTTGTAATAAGGTTAACATGTATATAGAACGGGGTGCGGCGCACTTGTTACACCATGTATGTATTAATTGGGGACGAGCACTGTTGGCTCTGAGGCATTGCGCGGGATTGGCTTCCTCATTTTCGCTGTGAAAACCCCCTATTTGGGATAACAAAACATAAACTATATCATTCGAATATTTCATGTGCTGCTTGCGAATGCTTGAGAGTGCAGCGCAAATGAAATAAACGAAAGAAATGGTTATAGCTTATGTCGCTTAAACAATAGGCATGGTTTTATCAAGTGAAAAATAACTCCAACTTTGTTGCTTAAGCTCTTATCTGAGTATATAATGTTCGCTTCAACCGCACTTAGTTCACCTTACTTGTTTTTTTTAATTTCTTTTTTATATTTTTATGTTATGCAAAACTTAATTTACAAAAAGTTAGTTTGCATCCTTTCTTCACAATACCTGTCACAAATGTTCAAACATGACCTGCCCCAGTGGGCATTCATTTCACAAGCCATCGCTTGGACATGGCGTATGAGCAACAAATTTCATCCATACGCAATTTGTCCGGAATTTGATTGAATTGCATTCTTGAATGCCTTTAACTACGACATATATTGACGTTGTTTGCATTCTGTAAATTTTTTTTCCCAAATAAAGCAAGACAATGGAAATACGAATACATTAACTACCCAGCTGTGTAAAGGTGTGCGTTGTCGTTTTGGCAGTTCGACCATTTTAACCAAATATTCCCATATACCCATACTGCGCCTTGTACCCATGCTCATACTTCTATCTACCAATTCACAAAAACAAAAATTTAGAATATTTAGCTAAATTAGTTACTTATATATCTCCTTTTATGTGATTTTCTTAGCGATTGATATTTGTTCACAAAGAGACGGTTTATTAAAATGGGAATATTCATTTCCCGATTTACACAGATATCTAGTTAGTCCACCCACGCCCATTTTGCAAAATCTTATATGAAATGGCATAGTTGATGTAGGTACCAAATTTAACCATTTGACTTGCACCTGTTAATGAGATATGCCACGTTCAGTCTTTCTACCTCCTTTCGGTTAACTTTTATGAAAAAGTGGGCGTGGTCGAAAAGCGATTTAGGTCACATTTAGTGAGTAAATTTAGAAAAAGTCGTTAACAAAGTGACCAACTCGAAATAAATACCAAATGTTTTACGAAATTCGAAATCGATATCGAAAAAAGAGGCGTGGTAATAGTGAGATTTTGCTCATTCATTGGTATTGATTATTTTAATTGTTTTCCATGAAAAGCCAATTATTAATTGATGACGATTAGAAAAAATAAAAAGCAAAATAAAAAAAAAATTGTTTCGATTGCTTTTGATTATTTAAAATTTTTTTTTTGATTTTTTTCTTGTTGTTTTTGAATTTTTTCAATATTGTTGGTGTGTATATTTATATGTTTCTGCAACAACACTGAATTAAATTAAAAATTATAAAAACAAAATAATCAAACAAAAAAATAAAATAATGAAAAGAATTTTTTCTATTCTATTTAATTAAAAAAACTTTTAATAATTAATTAAAAAATGATTATTAAAAAATAAAAACAATAATAATTTTCATAAAAATTAAAAAGTGGAAAATTATCATTCTTGGCCTTGAGCTCGGTTCATTAATACGTAATCAAAAGAACTTTTTTATGATTATTTTTGATTTTTTTAATAATCGTAAAAAATCATGATTTTTTTGCTTATTTTTTAATTATTTGGATAGTAATCATTAACAATTGAAAGTAACGGTAATCAACCAATAAATGGATTCTCAAGAAAACAATTAATCAAACCAGTTATCATTACGACTAGTAATCATTACTTAATAGGTCTGGCTCGGACGGACGGAAATGGCTAAATCGATTCCTCAATTCATTCCAATAGGTTTGATTTATGGAAGTGGACAAAACTATAATATTCTATGTGATAGTACAATTGGGTATAAAAAGCTGAATGGGAATCAAAATTTCGACTTTCTGATTCTTAAAAAACTGTGCGGAATTTAACGTTCTTGCCCATATAATTGAGAGATATATGGGCTGAACTGAGTTTATGGAAAAAATCGGGGGTTATATATTTTATTGTTCCGATCTTGTTGGTTTCGACAAGCGACTAATCTTATAAACTACTGAAGTGTCTCTGTGTGTCTTTTATAAGCGTTGATTGACGTTCAAACTTCATCACCAATCTTTGTGAAACTTTCAGAGTGAGCTACCGGATCTGCTGGGTACTACACTGACTGCCTATAGTTTTTGGAAAAGTCCCCAGGCTATATGAAGTTGCGAGTCGGCATAACTACGATTTATGCAGAATAGTTGATAGAGGAAAATGAGGGAGGAAGGGGTTATAGGAGTGGGAGGAAAGATAAAAGAAGAAAAAATTGAGGGAGAGAGAAAGTGACAAATTGGGAGGGAAGAGGGTATTATTTGTCAAATGTAGGGAAGTCAATTCTTGGGAAGGACAAAGTCGTTGCGCTAACTGGCGCCAATTAGATACACCGCGTGGTCGCAAATCGGTCTCCACTTGGATTTTCCATCGGAGTGGTGGTCTCCCTCTTCCTCAGCTTGCACCGGCAGGCAACAAAGGCGGTGGGTTTTATTTCCCTGAACTATGTCGGCGTCTGCGAAAAGCTCATAGAGATCATCAACGCGTGCCGGGTCTACTGGTATACTATAAAATGGTAGTCCCAAAAGAATTTTAACCATTTTCAAAAGATGTATAGAATCCAGAAATTTTATTACCCTTTTTAATTCAGTAGGTTATACATATCTTTTGAAACTAACTTTATAAAAACAGTTTTGGCACCTGTTTTTGGACCATAAACCCATAAGAATCTGTAGTTGAAGATTTATTACTCTGAAACGGCGAAACTTTTCATTCCAAATTTTCTGAGTTGGTAAAATCTGTCATTCAAATTGTCAAACAAGTATTCGTTCTTCCATTTTCTCTATGGAAGCTGATGAATGCGTATTTGAAGTTATTTCTGCAGTGTACGAGAAGAACAAGACCATGGATTTATTGTTTTTAGTCTCGATATTACTATATCTTATACTTATAGTCTTCTCGGGGTACTTCAATTCCATAAAATTTCATTTTCGTCCCATTTTAATTTCATCATCTTTCGCGCTTGAGGGGACACAGCAGTTCTATGTCCATAGTCTTAGTACTCTTTGAACATCGGCCATGGAAACATCATTTTCGTTATGTATTCAGGTACTGTTTGCAGTCGCGTCTCTTTGCCTCTGCTCCTCTTTTGTAAAAGAACTACACCATCAGCCTAAAAATAAACACTGCAATATAACTCCTCTGCAAACAATTTAGAATGTTTTTTAGCAAAGCACACAAAATTTATTAATCATGTTAACGCACAATTAACGATTTGAGAAGACTAAAAATGTTTCTCAGAAGACATTAGTCCCTTTAGTCAAGGCAACACAAGCAAGAGCGGCGATACAATTTTCTACTTCAGTGGATAAAATTGATGAATAACCATGAGTGTTTTCCATTCAGCTTACATCCATATTCATTCAGAGGAGATTAATGGTTATTGATAAAAATGAAGGAAGACTATATTTTATTGCTAAAGCTTACCTTGAAGAACGTCTTCCTTTGGGAATCAAACAGGAAGTATTAAGAGTAATGACAATGATTTATCGACACATGAATAATCGTACAGTATCTATGAGTAGTATCACGTATTAGAGCTGTGAAATAGGTGATTTAAAAAAAATACATATACATTAGGGTGGGTCAATTTGTATGGACGAATGTTAACCGATATCGCGCCATCGATTTTTCGATAGGTTTTGGGCTCAGGAAAAAAAATTCCACTACGCATACCCAAAAAAGTAAGTTTCGAGCCTGCGAAATTTTATTTTTTTGACTTTTTTCGACTTTGGTTTTTAAGGGGGTTTTCATGACCTACTAAAAAATTTTTCATTTGATTTTAAAATTTTCATGTAGTCCGACCCAAAAATGTCCGCTAAAAACGTTGGCGATAACAGTTTTTTGAAAAAAAAAGATATATATTTTTTGGGTTTTGGGGAGTGTTTTGGTCAAAAAATTGACCCTTTTGCTATTTTTTTAAGCTTCACAGCTTCTTCTTATTTCGTCGAACGATGCCCATTTTTATTTCACTACTCTTATATTGAACACCGCTGTATATTCCAAAAACCACTGCTTTGGCTCTTATTATGCACCTTTCGTCAGCATGCGTAATATACGAACATCAACCTGGTATAACTGTATTTTGTGTATACATGAGTTACCGTATAAGAATAAAATAAAAAAATAATAATTTGCGCCATATATACTTCTAAGGAGTTTAAGGCCGAGCTTCTCTACAAATTTGTGGTGTGTTGCTTCTAAGACACTCGCAGAGCTTGCCAAACTACTGCCGAGGGGCAACCCCGTTTTGAGAAAACTTTTTCAAACCACTTTTGGTGTTACATGTACCAGGGCTCGAACCTCGGACCTTCGGTGTGGTAGGCTAGCAACACTATCGCCACACCATGGCGGCCGTATAAGAACTTTTGTTAATTTTTATTAAACTTTATGCTGCGGTTAAGCCGCTTTTCATAATTGTTCTACAAAGCCAAATATCGACCATTTCAATGCATTGTTAATTAAAGTTTAAAACTTCAAATTGGACAAATTTTCGCAAATATTTGGTTTTTTTCTTTCAATTACGTAGTTTTATATCTCACAGAATTCCATCGAACAAAATTTTTATCTTTTTTTTTTTGATCGATTTAAGCCTCCTTAAAGTCAACTTCTAAGTGACTCACTGCGGTGCACTTTTGCGACCTTATAAAAGTATTTTTCCAAACATACAAATCTGCCTAAGATCAAAGCTGAATAGATGCGAAACTCTTTCCTGCTCTCTCATTTCGGTGTTTGAAAATTGTTCGATTGTGTGTTGATACTTAGCAGCACTACCTAATGGAGCAAAATCTGACATGAGATACATAAAAAATGAGGAGCCAGAAAGCAAAAACCCAACAAAACAATTTGCCAAAATCAGTCCTATTTCATTTGTTGTGATTGCTGGTGTATAAAACAGTGAGCTGAAAATAAAAATCTTTAAACGAAACAATTTATGGTACATACAGGGTGGCTAATCAAAGCCGCTACCAAAAAAAAATTAAATAACTTTTTTTCTATTTAATGAATCTGGTTAATTTTTTTTTATTTTGCAGATTGACTTTTACATTTAACAAAAATGGATAACTGGGACACTGAAACAAGAATTTGGATTGTCCGCCGCTATCACGCACTGGAGTCCGTAGTTTCGGTTCAAAGAGAGTATAGGCGCACGTTTGGCGGCAATCCTCCGAGCAGATGGACCATAATAAGACTTGTAAACAATTTTGCCGAGCATGGGACAGTCAACAGAAGACCTTACCATCGAAACCCTTCAGTTCGAACGGAGGAAACAATCGCTGCTGTAGCTGCTGCCATACAAAACAATCCACGTGTTTCGACAAGAAGCTTATCTGCTCAAATGGGTGTAAGCAGACAGTCATTACAGTCAATTATGCACAAAGAGTTGGACTTATTCCCATATAAAATTCAAATGGCCAACAAACTGAACGCTGCAGACTTGCCGATTCGCTTGGAATTTTGCCAGAAGATGCTTCAAATGGTGGAAGAGGATGGAAACATGTTGAACTGTCTTTCCATGTCTGACGAGACCCATTTCGATTTAAACGGCAACATAAACAAACAAAATTGTCGAATATGGAGTGCTTCCAACCCACAGATACTCCATGAGACGGAATTGCATCCACTTCGTGTCACAGTGTGGTGTGCAGTTTCATCACGCTGCATTGTCGGGCCCCACTTCTTCGAAGAAAACGGTCACACCGTTACGGTTACTGGAGACCGTTACTTGAGCATGTTGAGAGAGTTTTTCTATCCAGAATTACGCCGAATGAGAATTTCTTTCAACTCTGTGTGGTTTCAGCAAGATGGTGCAGCTCCTCATATAGCCCAACCTGTTATGACAGAATTGCGACGAAAATTTCCCAATAAGCTGATATCCAGAAACTCCACATTCCGTTGGCCACCCAGGTCGCCTGACCTTACTGCACCTGACTTTTTCTTGTGGGGTTATTGCAAACAGGAAGTTTTCAAAGCAAAACCAACAAATTTGAATGAACTAAGGCAATCCATTCGAGAAACAATTGCGGCTATTCCTGTCTCAACTCTCCAAGCAGTAATGAACAACTTTTTGGTAAGATGCCGCACATGCATCGACGAGCAGGGGGGCATTTAAATTCCATTATTATTAAAACTAATTAAGCTATATTTAATAAAATTTAATGAGCTTTAACATGAATAAAAGAAAAATGAATTCCATACACTGAAAAAAAAATTATTTGAGTTTCTTAATGTAGCAAAATTCATCAGCCACCCTGTATATAAACTAAGAGTGAAAATTCGGTAAGAACAGCAGAAGGACAAATCTAGGTAATTAAGATAAAATATAACTCAATCCTTCCAAAATGTGCAAGGGCAAATTGAGTAATTAGTTCAAGTAAAATATGTTAGTCTGTTAAAATATTTCAAAACTTTGAATCTTTTTGGTGATACAACCTTTTTTATATTGCATTCAATGAAGAATGTGATTATGATTATTTTAATTGAAAATAAAACTATTTGCTGCAATTTTTAATTTCAATCGTTATTATAATTAGTATATTATAATTAGTGAAGTTAATATTATTTGTTATTCAATTTTTCAGTTATTTTATAATTTTCATTTATTTAAATTTTTTCTTTTATTTTATTTTAAATACATCTTGGGTTATTTAATACGTTGTAAAAAAATGACTACTTTTAGAGAACTCTCAGAGAGGGCGAAGTTTTCTATCTAGTCATCTTTGCCTAAGATTCCTGTTAAAAAAATATTAAATGCATTTGCATTTGTATTCTAAACTATGTGCACGTATTTAGAGAGTAAAGTGCTCGAGTGCTATAAGTGTGAAGCGCATTATATTTCAACTGCAACATTGTTATGTTGCTAAGTACTTTTTAATTAACCCTTAACGTGTTCAACAATTTTTGTCAATTGCGGCCAATTGAAAGTACTAAGAATTCTAACGCCATTCTTCGCTCTTGCTTTCCAAGAAAGTGGAGACAATTCTCCCTCTGAT
Organism: Merzomyia westermanni; assembly: GCA_949987695.1. Classification (NCBI taxonomy): domain Eukaryota; kingdom Metazoa; phylum Arthropoda; class Insecta; order Diptera; family Tephritidae; genus Merzomyia; species Merzomyia westermanni. The sequence goes on along the minus strand of OX465291.1, from coordinate 32,317,764 downwards.
TTTACAAGTTGTTGACTTTCTGAGCCAGTGGATATTTATCCCAATCTTGTTTTAGCAAATATCGTCAATGTTCAATATCTTTCACCCATGTCAGTACGGGTGTGATCACTCATAAGCCTAGTAATTGCTTTCAAGGGTAGGTAGGTAAAACGGCTGCGCCGAAGGTCGCCCAAGTTGGTTTTAGAAGCCGTTTTGATGCCATAAAAACTCTTCGAACCTACTGAATGTAATACAGATATATGTTACAACGACCCAGAATTGTTGATAAACTCAAGAATGCTTGGAGTCCCAATTTCAGATCCCCTTTCTAGATTTTCCAAAAAGGGACTCCCAAAATGTATTTAGATGTATTCTGGCTAGAGCCATGCATTTGCACAGAAAACGCTCAACTCTCTCTTTGGTAGTTATGTTCTTACAACTTCTGAAGTGGTCATAGTGTGGAATTGCCAACTTTTCCGCATGTGTGCCTATCGCCCAGTGACCTGTGCAACCTGCTAAAAGCTTGTGGCTGTCAGCCCTTTTGACCTGCTTAGTAGACTCCTTCTCCGTTCAAGGGTAATTCTTTCTTCAATTTCTTGGCTTACATAGTGCTTGGTGTGACTGATGGTTCTAAGATAAATTAAGTTATTTATTATTTCGAAATTATGGCTTCCATCTTACTTTTTATATAAAGTTGCAAATTCGGGGTTTAATCCATTCCATGCATTTCACTTTGTTGTAATTGTTGTAGCTATGCTTCGCCCTGCTATGTCGCCACTTTCCTTAGCTAACATGGTCATCAATATCTTCTATCGAAAATCCCAAGAATGTAGCGGATTCTGTAGGGTTAGGTCAGAGTTGAATTAGTGTTTCAAGAGTCGAGTAGATGAAAAGATCGCTGGAGTCATGAGAAGACACACCACATGCCGGGCAACCATTCGACGTGTCAGGGTTCAGTCTGGATAGTTAAGAATTTAATCTGTTACAGTATCTAGATCGAAGTAGGGCCAGTGTGGCTTTTGTCACCCTCGGAAATTCGGGTTCCTTCCGGTGACAGGTGGAGCATTTGGCTGAATGACGGTATTCACGGGGCCGAGAGCTGACAAGGAAGTTTACTGACTATGTGTGAATATAGTTGAGGGCCTGTCGATCCACCTTTCATATTGTCTTGCGCTTTTCCATGTTCCAAGTTAGAAGTGTACAGCTAACAGCTATTCTGGCAAGCATATCAAGCTCCTCAAACTCACAACTTTCAGCCTTGGGTTTACTTTTACAATAAAGACTCTCTTCCGTCTTCGCCGCAAGACAGCACTCCTTTACAATAAGAGCTGTCCCCGTATACAACGTGGCAGCGTCCTCTTTTTCCGGGGTTGGGCGGCACTCTGCATCATACCAGTTGTTACCCCATGCTCGCTGGTACCTTATAGGATCCTCAGCTGTTAGGCAGTTATTGACAAATAAGAGTATTTGCCCACCACTCGGTTTTTTCAGTGAGTGGATGAGAGTCAAGCATCCGATGGTCTAGGTACCTAACTCAAAATTTTATACCAAATCTGAGCAATCTAACAATCTGTTATTGTGAGTCAAATATGTGTGGTGTGATATTCTGTCATCTCTTTAACAAAATGAAATTTAGATGAGCCTCTTTGACTTTCTCTTTTTTTTTTGTTCATAAAGGTCTTAGTAAGCACACTTTCCATATTTCATATCTAAGTTGGTTGTTCATTAATTGAATTCTTTGCCTGCAATAAATAGCTCCGAAATAGTTCGCTTTGTTACTATGCTCACTAAATCGGCGAAAAAAAATCGTTTCAATATTTATAGCTTATAAATATGTTAATGCATTGTCATTTCTATTGACGCACTTGTTATATATAATTGACAATAGCAAATCAATTACTAGACATAACACCAATAGGCACGTAGGTACATATATATGAATCTAGATATATTTTATTAGTCTGATAAAACTTTAAAAATGATAGACCCAACCCGAAATTAGATAAGAATGAATTCATGCTCACGTGTTTAGAGTTGATTAATTTATTCTTTTTTATGGCGAAAACCAAAGTTAGCAACCAATTTATGACTGCCATAAACATTTTTGTGATATAGTATAGGCAGATCTGGTAAATTGGATTAGTAATTAGTAATCAAATTATTAGACGGCTTTTATAATTGGTAAAGATTATTTTAAAATGTTTTTCAAAAAAAAAGGCAATAATTAATTGATTACGATAACAAAAAATCAAAAACCAAATCCGAAAATATCAAAAAAAAAAAATCAAAAATAATCAAAAGTAATCAAAACAACTTTTTTGGTTATTTTTTTAATAATCGTAAAAAATCATAATTTTTTGATTTTTTTTAATTACTTAGAAAATAATCATTAAAAATAGAAAGTAATGATTTTCTTCAGAGACGCTTTCAAGGCCCGGACTTATGTGAAATTAGAAAAAAAAAAAGCTTTTATTCACGGTCTCTGTTTAAAAGTGTTTAGGAGGAAAAAATAAATTGCTTACGCCTTTTACTTCCATTCGCCATGACAATCTGACAACATTTTTCAATACCCTATTAAAAGTTGGTGTGGCGTACACTCGTTGCATATATAGAAAGTTTGGAAAACACGAAAAGTGTAAAATACACCTCTACTGAATTGTTATATTTTCAAAATGGGTGTGATTAAATGGCTGCGCCTTTAGATCGTAATACATTGAATTGATTCAATCGTTCTTGCAAGTTAAATCAAGTTCAATCAAGTTCATTCAATGTTTAACCCTTAATTCGACCGAAGTACAAACATGTACATATGTATGTGTAAAAAATCTATGACGAATAATTCTTGCGGTAATAAACAGTATCACGTTATTTTGTGTTAACACATTCTGTAAATATTGGTTTAGATAAATCGTGCACAATGCCTAATAAAAATCAAGTTGAGATACTATATTAGATTCATTTGTATGTACATACATTAGACTGATTCAAAGACTTGATTTAATTTTTTATTCAATTATTTTGCATTTAAAATTAGCTTTAAAATTTGTTCCTTTCATCATTTTCTGTCCTTCCGTTCACTTACCATTCCGGTTTCTTCGTTTCTGGTAATTTCCTTTACTAAAATTTAGTTGCCTATTCGTTTTTTAATTTGGTTTCAAATGCTTCCCTTTCATTTGCTTTTCTTAGTGTATCGTTCATTCATTTTTATTCATTATTATCTTATGACAACTTAAAAGAAGTTAACATTAGTACATTAGTGAAAGTAGTTACAATGAGATAATAGCTAATGACGTTGAGTGTTCAAAAAAAGAACAGTGATAACGCCATTTCTTGTAGTGATTACAATGGAAGTTTGAAAATACAGTTTCGATTTTTATATTACTTTTTAATTTGAATTGAATTTAATTTTTTTAAATTTTAATTTACTTTTGTTGTTGGTTTTTTGGTCTGTTAATTTTTTCATATTTTTGTAAGTTAAACGAGCTCAAGACCAGTTGATAATAATTCTTAGTTAATTATTATTATTTTTGATTAGAGGAAAAATTGAAAGCAACAAACATATACAGGCTATAGTTATAGTACTATTTCGTAAACAGCCACGATTTCTTTTCAGACTGAGTTGTATAGTTTGGTATTTCAAAAAATCTTGTGGTGAAGCGCAGCTCCCTAACCCACAGGCTATGCTGCGTATAGCTTGCAAGCTGGTTAGATAAGTTTTTTTTAATCTTTGTTGTTGTCTGCCAACAGTTTAGTTTGTAAATTTGTTTCTTTTTAATGGAAACGTAACTATATCTCAGTTCAATTCAGTAGTTTATTATGAAGTGAAAAATATTTTTTCATTTTTACATAATATGACATGACATTTCAACAAAGCACACGTTGTTACAATGCAAACTATACAAACTGAAAGTTCAATACTCCTCCTCAACGTGAATGCTTATTTTAAAACTATTACAAAATATTCATATCATTTGTAAACTTCAAATGTTTGATTTTGGGAAGGCTCTTCGTGAATATATCAGCTGTCATCTGGTCCGTTGGACAATATGATAAAACTATTTTTTGTTCATTTACAAGTTGACGTATGTGATGATATTTAACGTCGATATGTTTAGTTCTGTTATGATACACAGGATTAGTTGCCAGCTTCTGTGCACCCTGATTGTCGATATGCAGAGTAATCGGATCATTCTTCCAAAAACCTATTTCTGACAATAAGCGTTGCAAGTAAACTGCTTCTTTGGCGGCATTCGATGCAGCCATATATTCAGCCTCTGTACTGCTTAATGCTATAGTGGTCTGTTTCTTGGACTCCCAAGATACAGCACTGTTTCCGTAAAAGAATACAAAACCAGTATATGATTTTCGGTCTTGAGGATCACTTCCCCAATCAGCATCCACGAAACCTTCGACACATTTACTACCTGCTTTGTATGTAAGTTTGAAGTCTATTGTAGCTTTCAAATACAAGGTGGCGCAAAAGTAATCCTCCTATCAGAAAATGCTATAAATTTTGCGATTGGCCCCTAAAGTCAGTTCTGTTTTGACATTTGTGTAGTAAACACATGCGAAATACACGTTAATAAACAATTTTATGCTACACTGCTCCAGAACGCGGAATATTGCTGACTATTTATTTGACCAATAATCGGTCGGGGCCAAACGGTTACTGTGAATGGTGAGCGCTACAGAACAATGATCAACGAGTTCTTTTTGCCGCAACTTGATGAATTGGGATTGGAAAACATGTGGTTCCAACAAGACGGTGCAACAGCACACACTGCACGTGCCACAACCGATATGCTGAACATCGGAAGCTTACTTTTGCGCCACCTTGTACATAGAGATTGTTCCGTTTTATAGCTTTCAATACAACTCCACCAAACCTGTCGATCATACACGCATGTTCACCTTCAAACTTTACTATCATACCGTGTTCAACTGCTTTGCTTATGGAAATAAAATTTGCTTTCAAATCTGGCGAGTACAAAACATTATGCAAACGAACATTACGTCCTTTTGTCTTCAACAATACATCACCTTTTCCAAGCGCTACAATTGACGCGTTTGATGCTAGGCAAATTGTTTCTTTTGTCTCTTCAAACCTCACAAACATTGCCTTATTGTTGCACATATGAGACGTTGCGCCACTGTCTATATACCAAAAATTTTCCTCGAGGGTACCAGGTGTATTTGTTGTTGCTATGACGTTCATAGCAGCTTCGATAGAATTTTTCTTATCTTTGTCTTTGCACTTACTTGCAAAATGCCCTTTTTTACCGCACACAAAACATTTACCTTTGAACTTCTGCTGTACCTTCTTATTGTTATTTTCTCGCACTACAAACGCTTGTTCTCCACTAATTTCTGATCCAATATTTTGCCGTTTTCGCCGCTCTCCCTCTTCTAACAGCTTTAATTTTAATGCACTAATAGACGGTAAATTATCACGCGTCTCCATCGCTATAACAAAATTCTCGTAAGACTTAGGTAAGCTTGATAACAAAATTATTGTAAGCAATTCCTGTATAGAAATGCCAGTCTCTGGCAACTTATCTGCCACTTCATTGAAAGTATTCAGAAATTGCTTCATATTTTCCTTCTCGCCCATTTGTTTGTTTAAAAGCTGCTTGTATAACGAAACCTTTTGTACCGGACCTTGGGGTTTATGTACATCCCTTAATTTCAGCCACGCTTCCGCCGATGACTTGCAGTTCTTGATGTAATTTAATTGGTTTGACTTCACACTGAGTAAAATCGTAGGTAATGCCTTCTCGTCATTCACAATCCATACCGCCAATTCGTCAGCATTTGTAGGCTTCGCCTCATTCACCATTTTCCACAAACTACCATGGATCAGCACGCTTCTCATTTGCACTGTCCACGTTTCATAGTTGGACACATCCAACTTTTCGATTGCATAAAGTGATGATGATGACGCCATTTTACTAAATTATCCGCGTATAAGCTTCTGGGCCCATAACCTAATGGAAACGTAACTATATCTCAGTTCAATTCAGTAGTTTATTATGAAGTGAAAAATATTTTTTCATTTTTACATAATATGACATGACATTTCAACAAAGCACACGTTGTTACAATGCAAACTATACAAACTCAAAGGTCAATACTTTTCTATCTATTGTCTATTTTTAGAAGATGGCTGCTGTACATACCTGTACTCCGGTGTCAATTTCTTTTTTAATTGTTTTTTTTTTTTTTATTCAAAAATAATAATAATTCACCAAGTATTATTATCAACTTGTCTTGACTAATAAAACTTACAAAAATATGTTAAATGAACAGACCGTAAAAACCCATAACAAAATTATTTATTTTATTTTGTTTTATTTTATTTAATTTTATATTATTTTATTTTATTTTATTTTATATTATTTTATTTTATTTTGTTTTTGCTTTTTTTAATTAAAAACGATAATTAAAAAATTTAAACAGTAATAATTTTCATAAATATTCAAAAAGTGAAAAATTATTATTGTTTGCCTTGAGCTTGTTTATTTTGTTTTATTTTATATTGTTTTACTTCATTTTATATTTTTTTAATTTTATTTCCTTTTATTTTCTATTCTTTTCTTTTCTTTTCTTTTTTTTTCTTTTCTTTTCTTTTCTTTTCTTTTCTTTTCTTTTCTTTTCTTTTCTTTTCTTTTCTTTTCTTTTCTTTTCTTTTCTTTTCTTTTCTTTTCTTTTCTTTTCTTTTCTTTTCTTTTCTTTTCTTTTCTTTTCTTTTCTTTTCTTTTCTTTTCTTTTCTTTTCTTTTCTTTTCTTTTCTTTTCTTTTCTTTTCTTTTCTTTTCTTTTCTTTTCTTTTCTTATTATTTTACATAACTTCATTTTATTTATTTTTTATTTTATTTTATTTGATTTTTTTTATTTATTTCTTTTCTTTTCTTTTCTTTTCTTTTCTTTTCTTTTCTTTTCTTTTCTTTGCTTTTCTTTTCTTTTCTTTTCTTTTCTTTTCTTTTCTTTTCTTTTCTTTTCTTTTCTTTTCTTTTCTTTTCTTTTCTTTTCTTTTCTTTTCTTTTCTTTTCTTTTCTTTTCTTTTCTTTTCTTTTCTTTTCTTTTCTTTTCTTTTCTTTTCTTTTTTTTATTTTATTTTCTTTTCTTTTCTTTTCTTTTCTCTTCTTTTCTTTTCTTTTCTTTTCTTTTCTTTTCTTTTCTTTTCTTTTCTTTTCTTTTCTTTTCTTTTCTTTTCTTTTCTTTTCTTTTCTTTTCTTTTCTTTTCTTTTCTTTTCTTTTCTTTTCCTTTCTTTTCTTTTCTTTTCTTTTCTTTTCTTTTCTTTTCTTTTCTTTTCTTTTCTTTTCTTTTCTTTTCTTTTCTTTTCTTTTCTTTCCTTTTCTTTTCTTATTATTTTACATTACTTCATTTTATTTTTTTATTATTTTTTTTTATACCAACAATTTTTGTTGTACATTTATTTTATTTTATTTTAATTTATTTTATCTTACACTAACCACAACGTAAACATGCATAATGGCAAGTTTGGGGTTTCGCTAATCTGTTTGCCGATTGAGAGCATTCTTCGTGTTTACGCACGAATATCGAATAATAAAATGAAAGCAACAGAAACACACACACACATGTCAATTGGAATGTGTTAAAATGTTTTTTTCTCACGCAACCCCAATCGAACAGCTAGATGTGCAATGTGGGTGACGGCTTACAGGAAATGTCCATTTGGTTGAATAAACCAGAGAAATTTTTGCACGTATGTGTATGCGGTTAATTGATTGATTTATGTTTAACACGTTTTTCTGAGTTTTCTTTCGCTAGCTTGGTAACAAAAGAAACTCAAAGTAATGGTTGTACATGAATGTATATAGTGGCGTGATATATATTTGTATATAAAATATGTCATTCATGTGTATTTACGTTTAACTGTAAGTCTGATGGATGTGAGACATTTTCTTAGCCAAATGTACTAGCATTTTATTTAACTTTATATATGGATGGAAAGAAATATATTTTCGTATCTAACCCACCCGATGGTATGCTAACAAGGACGCGTCAAAAATAAATGTTGTACCATATTTCAGGATAAAGCTAAATTCGCACGATACACAAATGATATTTGTGGATGTTAGGATGTCTAACAAACAAAGTTGATTTTATTTTCATTGCATTGTGTTCTTAGACTGCTGTGGGAAAATATTAAGTTTTATTGGAGCCAGGCTGCTACGAAATGCTTTCAGAAATCGATTTTTAGTCCAGTACAAAGTTAAGCATCTTTGTGGTACACATAACATTAATCGAGATTTTTCAGTTATTATTGTTGGAGATATTTTAGGTAGAAAAATATATGAACATTAAAATAAGTCGCTCCAATGTGTTATACAGTTTAAATTGCTTGTATAATCTTTTATACCCTTATTAGTCTTCAAAGCTTATAGAAAATATCTGTTAAGGAGTAGGTGGTTATTTGCTGATACCTTATAGACACAATTACTCAAGTCAAGCTAAAGTAGCATAGGGGAAATATTACTCTACATATACATAATAGTTTTGTAGTTTTTAGTTGAGGTATACGAGGTGTGTTCAAAACGTATCGCGAATTTTGAATTTTCGCTGGTTACGTATATTCGAATTTCGAATTTTTTGTGGCGTTATGTTGGTACTCATGTCTCTCACATATGCCGACAAGCTCGGCCATTTTGAATGTTCAGTTAATTGTTGACAGCTGCTTTGCTTGCACGTGTTTTTGATCGTCTTCGATTTTTACCTATTCAAAAAAATGGATCAAAGAACCTGTATCAAATTTTGTGTGAAATACGAAATTAAGTGCGCGGATGCATTCCGAATGTTGACTGTGGCATACGGAGAAGCTACCTTGGACCGAAGCAACGTTTATCGGTGGTACAAAATGTTCTCAGAAGGCCGAGAAGATGTGCAAAGAAGAACAAAAATTATCTTTTGCACCACGATAACGCCCCTGCTCACGCATCGTTGCTTGTGCGCGACTTTTTGGCCAAAAACAACACACTAATGATGCCGCAGCCACCGTATTCCCCAGATCTGGCCCCCTGTGACTTTTTCTTGTTCCCTAAACTGAAGAGGCCCATGAAAGGACGACGTTACGCTTCTCTTGACGAGATAAAGACGGCATCGAAGGAGGAGCTGAACAAGATACAAAAAAATGAAAAATTTGAAAAAACACAAAATTCGCGATACTTTTTGAACACACCTCGTATAACAAACCAAAATTTTGTTAAACTTGCTCCTTGCCCAGAATGAGTTATAAAAACGTCCTATCTGAAGGAAAACTAAATACATATTCAGCTAAAATATTCTTATTCTTAGCTGGAATGCGATCTGTGCTTCAATTTCTTTTTTGATTGTAGAATATCAACATAAGCTGGTTGTGGTGACAATAATTGAATTCGCATCTATAAAGAAGACTTGATATCGACACAAATATTTACAGAGGCATGGATGAGCATCCAGTGGTACATATATCAGCCGAAGAAGTGTTGGAGGAAGAAGAATTTGGTAAGTTTCATATACAACCCAATAAACAATGAAGAAAGATAGTTTATTAAACAATATTTTCCAAACGAGTTTGTAACTAAAAAATTTCACAAACGTTTAAATATGTTTTCACAGTTGTATGGTAGCTTTGGGGAAATAACTTGAGATTAACTTTCTGCGAGGTGAACAGTTTGGCAGTTTTCATACTTGATTAATATGAACTTTATTATATGGCCGACGTGCTGTAGTGGTAGTGTTGCCGGCCTACCACACCGAAAGGCCCAAGGTTCGATTCCTAGGACAGGTAACAGCAAAAGTGGTTAAAAAAGGTTTTTAAAAACGGGGTCCGAAGGTATTTCTGCCTTGGAAGGCTTCTTAGCAAAAATTCATCTGCTTAGCTTTGGCAAATGCTATTCGGAGTCGGAAAAAAACAGTAGCTCCCGCCAGGTTGTATAAAAAATTAGAAGCAGCCCGCCACAAATTGGTAAAAAAGCTCGCGAAGAATATTTAAAAAAAAATTTTATTACGTGCATTGTATAAAAAAAGTAATAAATGAAACCGAAATAACTATAAACATATTTGAAAATAATTCTAATAATTTATGTAATAAAAAAAGTTGAGGAAATTATCGGGATTAGAACCAGAAACTTTCGGAGCAAAGGTCTATTACATACTCATTAGGCTACTTGCCCGTTTTTACCGTCATTGCCTAAATTGGAGTTTTATCAAACAGTTTTCAACAAAACCTTACTGTACGTTGAGTAAAACGTTAATTAAAAATTGTTTTTCAAACCTCAATCACAATTGTTTAAAAAGGGATCACTTTCGTTGATTCGAAAATTTTTTCCAAACGTTTAACAATGATTTTGGTAAACGTTTTCCAAACGAAAATAAACGTGATTTTCTTATTAGGAAAGTTCAAATTTTTGCAGTGATATAATATGAGTTTCGAAGCTTTGCATACCCAAACATTTACTTTTTTGGTTTACAGATAAGTTGCTTTGTGAAAAAACGGTTTCGACTTTTCCTCATAAATGTATTAACAAAAACATATGAATAAATTATTAAAGTATATATATAAAGGTATATAAGAACAATCAAATAGACAACTTTCAGATTTTTTTAATTTAGATTCGTATTTTTTACAGCTGTTTTAAATATAATAGTAGTGAAATTACAATTGATATCGTTCGACGAAAAAAAGAATGATAATAATTTTCATTTAAATTAGCGAATTTCACAACACAAACCACATAAAAAAATTTCAAAGTTTAAACAAAGTTCAGGAAAGTTAATTAAACTTCCAAAAACGGCCAACAAAATCTTCAAATTTTTTGGCAGACTTTATAGAAAACTTTTGAGTACGCAGTTTTGTTGAACAATAAATTTTAGTACAATATTGTGCAAAATAGAATTCTCTCAAGAATTTCCCTCAGTTTTCAGAATTTTTTTCGTCAAGGGGGTTGAGTTCTTTCTTCCATACAACGTATGAGGAAAAATTGATTTTGTATGGAATAAAATACCCAACATGACAAAAAAAAAATTCTAAAAATTCCGGTGAAATTTTGACGAAGTTCTGTCGTGCATGTTATTATGCCAAAGTTAAATGAGCTATAAAACTGCGTACTCAATAATTTTCTAAAATTTCTGCCAAAAAATATTCAAATTTCGATGTAAATTTTTAAAAGTGTAATTAACTTTACTGAACTTTGTTTAAACTTTGAAATTTCTTTTTATGTGGTTTCTGTTATGGAATTCGCTATATTTAAAAATAAAAAAATTAAAAACACAGCTTATCTTTACTTCGTCGAACGATTATTGGCCTTGAGCTCGTTTATAGTCATGGTAATATCCATTGTAGTTTCACTGAACACACTGAGTACATACAAATAGGTAGAAATAACACAAACCATTTAAAGTAAAAAGCTGAAAAGTTTTTGACTTCAAAACTAAAATAGAAATACATCACTAGCTTCAATTTATATCCAGGCAAAAAAAAAAGCGAATATGAATTGTTATTATTGCAATTATACTGTATACTGTTTGACATTTGACTCAATTAAAAATTATGAATGTTAAAATAAATAATACGGAAATCTTTTGGTCTTAAAATTAAAACTTTCAACACGTTTTTCTTTAAACTAACGTTTTCTAACATTGGACTATAATCAAAATTGACTAGAAGTGATTTATGCCAAACTAAGTGTTTTCAGCTGCAGTGTGAAGATATTTTTTAATATTCTCCCACCTGACGCACTTTTATCAATTAAAAACCATGCTTACCATTATTAAAATCGTTTCGAAAAAATCGATAACTAAAAAAAAGTACCACTACCATAAATGAGCTCAAGGCCAATAATATTAATAATAAAAAAAAAATTGGTTAAAGAAAAAATCGATTATATACTTTTAACCGTACAAAGCAACCTCACAAGGTTATTATACAAGTATTTAGGTACATTTTGTACTGCTTTCTATTTTGCTCAAAGTCCTTTTAAGCTGCTTTAATTAGTCTTAGTTTTCATTTATGTTATAACTGCTTTGCTTTTTTCAATATATTTTTTATTTATATTTGTAATTATTACAATTCTATACACGCTGAGAAAAATTTATTTAGTTTTTACCACGCCAGCACTTTAAAGTTGGTCCAACTCCAAAGTTTAATAATTTTTGGTATTCCATTTTATATTTTTTCAATTACGACATAGTAGAAGATTGCTATGCAAATTATTCTAAGTTTTAAAGAACATTTTTTTAAAAGTAAACAAAAATTAGTAAAACTTAGTAGTTGGTGAATGAAAAGTATTAGAATACATCAAATTTTAATATTTTGGTGTATTAAAAATTAAATACTATAGAATTTCCTATGCTATTCTTCAATTTTAATAAACATTCAAAACTTGTTTAATATTTTACAGTAATGTTTATTAGAATTTAATACTTTTTTTTTATAATTTTTATAAAATTTCATAGTTATTCGTTAATCTTTAATATATTCTTGGTGATATTTCGCTCCGTGTACACTTTGGCGTTTTATAAATGGTCACACAATCGTTTCATTGATTAATTAAATTTCTCCTTCTTCTATTCTAGAACGATTATACTCTGCTCCACTTGAGATTATCATATTGTTATTCATTTTCTACGGTAGCATAAGCATTTTGGCAATCATTGGTAACATATTGGTCATTTGGGTGGTCATTACCACACGTCATATGCGCACGGTCACCAACACATACATAGCGAATTTAGCTGTTGCCGATGTTATTATTGGGATTTTTTGTATACCCTTCCAGGTGCGTAACTGCAACACGTGATTGTTATTCCTTATGATTGTTTCACACAAAAATAGCCAAAATAAGTAATAGCAGACAAATGAGAACAAAAGTCCAAATTCATGTGCGATTGATATTTGACTTCTGGATGTATTAGAGGGCCTTTACTTTATACAAAGATATAAGTTTTTTGATATGCTACTCCTTTAAATGGTTATATACAACGAAAAAATTCATTAAACATTGACTTTATTGATCAGCGTTAACCCGTGCCACAAACGTGTTGCAATAACGAGCCACATCTCATGTCTCACATGTTTTTATATTCTTACATTCTTTATACAAAACCTTTCAATGTCAGTTCATGTTTGTCACATGGGTTAGACATGATGCATTGGATCGAATCTTTTAAAAGACTATTTCTATATAACATAATACTATTTCAGGGGGTAGCAGCTGCATATTTATAATTTTCACAAATGAGGCCCACTCTAATGTACATATATTAAGAAAATCTGTTTTATAACTGTGTTCGAAGTTTAGTTGGTTATACGAAAGTTAAAAATACATAAGAGAAAAAGCCAAAGCCCGTGAATAACTTGTATTGATGTTTTAAAAAATTTTCGTTTCCGCTTGCAATCGAAGTTAGCTATAGATTCAAACATAATCATTAGACCCTGGAAAAATTACCTGTGTTAAAATAAACTGATAGAAAAATACTAGAGTACCCGTTAAAGGTGTTATTACCACTCATGTTCTGTTGATAATTTCGGATTCTCCGTTTTGAAATCGTTGGACATGTTCTGTAAATCGAGAATTTTTTATTGCTTGTAACATTGGAAAATCGTTTTTAAAACTGCTTTGAAATTCGGAATTGTTTAAATTTTTCTGCTGTAAATTCGGTTTCAGCAGTTTTGGTGAAAGTATTTTAAAAACTTTAACAAAAATGATCTTACTAATGTAGGATAAATATTAAATTTAATACAATTAAAAACAGTGCATGCCTGTTAATGAGCTTAAGGCCAGGAACAGTAACTATTATAATACTAATGCTTTTTTGTACCAACAATTTTTGTTGATTTCACGGCCTGTGCATTTTCAAGTATTCATGAAACGAGCTCAAGGCCAAGAATAATAATTTTTCACTTTTTAATTTTTATGAAAATTATTATGGTTTTTTATTTTTTTTAATAATCATTTTTTAATTAATTACTAAAAGTTCGTTTAATTGAATTATTAAATATAGTAATAATTTTCACAAGAATTAAAAAGTGAAAAATTATTATTCTTGGCTTTGAGTTCGTTTCATGAATAGTTTATAATACTAATGTGTTTTTTTATATTTTTTATTAGTATTCATTATTTATAATTAAGTTTTTATTTGAAAATAATAATAAATTTGTGAACAAATGGCCATCCACTTCGGAAGCTGCTAGACTTGTTTAGAAGCGAAATTTTGCAATGTTCTGATAATTACTAGGCTATCAGAACGATGGTTGTTTGCCAGCTGAACTCCTACTTCTATTCATTTTGACCACGGATTGCTCAAGTAAATGGATTTGTTAAATGTAACCATTTATGTAACTCTGATGTGCTTTCGGTTTATTTATTGTACAAATTTATACCAACAATTGGTTTGTTGCTTTTTCGGCCTGCAAAATTTTAAAGTATTCATAATTATAAATGTAGTATTCATAATTATAAATGTAGAATTTAGTAATTTTTTAATGGAAATCACTTTTGTGATTTTATATGTTATTACATTTTTTATTAGAATAAAAACACTTAGTAATTAGGAAAATATTAAAAAAAAAAAAAACAATAATAGTTTTTATAAAAGTAAAATAATTTTGCGTGGCCTTGAGCTCGATTATAGTCAACCTCTCGAATGTATTTTATCCAACGCCAACACAACATTTTGAAATAGGAAATATTAGATGTGTAACATATTTATAGCAACAAAAACAAGTAAAAATCAAATCAACTTCCAACTTAAATAAAATGGAAGGATTTATAGAACACCCAAAGGAAACATGCTTGAATATCTAAAAACGCTTAGCCATGCATCCATTTGCTTCTTTTGTTCTAATTTTGTACTGCCGTTTTGAAAGCGCTCCTAGAAAATGCATACTTGGATGAAAAATTAAAAATATTCAAAAAAAATTCTCATCTTTTGATATAATAACACTATATTGGTATGCTTAGTGAGATATTAAAAAGCAAATGAAAAACGCCAGATGGTCAAATTATTGACAAGCGGCAGCAGAGTTTCGTTGAAAAGTGAGGGTAACATCTTATCGAGTATATCTATCCGGAAGCTCCGGTGGCACAACTTCAATACAGTTTCACTCATTTTCACATATTTATAAGTATGCTAGAGTATTGGAAATTTTTAGCTTCCAAAGTTTCCTGGGAAAACCTTCCCACAACAATCTTAATTGATAAAGAAAACGCGCTGTTCCATCTTGCCAATAACGCAAATAATACCCAGCCTATTTATATACTTTTAATTAATATTCCTCAAGTGGCTTTAGGCATTCTAAAGCTCCGTAGATAAGCACTTAAAATGAGACATTTCAAACAGAAAAAATGGCGTGAGAACCAAGTACTCGTGGAGTTTGATGTGGGAAAGTGTGAATTCTGTATATAAATTTAATTGAATAAGAGATCGCCCAGAGGTTTAAATTCACCCACAAAATTTTATTTTATTTTCGTTATTAGCTACTATTTATTTTAATTAGCTACTCCTCTCTTGGCCTTCTTTCCTTTAACATATTTTAGTGTATAATATTTTATTCTCATTATTTCCGTACTTTCCTTTCCTTTTCTTTTCTCTTCTTTTTATTTCTTTTCTTTTCTTTTCTTTTCTTTTCTTTTCTTTTCTTTTCTTTTCTTTTCTTTTCTTTTCTTTTCTTTTCTTTTCTTTTCTTTTCTTTTCTTTTCTTTTCTTTTCTTTTCTTTTCTTTTCTTTTCTTTTTTATATTATTTTATTATATTTTGTTTTATTTCATTTAATTTTATTTTATTTTGTTTTATTTTATTGTATTTTGTTTTATTCGATTTTATTTTATAATATATAATTTATTTTATTTTATTTTGCTTTATTTTATTTTATTTTATTTTATTTTATTTTATTTGATTTAATTTAATTTAACTTAATTTTATTTTATTTTATTTCTTTATATTTTTTTATATTTATTATATTTTGTTTTATTTTATTTTATTTTGTTTTATTTGATTTTATTGTGTTCTATTTTATTTTGTTATTTTATGTTAGTTATTTTTTTTTTGCATTTCTTTCCATAAGTATAACCACAAAGATTACACAAATAAAACAAATTAACTACCGTTTTGAGTATTCTGAGCTAAAATAAATTTACCATGAAGAATCCCTGATTTTGTTTTTGTAAACGCTGTGTATATTTATGATAAAATCAGTTGTCTTTTGCCGGTTGATAGTGTTAATCGTGTTAAGGCACGATTACCGAATAATAACAATCAGCAAAGCAGTTGCATACACACACACACCCATATAAGCCGAGCGTCACATACATATTAGCAGACAAACAAGATTTCTATACACTTCCCTGCAGTAAAATTGCGAACCAGTCTTTAAAAGAGACAGTCTTGAGCTACACGCTTTGTGAATCGTTCTGTGCTGGTTACAACAGTGATAGTTTACGAACTGTTTGAATTATCGGATATCGATAATCACTCATCCACTATCAAAACTACCCTCAAACTTTCCGAAATGGCATAGCCAAAGCCAAACTTTCTTAGAACTGTCGGAATGGAAACCGGTTCAGAACGAGTTGCAAAGTAATGCACTGGCTGCAATTGCCACCGCCATGTAAAAGTGAACAGTTGCAAGCATTGCTTGGGTATTGAGCTAGAACTGGTGGTGTCGCTTAACACCCTAACAACAGCGACGCGTTAGTTTGTTGGACAGCTCTACCGAGCCCAAAGATGCTTACACATTAAAAAAAAAGGTCTTACTTTTGTTAAAACTCCTATTAATTTAAAACCTTAAAAAGGACTTACAATTTTTCTGGGCTTAAGTGTAATGAGCAAAAAGATTTAATTTGAGATAAAAGTCAAAATATCGAGGTAATTTAATCAAACTCACAAATAAACCTTGCAGCCCGCTGGAATCTAGAATTTATTTATCTTCCGCTATTACTTATATTGATTGATTGTGTGTATCTTTCTAAAATATATGTATGTATGTACATAATTGAATTTTTGTTTTTTGTTGTTTTCTTACTTTCCAGTTTCAAGCAGCTTTACTGCAGCGTTGGACTTTGCCTTGGTTTATGTGCGGATTTTGTCCATTCGTTCAAGCATTAAGCGTCACTGTTTCGGTATTTACATTGACAGCGATTGCGATTGATCGACATCGCGCGATTATAAATCCTTTGAGGTAAGCAACAAACTTAGAAAAATTTCGAACTTTAAACTTGTTTCTATAGAGACTTGATTGAGCACAAGGGTGTGGCAATAAGATCTAACGGGCAAATTGTAGTTAGCACAAAAATTATCAAATAAAGTCTGTTTTATGTTTGTTAAAATCTGTACAAAGAATCAAATTTAGGGATATATGAGGCTTCACCAGGAAAAACTAAGTTTTGGCGGCGCACAGTAGTCTGACCCTGCTGGGGATGGTGTCGAATACAGATAAAAGGCTGAAGTGCCCACAACGCGCAAGTTTATACCTAGCGTCTCGAAGACTGATTGCAATACGAGTTCTGCTTATTTTTGCAACAATGGCAACCGGGCTGAGATTCAGAATAACATTCAATGCCAGCGGAAAAGTTGTGCGTATGACCCCACTGAATCCAAAAAAATCCATTCGCTCTACTGCAACCATCTTTTTAATGGGGGACGCCGTGTTTAGCGTCCCCATTGAACCAATACACCATACAAGAATATAGGTTTCTCCACCATATTGTACAGCCAGTGCACCACCTTTGGAGAGAGAGTCCATTGTGTTTGCCAATTGCCCCTCTACAGCGATACAACGCAACCGAAACCTTTTCAGCTCTGCCCTCTACATTAGGGTTGCAAGACAGCTGCCCGACTCCTCCAATTCGGAATAGTTCAAATTCAAGAATCTTACACCTTTTTGTGCCAGCTCTGTTTTACATGAGTTAATATACAGTCCACAAGACGCGGATCACCTAGGTATCCTTGCAACTTTGCTCTGACAAGGAGCAAGTCGTGTACGACTACATCCCAGGGAAGGGGACAAAGAACACCCCTTGCGGCGGACCCTTCTTCATTATTTTAGGCAACCTAGTTCATACCCACTTATCAATGGCAACCTTGACTTCCAGTGCAGTAAGTAAATTAATAAGGCGTTCCTCCATTCTTAAAAAAAAAAACAGTAGAGACTGATGGGCCCAAAGTTTTTACTGAGACTGCTACCACAAATCAAATTAAAAACTTCCTTTCAAGCTGTTTTCTGCCTCAATTTTGAACTAAGTTGTTATTAAAATTTAATATTACGCAAAACAAATTTTTGATGGAGAGCGCATTGACAACATTATATAGCTCAATTATACGAGTAAACAGCTAATTGCAACGATTATCACATCTACATAAATAAATAAACAAAAAGAATTTTCAAAAAAATCTATGCGTATCGCGCAAGATTAGGCTCAACATTACGTTGCCGTTCACAACTGTGAGTGTTGGTGTAAATGATGCGAAACGCTACTTAAAATTAAGCCAATCAAGCTTATCGAAAAGGAAACAGATCTCACGCCAAATTGAATGCAAATTGATTGTCGGATAAAATGCTAAAACGACAGAACAAAATGCGGCTGTCTATTTTGGTGTCATTGATATCTTGGAAACTTTGCTGTATAGCAGGGATTTTTTAGAAATGTGCTAAACTGAAAAAATTTTAATGAATATAAAAATTTTACCAAACTGCGTTTAACCTTGAATTGATGAATTGGCATTATTTCTTTAAATTTATGTTCTTAGAGATGCCAGGAACAATGTGATGGCTGGACCAATTCCTCCAATTCTTTTTTGGTTGTGTTTGTGATTGTCAGAAGAGGGTTCTTAAGTTAAAAGGAAGAATGACCGTGCAGGCTAATAAGGGTGAATTAATATATATAAAAACTCTCACCACCAAACGCACTTAAACAGAATACAGGGTGGCTAATGAAAGCCGCTACCAAAAAAAAATTAAATAACTTTTTTTCTATTTAATGAATCTGGTTAATTTTTTTTTTATTTTGCAGATTGACTTTTACATTTAACAAAAATGGATAACTGGGACACTGAAACAAGAATTTGGATTGTCCGCCGCTATCACGCACTGGAGTCCGTAGTTTCGGTTCAAAGAGAGTATAGGCGCACGTTTGCCGGCAATCCTCCGAGCAGATGGACCATAATAAGACATAATAAGACATGGAACAGTCAACAGAAGACCTTACCATCGAAACCATTCAGTTCGAACGGAGGAAACAATCGCTGCTGTAGCTGCTGCCATACAAAACAATCCACGTGTTTCGACAAGAAGCTTATCTGCTCAAATGGGTGTAAGCAGACAGTCATTACAGTCAATTATGCACAAAGATTTGGACTTATTCCCATATAAAATTCAAATGGCCAACAAACTGAACGCTGCAGACTTGCCGATTCGCTTGGAATTTTGCCAGAAGATGCTTCAAATGGTGGAAGAGGATGGAAACATGTTGAACTGTCTTTTCATGTCTGACGAGGCCCATTTCGATTTAAACGGCAACATAAACAAACAAAATTGTCGAATATGGAGTGCTTCCAACCCACAGATACTCCATGAGACGGAATTGCATCCACTTCGTGTCACAGTGTGGTGTGCAGTTTCATCACGCTGCATTGTCGGGCCCTTCTTCTTCGAAGAAAACGGTCACACAGTTACGGTTACTGGAGACCGTTACTTGAGCATGTTGAGAGAGTTTTTCTATCCAGAATTACGCCGAATGAGAATTTCTTTCAACTCTGTGTGGTTTCAGCAAGATGGTGCAGCTCCTCATATAGCCCAACCTGTTATGACAGAATTGCGACGAAAATTTCCCAATAAGCTGATATCCAGAAACTCCACATTCCGTTGGCCACCCAGGTCGCCTGACCTTACTGCACCTGACTTTTTCTTGTGGGGTTATTGCAAACAGGAAGTCTTCAAAGCAAAACCAACAAATTTGAATGAACTAAGGCAATCCATTCGAGAAACAATTGCGGCTATTCCTGTCTCAACTCTCCAAGCAGTACTGAACAACTTTTTGGTAAGATGCCGCACATGCATCGACGAGCAGGGGGGGCATTTAAATTCCATTATTTTTAAAACTAATTAAGCTATATTTAATAAAATTTAATGAGCTTTAACATGAATAAAAGAAAAATGAATTCCATACACTGAAAAAAAAAACTATTTGAGTTTCTTAATGTAGCAAAATTCATCAGCCACCCTGTAGATGATGTTACCAAAATTTAATGCAATTTTGCGCTTCTTAGTCTTTGCGCTATATAAATACGCTTTCTCTGTCATCTGTTAACATGGTTTTTTTCTAGGGTTCGGAAAAATTCACTTTCGTCTGGAAATGATCCCAAATACGATCCCGCATAGGTCCCGAAATGATCTCGAGAACAACCCCGAAATGGTCCCGGAAAGGTCACGAAGTAATCGCGAAGGGATCACAAAAAGCCTCCTATATGTTCCCGAATAAAACCCAGAAGTCTAGGCAAAGTTAGCACACTGCGAAACAATTTTATAGAAGGAATATGAAAATTTGAAAAACGTATAACGAAATTAATCGAGCGAAAATGTGATTAGGCCGTAATATAGAATGAAATTAAATTTTGATTTTATTCAAACTGCTCTCATACTTATGAAATGCTAGAAGGTATTTCATAGATATGTATGCGCAATTGCGCTACCATACCTATCTGTTAAAGAAAATATGCCAAAGCTGGCGGTATGCAATACAGCCATAGGCAATAAAGCCATATGGCTTTATTTCTCAACACTTTAAGAAATAAGGCAATATTAATCAATATGGCATTATTTCTACAATGAATGTGAATTATTTCTAGCATTATTGCACCTTTTCTAATATCACGTGTGATATTTATATATCACACGACATCTGAATGACATCGCATAAACCAAACAGCATTTTCCTGAGACGCGGATGCTGTAGTCTTTTTAATTTCACATTTATTAAAAGAAAGCCCTTCAGGCGATAATTTGGAATGAAAATGTTGATATAAACTTAAAATATGCTAAAAGTAAATTTTGCCTGTTTAACGTTTGTTCACTTTGGATCGCCCCCATTTTGGCGTTACTATTCTCCCGGCGGCGTTTTCTACAAAAATGTTTTTGCAAATTAAGGTTTGCTGAACAAAGTAGAGCGACATTTTTCATTCTTAATTGATGTACTTTGTGCAGGAGTTACTCAAAAAATAGGGTAGCGAAATTGTTTATTGTGTCCAAAACTTCGTTTTTTCACATTCCGTTATCAATTCAGTACGGTATTTATTGTCCGCTGCGCTTTTTTTTAATAAAAGTGAAATTAATAGGACTAAATATTTTAAGTTCATATCATAATAAAAAATAAAAATTTTGGAATAATTCCAAATGTTCGGCGGCAGCACTTTTCTTTAATAAATATCGAGTTAATAGGAGTAAAAATGTGACTTTTTCTGAATTAGTTTGCGATGTGATATATGGCTTTATTTCTCAAATTTCTATGGCTTAATTTCACATTGAATATCACACGTAAGGGCAATAATCCTATATTGATTAATATGTTGAAATAAGGCCATATTGCTTTATTGGCCATGGCTTCTTTAGCATCCCCCCGCCAAAGCTATTGTCAGAACTCCTGTGGAAGTATATTTATAATGCTAAATTCAAGTTTTAGTCTTAAACTATAGCGATGTATGGACACCTTAACTCCTCGTGAGGAACAGAAGCTTGTAGCTTGCTGAGCGGATTAACATGATTGAATTGCTTTCTTTTCTAGTACCTTCATACTTAGTCCTTTTTTGTCTGTATCCTAATTTCTGTGTGATTGGAGAATACTGCGATCTATCTTTAAGTGAGCTCTCGTAAAATAAAGAAATGAAACTATAAACAAAGTTTAGTAGCCGATTACATTTGCGGAGTGTTTGGGGAGAGTTTCCGTATTGGATTTAGTCGCCTTTTACCATATCCATAGCTTACCATCGTTACTTCTTCATAACCAAGTGGTGGTATGTGTTTTCCAGCATCAACAAACGATTAACCATAATTCTAGAAGTTTGGCATAGAGGAATAGTATATCCTCCTTAAGTATCTTTACGAAGGTTAACAGGTCGCTATTGTTGTCCATGCAGGATATCGCGCCTGGCGTGAGACCTTTCATAATCCAGGCTCAAGTTCGGGTAACAGGTATTATTAAAATGCTTTTACAAGAGTTTTTTTTATATTTTTCATAAACATGATATGGTATTATAACTTTGGTTCGATGTTTGTAAGTATGATAAGAAGAAGAGATAGACCCACCACTAAGTATACCGAAATGATCAGGGCGATGTGCTAAGTCAATAAAACCATGTCCGTCTGTCCGTCCGTCTGTCTGTTCGAACGCAAACTAGTCCCTACATTTTTCATATATCGTAATATTTTAATCCTTTGTCGGTTCCAACAAGGTCGAACCATTACAACGCATAGCTTCCATACAATCGATTGTTCCGATAAATTGGTTCCGGCCTATAACTTTTGTAATTAAAAAGCTAGGGAGGAAAATTTTGCAGATTTCATACATAATTTGTCTAAACGTCTCTTTTTCCAAATTAAATTTTGTACCATAAAAGATAAATATCTTATTGTACTAATATTACTTTGAAATAAATTAAAATATTAAATACGTAATATGAGAAATGAAAATCAGCCAGATCGGACCTACATAACATATAGCTCCCAAAAAATCGATTGTTTCGATAAATGGGGTTTGGACTATAACTATTGCAATTTGATAGCGAGGAACACGAAATTTTCCAGCTCCAGTACCTATTAGATATGTAAATTTTTCCGATAACCGAGGTTCGGGCTGTGTAGCTTTAAACTAACAGGGTATGACCATAAAATTTTGCAGAGTTTGTACACTCAAAACCGTATTGCGTATTCATGAAAGGTATAAAGCCTTCGGTACAGCCGAAGACAGCGCTTTCCATACTTTTTTGTTTTCAAAACGCGATAGCACCTCGTTGGTGGTCGGCAATCTTACAAAAAGTTTTTACACAAAATTTTTGGTACAGTTTTGTAAAGGTAGAAATAAAAGGTGCGTGTTTGTTAAATAAAATAAGCGCATTTTCTATTCTATTGGGATTTGGGCATACAAAAAAATTTGCATAAAACTGTAAAAATGAAAATCCCAAAAACGTGTAAATGATTTGCTTATTAATTGGGATTTGGGTTATAAAAAAAAGATGCTTGAAAGTGTATGAATGAAGATTTAGAAAATATGTTCATCACTCTCTTTATAGCATTCCAATACCAAATGATTTCAGCACTTAATCCCTGTTTTGTCTTTACTTGCAGAGCACGCCCATCGAAGTTATTCTCGAAACTAATTTTAGTTGGCATTTGGATTTTGGCATTATTTTTCGCAACTCCATCTGGCATTGCGTTTCGTGTTGAATTGGTAAATGAACGTTACAGGGGTGAGTGTCCACTTACAAAGAAAACCAAATTAAATATTTTCTATTTGACCCAAGGCTTAAGTATATTTGTGGAGCATTAACTAAAGAAATTGATTTCATCTTCAACATTTTCTAATTTTTGCGCTTTCATTTTTGATTGACCTCAATTACGTTTCTTTGCGGATAATTCGTCACATCAGAGGATGGTGTTATTTACAATGTGACACGGCCTTTCTGCATGAATATCAATTTGACGGATGAACAGCTTAAGGCATACCGTTATACACTTGTCGTTGTACAATATTGTGTACCATTCTTGGTAATTTCATTCGTTTATGTACAAATGGCTGTTAAATTGTGGCTAACAAAGACACCGGGCAATGCCCAGGATACCCGGGATATAGCATGGATGCGTAATAAGAAGAAAGTAAGCTATTTTTTGTGAATATTTTTAGATTATACGTGCACAGTTTGAAAATTCAGTGACTTTTTAAAGAAAATATTATTTTTTTGGGCATTTTATTTTTTTTGTCATAATCTGCTTCCAAGTTATTATTTTGAAGGCTCTGGAAATAAACATTTGTTTCGGTGATGACCTCTTCATTTGACCCGAATCTCTCACCGCTCAGTCTTTTCTGCAACTTTGGGGCAACTTTGGCGAGGTAGTAGTTCATTATCAAATATATGAATTGTTGACATGGCGTGAGGTGGTGTATTGTCTTGGTGTTACAGTTTGTTTCCTACCAAAATATGTACAATATTTTCTAGTTTACAACAATATCGAATCTGGCCAGAAGCTCCGAATAATATTTGCTTCGGGTGGACACTAGAGGCATGATTGACTTTTTGTTAGCTACTGACTGGTCATTCTTGAACACCGCTGATGGCCTAGAAGCTACGTATGCCGATTTGCATCAGAAACTTTCATAAGCAATCTCTAGGTTCGTACCTTTAAAAAGAATGGTCCTTAACCATCGACCACCTTGGTTTAATGGAAACTGAGCAATCTTAAAAATTCTAGATTTAGAGCATTCAAAAAACTGAGAAAAAGTAATGACGAAACCGACCGCCTTATATATACTTAAGAAAAAGTTTGACTGTCTGAATAAGTTTCTATACAAACATTTTATGCTCAAACTTGAGTCCAAGTTGAAATAAAATCCCTCTGGTTTCTGTTCCGTTATTAATTCCAAGAAAAAGAATACCGGGTATCCGACTAGTATGGAATGCAATGGTGAAGTGTCCAGTAACACGCACGGTGCTTGTAACTTGTTTCCTAAATTGTTTTAAAAGGTGTATTGTAACTATACGCCCTCACAAGCCTTGTAATCTAGTACTGCGTCTGTACCACCAGTAGCAGAACCCCTGGCTATTCTATTTCAAGAATGTCTCAACTGTGCAACAGTTTTAAATTCCTGGAAACTTTGCTCTATTAATCTCATCTACAAGTCTGGTGACCGCAATTATATGAGCAACTATAGACCCATAGTTAAACAGGGAACTCTGGCAATTTGACAATATTATCTATCGTAAATTGTTGTTGTTGTTGTGGTAGTGACAAAAACACTCCCCGAAGGTTTTGGGGAGTGTTGTCGAATTAACAGTCCTTGGTCGGATTTGAACCCGACACGCACCGGTACTCCCTTGCAGTACATACCCGACAGTCGGGGTAGCCATTTGATATGACCAGTGAAACCTTCTAGGTCAAGTCACCCCTTCTTCCGTAAGGAAGGATAAGATGGGTGATGAGACCATCGAGTTGCACGTCATTACCTATGTGCATATTAGTCGTCTCTTACGACCGGTATGCCTACCTGGGACATATTCTTAGCCCCTAACCCGCAGGGGTTATGGTAAATTGTAAATTGTTCGATCAAATTAGTAGCTATTGTTATTTGCCAGCAGGGGTTTTTTTTGGAGATCAACTTACACGAACTTAGCTTTAGTGATTAACCAAATTGTTGTTTATCGATGTTGGTCAGGGATTCCACAGGGAACTCATTGTGGTCCTTTATTGTTTCTTATTTTTATAAATGATTTGCGTGACAATTTTCATTTTGCCAAATGTTTAATGTTTGCAGACGACGTCAAACTATTCTTATCAGTACGTGATACTTCCGACTGTATTCATTTACAAACTGGCCTTGATTATTTTGCCGGATGGTGTGTAGTCAACAACCTGTTTTTGAATTCAAAAAAATGTTGCGTTCTTCCATATTCGAAAAAGGCAGCCACCATTCTTTTCAATTACAATCTAAATGCAGAATCTTTAAGTCGTTCATACGAGATTAAAGATTTGGGTGCACATTGATTTTATAGTTTCGAAGCCTTTTGCTATGATTGACTTTATAAGACGTAATTCTACAGACGTTAAGGATTCAATGACGATTAAGGCCCTCTTTACTTCTCTGGTAAGAAGTCGGCTTGAATATTGCTCGGTAATATGGAATCCATTCTACGAAGGGAGTTCAAATAAAATGGAAAGAGTTCAGAAAATATTCAGCAAGATCGCTTTACACATGCTTCATTGGCTCGATGGCCTTCCATCATACGATAGCAGGCGAAAATTACTAGACCTTCAGGCTTTGTGTGAAAGAAGATCCTGCATCTCTCTCATGTTGGCCTATAACGTAATTAATGGTAATATCAATTGCTCCGCACTGTCTAATTTATTCCTTTACTATATCCCCCACGTGATCTGCGCCATAATAGGTTGTTTATTGAGGCAAATCATAGAAGTAGTTATGCAATGAATGGACCAGTAGCCAGATCAATACAATAAGCCAATCGATATAGAAGTGTTCTTAATTTTAATAATAGTTTACATAAATTTAAACTTGAATTATTTCTATTTTTAATTAAGTAGTCTGTAAAAAAGCTTGTACTTTTTAGACCGAATTAAATAAATAAAAATTATCGTTTAACCATTCTTAAGGAAAAAGATGTGAATGACACTTCGTACTTACCAAAAAATTGTGGCACGTTCCCGAGGAGGAGTCCACTGTTTTGATCGTTCCTTGGTTTCTAGAGTGGTGCGATGGATCGCTAACCCACAAGACCAACCAGATTACGGCTCATCACTACCAAATACTATTTTAAAGTTTCTATACAGTTGCGTTTATGATAGAGTGCTAGGAATCGCGGATATATATACTCAGCGACAACATTTCATTATTTTTCATGAGTGCTGAAACGACCACAACAAAAATCAACGAACGACATTTTGCCCATAGAAACTGTTGGAGAAGGGTCCATCTCCTATTTATAAAGCCCTTCCTTGGCTTCAGTAATATTTTCTTAAGCAAAAAATATTGTTTTATCAGCGAAATAAATTAAAATTCCTTTTTTATTACAACTCAAGGGGGTTTCGGTTTTAAATGGCTGTCAAACACAATGTTTCAGGTGCCTCAAACTATTACGTATAAGTCTTTTAAGAAATTATAGTTGAAGGTAGCAGTGTTGAATTTAAACTGTATAATTTGTTAATTTCTGTCTGATTCCGATTGCATTGTTATAACCTTTTTTAGTTTTGTTTAAACATAGTCAGCGCGTGGCAGAATTTCTGTTAAGCCATTTATCCTACAACTGAGTGAACAAAACTTCACATTTTTATTCCAAACTTAACCCTTCTTTTTGTTTTTGTGTTACAGGTCATAAAAATGCTCATTGTTGTTGTTATAGTGTTTGGAATCTGCTGGTTGCCTCTGCAACTATATAATGCTCTATATGTGACGATACCAGAAATAAACGAATATCATTTCATCAATATTATTTGGTTTTGTTGCGATTGGTTAGCGATGAGCAATAGCTGTTACAATCCTTTCATTTATGGGATTTATAACGTGAGTACATATTTAAATGAATTTAATGTGTCACATGAGAGAATAATTGCAGTAAACTTGACCGATGCATAGCCGGCTAAGAGGTCACGTTTCTTTTCCACAAAATTATATATATACTGTGCTTCATAGATATATACTGAAGTTTATTTGTCGGAGCACTTAAACACATTTTGTTTTGATCCGAACATTCTTCAAAGAAGTCGCGCCGACAATAAAATTTTGGATAAGCTCTTAGCACTCGCGTGAGCTGTCACGCTATTGAGTATTTGTTCACAATGTTAGCAACATAAAAATAACAACAGCTACATGGAGCGCAAATAATAACTGCGATATCAACGTAATATCTTTGAATATTCTAAAATAGTTGCAACAATTGCTTGGTAATTTCTTATTTTTTTGCTGGTTATTTGCTTAGCCTATTTTTGTTGTGCCCCATCAAACAGGTGCAATTTCCATGAATAAATTTGTTGCCCTGAGTTAAACCAACTAGTTGTAAGCTACTTCACAACTAGAATCGAACTCAAGCCAACTAATTCGGCAGCTGTCTTGTTCCATATAAGCAACTGTGGTTTTTTAACTCGCTGATGTCGGAGAGAAATATAGCAGTCTCAAACTAGTTCAAAGTAGATCAACAAAATTAGGGATGTTTGTGCCCGGTGAAAATAATTTAATAAAACGATAGCATCTACTCTCTTCACATTTCAAAAGTCAGGCCTGCTGCTGTATATGGAAAATATAACAAGAAAAACTTTACAGGATATTTTATTTATATAAATTTAAGTATATATCCCTATCTAATCTCAAGTATTCTCCAAAGCTTTAGAATTTTTGTAAAAAATGTTTATTCGGACTAGTTTGGTCACTAGCTATAATCTAGTATTTTTTTGACAGAGTTTGTTGTTTAGCTGCAGCCGGTTGCATATAAGTGTTTACGTTATGTGTTAAGTTTTCTAGTTTTGTGACGCGTCGATTTTCGCTTAAGCGCTTTTTAGTCGCCGTTTGTGCTTCCATAAAATTAATCGCTTAAAGCTTTAATTAAACTATTAGTAAAATATTTAAATTACTCCAAACGCTGGCGGTTATAGACTCAAATGCGGCGCTATTGAGAATATATATTTTTGCAGGCACTAAATGTTGAAGATGCATAAATAACCGATAGGCGTTGCTGGCACCCGATGAGTCCAAGATTTATTTGGCACAATCGGAATTAACATTTTTTAGTCATTTAAATTAGCCGATTTTTTCGTAAGCACTTAGCGTGTTGTGAATAAAATAACAAAATAATTTTTTTTTTCCTATTATATGATTGTAAATCAAATGTGAACTTGTCGCTTGAAAGGGAGCAACCAAAATTGGGAACAGTTATAATTGGCATTTTTTGCTTATTTTTTGTTGTTAAGAATTCCAAAATTTCGCTTAAGCAGAAATCATTTTGTTAAACATTTTAATCTTTTCCTCATTGAATTCTAAAGTAAGAGTAGTTGCAGTTTTATTTTAAACTTTGCTCAGTAAAATCTTGTAAGCTTAAGACCACTGGTGCTCAAATGTTTGTATATTAAAGTGTAAATCACAATACAGTTAAAAAAATTGTTTTTTTTAAAGTGTTTGGTGGGCATCACAGAATACAGCTTACATCGCGCTGCAAATTGAAAACTTTAAAAATTAACTACCTAGGCTTGTTTTCTTTACAAAAAATCGGCAACTTAAAATTATATTTCAAAATGAATTTTATCTCCAAATTTTTTGAATAACTGGCCTAGATTGGCCGATTTAAAGCGAGATGGGCTCAGGTGAGGTTAAGTTAATTTTTCTAATTGCCGGGATTCTTCTTGCTGATTTAAGTAATAGCAGTTCGAGATATATCTAAATTTAAATATACGAGTATATCCCTTCAGTATGTACATAGTTTTTGAAATAGGAAGGGATGGTTTCTCTTGAAGATGGTTTTGGTAATCGGTAAACTAAATTTCAACCAAGTGTATACCAAGAGAATTTGGCGGCCGTCGTGGTGTGGTGGTAGTGTTGCCGGCCTACCACACCGTGGGTCCAAGGTTACAGCCCTGGTACAGGTGACTTCCAAACTGGTTTGAAAAAGTTTTTTCAAAACGGGGTCGCCCATCGGCAGTAGTTTTGCAAACTCTCCGAGTGTATTTCTGCCATGGAAGGCTTCTCAACAAAAATTCATCGTTCGGAGGCGGCAAAAAACTGTAGGTCCCACCAATTTGTAGGAAAAATTCAAATCGGCACACCACAAATTGGAAGAGAAGCTTGGCGCAAAAATCTCTTAGGAGGCTTATGATGATATACCTGTTGTATATCACGCCATAGATTTTTTTTTTATACCTAGAAAATTTGAATCGTTATAAAGTTTTTCTAACAGAAATCGAAGTTTCAACAGGGTTTGACCAATGTACCACATACGAGTACAGGGAAAGTATTTGCAATGTTGGGGCTTAGTATGAACAAGTAAGAGTTTAGAGTGACTCTAGCCTCCCTAGAAAGAACAATCGCCTTCTACTTCGTTCATTCGAATTTGATGAATGTGAGACTCAGATGACATAAGAAGACATCCGGGAGAAGTTATACCAGCGGTGTAAGCCTGTCTATAAAAATTAGTCATATGTTTTTCTTATTTTCGGTTATAAGTTCAATGGTATTGTTTTTCGATTTGCCTAAGATTGTCGATGTTTCTACGATGAAGCTTTCATTTCTATTGGAGCCGTTATACGGATTTTTCGGAGAAACTTTTGCAACCGAATTTCGGCACACATAATTCGGACCCTTTTAAACCAACCTGTTCAATTAAACCCTTTCGTATATCTTATAAGATTTGGAATTCGGTTGCATACAGCACCGTCTTAAAATGCACGCCCCCATAAGTTTTCCTTTTTTTGTTCAATTAAGAATACACTTATATTGAAGAAGCAATTCTTACTAAGAATTATTCACAGTGCTTCAAAATTTTTTTTTTTTTCAAATTTTGTTGTCAATTTGTTGGTGTGAAGTTCTATTTCGTACTGAAGTGCCTGAGCTTCACACCGAAGGTCTTTTGAATTTATATGTGAGGGTATATGGGAGTGCTATGAACATTTTTTTGTTTGTATTGAAAGCGTAATTTTGTATGTGTCTCAATACTTGAGGACAAAACAAAAACAAAAGTGCTGCAAGGGTATTGCGTATTATCCATAAATTATTTTTCAACACTGCACAGCAAAGCGCACACATACATACATTCTCTCTGTTTAAATTTACCCCCTCGATTCTGTGTTCTTGATAAATAATCAAGGAAAAACTTTTTTATTATGTTTTTTGAATTCTACTTCAAAAGCAAGAAAAGTAATTTTGTTTTTGACGCAGAAGTCAAAACACCTGCTACGAATATTTTTATACCTCGTAGTACTACGCACACATAATATATTAACTTCATTCGGTAGAAACGGTAGTATGTAACGGCATAAACCAATCGAGATAGATATTGACTTATATATATCAAAGTGCTCAGAAGGAAAAAAGAAGTTGATTAAGCCATGTCGGTCCGTCCGTCTGTGAACACAATAACTTGAGTATATTTTCAGATATCTTAATGAAATTTGGTATGCAGGTTCCTTGGCACTCATCTTAGAGCGCTATTTAAAATGGACGAAATGGGATGAAAGCCTCGCACACCATTTTATATAGAATATTTTAGAAAATACAAAAAAAGTGATCGTTCAGTACATAATACACCTATAAGGATAAAATATTTGTGTACATTAACATTCAGGCAGAAAATAGATTGTAAAAGAAATTTTAGAAATGGGCGTGGCACTGTTCACTTTTGATTCATTAAGATTTAGAAATAATATTAATCATAAATCAAAAACCTTTCAAGATATCGAAACTAAATTTGACACATATGTTTCCACGAATGTTCCAGGGGAAAATGGCCGAAATCGGCTAAGGACCATGCCCACTTTTACACGAAAGATTTGGAAAATTGCATAGATATATAAAATAGGCAATAGCTCTGCGTAAAATAGCTTTATATCATTTCTATTTCACTTTCAAAGTGTTTGTTAACGAAGAAATTAAAAAATAAAAATTTTAAAATGGGTGTGGCCGCGCCCCTTATACAGTCGATTATTCCACAAAACATTTTATGCCATTACTCCGGCAAAAATTGGTTTGTCGAAACGGAGTTTTGCGAAAATGTTGAATATATATATATTATTGTAAAAATAGGCGAAATTGGTTTATTGCCACACCCAATTTTTTAAAATAGTACTGAAAAATGTGTTTATAAGACTTAAAACGAGATATTTCTATAACTATGCAAGCTATATCAACAAGATTTTGCACACATAATAATCTTTTTAAGCGAAACTCGACCTCAAAGAAATTTTGTGGATTTTAGGCAAGGAGGCATGAATTCTGCTAACTCAACTAAGAAAAATTTTTCAGTAGAACGAAAAAACCAAATTGAGTGAAATCTTCAATCAATTTTCAAAATTAAGATTCGTATTGGAATGTATGTAGTTATCAGCTTTTCATACATTTTTTGGGCTTATTAATTTTTTATTTTTAGTATTTTTTAGCAGCTCCTATCACGACGCCGACTAACACAGAATCGGGGTGGTAAGTTTGATAAAGTCAGTGAAACAGTTCGCAAAATGGAAAGAAAACTATATCATAAAACTTAAAAGTATTGATTTTATGCGCCACTATTTCATAGTAGCAGATTAAATTGCAAAGATTAATAGATGCGAAACTCTCCCCCGCTCTCTCATTTCACTATTTAGAATTTACTCCATTATTTATTGCTAATCGAACAAACTCGGACATCTTTTTTCTTTAAAAAATTTTGTGTTTATTACTACACTTTTTCTCGATGTAGTATTTTCTTTTATTATTTTATATTTTTTATTTTATTGCATTCAATGATATTTATAATTATTTTTAATGAAAGTAATATTTGCTGCAGTTTTGACTTTCATTTTAAAAAAATAATTGTGTATTATTAAGAAATCTACCATACTTCATAATATCTTATTAAACTCTAACTTTATATCTCGATTACTCATTATTTAATTTAATTTAGGAATTTTGTGATATCAATCACATTCAATCTCGCTTCTCAAGTAGAAAATGTTTAAAATACACAAAGAAAGCTCATTGTGTCCACGAACTCATATTTAATAAGGTCAGATAAGGTCGACATCAGTATTCGCACCAATAAGACATTGACCTAAAAGAAAAAGAATAAGTTTTTTCCAAAATATTTGGTTTGAGTTCCCTATTTTTATAACTCAACTCAACATAGTATTTATTTGATAAATAAATCATTTCGCTTTCGCTTTAAAACTTTTGTATCATAAATGAATTATTTACAAAACCGTTGAAGCAGAAAAATAATTTTTGTTAAAAACTCGTAGATATTTTCATTTTATTGGAACAGAGTAAACATTGTATATTTACTTTTTGTATGTATTAGGCTAATGGATAATTTGTCCAAGTGCAAGTAAAATTACTTTATATTTACATTACCATTTCCTCTTCTAACAATCTTTGATAAAATTGCAAAATGTCGTGTAAGGTTTGTTTAGTATTTTAGACGTGAAAGTGAAAAACTCAACCGAATTTAAAATACAACTTCAACTTGAAATACCTCCCAACCTAATGAGAAAGTGTTTTTATGCCTCTTATAAAAATGAAATGGAACAAATCGCGCCAGTAGCTATTTTTTTTTTATATGAAATGACAAGATATGCCTTTTCCTTGTCGTTTACCGCCAAATGGATTTAATGTTTGTACTTCGACGTTACTTGAACCTGTATCAAACTAGTGAACTGTTGTCGTCATTTTGGAACTAAGACTAGTTCTCAAGAATTCTGTGAGATCATAGTTATTTCAAAAAAATTGAAATTGATTTCTGACAATGCTATAGTTATGAAGCGGTATATATGTTTTAAGCCAACAACCAAAAACACAGTTTTGTAGACCATAAAATTCTATCATAATAAAGTGGAAATTAAAAAAGTTATGGTAATTGTTCTTGGAGCAGTGCTCGAATTTTTATGTTTGTTTGTTGATTGATATTAAAGAAAAATTACAACGATATGCATAGCGATGGTATAGGATGATATGTTTCGAAGTCACCAACTATTTATAAGACCACTTCTCGGACACTGGGATGCGAACCCAAGTGCCTGCACGAAAGCCGCTGTTAGATTTCTCTAACAATTTTCTCTTAAAAAATTTTTAAATTGGTTCCGAATTTTTATAATTTTTTAACCTCATTTGCCTCCGTATAACATGTGCTGTTCTCCTAAAGGAAAAACGTTTCAACATTGGCTTCTCTTCCACAGCTGAAATTTTTTTCCTGGCAACCTGCCTCATCTCTCACAGCGTTGTCAGATTTAGATTTTATACATCTAATATAAAATACTTAAAAATTTGTCGAAAAGTTTGAAAAAATTGTTTAAGATGCTCTCAAATAAAATTAAATTAATGCTTTAAACTTTGAGAAGTCTTAACCATTCGAAATCGGTGAACAACACTCAAATATAAATTCTTTTACAGTGGTAGTACCAATTGGAGTGGTGAGGCTGAAAGAAAAATCGCACATTTCGATTTAAGGGACACTCTAATATACATTGTTACAAATGCATCTTCTTACTTATAGTTTTGCAGATCTTGACATTTTATTTATTTTCGCTCACTAAAAATTCTCAAATTATTCGACTTTCAGGAAAAATTCAAGCGTGAATTTAATAAACGTTTTGCTACTTGCTTTGCCAAATTTCGTACAAATTCAAATACACACGAACGTACACTCTCCATGCATACGAGGGTTACATCCGTACGGTCTCAGTTTGCCAATTCATCAATACGAATACGTAATAATGTATATGCTGAAGCTGCGACAGCTGGTGTTGGTGGGACAAATCTTTACTTTACCTCACGGCACACGAATGGTATGAGGAATGGTAGAAATAGCAACAATAGCATTTACAATATGATCACATATACGAGTAGAAATGGCAAAACCAACTCCAATGCTATACCTTTGAATCCGTCTATCAATAGTAGTAAAGTTGTTGAGTATCATCATAATACCTTGAAATATTCGTACAGCGATGTGACGGAATGTGAAGATGATATGGATGTACTGATGCACTCAAGCACACCGACATCAGAGGAACCGAATAGCAGTTTTTCCATAAGTAATATCGCAGGAGTAGCGGTTGAACAAAGTTTTCAACTCAAAACGCTGGAGGAAAGTAAGTGTGAAAGTAATAAAATTTAAATAAGTAAGGAGGTCTAAGTTCGGGTGAAATCGAAAACCATATACATATTATACATACCTACTACTGCCCTGCAATGGCGACCCACTTAATCTAGGTTTTTCTTAATAATTTTTAAAACCGGATATGCATAGCTGCAAATTTTCAATAACAACGCCTAAGTGTTTTTGTTTTGTTTGGTAAATTTTATTATTTTTATATAAATAGCTAGTTAAATACTTTAATTCTTTTTCTGTTCCTTGAGTATATTTATTTATCAAGGTAAAAGAAAATTTACAAGAGTGGTAGGTTAAATAATGCCATTAAAATTAAACGTTTATAATTACAGTTCTAGCTCTGAAATTTCTCCCTACAGAATCGTTTAAATTACAAAAATATGTAAAAATGAACAGACCATAAAACCAACAACCAAATAAATTTATACCGGAGCACGCGGTTATGTACAATAACTATCTTCTAAAAAAAAAATGGAAAAAGAAGAATGTACAAAAACAAAGTCCAGCATGCATGATTTACATAAAGACAGAATGTCTAAAATATTGTGTATACCGTTAGCAAGATAACAAACAACAATTAGAGGAAAACTTGAATTAAGCAGCTTGCAAAACTACACGCAGCATAGCCTATGGGTTAGGCAGCTGCGCTGGCAATCAGAGTGAATGGGTTCGATTCTCCACAAGATCCTCTGAAATAGCAAAACTATAAGAATTAGTCTGACGAGAAATCGTGGCTGTTTTCGAAATAGTATATAACTATAGCCTGTATATGTTTGTTGCTTTCAATTTTTCCTCTAATCAAAAATAATAATAATTAACTAAGAATTATTATCAACTGGTCTTGAGCTCGTTATACTTACAAAAATATGTAAAATGAACAGACCGTAAAACCAGCAACAAAATACATTTATACCGGATCACGCGGTTATGTACAATAACTATCTTCTAAAAAAAAAATGGAAAAAGAAGAATGTACAAAAACAAAGTCCAGCATGCATGATTTACATATAGACAGAATGTCTAAAATATTGTGTATACCGTTGGCAAGATAACAAACAACAATTAGAGGAAAACGTGAATTAAGCAGCTTGCAAAACTACACGCAGCATATCCTATGGGTTAGGCAGCTGCGCTGGCAATCAGAGTGAATGGGTTCGATTCTCCACAAGATCCTCTGAAATAGCAAAACTATGCGAATTAGTCTGACGAGAAGTCGTGGCTGCTTTCGAAATAGTACTATAACTACAGCCTGTATATGTTTGTTGCTTTCAATTTTTCCTTTAATCAAAAATAATAATAATTAACTAAGCATTATTATCAACTGGTCTTGAGCTCGTTATACTTACAAAAATATGTAAAATGAACAGACCGTAAAACCAGCAACAAAATACATTTATACCGGATCACGCGGTTATGTACAATAACTATCTTCTAAAAAAAAAATGGAAAAAGAAGAATGTACAAAAACAAAGTCCAGCATGCATGATTTACATATAGACAGAATGTCTAAAATATTGTGTATACCGTTGGCAAGATAACAAACAACAATTAGAGGAAAACGTGAATTAAGCAGCTTGCAAAACTACACGCAGCATAGCCTATGGGTTAGGCAGCTGCGCTGGCAATCAGAGTGAATGGGTTCGATTCTCCACAAGATCCTCTGAAATAGCAAAACTATACGAATTAGTCTGACGAGAAATCGTGGCTGTTTTCGAAATAGTATATAACTATAGCCTGTATATGTTTGTTGCTTTCAATTTTTCCTCTAATCAAAAATAATAATAATTAACTAAGCATTATTATCAACTGGTCTTGAGCTCGTTATACTTACAAAAATATGTAAAATGAACAGACCGTAAAACCAACAACAAAATACATTTATACCGGATCACGCGGTTATGTACAATAACTATCTTCTAAAAAAAAAATGGAAAAAGAAGAATGTACAAAAACAAAGTCCAGCATGCATGATTTACATAAAGACAGAATGTCTAAAATATTGTGTATACCGTTAGCAAGATAACAAACAACAATTAGAGGAAAACTTGAATTAAGCAGCTTGCAAAACTACACGCAGCATAGCCTATGGGCTAGACAGCTGCGCTTGTAATCAGAGTAAGTGGATTCGATTCTCCACAAGATCCTCTGAAAATAGCCAAAACTATATGAATTAGTCTGACGAGAAATCGTGGCTGTTTTCGAAATAGTACATAACTATAGCCTGTATATGTTTGTTGCTTTCAATTTTTCCTCTAATCAAAAATAATAATAATTAACCAAGAATTATTATCAAATGGTCTTGAGCTCGTTGAACTTACAAAAATATTATTTTTACTTTATTTTATAAAATTAGTGAAATATACAGACTCCCTGAGGAAGATACGAAAAAGTATCGAAACGCGTAGGAGAGAAAACTTTTGTTTTTGCCTTTAATCGGCCAAAAAGCTCCATAAACCCCAGTTTATATTCAACATTGGCCCAAAATAAATAATAAGAATTCTTTTTAAATTTATTTTATTTTGTTTTACATTATTTTATTTTATTTTATTTTATTTTGTATTATTTTTTTTTTTAATTTATCTTATTTTATTTTAGTTTATTTTATTTTATTTTATTTTATTATATTTTATTTTATTTTGTTTTATTTCGTTTTACATTATTTTATTTTATTTCATTTTATTTTATTTTATTTTGTTTTACTTTATTGTGGTTTATTTTATTTAATATTTTATTTAATTTTTATATTTTATTTTAATTATTTTATTTTGTTTTATTTTATTTAATTTGTTTTATTATATATTTTTATTTTGTTTTATTTTATTATATTTTATTTTATTTTGTTTTACTTTATTTTATTGTTTTTTATTTTATTTTATTTAACTTTATTTTATTTTGTTTTATTTTATTTTATTTAATTTTATTTAATTTAATTTTATTTAATTTAATTTAATTTTATTTTATTTTATTTTAGTTTGTTTTATTTTATTTTATTTTATTGTATTTGATTTTATTTTATTTTATTGGATTATACGTTATTTCCTCTATTTAATTTTACTTTATTTTATTTGATTTTATTTAATTTTTTTTATTATTTTTGAATGCTGGATTTGGTGCAGACCTCTCCAGAACTTAAGGCGCACTGAAATCTTTCAATTAGCTTTCGAATAATACGATAGATAGAATCTTGAGGCTGTAAAAAGTAGACTGACTTTGCGGTGATCGGAGCCGTTTTCGGAAATTGCATTCTATTCTGGATTGAGAAGAACCCACTAAATGTTTTGCGTAAGAGTTGAGGGTCGATTTTTACTAACGCCTCTTTAACCTATTTGAATGGATCGGCATTATTTAATTTTCCCAACAGCTTTTCCTCACTCCTCCTTTTGTTGTTGTTGTTGGTTTGATTCGGTTATACGCACTCGCTGGGTATATATCGCTGTTATTTTCTAATCCCGCTTCTATCAACTAAACTTACAATTTAGAAGTCAAATAAATTTCAAAATTAACGATCAAAAACATTTATCTTTTCTTGTATCTTTTTGTATTCTAACGTACTTATCTTCCATTTTATTTATCTTTTAATTTAGGATAGCTAACAAATGTTCTATGTTGACCGGAGTACATCAATTTCATAGCGTGTAGTGTCCTGGAAATGGAAACAAGCTATTGAGCTTAAGTGCCAAGTCAATGCACATTCTCAAAGTATGAAGAGTGCAGAAGCTTACGTCAGCTGAGTTAAGCAAAATGCTGATTGCTGACAATATTTATACATGTTACTGATTTGGAAAATCATAATTACCTGAATGTATTGACATTTTTTCAGCGAGAATTCTATTATGTTTGTGTAAGTTTTATGTCAACAAATTTTTTCTCTTCAATTATGCTTTGATTTTGAATTTACAGCAATACTAACGACATAAGCATAAATTTCAAGAGCGACACCGAAAACTGTGCTCCCGCATACAGACATCTAATAACGAAGAGGGGGAATACCTAATTATCTTAGCGTCGCTCACCAATTCATCTTTTATGTATTGTTGTTTGTGCAAAAGTTTTGTTTACCATTACAGTTGTTTATTTGTTGACATTTTTTGCTATGTTTTTCCACTGTTCTTTATTATATTTGCACTTCTATGTTAAATGAGTCGACCAGGTGCAGTCAACAGTGTAAGTGTAGGAATATGTTTTGTGGATTTGTTATGTTTTAAAATGTTGTTACTTTTCAGTTCCTGAAGATGTTTTCAAACTGAAGTCGAAATATCGACAATATTTTAAAAAGCAGAATATATTGTATAATATAATAAAACAAATTCCTTGGAATTTTTATTGTACACATTTTTTATTTTATTTTATTTTAATTTAATCTATTTATTTTATTTTATTTCATTTCATTTCATTTCATTTTATTTAATTTCATTTCATTTAATTTTATTTTATTATATTTTATTTGGTTTTATTTTATATTATTTTATTTTATTTTATTTTATTTTATTATATTTTATTTTATTGTATTTTATTTTATTTTATTTTATTTTATTTTGTTTTACATTATTTTATTTTATTTCATTTTATTTTATTTAATTTTGTTTTACTTTATTTTATTTTGTTTTATTTTATTTATTTTTTTTATTTTATTATATTTATTTTATTTTGTTTTTTTTTTATTTAATTTGTTTTATTATATTTTTTTATTTTGTTTTATTTTATTTGCTTTTTTTTATTTTATTGTATTTTATTTTATTTTGTTTTACTTTATTTTATTTTATTTTGTTTTATATTATTTTATTTTATTTTATTTAATTTTATTTTATTTTAATGTATTTTATTTTATTTTAGTTTAGTTTAGTTTATTTCATTTCATTTTATTTTATTTTATTTTTATTTTATTTTATTTTATTTTATTTTATTTTATTGTATTATATTTTATTTTATTTTATTTTATTTTATTTTATTTTATTTTATTTTATTTTATTTTATTTAATTAAATTTTTTTGTTTTATTTTATTTTATTTTATTTGATTTTATTTTATTTTATTTGATTATACTTTATTTCCTCTATTTAATTTTACTTTATTTTATTTGATTTTATTTAATTTTTTTTGTTATTTTTGAATGCTGGATTTGGTGTAGACCTCTCCAGAACTTAAGGCGCTCTGAAATCTTTCAATTAGCTTTAGCCTTTCGAATAATACGATGGATAGAATCTTGAGGCTGTAAAAAGTAGACTGACTTTGCGGTGATCGGAGCCGTTTTCGGAAATTGCATTCTATTCTGGATTGAGAAGAACGCACTAAATGTTTTGCGTAAGAGTTGAGGGTCGATTTTTACTAACGCCTCTTTAACCTATTTGAATGGATCGGCATCATTTAATTTTCCCAACAGCTTTTCCTCACTCCTCCTTTTTTGTTGTTGTTGTTTTGATGCGGTTATACGCACTCGCTGGGTATTTATCGCTCTTATTTTTTACCTCGATCCTATCAACTTAACTTACAATTTAGAAGTCAAATAAATTTCAAAACTAACGATGAACACTGTTAATCAAATTAAGATGGTATACCCAATGAATAATCAAAAACATTTATCTTTTCTTGTTTCTTAATGTATTCTAACGTACTTATCTTCCATTTTATTTATCTTTTAATTTAGGATAGCTAACAAATTTTCCATGTTGACCGGGGTACATTAATTTCATAGCGTTTAGTGGCCTGGAAATGGAAACAAGCTATTGATAACAAGCTATCATAATTGCCTGAATGTATTAACATTTTTTCGGCGAGAATTCTAATACGTTTGTGTAAGTTTTATGTCAACAAATATTTTCTGTTCAATTATACTTTGATTTTGAACTTACAGCAATACTAACTTTTAGTTCAAGGAATACAAAAATATTGCATATAAGGCGCTAAAAGATGAAGGAGAGCCATATCGATACAAAAATGTATGTTCAAATACAAAGATACATTTGAATACATTTTAGTGGGGATAAAATATTTTCGACATCATTTATAGCGAAACTAGATTCTACGTGAAATCTTATGAACAAGTACATTGGTACATTGCTCCTAAATTGCCTCCTTTCCTTCCCATTCTCCCTGCTATGCCTCTACTTCCTCTTACTGCCCTTCTCAATCTCTATGCATTTTCAGAGGGCATGAACAGCTAAATTCTAGCAGCTTCCATAAAATTTTGTGCAGAATCTGTAACTGCTTTAAAGATGGTGAAATTTATTTATTTACCGTATTATAAAAGTTAAGCTATTTTTTGGTAAATTATTACATTTTTTTTACCAAGCAAACTTGATAAGTTATTATTATAGTTATTATAAGATATTGACAATTGTAATTAGTAAGCTAGCACGAAATAATGGTAAGTGTTTTATTAGTATTTAAATATTTCTCCGTGTAAATGTAAAATATTTGGAATAAAGGTTTACTTAAAAAATTAAAATTACGAAATTGTTTTATAAATTTTAAATGGCACAGAATATTACTACGATGTTGCAATAAAAGTAAGTACTTTCTTAACTTTTTTTTGAACACTTTTGAGAGGTTTCTGTTCAATAATTGTGATGTATACAAAAAAAAAAATTATTTTAATGTTAAAAAACTAGGCTCTCACAATATCTTTCCACGAAATAAAAAAATTCTGTGTTGTTATAGTTTTCATTTAAAACATAACGAATTCCAAAACAGCAAGGACATAAAAAGAAATTTCAAAGTGTACAGAAAGTTCAGGAAAGTTAATTAAACTTTAAAAAAAATGTACATACAAATTGCAATATTTTTGGGCATAAGTTTTAGAATATTTTCGAGCTGGCAGTGTTTTAGTTCACGGAATTTTAGCATAACAATGTGAGAGTTAGAAGTACCTCAAAATTTCTCCTGAATTTTTAGTTTTTTTCTCTCAAAGCTTTTGGGCATTTTTTCATACAAAATAATTTTTCGTCATGCGTTGTATGGAAGAAATCACTTAACACCCTTGACGAAAAAAATGCAAAAGAATTCAAAGAAGTTTTTGAGCTAGTTTTAATTTGTATTGGTTGGTCTACAAAACTGCGTACTCAAAAATTTTCTAAAAATTCTGCCAAAAATTTGACGATTTTGATGGACATTACTAAACTTTAATTAACTTTCATGAACTTTGTGTAAGCTTTGAAATTTCTCTTAATGTGGTTTCTGCTATGAAAATTTGTTGAAATTTATTATAAATTCTTCTTATTTCGTCAAACGTTATCCATTTTAATTTCACTACTATTATATTGAACGCAGCTGTATACTGAAACAATTCTACGCCATCTTCTGTACCTATTGTTTATATAAATAAATTTTTGCCCGAGTTATGGCATAACAATTTTTGTGGAATAATCCACTATGAAAAGGGAGGGGCCACGCCCATTTTCAAAAATTTATATTTTTCGGCCTTCTTTCACGCACACTTTGAAAGTAAAATAGAAATGATATAAAGCTCTTGTACGCAAAGTTATTGCCTATGAAATATATCTATGATCCTTTTCAAAATCTTTCATATAAAAGTGGGCGTGGACCTTAACCGATTTCGCCCATTTTTTCCTCAGCATACGACGTTCGATATCTAGAATGGTTTTTAATTTATGATTAATATTATTTCTAAATTTGACTTAATCACCATTTTCAAAAATTTCTTGGATAATGTATTTTCTGCCTTAACATTAATGTACACACCAAATTATATCCTTATAAGTGTATTATGTACTGAATAATCACTTTTATTTTCGAAAATATTCTATACATAAAAAGTTGGCGTGGCT
The DNA here is from genome assembly GCA_949987695.1 of Merzomyia westermanni. Taxonomy (NCBI): domain Eukaryota; kingdom Metazoa; phylum Arthropoda; class Insecta; order Diptera; family Tephritidae; genus Merzomyia; species Merzomyia westermanni. The sequence continues at coordinate 32,275,446 of OX465291.1, read as the reverse complement.
ATTATCCGATTTCACCCATTTGAAATAGTGCTCGGAGATGAGTTCCAAGGAACCTGCATACCAAATTTCATTAAGATATCTCAAAATTTACTAAGTTATCGTGTTGACAGGCGGACGGACGAACGGACATAGTTTAATCATTTCCTTTAAAACTCGTTGTTTTTTTTTAAATAAAATAAAAAAAACTACAATAAAATAAAATTTATTTAAGTATTTATGAAACGAGCTCAATTTCTTTAGTTTCTTTGTTATTGACGACAATAAAAGGTCGCGAGGGCAAGAATAATAGTTGGATAAAACAATTTTTGTGATGATTTTTAATAACATTCATTATTTAGCAAAAGTTTTTTAGGAATCTTTTAGAGAAATGCTGGCTCCGCTTTGTTAATCTCTCGACTAGCAGATTGGTGTTTGATTTGTCAGCTAAGTTCTTTTTTCTCTTCAGTTTTAGCTCCCCGTGTGTTTGTTCTCCAAACTTTGTATTTATTTCCTGTCCATTTTGGCAAAGCATGCTGTATACAGTCTCCCAAGCGAATAGTGTTGGTTCTTAGTTTATGGCCATAGTCGTACTTTGTTCAGAGTGATGTGATATATTTTTAAAAAAGTTGGCCAATTATACGTCTTGCAGTCTAATGTATTGTATATTCTCCTAACTTGCTTATTTTATGTGATACATGACCCACATGAACTCAGAAAGGCACAGAACTTTAAATGAAAACTTTTTTGAGTGACACTTTGCTTACCTAGTACAGTAATTTAAAGCTTGTTTTAACAGTAATTCTTGAAAATAAACCAGGCAAACATATAAATGTGCTCTTTTACAATGGTATTCAGTCAAATGTTTCAAAGCTAGACTGAGTCACCTGTCTCTAGTGAAAAGAAGGTGGAAAAATATAAACTTTTGTTGCAAAAATCAAAAAACTTCTTGCTCAACGAAATCATCTCCTTAATTGTAAAGTTTTCTCCAACTCTTGAAAAATCCTTACCTGAGCTACTGTTGTAAAATTTGGCACTTAACAAATCTTCAAGCATGACACAGAGACAAAGAGTTTTAAAATTAAATTGGAAAGAGTTGATAATCAAATAAACCACCCAATTATTCAGTGCTCCACAAATTATGATTTCAATAAAGCTGGTCCCAAATTTGTGTATGTAGGAATGAGTCAATCAACCTCGTTCTTATAATACATTTTTATAATTTTCTTCTTGAAATAAATGTTATTGATTTTCATTTATTTTTCGTGTTTAAGTTAAATTTACTGCAGAGATGTTACTGCTTTGCACAGTGGGGAGCACCACACACAAAAGTAAAAATTTTCACTTTTCGAAAAAAAAAAAAAAAATTTATGCCATGCGTTTTATAGCAAGTGTATTTCTTCTGTAAGCAATTGACACATTAAAAAAATATTGTGCTAACTAAAAGATCGTGTGAATAAGTTCATTCTGAATTTCGCGATATTTCGAGGTTAAGTGTTAAAAATAATTCAGATAACAATGGAAACCGAAGAAATAGGTATGATTCATGATAAGGCACAGAAAATAAAAGAAAAGTAATTTTTCAACTGAACCTTTGATAAGGACTTACTTTATGGACTTACTTTTATTACAAAAATTGAAGGAAAAATCTTTGTTTTAGGGGTGGACGTGGCCTACAATATAGATGCTTTGGATTTTTATGAAATATGTCATATAGTGGGACATCCAATGTGCGACATTTGGTTTCGATGCGTTCAAGCGTTTCTGAAAAATTGAGTTTTATCCCACTGTCAACAGAAATGCAACCACCGGGCATTGGATTAAATTCTTGAATTTCTCTTATTGGTAGGATATGGATAGCCCATTTTACATACCTTGAAGTTTGACGAGCTCAAAATAAGTTCATTATAATTAATATTCATCTTTTTTTATTTTTTTTGGCGGCCTACCACACCGAAGGTCTAAGGTTCGAGTCCTGGCACAGGTAACTTCAAAAGTGGTTAGAAAAAGTTTTTCAAAACGGGGTCGCCCTTCGTCAGTGGTGTGGCAAACTCTCCGAGTGTATTTCTGCCATTGAAGGCTTCTCAGCAAAAATTCATCTCCTTTGCAGATGCCGTTCGGAGTCGTTAAAAAACTCATATCGCCACACCACAAATTGGAAGAGAAGCTCGGCGCAAAAATCTCTTAGGAGATCTATAATCATATACCTGTTGTATAATGCTTCAAATTTTAATTATTTGTATTTTGATAGGAAAAGTCAAAAGGTAACAATAGGTATGGACTATTTTTAAAAATAATAATTGAATAATAATTATTTTTTTAACTGGTATTAAGCTCATCAAACCTACAAAGTATGTTAAATTATTAAAATTTCTATTTTTAAACGAGCGATTGCGTGGAAAATTTTTATCTCGAACAACATACAACATTACTCTGTGCGAAAACCCTCTACTTCTGAACTGGTGGGCTTCGAGTGCATTCGGAATCACTGCTAGTTTGTCCTCCATCTCTTTTCCAAACAGTTAGCTGGCGACCTAAATATTGCAATATCCTAAGCGGTGGAAGTTGTCTTCACTGCATTAACCCTTCTATAGTTGTGAACTAGTTAAATGTTTTACAGGTTGGGTAGGTATATTTCTGTAAATGTACTATATCGGCGGTTCTGACCCAGATCAAATTTTACATATTGGTTGTAGCACGATTTCTACCCGTACTGCGATGGCTCTGAACTTCTTCAAAATATACACATTGGAGCTTGTGCTATTCGAATACATTTTTCGATATTTCCGATTCAGGTAAAATTCTGGTAAGTTTATGTAGTATTTGCAGAATAATTTATTTGACCAAAAAAGTATTTCTTTTTATAGAATACTAGAGGGACAGGCAGACTTTGTTCTGAACAGATATTTACCTAAATGGATCTAGAAATATTGGCTTTTCCTATCCCTATCATCATCTCTATCACTATCCCTATCCCTATCCCCATTCCTATCCCTATTCCTATAGATGTAACTATTTCACACACACACAATTTCACTTCACTATCGATCGATCCATTATTGAGCTTCTTATAAAAATAAGCACCATACAAAATGTATGGGAAATAAAATTTTTTTTCAGAAATTTTTCGGAAATTTTATTGGGTATTCTCCTATTCTGGTCAGAGAACAATCTAAATTAGTGTCAATCATCCAAATCGGCGCAGGCGGAACTAACATAACTTTCTTTAATATATATAGAAAATTGAATTTAAAATATTAGCGATTCTAAGAGCTTTTAGGCCGCTATTATTAAAACAAATGTTGTGTTTTTTCTGTTCTCCTATGCGTTTCGATGTTTTTGTTTTCTACATCTTCCCCATGGAGTCTGATTTATTAAACCCTCAAAGATATTCATTCTAAAATATAACACTGCGTTACAAAACCGAGCTTTAGTTCTGTCCTATGAACCAAATATCCTTTTTCGGAAAGGGGAGAAAAAATAAAAATACACGTGTAGCGATTTTCATGTACATGTCAGATTTATTTTTATTTTTTATTTTATTTTATTTTTTTTCCAGTCAGTAAACTTGCATAAATTTCTATAGAAATAGTCGCATACGACTAAAAAAAAAATGTTGACGTGTACATGAAAATTGCCGATACAGGTGTATTTCTATTTTTTCTCCCCTTTAAGAAAAAGTATATTTGGTTCATAGGACAGAATGTGTGTAACGCGGTGTCTAATACAAAAATAAAGAAACTCAAAATGAAATAGCAAATCTTGTAAGAAGAATTATTGTTTTTAAATAAAACTCAAAACGACTTTTGCTCATTACTCTGTAGCGGTTTAGAACCAGTAACATAAAACAAGTTGTCACGAAATTTGTCTCACTGACTGAGTACCCTACAGGGTAGCTACCAATGCGCATACAAATTGCCACTGTCAGCAGAATTTTATTAGCAGCAGCCAGCGGCAATCAATTTATTGTTATGCAGCGATTGTCCGCTTCGTAATGAGCAAACAACGTACTTAGGGTTAGAATTGCCATAAGCGCCGAAATGGTAGTAAAATATGAGATATATTGTATTAGAAATTGTAATTTCGTAGTAGATTTTTTCCACAAATATCTATTTTTTAGTACCATAAAATAAAAGAATAATAAGGCGAGATGGTATAATTTTTCCGTCAGGGCAACGTCTTCCGGGTCTGCTAGTGTATAAGCGAAGCTTTAATTTTGGTTTTAGGAAAATCTTCCGGAATTAAATTCTTATAACTGCTGTGTTTTTACAGTGATTGTGAATAGAACTGTAACATCCTGATGAAAGCAATATAAAAGCTCAAAGCGCTTCGTTTAAAATCGAGCGATAGTAACTCAAATTCGCGTTTAATGCCAACATGAAAAGCTATGTAAAAAACAGTATTGGAACTCCAGAAACATTTGGGCTGTGCGTTGTTGAGCAACAACTCATTTACTTGGACCAAAATATTGATAAAGCAATGTTACGGTTTCTGAAGCATAGTTGAGTATTCTGAAATACATTCCTTGGTTTCAGAAAAATATTTTCTGGTATACACTTGAAGTGGTACTTTTTTGTAAGTAAGGCTCCGCCCGCAATAAAGAAATAAGCAAAATAACAAAAGTTTTTCTAAATACACTTTTATTTATCAGCCAGATAAATATTTAGGATGTGAAAACGACTGCTAACATAGAATTTAAGTAAATTTTTTTTTAAATATTAATTTTTAAGGTTTTTAAATATTAATTTTTAAAGTTAAAACTGGCCTATAGTGGGACGCAAAATTTCAAGCTTTTGGGGCAACCACATTTTTATAGGTAAATAATTTATCGATAAATGTATCGATATATAGCAAAGTCCAAATGAAACCTGTGGCCTTTTCTTTTTCGTTTAATACACATATTGTACGTATGGAAAATATAGAAATATCTTTAGTATAGGGTGATTATAATCAGAGCTATAAAAAATAACCGAAAATCAAAACGTAACGGGTTTTAGTGGGCCAATTTTTTATAGCCATATTCTATACTTCCCTTGAGACTATTATCTGATTGCATACTAAATTTTATCAAAATCCGTTATGCCGTTCTCATGTGATTGAGTAACAAAGTCAAATCTTTGTACAACCAAACATTCATCTTTATAATATCAGCGCCCATATCGCCGAAATCAAAAGGTATTGGAATGACATATATCTTATTATCTGTTCTATACTCTTCAGAATAAGTGCATACAATTTTCTAGAGATCGGTTAAGTGGCTTAGAGGTGATATGTTCGCGAACATACTCACTCAAAAAGTTACGCTTTTATAATATTAGTAAGATAAGATAAGATAAGATAAGACACCAGGAAACCCAAGATATATAATTTTTTTTTTTTTTTAAATTGTAGTACATTATGAGTAAAACGGGCAATACATTTTTAAAATTTCCAAAAAACGTAGCCACTTTACTACGCTCTAAAAAGTTCTGACACTGATCGATATTTAAATGTTGCGTGCCGTGATTGCAAACGAATGATGCGTCTTTGTTTGAAAATGTGATAAGGTTGACAATTTATAAAAAAAATTTGTTCAGTCATTCAACCAGGCTTTAATCGTTATGAAAACGCAATCAGAAAAATCTGTGATTGTTTTTCGCGAATCCTCTCGGCACTGAATTCCATCACACTCCGTCTCTCTGGGGAGTGCACATACCTTTAGAGTGCTATGACTTGTAAAGAAGGTTAAACCTGCGCTGTGTTTTGAGTTAACTTCAACCTACTCGACAATCTAATACAGTTCGCACTTGAATAAACTTTTAATCCCATGAGCGATATTTACATACAAAATTATTCAAATATACGTTGATATTAATAATGCGTGTTGTTGGAAATATTTCACTTCAACGCTGTTTGATATGATAAAAAACTTGTAAAAATATTTTGTTCTGGGCTGGCACGCATTGTGGAGGTGGGCTCATATGGCATACACTTATTCAAATTTCTGCTTTTACAGTTTATGTTTTCGCAAGGAGAAATATTTCAGTCATCTCGTTTTAGTATCCTTTTTCACACTATGGAATGATGAAAAAGGTCAAATGTTTAACACATCTGTGTCTAACGTACTCACGCCTCATTTTCACCCTTAGTTATTTGAATATCAAATAGCGACGGATGAAAGCAGAAAATAGACAAGTTCTTTAACGAATGCGGCTTCGTCACCCAAATAAAGCTTCATGCATAGTTTACTAGAGTTTTAAATTCTTAAAATGCTTTAACTAGGGTACATTTCTTTTACCAAACTAATCCGAAGGTGACTCTAACCGTTGCACTGAATCAGTTATTTTTCATCCTTTCAAAAAAAGCAGAAAAAGGGACTGAATTTATTTTAGAAGCTAGCTTCAGCGGTAAATGTAATCGTCCTATCCAACTGGTAAACTCTCTTTGAATGTTTCATCTCAAAGTCTTCAAAACACCATTGCCAAAATTCGTAGAATTCAACTTTAAATTTCATAAAAGGAAATACAATGAAAAATTGTTTTTTTCGTTCACATCAAACATTAGCTAAGTTTTATGTTGGATTTTTAAAGACATTTAAGGACGAATATTTTTTCATTACCCATTATTTACTACCTATTTCTTTTATCGCTATCGTTTTATATGGTTGTAAATGGCTGAGGGGACCAACAAAATTTTTTGAATGAAATTTTATAGAGTTATCAATCACCGGCTCCATAAGTTATTGACTGGAGATAGGGTGCAGAGAATGGGATCGTTTACCCATTTTAAATGATCATATTTAACTAATTTCAACTTTCATTCTACATTCGATATTTATGAATGTAGGAACCGGCAAACCACAGACCTACGGGAAGCCGGAAACCCTTAAACGAGCTAGACAGATTTTGGTGCGTTAACGTGAAAAGCTGCGATACAAATTTGAAATTTTATGAAGAATTTTAATGTAATATTAAATATATTTTAATACAAAAACAAAAATTATACTCTAAAAAACTAAAAAACAAGCTTTAATGAAATATTAAATTAAAAATCAACTGGCATGAAGCTCACTTACTTACAAAAATAAATAAAAAAGAAAATAATTGTTAATAAAGAAATAATTAATTAAACAAAAAATAGTATTATCACAAAAAAAAAGGGTGGGAAGCTTTTTAAAATCTAATAAACAGAGATTCGCACCCTTTTTTTTCCAAACTATTAGACGCGTCAAACGATGTAATGCACGAATTTCGGTTATGCGCTTTCCAGTCTTTTTTTCATCTCACTCACATTGCTTAATATTTACATGAAATCAATAGCCAATATAAGATAGTTACAGGTAAATTGTTGTATAGATACAGCTTTCTCCTGGTAAGGGAGTTCGCACTATCCCTGTGGCCAAAAGAAAATTTTATAAAGGTGGGTGAAGCTCTTTAGATGCCTATAAAGACAAAGGAGCACACAAACATGTAGGTATGGAATCGTCCCACTTTCCAAGGTTTTTACGAATTGAGAGATACTAACATTTTGTGTTCAAGTCCCAAATTTCGGTACTCAGAGACGAACTGTTAAGAAATTTTATTTTTATAGTTCTCATTTTTAAAAAAGACCTAATGTTAAGTTTACTCAAAAATCCCTGTTATAGCTTTTGAATACAATAAAAACAAGCAAACTTTTGCGTTCCTGGCTTTTTAATTTCAAAATTTATAGCCCAAAACCCATTCATCGAAGCTATCGATTATTTGCGAGCTATATGCTATGTTCGTGCGATCTTCACTACACACATTACATATATAACATGTACTAAAACTGAGCAATTTTTTTTTAATTCTAGCTTTTTAAGATCAATAGTTATAGGCCAAAACCTGTTTATCGTAACTATCGATTGTACGGGAGCTATGCGTTGTATTGCTCCAAAAATCAGACAGACGGACAGACGGACATCGGTATACTTATTCGGTATACTTATTGATGGGTCTATCTCTTCTTCTTCTCATACTTACAAATATCGGACCAAAGTTATAATACCATTTCATGTTCATGAAAGGTATAAATATAGTACGTCACAGTAGAAAATTTCTCTTCAAACACTACCAAATTACAGATTGCACCATAGTTAAAATTTCTGATGCGACCTACATATTTTTTTACATAACCGTGTTCGGGAACTCAAATCCATAACCGGTGCGAAACATTTAGTTTTATTTGGATAATGCAAAAAAATATAAAAAACGCAAAATTATATATTTTAAAAGTATTTTGGTAATTTTTTTTTTTAGTGAAGTACTATAACTACAAAAACAACATCACTTATTTCTTGGTGACACAATTTCCGCTCAACCAGTCTTAGGCAAGTTGTATTTTCTACTTAGTGTCCTCCGTTTAGCCCATCTTTCTGATAATCGAACTTTTGTTAGAACCCCCTTAAATAAACAAGTTCGTTTCTTTTTAGCTCACATTTGTTGTTTCCATGAACTGCTACCCAAATACTAAAGTGTTAAATTGGTATCTCATTATGTTTAGAGCTTTCATTCTTATTTTATTTTATTAAGTAAATTATACAAATTGGGGAAAATGAAAATTTTTAACTATCTTTGTTGGTTTTGTGGTATTATTGAAAGGTATTTAATGAAATATGTTTTAGGGCAGACAACTTTTCTGAGAATGTTCAGCAAAAATATCTGGGTTTGTTTGCAATAGACTTCTCCAGTCTTTATTTGACGTATTCAAAGTAACCTCTGTGATTTAATTGGCTGAAGTATGTAGACATCTGCCTAAAGTACCACATGTAGCTACAGAATAATGTATTATTATTCCCACGGAGGCTCAAATCGCTTAGCTCAACATTAGTCTGGATGCTTTTACAGTTTAAACTCTTAACTATCAAACCCAAACCACTTTTTTGGTTGGTTTTTTAATTGAGATAATTTTATCTTATTATATTCATATTTTCTAAGTGGTTTCTCGCTTTCCACTTCCTTCCATAAAGGAAGTATTCTCTTGACATGAAGTTTTCCGCCATTCGCTTTCATCATTACTGATGATATTTCATTTGCTTTCCCTGTTAACTACTACCTCATGTCCTTCGGAAAAGGTGTCTGGCTCCCGCCTCCAACAGACAGCAGCATAATATATCAAAGCATAATTATGTTGTTTATTTGGATTTTGAATTTTACAAATAAAAGTAATTGTGTGTCTGTGTGTCTTTTATAGGCGTCCAAAGTACTCAGCCGATCTTTAGGAAGTTTTCACTTTCAACTACTATCCCAGGTTATATAAAATTTCAATTCGTCATATCTCTGAACGTATTTGGTCTAAATTTATGATATTTGGATATATGTGTCTTTTAGTCAACATAATTTTTGAAAAGTGAGCACTGCCACGCCTACAAATTTTTGTGTGTTGTTTGTCCTTCATTCATGTCCGAAATTTATTGTCGGTCTCGACTTGGTCTCCTTCTTCCTTTGCTACCACCGGCGGCTGCCTTCCTTCGAATACCTTCTGAGCTCGAGGATCTTCATTCATTCGCACAACATGGCCTAGCCAACGAAGCCACCCAGTTTTAATTCTTTGGAATATGTCGGTGTCTGCATATATCTCTTACAGCTCGTTATTAAATCGTCTTGGCCATCGGCAACGTGTAATGGTCCGTAAATCTTTCCAAGAACTCTAAAGAGGCTAAAAACTTATCTACGTAACTCTGCAGGACAGGTAATTAAAATATTGATATGTTCATTATGCTTTACAATTGTTGAATATCCTATCTTATTTATCCCTTCGCTTTATATTTACAATTAAGAAGCGGTTAAGTGGTTTAATGATGTCGGCGGTACATAAAGATGTGCCACTTGCAGTTTATTTTTTTAAATTTCCATAAATCATAAATACCCCATGAAATTTCAGTTATCGATGCATATTTTATTAATCCCCACCTTCCCAAATCCTGGCTACGCCACTAAGGCCATACCTAGTTTTTGGAAAAGCCCTAAGGTTACATAAAGTTGCAATTTGGCAAAGCTAAGGAATTTATTTGGTTCAAGTTAATGATATTTTATATACAGAGAAGTGTTTTCTGTATCAAAAAAAAAAAAAAAATACCTGGAAAAAGTAAGCGGTACCAAGATCAAATAAATATTAATTCGCTAAATCTTTTCAACTATGTAGATATGTACAAGGTTAGTAGGAATATAAATTTGAAATGTAGAGGAGGTGTTAGAGGGTAAATAAGAAAAACTTTATGGGGGGATGGGGGAAAAGCAAAAGTAGAAAGAAAAAGGAAGATATAGCGATAAATGAAGAGGAAGCGCTGAGTGGGGAGGGAAAAGAGTAGAATTTGTTAAATGTAGGCAAGTCAAACTTAGGGCAGAACAACGTCTGCCGGGTCTGCTAGTTAACCATAAAATTGAAAAATCTCAAAGCTGAGTTTAATAAAGCCGTGACTTATATAGGAATTTTGCAGGCTATAAATAATAATATGCAAATTTATTTCTGCTAAGTTTTTAAGTATTTAACATCATAAATACACAATTGTAAAGAAAAAGTAATATTTCTAAATAAGAAAATAAATACTTTACCTAATTTTCAAAAATTCCTACCCAAACACATCGTGTTAACTCAAACATACACAACTTGGACAGATTAATCTAATAGGTGCTGAGTGAGCCGTTTGGCTTCTTTGCTTGAGGTTATTATGTTGACTTTGCGTCTGTGGTGATAAAAGTCAATGGTGTTATTTTTAAATTGGTGGGGCGGTTTATGGGATTTTGCTTTGATGCGCGTGCTATTAGGTAAAGTTGATTCGTTATTGTAATAAGAAGCTAATTTTGCTGAAGTGCGTCAGTGGAGACGAAGGTGGTCGCAATGTTGCTATGGTTGCCTTCAAATGTTGATAAAGAGCTGCTGTTGCTTTAGATTTAAGTCAGATACAAGTGAGTTAATCTTAAGCTCTAGAGGGCGAGTTCGGACAGAAGTTACTGTGGAAGTGATATATTTATTTTAAGTTTGCGTGTTTGATTTGGTATAGCGGTTTTCGGTTTACTCGACTGATATGTGAGCTTAAGAAGATTACGTTTGTGGAATTTATTCAATTTGCACTTTGACCTGGACTGCTAAAGTAAATAATCAAAAAGTTAATCGATGAATATCTTGCCTCTGATTGTTTGTCTATCCGAAATTTGATATATTAATCGATTACAGATTTTTTATTGCCATCCCTTGTATACCTTTATAGTTGGCATGGGACTGGGAATATATTATCTTCCCTTAATTTATGTGTTTGTTTCTATGTTTTGTAACGACAAAAATAATCCCCGAAAATTTTGGGGAGTTTTGTTTGTTTGTATCCTTTGCCGGATATGAACCCGACACGCACCGGTACTCCCTTGCAGTACATACCCGACCGGGGTAGCCATTTGATATGACCAGTGCAACTATCTAGGTCATGTCACTCCTGATTCCGTTAGAAAAGAGAGGATGGGTAGTAAGAGGTGAGAGGCATCATATCCGTAGATCAACCATCGAGCCGTAAGCAATTAACTTTGTGCATTTTAGTCGCCTCTTACGACCGGTACGCCTACCTTGGGCATATTCTAAACCCATAACCCGCAGGGGCTTATGAGACACTGCTAGCTTCTGTTAGTATGAACATAGCTTAAGTTAGTAGAACCACAAGACTGTCTATTGTCTTCTGATGGTTTTAGTTTTGTTGATTTTCCAATAATTTCGTAGCATAGTAGTAGTAGTTTTTTCTTTTAACCTTTGTTAAATACTACTATTGTTTCTGTTATTGGCCATACGCATCATCGTTTTGCTATAAGATGCAAGTTTGCTTATCATTGTGGGTGTATTGGTCTCAAGTCTCTCAATAAGCTCTGATATCTTATTTATTTTACGCTTATCGCTGGTTCAAGTATGATCTTAAAAATCGGCTCCAGATGTTTTTATAGTTTATTACCCTGATTTAAAACTAGTAAAAGGTATCATTAGAATATTCCGCTTATGTATTTTTGGCTGAGTTTTTCGATTGCTTTTGTCCGCCTACGTTGCGAAATTGGGGAACATCAAGCTTAAGCTTTTGTTGTAGCTTCATTATTGTTTTTTTATCTCTGTTTTATTTTTATCCTATTTGGACTTTCACCTCCTGTTTTTCATGTGGTATGGCGATATTATAACCTCTACATCATGCATCGCTCAATGGCTCGTGTCCAAATAGATCAACTCGGAGTTGCTGTTATAGCGCAATTCTCTTTTGGCATTGCTCCAATTGTGCAAGCATGACAAGAGATTGCCGTTTAAAAAAAAAAAAGTGTTTTTAGCTCAATTTCGTGGCAACAAGTGTTGCCCACTTTAAAAAGTTTCTTGAAAAAATTATTTTCTGCCTTAACATTAATGTACACACCAAATTTTATCCTTATAAGTGTATTATGTACTGAATAATCACTTCTTTTGTATTTTCGAAAATGTTCTACATATAAAAAGTGGGCGTGGCTATTATCTGATTTCTCCTACTTTAAATAACGCTCGGCGATGAGTGCCAAGGAACCTGGATACCGAATTTCATTAAGAAATCTCAAAATTTACTCAAGTTATTGTGTTAACAGACGGACGGACGGAGATGGCTTAATCAATTCCTTTTTTCCTCCTGAACAATTTGATATGTATAAGTCAATATCTATCTTGATCCGTTTATGCCGTTACATACCACCGTTACGCGACTAAAGTTAATAGTACCTGGGTGACCGAGCCTTGCTCGGTATTTTTCGAATTGGTCGCATAATCTTACTTACCAACAGTATAAATTTCCAAAATAGATTTCCAAAATATCGAGCACTAACCACAAAAAGTCACTTAAGCCTGTTCGGTTAAACCGTTCCCGAGATAGTGGTCGATATAAGAAGGAATAATTAAAATGCAGTCAGGTGGCAACCCTAGGTGGCAATCCTACACAAAAATATTCTGGTTGGTATACGGCCTCAAATACCTTCCGTTTGATACCCCTATTGCCATATATTGCTTAATATTTAAAAAAAAAATCGGAAAGGTGGCAACCCTCTAAGCTTCCTTTAGTGGCACCATCCAAGTAGAAAATCTTAGAAGGTAGCATACTAAACATCTACCAAATTTCATCGAAATCGGTTTAGCCGTTCCCGAGATAGTGGTCGACATCTGAAGAAATAAATAAAATGAGGTGGCAACCCTAGGTGGAACCCTAGTCGAAATTACTTTGGTTGGTATACGGCCTAAAATACCTTTCATTTGAAAAATAATCAAAAAGTTAATCGATGAATATCTTGCCTCTGATTTTTTGTCTATCCGAAAAATCATTCGATATATTAATCGATTACAGATTATTTATTGCCATCCGTATATCTTTATAGTTGGCATGGGACTGGGAATATATTATCTTCCCATATATTGCTTAATATTAAAAAAAAAAATTGATATAGGTGGCAACCCTGTGAACCACCCCAAGTGCCAACACCAAAGTAGAAAATCTTAAAACAAACGATACTACCCATATACCAAATTTCATCCAAATCGGTTAAGTCATTCCTGAGATAGTAGTGGATATACCAATATACAAATAAAACAACTTAGGTCCGATGTTTGTAAGAATGAGAAGAAGAGGAGATAGACCCACCAAAAAGTATACTGAAATGATCAGGGCGATGAGCTGAGTCGATTTAGCCATTTCTGTCTGTCCGTCTGTCTGTTTTTGAGATATCTTGATGAAATTTGGTACGGGGGCCGCCATTTTTCGTGAGATTGATCATTTGTCGGAATCAGCAAGATCGGAGCAATCAACGCATAGCTCCCATACAATCAATGGGTTTCGATAAATGGTTTTTGGGCTATAAATTTTGCAATTAAAAAGCTAGGAATGTAAAATTTTGCAGGTTGGGTACTAATTATATGTGTAATGTGTGTAGTGAAAATCACCCAGACCGTACCAAAATAACATACAACTCCCATATAATCGGTTCTTCCGATAAATGGGGTTTGGGCTATGTATCTTTAAATTGTCAGTTTTGTAGAGTGTTTACTAATTATGAGTAAGGATCGGACACTTAAAACCGTGATGCGTATTCATGAAAGGTATACGATATAGTCTTCGGCACAGACGAAGACAGCCCTTTCCTTACTTGTTTTCCTTTTGGTTTATTTTGTGAGTTCGCTTGTTCATTGTCACTTGTTTTGCTGTTGTGCCTGCGGTATTGCTTCGTATTTGTAAATCAGCTTTAAAGGTTTAAATATCTCGTCAGGGTTACAGCTCAATCATATAAAAACGCACAGCGTGAATTTTTTGTCAACAATATCTCATGCCAATAGAAATTCTATGAGAGCAACCGAAATTTAATTCTGTGCGTTTCAAGCCAATTGAAAATTTTTGTGCGTCGGGAAACGCTGTGCGGTTATATATGGTTGAGCTGTTAGTGTTTGATTGTTCGTTTATTATTCAGCCATCAAATTTTTTCAGTTTGTATGTGTGCATGTTTTCAAGTACATTAAGGCATCGACATTTTTCTTGTATGTGAAGTATTCGGGCCCATTTTTTTGATGTTTGCTGGGGTGCATTTGTTTTCAAACATGTGATTCGCGAAGCTAGATTCTGGTTAGGTGGTCCGTTTCTTTTTTTTTTTTTTGTTGCAGTCCCTGATGTGCTCTCGGAATCGTGTACAAATTTTTCCTCCTGGTTGTCCTAAGTAGCTGTATTGGCATTTGTTAAGTTTGCATACTCCGTAATTGCTAAAGCGATACCCCGAGTTAGTGTTGGTCTTTAGTTTTTGTCTTACGTTGTTCGTTGTTCTGAAAGCTGTGTCAATATTATGTTTCTTGAAAAAGTTGGCCAATTGGTACGTCGTTTTTCCCGTGTACGTCATTGCCGTCTAATTGTTTGCAGCATCCACTTTCAATAATCAGCTACTCCTTCTCTCGCTTTGGTATTTTTTTGGGAGCACTTTGGAAAGTACTTTTCAATTTAGTACTCAGAAGGAAATAAATGGAGTAACCCAAGATGGAGTAGGTTATTTGTAAAATAATATGCATATTGCTTAAAAAATATTTGATACAACTTTTTCAAAATTATAAATCATTTATTTGTTCACTTATATGAATGTACTATGTTGACATTTTTATTAAATAGATATTTTCATTTATTTAAATCTTACATTACTTTATGCTTATGAAATATCCATCAATTGAAAAACTAAGCCCATACTGCTTTGTTATTATATATCTTAAAGGCTAATAAAAAACTAATATAACAATGGTGATGACAGTTTTTTTTTAATCACAGGTTCTTTGCGAATGCAAGTTTTCTTATAAATAATCCATTATAGCGTTTAACTATATATATTAGGGTGCTTCATTCCCGATAAAAATTTTTTTGAGGTGCTCAAGCAAAATATTAATCTACATGTAGAAAAAAAGTTTCAACAATTTTTAGCTCTTAATATTAATTTTAAGTACTTGCACATAAATTATAAATTTAGACACTTTTTTTCAAGTTTTAAACGTATAGCCGACTTTTGCATTATTGTGAATCGGTTTTGTGGATTTTATGGGAATTTCATGATCTTTTATATTGCCTCTGAGGTTTGTCATAAACCTCGCATTGGTTCACCAGTAAAAGTAGCCAAAATACAATTTTACCGATTTTTTTACTTTGTGTATGATTTATTCGAGTGAACCATCAGTATCAAAGGTTAAAAGTTGCTGAAAATTGGATTGTCCACATGTAGATTAATATTTTGCTTGAGCAACAAAAAAAATACGTTTACCATAGGTTAACAGTAAACACATTTCAGTAAGCTCGGCTTTGTTTCAAAGGCAATTCAAAGTTTTTAAAAAATCAAAAATCAGATTATTAATTTATTCACATCTTGCTAAGCGCTTACGAATAAAAATCGCCTACTGTATAAGAAGCAAACTATCCCCATAACAATTGTGTTATTCTCGGGAAAAAGCAATAAAAAATATTTGTTTTGAATGCATCAGGGGAGGTAAAAGCTACTTATCAATAATTTATTTGACTACTTTATGGATAATTGTTGTAACTTTATACCATTGAGATAATATGGGCGATATTAAATTCCTTTGATACTAAACTACCCATATGTCATTCTCAGAATTGTCAAATAATATACTCCTGTGATTTTTAAATGTAACTTCTCTTTAAACTCAAAGCAGATATTGTGTTACAGTGTGCGCAAATGAAAAGAGTCCAAGGAAATATTTGAATACGATGAGACTACTCAATTTTTTATGGTACAATTCACTTCAAGCGAACAAAGAAAACCCACAAAAAATTAAAAATTAAAATTAGCTTTTTGCTTAAAGCATTGTTTCGTATAAAAAAATGTTTACCTCCATGACTTTCTTAAAAAAATGTTTGGCTATTTTAAACCGAGGTGACTTTTCTTAAGAAATAAGGGAGAACTGAAAAAAACAGAAATAAATACAAGTAATGAAGTAAACATTTAGGACAGATATATTAGTTCCATTTTGTAGTGGATGCTAGCTACTTGACTGGATATATTGTTTGTTTGCTATCCGATTTGATTATTTTTCGCACGAAAAAAAGAAAAACAAGTAAGGAAAGGGCTGTCTTCGACGAAGACTTTATACCTTTCATGAATACGCATCACGGTTTTAAGTGTCCGATCCTTACTCACAATTAGTAAAAACCCTGCAAAAGTGATCATATAAAGATACATAGCCCAAACCCCATTTATCGGAACAATTGATTGTATGGGAGCTATATGTTATGTAGGTCCGATCTGGCTGATTTTTACTACACACATTACAGATATAATAAGAACCAAACCTGCAAAATTTTACGTTCATAGCTTTTTAATTGCAAAGTTTATAGCCCAAACCCCATTTATCGAAACAATCGATTGTATGGGAGCTATGCGTTGTATTGCTCCGATTTTGCTGATTCCGACAAACGATTAATCTCATAGAAAATGGAGGTTCCATAGCAAATTTCATCAAGGTATCTCAAAAACAGACAGACGGACTGACGGACATGGCTAAATCGACTCTGCTCATCGACCTGATCATTTCGGTATACTTATTGGTGGGTTATCTCTTCTTCTTCTCATACTTACAAACATCGGACCAAAGTTATAATGCCATTTCATGTTCATGAAATTTATAAAAATTGCGAACTATTGCTCTTAACAATAGCGGAGTTTTTATACAGAAAAGTGGGAGGCGAGAGATCAAATTTTGTACGAGTTATGACATTAAAGTTTTTGTAGAATAATTTATATATATAGAGGAAGGACCAGGCCGTTTTAAAAAAAAATATATTTTGCAAACTTCTTTGAGCTCTGACACTTACGAAGTGAAATAGAATTGATTGAGAGTTAGTTTTGCCAAGATAGGCCCTTTAGACATTTTTTATATTAAAGTAGGCGTGGTCCTGTACCGATTTCGGCTATTTTTGCAACAATAACTGTTGTTAATTTTTCAAAAACTTTCGGTGTGACAAATACATTTTTTTGGTTCATTTATGGCATTAAAATATTTGTAGAATGACTCGCTTTACTTTAAAGGGTGTTCGGCCACGCCTACTTTTGACAATTTCAAATTTTTAAATTTTCATACACTAATGCTTTGAAAGTGAAATATAATTAATATAATTTAGTTTTCGCAGAGGCGTTTGCTCACTTTTATTCCCCTACGCTGTTGGAAATCTTGTACATAAAAGTGGGCGTGGTGGTTAGTAAATTTTGTCCATTTTTTTTGAATATTCTTTATAAAAACGGAAGAATGTGCGCCGAAGTTTGTAGATATCGTAAGTATTTTTTGATTTATTTATTTGTAAAGATGGCTTTATCAAAAGTGGGCGGTGTCACACCCATTTAAAAAACTTTTCCCAAAAAGTTAACTGGGTGCTTAACTACATTGTACGCACCATCATAGCTTCCCTGTTGTACGGCTCGGAATAATGTACACTGTCGCAAGAAGATGACAGTTATAACACTTGAGGATTCTATACTTAAGTTCTTCGGAAGATGTATGGTAAGGACCTTCCCCTGCTGATCATAGTGCAACAAATTTGAGCTCAACGGCTTCGTCGGCTAACTTCGGTTGTGTAAATGCATAAAGACGCTTGATACTTAATTCCTCGATAGAGGAAGGAAGAGTTGGACAAAATTGGTTTAAGCTGACTTGGCCTTCCATGTTTTTTCCAATTGCCAAAACTTATCGGTAAGAAGGGAATAATGAGCCCGTATGCTAACATTACATACCACGGAGATTTTGTGAATTATTTAATGGTATGATCTTTTACACAAACTTGGGCGTGGGATCAATCGATTTGAACCATTACCCAGTATGAATTTGTTAGCAAGTATAATTCCAAATCTGTACTTGGATATTATAACTTCTCTATTTTTTGTAGTTGTGCTTAGTAAAATCTTCACAAAATTTTTTATATGGTGGGCGTGGCCATGCCGAATTAAAATTTCTAGTTTTTTATTTATTGGTTAAGACCGAAAGGCCAATAGGCGTTTTAAATTGTATCAGTTTATTTTCGGTCGTTTATGCTTATTGCAACTTTTTAAATATACCGAAACCTTCGAAAGTTTTTTGGGAATTGTTTGTCAAGCAAATACTTTTACGGAAAATATGACACAATTCCAAAGTATATTTGTGATTTCCCTGTACGCTTAACGTGAATTTTCCCTTCTCCTTTGGAGCCACAGTCTTAGCCAGCAAATCTTCTATTGAACTAGTAAAACAATTATGCATTGATGAACATACATACTACATGCAATAAAGTTTATGGTAAGTACAAATCCCTAAACGACTTTATCGTCTTAACTTTATGTAATACTGTTCTGTTGATTTTTGTTGTTGTTATTAGTCTTTAAATAACTTTGGTTGGGAGAACTGAATGCTACAGAAGCTAACTTTCTATTATAATTCTTAAACAAAGAACTATTTGTGTTAGTCATAGAGATGTTGTTGTTTTTGTTATTGTTGTTTGGGCTATGTACATTAAAAGTTGTAATTGTATCAACAGCTTTCATCGGAATCGCCTCCGCAGCATTATACAAGTTGTTGCGTATACGTATAGATGAATTTGGCCCACTACTGGAACGTATTGAACTGACACGTGTGTGCATAGAGAACGTGCGCTCTGGGACATCGAGTAGTGTGTGCGGTTTGCAAAAACAAAAAGCAAAACGTTTATTGAATTCGCGTTTGAATTTTTCCTGAAAAACAAATCGAAAAGTAAAAATGTTTTATGCTTTCAATAGAAAACTAACAAAGAGAAAATTAATTTCTTAAAAGCTTAAGAGCTCAACTTTGGAATCAATTTCAACTTTGTTACATGCAATTGCTGTACAACCTGTTCACACCATGCAACTTGCATGAATCAACACGAAGTTGACTGTGACAGCAACGCCAAAAAGAATACGATTAAGTTTGATTTTGATTTTTTATCCTCCATTACCGCTTTTATATTTTTGAATATTATATTGATATTATTTTTTAGAAAGAAGTGGAAGAAATACTGCAAAACTTTCGGAACTTTTTGGTAAATTTTAAATGGTATAAAAATGCAGTTTAAGATTTAGACTGATAGCATTTGCATTAGCACTGAAAACTCTTGATGAATAATATTAAGCTAAGAATAGTTTTGTATAAAACTAAATCGCTTATAATACGTACTGAACAACAGTTTCACAAAAACATTTTATTTTATTTTGTTTTGTTTTATTTTATTTTATATTATTTAATTTAATTTAATTTAATTTAATTTAATTTAGTTTTATTTTATTTTACTTTATTTTACATTATTTTATTTTATTTTGTTTTATTTTATTTTATTTTATTTCATTTTATTTTATTTTATTTTATTTTATTTTATTTTATTTTATTTTGTTTTATTTTATTTTATTTTACTTTATTTTACACTATTTTATTTTATTTTATTTTATTTTAGTTTATTTGATCTTATTTAATTTAATTTTATTAAATATTTAAGATTTTCCGGGCAATTTATTTTTGTAGATATGGCTTTATGTAGGCTTTTTTGACCATTCTGTATTTAAGTGCAAAATAATTATGTTTGTAACTTAGCTTTTAGTATGATAGAGTAGGAAAAATGTTTAGAGACAACCGCCATAGCTTTTCTTATAAATCCATTTCGGAAGCTTTTAAGCTTCTTCATCGGAGAAATTTTGGCACGCATTGCTAACCATTAAGTTAACAATAAGCTGGTTTTGATGTCATCTTAACTCCTAGTTCTATTCTTCTTAACCATATGCATGAACCACTTCCGCCATTTGACAGTTAGTAGTGTGATCATGATGAATTTTTTGACAGATCTGTTTTATCAGCAGAACTGCCTTACCACGTGCTCTCTATTCAATTTAAAAATTTTAATAATTAATTAAAAATAATAATTTAAAAAATAAAAATAAAAAAATAAAAAATTAAAAACAATAATAATTTTCATAAAAATTCAAAAGTGAGCTCGTTTCATGAATAATTTAATTTAATTTAATGTTATTTAATTTAATTTAGTTTAGTTTAATTTATTTTAATTTAATTTAATTTAGTTTAATTTGATTTAATTTAATTTAATTTTATTTAACTTAATTTTATTTTATTTTCAGTAAAATTTTATTTTTGACAGTGTAACAAATTAAATACAAAAAACTTTCTTTGTTTTAACGAGCAAGGGCGTATAATATAAAAGCATATAATCCAGTCTAGGGTACACACGTATACGATTTCAATATGAGCTAGGTTTGTTTACTTACATTGTAAATACCATAAATGAATGGATTGTAGCAGCTATTGCTCATAGCTAACCAATCACAGCAAAACCAAATAATACTTATGAAATGATATTCATTAATTTCTGGAATCGTTACATATAAAATATTGTATAACTGCAAAGGTAGCCAGCATAAACCAAAGACGACAACAACAATAATAAGCATTTTAATGACCTGTGGAAAGGAATTAAAAAGAAAATATAATTAAAGGAAAATATGTAAGTTGTGGATATGAATTAGGGTTGAGCTCATACATTTTTATGTTGCTTTTCAGTCTTGGTTTGATTTTGACTAACCACAATTTTCACCAAGAAACTAGTGGGAGCAATTTTGGAACATAGTAGTGATAACACATGTTAAATGCAGAGCTGGGTAGTAATCAATTCTTTAGGATTCAAATAACCCTTGATTCCCAATTACAAGTACTTGAAAATATAATCAACTCCTTTGCCTCAAAGAAAGGAAATGTTTACATTTCATCTCTTCAAAAAAAAAAAAAAAAATCCCATAAGTAATTTCCTTGTTTTGAGGCTCAAGTACATGTATTTTTTTCTTTTTATGGAACCAATATACTCTGCGCAAATGTAATTTTTTGCAAAAATTTGAAATACATTTGCAAATTCTATCTAAAGTACTGGGAAAAAAGTTACATTCACGCAGAAAATATTCTTATAGTAACTGTTTAATCCAGGGCCAGGCACTCGCCTCCTTGCACATAAACCTACAAAGAGAAAAGACTACAAACCGTCCCAAAACAACCAAAACCCGCACCACCGAAAATAACCAACACGTTCAGTTTTGTTCTCATATTATAACTAACTGGGTTGCCAGTCTTCATTTATTCATGTAATTCATGCAACTCGCAGGTTGCCATACGTTCAATATTCAACAGTAACAAAAAAGCCTCAAAACGAGAAAATTACTTTTGGTAAGTTTTGTTTGAGGAATCGAAATGTTTTCAATTCCTTTTATGTGAGGTAAAATAATTATTTACTTTTATCAATTACTGAGAAACGGAATTGGTTCCCAATAAGCAAAGTAAACTTAAAGTAAATCTTTAAAAGGCCTTCCAAAATAAATAGTAAGCTCACTAAATTCTGTTTTTTCGATTACAAGGCATTTGAAATTAAGAGTTTTATAATGAAAGCGGCACGTTGATTAAAAGCTTATTATTGTAAGCCTATACGAAATTTTTAAAGACAGCTTTTTATAAATGTTTTTTTTTTTCTGAACTGTATTAAAACATAAGCAGGTTGTGGAAGTGGTTAAGATGCAGCCATGTTTAAAATCTTTTATGAAAAGAATTGGAAATATTTTGAGTTGAAAAGAAAAAAACTGACTAATAGTTTAGAATTTTTGTAAACATTTGAATTTCACTTTTAAAGTGAAATAGTTTAAAACAATTTGTTATTGAAGTTTATAAAAAGTGTGCTTTAAGCTTTTAAATAAATTAAAACTGAAAAGGCTTTCATATCGCTTATTGCAGCAAGTTTACTTAAAATTATTTTCAAAAACCCTTACAGAAATGCTTGTGTGGCTATAATATTATATGATGTGATGTGATATTATATCACATGATCTGGTATGACATCACCCTTTACGATATGATATCACATGATATGATTGTGTTTCCATAGAGAAATAGCGGTAGTAGAAAAAGAAGGTGAAGCAAGCGATGCTTTGGGAAGCTTAGGTGGGGAAGGACGTGTTTTCATTATATTAAATTATATCAAAACACTAATTTATCTTTAGAGGTTTTGAACCTGACCAAAATCGAATAGCCGATCAAGCAATATATAAATTTGAATTTTTCGAATTGCAATTCTCCAAACGAAAGAGAAACTGGGCTTTAAGAGAAAGTCGCATAATCACTCAAGCCTATCAGACTTGCATATCTGCACTTAGTTAAATGAAATATGCAATTTAAATGAATGACAGGAAGTCGTACAAGCCTGAGTTCCTCCAATGTCATATCATACTTACTTTCTTTTTATTACGCAACAACGTGATATCACGCTTACTTTGTGGATTGCCCGGTGCTCGAGTTCCCCATAATTTCACGGCCATTTGTATGTAAACAAAACTGATGACACAAAACGGCACAAAATACTGCATAAACACCAACGCATAACGGTAAGTCTGTAATTGTCCCTCTGTGAGATTTTTATTCATGCAGAATGGTCTTGTTACATTGAAAATGGTATTATTCTCTAGAAGTAATGGAGACGACAACGAGAAATGCAAAAGCAGAGATAGTAAAAACTGAATTAAATTCCTATAAATAAATAATAAATACCGTTATTTACTATGTACCTCTATAACGTTCTTGCTCCAATTCCACACGAAATGCAATCGCACAAGGTGTGGCAAAAATAAGCGCCACCAACCAAATACCGATTAATATTAATTTGGATATAAGTTTTGTGGGGCGAGCTCTTGAAAAAAACAAGAAAATATAAAAAAATAAAAATATTATAGAAGGCGTATCAATTTAAGTAAGTAAATTAAATGTTATCTGTACATGCTTATTAATAGTTGAATTCTTCTCTCATTCAAGTTGTAAAAGATTAAAGCGTCTCATTCAAACCTTCCTCCGAACATCTCTATTAAATATTGAGGGTTGAGAGCCGCATACTCAGGCCTGATATTACTTTAAATAGAAAGTGTATGCAAGTATTCATTCGCATGTCTTCAGCCCATGGGCTTTATTTATCAAAAAAAAAAAAAAAAAATTGGAAAAAAAAATTCCTCTTTAGGTAAACGTTTTTTTTTTTTTCATAAAGCCCACTAGGGTAATAATTATTATTATTTTCCTTAGCGCGCTTTTTAATTTTATGCTTTGATATCACCTCAATGTTAAAAATTTCAAACTTCTTTAAGTTATTTCTTTACAAAATTTTTACAAGATGTAGATACATTTTAGAAAAGGACTTAGGATTACATAAGGGATGTGCGACTAATCAATCAAGTAATCAGAGAATAGTCTTTATTGATTAATTAAAGTAAATAATTTCCCTATTAATCACAAAATGATTAATTTAGTTAGAATTTTATTAACTTGATTACACAAAAAACTGACTAACCGCAGCATGTTTACTGCTATTATTTTAAAAAATTCATCTCTCATCGAGAGTTATAAGTTAAACAAAAACCTGCGCTTTCTATGTTCTCTGATTTATTTGTTAAAAAAAATTTTCTAAAGGAATAAATCAATTTTTTTTTGGGTAAACAGTATTTTAACCTGGCGAGCTATGTTGGACGGTCAAAATCGCCCAGGCGGTTAGATGACCATTTAAAGAAGAAAGAAGTATTTTAACTAAGCAAATTATTAATTACAAATATTTACCATTGCTATGGACGAGCTCAAGGCCAACAATAATAATTTTTCTTTTTATTTATGAAAATTATTATTATTTTTTATTTTTTTAATAATTATTTTTAATTAATTATTAAAAGTTTTCTTTAGAATATAATAGGAACATTTTTAAAGACAACCGCCATAGCTTTTCTTATAGATCCATTTCGGAAGCTGCTAGACTTCTTCATCAGAGAAATTTTGGCACGCTGTGCTAACCATTAAGCTAACAGAGAGCCAGATGGCGGTGCATGCTCATCCTCATGATGGATTTTTTGTTAGTTGTGTACACTTTTTCTTTTTGGTACACAGCCATATGAAAACTTTTAATAATTAATTAAAAATAATTATTAAAAAAATAAGAAACAATAATAATTTTCATAAATAAAAAGAAAAATTATTATTATTGGCCTTGAGCTCGTTTATAGTCATGGTACTTTGCAAATGTACAACTGAATTGAATTGTTGGTATACCAAATAAATTAAAAGTATGTTTAATCAATTAATCACACATCCCTGGGTTAAATATATTTCCTAATATGAAATGAAAATCCTAAATTTAAATTAGCTCTTTTTTTATTCAAAAATATATGATTGAAGAGCTGCAAAAAAAGGCATGAAAATCGGAGCTTTTTTTCTTTTGAAATTTATTAATGAAAGCGGCCTTTGCTGACTTTTGTCAGGGGACGGTATCTCCCTTTCGGAAAAGAAATAACTGGCTTTTTTTTTTTTGCTTTTTATAGGAAGTAAACTCAGTAGGCGGCCGGCGCGGTGTGGCGCTATTGTTGTCGGCCTACCACAGCGAAGGTCCAAAGTTTGAATCCTGCCCAAGGTACCATCAAGATTGGTTTGAAAAAGAAACAAGAAACGTGGTCGCCCCTCGGCAGTAGTTTGGCAAACTCTCCCAGTGTATTTCTTCATGAAATGCTTCTCAGGAAAAACTCATCTGCTTTGAAGATGTCATTCGAGTCAATAGAAAACTGTAGGTCCCGCCAATTTGTAGGAAAAATTAGAAGCAGTGCACTGCAATTAGGGAGAAAAGTTAGGTCTTAATACCAGCGGAGATATATCGCTCAAAATGTTTAGGTTTTTTTTAAACCAGTGAGCGTAAACAATTTGACGACAGTACCACATTTTTTTTACCTTTAATGAACATGCAATGGTATTATACATTTCGTCGGTTGTTTGTAAGTATGAAAAGAAGAAGTCATGGATCTATTAATAAATATACCGTAATGATCAAAGTGGTGAACTATCTAAACAAGTCCCTAAGTTTCAACTAATGCCTGCCAAAGTAACATTCATTTATGGAATGCTAATTGCTTTAGCTTTGCTTGACATTTAGTTCTTGGTTTTTCCTAATTATTAACTGAACGGTGATAGGGTGACCGATCAGACTTGGCATTTTTGAAAATTGAGATAGAGCTAAAGAACTATAGAGCTATGCAAAAACAGATTGATTTAGCTTTCCGTTGATGTATAAATGTTCAAATTGGGACCAAGGCTGTCCATGTAGTGGTAATCACACACACTCTTGTTATTTGTTTTGTTTTTGTTTACTGCCACACAAATTGTTTGCTCCACATCTAGTTCTCGTTTATGAAATTGCACGTTCCAAAAGTACTTTGCCTTGCTCAGTCATCATATTGCCGTCACTCTCTTATAACGGAAGCTCTATGAAACAGGCAGTTTCAACAGGATTGAACAATAGCTTTTATGGGGTTTAATATAACAGTACCGAAAAAAATAATAATTTTCATTTAAAATATATCGAATTCCATAACAAAAACCACATAAAAAGAATCTCAAAGTTTACACAAAGTTCAGTAAAGCTAACTGAGCTTTTTAAAATTTACATCAAAATTTCAATTAGGCAATTCACAAGGTATCTTATTATTTTATGTCGTATTTCTTTCAAAACGACTCTTGTGAGCACTACATTGAGTTGTATGTCGTATTCATATGCATCATGTTAAATTTATATAAAAACTTGTCACTTGCTGATAGAAAATTTCGAATGACCAGGGGCTGAGCAATCATTATACACTTGAAGCACTTTTCTTTTTGTTTTGCCCTCAAATAGTATAGGCACAGATACAAATTTACACTTTGAATACAAAAACATTTTAAAAGCACTGTCATATGCCCTCACATCTCAGCAAACCATAGAGTCATAAATGCGTCAGAAAGGAGTCCTAAATTGAAGCGTTTACGCTCTTTATGAGCTGATTTATGGGTATATGAGGGTATCACCCTTATTGCGATGGTCGCCCGATATGAGCCGAATTTCATATATCATTGAGCTTGAATAGGAGTCATATATGACACATTTTTGTCTCATAATCGACACATATTGGACTCCAAAATGACTCCTATACGAAGCCTTTGGCGTGATTTATCTCCTTTGCAATCTGCCCTTTTTGGCCCCTTAAAAGATAATCTTTGGAACTGAAATTCAGGCATGTGGATTTTCAAATATAGTCTGAGGCTATATTAGCAAAATTTTGGTAAAAGATATGTGGGAGAAAACCCTTGAAAGATTAATCTTTGTATATTTCTGACGTGTTTAAAAAAATAACACAGTTTTATGGAACACAATTTTCCGTTCCAGATGACTTGAGATGGCGTCCACGAAAATGTACATATGAGTACATATGTATGTCAGGAACAGCAAAAGATATGTAATGAAAATTTTGTATGGAAAACAATTTAAACATTTACAAAAAAAAACGATATGAATATTTGCTCCAAGGTTGCTCTGTGAAATGAGCACTCTCCGTGTAAGGCTTATAATTTTCATTACTTCGGAGTCATAAAAGACTCCTATATGATCGTATTTCTGCGGTTCATATTTTTCACATATTTAGTGCTCATACCGGACTCTTAAGTTATTAGCACTCCGAGAATGTTTGCCGGGATATAAATACAATTCATATGAAAATGCCTCGGTTTCTTATGAAAGTGCAAGACAAAAATAATTTGGTATGAAGCTCATTCACTTCCATATGAAATAGAAATTTAAACTAACAAATTGAAAATTCTTTTAAAATAGTGGGGCACTGAGAAAAATTTATATTCAGAATTAAACGTACTCGAATTTAATTGAACAAAAGAGGAACACATATGGGAGCAGAGTTTTGATGCATAAAACCTTTTTCCAAGACTTATAAGAAACAGAAAAAGATCTAAATTAACATAAACTTGGTTCAAAAAGCAATTAAAATAAAACTAAGGTTGGTTCAAAACGGTGCGAAACATAGATGATGGCAACCGTAACTAGTGCAGCTGGGTTTAAAAATAGATTAATGGTCTCAAAAAAGTCGAAAGATATTAGCAAGGACTATTCCTTGATATACCAAAAAAAGACCAGCTTATTTCAATAGGTAGCGTAGAATGAAATCTTGTATACTAATTTCAGTTGGTATAGGAAATTTTGCTAACGAAATTGCGTGGAATCGAGAAGTAACCACACCCAACTTTTATATGTGTATGAAATATCAAAATCCCGGATAGTTCTGAATTTAACTTGTAAATGGTCCTTCTAACAGCTATAACTGAAACCTTGAGCGGTACAAATTTGTTTGAAATTTAGTTTGTTACCGATGCTATCTTCACGAGAATCCCCGCGCACACACTTTGGTTATAATTGTCGAAATTGTGCGGCTTGAGTTACATAGCTAACTTTAACACGGCCTGAACTGATCCCGGACTCGTTACTTAAAAAAAATTTTTTTTTGCGACATATTCACAACATTTTCCAATTTTTTTTTTTTGTGCTTACTCAATTTTAAAAAAGAAAATCTCAGTGTACACATATTCTTGCACATGTATTGTGATTTACCGTCCTATATAAAATAATTTGAGCACCACTACAAATGAACTTTGAAAAGTAAAATAGCATACTTGATATACATAGGCTCCTCAATTGTATTGTGCTTTGAAATTTTTATATGAGAATATGACACCTTGTAAATTGCCTAAATATTTTTGGGCAGAATTTTTACTAGGTTGTTGGGCAGCAGTAACTCCCATCTCACTAGTAAGGAAGATCTCTTTTTCTACAGAACACATTGAACGTATGGGTTGGCTTTTCCGGAAAATCGTTTTCCTTCCAATGGATCCGCAAACTCCTTCCTCGTACTGACTGAAGTTTACAGACGCATGAAATTCGTATTAAATATTCTTATCTGCGCTCTTTTACAACTCGGTGACAAAAAATGTCTGCCAAAGTTCATAATGAAAATCTAATTATTTGGTTTATGATTTAGGTTAATGCGCTTGTATGCATCATCAAATCAAATTCGAGGCTCTTTGTTCTTTGTTTATCATTTCCTCTCATCGTCGACTACTTAAGACTTACCTGAGGGGATTTATAATTGCTCGATGTCTATCAATGGCGATGGCAGTTAAGGTGAATACGGAAACATTTACCGTCAAAGCTTGCACAAAGGGACAAAAGCCGCACATAAACCATGGCAAATTCCACCGTTGCAAAAGGGCTGCCTGAAACTGAAAAACAAATTCAAAAACAATAAAAAAGGCATACAAAAAGGAAATCAAATTATGGAACTTAACTAACTATGTGATTGCGACATTTAAATAATGGTTTTATAAGTTAATACGATATTGGCTGAAAAAAGGCTGAAAAAAGTCTATATGATTTTGATGGCCTCCTTTGTTCTTTCAAGCTTTATGGTATCCTCAATGCAATTTCGAAGTGATTGAGCAATATGTACCGAATACTCGGTTGCAAGGTTCTTTCGATATTAAATCACGAAGAGCAACTTGTTCAGCAAATTAGGAGCTGCATGCCACAAACATTGAAAGAGAAGCTAAGCACAATTTCCTCGGATGCATTTATTTGATTGATATTGACTTTTATACCGTTCATGAACATGAAATAGTATTATAACTTTGATCCGATGTTTGTAATTATGAGAAGAAGAAGAGATAGGCCCACCAATAAGTATACCGAAATAATCAGGCCGAGGAGCTGAGTCGAAATAGCCATGCCCGTCTGTGTATCTGTTTGAACGCAAATTAGATCCTAAGTTGTAGAGATATTTTAATGAAATTTGGTATGGGGCCGCCATTTCGTAGTATGTATATTAATCATTACTCGAAACCAACCAAATCGGACCAAAACAACATATAGCTCCCATACAATCGATAGTTTCGATAAACGGGTTTTGACCTATTAATCTTGCAATAAAAGAGTTAGGAACTGAAAATTTTGCAGGTTTGATACATTTTATGTACGTGATGTGACTAGTGCTAATGAGCCAGAGCAGACCTATATAACATATAGCTCCCATACAAACGATTGTTTCGATAAATGGGGTTTGGACTATAACTATTGTAATTTGATAGCGAGGAACACAAAATTTGTTAGCTACATAACTCATTACACACACTCACACTCAGTAAAAGCCGTCAAGATTGGACCGATATATCGTATAGCCCCCATACAACACATTTTTCCGATAAACGGGGTTTGGTCTTTGTATCTGTAAATTAACAGGGTAAGTCCATACAATTTGGCAGAGTTTATACTTATTGTAAGTAAAGAACGGACGTTTCAAACCGAAATGCGTATTCATGAAAGGTATAAACCCTTCCTCACAGCCGAAAACAACGCTTTCTTTACTTGTTTTAAACTAGTATTTGGTTATATTTAGTATCTCAGAAATGAAAAGAAACACATTATATCCACGGAAGACTGGAAAATATATACTACTTGAGACTCAGCACTATGAAGCGTTTTATACACAATGGCGTGATTTATGACTTAGGCTGTTATGATTTGTTACCACAAAGTAATGATAGATTTTTTTTTTAATTCCATCTTACTTTGTGTTAAGCTATCGTTAAAAAACTATAAAGTAATACACCTAAAGCTTTCTCTAGCCTCCTTAGGGAAAAGCCAAATTTCCTCAAGCTGCAATACTGCTTTTAGAAAATTAGTAAAACTGAAAACCAACCAGCACTAACCTGAAATGGTATGCAAAACATTCCAATGACAACATCAGCAAATGCCAAATTAGCAATATACATATTGGTAACGGTACGCATTTGCCGAGTTGTTACTACCACCCATATAACCAACGAATTGCCAACAACTGCCAAAGCACTTATTGTGCCATAGAAAATGGAAAGTAGAACAATGATTTTAGTTGGTGCCGAATAGAGTTTCTCTGAAATTGAAAACGGAAAAATAAGCAAAAAAAAAGGGGAAAAAACAAAACAAAACTTACCAAATTCTTCTTCTTGCAGTATCAAATCTGCCCTTGTTCGTATTACTGGGAATTCATCCATATTGTGCAGAATTTAGAAGTATGTATGTGTAAGTTACATACACATATGTATGTGTATGTATAGTTGTAAAATTAACTGTTATTTATTTGCCCAAAAATGGCTTCAATATAAGTAGCACATACTGCATTCTCAATCGGAAGTTCGCAACACGTCTTAATTTTATTTCTCTGGAAAATATAACACATGAAAACAAAAGAAATAAAAATCTGTTTCAGACAAGATTCATTTCTGATTATTCCATTACAATTCAAGTAGATATTAAATTTGACGATGCATAGGAAGGTGCGATAGTCGTCAAAGATTGTCACACAGCATTTTCTTCAAAGTAAATTTGCTCAGTTTTGCGAAAAGCGGATATGGATTAAATCAAGCACCCTCAGATAAATCATATCTCCCGTTAACAGTAATAATTTCATTACTTATTTACTACGAAATATGCGATACCAAGTAACACACAGAAATCTACAAACAGAGTTGCCATAATAGTTATCTAAAAGTGGATATTTTACGGATAATTACAGCTAAAGAAACTTGTTTAAAACCAGAATCTTAGAAAGCTACAGCTTTGATGCCCAAATGCGTATTGATCCCTAACAAATATTAACATTTCATACGAAACTTTCTCCATTGCTCCTGCCACTATTTACCGAGTAATACAACGGCAAGTTTCGAAAAAGAGAAGCTAATTGAGCCATGGTCCTCAGTCTATCGGTAAACACGATAAATTTAGCCAATTTTGAGACAATTATTATTATTTTTGATTAAAGGAAAATCGTGGCTGTTTTCGAAATAGTACTATAACTATAGCCTGTATATGTTTGTTGCTTTAAATTTTCCTTTAATTAAAAATAATAATAATTGACTAAGAATTATTATCAACTGGTTTTGAGCTCGTAAAACTTACAAAAATTTATAAGTACAAGGTGGCGCAAAAGTAAGCTTCCGATGTTCAGCATATCGGTTGTGGCACGTGCAGTGTGTGCTGTTGCACCGTCTTGTTGGAACCACATGTTTTCCAATCCCAATTCATCAAGTTGCGGCAAAAAGAACTCGTTGATCATTGCTCTGTAGCGCTCACCATTCACAGTTGGCCCCGACCGATTATTGGTCAAATAAATAGTCAGCAATATTCCGCGTTCTGGAGCAGTGTAGCGTAATATTGTTTATTAACGTGTATTTCGCATGTGTTTACTACACAAATGTCAAAACAGAACTGACTTTAGGGGCCAATCGCAAAATTTATAGCATTTTCTGATAGGAGGATTACTTTTGCGCCACCTTGTATATAATATTTCTTAATTGCATATATATAGTGTAAAGTGTTTGTTTGAATTATCTTGAAAATCTTTTAATTTCCGTTGCGGATTACTGGAATGTATGCTTTTGATATTTACAAATAAATAAATAGCAATTTTATTATTTTCAAGTAGCTATATAATTGGTTCATGTACATATGCATTTATACATTTGTTTGACAATATAATAGTAGAGAAATTTAATTGGATATCGTTCTAAAAATTAGAAGAAGCTGTGATTTTAATAATTTTTATTTAAAATATGGGGAATTCCATAACAGAAACCAATAAAAGGAAATTTCAAAGTTTACACAAATTTCGGGAAAGTTAATTAAACTTTAAAATTAATTAAACTTTTAAAAACGAATATCAGTTTTTGAGTAGGCAGTTTTGTAGACCAATCAATTTTAGTATAACATTATGCAAGTCAGAACTTGCTCACAAATTTTCCTGAATTTTCAGAATTTTTTCGTCAAGTGTGTTGAGTGATTTCTTACATACAAAGCATGAAGAAAAATTAATTTTGTATAGAAAAAATACCCAATATCCTTGACCAAAAAAATTCAAAAAATTCAGGGAACATTTTAATCTAGTTCTTACTTACACATTGCCATGCTAAAATTCAAAGAGCTAAAAAACTGCGTACTCAAAACTTGTCTAAAAACTGTTCCCAAAAATATTGAAATTTTGATGTAAATTTTTAAAAGTTTTATTAACTTTCCTGAACTTTGTGTAAACTTGGAAATTTCTTTTTATACGGTTTCTGTTGTATATATATTTTAAAAAGAAATTATTAAAAACACAGCTGCTTCTCATGTCGTCGAACGGTATCCAATTTAATTTCACTACTATTATATTGAACACAACTGTGTATGTATTTACTTAAGAATTAATATCATTCTTGTTTAAATAATAATTTAATCATGAAAGAAGTAAGTAAAAGCTACGCTATGTTATTTGTAAGACAATGTAACAACAACAACAATAACAACAACAAAAACTAAGTGTTTATTTTGCTTATAACGTTTTTACCTTGAATTAATATGCAAATAGCTCGAAATATAGAATGCAGTTACTTTGGATAATAGATATCAAAAGACATTCAATTGAACATAATGTAGAAATAGAAACAAAAATTCCCTGGCCTTGATCAACAGTAGGAAGAGATTTTTGAATAATGTTGGTCATGCAAGATAGGGTCGACCCGTTGTTTGTTTCTCTTGTACCAATGGAATGAGAGAGTTAATTATCAAGATTTCTACTGAATGAGAGGGGGGGGATTAAAATAACGGTCTCTCCAACCATTTCAGTAGCTATTATATTTGTCACTCTAGTCTGTAAGATTTGTTCAATCTGTTAGACTTTTAAGTTTTTTTCGTTTGTGAATTGTATTTTTGTTATATTTCATATATTTATAACAGTACGTTCTATATCTTCACTTAGTCGACCGCTTTATGTTAGCGTCGACTTTAAATAAAACTAAAAAAATAAAATAAGGATGGTTGTAGAAAACACATCCTAAAGTTTAACCCCCTTATTCATAAAAAATTTAATTGGTTTATAAAGCTTTTTAAAATGACATATCCATACAAATTTTGAAATATAAGAGCTTTATGAATTGTTTTGTTTTTTTTTTATGAATATGGGGGTAAGTTATAATTCGCCAATTATAAGCTATAAATTCATTTTGTTTTGCTGATTTTTCAATAGGGTGGACGGACCAAGATTGAAGTTTCTCAGTAAGCAACACGAGAACACAAAGTTCACAATGAAAACCGAAAAAGAAGCTGACCTGACGATAATAATTTTTACAGTTAGAGGATGAGTACACTATTTAAAAACAATAAAAATGTTTATTTTTCAGTGTGTACATTGTAAACTATTCATTACTTTTAATGAGCTTAAGGCCAACTTTCCGGAAAAGGTTACTTTTTACTTTTTAATAATTTTTCTTCAGGGAAATTTTTTTTTTTTACATTTTAATAATTTTTACTAAATTTGTTTTTAATATAAAAGGAAAATTTAGGGATAACCACAGCAGAAAAAAGGACGTAGTTGCATTGTCAGTTTTCGATCGTCATGTTGGGTTTGTTTGAAAAATTGTTGTTAAAGCTTGTAAAGGATAAACACTGTGCATATCCCAATGGTGAAAGTTGTATAAAATAGAAAACACAGCTATTTATTTAAATACAAAATAAACATATATGCAAAACAAAAAAATTAAACGGGAGGGTCGCTTTTATCTCCTGATATATGGGTAGGTTCGTATTGAAAATGAGCGAAGACTTACGAATTTAGGTGAATCATATAGACCCACACCTTTCCTCTATACCTAACCAATGAATATTGGGGCTCAGCTTGTAATCAGCTGTGTATGTTCTGAGCCAGCAGCGGGCCATCCAAAAGGCCATCGCAGTAATACTCGGCCATTCTAAATTTCCCGAAACACCTCTACATGTCATCAAGGCAACAGCACAAATGATGAACCGTAATGTATTTTTTTAATGAGTATTTTAATAAAAATTATATTAATCAAAATAAGAATGATTGTATTTCAGTGAAAGCTTTTATTAATGTTGTCGCGGTCAAAGCACTCGTATAACAGCTAAAGTGGTGTTGAAATCGATTAAAGGGTAAATATCGGTAGATTTATATACACCTGGCTGTACAAGTGCTTACTGAACAATGACTTGTATTTCTTTTGTGGAATATGCAGTACACGGCGACCGAGCTTTCCGCATCATTTTTTGAGGTGGCCATATAATTTAGTTGATTCTAGATACCTATCACTGTAAAGGTAATAGCTCATATGTAAAAAAGAAAATTCATCAAGATTAGGTGGTAACTCTGTAGGACACAGAATACATTTCAATCGATTACCATATTGGCGCATCCACTTGAACAGCTTATTACAGACGTCCACATAAAAAGCAAACAAGAATTTATTAGTATTTACCATTGTTTATAAATGTTTTGTGATATATAGTTGAAATAGTTTTGACAGATAACTGTAACGTAACCTCATATAGAAACATGCTTCGTTTTTGCTGTTATTGTTCGGAGTAACATAGAAATATTGAAACGTAGGTAGACACGGAATAATTGAAACACCGTCCAACGAGTAAGAGAAGAGTAAAGAAACTCTTGGTAATAACACTACCCGGACACTAGGCATGGAAACGCAACTTCTAACTCTATCTTAGTAACGAAATCGTAGCGAGAGGAAAGACATAACGTTTCTTGTGCCCTTAAACTGTATGAAAACCCCAGGTATTGATATAATACTAGTAACGATCCTTGCATAACGAAACTGTAACGTAATTATATACTGTTTCTGCTGATGAGATTTTATTCACAATTATGTAAAATCTTTATTTTATAATTACATTTAAAAAAATACTTAATATGAATTTTGACCTATAATAGCTTTTGTTGTTGTTTCTTCACACCGTAATGTTTATTTCATCGCTATCTATCAATCCCAATTTTTTGTTTTCTTATTCAAGAGTTTGCGGTATTCTGCATTTGTTACTCAGAAGCATAGGACCAAAGCCATTACACCTTTTCATGTTTATGGAATGTACACAAAATGTGTTTGGGTCCTATCTTAAATACGAAGCTCATAGAACATCAAACTTCCAATATTTCAGCCAATATATGGCACTGAATCCATGGAGCCGTAGGTGAACCTGAAGTTAACGTTGCATTTATCTATGCTATAGATACTAAACGATTTACTACATCCATTAACTCTATCTGACAATAATTGCACGCTAATTGGTTCATGTACGCTGTTGTGTATTGAATCAATTATATGCGTTATTTCAATCAGTTGATATACATTACTTATTGCCAAGGACGGATCAAGAGGGAGAGGTAAAGGACTGGAACCGAAATGTTGGGGTCAAAAACTAGTATGAAGTTCATGAGACTTGGGAAAGGTTTTAAGTATTGTCTTCGGTCCTGAAGTGGGAGAATATTTCCCACTCATTGCTAAGGTTGTAGCAAGACCGGGAGTAAAACTAGTACGAAAGAGTACTACCTAAAGGGCTAAGTTGTTTGTTTCTGTCAGCTTTTACTTGACCCGCGTTGAGGGGAGAGTTTATGTATTCAAAATGCTATACAAATTCTTAACTCGTTAATGATTAATATAATTTTAATTGCTTATTCAGAAGTTCTATGAAAGTTTTCAATTTACATATCTTTGATGCCTTCAAATGTTCAGTGTAAAGTTAGTTCAGTCGGGGAATTACGAATATCCCGCCCGCAGGCTATTCAATTTTTGTCACTCACTTATGAGTATTCATTCTAAGCTACTAAAAATTGGTTTGCCGCTTTTGTCTTCAGCGTTCTTAGCCTTCGTCGGTTAGTGCTCGATATATCGACTAAAAATTTTCGATTTCTGCTTAATTTTTCAAGATAGAACTATTCATAGTTTATAATATATAATATATATGGAATCTAAGCGCAAACTTCCTGTCATACCATACTCCGGGTACCTTTCTGATTTTCTTTTGAAAGCATTAATTTTAACTATAAAAAACACTGCATATAATACGCAACGTATGAGCCCTTATGAATACAGCTCCACTTCAACAAATTCATAAGTTTGTCCCTAAGCCTTTTGTGCGGAGTCATGGCAAACGTGCCGTTGCATGGTACACCCTAGAATTAATGTAATTGTGGGTATAGGTATTTTTTGTCCATAGTGTTCACCATACCATTACCATATCATTGAAATACCAATTCAATACCACTACCCTTCCATTACCATTTCATTACAATAACATTACAATACCATTACCATACCATCACCATACCCTTACCAAACCATTATAATACCATTACCATACCATTACCATGCCATTACCATACCATTACCATACCATTACCATGTCATTACCATACCATTACCATAATATTACCATACCATTCATTACCATACCATTCATTACCATACCATTAAATTACCATAGCTTTTATTATTTAATAACAAATGCCTGTTACAATAAGCCTCACTCCATCATATACTCGTAGACCGGTTGGTTACACCTAAGTTACGAAGCAATATTATAAATGCATTTTTGACTATTTTTAAACGGCTGTACGCAAATAGCTTTGTTGTCAAACAAATTATTCGACACTTCTTCGCTTACAATACTTTTCAAACATCTTTGTGTATTTTCATTAACTTCAGAAATTTTTTATTAGCTATATACACTTTTAGGACCTCACTTTTTTCCTAAATATCACAAATTTATACATTTTTCAAATAACAATACTATTTTACTGTTTATCAGTTAAATGTCTAAATTTGATTTCACCAATTCGAACAGCTGATTGAATTTTTTACCTCAGAAATAATTGTTGATATCTCAACACCATTACATGAAGACGGTTATTCGGTGCTACGAGGAGGCTGAGGTTGCTTCAATTAATATCCCTTGGCGACATTTATCATTTAGTAGCGACTCCAAATAAAACCAGTGAGGAAAGGGCTGTCTTCGACTATGCCGAAGACTTTATACCTTTCATAAATTTGCATCACGGTTCTAAGTGTCCGATCCTTACTAACAATTAGTACAAACTCTGCAAAACTGATAATTTTAAGATACACAGCCCAAACCCCATTTATCGGAACAATCGATTGTATGGGAGCTATATGTTATGTTGGTTCGATCTGGGTAATTTTCTCTAGTCACATTGCGTATGTAATATGAACTAAACCCGCCAAATGGAAAGTTCTTAGCTCTTAAATTTGAATATTTATAGGTCAAACTCCGTTAATCGGAAAAATCGATTGTATGGGAGCTATGCATTGTATTGCTCCGATTTTGCTGCTTCCGACAAATAATGAATCTTATGCAAAATGGCGGCTTCCTACCAAATTTCATCAAGATATCTTAAAAACTAAGGTACTAGTTTGCGTACAAACAGACAGACGGACATAGCTAAATCGACTCAGCTCATAGCCCTGATCACTTCGGTATACTTATTGATGGGTCTATCTCTTCTTCTTCTCATACTTAAAAACATCGGACCAAAGTTATAATACCATTTCATGTTTATGAAAGGTATACAAATATAGAAGTGTTTTTTCGAAATACGTAGAAAAATTCCTTAGGTTTCTTATGAATAGTACTTCAAACCTTATTATTTAGAATATGCGTATAATGAAAAGAAATTAACTTAAAATTGTACTTAAATTTTTTTATTCAAAAGTTTGTAAAGCCTGGCACTGTGTTCAGGTCTGGCAACGAGCCCAGGCATCATTTTAAATCACTTTTTTCTTTAAATTTAGCGTAGTTTCATAGCGAATGCCTTACTTTTCAAAAGATAGATCAAATTGCGAAACTAGTTTCACCTTAATGTCAATGAATGAAAGCATTTAGAATGTTAAAATTAATCAAAGTTATTTATTTAAACTTTTATTACGGCAGTAAATATAGTATTTTAGTGACATTTGCTTTATTGGGCATGCCTTTTGGTATTTTGCTTTAGTGAAACTCGTTGTGATAAACGATATTTTTTGTTTCATTATCACGTTCAAGAACAAATAGATTGGAACTTCTTTACGTACATGCACATGTAACTTAATGTTCTACGAAATCCGGAAAAATAATTTACTTTTATACAAAAAAAGGAGAAAAAGCGGCTTTAGCTGGAGAACTTTCGCCTTTAGGGGAAAAATATCAATGGAGAATCTTGTGACAAACAAACGGTAGAAGAATCTTTTTCAATGGTTGCGGAAAAGTATGCTCTGCAATAATTCTATTATTTTTCCAGCATTTCATTCTTGGATAAGAAAAAAGAAAAGCGATGGTCTGGAAACTTGCTCAACGCATTGATTTTCGTCTATCTCGACTGGAATATACGTCAGACATCTCGATGTATTTTTATGAACTATATATGATTTTGATTTTGAGAAATTTTGCTTTCAAAGTAGTAAAAAGAAATAAGGAAATTTAAGTTTAGATGAAACCGAACATTATATACTCAGCTGTAAGCATTAAAGTTGGAGCAATATCTTCCTTACGATTGAGTTGACGATCAGCCTATTTATTTATTACAATATTCAAAAGCCGCCTTATCTGAGAATTTGGTTGAGGAACGCCACAGATCAGAACTGTTTTCAATATCCCCCTATTTCAGAATTTGGTTGAAGAAAGCCATATCCCACAACAACTTTCAAAATGAAAATTTAATGCAAGGCCAACTGAGATAAAACGTTCTTCAAAACTTTTTTGAAATATGGCGTTTTTGAAAAACATTTTAAAATCGGGCGTTATTAAAAAAATATTTTGAAACGCGTTGATCTTGCACTCACCCGTCGGTATGTAAGCAAGCCGAATTTGGTTCGATGTCCAAATTAGTCCAGTTTTCGACAAAGTTAGTTTAATGCAGAGAGTTTTAATTTTAAACCAAAATGTCTAACCAAAAAAACAAGAAAAAAAAATTTATCCGGACTTTGAAACTTGGATAAAAAAAGAATTGTTTCTGCTTTTATCGGCACAAAATTTAAGCATTTTGGTTGAGTTTAAAAACCATTTTGAGACTACAGGTTTTTTATGCAGTTTAGTTTGAAATTTGAACAGAAAAAAATTTAAAGTCCTAGTAGGTAATTGCAAAGTTTTGAATTTGCTTCTGAAAAGTTTAGAAAATTGGTAAAACCCATGAATGGTTTGAAATTTCTGCACACATTTTTAACTGACCATCATTCATTGTACCTCAGTATGAATTCCTCCCTGAAGTTACAAAAAACGGCTACAGCACTTCTACAAACCACCTGAGACTGCTACCTTCAAGATCATTTAAATTATTCTCAAAACTAAATTTTTGGAATTTCTTATTTTGTATTGGTATATGGTATTTTTCGCCATGTAAACTTGTCGTAGCTATTCAATTTTTATTTGGCTTGCCTAGATAATTCTTTTTCCAAAACTGAAATAGCACAGCTTACACAGGTATTGCTTTTCTAAATAATTGAAGCACTGACACTTTTGCTATCAAAAGGGAACGTGATTGTCAACAGATATTAATCATCTTACTAAACGCGTTTTTCATTGCACGTAAAATATGTATAGCACATTTTGTGCCACACCCCTTTTCAAAAACTAAAATTTTCCACTTCCTGCTAAGAACACTACCTCAAGCGCAGCACTGTTAACAACAACAACAACAACAACAACAACAACAACACATTGATATTATTTGTTTTGTATCTTTCTTTCAATTTTTCTTTTAATTTTTCTCTTTTCTTTTCAAGTATTCATCTTTGCTTCCGAATAGTTACTCATACGCTACGGCTTGACACTCTCACATCATATCACATAAATCCCTTCACACTTTTTTTCTTTTAGGACTTAATTTAGCTTCAAGTACTCCAAGAAAAAAAATCGTCTTCACCAGTTGTACGTGAAAGCACGCTAAATACTGAACTCTCCGTAGCTAAGAAAATTTTTCCAGAGCATTTTTTGTGCGAATTTTTTCAAGATAAGCGTATTATTTAGCCGATTTACCAATAGCATGCTGATCAAATTAGTACATAACAGCACAATCACAGGCCGGGCAATTTCACACATTGGCTCTTTGGATTTTTAGTAGGTGTTGTTTTGAATTTTTATTTAATAACAATTATATGTACAGCTGTGTGCAATATAATAGTAGTGAAACTAAATTTAATGTCGTTTGACGATAATTTTTAATTAAAATATAGCGAGTTCTATAACAGAAACCAAGAAAGAAAGAAAGAACTTTCAAAGTTTACGCGAAGACAATTAACTTTTAAAAAATTACACCAAAAATTTCAATATATTTTTGAAGAATTTTTAGACAATTTTTGAGCACGCAGTTTTATAGCTCACTCAATTCTAGCACAATAAAACTTCGGATGTTGGGTATTTTTTTACATACAAAATTAATTTTTCTTCATGCTTTTTATGGAAGAAATCACTCAACATCCTTGACGGAAAAAATTCTGAAAATAAAATTGATTGATCTACAAAACTGTGTACTCAAAAGTTTTTTAGAAATTCTGCCAAAAAATTTAAAGATTTTGATGGCCATTTCTTAAACTTCAATTAACTTTCTTGAACTTTGTGTAAACTTTGAAATTTCATTTTATGTGGCTTCTGTTATGGAATTTGCTATATTTTAAATGAAAGCACGTCAGGATTTTTTACCCTCCAGTTTGGAAAGTTCAGCCTAGGCGGTGTAACCTCTCCTTACTGGACTAGCTTTAATAAGTTGGCTGCGCGCGATATATGAGCGTCTGTAGTATAAGGTGGTTAGTTATAAAATATCCACAAAGCCACTTTTCTCAAACCAAATAGAATATGACAAAGGCGCACAAAGCTCCACCACACTAGATGTGCATAATTTACGAACTCAAACTCTTGATATTCACTGGGGTCACCATATTGAGGAAGCCATGATATGAAAACGACACTATGCAGCAGAGAAAGTTCCAGCAGTAATACAAGAAATGTTTGATCTCAAGAAAGTGCGTACGACACAACTACGATCTCGCACTTGCTATCCAAGATCAATCCTCCATCTGAAAACTAGTATTTGAAACATATTTCTCAGTCACTGGTATCACGCGGAATGTCGCTTCGGAAAAGAAAGAAGATGCCTCCA
Organism: Merzomyia westermanni; assembly: GCA_949987695.1. Classification (NCBI taxonomy): domain Eukaryota; kingdom Metazoa; phylum Arthropoda; class Insecta; order Diptera; family Tephritidae; genus Merzomyia; species Merzomyia westermanni. Next base: position 32,234,083 of record OX465291.1, on the reverse strand, counting down.
GGATCATTATCCGTAGTGGTACAGTGGTCGTTGAGCGTCGCGGAAAGGAAAAACTATCGAAAATTCTACCAGAAGAACAAGTCGATTACGACAGGTTTCAAAACTTGCGCAATTCCTGCGTACCTATGTTATAGAGGGCAACCTTCTTCTCATTGCTGCCATCTATGAATTGAATGAATTTATGAGGCCAATACCATGGGGCAAAAATAGCAAATCTTGAGGAAAGAATGGATGTATGCTTCTATGACTCAATTCGATATTTCTGTACAGCTGAACAACAAAAAAAAAAAACTAGCGAGCCTTCAGACAAAACGAATCCGGTTGGTACGATTTCTTTAAATTGATATTATAGATGATAATTCGAGTACCAGAGTTAACCCCCAACGTTAGAAGCGCCGAGGTGCATTAAGGTTAAATAAATTTTTTACTTTGAATGATGCCAATTGGAAGAAAATATCCTGACTCGACTGTGTCTCCCTAGTTCGAATCTACGATTTGGGCTTAACCCTAGACACGTAAACTTCGTCGATTCGACGAATACGTTATTGTAAATTTTCATTCTCTTTTTAAAACTGCCTTTCTAAAAGACTTAAAAAAGTATATCCGATTTGTTCCAAAATAATAAAGAAATGTTTTATTTCGAGGATTAAAAACTGGTACACATATATCTACACTAAATCAAACCAAAACTAAATAACTATATTAGAAATAAGTATTTTAAAGAATGTTGGTCGCATCGACGAATGGTTAGGTTTTATAGAGAGTGAGCGAAGGTTAGCTTTTTAGGGTTAAGCAAAATTAATGCCAGCCTATTAATGCCAGCCAAACATGGCAAAACACTTGCCTACAACTAATTACCTTCGTTAACGTATGGGTCGCAAGGATTTATAGTATCAAAAGAAGATGACATGACTCTTGAAGTGATTCGAACGCATATGTCGTAAATATGTGAAGAGTTTTTATTGCACAACAGCCAAAAGATTAATGGTTAAGATTAATGGTGATGTTTACTACAAATCTCTATCTATAACTTCCACGAATGCGACTCTTCAATTATTTCTTATGAGTATTTTCTAGTGTGAAATACACACTTTCACTTCAACTCAAACACATCACGTCTAATTTGCAAAATAAAATAATAAATAATATTCTAACATTTCCACTAGTTCACTATGTTTATTTAGATATTTCTCCCAGTAGTCGAACAAGTGGTTATTCTTGCTATTAAAGTCTAATGAGCTTTAACCTGGAAATTTGTCTAATACATTTAAGACTAGAGCCACCAATGTGAAACATGTATTCACTGCATTAGGGATCATCAAGCGGAGTTTGGAGATGTTGAGGGCTCGTTAAACAGCCAACCTTTCAAAAGTTTTGAACGATATAATGGAAACTGTCCTTTCAGTAAGAGTACAAAACATAGACCAACAAGTATTAAAGTGCATAGAAGAAGATAGTGTGGATGGAGCCGAGCTAGTTGAATTTTACTAAAATTATTATTTGCTTTAAAATTAGTAAGGAACCTTTTTTCAGAAAATCAACCCATTTATACTAAATAAATTTCAAAATAAATCTTTACAGAATATCGAAACAAATTTCCTTGTTCCTAGAGTATTGTCTAGATTTTGTTCGATTGGAATTGTGTCTGGTACGGATTTGATCGATCTTCGATTAAACTTAATTTTAATTAGGTATTGTCTATGAAAAATCGGGGTTTGCTCGTGCCTAATTAATGTCTAAATTACGTATTTCGGGAAAGAGTTTTATTTGGTAAGTCGGAATACTTAAAACTTAGATATGAATGAGTAAAAGAACAAGAAATTTCCAAAAAATACAAAACCTAAACGTTCTCTATTGTATGTAAACATACTTATCTCAGGTCATTAGCCAATAAAATCCCAGACCGTAAACAACATTCTTTTTCCGATTTATATTCAAAACTTTTTACAGCTGGTAAGCAAAGTATTTGTATACTACAAAAGTATTAAAAATTTATTAAATAAATACACTTAGCTGTCAGTCTGTTTTGGATGAATTTGCCAAGTATTTCAATTCACTAATAATTTTCCCTAGATCGAGAAGCATATAAGTAGATATGTTTATAATAATGCATGATTATTAGCTAAGTTAATAGTACACGCAGAAAAATTGGTGTCTGATCAAATTGTGTTGATGGAGAGTCTGCTGCTTTAGAGTTAGACTTTATAATTTTAAAAATTAACTACTTCAATATTTTTAGCAAAAGTGCTAAGCTAGACGTAGAGTTTTTATCACACAATCGATTTTTACTATGAGCGATCGACTTTGTTTAGCTATCGATTTTTTTAAATTCATTTTCTTAAAGAATACTCATCTAAACCCGATTTTTGGCAAAAAGTCCCTTCTGCGCGACGGATGAAAAAAAAAAACTTAATAAATTCTCATCATCGATTTGGGTACTCGTTTATAATAAGTATCTGAAGGGGTCGAAATTCTACTAAATTCAATTGGTTTTACTTGTTAAATTCTGTGTTCATATTTTTCTACAGAACTGACTCTAGGTTAATAGTTATTTAATTTGACAGCTAACCGAATAAAACACAGCAATTGCACCACGGTTACCGTTAAAAGGAGATTGTAAAAACGGCACTTAGGAAGGAATGATCTAAAGCCCATCAATAGTGCTACCACTTCCTTTCAGATTCCGAGCAAAGCTTACGCGTGATAAAAACCATTGGATTTGATGGTGATATACCAACAAAACATAGTTAGACTAATAATATGTATATTTGGCACAAAGAATGCATATCGGATTTGAATAGACGCACCGTCGCGACGGCGGTTGCATATTGGACCATTTACTTGTTTGGTATACAGGTGCTGAAACTTTCAACTTTGATTGCGTTAAAAAATGTTATCTTTATAACGGAATTCTCTGAAAATTAAAAGCTCGAAATCAATTTCTAAACATTTTAAATGCTTACCTCAGATCTCAAACAGAAAAATATTGATTAAAGAATTTAAAAAATTAAAACAGAAGAAGGTTATTGAAAAAAAACTAAAATTTATTTAAAAATGATAGAAATAAATTTTCCGAAATCTTATTCGAACCTGCCACGCTCACGTTGTAAACGCGTAGCTGACCACCTGCGCCACTGCGATGTAAGTATACAAAAGCGCAGTCAAATACTGTGTTTAAGCTTAATGCAGAAAGCTTTATTAAATAAAAACAATAAAGGAAATCGCTATGCGCTATCTTCGGCTATGCCGAAATCTTTATACCTTTCATGAATACGCATTACGGTTTTAAGTGTCCAATCCTTACTTACAATAAGTACAAACTCTGCAAAAATGTTGATGGTCTTACCTTATTAATTTAAAGATACATAGCGCAAGCCCCGTTTATCGGAAAAATTTATTATATGGGGGCTATATGTTATGTTGGTCCGATCTGGCTGATTTTAATTTTTTAGATTACATATATAATATGTACCAAATCTGCAAAATTTTACGTTCGTAGCTTTTTAATTGCATAGTTTATAGCCCAAAACCAAATTATCGGAACTCTCGATTGTATGTGAGCTATATATGTTGGCCCGATCTGATTTTCACAAGTCATATTAAAATTTATAAAAATTTTGAATTTCTAAGCTCTTTAATAGCATTATTTATAGGTCAAAATCCGTTTATCGGAACAATCGACTGTATGGGAGCTATGACAAATGATTAATATATTAGATAATGGCGACTCCTTACCAAATTTCATCAAGATATCTCAAAAACTGATGAACTAGTTTGCCTCCAAATAGACAGACGAAAGGACCGACATAGCTAAATCGATTCAGCTCATCGCCCTGATCACTTCGATTTATTTATTGGTGGGTCTATCTCATCTTCTTCTCATACTTACAGCATACGACCAAAGTTATAATATCATTTCATGTTCATGAAAGGTATAAAAATTAATTATTGGCCTGATATGTACCTCCGAGGAGATTAAGGCCAATTTGTCTTGTGCTGCTTCTAATTTACCTACAAATTGGAGGGACCTACAGTTTTTTGCCGATTACAAACGACATCTGCAAAGCAAGTAATTTTTTGTTGAAAAGCCTTCCATGATAGAAAACTTTGTTATTTTAATTAAATGAAGTACTATTGGCTAAATATGATAGCCCTATACACTGCCACTGACCCAAACGAGCTTAGTGGGCTAGGAGTTTAGAATGTGCCCGAGGTAGGCATACCGGTCGTAAGAGGCGACTAATATGCACAAAGGTAATGACGTGCAACCCGATGGTTGATCTACGGATATAATGCCTCTCACCTCTCATTACCCATCTTATCCTTCTTTACGGAAGGAGGGGTAACATGACCTAGAAGGTTTCACTGGGCATAAATCGCTACCATGACAGTCGGCCAGTACTGCAAGGGAGTACCGGAGCGTACCGGGTTCAAATCCGGCCAAGGACTCTTAATTCGACAACACTTCCCAAAACCTTCGGGGAGTGTTTTTGTCCTTACCACAACAACAACAACAACAACAACAACAACTTAGCTACATATATTTTATAGGAATTTATACATGTTTAGTATAAGAAATAGGCTGCAATTAATTTTGTGGTGAAAGTGTCGGCATAGTAATATATAGATTATCCAAAGTAATTTTAGTTTGATTTATATACACATATATATATTTGCTAACACATATATATTTGCTAATACAGCGAATACTAATTTTTCGTATAAAAAATGGATTCGCGAAAAAATCGAGTATTGCCCTTATCTCTAACAAAAAAAATTTATAATTAAGTTATCGATTTTTCCGATTAGAAGTCACATTCCTAACTTGCATTCATTGATACATAAATGTGTGGTTTTTAAGGTAATTTTATAAATTTTGCCTGTAGTTGTACTACATTTTTATTCAAATAGTACACACATGCTTCACATCTCAAACACAGCGTATATTGAACAAACTTGGATAGTAAAAGCTACTAGATTTCAATGGCATGAGTAAAATTTTTGCACAGAAATGTAAATTTTAAAATGTTATTTTGTGAATAATGAACAAATAAGTTAGATAATTTGTTGTGTTTGGCTCAACTATATGTGTAGATTTCGCGAGCTCGACTTTTTCGTAGAGGAAATTTTTGGAAATATATGAATTGTACGTGCCAGGTAGATGGATTGGCATTTGTTGGCGCCTGAATGATACTGAATATGTTGAACAACAACTGTGTTTTTCTCTCGACTTCCCTCTGTTCAAAACGCCGAATGTCGATAGGACCACTTCTGGGTTGGGCCATCTTCGTAAAGTCCCATAACAAAACCTCTCTAGCGAAACATGTCCGCTTTAGTCTCATGTATGTGTACAAGTCGCTAGGCTCATTATAACATCAGCGGTATTTGGTATATTTGCAGGTGGATTTTCTTGTAAATTGGGTAGAGTACACTGAAGCGCTAATGGTGGCCAATGGTCTACAAGCATTGACACTATTTTCTGAAGAATTCTCCAGATTAAAAAAAAACAAGTAAGGAAAGGCTGTCTTCGACTATGCCGAAGACTTTATACCTTCATGAATACGCATCACGGTTTTAAGTGTCCGATCCGTACTCACTCACAAGTGGTACAAACTCTGCAAAACTGTTAATTTAAAGATACATAGCCCAACCCCATTTATTGGAACAATCGATTATATTGGAGCTATATCTTATGTAGGTCCGATCTGGTTGATTTGCACAACACACATTACATATGTATATAATATGTACCAAACCTGAAATTTATGTTTCTAGCTTTTTAATTGCAAGAGTTTTAGGCCTAAGCCCGTTAATCGGAACAATCGACTGTGTGGGAGCTTTGCATTGTATTGGTCCGATGTCGCTGGTTCCGACAAATGATTAATATTTTACAAAATGGCTGCCCCTTAGCAAATTTGAGCGAGATATCTCAAAAACTGAGGGACTAGTTTGCGTTCAACCAGACAGACGGATGGACAGACGGACATGGCTAAATCAACTCAGCTCATCGCCCATTTCGGTATACTTGTACATTCGAGTAATATATTTTTATAGCTTTCATGAACATGAAATGGTATTATAACTCTAGGTCGATGTTAGTAAGTATGAGGAGAAGAAGAGGTAGACCCACCAATATGCATACCCAAATGATCAGGGCGATAAGCTGAGTCGATATAGCCTAAAAATTCAAATAATTAAATAGGAATTTTTTTCTTTGAACACTCTAATAAAAGTAACATAGATAAATAACGCCAATACGTAACAGTAAAAGGGGTGCGAATGAAGCTTTCAACGAAAGTGTTCTGCAACATAAAAGCTTACACAGCAATCAAATCTACCATGCGATGAATTAGTTGTTAACAATAAAGCTGTGTTGGCAAGCTTTTGGTGAATTATTTTCTTTCCGGTAGTTGTTTATGCTTGCAGCAGCAAGTGCACACCAATCAGCGCTAACATAGTGAAGCTTATAAATAATGGTTATTTTAGAGAATAATTTCAAATGTATATAAATATATACATATGTATGTACATTATCTTTCTACACTATTAGAAGCTGAGCTTTTTGCAATGAAATTAGAAATTCTAATATGGTTTAAAACACATGTTAAATTGAATGCTAACTTGACAGGTCGAGATGCAAATTTTCGCAAAACTCATAAAGGTAAAAAAATATTTTTCGGATATTAAAAAATATAAATCGCTCAATATTTGGAAAATTTTACTCAATTCTGGCATTGAACAAAGGCTGTGGTATGTTTGCTGCTGGCTCGTGTGAATAATTTAATATGTCCATGGATAAGTGAGCAGCTGCTTGTGCTAAATAATATGTCTGTAGGATAGTAATCTAAATATATGGGCCATATTTTGTAAGTTTGTCGACCTCAATATTATAATTGAACTAGTAAACCCGGTCCGCTTCCCTGCGTCTCAGAACTAATAATATACAGAGTGCGATTATATCCCATATCAGATAAGAAATGGAACTTAATTACATCGCTTTTTGCAGCACTCATTATCACCTTTCGTTTGATACCCATATTGTACTAAACACATTTTTGGTCATCTTGGTCCACATAATGGTCGATTTTTCCGAATTTGGTCGAGCTATCGGAGCAAATAATATTTTAAATTTATTTAAATTTAGTAAAACGCCTAGTAATTTTATTTTGAAAGTTCCCTTAAAATCCATTCAGCGGTTTTTGAGTGATGCGCGACCAAACATAAAGACAAGCAGACAAACAACCAAAAATTCCAATAACTGTTGATTTGGCTTCTTTTGGCTTAACCTGTTACTTTTAGGATAAAAAATTGTTTTGGAAATTTCTTAATTCGGAAAATGTTTGAATTATTCTTTCCAAATGCAGCATAAAAAGTTGTAGCGATTCAAAGATAATTTCACACCTAACATAATGTTTTATAAAATTTCATAAAATGCTAATTTTTAAAAATTTAAAACTACGAAGTTTTTAACATTCTCGATTTGCGATAAATTGCGATAAATATTTTTGCTCATGTAAATAATTTGAGTGGTAAAAGAAAGATTAGTGCTAACTGGCGCTTTTCATGCCTTCTCCAAGTTTTGACTATCGCGTGACCAAAAAGTTAGAGTTTTGGTGGATCCGCCCGCATGCATACATGTTTACAATTAGTTTACAATTACCTAATAATGTCACATGATACCTTAACCTTCCTCAGGCTTTTTTGAGCTATTTCTTGTCAACAACACTTATAATTCTTTTACGCTCTCTGAGCCTATACCACTTTACATTTTAGATTCTCGCCACGATAAAGCAGGTTGTTTTAAAGCTCTAAATACTTTTATAATTGTGGGAAAATTTTGAAACTATATCAATTGTCAATTATTGATTTAAATTTCTACAGCCAATATTTGCCACTTGGGTTAGACTACTTTACTTAATTTCAAACGTCTGCAGTACATAAAATGACTTAAAGGAAGAATGTGCAAGACTTGGCATTTAAAAAAAAAGTTTTGTGAATAGAGACTTTTAAATCATTATTTACTTATGATGCTACCCAGTAATTTCATACAAAATTTGTGTTGTGAGTTTAACAAATAGATAGTTTAAAATAATGGTGCTAGTTGACTGAAAGACCAACCCTGGTTTGAATTCTTTCAAATTTGACAGTGAAACATGTGAAACTTTCGAAAAAAAAAAAAAAATTTTATAAAAAGCAATGCTTAAACTTTAATCAATGACTATTGCTATAATTGTGACCATAGATATGTTTAGGTATACTTGGAAAAATTCGAGGATCGAAAAATCCATATCAATTGTCACTATTTTTGTTATGATCTACTGCGAGCCTCTGGAATCGTTAGAAGATGCTCTGGATGTCTTTGTTGAAGACCCTGTTATAACCTGGATAAGGTCGACTCTGTAGTAGATAGGTAATCAAAAATTGTGGAGCCACAGCACATCTATGGAATGGTTGTGTCGTCTAACCACTGATCTGGCTCTTTGTCACAGACAGATTATTTCTGCGGCCGCCGTATTGTGGTGGTAGTGTTGCTGGCCTACCACAACTAAGGTCCAAGGTTCGAGCGAAGGTACATGTAACATCAAAAGGGGTCTGGCAAACTCTCCGAGTGTACTACAGCCATGGAAGGCTTCTCAGCAAAAATTCAGCCGTTCGGAATCGGCAATAAACTGTAGGTCCCGACAATTTGTAGGGAATATTAGAAGCAGTACACCACAAATTGTTGGGAAGCTCGGCTTATATCTCCTCAGTAGGTATATATAGCGCCTATTTGTATTATTATTATTATTTTCTTAATATCTGCATCGTCGTGAATAGTGCAACCCCACATTGTTTATTTATGGTGCTTCATGGATGGGCAGAGACATCAATGTCCAGCGTAAGTTTCTAAAAAAAGACTTAAACTAAAATCGCTATTTTGAATTCACCTTCCATTGCACCGCCCTGAAGTTAGTCTTTATAGGAAATAAGCCGAACAGACAAGTTAATTGGGCATATGGTTGCATTTGTGGTTTTGTATGCCTGTTTGGGAAGCTGCCTGTGGTGCAATTAAATCATGCTCTATGTAGACTCTATTTATCAAAGAAACAACATCTGAGGGCCCACTTAGATGTCGAGAGTTAAGGCTCCTGGAAAAACGCGCACACGAGTATTTTACTGAACGAAAACATTATTAAAATAAAAAGGGTCTACATCTGCCCCAGGACATCCTTTGATCATTTGAGGATAAATTGAAAAGGTGCGAAACTCACTCATGGATCCCAAATGGCCCGCGAAATAGAAGGAATGTTTGCAGCTCATCCCTCCAGCGAGCGTATATCAATCCTATATCTACGCTATGCCTGAGTAGAGAACTAGATTATTGCATGCGGAAATCACCGGAAAATATCAATCTTCTCTGACGTCGACATGGTTGGTCAGTGCAGAGACTTCACCAAGAACCAGGCAAGTCAATAGACTCTTTCTTTAATATGGGTCCCAGGACATCTTAAAATACAGGAAAACGAAATGCCCTATAAGTTGGCCAGACGTGGATCAGCTCTTGATGTCTCAGAAGCGGTGGGCCACATCCCACACAGGGTTGCATCATTTTGAATCTTTTTTGATTTCAAATCCACTTTCAAATAAGATATCAATTTTATTTGTGATTTGAATCGTCGACCAAATCAAAGACACCTTTTGCTTGTGAATTTATGTGTTACAAATAAACTCTATTCATGATAAACGGTTCGTGGTATCCATGGTTCCAAAAGTCATCTTGCTTTATAATAGCTGAAGGCTACAAAGCAAAGCAGCCTTAATTCAGACATATTTTTTATCAAAGCTCAACTTCGCTTATTGTTATAAACAGGGGTGGGAAACATTCACTGTCATTCGCTAGTATTCGCGAACGTGAACTTAAAAAAAAGTTGCATTCCCAATCGAGAATAAGATCGTATAAAAAATCGACATGGTTCACGTTCGCGAATGAATTCTCGAATCATTCGCATATGCATTCTCGAATCAAAGCAAAAACGCTCTTTCCAGAATGCATTCGCGAATCAATGTAGGAACGCTCTTCTATTCATTCATCAGCTTTAGAAACGAATGTAGGTCACGTTTTACGAATGAACGAAGATGCTCCGGATCAGAAGGTATTCTTACCGACAACCGCGGCATCTCACGTTGCACGAATCAATTGGTTTAAGAATCAATCTGAAAAAATGTATCTTTGATTTGGTCTGCGATTCAAATCACAAATAAAAAATATCTCCGATTAAAAAAAGTTTTGAATCAAAAATAAATTTTATTTCTGGATTCGCGATTCATCCAAATCAAAATCGCGGAAACCCTGATCCCACAGCATTGGGATAACTAGCCTTATAATAGGTGTTTCCAGTCCTGTATAGAGTAAACGTGGCTTTCCTACAATTAAGGGTGCTGAATCCTCAGAGTATCGGTTCCGATGCCGCTGCAATATTCCGGGAGCAGGATAAACAATGGAGCACCTGATGTATGGTGTTCCAGCGCACTGCTGCAGCATAATCAATTTATGGGGAAACCCTTATTCGAAAACATTTCGGAACTCTATTCTATTGAACTCCGGAACCACCTCAAATTTCTAAATTTAGCGTCATGAAAATAGTGGGATAAGTGTCCAACCCTCGCCTTTAAGCACTTGGTAGGAGACGTATGCGCAAATTAGCACTACATCCACACTTTTCATCGCATTTTCAAGGTTTGTTTATTAATTAAAAGAGAAAACTACGTACTACACTTGCTAATACAATAGCTTAATTTTGCTCTGTACTAATTATCAAGGTAAACGTTTTACCGCTGTTATGAAAACCTGTACAAAATAATCAGCTGAATATACAGGTGTAAGGCCTGGAGTTTATGATAGATTACAATTTTTTCAAATGGTCCGTAATAGGTCTTTATTATTCAGATTGAAATTAAGATGTTGGCCCTACATTCGGTTATTCACCTCAAGGCACAGCTCATCTTTTTAACTGCTCAACTTAGCACACCGTTCTCATAGCAAACTCCTTATGTCTCAGCCCTTTTAAAACTGCAAGCTTCCTAAAGTTTCCATTAAAAGAGATTAATGTCTTTTCAGGAAACGATAAGGCAAATTAAAAAAAAAAGACAATCTTAAGATTTAAATTTAGATTTCCTTAGAGAATTACTTTAATCAGACTTCCACATGCTCTCATATAACTATTTGTATAGACAGTCTTGCCCTTACTAGTTTTTAGTTAGGTTACTTGAAAACCTAATTATAAACATATCCACTTCGAATAAAAATATTGTATTCTTCTATCAAAGCGATTTCTGCACATAAAATAAACTTTCAATCGCCAATACCATTAATTAAGTCGAACAGCCCTGAAAATAAGCAGGAAAATTATATTGCTGTTTCTGATGAAATCATTACACCTGCTAATACAATAGCCAACGCAATCGATAGTAGCATTGACCAAACAGCTAATAAAACAACAAATACAAACAAAATAACGGAAAACAATTACCACAGTAATATATATGTCTAAAAGCTGCTACCGATATCAATAAAAATACAAAAACAAGAATGTCTAACATTTCCAACAACCGAATTTCCACATCCCGCATGTGTAATGAGCAAATTGCGCCTACAACAACAAACCCAGCAACAGCAGCAGTCATCAACACGAACCCCAGCACAACCACAAACACGAGTGCCGACGATAATACAACGCCAACGCCAATTAGTGATTTCTATCGAAATGCCACCATTCTTATAACGGGCGGCACTGGTTTTGTTGGTAAAGTACTCACTCAAAAACTGTTGCGTGCGTTTGAATTGCGTAAAATTTACATGTTAATTCGTTGTAAGGATAATATGAGTGTGGATGAGCGTTTGGAAAAGTTTCTCAATGAATCGGTGGGTATTTTCTTTTGTACATGTGTGCGTTTTTGTGTATTAGAGTGGGTCGCGCTTTAAGGAACTCGTATGACATCATCGTATGATTGAAAAAAGTATATACTATTGATTAATTTTTTTTGGTAAAAGGTGAAAACAGTTTTTAGTAGGTTTTGTAAGAGAAATTGTATAAAGTTTAAAGTTAATTTTCAGAACAAGGATGTTGTTAGCACAACGACTTTAGTACTAATTTTTTTAGTATACAATTTATAAACACCTTAAAACAAAGAAAAGACAAATGTACAGACATAGTTTAGAAATTGGTTCAGTACAACGTTTTTAGTACCAAACCTTTAGTACACGATTTGGAGAGCACAACTTAAATTAAAAACTTATTTTAGCAAGCAATATTTTAGTGCAAAACATTTAGCACAAAATATTTAGTAAAAAATTATAAGCACGAAAATATTTAGTACAGGAGAAAAAAGTTTACTACAAAGCCTTTACAAATTTTTAGTACTTTTTTGTACACAATTTACACAAACCTTAACAAAAAAAAAGAAGATGTGTTTGAAAATTGTTTAAATACAAAGTTTTTATAGCAAACTTTTGGTAACAAATTTTTTCAGCATAACTTTTAGTGCGAAATTTTTTGATCAAGCCTGATTTTATTACAAAATATTTGGTACGAAATTATAAGCACTTTCTTAAAACAAATATGATGCTAGCAAGCAATAGTTTGGTACTGAGTTTTTACTTAAAATTTTTGGTGCCATTTTTTTAGGACACAATTTATCCAAACCTTAAAAGAGAGAAAAATGAAGTTGCACAATGTTTTAGCAGACATTTTAGCACAAAACTTTAAGAATAAAATATTTCACAGCACAACTTTTAGTACAATTTTTCTTTTTAACAAGCCATAGTTAATTAATTAAGTTCAAAAAGTTTAGTACAAGATCTTTACCGCAAAATTTCAGCAAAAATTTTAAGAAATGTTAGAACATGTTTAACTTCAGAGAAAAGTTTCTAGTACAAACTACTTAGATTTAGTACTAGTAGCACAGAAGCAGAGGGATAGAGATATCGATAAACTTGGTTTTCGTATTCGTATTCAAATCTATTATGAATATGATCTTAAGAGAGCGACCCACTCTAATAAATAAAACAATAATAATAATAATAATAATAATAATAATAACATAGTCATTACTGATTTATTTGAAAAGTTCTGAAATTTGTATGCTAAACGTATTTGTTTCATTTTCAATAGATTTTCGATACAATACGCGCAGAACAGCCACAGCTGTTTCGTAAGGTTCATGCCGTGCGTGTGGATTACAGTGCCGTTGATTTGGGTATCAGTTTGGCAGATCGAGACATTCTATGTAACGAAATTGAGGTAAATGGTGTTTGTTACGCAATGTTGATGAGGGTTTTGATAAGCGAGCAGTGACTGCTGGTTATCATATTTTGGTAGTTCTTATACTCTTTCACTCCTTTTGTTAGCAAGTATTTTAGATTTATTTAAATTTAATTATACTTATACTTTTGTTGAAAATATTACTTTCAGATTGTGTTCAATGTTGTTGCATCAGTAAAATTCAATGAAAAACTCAGCGATGCTATCGATATCAATGTACTGGGCACAAAAAAGATTCTCGATCTGTCGATGGATATGAAAAAATTGAAGGTACCGTAGGTTTAAAGTCGAAAACTATATACAGAGAGATTATTCACATTTAGCCTAAGTGTTCTTTCTAGCATAAATTTTGTACTCATATGCATTTTCATATTGATTGCTAACTGGCAACAATTGAAAACATAAAGGTAGTCCAATTTAGTCACCACACGCTTTTCATTCAATTCGGAGCATCTTCCTTCCTCTTAGTTCCTGTATCGTTGGAAAACTGTTCTGGGCCGGACTTTCTTTATCCATTCGCATTACATCAAAAAGGCAGGCAAGGCATTGGGTTTTTTCTCGCTGCACTGTGCGAATATCTATTTAAAACTCAAACAGCTTGCCGTTAAATTTTATTCGATACTTACCATTTCCAGTGCAGGATGGACAAACTTTCAAATACAGTAAGTGCCATCCCATTTACACTGTTCATAATTCAAATTAAGCGCAAGAAAATTAGGTAAAGGAGCCTTCTAAGACCAACGCCGATTCAGTAGAGCCCTCTCGCGGGATTTCTTTAACCCGGTACAGCAGAAGATAAGTAAATCAGGTAAAATTTATGACTACTTTTATCTTAAATTCCCATTCTTAAGCACCGGAATAACTCGCTTTTTACCCGATCAAGCACTTTTAATTCAATATCAAGGACACATCCAAGAGTGGATGTGACAAATAAACTGTGAAGTTTTCTATTACTGCAACAACAGCATATTATTGGTCTAAATAAGCGCTCTATAAGTTTTGCCAACTTCGGCTGGAATTATAAAGCAAAAAGTGAATTCAGCGGTGAACTCGAAAAAGCATTGCTTTTGATACCTGGGCCGAAATAAACTTTCCATCCTGTGGAAAAATAAAGAAAAAAAAAACCAATAAGTTGAAGTCGCTTTTGACGACCACAAATTTGAAAGTTTGAAGCACTTCGTGTAAATAATAGGGAAATAAAGAAAATTGTTTGGGCCTAGAATGGAGTATTACTTTTGGCAACAAGCGCTCATTCTTTATAAGACTCCTATTATACCACTCTTGATGTAAGTATAGCTTGGAATCACCGAAAATGCCGGAAGGTAGCTTTTGGACTATTCTATATTAAAATTCTCTGAAAGATTTATGGGTTTTCCCGCTAATTCCAAAGGCATGTATCATGGCAAATTTAATGAACGGTGTTTCTGTTATTAGAAGAGGATTGGAAAGCAGATTTAGAAGGACTTGGCCTCGCTCGGGTTTTCCAATTGGCCTCAGGTATCCAAAAAACGGCAATAAGGCCCAGAAGAAGTTGCGAGTTTCTTAAAAGATTAAAATGACTATACATTGAATTGCCTGATTAATCAGGTAGATTACTCAGTTTTTTGTATTATCAAATTAATATGATAATAATTAAAATTAATCAAAGTTCTTTTAATGTAATCTACCGATTTTCAATTAAACTATAATGATTATTCTCTGATTAGGTAATTAATCGAGTTATTTCAATTAATTTAATTGGCATCTTGGATTAATTAAGAAATCGCACATGGCTAATTTAATCCTATATCCTCTTTTAAATTTAAAATTTGTAATATTTAATTCATATCATAGCATCAAATAAAAATTGGTAATTAAAAAATGTGCCAAGGGAAATAATAATACAAATTACGCACTCGGGATTTATTTCCTTTCCGAAAAGAGAACGATCACTGAAGAAGGAAATAAGGCGTTGAGCTGAAAAGTCATTAAGATGCGTACTCCATGCATATCACAATTCTTTCGTTAGATAAAGGAGTACAAAAAGTTTTCCGAAATTTTCAAAATATTGTGTTTTTTTTTCTGTTGAGCTCTAATAATTTGTTTTAAATAAATACATTATTTGATTATGTACATATGTAGATACTTTTCCCATTCCAGTCATTTGTGCATATTTCAACGCTTTATTGTAATTGTAATCGCAAGTACATCAAGGAGCGTGTTTACGAAAATGATATTGGATATGAAAAAATTATGCAGGTAATTGACATTTGTTGAGTTCAATATAACCGATTATACTATAAATGCATGTTCGACCTGTGAACAATTATGATGTTATTAGTAGCCCAATCAATGGAGGGCTTAACCTCGAAATCTTTACATTTAATCAAGTTGTAACAGGCCGTTGGTTATATATTAGAGATATACAGAGACCAAAAGAACACGTGTTTGTCTTTCTGTATTTGTATTGCCCATGTTTTGGGCATTTTCTAACTGCCCTAAAAAGTGGCATAGAATACAGTGTACTCCTCTTAGAATGTTTGAGGTCTATGGGCCAATTATTGTGTGGTGTCATCTACCAATGTTTTCGTTGCATAATTAATCTGAGCACCAAAATATAAATTTTTTTTTATACTTTCAGATATTTCGCATTTTTGACGATGAGACTTTGGAGAAATTTCGTCACGGTCTAATTGGTGAAATGCCTAATACATATACAATGACTAAAAAATGTGCTGAAAACTTGGTAAATCATCGGGCATTTTATATGCCTGCGGGAATATTTCGTCCACCTATTGGTAAATAGAATTTAAAAGATGGTGAATTTGTATCTATATCTCTAATGGATATGATTAATATAGAATCTAACTACTTTTTAAAAAGCCATTAAGTCAGAGATCCGAAGTCCCTATATTTATATTTTGTTTCAAAGCACATCACTCTTAGAGATTCTTGAAGTTTGTGTTATATGATTTTCAGTTATGCACAAATGTATGGCAGGTAGTTTAAGGAATAAGGTGTACACATATTTTAGTAATGACGAAAAACCTCAAATCCGAAACATATGATCTATGGCATCTTTCATGATATGGAAGTTGTTACAGGAAGTCAGTGTCTTCTAAATATTTTATTATAAACTCTTTTTCGAGTTATATATTGTGTATATCGATGATCTCGGTAATCAAACAAATATTTTTAGCTTCTGTAAAATAGCAGAAGTATTGACGGAAATGATTATGTCTGAAGAATAGCTATTTCAGATTTTTTTTTGAAAAACTCCTTATCTCAGTGTTTTCCAAAGACATTCTACCTCAGCATTCGGATGAAGAACTTCAAACTTCGAATTTGTTAAAAAATTGCCCAGCTGAAAGTGGTTTGAATTAACTTCAAGAAAATGTAATTTAAGAGCAAAATGTGAAGTTGGCTGTTCTTCAATCAGAATCTGTGATAGAGCTGTTTGCTTTTGAAAAATCGTACATGATTTTATTGTAGTATTCGACAATTTTTTTCTCAAGCACTTAGCGAATTCTGAAAAAAAAAATTAAAAACCAGTTTCTTATTCGTCACTTTGGTGCTAGGTAACATTTTTTTTGGATGCCTAAAAAATTGAAGAATTGAAAGCAAGAAAAAAGTAAGCGTTTATAATTTTGATTTTCAAAGAAACCTTAAAATTTTGAAAAAAAAAAAAATTGATTTCGTTATTTATTCATAAGCCGCTAAGTGCTTACGAAAAACAAAACAATTGCCTTTGTCATGATTTTTTCGGTATTCCCATTATTGCAACAATATATTTATCTGCTGTAAGTTACAATAATTTTGATTTTGAACAAAGTAACAAAACCATTATAAGTCCTTAAAGTTGCCTAACTAAAATTTTTATTTATATATTTTTATATTTTTATACTCATTATCAATTTTTTAATATTTAAAGTGAAAAAGTAAACCAGAAAATTAAATATTTTTTAAATATGAGCACTTATCGTATAGCAAACTAACCACAAAAATTTAGCAAAAATAAAACAAACCACTAAACTGCAGTGTCTGCAATAAATAAATATTCAAAAACTTTTGCAAGCGCATTTACACTTCAATGACATAAATGTCTCAAAGGACACATTTGTTAGAGATACGAAATTTTTGGTATGCACAAAATGCAACAATAGCAAAAAAAAAAAAAACTAATACAAAATTTTGAAACAATAAGGATAGAGTTAGTTCCTCAACGCTTGCACACACGTTGTACTGGAAAGTTGTACATAAGTAAAACTGACGAGGTAATGCAGACCAAGGAACTTTGTCTGATATAAACCGAGATAAACATATTCAAAGTTTACAAAATTTAAAGTACAACGAATGCAACGTATGTATGTATGTATAAAACAACAAATTATGTGATCTCTATAAAAGAATAAAAGAAAATAAGTTCTAAAAGATGGCAAGTAAGTATGTATATTTGTAGGTGCATATAAGGTACCTGGGGGAGATGGGGACGAATTTCTTATCTTACAATTGTACGTAGACCTTTGAAATTTTTTCAGTACGTTTAGCTGTTAAGTGACTAAAATAAAAACGATATCTAGCAGAAAAGAGAGGGACTTATACCTTCCATGAACACGAATAACTGTATACACTTTCCGATCCATATTTGCAATGAGTAAAAACTGTGCTTAATTTACCGATCCTTACTATTAATTGAGAAATATATACGCCAACTAGCTTTTTTCGGAAAGTCGGTTGTGTGAGGACTAGATTTTATATTGATCCATTCTTACCTTACGCAGGCAATGAAGGAAAAGGCAGCTACACTTTACATTGCTATCTATTTAATTCCACGAGTTAAAGCCAAGAAACCTGTTTATGGGCACAATGCATTGTATGAAGGTTATATAGGTTATATTCGTTCTATCTTGTGGGTTCAGACGAATGATTATCATGTATGTTACAAAATGGCGGCCTATTTCAAAATTAGGCAGATATCTCTAGGGACTAGTTTGCCTTCAAACAGACAAACCAAGAAACGGATATAGTTATATCGACTGTGCTTATGGACCAGAGCATTTCTGTATACTTATTGGTGGGTCTATCTCTTCTTCTTCATATACTTACAAAGGACAAGGGACCAAAGTTATTATACCATTTGATGTTTATGTAATGTATACAAAGTACCACCAACGCCTCATATTGAGCAGAATTTATTTTATATTCAAACCGAAGCGAACATGCGATTTTTGCATCCCTACCTTTCACTTCGTGTGAAAGTCAACTGAAACTTTTATAATGCAACAAAAATCAAAGACAAATTTGGATAAACACACACATTTGGCTTTGTGTGATATAGATGCATATAAATTAAGGTCATTCATTTCAGAAAAATTTCTTGTTTTTTTTGGCGCTCCAGCAAAATATTTGAACTTTATAGGTTTTCTTAAAAATATTAAAAAAAAAATAATTTTTCTAAAAAAATGTATTTTATAAACGCCTACCGGCGAACCAGTGTAAGATACCCGAAAAAGCTTAAAAACAATTTCGAAGCTTGAAATGCCTCATAAGCTCCATATAAGCTGTCCACTTTGTAGAAAATGGCGGTTAAGCATACAAGATTAGAAAACAAAAATAATTTTTCAAACTTAAAATTAAAATTGCAAGTACTTGAAATTTTATATGATTATTAAAATTTGGTGAGAATTTTCAATGAATTCTTTTGCTCCGCTAGTTTTTCTTTATGATAACTGAACCCAGTAGCAAAATCCAAGAACGGAAGGCTAGAAACGCACAAGTATATATTCGGGTGCCCTGCTCGAATACGGAGTTTTTTTTTGTAGTCGGTTGCCTCCTGAAAGTACAAGTACAAGTATCGATTACGTGAACACGGACCGAACTCACATGTTAGTTTTCCCATCCCCATTTTTTGCTTTGATAATTCCAGCCAAAGCTTTTTTTTAAAGACTTCCCAAAATTTCTTTATTTATCGTTCCGCTGTACAAATTTTAACTAACCGACGGAACGAGCCACTTCTTATTGTTTAAAGAAAATTCCTATTTCATATATAAAGGCGTTAACTCAATTCAGTGACTGTCCTTTAATTGGAGTTGCTATATGAATTGGTATGGTATTACATAAGGTGAAATATGAATGTGAGTGACTGGTACGGAAAGTGTCACGGCGACTTACAAAATCATACTCTCTCTCTCTATGGCGCGATATACAACAGGTATATCATCATAAACCTCCTAAGAGATTTTTGCGCCAAGCTTCTCTTCCAATTTGTGATGTGCCGATTTTTGAATTTTCCCTACAAATTGGTGGGACCTACAGTTTTTTGCCGACTCCGAACGGCATCTACAAAGGAGACGAATTTTTGCTGAGAAGCCTGTCATGGCAGAAATACACTCGGAGAGTTTGCCAAACCACTGGCGAGGGGCGACCCCGTTTTGAAAAACTTTTTTCAAATCACTTTTGATGTTACCTGTACCAGGGCTCGAACCATGGACCTTCGGTGTGGTAGGCCGGCAACACTACCTTCACACCACGGCGGCCGCCGTAAACCTATTTATGCCAGCAGGTTAAACTGTTACACAATTAAAATAAAACTGGGTTGCGGAGAGCGTTTTGATGGCAGTGGATTAACACTGATGGTGACAGTTTCAGTTTCAGACAGTTAGGCAGCCACTAAATACCACTACTGACATATGAAAGCAGTTTAATAAGCACTGGATAGTGGCACGTTATCAGCTGATCCTGAGTATATCAGAAAGAAAAATAAAGACGGAAGTAAACAAGAAATAAGGTAGCAGAAAGAAAATAACAAAATGGACTCCAACAACAATGCAATTTAAACGCAATATTTTTTGTAAATCGCAATAATCGGGCCTACACAAGTACTTTACTGTTATAATTAATGTCAGTTCACGAGACTACTCAGTAGTGTTTTTTACTCGATAGACTCAAAAATTAACTTTTAATACGATGACGAATTTAGCGACCGCGCACAGCTACATGGTGACAATATAATATGAAATAGATGCCTACGACCCTAATGTGTTTGCATTGCAATTTAAAATTGTAACGTAAATAGCGGTAAAGTGCAACTAAAGTCACCGTCAGAAAAACATGAATACATACTTGTACATATATATGGATATATATACCACAAAAAAATTCGCACCTTGTATAAATGAGGTTGATCAATGAGGTTGATTGTATGGAGCTCAGTTATAAAAAAATTTCTAAAACCATATTTTGATGTGGGTACTGGTGTCGAGAGGCATTATCTTATGTACAAGACTAAAGGGTCACATAGAGTAAGACTCACAAGATACCTTATTTTAAGACATTGAGGACCGTTGTCTCATGTAAACTTTAGGTCTTATCTGGCCGATAAAATATTTCTATGAACAATATTTTATTTCATTGGGTAAATAAATTTCCAAGTTTGATTGAGAAAACCGTTCTAAACTGACTGTATTGAACTAATTAGTAGAGTTTTAATATGTCCTTACATCGATTTTTATAAGTTGTATCGACCATAATCACTTTCAACCTTTCTGGGGGGCTTTATATAAATCTAAACATAAAAACTCTTACCAACGCATTAATTATCGTTTATTTTCAGTTATATCAACCTACAAGGATCCATTTCCCGGCTGGACTGATAATTTGTATGGGCCATCAGGTTTGTGCACTTGGACGGCGCGCGGTCTAGTACGTTGCATCTATGGTCGTGCAAATTGCAAGGCCAATATGGTACCGGCAGATTATTGTGTCAATGCAATGATAGCCAGTGCATGGGATATATCCAGGAGGTGAGTACATAGTATAGCGTAGGAGAGAGTATATACGGAAAGTATTTACTATCTACAAACTATAAGTTGCAAAAGCAAACAACTTTACATGCATGCTTATTTGAACCCAGCAGTCCAATGAACTGGTTGTAAACTTAATTTTTCAGCTAATAATAATTTTCTTAGACCAGATTTCAATTAGGAATACTTCAGTCTCAGACTAGATAAAATTAGTTGCATCAAATTACTAGTCCCATTGCAGACGTGTTTGCTGGAATAAGCATGGTTTTTATTGTAGATAAAGGTGGCCATTTGTTGAACATTTCAGCCGAGACTATTTGAGTAAGCTGAGGCCTTTCGCTTTCATTAGATAATTTGAAGGTCTGCAATTTACTAGTTGTGTAGTGGAATCGGTTGGGCACATATTTGTCTCAGATTTTGGGCACTCCAGAATTGTTGTAAGGTTTGAAGTTGTAGTTGGTATAGTCTGAACTAGTTTTGATTTTAGTTAGATATTTCTACTTGTAAAATTTCCTTTTCTCCGGCCCGTTTGGCATTTCACTAGGATATTTTTCACCGGAAATATGTGTGCGCTTGAATGAGAGGGCTAACCAACAAAATTGGCTTCCCATTCTTGATTGCTTGTGTGTCAAAGTTTTGCAAGAAGAAGATAACAGCAAAAATAAAAAATGTATATGTAAGTAAATGATATAACTATATAACAAAAACTCTGCAAGAACTGATAAGAAGTTTTAGTTAAAAAGGCATCGAGAAAAGGCAGGGAATGAAACGGTTACCGAAAGGTCAATCGTTTAAAAGCTTTAAATTTTTGAACCGTAAACGCATCCTTACATTTATTTTGACTTAAAAAAAAAGAACGAAGGTAGAAAATAGAACCAAAAATTGGGCAAAAAACTTAGCAAAAGCTGGAACAAAGCCAAAATTATTTTGACGAAAATCTGACACAGAAAAGGGAACGAAACCACAATTCAGTTGGTTTTCATAACAAAACTGAGACGGAATGAAACAAGTTATGTTTGAAGAATGAAACCAAAATCGTTGAGAAAACCTTTTGCAAAAACTGAACGTAAATTGGAGCG
Organism: Merzomyia westermanni; assembly: GCA_949987695.1. NCBI lineage: Eukaryota > Metazoa > Arthropoda > Insecta > Diptera > Tephritidae > Merzomyia > Merzomyia westermanni. The sequence continues at coordinate 32,211,922 of OX465291.1, read as the reverse complement.
AAACGAAAAGACGGCAACAGAACGAAACTAAAACCCTTACCGAAATACCTCGTAATCCCATTACTGAAAGCGAAATTAGTTATGAATAATAAAACCGCAGCCGAAACACTTTAATTCCGAAACCGAAATTGGAACGAAACCAAAATAAATTTTCTTTGCCGAAACATTTTGCAGAACCGAAACTAAAATTATTATTCAAGAACAAAAACAAAATATATAGCCGAAACATTAAAAAAAAGCGTGAGTATCTAGCACTCGTGGGGTTTGATATGTAAACATATGTATCCTGTAAATAAATTTTATTAAATTAGACCTCGCCCAGTGGACGAATTTCAAGCACAAAACTCCTTTCTTGGCCTTCTTTCCCTTCTCTTCTTTGCTGTACCTCTGCTTTAACATATTTTTATTTTATATGCTTTGCTCTTCTTTCACCAGTCTCTTTTCCTTTCCTTTCCTTCCTTTCATTTCCATTCCTTCCTAGTTTTTTGCATTTTATTTCATAAGTATAACAACAAAGATTACACAAACAAAACCAATTAAATACCGTCTTAAGTATTTTGAGCTAAAATAAATCTAACATGAATAATCACTTATTTTGTTTTTTATAAACACTGTGTATATTTATGATAAACGCAGTTCGTTGAACTTCGTTCGCCTTTTTGGCGATTGATAGCTTCCGTCGTGTTTAGTCACGATTACCGAATAATAACAATCAGGAAAGCACTTGCATACACACACACCCACATAACCAGAGCGTCACATACATATCAGCAAAGCACTCAAACAAGATTCTATACACGCATACTAAACAAAATTTTACTTGCAACTCAGACGCAGAGGCGCAAGCAGATCTTACGCGTTATTTCGCTGCTCTACCAAGCCCAAAGGTGCTTAGACTTACACTTACAAGCAGTGACGCGTTAGTTTTCTAGACAGGCCCTACCGAGCCCAAAGATGTTTACACATCAAAAACCGACACTAAAGCGAAGACGATATTAATTTAAATAAAGAAATGAAAACCGAAAAACAACGAAACACACTTTTGCAAAATCGAGACCGAAACGATTACGAAATTATCCTTTATCAACCGAACTAAAACCGGCGCCGAAATTAACTTTGAAAAAAAAAAAGCAAAAGTGCGAAAGCGAGCTTTATATTGAGTCGGTTGGATTCCTTGGAAAAGAGGATGTGAGCTAGTAGGCAGTTGCCTTAGCATTAACTGTAAATAATAGTGAGAGCATAATCGAGGCACATTGCACACATTTGAGACTCATTTGTATTCATTAGAATATTAAAGAGCAATCATTTGGGGAAAATATGTACTTTCAAACGTTTTTGTAGTGGGAAGGAATGGAAGGGCCAAACGGAAATGGTGAAGTAATAATTGTACCTATATCTGTTGGGAACGTCGTTTCCATTTTTAAGTGTTTGAGTAAGAATATATTTTCATGGTGATTTTAGAAGAGGTCAAAGCTATTGAGCAAAGAAATAAGCCAATAAATATATAGAGTTTGGAGAAAGAATGGTACAATGTAAAAAAACTAGAAAAATATAGTGATATGCAAGTTGAAATGAGCCTGAGACTCGATACTCTCAGAGCTGGTAGTTAAATGTCTGCTTTCTTTTTTGCTGTCATATTTTCCAAAAAATGTGGTGGAACTTTGAAAGCAATTTGGTGTAACTTCCAACTGGCCTAGAAACTTAGAACAATAGTCAGACCGTTTTGACAATACACCCTAGTTATGGCGCTAGGGAGCGCAAAGGTTCACATATTTAAAAAAAATGGTTTGTCTAGAGACTTGAAACCTGGAACATGAATCTTAAGAACCTTATGGCTACATTGCAGTTCAATGTCTATATGAAAGAGTTGATTAAGTAAAGGTACACAGAGCGAGGTTCTACCTGTGTAAATCGGTGTTTTCAGGGCAAAGCATTTAACTCTTAAGGAGCTGACATTCGGTGTCGGATATGTGGTTGGAGTAATACTTGAAAGCTAGATATTACATTTCTTTGGTTTAAAGAGTTCTGCATCATTCCGTTGTAACGTTTTCACCGATCCTGAGATATTTGCAAACTGTAGGATCGTCTCGCCTTGAGGATTCCCATCGAAACGAGATGCACAAAATGATCCAATTTCGATTTGTACTTCGTTTTTTGCAATGTCAAAAGATACTAAGTCCTGAGTGTCAAAGTCTAGTAAGATCTAGTAAATAGAACAAAATTTCATTTCATAAAGAACTGAAGCAAACAATAATTATTTCTGAAGAAAGACACCAAACCCAAAGCCAAAACTTTTTGCAAGCCCACAACCGAAGTTTGTTGTAGTAAAATTTTTTGAGCATTTCGGTATTACTTCGTCTTTTGTATTTTGTAGTTATTAGTACAAGATATCTACAGAAACACTCATTTATACGATATATATCCGAATGAGTTTTCTGTCCTGCGACTATATTAAAGGAAAAGATTTGGCATTATGTTTGGAACAGCTTCCAGATCATTTTGGGACCATTTCGGGTGAGTTCGCTGTAATTTTTTTGCAAACCTTCACGCTATCAGTTTCTGAACATTTCGAGACTGTGAATTAAATTCTTCTAAATCAGGGATTAGATATTAAGAAAACTATTATGAGTCAGACTAAAACCTGTGATTATGCGCATGAAGCCGTTGTGTTACGCCAGATTTTTGTTCAATTTGAGGAATTCTAAGCACAGACACACAATTCATAATTTCGCAATATCAAACCTTAGCTGGGGTATCATAATTTAATAGTACTCTCTCACTGCTTGTCTTTCCTTACATTTACTCCATATCGTGCCCCCTATGAACTCATCTTTGCAGTCGTTTTGCTCCGCAAGCAACAAATTAAGCTGCAACGTCTGCTATCAGCTAGTTAAATTTATTGCTACAACCATTTTTCGTTAAAGATATCTACTTCCTTATATGTTTGTATGTCTGTAGTACTAGCAGCATTTGGACATTTACCCTCTCAAGTCAATATGCAATGGCAAGCCGAGTGTTTAACCTTTTCACTATTTCTCATTTACTTTGTTTTCGTTTCCATTTACTTCTTTCTTCTTCTCTTTGACAGATTTTTATTGCGCAAATGTGATACAAAATCCAAGGAGGAATTACCTGTCTACAATTACATTTTCGATCGAAACAATTTAACATGGGGCCAATATATGCGCATGTCGCGTGAGGGATTTCATGAACCATTTGACAAGGCATTGTGGTAAGTTTGATTACGACCAGATGAAACGCAAGATACTTACAAGCAACCAAATGAATGCAAGCTATATTAGGGTGTTCCATAAATTCAATTGATAGCCTATTTCTTATACTAAACATGCATGAATTCCAATAAAATGTACAGTTGTGTTTAATATAATAGTAGTGACATTAAATTGGATATCGTTCGACGAAATAAAAAGAACATGTGTTTATAATAATTTTTATTTAAAATATAGCGAATTCCATAACAGAAACCACATAAAAAGGAATTTCAAAGCTTACAAAAATTTCAATATTTTTGGGTAGAATTTTTAGAGATTTTTTTTATCAAGTATGTTGGTATTTTTTCCTATACAAAATAAATTTTTCTTCAGGCGTTGCATGGAAGAAATCACTCACCATCCTTGATGGAAAAAACTCTAAAAATTAGAGAAATTTTCGAGCGGGTTCTAACGTGAGCAATGTTATATTAAAATTGAACGTGTTATAAAACTGAAAATAAAATATTGAAATTTTGATGTAAAGTTTTAAAAGTTTAATTCACTTTCCTGAACTTTGTGTAAACTTTGAAATTTATTTTTATGTCGCAGGTTCGAAGTCCGTTTTCCTATATTGTCCTCTTTTGGTCCAAGCAGAAGCTATGGAGTTGGAAGAAAAAATACTTGACAAATATTCGTTGGCACCCTAATATGCAGCTACTTATACCATAAGCATCCGCATTTGTAAATGCATTTAAAGAGGTGTGTTGTTTTTGCTTTCTTGCACATTGCTTACTCGACATTCTAACCGTCGAAATACTACACAAGCTTGAACTGAGTAGTTATTTTTTCCTGTCAAGTACGAGCTTACTTGGTTGAATCCAGTGGAAATTAAATGGTACGACGTTTGTATCTGCAGGACAGTGTTGTTATGAGGTAAAGATTTTTCTTGTTGGTTTTCCTGATTTTTCATGTCAAACAAAGCACAATTCAATCGATAGTCTGTTAGTCAGATGCACAACTTCAATGCCGGATGTTCGTCTGTATTACAAAAGCATTCCAGGTGATCCCCGAGTAATCCTCTCTGGGTATAATTAAGACATCAAAATATATCTATGGCGTTTTATTATAACAACTTAAGTCGACTTAAGAAATTAGACCAATCAAAACTTTTTCTGGCGATTTTGAATAAGAAAATCTTGTAAGATTGCAAAACTTTTATAGGTCTTATATTATTTTGTTTATAAACGATTGAATCTAACTGGCTTGGCTAAGTTGTGAAGCAGTTTTGTTATTTGAAATCGACAGAAAAAGTTTTGATTGGTCTATTTTCTTAAGTCGACTTAAGTTGTTATGATAAAACGCCACAGATATATGGAACTTCGGCAGGCTTGATCTACAAGTCTATATATTCGAATTCGTAACCAAGCTATCGGAGATTAAAATATTCCATTTCTGATGATAATCTTAGAAGCGATTCTGCCCAGTTACCAGCCAGCTTGTTCGCAGGATAATCTTTAGCCAATATTCCTCTGTAAGAAACTGCGGTAACGAAGCTTGAAAAGCGGTTTGTTATGGGAAAGTGGAGCTCCAGGTTACGTCTAGCAGACTAGGCGACTATTTAAGAATCGGAAGTCGCATTGTATGATTCACGCTTTCGCATTGGTAGAGTTATATCCAAGTGCTGCAAGCTTACCATAATAGCTTTTCCTGTAGAAGAAAAATAGCCAACTCCAGTCCCTTTTTGCAGAAACGGCACCACCACAGTTACGAGGAAAAGAGAAAAACGTTTTTCTTTAGAATTCGTTTGAATGTAACTATACGAGCGGCTCCAATAACATCCTAAATAATGAAAGCTGTACTTAAACTGCAATGCTGCTATAATAAAAACTAAAATTACTAAACACAATGCTAAAATAGTACAAATACACTACAACTACATGTACATTAGACTGGGTCAGAATAAGGAAATAATAATGTAAAAGTTTGAAACCTTAATATTAATTTTAAGAGATCTGTAATTGCTAGTATAGATTTTTTTTGCTTTGCAACTGTCAAACAATTGCAGTTAAATAATTTAGTTTAACGTAACCCTATCTTTGTCGTAAGCATTTAAAGACCTATGAACAAAACACACAAATTAAAATTTGTTTCGAAATTGAAAATTTTTTTGGAAAATCAAAAGTGAACTTGTCGCTTGTGAGATAGCACCAAACCTGTGAGCGTTTATAATTTGTTTTTTTGTTGCTTTCAATGCAAACATTTTTTTAGGCGTGTAGAAAAAAATTTTTCTAATGTCTAAATTTCCAATAAAAAACTGTCACAGTTCTGTAAAAAAATGAATTCCACACATAAAAATTGGAAATAGGAAAATTTCGTCCTGTGGGCCGTTCTATAGTAGCTTTTAACCTTCTTATAACACATTTTTGCTTCGGAAATTTGTCACAAAAAAAAAAAAATCAATATTAGAAGAATAATAAATATAAGTTCTTTAAGAAATATATTAATTTATAAACAGTCGAAGCTGGGCCTTAAGTAAAAATAAACATCCGTGATCTGCTTTCGATTTTTCAGGTTTGGGTCGAATCGTGACCCGTTAGGCAATTTAAATGACGGTTTGGGATTTAGTACATCAAAATATAGCAAGTTACAAGATCCGTAAAAATTTATTTTTGTGGCTGTATTATTTGAAAACTTTAATACTACGCTTTGGTAGAGTAACAACTATTTAGCAAGAATCGACTTGAATATATATAGGTTATATATACTAGAGATCGCTAAGTGGTTGAAATTCAACCACAAAACTTTATTTTATTTTAAATATTTGCTATACCGTTCATTCGCCTCTTTTCCCTCCCTTTTTCTGCCGTTCCTTTACTTTAACATATTTTCGTTTTTTTTTTGATTCTTTCTTTTACTCTCTACAGTCTGTATTTTAAAATTATTTTATTATTTCCTGTCCTTTCCTTTCCTTTCCTGTCCTTTCCTTTCCTTTCCTTTCCATTCCTTTCCTTTCCCTTTCTTTCCCTTCATTTCCTTTCTTTCTTTTCCTTTTCTTAACTTTCCTTTCCTTTCCTTTCCTTTCCCTTCCTCCCCTTTCCCTTCCTTTCCTTTTCCTTTCCTATTCTTTCCTTTCAATTCCCATCCCTTACTTTCCTTTCTGTTCCTTTCCTTTCCTTTCCTTTCCTTGCCTTTCCTTTCTTTTCCTTTCCTTTCTTTTCTTTTCTTTTCTTTTCTTTTCTTTTCTTTTCTTTCCTTTCATTTTCTTTCCTTTCCTTTCCTTTCCTTTCCTTTCCTTTCCTTTCCTTGCCTTTCCTTTCTTTTCCTTTCCTTTCTTTTCTTATCTTTTCTTTTCATTTCTTTTCTTTTCTTTTCTTTTCTTTTCTTTTCTTTTCTTTTCTTTTCTTTTCTTTTCTTTTCTTTTCTTTTCTTTTCTTTTCTTTTCTTTTCTTTTCTTTTCTTTTCTTTTCTTTTCCTTTTTTTTCTTTTCTTTCCTTCCCATTCCTATTCTTTCCTCGCCTTTCCTTTCCTTTCCTTTCTATTCCCTTCCAGCCAACTCTTCGCATTGTTGGCATTTGTGTTGGTGCATTTTGAAACAAATTTTTCTATATTTTAGTTAATTTTTTTTTAAGTTTTTTTGATTGACGGTACTGCAGTTTGGCCATACCTTTCCATACATATGTAATTGTTAATACCTTAAATTTATAGTTTGGCCATAAAGTGGGACAATTTCCCCCCAACTTGCGCATTTATATTATATATAATATAATATAGTATATAATATCGATAAAATAATGATTATGGATGACGTAAAGACACATTTTTTTTTTAACTAGTCTAATGTGAATTGTAGATGGGGCATTTTTCGTCAGAAACATCGAGTAAAACTAACTTTTGAATTCGTTAACATTTTGGGCAACATTTCTACAAATACGAGTAGTAACGCTTAGCACATTGGTTCGCATTAGGTTTGGTCCACCCTGAATTGAAAGATCCGCGTTATAATTTATTCATATTTGCCCTTTGCGCTTGACACGAAATGCCCCCTAAACACACAACTTTTATTTAGCTCTGCTTGGCGTATAAGAAACATTGAAAACTATGCACTGCATTGTCATTTATCTTTTACGTGTTTTAATTGTTGTTGCTTTTCCTTTGTTTTACTAACTTTGCATTGGATATTTTTTCCCATTTTCAAATTGACCGAACCGCATTCGAACTGCATCCACTGAATGAGCATTCTGTTTTGGTTAAATCATCATACAACGGTTTGGTACATTTGGCTTTGTTCATATTTTATTGCTGGGCGCAGGTGTTTCTCCTACGTTATAATTCCATCAAAGCCACTGCATACTGCTGTGGCATTTTTCCTGCACAACATACCAGCATATATATTAGATTTCGGGGCCATGGTAACTGGACAAAAACGTATGTAAGTAGAAATTTAATATGGAGTTTGTTTGTAGGTATGTATGTATGTATTTTGCATTCGTACTCATGACGAATTTAAATAAAGTCACAGTGTTTGGATTTCGTTTTCGAGGAAAAATATCTTCAAAGCAGAATATTTTCAACCAATTGTTTGCGGGATGGATACCTGGCAAATATGATCCTGTTGTTTAGGATTGAACGGGTTTGGCGTGTGCTTTCTTTATTCAATTGCGCAAAATGATTTACCGAGCAATGCCGTTGGGCTTTAACTCGGTACATTATACTCATATCTGCATAAAGCAGGTGAAAGGCCTCTCGCGAAGTTGGGGGTAATAACGGTAACTTCTAAATAACGTAAGGATCTCTGAGTTGAATCTATAAAGGTCGCCATGAGACTGAATTCGGCATTGGGTAGTAGTTCGAACTAGCTATGACAAAGACTTTACAGCTCGATTTTCGCATCTTGTCATGGTGAAAACTGCAGCAAGAAGCATCTTCCAATATGCTGAGGCCCACAAACGCGACTTTTAAATGTGGACAAACTGTGCTCCGAAAAGCGCTTTGCAAACTACCTCCGGTCAGAAGGATCTCAATATCTTGGCAAAGATCAACTCAGCTCCATGTTTGGTAAGGTGATTCGTGGGCCCTCCATACAAGAGAAAACTAAAACTGTAGAACGGAAAACTGAATACCCTGCAGCCATCTACGATCGATTAATAAGACACATCAGAGATTATTCAGATGGTTAACCACAGCTGATCAGGGCACCGCATGCCATTAGTACCTACTCACATCGGACCATATCGAGCAACGCACTATAAATATCGATTACACTAGCCAAAAAACAAGGGTTCTCTTTTGTCACCACAAAAGATAAAAACAATTCAGATAGTACTTATTCGATTTCCCCGCAAAAAACTTGTACCCCAAACCTTACTCACACCTACGGTGCACAAACGCTCTATTGATCTCTCGAAAGAATGGGTGTGTACACAACAAAAGAAGAGAGGATACTACTCTGAGAACACAGTGCAGGAAGCGAGGAAACTCTATATTTGATCATTAGCTTTAGTTTTTTTTTTAATAAAAATCAACAATTGTAAGTATCTTCAAGTTTTAATTCTTTGATTAAGGATAGTGAAAGCTTGTTTAAGTTTAGTTTTTGATCGAAAATAAAACTTATTCCTTGAACAATATTTTATCCATTATTTTTATTAACTTTTGAGTTTCAACTTTTGTCATAGGCACTCTTGAAATGACCTCCACACCGAGTCGGCAGATCGATCCCTCAGATATCGGCCCGTGAACCCCGTTATTTACATCTAAAATAGGTGCAGAAGAGCGCATTCTTCCGAGGGAGACTAGAGTCATGCTAGCACAACTTCGTTCTGAATATTGTTATAGGTTAAACTCTTACTTAGCCAGACTGAACCCCACCATATCAAATACTTGCCCTGCATGTGGTATGTCTCCTTATAATACTTAACATTTCTTTACCTGTTCTAAACCTAGTCTTCTAACACCAATATCACTCTGGTCAACCCTATTGAAACTGCGCATTTCATTGGATTTTCGTAAGAAGAGCTTTGTGACAATTCTCAGAGTGGTAGTGCCTGTAAGGCAGGGCTAAGCATTGTTAATAACAACAACATCAACATTGATTCATATAATCTCCTCAACATATGTGCTCAATAATTTAAAAATACTAATATCGCCTGTGGCCGAAAATTCGACCAATAAAATAATTCCTCGGAATGATAATTTAAGCTATTATGGTCAGTACTAAAACTCAAAAAATGTTTCTCTCAAATGTCATTTAATCAGAATAGAGTTTCTTTAAGCATGACGAGACATGCACATTTACATACTTCCAACTATCCTCCGATATTAGGAAGCCTTTGACTTTTTTCATTAAAAATATAAAAACAACCATTATCGGGGGTCCCTGGAAGGACGCTTGCCTAGCTAGAAGACTTTTAGGCCGTGATCTGTGTTCATCAAGAGTGGACTTAGCTTATCAATTGCTTGCTCAGTCCAAGGTGATACTTGATAGGAAGAAACATCATAGGTTAATATTCACGGCTGGCATTATTTTTGTTCACCGCAAAACCCTCTTATTTCAGACGAGAAAATAAGAAACTTACGGCATTATTGTTGAGGCGAATGATAACGAGTCCCTTATGGCTCATAGAGGGCCTAAGCCTGATAGATATTGATCCATATTATTTGGCAAAGCTGTAACAGGTTTCCATAAAAGTCAAATACCAAGATGGAAATCGACGAGAAAATGATGCCTGTCGATTCTGGGGTGTGCTGGTTAATAGAAGACTTACTAGTTCTGAGGGCGCTGTGTTTCACACTGTACGCTAGGTAGAACTTCTTGCTAGATATTAAGGCGACGGATTCTGCCTCACCTAATTTCGCGGCATTTGAATCTAAAATCATGCACTCATATGACGATATTCTGCATTAAAGCAATTTCTAATAATGGAGGAACCATAAGTTATTACCTCTGCAGGTATTGAAGACTCCGCAAATACTTCAAATTCAACTAACTCTGTATTGTTTATATTTTCTACTCCATTTTTATAGACTTATGTATGTGTAATTGCTTTCTCATTTGGCAGCTATGTAAAAGCGTATCGTAAAATTTCGCGTGTCATTTATATGATGTCTTGGTTTGGTTTAAAAGAATGGCAATTCGCTCACAATAATATTGATGAATTGGATGCGATGGTGTGCAAAACAGAAGAACGGAATTTATTGCAATTCAATATGGCTACCATTAATTGGAACGAATATTTTCGTTCATATCTAAGTGGTATAAGACGATATTTCTTCAAGGATAACGATAATAAATTACAGCAACGTCGTGCACTTTATCGCAGGTAAATATATACAACTTGATATATGTGTAAATATTGTGATGTGTAAAGGTAGGCTGCAGTGAAACGCCAAATTAATCAGAAGTAAAGAAATAATACTGGTTTGCAACTAGAATTTTCAAAATCATGTCAAACTTAGCCAAAAAATTAGAATGGCTCAATTTCAAAATAAGCCTAAAATCTTAGTTCTAATTATTAAAATTATAATATTTCGCCAGGATATGAGATTAAGGTCCATAATTTCTGCCAATTTGTAGTGTGCTGCTTCTAGTTTTTTTGAACAAGTTTGGGGGATCAATATGTTCTAGGTCGATCCGGGATTTCGGCTGCTAAGAAACACTTTTATTTTGATGTACCCTGTCCCTGAACTTCAATATGGTATCCCAACAGTAGGCCTTTTGTTAGAAACGACCAACTAAAATAAAACCACAGTTTAAGCAGACTGCGGAAATTTGAGTTTTGTTGGAAATTATGAGTATTTGTTCTTTTTCAGCCTAGTTTGATGACAGTCAGGAAACTATAGGTAAAAACTAGTATTTTTTTACAACTGGTTGCGTGCTTGACAGTTAGGTACAGACATACATAAATGGTTGAATGTGTAGACTTTTTGCAAAGCTTTTATTTCGGTCTTAAGTAGTTTTTAATTACTTTATGATCTTTGGTTTGCGCATTATTTTACTCTCTGGCTTCTGGTCTCAAATAAAGTTAGTTGTGGTAGTTTTGGAATAATATTTGTCATGGTGTGCTATGTATGTATTTAAAAAATGGTTATGTGTTTACTGAAAATAATACAGACGTATTCAATCTTCACTTCCTATAATATTTTCTCATATTCACATACAGGAAATTATTGCAGAAAATTTTTATTATCAACTTTTTTCCAGGTTACGTCTTTTGCATCAGCTGCTGAAAACAACGTTTGGATTCGCTTTAATTGCATGCATTTTGAAAATGTACTTCAAAAAAAAAAAAAATTTTGAAAATAGTGCCTAAAATATCACTATAAGCTAAGTTGATTAATTCAGGAAATAAATTAAATTTTTCTGTTTCTTGAAACATAAATTGTTTGTTATTGCTACTTTCTTTTATGATTTTGTTGTGAAGAATCTTGTAAGGTATTCATTGTGTTAGACCTGTTCTACACCTACAAAATATATATCGCTAGCATTATATTTTGAAATTCCATTGCTTTCCAATTTAGCATAGAAGTTTTATAAAAAAGAGAAGAAAATTAAAAAATTCGTGATTTCAGGGTGCTCATTGAGCTTGATGCGAAATACTTTTCTTGGCGACTAACACTTTGGTAAGCTAACCTAAATTGTGATTGTCAATATAAGTATAGAAGAAATAATAACCATAACCTGAAATATAACCATAACATTAACAATAACCATAACCATACAAAACCATAGCCATAGACATAACAATAGCCGTAAAAATAACTATAACCTTACAACAAACATAGACATAACCATAACCATAACCATAACCATACAATAACCATAAACATAACCATAATAATTACCATAACCATACACATAATAATAAACAGACCCATAACCATAACCATAGTAATAAAGAGTATAATAGTAGTAACTGATATTTATGTGTACACTTATTGCGGAAATTATTAAGAGGTAGGCATACGGCAGCGGCTAAATAACGGTTATGGCTAAGCTTATGTTAATCGTTACATTAATCGTTTTCACTAAAATTACCATCCGTACTATTACCATCATCAACATTATTATCGCCATCATTATTGACAACGTAACTATGATTCGTCTTCTTCATTTCTCCTTTCTCTTCCTCACTTCTATCTTCTTTTACCTTTTTTGTGTCTATTGTTCGAAAGTTTTTCTATACAACTTTTGCTACGCGTCTTCCGATTCATATCTTCCACTAACTATAAGAAAATTGACTTTAGGTATATGATTATTACTAAACTTATTACAACTGGTAAGTCTTAATATATTCGACTATAGTATTATCGATATAGGGTTAATTATCTACAATAGCGACTAATGTGCTTACCTCGTTTATATTAGTTCGGTGTAGTACTTGAGGATTGCGAAATCTGGTTTAAATCTATGATCCCTCCACTTGAAGACCACCTTAATATCCATGAATATAAAATATCATAAAATTATAATATTGTACACTTAATATTGTGAAATTATTTTAGTTACCACTTAATTGATACCACATACTAATTGATGAAATTTCAAACAATTGCAAAGCACGTACGAATCATTAAATAGATACATAAATATTTCAGTTGAAATGCATTTATGTGTGGCTCTGTGCCTGTAAACTATGCCATGATTAATTGCATTTATTGGTCCAATTTACCAACACGTTAACCTGTTACACCACAAACGGCATTACTATGATTACTTTAAATTATTGAATGTTGGTATAAACTATATTAGCAACATATTGCTTTTGTTAAATTAAAAATAGAGTAAATAATTTTACAACTTTTCTGTACCACAAAAAACCCGCAAACCAGGGAATTTAATGCACGCATACAGCCCAGCTGGAAAAGGTCGCCATTATTGTGTACATATATTAAAAAGAAAACATCATATATATACTATAAATGTAGGGTATAAACAATTTTATATTGATAAAATAAGGTAAAGTGAAATAAAGTAAAATAAAATAAAATAAAATAAAATAAAATGAAATAAAATAAAATAAAATAAAACCAAATAAAATAAAATAAAATAAAACAAAATAAAATGAAATAAAATTAAAATAAAATAAAATAAAGTAAACTACAGTAAAATAAAATAAAATAGGATAAAATAATAGGATAAATATAAAAAATAAATAAAATACAATACCATAAAATAAAACATACAATAAAGTACAGCAAAATAAAATAAAATAAAATAGGATAAAATAAAATAATATAAAAATAGATAAAATGAAATAGATAAAATAAAATAAAATTAAATAAAGTACAGTCAAATAAAATAAAATAGGATAAAATAAAATAATATAAAAATAGATAAAATGAAATAGATAAAGCAAAACAAAATAAAACAAAATAAAATTTAATTAAATAAAATAAAATAAAATAAAATTAAAATAAAATAAAATAAAATAAAATAAAATAAAATAAAATAAAATAAAACAAAATAAAATAAAATAAAATAAATTCAAATAAAATAAAATAAAATAAAATAAAATTAAATAAAATAAAACAAAATAGAATAAAGTACAGTAAAATGAAATAAAATAAAATAATATAAAAATAGATAAAATGAAATAGATTAAATAAAATAAAATAAAATAAAATAAAATACAGTAAAATAAAATAAAATAAAATACAATAAAATAAAATAAAATAAAATAAAATAAAATAAAATAAAATAAAATAAAATAAAATAAAATAAAATAAAATAAAATAAAATAAAATAAAATAAAATAAAATAAAATAAAATAAAATAAAATAAAATAAAATAAAATAAAATAAAATAAAATACAGTAAAATAAAGTAAAATAAAATACAATAAAATAAAATAAAATAAAATAAAATAAAATAAAATACAATCAAATAAAATAAAATAAAATACAATCAAATAAAATAAAATAAAATAAAATAAAATAAAATAAAATAAAATAAAATAAAATAAAATAAAATCAAATAAAACTAAATAAAATCAAGCAACCAAGAACAGCACTAAAATGCTATCTGCTTGAAATAGCAACCGTTTTAAGAGGTCAATGAAATTAGGGCTTTGAAATTATATGAAGACTTTCCAAATTCATAGTTACTGTTATTCACATTTTTAAGAGAATGACACATCCGCCCCCTTCGAACAACTTTCAACAAAAAGAAAATAAAAATAAAAGAACGAAACTAGGCATTGAAAATGGCAGAACGCCGAAACCGGTTTGTCACAAAACCAAACTTGACAAGGGATGACGGAAAATCGTTCCAACAAAAATCACATTAATAGAGCTGAAGGTTCAAAGACAAGCAAAAATTGGCAAGGTGTTGCTATCCTTGCAAATACAGGTCTTTAGGGCACGCAAATAAAGTGACACATTTTTCTCATTGGGAAGTTTCAATATTGCATAAGTTTATATGTATGAAAAAGTGAAACTATTTGCTGCCATTTGTATTAGTTTGTTATGGTAACTTTTCTAAATTAATTTAGTAATTTTAGTGAACGGAAAAAATATTATTAAACAATATATGATTTGAAAGGCTATAGTCGCAGTCTAGTACATAGTGTGATTGCCAAGCATACCGGACTTCAAATGTTCCATTCCCAGGACAGGTAACACCAAAAATGGTTCAGAATTGCTACGCAGTGAAAGGCTGGGCCTTTCGTATATTTCTGCTATAAAACCCTTCTAGCGACCCTATCGGCACTACCGCACTTAGTCACTCGCGTCACTGTTGGCCGATACAAATTCTGAAAATGTTAAGAGCTTTCATGGCATAGTAAAACAGGTAATAGCAAGGCGGCCATGTTGAAAATCGCTTCCTTAAAACGTCAAAACAGCACAGTACATGTTAAGGTTTAAGCAAACCAATCAAAAGCAAGTTTGACAGTTTAGAGAAAGTTAAAATAAAAAAAGCCAAATCAGCTGTTGAGTTTATATTACCTGTATTGGTATGCCATGAGAGCTTCTTATAATCCGAAGGAGAATCACTCTAGCTAGAAAGTCCTTTGAACTAAGTGGAAGATTGAGAGTTAAAAATTCATCTACGCATAATTTTTTTTTCTTCTTTAAACGGCACTTAACCGCCTTAACGGGAGCCAAATTCAGAGATAGCAGGGTCTTTTAAAGGACTTAGCATATAGAACATCTGGTTGGTGTTATATCTGGTCGATTTTATATCTGGTGGTGTGAGAAAAACAGTCATAAGTTTCCATCGAGCGTATTCCGCATGCTTTTGAAATGATCTTCGCTTATGTTATGGAACGCTAATTTTCTAAGGCGTGGCAAAGTTCTGTATAATAACCTCTATCTATGAATAATACAAAGAATACCATGCATTGTTTATGTTGGAAACTTGTTTGCGCTTATTGAATGTTGTTTCAGGTAGTAAAGCACGTGCTTTTTATATTTGAAAATAAAAACTAAGCGCATGCGCTCTCAGTGTGGAGAGTGCATTAACCTCACTCACGAGCTTGTTTACTCTTCTAATGAAATCTTTATTGAGTTGTACTAAAAATAGTAATTGTGGTGATTGCTAAATAACATAACTTGTACGCTATAAAAACATTCTGTGATTTAAGCCAGCCATGATTTTAAGCGATGAGTGATGCTATAAAATAAGAATAGTAAGCTGAGGAACATTATCAATCACGGAAGAAAGAAAGGCTTTAGTAAACCTCAGTAGATGGGCAGTGCTGTTCACTTTACCAATACAGAGAGATCAATTTACTCAGAAGCCGGCGACAATTGGCGGACTCAGTATTTTGACCGCTGCTCGACTGGCGAATATGGATTGGATAAGCACATGATGTTAAGTACCAGTTAAGTAAGTTGTAAGTAAATCTAAAATACTCGGTAGTATCCCATCCACCCTGTCCACAATATATAAATGTATCTTCCAAAAAAGCCACAGAAACCTGTACAACATTTTTCATGTGTTATAAAACAAATTGGGATTAAGATAATTGCCATGGTTTCCTATTCCTATTTCTTGACAATACAAGCATTGCTCATTGTCCTATATCAAATTTGTTTATAAGAGATTATATCATATAAGAAGGACAGTGAAGTATTATTTTAGACAATCGTAAGAGCTTGCCCCGACTTCATTCCATATAATAACGACGTTCCTGTTAAACTGTAATATCAATAGTAACCCACTTTAGAGTTGTCTGAATAAAGGGATCTTATACGTTCTTTTGAAAAGAACCGTTTAAAAACAAGTAAGGAAGTCTAAGTTCGGGTGGAACCGATCTATTATGGCATCGCAATTTACGCAGGTCTATTTTAATACTTTCAGTTTGTATTTGTGTTCAAATAGACAGACGGACAGAGACATAGACGTATGGAGAGACGGACATGGCTCCATCGACTCAGCTCATCCTCCTGATAATTTCAGTATACTTTTTGGTGGGACTATCTCCTTTTTTTCTCATACGTACAAACATTTCAGGTATGAACATCAAAAAAGATATACAACTTCGCTTTTTTCTCATACTTACATACATTAATTGTTTATGGAATTTATGAAAATCAAAAAAGATATATAACTTTGCTATTGCAGTGGGCTATTAACTACGTGCCCGAATATTTTGCTTGTGTGTTTTTCGATTTGGAAAATTTGGGGAGGAGTATAATACATACTACTGAGAAGCAGCTGACCAATTTTCATTGAAATATCAATATTGAATTATAAGCGGTTGCCTTTGAAAATAACAGAAATTTTATGCTGAAAAGTGGGCGGCGCCAAGCCTACTGACTGATATAACTAGCTTGGTTCTAGAAATATCGCTTCTTAAATTTTACAAAAAAATCTTTCAGAACTTTATTAAAAAACTAGGCGTGGACAAACATTTCTTCCTGAACATTTTGATATATATAAGCCAACATCTATCTCAATCCTTTCATGCCGTTACGTACTGCCGTTAGGCGACTAAAGTTTATATACCTTGTGTGCGTAGCACTACTGGGTATAATAAATGTGTGTCTATGTGCCCTTTTTAGTCGTATAAAGTACTAAACCGATTTTTATAAAATTTTCACAGTATATTCTTGGGTTCACTGGTTACAGCATATGCTATATATAGTTTTGAAAAAGTGGGCGGGTCTACGTCCCCAGGCTATACAAAATTTCAATTCATCATAACTCTTAACTTATTTGGTCTAAATTAGTGATATTTGGAAACATGTGTTCGTTGGTCAGGATTTACATAATTTGGGAAAAGTGGGCGATGCCATGTCCACATATTTTTATGTGTCGATATCTGTGAAAGGACACAGTGGGTTCAGGAGTTCGCTGTGGACGACACAGGCCATATATAGTTTTTGGAGAAGCCCCAGGCTATTTAAAGTACCAATGCGGCATAGATAGGAATTTATTGGTTCAAGGTAATGATATTTTATACATGATATATCGTCTATACATGCAAAAAATAGGAAACAGAAAGCGGTACCAGGATCATCGAAACTATGGACATATCAGTACCCGCAGAGGAAATAGGAGAAGAAGGGAATCGGAAATAGAAATTTGAAATATAGAGTTGGTGTTAGAGGAAAATGAAGAGGGTAAAGAAGAGTACCGGTATATGAGGGTGGGGGCAAAGCAAAAGTAGAAAGAAAAAAAGAAGATATAGATAGGATAAATAAATGAAGAAGCGCCAAGGGTAGAGTACAATTTACTAAATGTAGGCAAGTAAAATTTTACTCAGAACAAGGTCTGCCGGGTCTGCTAGTATTCTGTAAATAAAGCTCAAAACGGGCTTTGCTCAGACACCCCTAAATAAAATTCCCAGGTTATAAGTTTAGGCCAACAAAGTGAAATAGCATCTACGCATTCTAGCAAAAATCGAAGCCGAAGGAAATATGTATAACCTGACAGAAAGGACCTCACCTATTGATGTACTCAATGGCGGCAATAAATAAATAACCAATAAAACCAGAAAAGGCTGATGAAAAGCCGTCATATGTCAGTGATAAAAATAGCTAAATGATAAGTGAAGTTTAGCAGCTTCCGAAATAGGTCTATTCGAATAGCTAACGCTTGTTAGAGGCTTGTCAGTTGTTGAGTATGTCAAACTTTGGTTTATTTAATATCCTGTTTTTGTTTAATGCAATTATTTCTTCAAATCATGCATTTTCTCTTAAATATGTAAGCTCTCTCTATAATCTCACCCCTAAGCTCTTATAAACGCGAGAACGCTTAAAATTTTCTTACTACGACTACCTTCAAGATATTCGAAATTGAGCGAGTATTAGTTGAGTTGAATAAAATCCTCTCTTGCTTGCATACATATAAATACCATTGCGACGAACTGAAATTTTTGAGATATCTAAAGTGATGTAAACATTTTTTTTATATAGCTGCTAACATTACTATGTACCGTTAGGATTTAGAAGAGGGTACTCGCTATTGCGCTCACATATAATTGTGAACACATTTTGCAGCAGAGCAAATACTCGACAGCCGAAGCGTTTTCAAAGAACGAAGTTGAAATATTTAAGTTTGAGTTCCGCCGATTGGAGGCCGATTGTAACTCCTTGGTGACTTCGTTACAGCAGCAACAGTCGCATTGGTGTTTCCCCATTACCCAGCACAATTTATATGACCGATGCCACATCAGCTTCGGCATTCGGCAAATACCAATTTTAGTTTAACTTAAGCTAGCGCCGGAAGTAGACGTGTAAATTAACGAAGTGCTACACAAGTAACGAAGTGCGTTAATTATTTATGTATCAACGGTACATATAACGGTGCTGTGCGTTACTGTTATTATTGAAATACTTGTTGTTCAATGTGTGTTTGTGTTAGCTGAGTAATGGAGACCAAAATAAAAATTGTATGATAAAATAGCAATGGAGAAATGTCCTTGAACCCTTTAAGGACACTTTATACGTGTTTTAAGCAATGTTGTTGTAATTTGAAGTCATGTTTACATATATAAGTCACATATCCTAGCAATCAAATACTGCATTAAAAATGCTCCGGCACACATGAGTGCGCTATGCTGGTCACTCACATCACTGTTCGTGCGTTCGGTTGCAGTTAATAGTTTTGGCATTAAACTGCAGGCAGTTTGCTCTGTTTGTCGGTGTAATATTGATGTGTTAGTTGTATGTGCCATCAAAGCAGCTGCAAATTATATTGTTCCTCCATAAAGCATGTTTATACGAGCAAAGGAAAATGCATGCATTTAATACAGCAACTGGTATCAACTGACATCAACCAGCCAACGATAACCACTGAAATGTGGTAGTGTTCGTCATCCTATAAAGAAATAAAAAAGGAAATTCAAACCAACGTACTTCGACGCTCAAACCCATAAAGTTTTGTTGTAAATGTAAGAGAAGTGAAAGTGTTCAGTGCAAAATAATGATTACTTATTGCTTCTGCTGCCACGAGTAAGCATGTAATGCAAAAGTACCTCATATTTATTTAATTGCAACATAAATTATACTTAAATCCAAAGCACCTTACATTATGAAACTGCACAAGAGTGTCCCAGTAGCTCGTTAAGTTTAGTTTACGGGCTGTGTAGGAGTCATGGCCACTAAACCTGAAAGTAGAATAGCTGAGAAAAACTCCTTTCCCAGCATATTATATAGAATAAATCAAAAAGTGAAACCGCTTCAAAAAAAAAACTAAACAAAATAGTTTTTTTAAAAATTTATTTCAGTTCCGGTTTCCGTTTGAGTTTTGGAACAAACAGAGGAAATTTCGAAATAAAAGTAGGTCACATTCCATGGCTGAATAGGGTGTTGAATTAAATGAAACTTGGTCCTATACGTTCGCGGGTGCTAGATTCTTGAAATCAGGGCTGAGTTTATTGGTGTTATAATATTTCGACAGAAACTTGCAATGTAAACTTAATAAAAAAAGGCTAGTTGTTTGCTTGAGTAGCAACAAAAACACTCTCCAAAGGTTTTTCGCAGTATTGGTATGAATACATTGAACCTCCAGGTAAAAATCACCAGTCTCAACTTCCGTAATGAAGTGCAGTATGCGTTCGCCAGGGCTTGGTCTGTTTTACCGACATATCCATTGCAAGTATTGTATTCTGTAAAAAATTTTCTGTTCAAGTTTTGACACCGATAGTATCTGATAAAGAATTTCAGAAAACGGTGACTGGTTTTTGGTTAACCAACCGTACGATAATCTCTCTCCGACTCTCATTTGGTACGATTTTTGTTTTTCTAACATCGCTGTATCGATTAGTATCGGTTACTGTTTTATGCTGATTTTGTCAGTTTATTTAAAACGTGAAAAACGCATATTTTTTATTTATATTCATTATTTTTTAGTTTATCTTGTATCACATTTATCTTTATACTTTCTATCTATTTTTGTAGTCTTTTCTGCGTTTACAGCTTTCGTTTAATGGGAGTGGGAAAGAGTGCTGTTGACACCTAGGGATTTTTATGATATATTTTTGGTTTTCGCATATTAGAGGCTTACAGTTTGTCTGTCGATACTTACCAACGACACTGAGCCTAGCTAAAAGCTCTGGATCATCTCGAAATTCTCTTTTTACTGGATCTCCGAGAATATAGGGATAGCTGATGAGATGGCCAGGAAGTGCTCCGAAATGGACATACACGAGGCAGACAAATCCGTGCGATCGTCATTGGGAAATCTGCTAAGGAAAATCGATGAGCATTCTTTTAATGCAACGAATTTATTATGGACCAGCCAGGATGACCTTGAAGTCTCAAGGTCCATATGGCCAGTTTTAGGCACAAAAAGTACTACCTATCTTCTCAAATTAAACAAATCTGCGGTAAGGGTACTTACATGTGTCAGCACAGGACAATGTGCTATCGCAGCAATGCTTCGCTCATGGCGTATGCCTACAAACTCCCTAAGTAGAAGCTGTCAGGATGAGAAGGAAGCGGAGTCGATTCATCACTTTCTTTGTAGATGTCCAGGACTACAGTCAAGCCGTCTCAGATTTTTGGGAACATGCTTTTTCGACAGTCTGGCAGCTGTGAGGGAAGTGGATCTTTCACTCCTCCCAAGTTATATGGGAGAGTAAATGGCTTAAAAAGGATTGAGTAGTACCGGGTTGGGCACATCCAATTTTTCGTTTCTCCATTTATAATTTTCTGTGGAAAACACCTGTTCGACTGTTTTTTGTAGTAGATACTCGTATTCATGAATGTTTGATACCCTTTTAAAGTTCCTCCTACCTTTTTCATAGGGTTTTAGAAAAGGTTCGTGAATGGGTAAAATTTTTAAGTGACTTGCGTTTATTCGTGTAAGTCTAAAGAAGCCAGAAAACTGTAGCATCTTAAAACTATAAAACAAGGCTGAAGATAACTCACAGCAAAATGTAAAAATACAAAACTATTTCATTACTTCGAAACTTTGTAAGTAAACCATTCTCACAATAATATCTAATAGCTATTGCTTTAAAGATACATTCTACGTCAAAAAGTTCACCCCATGCAACACCAAACTCTCAAGTTGTACTTCCTTATAAAGCAAACTGAGTAGCATATTTGCAAGCTAAGGTGACATTACGCTCTACTCTTCGCTGCCCACGTTGAAAGTCATAAAAAACAAGTGAATACAGTAACAAAGTTTTAAATCAAAAATGCTTCAACTTACTTTACGTTGGTAAAAGTATATGAAATGCCGCTTACAGGTTGGCAAAGGCAAGCAGAGAAGTAACAAAGACATAAAATCTGCTTAGGGGAAACAAACAAATAAATGGGAATAAAAGCACCAGGCAGCAAATAACAAAAACACTTTGCTGAAAAAGCAATAAAAACTACAACAAAATGTGAAGCATCTTAAATGAAAAACTGGAGATTGAAAGCAATTCAAGTTATGCTGCTTTCTGGGAAACGTCTTGCATTGCTATTCTTTTAAAGCTTTACGTATACGTAAGGTATCTCTTCATAGAGCATTGCAAATGATTTAGTAGCTTGTCAAATAAAAAGCTAAATTTTTTTCATTGAATTTACCCAACAAGCAAAGGACACTTAAAATAAATGTTTAAAAAGCTTTCCAAAATAAATATTAAACTTAAAAAATTTAAATTTTTCCTTTATAAATCGTTTGAAAGTTAGCATTTTTAACCAGTACAGCACATTGATAAACACCTTATTAATGTTAGTCTGTACAAAATTTTCAATGCAAGTGTTTTTTTCGAAACTTTATTCCAACTTTATTTTCTATATTATTTAGCTATTGCAATAAAATAAATAAATAAGTTGTTATTATACATTGAATGCTTCAAATTAAGCTAATAATTAGCAGAGTGCGGAAGTAGTTAAGATGCAGCCATGATTTTTGCTTTTGTGTCGTCATTCTCATGTAAAGTCTTTTTAGGAAAAAATTGGAAATATTTTAAGTTAAAAAGAAAAAACTGACAAATATTGTCTTATGAATTTTTGTAAACATTTATATATAAATTTATAAAAAGTTTACTTTAAACATTGAAATAAATTAAAACTAAACAAGGCTGTGCCGAAGGCTTTATACCTTTCATTAATACGTGCAAACTTAAATACGCATTGTTTAAAGTTCTATAAAACTTTGTCAGCAATACATTTAATTTTCTTTTACCATCTATAAGCAAATATCTCACCAAGTTTCAAGTTTTAACCTTTAAAAATGAGGGATAAATGGCCATAATCCTCTTATCTGAACGATCGGTTGTATGGGATATATACTATATATAGCTCCGATCTTGGTGATTGTTTTACGAAATCTTTTGCTATCCATAAGAAAATATCTCACCAAGTTTCAAGTTTTAATCTTTCAAAATGAGGGAGAAATGATCATAATCCTCTTATTTGAACGGTCGGTTGTATGGGAGATATATGTTATAGTGACAAATGTCTAATATAATACAAAAATACATCAGTGTGCCAAATTTCATCGAGATATCTCACAAATTGAGGGAGTAGTGCGTTCAAATAGACGGATGGACGGACGGACGGACGGACGGATGGACGGACGGACGGACAGACGGACAGACGGACGGACAGACGGACAGACGGACATGGCTGTATCAACTCAGTTCATCGTCCTGATCAATTTGGTATACTTAATGGTGGGTCTATCTCTTATATTTCTAAACGTTACAAACATCGGACAAAAGTTAATATACCATTTCATGTTCATGAAAGGTATAAAAAGCCTATCGCTTATTGTAGCAAGTTTAATTTAAATTATTTTTAAAAACATTTACAGAAATGCTTGTTGGGTAGAGTTAATTTTGTTGGTGAACAGTTGGCAACATAAGGAAATTTGTTCTAGTTTGCACATGTTTGTTTACTTTTTATCAGAGTTTCAGATACCTGATACGCTTATTTTAACTGCTCATTGAATGCATTTTGTTTGCTTTTTAGCAATGATGGCACTGTTTATCAAAAAAAAAAACTGTGAAGCCTAAAAACAAAGTAATAAAAAAAAGTCTCAATAAAAAAGATATTGCCCAAAATAACCGAAAAAGCTTGTCATGCTCAAGATAAAGCTCGATAATTTTTGAGTAATGAGTAATGGTTGAGATTATGCTTCATTCCAAATTAGACATTTCTATTTCTTATATGGATTTGTACTAAAGAAATACGGCATGGTAAAAAGATATATATGGAACATATTTATCGTCCACACCGTAATTAAAGATACTGAAGGAAATAAAGCGATTTTTGTACAGGGATGTTGTGAATGACTCAGTGTCCGTATGCGCGCCTAGGGTTTTTCATTGCATGAAGAGACCATTGAAGCACTTAAATCACTTATTTTGGAGGTACCTTCCTCAGAGTGGCAAAATTGTTTTGAGGATTGGGTTAATCGAACGCAAAAGTGTGTAGACTTTAAGTACCGTATTTTGGGAACCAATAAAGCGCAATATGTACATTGATTTGTTTGTGTTTTGCTTTACATTAATGTTTGCTTTGATGACTAACGACCGCACGATTTTTTCTCGAATGGGTTTTTATGTTGTCATTATGATCAGAACATGTTTTGTTGCTCTACTTACTGCTATTCTTAGTTTCAATACTCTATCTAATCTTAACTCTTGTAAGGATAATCAGTATAAAATTTAGTTTGTATTCAGGGTGCCACCTCCTTTGCCGGGAACACTTCATACGCTTGTTTCAGTTTTCGTTCGGTGCTTGAAGTTAATCTCATATAACTCCTTCCCGAGTTTTATTGTTCTAACGTAACCACTTCCATAGATATTTAAATATTAAGTTCTCACTTGTATAGGAGATGATGATGATTTTTTGAGACTCCTCATCGAATTTCAATTGTCTACCATGAATGTTTCCAAAGATATGCCGTATCTAAAAACTTGTCGGTTTGCCACACCCCCTTAATATATTAAAACAAAAATTATCCTATTTTAAAGGTAAACATTAGAACACGCTGTACCCTTCAGCTTTATGCAGGGGGGTACCAGACCTTAAATTTTAATTTATATTTGGGTTAACAGTTTCGTGATTTTAACTATGCCGGCATTTTCAAGATCTAATTGTACAGTCCTGGTATTAGCTCCGAGATTTATGTACTGGTTTGAGGTTAAAAAAAGTTAAGAAATTGTTTATTCTGAACTTAGATTATATAAAAATTGGAGCTATTTTATAAATTAAAAAGCAAAATGAGTTTTGAATTTTTGAAGTTTTTGTTTACAAATTTTTATGCAAGTTTTTTAATTCAAAATTTTAATAAACACAATTTGTTTTGGTAAAGATTAGTTTTCTTTGTTTCTCGCGGATTTTTTTTCTATCATGTCGATACATGATGAATGGAATATTTTTTAAATAAATGTGAGCATTTTAATATTGGGTGCAGTTAAAGGTTAGCTATTACTCTAAGTAGCACAATCAAAAAAAGCCCATTTTTGTTTTCGTAAGCTCGGCTTTTGAATAAAATGACGAACAAAATTTGAAATCTCCTTTGAAAATGTGAAGTTGTGTGTTGCAAGCTACC
This sequence comes from Merzomyia westermanni, assembly GCA_949987695.1. Lineage (NCBI taxonomy): Eukaryota > Metazoa > Arthropoda > Insecta > Diptera > Tephritidae > Merzomyia > Merzomyia westermanni. The sequence goes on along the minus strand of OX465291.1, from coordinate 32,186,771 downwards.
AAAATTGTGAGCAGATATATACCCAGTAGAACTTGAAGCGAGATTTCCCCCAGCGATGAATAAGAGAGTACTCTCTTTGACATCCTTGCGGATCAGTAACAGAGATTTCTACACTCTGTGCTTCGATTATACTAACCTTTGAGCAATAGGGTAGACCACTTCAAGGTATTTATAAAATATTACTCCCTTCTATATATTTTTGGAGCGAAAATAGTGATTTCTCCAGCTTCCACCCCTAACTAACATTTTTTTGAGTAAGCCCAATTTTTCTGCCAAATAAAGAACAAAAAATTCAACAAATTTAAAAAAAAAGTCAAAGAAAAGAAAAAGCTGCAACCATATAAATATCAGAAATAAGCACAATTTAAATAAAGACTTGAAAAATAATAACTATTGTTTTCCATAATTAATCCATTACTTGCTGAAATGTGCGGTATTTATGTATGAGTTCTATTGTATTGCATCCATTCTTTATTCGCTTCCATACAAGGGTGGTTGCATAATTCTCAATTTAGGCAAGCAGAAACATAGCAGTTTTTATTTAATCATGACGAATCGGTTAAAATTCGAAAAAAAAATTGTTATTGTTGCCAATGTATTAAACTGTTTATTGTAAACACTCAATATCGAATGTATAAATTTTCACATTCGCAGCATACCTAATACATCCGCATCACCGAACTTCCGACTCTGCTATAACCCAACTTCCCGTTGACGTGTGTGTAATTTACAAAGTGTTTAACATTTAACACAACATAATCAAATCGCAAACATTTATTTAAATTTACGTAAAACACAAAAGCAAACCCATTTTAATTACACCAAGTCACGCACGCAACTGAATTATTTATATTTTGTTTACGAATGGTTAGGTAGTTGTGTTAATTGTGCATAGAATATCAGATTCAATATTCAAAATTTGTAAAGTTAGTAGTTGAAACTGATTAAAAATTCATGCCAAATCTAATTTTGTATGGAAAACTTTGTTTATTTTAAACTCAATGACCTGAATTAATGTTTTAGCTCATAGCTTGGGCTAGGTTAGGATGGCTGCAATCAGCTCGATGAGTTACACCCTGGTCAAGGTCCTAAGAAACAGAGCGGACAAAGATCCCTATCCCTTCCTTAGCCTCATCTTGTTATAAAGGCGCATACGCTACTGCAACTGATAATTTTCTGTGAAGCTTATCATATCAAAAAAATATTTGAGATTTGCTGACTGTGGTATACACCAGGATTTCAAAGTGGGTCTTTTGGGATGATAGTCCAACATCCTACCCACTATTTCAAAGCTACTACCTGGTGAGGGATATAGCTTTGTTTTTAGTAATGGTGGCTAGATCTACTCAGTTACATTGGAATTGGATTTCTGTGACCACGATTTAGACAGAGTTGCATCGAAATAACAGCCCTTGGTCGGGCAAAACCTGAGTCATTCTGCGATGATAGAACCGGCTGTTGTGGGAATGAAGTGGATTTCTGTCCCTTGTAAAGCAATTAGCCGACAATTATTTCCGGCTTTACGCAGATCTAGATTAATGTTCGGAGCCTCCGATGACTGGGGTGAATGAACAAAGAAGCTGAGGCGCTTAAGTTGTTCATTTCAATATCTAAACTGGGCAGCGGAGAAAGCGGAAAACCTTCACTGATATCGAAAAACAGATGGAAGATGACTTGAGCTTACTTAGTGTTTTCAATTGGCTTCAGCTATAGACTAAATAGGAAAACTGACATATTTCGAGGGCCTAATTATATATATTAGGAATAGGAATTAGATACCCTGGTATGGCACTTCCCACATTAAAATCAAGTCTCGATGCGTTTGCGCCGTCCTTTCGTTTCCTAATTCGTTAGCAATGTGGAGGTGGGTAGAATGGCTCATACTTATATCGTGAAGGTAGATTTTAAGAAGTCGTTTTGATGCCATGCAATAACTGCTAAGGATGCCTTCCACAAACAGACAGGTTTATTTATAAAATCATTAGAGACTTCAAAAACCTCATCCGTGCTCCTTTTAGATCAGTTGAGTATGTCTTTGCAGCAGTAGCCACAATGCGCAGTATAGTCTGCTATAAGTCCATAGGTGTCTGTCCTATATGCACTCAGCGTTCCACCTGTCCTCTTTCCATTGTGATACGTTTGGAGTTTATCCACTCTTGTTGAGCCTTGTTGAAGTAGAAACTTCGGTTGTTCGCATATTGTATGTCTACTCAGACGCTGGTTATCTACTCGCTTACTTCTGATGAGCGTCTACATGGCAGCATATCAGCCGTCCCACTTCCTTTGAGAGCGCTATGACAGACAATGGTTAATATAATCATGGCTTGTAAAAGGTATAGAAAAGTAGGCTGTGATACGGAAGGTCTGCCTGTCAGATGATGCGCTTATATTTGCAAAAAAAATTTGAAAGATAGCCAGAATTTCTACTTCAAACACTAAGTTGAAACTAAGATGATATATCCGGAGACTCCCAGTAGATGCCAGTTCCCATAACAGAACCCTTAAACCCAATAATTCCTACTTGGAATAAAAGCATTAAAACTCCTTTGAAAACTCGACTTGTAGGATTAAAAGCTAATTTGAGTCCTTTGAGTGCTTAGATTCACAAAGTCTCAGCAAAGTTTGAGCTGAAAAAAGCAAAAAGGAAATAACTTCATTCAGGACAAAAGAAGTAAAGAAGAAATAAAGCTAAAGCGAAGTCAAAAACATCAAAATCAGCCAACGCCAACAAAAAAAAAGTCATAAAAATGATCGCTAACAACAACAATTAGTACACTTATGATAACGGCGGAAAACAAAATGAGCACAACAATAAAGTAAATATGAGCAACAGAGCAGGCTGTAAACTTTGTTGAACAAACATATAAAGGTAAACATATAAATATGTGGAGGCACGCTCTTTTGCATGTCCGCTAAAAATGTGTTGGCAAGAAAATGACTGAGTTAAAGAAGCACAAAAGAAATGCAAATTTGCCACAACAATTCGAAACGGTAAGGCACAAAGCAACAACAAGGACTTCGGAATGTTATTCAGAGCCCACATTGTGAATTCATAAGCACTAAACATTGTATGTAAATATGTAATTATGCGTAAAAATATCTTAGCAAAAATTTGCACCTTACGATAGGCTTATATTCACTGGTGTATCGGTTTAGGCGTCAGAGCTGCAAAAAAATTCTCTAGGGTTTGGGAGAATGTTATGGATGTGGACATTCTGGGTGTGAAATATTTTTGAAGATTATAATTCTTTTTGACTAATTGCTTTACTAAGGTATAAGCCCTTTATTTTAACTATCAAGAAAGACTAAGTACCCATTTTTCTTTTTAGTTCTTCGTTGTTTGATCTTCTACAACCAAAGCTGATTTAACACGGGGTTTCAATTTAAAAATAATTACGTTTTCTCATGTTAAGTGTAAATTTATCGGCCTAGTTCGCACAAAGGTTTTTCATAGAAGGGGATCGATTTTAAGAAATGCAAAAAAAATGTACTAAGTTGTCACTAAATTTGCTTGAAAAAAATTAAAAAATTTAAGAAAAAAGTTCTGGCATACATTTGATATGCCATTAATGAATTAACTTTTGATTTGAGTAAAACAATCATATTAAAAAAAAGAACAAATTATTTGTAACATATTTAAAAGTTAGGTAGTTACTCAAACAATGTCTTCACATTTTAACCTCAACTTTTATAAAATGGCCAGTACTAAAATCCAGGGATTCTAGAATTAGGACATAAAAATCTCGGAAATTTTTTAGTCCAAAAACTTTACATCCCTACTCGGTACGTACGCCGTCATCTTCTGCCGCTTCACTTCCGTGATATTGCCATCATCAATAAGTAATGTGTATCACCGTATTGTCCAACGTCTTTGACTTAGGTATCCGGTTCGTCTCGCTATTTAGCAATAATGAGACTGTCCGACCGACAGCTTAAGTGCACTCTGAAGGTCAATTATCAGGTCGTCATTATTGCTCATGCAAGAATTGAGCCCACTCCCATACAACCTTCAAGGTTAGCTATGTTTTCTGGTCGAATATTCTAACAGCGGGAAAGTAGCCATCCACAACGACGTATGGCTATGTTGACTGCCACAATACAATACCTTGTTTTCGAGCGCACTTTCAAGACTCTGGAGATTTGTCAGTTCGTGATCACGATGTGATGTACGAGTATTTGGTTTCGGACTTAGATTTAGAGAGTGCTGGGTACGGGAACGCCTTTGGTTTTACCCGGCTGTTAATTCCGTATGATCCATTCGATTTTAATCTCTGATCTGACTGATTTTAGTTTGTGTAGCATACTTTAAGGAGTTGAAAGTTGATCGACCGCACCCGTAAGGGAGCAAATGGAATCTGCACTTCACTACACGTTCGGGCATAAAAGGGCACAATTAGTCTCTTCATAGGGCATGATCAAACAAAAGGGGTCACCTAAACTTTTCCAAATATATCAAAACTGGAATTGGTCGCATGCTCATTTGCGACTTCACAAGTTTTTAAAGATACATGCGTTCTTCGCCTACGAGTTTTGGTGTTTTCCAGTGCACATCGTTTCTACATGGCGGTTTGCGAGTCCAGACTTCTTCCCTAGCTATTTGATACGGCATGTATAATAATTGATTTTTCAAAGAATTTTTGGGTAATTGGAAAAGACAGTGCTGGTACCTTATTTCTCACAATAGCTAAAACAATTTTTTGCTGGGTATTATGTGTGCTAAGGATAACATGTTTTGTGTGTGCAACAGCTGTGAGCTGTTTTGTGGTAAATGTACCGTTCATGCTTAAAATTTGTTGTTGCTCATATTGCCGTCAGCTGTTGGCAGTGCTCTTATTCTGTTGACAGGAGCACAACCGCAACGTCAAGATGGAAAGAAATAACAAAGCACACAAAGTAAAACGGCAAAAAGTGGGGATTAGCATTGCGTACTAAGTGTTAGTAAAAGAGGGCAAGTTGAAAAAAAAGCAAAAAAGAATTGTGCCAGAAAATGCTGCTTACGTATCACTGGAGGTGACGCATATTGCATACATTATGTTGTTGACTTTTTCACATTAACACATTTCGCAGAGTGTATCACTTTGGCAACGAATAGCATGCAAAATGTATACGTTGCTTAAGCTCCCATCCATGCTATTTATTTGAAGCTCCCATCCAAGCCTGAGAATAAATGGCTAATTTTATGATGAGTTTTCGAGTCTGGACATATTTTTTGCAGTGTGGTTGTGATTCTAGAAACTTCTGATCTGTTTTGTTTTTTTGTTATTAATTCCACCATAAATGTTGGGTTTGTTTACGATTTACCTCGATCATTATGTATACATGTTAACTTGCTCTATAAGGGTGCAATGGGACAAGAGAAACCCAGATTAGGGTGTTAGTTGTGTATCGTTTGAAGAGAAACGCACTTACAATTTTTTGCCAAAGTTCAGCTATGTTGGAAGTCATTTTCATTTTGATAAGAAGTATTAGCTCACTCTCTCTGGGCTAAAATTCAGTCCAATTTTTTTCCTCTGCAGGTACCCATTGATAATTTAATTTAATACCCTTATATTAACTCGCTTTCTAGCTTGTGAAACTAATAAATAATAATTGAAATGTTGGTTCTAGAATTTTTTAATTAAAACGAAAACCATTGCATCGCAAGAGTAAAATGGAAAATGTGCGAGTATATATTTTTCAAGGCTTCAAATATTAAGGAATTGTTAAATCAATTATTAATCGATTTTAGCATTTCACTTAAATGGGGTCCGTGATCGAAATCGAAATTTTTAATCAGAATAGCTATAATCCCATAATTTGGAATGACGACAGATATTAGCAATTGGCTTGAAGTATGGTACCGGTACGTTCAATAATGCAGTATAAATCTTTTAACAAGTTGGACAGTTTCAAAGTTATTGTGATTTAAAAAAGGGGTTACGTTCACGGAACGTATGTCGTGATTCCGGCTCTGAATTGAAAGCTCATAGTACCGTATTATAGACTTACAGTCAATCTCGATTCTAGTAAAATGTAAGGTAACATTTGTGTCCTGGAAGAGGTAACATCAAAAGTGGTTTAAGGAGGTTTTTTCAAAACGGTGTCGGCCCTCGGCAGTGGTTTGGCAAACTCTCCGAACGTATTTCTGCTATGGAAGGCTTCTCAGCAAAAATTTATCTCCTTTGTAGGTCCGCCAATTTGTAAAACAAAATTTTAATCGGCACACCACAAATTGGTAGAGAAGCTCAGCGCAAAAATCTCTTAGGATGTTTACGATGATATACCTGTTGTATATCGCACCATACATTTATTTTTTTTAACATTTGTGCGACTATTAATATTATTACTTAAACTCGAAGTTTAGGAAAAATCTTAATGTAATTTTTAGTTTTAGGAATAATTGATTTCCGTTTTCATAAGTTAATTTAATTTTTAATTTAGTCAAATATTAAAGTATACTTAAATTGTAGCAAGTGATTTTTGGTATTTTAGTTTTGTGACCAAAACATTGATAAATTTTGTACTCCTATAGTTTTGTATTATTTGAACTGCAATAAAGTAGTTAAGAGTTTAAAAATTTGAATGTGATACCAGTGCGTAATATATTTATTTTTTTGTATAAAAAACGAAGCATAAGAAAATCTTTTATTTTATTTTAAGATCGATCAATAATGGTAGTATAAATTCATAGTTACACGCTATATTCAAAATTAGTTTCATAGGATATTTGAGTTTCTGCCATTCTATGTAACTGCCTAATATCAATTATGCTAAAAATTTGGTCAAAAAGTGTTTAGGAGAAAAAAGCTAAACTGTCGAAGCCTTTTCTTGTAACAACAGCCAAATTCAATATTGGTTGCGGAAAAAAATAAAGTACTTTACAAAATTTAATTTTTTTTTGTAATGGTACTATTTTAACTTTGCTTGTTAATTGTATAGAGTCCCATAGTAAAATAAGCTACGGAAGATCAATTAGTAGTTAAAATTTTTTAATTAAGGTATTGGAAAAGTAACCAAACTTTCTACTTTTTTCTATATTCTCAATCAAATAACAACGTAAACTAGTAATCTCTATTTAAATTTGTGTATGAAAGTTTAAATTTGATACCAAATCTTTCATTTCTTTTAGATAAATGTTTAAACTTTGGAAATGCTCTACTGAGAGTTCTAAAAACCGGCTCTGATTGCTATGACCACAGTTCGTTCAAATACTGATAGATAAGTAGCATGTATTTGATTTGTCGGAGTACATATATCTTCTTATGTGGAGAACCACACCCTTTTGGGATGTGTTTGACCAAAAAGCGCTAGCTTAATCTTTTTGTTTGAATCGTCCTTGAGCGAACTGCACTGTTGGAAAGCTCACTACTGCTGATATTAGCCCTAATTTCACAGGTCATTTCCTTTCCAGCGTACTAACTCACATATCGAGGGCTAAACGGAACCTCATTATTCAAAGAAAGCATAGTTCTACCAAATGAGGTACAGCATTTTTCAATCAAAAGCTCGGTTAAGCTGATATACTACTCGTCTAAAAGAAAATAATTTTAATGCAAGTCGCTAAATTAATGAACCAAAACGAAGATCTTTCCACGAAAGTTTAATTTCCATCGACTGTGCAACATTGCCAACATTTTTCCCTTGCATACGTTAACACACAAATTTCTATTGGCATTGGCAAAAGCAGCAGAAAAACATCAAATCGAATCATTGTAACATTTTTGAGAGAGGAAAGCAGACAAGTTGGCGCTATTTTTTTTGAATGTTTTTGTATGAGCTTCGAGTGTGTTTTTGGAATATATTTCTGTGTGTTTGTGTGTACCCGTGTGCTTTTCTTTGTTTTTGTCTTTACATACATACATACTACTTAACTACTTTTGCCACTGTGTAAACGGCGAAACAAATATGCCCGAACTAGGCATATTATGACAGCTGAAGTGATTTTGCTTGAGTGCTTGCATACTTATGAATGTGTGTGTGTAAATATATTTGCATGGGTGTATGTGTGTGTGTGTGTTTGCAACGTTAAAGTCAAAGTCAACAATTGCACTTAACCGACTTGTTGCTGCTATTATACGAGTTGTTGCCACCACTTACATACTTGAATTTACATAAATATACATAAGTTATTGTGCCTATTTACATACTTATGGGTACTTGTATACTCGTTGCATACTTACAGGCGCTTTAAGCTATTTTAAATGCATACACGATTTTGCATTTTTCGTTTTGTTAACTTGGTAGCTTATAAGCACGATAGTTACTGCTGAGTGTCAAACAAAATTTTTAACTAAATTTAATCTGGTATTTAGTGAACTGTAGAGAACTCAGTTGGAGTTAGAGATCGGAACGCTTTTCATCGACATGCAATTTAACCGTTGAGCGTTTATTAATATAATAGACACTTAGCGCATAGATCAACAGTGGGTTTAGTTCATATGGAAGCTAATATCCCACTATCGATATTAAATAATACCGTACTAATTTTTAGTTGGAAATACTCAAACCATATCTACGTTATATCAGACAGCAGGGCTTGGATCACAAGCTTACTCAACTTCGTCCAAATTGCTTTGAAATTATGACCAGCGCAGGTTTTTAACTTTTAAATTATTTAAATATCTCAATTTATGTATTTAATCGTTATTTTAAGGTTTGAATATTTATTTTTTCGTGCAGACATGCAGTGCGGTACAGGAAGTGTAATATTATGTATTTATATAATGTAGTTATCAAGCGATTTCCTCTAGCAACGCTCAATATCGCAAACACAGAAGATTAGAAAAAAAATTAAATTTATATACATTGGCGGTGTTGAAGTATAATATACTAGCAGACAAGGCATACGTTGTCCTGCCTAAACTTTGACTTGCCTACATTTAGAAAATTGTACTCCCTTCCCCCCCCACTTGGCGCTTACTGGCCATTTATTCCTATATCTTAATTTTTCTGTCTACTTTTGCTTTTCCCTAACCCCCATATCCCATTAATTTTTTTACCATCTTAATTTTCCTCAAACACCTTCTCTGCTTCTCAATTTTACATTCCAACTCCCCTCCTTTTTTTCTTTTCTCAGCGGGTAGTGGCTTGAACATAGTTTCGAAAATATAGCGGATTAACTTTTTTTTGGTCTTGGTACCGCTTACTTTTTTCAACGTTTTTTTGGAATAAAGAACACATATTTACATATACAATATAATTAACTTGAACCAAATAAATTCCTAGCTATACCGAATTGCAGCTTTATATAACTTGGAGGCTTTTCCAAAGAGTATGTAAAGCCTGCGTCGTGCTCAACGAAATCCTGAACATACCGTGAGAGTTTCAGAGACAACGAAAATAAACTCTGGATATTAATGAAGCACAAGCAAAACACAAAACATGTGGGCGTGGCATCGCCCCCTCTTCCAAAGTTATGTAAATCTGGACTAAGTGAAAAATATATCCAAATATAATTAATTTAGACTAAATACTTTCAGATTTATGGCGAATTAAAATTTTATATGGCCTGGGGGCGTGGCACCGCCCACTTTGGCAAAACTATATATAGCCTTTACTGTAACCAGTGAACCCAAGAACATACTGTGAAAATTTCATAAAAAGCGGTTGAGTACTTTGGACGCCTATAAAGGACACACAGCCACACATTATTTTATTTATAAGATATCACTTCCTTATTATAAACCTCTTTATAACTCCCTTTAAAATAAGCCCAGAACAATTTTGACACTTAAGGTAGTATTTTGTGTGCTTGGGATAGCTAGAAGTTCTAGCCGTGACAACAAACAGATCCAAGCTGTGCGAGTTTGTTTTAGTTTTTACAGCATGTTCTGCCAAATTTGGTTCATTAGTTTTTTTTTTTATTATTTTTGTTAATGGTTTTTAAGGGCTGCTCATTTTACATTTTTTTTACAAGTTCTACCAAGACTAAAAAGAATGTACAAAAACAAAAAGTCTAGCCTAAACGATTTAAATATAAACAAAATGTCTAACAAATCTTCTGGCAGATAATAACAACAATTTTGGGAAGAAGTTGATTTAAGCAGCATGTGAACAGCACAAAGCATAGCCCAAGGGGAGACTATTGTAATTCATTACATCTTATTCTAATTAAAAGCTGCCTGCTTATATATCTAAATTGCTTGCTCAACTCAAATGACTTTAATACCCAATGGAAATTACTTGGCTAATGATTTAATCGTTTATTACAACAACACTTCATTAAATTTTCTTCTTTTGAAGTTTGGAATGAGATTAGCAGGGCTCTCTGGTATGGTGCTCGTTGTTACTCAAGAGCAATTTTTTTCATAAGTCCAAATTAACCCTTAATAATTGAAATTCTGTGTTTTAGTGAATGCTGTCCTCATATCAGACATTGTCTATATCAAACTAAGAGTAAATTTGTGCATACACAAATATTTGAGTTTGAACTCTTAAACATGTCGACATATTTGCATAAGTTACAAAAAAAGTAGCGCTTTAGAACCCTACACAATATAACTGTCTCAGATACGCTGCAAAAAATTGTGTGACGGATCTCTAGGAAGAGTGATGCGCGATCAATACCTTTCGTCTACAGTGAGTTATAGCTGAACCCAATTATTCCATAGAAGGAATAGGTATATTAAGTCGATTTTAATTTCTATAGTCTACTTATAGGTGTTGAAAGTAAACTTGTTCGACCGTAAACGTATTTAAGGAAAGGGGATTTGTCCGATATTACTCTTACGGGCATAAAAGAAAAAAATTTGTCTCTTCATAGGACATGCTCAAAAAAAGGGATCACTTCAACTCACACTCAACTGGCAACACTCCCACCCTCCTTTATGACTCATTCCAGATACATTCTAGACCCATTGAATTTTTGGCAGTGTGTCTACTTGCATGTAGTACATGTGTATGTTAGGGAACCATTTTCTACAACTGCTTAAAAGTTCTATAATTCTCATGGTTTCGATACACATGCTTTGGAAGCACAAACTGGCCCACTTTCATATGCATATATCCAAGCCGATATGGAGCTAATACCCTGTAGTCAAACCAACAAGTTGCAAACTACTTTACAACTAGTATATGCACCAAGCCTAACTAGTCAGCCAACTGTCATATCTCCATATAAGCAACTGGTATTTTTAACATGGCGGTGTCCTACGAGATGTCAATTGGCAGATTTCGACCAGAACATACCAGTTATCATGAAATACTAGTTTGTATATAGTGGAAATATAGTAGTATCATACTGGTCGTAAAATATCAGTTTACTAGTAGTTAAAAATGGAAGGAAATGTACTAGTAACATTGCAGTCTAATCATACTAGTATCATACTAGTCCCAAAAAGTTAAAAGAACACTAGTCCAAAACCTCTAGCAGGGATTAAAATAAGAAAATATACTCACCAATACATAATTTTCATTTTTCATAATTTTCCCCCGATTTGGGATTGCAAAACATACACTATATAGAATATTTCATAAGCCGGGTGCGAATTCCAATAGCTTACAATGCAAATGAAATAAACGGAAAAAATAACTAAAGCTTATGTCGCTTAAACACATGCTATGCAAATTGTAGTCGTATACTAGTATGGATTGAACTTTTTCTGACTGGTATGATTTCACCTAGAAAATTATAGTTGGATACTAGTATGTTTACTGACTAGTTTGATATTTCACTGCAGGGTAAACATGATGACACCAACACATACAAGTAGCTCACACATTCGCATACACATTTTATATTTTGGTACGTAGAGTAAGCTTGTGCTGCGGTAGTTCAGCGCGTTCGCAGCTGAAATAGTAATTTATCGTAAATTTGTTTATTTTTAGTTTTAACATCAATAATTGGTTTTTGAGTTCAGTGTTTTTACAAATTCGTGGTTACTTTTTTGTTTTGTTAAATTGCTTATGGACAAGCAATTGAGTTGTTTAAAATTGTTCAACAGATTGAGTTGGGGAATATATGAGACCACGCATCAATTGCATTCCCGTCCAATAATGCAGAGACGTTAGCGTTTCCAAAATTTGCTCAGTACCGGAATGCAGCTAGCTTTTTACCCAAGACCAAGGGATATTATTGCAGTGCAACTTTGTCAAGTCTTAAAATTGCAATATTTTAGTAAACCATTTTAAAACCATTAAAAGCTAAAAAAAAGGAGAGAGATCGTACAGGAAATGAAAGCAATCTCGCAGTGAAAACCACTGAAAGGCTTACTGCCTTTTGCGAAATCAATCCACTTTGCGTATTAGGAACGCCAAGATAGAATACTTGAAAACTAAATTTAATGCAAGTTTGCCCCCAATACTATGAACTTGCATTTTTTAAATAATAATACAAATGGTAATGTTGCCACTAATGACAATAGTAGCGATATGATAACCAGTGTAGGTAGTAGGCCTAATATCGGTGTTTTTGATTTCTCAGTGGTTACAGAAGGTGATGTACTGAGTGCTATACTTGCTATTGAGTCGAATGCCTTAGAAATCGATGGAATCAGCATACGATTTATCAAACTTATCCTTCCTTTTGCCACCACTCCTCTTACTCACATATTTTATTTTTCGATCACAAGCAATAGTTTCCCTAGTCACTGCTAAACGGCTAATACTAGCCCAGTCCCTAAAATCAAATTTCCGAGATCTTACAAAGAGTTTACACCAATAAGTCGTTTACCTGGTTTATTCTAAAGTATATGAGAAGTTATTAGCAGCGCAAATAACTGAACATGTAAGTAATAATAATTTATTATCAAATATCCAATCAGGATTTAGACAAGTACATAGTTATCTTTCATCTATGTTAAAAATTCTTGAAGACATACGTCCGGCCTACGACAATAATGAACTAACAATACTTGCACTTCTGGATTTCTTCAGAGCTTTTGATATGGTGGACTTCAAGATACTACTTCATAAGCTCAAAATCGGTTATAATTTCAGCCCGTATGATCGAGTCTCTTATTTAGAATCAATAACATCTGGTGTTCGTTAGGGATCTATTTTCGGTCCAATATTGTTTTCACTTTGACATAGTTAGCTGTTGCCACAATGCCTCCATGCGACTTTATGCAGACGATAGACAAAAACACATATCTCGCCTTATGGGCTTACAGAAGCCTTATTTGCGACGCTGAAAGTTTAGCACGTATAGTAAACTGGCCACAAACTGTCTCTCAATGCAACTAAATCGAAGGCTATAGCAATCTCAAACACGTTAAACGACTTAAATAGCCTTCCTGAAGTTAAGCTTAACGGAGATGAAATATTTTTCCACGATGTGGTAACAAATTCAGGCTATAAAACCAACTCTAAGCTGACCTGTGCTGCCCCTATTAACCTTGTGGTCAGCAAGATGTATAATTCCCTGAAAAATTTGTACAGAACTGCCTATTTGGTACCAGGGGAAACTGATCAAAGCACCTATAATACCCCAAATTTCTTATAGTGAAAAATTTTACTGTTACCTGGATTCAATTTCTTACAAACAATTGCAACTTCCTTTTAACAATTTTGTCCCTCTCGTTTCTTTGAAAAGGAAATTTGATCATATTTATATCTTCATATACCAAACAATTTCTCGGATGTGATATTTATAACCTTTTAAAATTGAGAAATCCATTTTACTTATTTAAAAATCTAAATTTCTGCCAGTCTACACGGACTTTGGATGTATTGGTTCCGAATTTTAGATACACAGTCTTTTCCAGAACGTTCTTTGCTACTACAATCCGTCTGTGGAACTCCCTTCTCTCCGAGACGAATGCTATTCATAAAACAAGGTGTTTTAAGCTGTGACTATTATCTTTTCTCAACCCATAACTACCATTTTAATTTAAAGTCTTATCTTTGATTTATCGACCTATGCTCTAAAGATTTTTAAATTTTATAATATTTAGGTTTTTTCTTTGTTTTTTTTATAATAGCTTAAAATACATTTCTTTTGTAAGTATATAATTATTTAATCAGTTCGATGTACTTCCAAAAGACTCAGTCTTACTCGTACAAATAACATAAAAAAAAAAAAACAAGTAAGGAAAGGGCTGTGCGACTGTGCTTTAGATTTTATACCTTTCATTAATACGAATCACGGCCAAAATTTTTCGCTCCTTACTCACAATTAGTAAACACTCTTCAAAACTGATAATTTAAAGATACATAGCCCAAACCCCATTTATCGGAACAATCGATTGTATGGGAGCTATATGTTATGTAGGTCCCATCTGGCTGATTTTCACTACACATTACTTACATAATAAGAACCAAACCTGCAAAACTTCACGTTCCTAGCTTTTTAATTGCGAAATGTATAGCTCAAAACCCATTTATCGAAACTATCGATTGTAAGGGAGCTATAAGTTGTATTGCTCTGATCTTTCTGATTCCGACAAATTACAAATCTCAAAATGGCGGCTCCATACCAAATTTCATCAAGATATCTCAAAAACAGACAGACGGACAGACAGAAATGGCTAAATCGACTCAGCTCATCGCCCTGATCATTTCGGTATACTTGTTGGTGGATCTATCTCTTCTTCTTCTCATACTTACAAACATCGGACCAAAATTATAATACCATTTCTTGTTCATGAAAGGTATATTCATTCTTGGCTTAAAGGGGTATTTTAGGAAATCCTCCACGACTGTGAGTTAAGCCCGAGCACTTTCACTTTCAAAAAGCTCAACCCAACCATATAAAAGGGCAAAGAGTTAATGTCTCATATCAAGTGAAATTGTTTGGGAGCAATCGAAATTTAATTCCGTGCGTTACAAGAAAATTCCAAACTTTTGCGATTTTACATATGGTTGAACTGTAATCGCAGTAGTCTACTATTATGTCTGTGTGCGATTTATTAAGGGGTTATATACAAAGTTGGGGTTTGATAAAAGGAAAAACATTTCATTACATATACTCGAAGTATATACTTTCGGAAATATCTACGCGAAATTTCATTCATATCGCAGCACTAGTTTTCAAATTACAGCGGTTCGAAGCGTGCTGGTTCCACCTTTAAGCACTTAACATATTTCTTTAAAAGCAATTATCTCGGAATGAAGTTTTTTGAAAAGTCGCCTAGCGGTGAAAGTGATATCTTAAAAACTTTTCAACCGATTTTCATAATGTTTTTAAAAATTTTTCATATTGAAAATTCGTGTCCTTGAACGATTCCTATTTCGTTTAAAAATTTCCGATTCTTTGCAATCAATTCTTGTTTGAAATTATTATTTTTTTGTTAACATGGTTTTTTTTATTGGAAAGAAATTCTTTTAGGGAAACCAAATCCTTCAAGGACAATAATTTTCTCACTTTTTACATTTCTGTTGAGCAGTTTGAATTCGACAGTGTTTGCCGTAATCCTCTGCAAACGAAACGCTCTTCGGTGAAAGGACCCTAACTCCGACAATTTTTAATAGTTTTTATAATTTAACTCGTTTTTGTTTTTTGGACAGTACTAACAACAAATTGTCTTTCGCTTTTTCGAATAAAATGTGCGTTAAACCCTTAAATTAATCACGAACCTAGCTCACATTTTCCCCTCAAATTCGTATACCCTTTAAATTTTTCGGTTGATATTGTTCTCGGCCATGAAGTGCAAAGTGGTAAACATTCTGTCTAAAAACAAATACAACGTAATCGTAACAAATGCTTCGAAATAAATACAATTTTTAAGTGTAACTAATTTTTGATTTCAGTGAAGCGCCTAAATATCAAGCAGCATGTAACTTCTTCAAAAGAAAAACAAATTGTTAAATAACTTCAACCTAAATCACTCACAAACTATGAGCTAAGAAATAAAAAATAAACAAAAAAAAAACGGAAGAAAAAACAAATCATGTCAACTGCTAATATCAACTTGACATCACATATCAAATCGACATAATCATTAGTTAACGACAAAACATAAATTAATGGAATCTTAAAACAATCAAAAAAAAAAAAAATCATATCAAATGTGTTGTACGAGCCTGACCACACAAAAAAAATACCAACAACAATAACAATAACACGTTAATTGGCTAAGCCAGAAAAATTAGTTGGCTTATTATACTTCCACAAACGCAACATTGCACAACACAACGACGGTCGTCGGCTGCTAAAATGTTCTTAATTACGTTCATTCAATTGCTGCTAATTGCGTTAAATATCTTTCCTAACCGTTTTACAAATCGAAAAGTGTTGTTCCTCATCTATCTAACAAATCTGGTGACACATGGTGAGTAGGTCAATGTTTATGTCATTGCGAAAAAGTTCAAAAATTGTCTTATAGTTAAATGTTTTCACTTCACAAAATTTTGTTGATTAGCTCTATGATTTCGGGCTAATTGCATGAGCAATTAAAAGGATTTTAGCTTCAGCATTGGTGACATTCGGTAGAACATGAACCGAGATTAGTTAAGCAAGTTTTGTCGGTATAAGAGTTTTTCATCTGCATACATGATTTAGTTTTTTTTTTTTTTGTGAACACTATTTTGGGCGTTTTGGGAAGTCATATTTAACAGGCGGTGATGCTTTCTGTTTAAATTCTCGTTAATTGTAGGCTATAACATAGCCCACTTAAATCTAAAATGCTAATAGTATCGAGTGTGCAATGTACTAACCGAAAATATGTCGCAAAAACCAACTGTAACCGAAATGAGTCAGCACTTAAATACCTATTTTAGAGATACCTCTACTCCAGTGATAGCTAGCTATACTACGACCACTCGCAAAAGAAACTTGTACAAAGTCAGTAGTTTCGATGCCAAGTATGATATAAGAAAGTCAATAAATAATAATTTGACAAGTTATTTCCTCGGAAAATCAGGGATGAATTTGTGGTGTCCTATCCTCAAGGAAATGAATGCTGGATTTAGTTCTTTAATTTTTGGTATAGAAATTCTTTTTTTTTCATGGACCTGGATATAATTAAAACTTTTGCACGTAAAAATATTTAAAAAAAGATTATACTAAGGTTAAGCAGACTTGTATGTGAAGTCCTGACACCGACTGAATTTGTCCGTTGTGTTATCAGAAGTTTTATCAGCTTGAAAACCACTTCTAAGAACCCTGTGTTAGATTCTAGCTTAGTTTGTTATTCTGCATTTTGTTATTGCGAAGTCTTGAGCTAGTTAGCGCACGACAGTAACACAAAACATGACCAGTCCCACAACAGCCGGTTCTATCGCACAGGAATGACCCGGGTTTTTTCACCCGGCCAAGGGCTGTTATTTCAGTGCAACCCTGTCCAATATGGGGCAGGGCGAAGCACTGTTAACAACAACAACAACAACAACATGACCAGTCGTATACTTCTGTGGCTCACAATTATATTTGCAACTAGTTTCTTCCTTTTCCGACTATAAGAATTTGATTGGGACTGCCTCAGGACACCCGCCAAGAGATCCCCGTTCCTTGACCAGTACATCAGCCTCATCTATGCTCATTTGACCAGGGACATAGTATAGGTATAAGTTCTTCTAAATTACGCTTTTCCTTAATGATCACTTGGCTGTTAATATGCAAAAAGACTCTGCCGCAAGTTATTGAAGTTCCTTCCCGCCTGAAAAGCACTACAGCTAGCTGCCAGCTTGCAAGATGAGCTTATTTTCTGGTTAACCAAGGCACACAGCAGAGTTCCATTGATTCCCTTGGTACTCCACTCGTATCGTGTCGCCGTTTCAGCACACTGAAAATATCTTCTGAGCTGCATAACAACCGAAGCTATTGGGGATCTGTTCACTGAACAATGTTCGATATACGCAGTTAGCATCACGAAGTCCACTAAAGTTTCAAAATTGTTAGTATCAAGAGCATCGTAGTTGCTAAGTTGAAGAGTAGAACGCTTGATGCCTTTGGGGTTGGTGAGATCAATACCATAATTGGTTTCAATTTGTATTTATTTTTGTTGTTGTTTTTGTGTAATAGTACTGCTACTGCTTAGTGGCCACTTCCATTTATGTTTGCGAATTAAAATAGTTTTTTCTGAGTCATTCCGTTACGTAAACTCGGATGTCAAGGGTAAGGCTTTGCTCACTTATCATGCAGAGAAATGATGAGTGGGTGTAACGTTGCACAACTTAGCCTCCCATTCCCACGGGTTCTATGGAATTGAAAAATCGCAACAAAGTTTTGAAGTCTGCGGCCAGCAGTAAATGTCTCGAACCAAAGCAAGTCACTGAAAGGTTTACATGAACTTCACAGAATCCACTGTAGTTGGCGTTGTAGATTGTTCCTCCGCGCGATAGTCATCCAATAGATTAATAGGAAGCCGAAGTCGGAAAAGAGTTTAATAAGTATGCATAATATTCAAAAATGTAGCTCATACGACATGGTGCCCCTTAAAACTAATATATTTATATTCAAATAGTATTTCATTTATTCTTTTATTCCATCACGGTATAAACTGAGGTTTAAACAAAATTCTTAATATTTCTTAATATTTATGTAATACAATTACATTTGCTTTACTTACAGTGATGATGGATGAGCCACGCTTTGCACAACCAATACCAAATGTGACTGTTGCTGTGGGGCGCGATGCTAACTTACCCTGCGTAGTGGAGCACTTAGGCGGTTATAAGGTGAATTATGACCTAATTTGAAACGATTATCGATTTGTTTTAATTTGCTTTATTTACAAACATACAGGTTGCCTGGATACATATTGATCGTCAAATGATACTCACTATACACAGACATGTCATCTCGCGCATACCACGCTACAGTATTACCTATGATAATGCGAACACATGGTTGCTGCATGTGAATCAAGCGCATCAAGATGACCGTGGCTATTATATGTGCCAAGTAAATACAAATCCAATGATTAGTCAAGTAGGCTACTTGCAGGTTGTGGGTGAGTGGAAGAGCAAAAGGAGAAATTGATAAGTGTGTTTTTCATTTAACGTGGTTTTTTCTAGTCCCACCGAATATACTCGACATCGAAAGCACGCCCTCTTCTGTGGCAGTCCGTGAAAATCAAAACATTAATATGACATGCCGTGCAGACGGTTTTCCATCACCTAAAATTATTTGGCGACGCGAAGATGGTGAGGAGATTGCTGTGGAAAAGAAAAAGAAAGGTTAGTGATTATAGAGAGAAATTTTTTTTAACGAGTATATACTTAATCGTGCTTATCCAAAAGGCATTATGATATAACCTTTCACTGTAACTGAAAAAAGAAATCCACTCCCTATCAGGACGAAACCTTTATATAGAAGAAGTCGGACAGTAGAGACTCACTTAAAAACCATAAGTTAAACTGATAAACTTTGTCACATTGATGCACCTAATATCAAAGATTTAACTTATTTTATTTAATTTTATTTCATTTTGTTTTATTTTATTTGAATTTATTTTTTTAAATTTTATTTTGGTTTGCTTTATTTTATTTTATTTTACTTTATTTTATTTTATTTTATTTTATTTTAAAGTATTCATGAAACAAGCTCAAGGCCAAGAATAATAATTTTTCACTTTTTGAATTTTTATGAAAATTGTTATTGTTTTTATTTTTTTTAATAATAATTTTTAATTAATTATTAAAAGTTTTTTATTTGAATAGAGTAGTAAAAATATTTAGAGAAAACCGCCATAGCTTTTCTTATATAGCTGCTAGGCTTCTTCATCAGAGAAATTTTGGTACGCATTGCTAACCATTAAGCTAACAGTACGCTGGTTTTGATGTCATCTAAACTCCTAGTTCTATTTTATTTTATTTTATTTTATTATATTATATTATATTTTATTTTATTTTATTCCCTTTTTATTTTATTTTAGTTTATATATTTTTTTTTAGTTTCTAATTTTATTTTAGTTTATTTAATTTTATTTTAAAATATTTTACTTTATCGCCTTTTTAATTTATTTTATTATGACTATAGACGAGCTCAAGGCCAATAAAAATTATTTTTCTTTTTATTTATGAAAATTATTATTGTTTTTGTTTTTTTTAATGATTATTTTTAGTCAATAATTATTAGAATAGAATAGAAAAATTTTAGAGAGAACCGCCAAAACTTTTCTTATATATATACAAAGTGGCGCAAAAGTAATCCTCCTATCAGAAAATGCTACACATTTTGCGATTGGCCCCTAAAGTCAGTCCTGTTTTGCCATTTGTGTAGTAAACACATGCGAAATACACGTTAATAAACAATGTTACGCTACACTGCTCCAGAACGCGGAATATTGCTGACTATTTATTTGACCAATAATCGGTCGGGGCCAAACGGTTACTGTGAATGGTGAACGCTACAGAGCAATGATCAACGAGTTCTTTTTGCCGCACCTTAATGAATTGGGATTGGAAAACATGTGGTTCCAACAAGACGGTGCAACAGCACACACTGCACGTGCCACAACCGATATGCTGAACATGGGAAGCTTACTTTTGCGCCACCTTGTATATTTGAATATATACATCCCACCTATAATATAACTATTATATTAGATATTATAATTTTTTAAGAACATTTGCACTTTAACCTGTAAACTTCCTTACCTCTTTTTTACACTTTCGGATTCATCTATATCGCTATGAATTATAATTATAGTATTGTGCATTAATGAATATAATTATTATCCTTTCTTTCCTCTTCTCCATTGCCACAGTTTTAGTTTACGATGGCGAAGTGTTGCCTTTAACCAAAGTGAGCCGTAATGAGATGGGCGCCTACCTATGCATCGCCACGAACGGTGTGCCACCATCAGTGTCAAAACGAATTATACTTGATGTTGAATGTAAGTGTTAATCATGAATTATGCTAAACCTGGTAAATAGAATTTATTGAAGAATTTATTTAGTTAACTGGAAAATGTACAAATTTGGGTCCAGCTCAAAAAAAATATAAATTTTTCTTTTTAAAATTTTAGTACGTCAAGGGAAAGAGAGTAGAAAAGGTTAAAACATTGTGCGAGCTCATTGTTCAAAAAGGAAAATATTGTTTTTAATTCAACATAAAAAAAAATTTAATATCTAATCGCTGGAACGATTTTTTCAGCTTTTTTAAGCCAAAAGGTTAAAGTTAGCTCGAAAAGGCAGACAAATTAGTTTATGTTTTCTTAACCTTAGCATATAGTTGTTTATGTAGTGTGGCCACCTATTTATACAAACACGCCTGCAAACAAATTAAAAAGTGCTTTTTCTTGCTTTCTTTCTTCTCATATTTTCTTAAGTTTCTCCTATGATTTGGGTACCGAATCAACTTGTTGGCGCACCAGCTGGTACAGATGTCACAATTGATTGCCACACGGAGGCACATCCAAAGTAAGTTTTCCAAACTTTTAAATTTTTAATAAACCGAATAACCAAATTATTGTGTAGGGCTAAAGGTCACTAAGTATACTCGTTTTTTGTACGTAATTTTTTGAAAGGTTATTGCACCCAACTAAGTTTTCACGTATGTTTGTATCGCCTTTAAAACAAAGGGTGGTTAGTAATTAGATTGAAGGCTTTTAACACGCAATTTCCACAAAAAAAAAGTTTTAAATAAACAAGGAAACAAACTGGAATGTAGTCGTTCGTACGCCCCGTGTACCGATAAATGCGTTGCATGCTTCTGGCCTTTCTTTGCTTTAACAGAAAATCTAAGCTGCATTTCTTATAGAATTTATAAAGAAAAAATTTTAACAATTTTTTGTTGCTAAAAAGTAAATTTACGCTATGAAATATCAATAAACCAGGCTGGCTATAGATATATTTTGTTTTGAGATCTATAAATACGTAATATATACGTAATGAGCTTTAATTCTTCTTATCAAACTCCATGCTACCATGAGAGGATTATCGCATTTGCTTCGTAATTTTGACACCAAATCACGCTATTTTTGTGACATTTACCAAAGGATTATGCAAGTAGCTCTTAAGAATTACCGAAGAAAACTTCATGATACCTATCTAATGAATTGAACAGAATTAAGTGAGATGGTTCTGATCTTATTGACTTAAAAGGACTTGACTTTCCGATAACTAGTGATCCATTTTCTTTTTGTTTGTAAAGGCGAATAAGTGTTTCCCTTATAACTTAAAAAACTCTGTACTTTCCTAATCAGATGCTTATTTTTGTTTCCTTCCGGGAATAAAGACGTCCAAAATGTCACTATTGGTCCTTCAGCAGGAGTATATCTTGCCTTCTTTTACTTGTCTTTTTATATTCGCCAACGATTGAACTTTCAGCCAGAAAAAATACGTATTTAAATTTTTATCTAGCAAATCAAAAAATTAATATTGAAATTGAACAAATAATTTAATAATATAGACATTACTTAAACAGATATTTTTCTCTCTCTCTCTCTCTTTCTTGCAGAGCCATCATATATTGGGTATATAATTCAGTTATGGTGTTGCCAAGTAAAAAGTATAAAACGGACTATACGGAAAATTCCTACCGGTAAGTGTACTAAAATTTAAATTCGCAGAATTTTTGAAAATATGCTTGCTGGGTTGAGTCAAAAAAAATGAATTTGGTTTTCGACTTTTTTCTGTGTAATCAAAAAACGAAATTTCACTAGAAATGGGCAAACTTCAAAATTAAAATTTATTAAAGGGAGAGATTTAAAAAAATATTATACCTTTACAAAACAAACAAAGTGAGCTTAAAATAAATCTTTAAAAAGTCTTTCGTAATAAATATAAAGCTTACAAAATTCTGATTCTTCGATTATAAAACGTTTGAAAATAAGAGTTGAAACGGGCCAGTAGCCTATGAATATGTACCAGACCTTTACTCCGAAGGTTGCTGGTTCGAATTAAGACAATTTCCTCAACTTTTTTTTTTATTAAATAAATTATTATAATTATTTTAAAATATGTTTTGTAGTTATTTCAGTTTCATTTATTACTTTTTTTTTACAATTCAAGTATAATTAAAAAATTTTTTTAAATATTCGGCTCGAGCTTTTTTACCAATTTGTGGTGTGCTGCTTCTGATATTTCCTACAAATTGGCAGGAGCTACTGTTCTTACCGGCTCCGAATGGCATATGCAAAGCAAAGCAGATGAATTTTTGTCTAAGAAGCCTTCCATGGCAGAAATATCCTCGGACGCGATAATGAAAAACCTTTTTCAACCCACTTTTGATTTTACCTCGCCCAGGGGGTCAATTCTGGATTTGCGTTATCGTGAAGTGAAATGTGAAACGTCAATTCACCACGATTTTCGATTCTCGTTTAGCTTTAAATTTTCGAAAATTAACGCCAATATAAATTTCGTGTTACCGTCAAAATTTTAAAAAACTCGAACATCGATTTTCTTAAATGGAAAACATTTCTTTTATTTTTACAGTTCTATAATAAACTATAAATGTTCTTCTGCAAGCAGTTTTCACAGCACATATTATAATCGCATTTTTGGGCTCAGTGAAGTGAAGAAAGAAAAACCTCAAGTGATAACTAAAGTGAAAACTTTTTTTTTCATTCACTATAACGCAAAACCAGAATTGACCCCCAGGACTCGAACGTTGGGCCTTTCGGTGTGGAATGCCAGCAACAATACCGCTACAACACGTCGGCCATATTATAAAGTTCATATAAATCAAGTAGATAAATTATTTAGTATTATTTTTGAAAACTGCCAAACTGTTCACCTCGCAGAAAGTTCACCTCAAGTTAATTCCCCAAAGCTACCATACTATTGTGAAAACATACTTAAACGTTTCTGAATTTTTTTAGTTACAAACTCGTTTTACTTCATTGTTTATTGGGTTTTTTCATACGATATTTTTCATATTATTTAGCTATTGCAATAAAATAAATAATTAAGTTATAATCACGCATTGAATGATGTAACGTATACCAATTCTTAGTAGATTGGGGAAGTGGTTAAGATGCTGCTTTGATTTCTGCGTTTTCGTCGGCATTCTCATCTAAAATCTTTTCTGAAAAGATTTGGAAACATTTTAAGTTGAAAAGAATACAACTGACAAATATTCTGTGAATTTTTTTAAACATTTTCATTTCACTTTTAGCAGTTGTTCTTTATAACAATTTGTTCTTAAAGGTTATAAAAGTCTACTTTAAATAATTTTTAAAAACATTTACAGAAATGTTTATTGGGTATATATAAACGTTCCTTCTCCCTTAAAAATTCAAAGCAAGATATTTTTAATGCACAGTTGATATGATGTTTTTCTCAATGTAAAAGTCCAAGGCCTATGATCCTCCTATTAAAATTAAAACTAAATTTTGCAGAGAAGTTTTGAAACGTGTATAGCAATCCATTTTTGGGAAAACAAAGCAAAAAAACATATTGGATTTATTTCAAGAGACTGGAATTGTCTAAGTCAAACTGTCCGATTTAAATCTCATCAAAATGCAACCTTTTAGCAGTCCTAAGACACCACCTTACTTACAGAAGTCGTTATTTATCGTCCTCTTAAAGGTGTTCTTATCGACTGGTATGGTTATTGATAGGGTGCCATATAGAAAGTCATCTCACTGCTAACCAAGGAAGAGATTATAAACAAAACCAAATTAGGATATGATAGTAATTCAAGGACCAGCGCGATAAAGCTTGGGAAGCGGGTTCTTTAAAAAACCGGGTTACGCACGAATTCAAAAGCAGGAAAATATCAGCAAAGTGGTGCAATAAGCCACACAAAAACATCGAAATTTGTACCTGGATCCACGGCACCGAGCATCGGTATAAAAAATTTTTCGAAGGAATGTTACCTCGATTTTAGAAGGCCAGAAATCCCAATCAATGTAACACTGAATCGGTGCAAAAACACCGATAATATTTAAAAATAAGACCTCACGCAAGCTGTTTCAAAAGATTTATGAGTCAAGACCAAACTCGGCACGAGATGGGAGCAATCGATTTGAAAAATATTTAAAAAAAAAATCATAATTAATTTTAGAAAGTTTTTTCATTGTGGTCGGCGTGTTGTGGCGGTAGTGTTGCTGGCAGTACCTGGACAGGTAACATCAAAGGTGGTTTTAAACAGTTTTTGCAAAAATGGGGTTTGCCATCTTCAGTGGTTTGGCAAACTCTCCAATTGTATTACTGCCATGGAAGGTTTATCAGGCAAATTTCAACTGCTTCGGAGTAGGTAAAAAACTGTAGGTTCCGCCAATTTGTGCGAAAAGTTAGAAGCAGCATACAACGAATAGGAAGAGAAGTTCGGCGCAAAAATCTCCCATCCTTTTTTTTCCACTGTGTGTATTAGTTTGAACACGGAGCAGTGTCCAGGTTATTTTTGGTTTACCTTGAATGAAAAATGTACCTAATAAACTTTTTAAAAAGTTTCATTCTTAAACCAGCTATTGGGAGTAGAGCTTTATTAAATTTTAAGAAATGCTACTCACTCTGCGTTTGTCCGACAACGATATCAGCTACCAAGTTTTCTATTTTTCTTAGTTTTTCTATTTTAAAGCAACATCTCTAACATCGCGCATTCATGTACCACACAATGTAAGCAATTTAATTTTATTACTTTGTACTTTCTTGTTTCTTACATCTATGCAATATGCAACAATTGGACAACAACAAACACTACAACAAAATCGTTTCGATGCTATAGCGCTCACATGAAATTGACAATAAGAAATTTACAATATGGTGACTTTGGCAACTATCGATGTATATCTAAGAATTCACTTGGCGAAACGGAGGGTTCCATACGTGTTTACGGTAAGTAAAGTTGAAAAAATGCATATCAATGTTTATATACGTAGGTAAATATGTTTGTTTATATGCATACCCAATAAAAAATGAGCTCCTTATATAAATAGCTCAGTGCCACAACGACGGGCCTACTAGATAGCGAGTAGTCAACATTTTGCGGTATGACTTGTTACTGACTCTTGTCATCATCGCACCTATTTTGACTTGAAATGGCTTAAAATGTGTGGCCTGAAATAAAAAGGATTTCAACTGCATAAGTTTTCCTTGATAATTATTGCTTGGTTTGATCGAGATCAAACAATAAAGAAATAATAACAGTATTTTGGCGTTTTCTTCAAAAAAAAAGGAGGGAAGCTCTTAAGGCAATAACTTTATTTTCCGCATAGGAAACTATAGAGGGTAGTTAGTTTTATTCTGAGATTTAGCATTTGACTCCTGCTCAAATTCTGGGACTACAAGAAACAACAACTAAAGTCGAGTTAAGACTAGTAGTGGGACTATTTTCGAATAAATACTATTCGAATAAACGAAGAAAAATATTCGTTTAAAAAACTTCGAATAGTATTATTCGAATCATTTATCCGTTTATTCGAATAGTATTATTCGAATAGTTGTATTGAAATGCGAGAGATGTCGGAAACGAAATTCACTGTCGTCATCGCTTGTAAATATGAGCATGCAATTCCCGTTTTGTATGTATGTGTGTATGTTGGCGTGTACAATAATGTGCATAAGCATAAGTAGTGATATTTTTTAAACTATTCGAATACCAATTATTCGAATAGTTGTCATTTATTCGAATAATAGTATTCTAATAGTACTAATATAAAAGTATAAATTATTCGAATAAATATTATTCGAATTTTTTATAGCCTTCGAATAAATGGATTTTGTATTCGAATAATTTTTATTCGAATAGTCCCATGCCTAGTTAAGACACAATAATTCACTGAGAGTACCCGTTCGGGCTAGGGGGTTAGAAAATACCCGCGGTAGCTATGCCCCTCGTATGAGGCGACTAAAATACGAAAAGGAAAGGGCATTTAACTTGAACCCCCAAAATCTTCGGGAAGTGTTTTGTCGCTAAAGCCACTGGGCTTGGCTTATAAAATGGAGACTTCGTGTGCAAGAAAACCACATAAAATTTCGGTTTTTGCGTAATTGTCAAAAAACCTTATTATTGTTTAAAAAACACCAGTAGTGTGAGTTATTGTCAATAATGGGCGTTTTTGAAAAATTTAGTACCGAAAAAATAGCAAACAAAATAAATACTTAAAAAAAATTTGAATCAAATTTCAATTATTTAGCCTTTTGCATATGATATACTCCCATATTCATAAAAAAAAAAAGTAAAATTGGTATGGAAATGTCACTTTTGAATGTTTTTTTTAGGTTATTTCCAGACATCCAAAATAATAATTATTTGTATTTTTCATAAAAATCATAGAAATTTCGACAGATAAAAAAAAAAACCTTTCTTAATAATTAGACTAACAAATATTTCTTTGAGTCATCCTTAATTACTATTTTCATATTTTACTTTAAAAATTTTAAAATAATATTTATTAGCATTTTTTATTTTTTTGAGACTTCAAAAACTTTTTTCTTGAGACTTTTAAAACATTACAATAATAAATAGAAACATATTTTAATTTGAGTTATTTGTTATTCAACGTAGCCCAATCCTTGTTCTATAAAGATAAATTCAAATAATGACCTAACTAGACATTAGTTAACCGAAAACAAAGTCTAATTAGGATTAAAAAAAAAAAGTAAAAGTTTATGTTTATGAAATGGAAACTTAAAGTTTTCGAAAATAAAATCAAACAGTATATTTTTATCTTTAAATTTTAAAAATATAAATTTTACTTTGGAAACTAAACTAAACACTAGTTATTTACTTAAATTACGTACAAATATTTCAGTTTCGCTTAAGATCCACGATTTGGGGTACCGATTTTAATTTAAAAACTTATTTTGAATTTGAAATTTAAAACTTAATTTTGCAGTGATATTTAGTTGTTTGAAGACTTAGAATGGCCATTGTAACAGCAACCGATTTTGACTCAACCCTGTTTAAACTAATAGCTTCCTAGGACTTTCGATAAAAGACATTGACGTATAGGCCAGGCAGCGTGAAATTATGTCATATCATATCGCTCGTATGACAGACGTACTACTCCCTGCATCAGCTGCCACTTCGCTGAAACTCTGCGAAACTTCGGGAAGATTTTTGTTTTGCTTTTAAAACAATAAATACAACATCAAAGAAAAGTTTAGAGAATATGCCTTCTTTTTTATTTTGTCTAGTTCAAATATGTAATAAAAAAGTAAAATTTTAGTTAGCTTTGAAAGTTTACACATCTTTTTGTATAAGTAAGTAAAAACTAGACGGTGGTCTGCTCACATTCACACTTATGCAAAAAACAAAATTTTATGCTGTGTATTTTATTTGTATATCTTTATTCTAAGAATAACTTTGATATTTTAAGTGCCAAGAAATGCAACAATTTGCTAGAGAACTTGCTTACAAAGGCACAAGTGGGTATGAGTTTTGCTACCGTTTACTGGCACTGAAAGTCTCATATTGATATTCAAAGTGCTTTTGCAAGAACTAAGCACATTTCATTTGCCATTGTAAAACATGTGAGTACTAGTATATATAGATACACCGTGCAGTTTTTATATTTATACGTATACGTATATTACACAGGACATGTTAAATAAGGTAAATAACACTCTAGTTCATGTCGGGGTAAACTTACGGTATTTCGTTTCATGGACTGTCAAATTTAGTTTTCGTTAGAGTCTAATGACTTGGGAGTATTTATTTAAAAGGCACTGTATCCTAAAAGGGATCTTAGAAGATCTGAAAGCTTAAATATATATAAATATCAAAGTTAGAAACCCCAAAATATAGGTTTGTAACCAATCAAATTCTAGTATAACAAATAGGGTTGAATTTAAAAAATTTTTTTCTGAATATTTTTTTTTTGGATAAAAATAAATGTTCATGGCTTGAAGCCAGATCTGGTAAATTTGATAAGTAATTAGTAATCAATTAAATAGACGGCTTTTTTAATTGGAAATGACTATTTTAGTTGGTTTTCAAGAAAACACAATTATTAATTGATTTCGATTAGAAAAAATTAAAAAATAGTCATGATTTTTTACGATTCTTATAAAAATTAAAAATAGTAATAATAATACAACAATATTATTTGTAATTGATATTAGAGGAAAAATTACAACGATATATCAATTAACAAACAAACATAAAAATTCGAGCACTGCTCCAACAACAATTAACATTATTTTTAATTTTTTTTGATTATTATTTAATATTTGGTTTTTTCAGTATGGTTTTAGAAGCATATAAATATGCATATTAACAATACTGAAAACAAAAATGAAAAATTATTAAAAAGAAAATCAAAAATAATCAAAACAATTTTTTGGGTTTTTTTTTCCAATAATCGTAAAAAATCATAATTTTTGTTTATTATTTTTTAATTAATTGGAAAATAATCATAAAAAATTGAAAGTAATAGTAATGGATTTTAAAGAAAATAATTAATCAAACCGTTAATCATTACGATTAGTAATCCTTATTTAACAGGTTTGCTTGAAGCGAAATGTTTTAGCCACTACTGTAACCCGGACAACGTCTTGTTTTAACTTTGCTGATTTTGTATTACATTAGTAAGTCAGCTATTTAGATATTCTGACCTTATTATCACAAATTAAGTTTACACAAAACCAAAAACAATTTATTATATAAAAGAAAAATTTTGTTTAAAAATTTTAATTATTTCAAAATAAATTTACACTTGCAGAAATTCCCTTACCATCGACACCTTCTAAGCAGGTCACACACACTACCATCGAAACAAAAGAAAGTAAGTAAACATTTTTAGCTTTTAACAAACATTTAACGAATAAGTTGATACTTACATATGTACATAACTTTTTTTAGTACACATTTATACCCCTTACTACTAACTCTTATTTATCGTAAGAAGGAATTTCTATTAATTTCTGATACATTTCCTTTTCTATCTTCCTTTAATCTAAAACTTCTAGATAATATTATAGCAACACGAAATGATTCAACGAATTCAATACAAAAAGATATAATTTCAATAAAAGCAGATTTGGTGGGTGCATCATCCTCTTCATCTCACTCAGCCACTGCGTCTATGTCTGCGGGGAATAGTATGTCAGCGTTAGGTGGCGCTACCATCGACCGAAAAGGTACGCTAGCAATTGGCAAAAGTATGTTTTACACAGAATATCCACCGAGGGAATATGATAGTTCTGCGTGTAAGTATTTTTGCACTTGCTATTTTAGAGAAAAATTTAGTTTTTATATGCAAACTAGTAATGAGTTTAAGTTAAGGAGAGTTCACATTTATTTTAATATTAAAAAAAAGAAATTCACATTTCCGTTAAACCATTAAACATTTTATTTTAAATAAATTATTAAAAAAAATTATATTGAAATTTAATAATATTTCATACTTCTTTAAAATTTTTCCTACTCTATTCAATTAAAAAAACCTTTAATAACTAATTAAAAATGATTATTAAAAAAAATAAAAACAATAATAATTTTTATATAAATTAAAAAAAAAAAGTGAAAAATTATTTTTCTTGGCCTTGAGCTCGTTTCATGGATACTTGAAAATGTACAGGCCGTAAATCAACAGAAAGAGCTTGTTTCATTAATAGTTTAAAAAATTCTTATTTCTGTTGAAGTTTAAAAAAATCTTCTTCCAATATCAATAAAAGATTAGTTCATATTTTAATTTAAAATAACACTTTGTGGTTCTCTTAGATTAAAAAAAAAAGTTATAATTTTCATCAAAACTAAAAAAAAAATTTTATTTCTATTATGTTATGAAAAAATTATATATTAATTTAAAAAAGAATTTATTTGCACAATTCTATTAAGTTTTAAAAAAATATTTCACATTTTAATTTAATTTTAAATTAAGCTCACACATTTGCTATATTGTAAAAAAAAATAGTGTTTCTATAAAAATTGAGAAAAATTTGCATTTTTATTAAATTATAAATATTATTTTTGATAAATTAAAAAAAAAATGTTTACCTTTTATATTAAAATTAAAAAATTTAATATCCTTTAATGATAAAAAGAATACAGATTATATTTAAAAGATATATATGAAAAAAAATTAGTTTTAAATTATATTAAAAAATAACAAATAACATTTTCATTAAATAATAACAACATTTTCTTATTGCAGTTATCAGAAAATTATAAAAAAATTAATCGCATTTCTACTAAATCATATTAAAATAAAAGAAAACTATAAAATTTCCAATAAATTTATAAACAGATTTAATTTCTATTAAAATAAAAAACTTCGATTAAAATAAAAAAATGTACATTCATTTTTACATTTAAAAATTCTGTTTCTAATAAAACAAAAAACAAACTACATGTCTATTAAAATAAATAAGTTCTTATTTAAATTAAAAAAAAAGCTCATATTTCTATTAAACTTAAAAAAATATCGCAAATGTCTTTTAAAATTTAAAAACATTTAACATTTCTAATTAAAAATTGAGAAATAAAAAACACAATTCTATTCAAATTATAAAGAAAAATTCACACTACCATCAAATTTACTTAAATAGAAAAACTATTTGCAAATTTTCATATTTTTTGTGAAACTTTTACAACATAATTATAACAATAACAATTTATTGAACTTTTTTGACTTAGTCTAATTACAAATTTTACAATACTATGAAAATAACTATATTTTGTTATATAAAATAAAAAAGAAATGGTTAAGTTTCACTTAATTAAAATTTTTTTCAGAGTATTTAAAATTTTTTATCATGTTTTTTTTTTTAATATTTACTACAAACTACTTAATTGCATTCGTTTTTTCACAAATTTCATATTTTTTTTGTCTATTTGATCTTGTTTCTCCTCTTTTTCAGCGGCAACTCTACATAAATCGCCAAGCATTTTCTACTTATGTAGATTTGCGTTAATATTTCTACTGCTTAGAAATCAATCGTAAAACTGTGAAGCTAAGAGTTAAGTTAAACAATATAAATGAACATACAAAATTAACTAGCGAATAAAATATTAAAATTAAATGAATTGTGTATGCTGACTTAATAGTTATACTATATACTCGTACTTATAACGTGTTAAAAAAATCAATCAAACTATGTATGTACTTATGTACAGAATAGAGTTAAATGAAAATGATTTAATGAATTTCCTATGATTTAAAACTTTTTTTACTTTTGAAGTTGTACGACACGCTCTACAATATTTCTCTCAGGTATGAGTTTATATAATGCAAATATATATCGTAATTTTATTATCTAAAACTAGTACTTCTCAACGTCTTTTTGTGGTGGGGAGTTTATTTAACCTAAAGTTTTCAGTTGAAATTCGGGGAACGTTCTTTTAAATTAACTGTAACAGGACGTCTTCTATGAATATTTATATAACCTTTGAAATATATCTACTATACAATTCTAAAATTAATATGGTCGTCAATGCCAAAATTATCAGAATGTTGAAAATATTAGGAAACGCAGCACTAAACATACCACCTCAAACCAGTGACTCTATAAATGTGTCACTCTTCGCCCCAATCAGTGACTCTCAAAATATTCCACTATCTGCCACCAATCAGTGACTTTCAAAATGTTTCGCGCTGTAAGAAATTTCCTCAGCCGATTTACTAACTATTATCAACTATTTCAACCAATTTCTGTTTAAAGTAATTTTTTTTTAATATATCAAAGCTTAAGCAAATAAATAACAATGTAAATATGTACTATGTATTTAAGAATTGAAGTGTAAGTAAGCCAAATAAATATACTAAACTCACTATGCTGCAATGAACAATTTAAAATTAAGCGTTTAAAATAATTGACATGTGTATAATAAATTTGCATAATAATGCAAAATTACAAAAAAAAGCTATTAAGAATAAAATACACAAAAGCGCGATATAAGGAAATGATTTATGACAAAATGCAAAAAAAACCAAAATTTAAAGATACAAAAAAAAATCAAATGTTGTGTGAATTTAAATAAAACAAATTGCGGATTATAAGTAATGCAGTTGCAAATAGCGAAACGATAAATCAGATATGCAATGTAGATATATGCAAAAAAAATTTACGAATAATGATATAGTATGTACATATATGGAACAATATATATAGGAGCGGTGAGAGGCTTGACCATGCATTTAAATAAAATAAGCAGCGACTATGCCACAAAGCTCATAATTAATCAATATATGGCATAATATAGTTAATAAAGCAAAACAATATCTATAAGATGTGTTCTTATACCATAAAATCTAACTAAGTGTGTACAGAAGAAACCATAGAAGTTTTTGATTTTTGTTTGCGCCCATAAAAACAACTTACGAACAATTGCTTCATATGTTGAGTTCTAAATGAAAGTTATAAATGCTACCAGAATACTGTAAATAAAAAAATATTAAAAAAAAAAAGTTATGGTGATTGGTGTTGGAGCAGTGCTCGAATTTTTATGTTTGTTTGTTAATCGATATTAGAGGCAAAAGTTATATATAAAAACTTCCCAAATAACTGCCATCATCTGTTGTCGGTGTAATGTTTCGTGCTAATTTGCCTATAGCCATTAGATTGTAAACATGGTTTGAACGTACCGGCGCAGGTAATGTAAAAATGGATGTGTGTATTTTGATGTTTTGAAAAATATGCTGGATACCAACTTGAAACCTCCAATTTTCAGCAAATGCATCAAGAATTAGGTAATTATTGGAAAACGTTGTTGGATATCAACTGGTGAGCTATAAAACTCTTAAAATATCTCGAAGGTTGGGGAACGATGCTGGATATCAACCAAAGAATCATAAAGTTCTCAGAGGTTTAAGAGATTTGTTTTTGATGGTTATTAGGAAAAGTTATTTTTGTAGGTATATGAACTTGAGTCGGGTTTTACATGTTGTTTATTTATTGTTACGTGGCGGCTTTCGTTTTTTAAATCAGTTGTAAAATTTCAAATATTTCGTAAGTGTTTCTCTGCTACATTTATTCCACCGTCAAATGTTTTTTTTTTTTGTACAAGAAGGCCCGCCCACGCAACGCTGCATCTCACAGCCTGCAATAAACTAAGTTCGATTTTAATCTTTATATTTCGGAAACCAGTTGAGATATGGAACTTAATGGCAACGCTTATCACCAATTAGCACCTTTGATACCCATATTGTACTAACACATTTTGGATCACCCTGGTCCACATATTGGTCGATAACTCCGAATTTAAGTAAGACGTCGAGTAATGCCACGTTGAGAGTTCCATTTAATTCCATTCTGTAGTTTTTGAGTGATGCGCAAAAAAATACAGACAGACAAAAAAGCTAAAAGCCGTTGCTTTATTAAATAGCTTCAATATACAGACTAGGTCGCTGTCAAATTTCATTATGTGTAGATATATTTCGATGTTTTCAAGTGCTTTGAGCTATCTTCCTTGTGCTTGTACGGGAAGCTCTCTGCGAGTTTTATTGATGGATTTTTTCCAAAATGTGATTAACAAAATTTTACTTTGGTGCTAAAAGGCTAAGAATTTGAGCCTAAACTTAAAACTTTTTGGACTGTATATATGTTCAAACCAAATTTGGTTTAGAATGAAAACTATGCCAGTTTCAGAGAAAATAAGCGTGAAGAAAAGAGTTAACATTTTGAAACAGTAATGTCTTAACAATTAAAAAATATAAAAAACATTTGTATCTGTTGGCAGGATTCGAACCGACGCTCCCCTCACCAGACTCGTCTGCTCTACCTACTGAGCTCTGGGCACACAAAACTGTTTAAAGAAAATTTCAATCACTTGAAAAAGATTTCAGAAATAAATGAAAAAAATAAAAAAAATTTTAGGCGTTTTTTAGTTAAGTTTTAAAGCTAAACCGCAAGAAATTGAAGATTAGTGTAGGTAATAAAAGCTCAAATTTTTAGCCGTGTAGTTTTTGTTGTATTTTTAGAACCTAGCTCTTGTACGTTTAGTTTCATTTAACAAATGTAACAGTATTGACGCTGAAAACAGTTTTAGCAAAATTTTAGTGATTTTAACACAGCTCTCAAGTCACTGTTGAACAGCTACCCAACAAGCAAATTAAACTAAATAAAGCTTTCAGAAAATTTTTAAAGAAAGGTTTTTATAAATGTTTTTTCTGAAACTTTATTAAAACCATATTTTTTATATTATTTAGCTGTTCTGATCATACATTGAATGTTACAACTTTAAGCAATTATTAGCTGAATGTGGTAGTGGTTAAGCTGCAGCCATGCTTTTTGCTTTTGCTTCTTTATTCTCATGTAAAATCTTTTGTAAAAAGTATTTGAAATATTTTAAGTTGAAAAGAAAAAACTGGCAAATCGTTTTTTTTTATATTTTTTTACAACATTTGCATTTCATTTTTAAAGTGAAATTATTTTAAGAAGGTCATTCTTAGAGTTTATAAAAAATTTACAAACGTTTACAGAAATGCTTGTTGGGTATGCTTCGATTTAGGTTTTTTTACAATTGTTCAAAAATTACAGTGTTGTTTTGTAGCGCAATCTACAAAACAAAATAAATACCAAGGACAGTTTAAAATATTATATGCAAACTTTTGTTGGGCAATGTTTGCTATGTATATTTATCATTTAAAAATTTGCTAAAAAAATTTTCGTTCTCAACATATTTAATTAAAAAAAAAAACAAAAAAAAATATCATAAGGCTCGTCAGTTATCACGAAAAAGTCATAAAAAATTTTTGTGATTCTCGACTTTTTAACACGTTTCCTGCCAATGTATCACCGATTTTAGATCTCTTTAATGTTTAACTTATTTCAAGACCGAAGCACTCAACTGAGCGTAGTTTTTCGTTGTGGTCAACTGAGATAAATCTGCAGGCAACGTGTTGACGAGCGACTAAAAAACAATGCATTTGGTTTTACTTATTTCAGAGTTTTTTTTCCTTACAGCCTATGCTAACTATAAAAGACTATAAAAAAAAATAAACACATAAATTTTGTACATATGTATTCGAAAATTGTAAAAAAAATACGAAAACCGAACTGAATGCTAAAATGTTGAAAAAATATGTTTTTCTATTAAGCTAAGGTTAAATGAATATATATACAGTAATGCGTATGTCGCTTTAGTATATATACATATATATGCGTGCTTCAACTGATTAGAAAAACTTAATTAAATTAGCTATTATATATATATACATACATACTGAATTATAGCGCAAAATCAATTAAGATGTATGTAAACTTGATAATAAGATTGGTTTAATAATAAAATTTGAATATGTCAATATAAAAAAAATATAATATATATAAGCTAAGCAACTGTAAATTAAAGCAAATAAAAAGTATTTAAAATGAAAATATTTTTGACTTTTATGCAGGTGCAATTCTTTAGAAGAGAAGGAGAGGTAAAGGTAAGTAAACTTATAACAATGTTATAAAGCACCACTAAATCTCATTTTATTTTTTTTTAGCCAAATTTTAATTTTAAGTCTATTCACCGCTTTCGAGCTCGTTACTCTATCCAAAAAGAATGAAAATATTTAAATTATATTTTACAAAACTTTGTCATATATAATCTTAAGAGTCTCACTTTAGGATTTATATGACTTTGTAAATTTATGAGATAAGGTTTAACGTATGTCCACCTGTTATCGCAGTATTATATATATATCGTTCATACTTCGCCGCAACATACAAGGATATACTCACTTGTTAGTTTTAAGCTTTGTTGCTAGGCAGGTATCCGACTGCCAATTGCATTTCTAAAAATGCATCGATATCTCTAGTTTCAGACAGCTACATATTTCAAAAATGAAATGACAAGTTTGCATTCAAGAAAAGCGATAGGCATGTCTTAATCAACTCTGTTCGTTGTTCAAGTAATTTATTTATGGCTATACTGGACTAGAATATGGACGTTCATCTCTCCGTAATTGATGGAACCAAACGAAGTGCATTTGTGGCCAATACGTCTGGTTTTATTATACCTTTCATGAACATGAAATGGTATATTAACTTTGGTCCGATGTATGTAACGTTTAGAAATATAAGAGATAGACCCACCATTAAGTATACCAAATTGATCAGGACGATGAACTGAGTTTATACAGCCATGTCCGTCTGTCCGTCCGTCCGTCTGTTTGAACGCTAACTAGTCCCTCGGTTTTTGAGATATCTCGATGAAATTTGGCACACGGATGTATTTTTGTATTATATTAGACATTTGTCGGATCCAGTATAATCGGGTCACTATAGCATATATCCCCCATACAACCGATCGTTCAAATAAGAGGATTATGGCCATTTATCCCTCATTTTGAAATATTAAAACTTGAAACTTGGTGAGATATTTGCTTATAGATGGTAAAAGAAAATTAAATGTATTGCTGATAAAGTTTTAGAGAACTTTAAACAATGCGTACTTAAGTTTGCACGTATTCATGAAAGCTTTCGGCACAGCTGAAGACAGCGCCGTCCTTACTTGTTTTTATTTGTATTCAAAGTTGGTAGCACTTCGTATGAAAAATTAGTAATTCTTGATCAAAGGAAGCAATTTTATATGAATGTCTTTTTTCTTTTCTTTTTTAAATAGTTTTTTTTTTTTTGGAAAATTAGTATTTATACAGTTTTAAGGAAGGAAATTTAAATTAATAATTAAATTTAATTAATTAAATTAATTTTTTTTAATTACTAAGTGACTCTAGATGACGAGTGCATTAAATATGTAAAAAAATATCACCTCAAAAAAAAAAAAAATTGTGTGAGAAAAGTTTTGTAGAAATGTTAAACTGTTTTATGAAGCAAAAAACCAACGAACATGGTGAAACCAACGAACATGGTGAAACTTTTGCATATACATTGGTCTAACTAAGAAACCACTTTATTTTAATACAGGGCTTGCAAAATTTATGTGCATGCATTTAAAGTGCAAAAACCTTGAATTTTGAAAAAAAAAAAAAAAGATTCGACCAAATTTTTCCCGACTGCCATCACTGCTCGTCAGCAACAATCTTCAAATTTATTTATATTAAAGAAAAACTAGAATATCTCATAAGAGCGGTTCATGTTTACCTATGGGTCTAAAGCAGTCCTGTTAAATAATCATAAATAACCGTAATAATTAGCAGTTTGATGAATTATTTTCTTGAGATTCCATTTAATGCTTGACTACCATAACTTTAAAT
This sequence comes from Merzomyia westermanni, assembly GCA_949987695.1. Lineage (NCBI taxonomy): Eukaryota > Metazoa > Arthropoda > Insecta > Diptera > Tephritidae > Merzomyia > Merzomyia westermanni. The sequence continues at coordinate 32,148,933 of OX465291.1, read as the reverse complement.
TTTTATTGATTATTTTCCAATTAATTAAAAAAATAATGAAAAAAAATTATGATTTAAACGGTTATTAAAAAAAATCCAAAAAAAAAATTGAAAATTTTGTTGTTGGTTTTACGGTCTGTTCATTTTTACATATTTTTGTAAGTATAAACGAGCTCAAGACCAGTTGATAATAATTTCTTAGTTAATTATTATTATTTTTGATTAGAGGAAAAAGTAACTTTAACAATGGAGAAAATGATCCAAATTTTAGCTTTTAGCATCATTACCTTTTCAACTTTTTTGCAATTTCATGTCATATTTTTTTTTTTTAAACTGTCAAAAAATAATTCCATTTGGTAACAGCTCGGAACACAATTTATGATTAAATTATTAAACGGGTTGGTCTCTTGCCCATTTTTCTTGGGAGAAGTAAATTTTTAGATTCCTTTTCGGTCTTCAAGACATTTAAACCTGTTTTCTTGAAACAGTGTAGAACTAATTTTTAATTAAATGAGCCTTTCCAATGTTTGTGTATTAATTATAACACTCACTCCAGCACATTTGATATTTCTGATTCGTTTTTTATCATTTAAAAATCGAGACTATCCTCTCTTAACCCATCGCAACTTTATGAATTTACTCTTTACAATCGAACTGATTTTTTCTTCGCTTAACACATTATTTATAAGTTTTAATTTCTTGTGTTACTTAGCTGATGAATTTTTCTCTGTAGCTGAACAGTTTTAGATCTCGACACTTAACAAACCCTTCCCTTTCAACGACTCGAGAATATATATCCACATATATATATATATATATATGGGGATGCGCCCCTCGTTTGGTTGGGCGGGATGGTAGGCTATCCGTTGGGAGTTATTATTAATACTTTCTTATAAGAAAATATTTTCCCCTATACAAATAAGCGAATTCCTGAACATTGCCAAATTGTAGGGATAAAGACAGAAATGAAAATTGCAATATGCTGGATATCCCTACAATGCGACATCTTTAACTTGCTGTATAGATATAACATCGGACAAAAATCAATATACTATTGGATGATCCCAAAAGGAATATACAAAAATTGCTGACCATTCACATAGGTTAAAACTGCATATGCATGCATAAATAAGTATGTTTGGTTGTTGTTAAAATACTCGAAAATAGTTTGAATGTTGAAACCAATCAATTTTAGCAAAAGTTTTTTTTTCTGCGAAAACGCCTAAAGGCTGTTTCACTACAACGTGTACCAACAACCAGACACATATATACTACTGGGAGCATGCACAGAATAGCACTTAGAAAACAGACAAATGTCGGCAAAAAGCGATAAGCAAATAAACATCAGACGTATCTATATCTAAAGTATCCGAGGCGTTTGTGGGCACTTTTGTATGTTAAAGCTAGAATGTTTATATTTAAATATGTATGAGTTCGTATAAATTGTTGCAGTCCATTGCCACAGTATGCTACCTGTGGCAATGGACTGCATTTTTCATGAACCCAAGCACTCAGCAAGAACAAAACGCAGTACGTTTTTTGTAGGACTAAAAGTGTATCTTTTTTTTTTATGAACAGCAAACGCTTTAGGTGAATGTATTTATTTGCTAGTGGCAGCAGCACATGTTTTTGGTTGTTGAGAGTTGTAGATTGCGAGCTGTTGAAACTTGAGATATCAAAATTGCTTTGAATTTATTCAATTAAACTAATTTTCAATAAAAAAACTCAATGGTAATCTGAAATTTTTTATATAGTTAGAGGTGCGGCAGCAAAATACGGTAATATGAAAAACCCTAACTTGGCAAGTAAGGTAGTTTGTGTTCGGTTGTAGCGTAACACCATATTCTTGGCAGCGAACTTTATTATGAATCAAAATTTTATGATGACAAGTTGCGAATGGCATCTACGGGCCATCCTTCAAGAAATCGATGGCAATAGAAAGCAATCCAACTACAGGGTGTTTTTTTTACAGGTTTGTTTTTCGAATAGAGATAAAACTGGCATTTTGTGGTCAAATCTGGCAATTCTAATGTCATTTATGTTCAGTTTGGTTTGCCATTTCATCATGAACAGGTTGACAAAAGAACAACGCTTGCAAATCGTGCAAATTTATTTCGAAAATAATGGTTCAGTTCGCGAAGTTTACCGTGAGCTCCGTCCATTTTATGGTCGATATAATCGTCCATCAGAGCAATTAATTCGGTTAACCATGGATCGTTTTCGCACTACGTTTACTCTATGTGATAATATTGCATCCGCAGAGACGTCGAACAGTGCGCACCGAAGAAACAATTGCCGCTGTAGAGCAAAGTGTTGAAGAGGACCCGAATGAATCGATTCGCCACCGTGCACAGCAATTGGAGCTTTGTCCATCAACTTTATGGAAGATTTTGCGCAAAGATCTTGGCTTGCGACCTTACAAGATCCAGCTTGTGCAAGAATTAAAGCCGCGAGACCATGCAATGCGTCGTGATTTTGGTGTATGGGCCGAAAATGAGATTGATTTCGATGCTGATTTTCATCGCAAAATTTTGTTCAGTGATGAGGCTCATTTTTGGTTGAATGGCTACGTCAACAAGCAAAATTGCCGCATTTGGAGTGAAGAGAATCCACATGAGACCCTTGAAACGCCATTACATCGACAAAAACTGACTGTTTGGTGTGCTCTATGGGCTGGTGGAGTCATTGGGCCATACTTCTTCCGCAATAATGCTGGAGAGGCAGCTACCGTTAATGGAGACCGGTATAGAGCCATGATAACCGACTATTTTGTTCCCGAATTGGATGGCATGAATGTGGATGAGTTGTGGTTCCAACAAGACGGCGCTACATGCCACACAGCGCACGTCACAATCGATTTATTGAAGGAAACATTCGATGAGGGCATAATTTCGCGGAATGGACCTGTCAATTGGCCACCAAGGTCGTGTGATTTGACACCATTGGATTATTTTCTTTGGGAATATGTGAAGTCGCTCGTCTACACCAACAAACCAGAAACGTTAGGGGAATTGGAAGCCAACATTCGTGGCGTTATTGCCGACATACGGCCCCATATGCTCGAAAAAGTGGTTGAAAATTGGACCTGTAGAATTGGCTTTATTCGAGCCAGCCGCGGCGGCCACATGCCCGAAATCATATTTAAACATTAATGGCATAAAATTATCCTTCCAATAAAGCCAAATTGATGGACCTTAAAACGATTTTCTTGTGTTTTATTTCAATTCGAAGTTCTATACCCCTAAAAAAAACACCCTTTACTAAACAGCCCTTCAACCTTATGGGAAACTTTTTAATGAAAGCATGAGGACTTTCAATAATCTGAGAGAGAAAAACAAGCTTTTGTTGGGTTGGATTACCATATATGCGGGGCTTGAAAATAAAAAAACCAGACCTGCTTTGCGCTAGGTGTTGCTATATCAGTATTTTGTGATCCAACATCTTAATTTGAGTGGACTACCTAGGACAAAGATGCAAGAAAGATATATCAGCCGAACTTATAACTCTTGGAAAGAAGACCTATGAACAGTCATTAGGCACTACAAAGGCACTACAGTATACTCTATCACCTGTAGGTTATGTTAAGTTAAGGTGTCCACGCTTCTGCATAGCCGAGAGGAACACTTACGCCGTTTGACACAGTCTACTATCATGTAGCAAGAGAAGCGCAATGCTCTTTCCATAGTTCACATCCGTTTGCTTGGTGAGCTATCTTACCATTTCGTCCGCAGCTCAGTTTCCGGGTACACCGCCATGGTCTGGAACCCAGAATGCTGCGGTAGAGCATGTCAAGGTCAATTAATGGAGCGATTGTGGGCAGTCGAGTGCTACCTTCGTAGTAGTGTTGCTGCCCTGAAGGGATTTGATCTCTACTTGACTCTGACAGTATATTGACGCCGATGTGCAGTTTTTGAAAAGCAGCTTAAGAACATCCTCCTTTGTGGCTGTAAGTTCAGCCTAGAATACGCTGCAGTAGATCGATGGCCTAATGCTCAAGGAAGCCGATCGATTTTACAAGTAGACGCCGCTGCCGATTTGGCACTAAGCTTAGAGCCATCCGTGAAGGTGGAACTAGACTTTGGGTATAGAATGTACAAGTCCTCCCACTCTTCTGGAGAACGTGTTGTTCTTAGAGACGGTCGGGGAAGTCGCTGCTTTGGAAGCATAAAGGACAGTAATTGCCTTCCTGGATTTGTCTTCAACATTCTTATTGCACTTGAGTTTAGTCATACCTTGTACCTTTTGCTGAACAGAACAATTTGACTTTTGGAGGAGGCCGCTCCCAGTGACCAGAACTCCATAAAGTTCAAACCGCTGTAAGTAGTGCAAGTATCACCATTGCTTTGGTCTTAACGATCTAACCTTAAATTACCCTAATAAGCATCAACACAACAGACTGTAAAGAACCTTGCTCCTTGCCACAACCACTTCATGTATCTGTAGCTGAAGCAAATGTCTATCTTGTTCTTTTCGAAGCCAACCGAAACTTTGTACTTCCCAACATCTTTAATAAATTTTGCTTCAATTGGGATAGGGCCTTGTCAAACAAAAGTGCGTTCTAAATTCTTCCCATTTGAGAGCCATATACCCTTTTATTCCAAACCTGAAAAGTACATCTTGAAATAGTGAGAGGGCCATAATTATGAAATGCACTATTTATATATAGCACTCTATTTAGTATATGAGTAGAAAAGCATTAACCTAAACAAAGACAATTAATAATTGAATATGTGTTGGAAGCAAAATATACGTAATATGCGTAATGAGAATATCATTTAACAATTTGCTGATAAAAACAATTAAAACATTTATTTAAATTAACTATTCGTTTGTCTGTTTTTATAGTAGCACATATGTATATATATATATGTATGTAAAATGTGAGTGCTATAAAAGTAAATGATATTTAGTATGCTGAACTGCTCAAATTAAATTGGGAAAATTGAAGCAATAAATTTATGTAGTTTTTTCGAGCTAAAATTTTTTTGTTGGAACAACAATTTCACACGTTTCATGAATTTCATTTTTTGTCTTAACGCTAATTTACTTTTGCCTATCTGTCTGGTTATATGGTAAATGCGCATGTGTGTGTTACATTTGGTAGATATATGTATGTATGATATGTATTTTGCCTCAGTGACAACAATACAATTTGAGATAATTAATTTTAATTGATACGAGTTCTATAAAATCACGAATCAAATACTATGCATACAAATCGAAAATTTTATAAAAATATGCTGTGGATGGAAATGGTTTTTGTTCCCAATATTTGGATTGTACTTGAAAAAAAAGGGTGTCGACACGTGACTGAGTAAAATTTGTTCGAATTTTAGTAATTTTTGCTTAGGACATGGCTGTTGTACGCAAATTTGTTTCGGAGTCTCGTTCAGCTGCAATGTATGATCTTTTACACAAAAATATTTTTATGCAAATCTAGAATTAATTGGGATATTTTTTATAATTTCACTTTCACTAAATGAACTTTTTTGAATGAGTTAAAAATTTCAATAATTTTCATTTATTATTTGTTTTGCCGGGATATTTCTATAGGTCCAAAACTATTTATATGAGCGGTTTTGGCAGTCAGTAGTTAAACATAATGATGTATTGCTCGATATCATGAAAGGGGTTGAAAAAATATGGAATTTACTATCCCATGTCTTTTGAGATTTTAATATACCAGTTCAATAGATAAGAATGAATTGGCTATATCAATTGAAGCCTTTGGCAGCAGAGAAATTAACAGTCACTTAGAAAAACCGATAGTCGATAATTTGACCTCTCTTGGTGATTAAAATTTTCATAAGTTATCGCTAAGAACAGATGACTGACTTGCTTTGTTACGCAACTGCCCAGTCGCTTTTATCACGAAAGAATTTATAATTACGATTTGTTTATCAGATCTGTTATATAAAGCTTTAGTTTGGATTATGTCAAAGTCACATTAAATGATCCACGAAATATTCGACAGAAATTCCATTTAGATTTACGATTTTCTTTCATCCTTTACTTCCGTCTCTCGCGCAAAACGCTTGACAGTGCCTTATATGTGAGATTAACAAGGCTGTTTCCCGGTGAGAACACAAACTGTGCAGAAGAAGCCAATGTATAGGCATGTACTCATCCACCCATAGTCTGCTTAGAAGCTGATGTATGCGCTTCACCAGCTCCTCGACGCTGGGACTTGATAGCTTAGCAGGGAATATATCTGCTCAGTCGGGTTGGGGTAAATAAGTTCCCTCATCTTCGATTTTGAGGTTACGTTCAACATTTTATCTGGGTTCTTGTTCAATTTTTCCATTTTACAGGTTAGAGAAGTGCTAACACCATAATCTTAGTCTCTGAACATCGGGGTCCAGGTCAGCATTCTCATTTTTATAGGAGCTTACCCCGGGTTTAAATCCCTGGCTGGAGTGAGCGATAAGTTGGGGTAGGTAGCTATCCGTAATTTTAGTATTTTGTTTAACTTCCCTTGCTTGTTCTTTTTGTTGGCTGATTGTTTGGTTTTTTGTTGCATCTTCGTTTTTTGCTTTTCTTAAGTCAGTTTCAAGAGTTCAAAAATATCCCCTCAGCGTTAGTGCAGTGTGTTCCAAAGAAAGTTTGAAGTTTATAAATATCCATGTTGTGTGGGATGTTGAATCGTCTTTAGTTTCTTTACAAACACTTGTAGTAATTAAAATGACTTGCAAATTTATGAATATTTCTTGTAAGGTCCAGTTAGCCTATTTCTCAAATTTGTTCACGAACAACAGTATTCGGTCTTTAATAAAATAATGTCATCAATCATATTCAGTGGCCATTGGATGGCTCTGGAACATTACAAATAAAGCTGGTTTAAATTTAAGATATTATTTGTTCAAATAGCTCAACTAGTTTAGGAGATATCGACCGATATGTGGACCAAGGTGACCAAAAATAAGTTAAGTACAATGTAAAGTACCATTTATTATCTGGTATAGGATATAATGATTAAAATCGGACTTTGTCTATTATTATTCCACAGACGCATCGAAGCTAGCGGGCTTCACTAATTCGTAATAAATGAAGTAATTATACCTTTAATGAACATGAAATGGTATTATAACTTTGGTCCGATGTTTGTTAGTATGAGAAGAAGAAGAGATAGACCCACCAATAAGTATACCGAAATAGTCAGAGCGATGAGCTGAGTCGATTTAGCCATGTCCGTCTGTTTGTACGCAAGCTAGTCTCTCAGTTTTTTAGATATCTGGATGAAAGTTGGTATGGAGCCGCCATTTTGCATAAGATTAATCATTTGTCGGAATCAGCAAGATCGCATAAAATATTGAAATATAAATATTGAAATTTAAGAGCTATGAACTTTTAATTTGGCTGGTTTAGTTCATATTACATACCCAATGTGACTAGGAGAAATCAGCCAGTTCGGACCAACATAACATATATCTCCCATACAATCGATTGTTCCGATAAATGGGGTGAGGGATATGTATCTTTAAATTATCAGTTTTGCAGAGTTTTTACTAATTGTGACTAAGGATCGGACACTTAAAACCGTGATGCGTATTCATTAAAGGTATAAAGTCTTCGGCACAGTCGAAGGCAGCCCTTTCCTTGTTTGTTTTTCGTGCCTTCGTTCCTTTTTAAATATAATTTCATTCTTTTTAGAAATGTTTGATTTCAAAAAAGTGGACTTGGTCATTGTCCCAACACATGCACCAAATGTTATTGAGGTAGCTAACATTTTAACTGAAATTGTCGTGCTGAGCGCAATACTGTCTGCCATGGCGTATGAGTAATATTTTTGTTTCACTGCATAGACAAGTTTGTTTTTATGCTCATGCTTTGATATTTATGCACTTAAGAATTGTAATAAAAATTTTAATACTTAGCATACGGCATATAAATATCTATATATGTAGCTAACAGACAGTAAATACACATTTTCACTCTTCCACAAAACTTTTCTTAAATCTAACATAGCTCGTTGTAGTAATATTCATAACTTAAAACACATATATTTTGCTAAGAGTTTGCTTCAATCCAATGCATTTAGTTGCACAAAGTATTCCTTCCAGACAAAGCTACCTATAAGGCAAAAAATTATATGTTCGTATGAAAGTCAATTTAATTAAGATTCAAGAGCTTTCCTTTGCCTGGCGAGTTAACACCAAAGCTGACTGTTAACTGCACTACGAGTATGATATGATGTAATATGATTAGTACTGCACTTTGGATATCGACGGCAAGACGTACAAGCAAATATACTTGACTGTCAACAATCTTAAAATGTATGAGTTGATACAGGAAAATTGTTTTTGTGCTGAAGGACACAGAAAATCGAAGTTTCACTCTCTTTATGGAAGTCTTTTTCTAAGTTCATAAATCTAGTAAAAGTAAACAGTTTAAAAGCTTTTTGATAATGACTTTTATGCTTCTAAATGAGTGAAAAAGTATAAGTACAAATATATGTTTGAAAGCATACAAATTGAATTGCTTGAAAGGAAAGTATATCTACTTAGAACTTACTTGCAGTTTAGTAGATAAATTAGCAATCTCTTCTTGAAATCGCAGACTCTATAATTGCAGGAATTATGTTGCAGGAATAGAGAGAAATTGTAAAATGAAAAGTTTGTTAAATCAGGTCACTTGAATGCAAAGTTTTCCCCTTTTTGTAAAGATGGTCCAGTGCGTTAAAATAAACTGTTGGCAGAGGTAGATAAGGAAATCATTAACCTGTTATGCCACAATGCACGAACTTGCCTCCTCTGCATTATAGTCGTTGTAGAGTTTCACCTATTTTTCAGATTTTTGATTTATATAGCTAAACAACAAGGTAAATTGTACTGAAGATTGAATGCTATATTTCCCGAAAACGACTTCGGACTTAGACTGTTAGTGTTTCGTGAAACATCGAAAATATGTTATTTCTATGCATCCAATATACTCGTATACGCTATGGGAAGAACATGAATACTCTAGATCAACAGGTGATGACTGTAAGATGAAAGATTGAGCACTAGTGTATCTCTATAGAAGAGGGGCTAGTAGTATTTAGTGCAAAGCTTCCAAACTACTCTCTGAAATTTCAAAAAACCGGATGCTGATCGTGCACTATAATCTTTGAATTCTATATTAGTTTTGGTTCTTTAGCAGCCAGTAATCACCGTACTACTTCAGGGCAAGAAAATTCCATGAAAGTTAGGAATCAAAAGAATACAGTCGTTGAATGAGGGCTATGTCTAATGAACAAAGGTATAGCTAAGAATGTACCTTCCAACGACTCAGCTAGAAATACCATTGCGCAAATAGGTGTAAACCAGTTTAGGGAAAGCTCGCCTGATCTTTGACAAGTACTGCCTTCTTTCTACCTGCACTGAGGCTTTAAATTCAAGATGAGCATGGGACCAGAAAACTTGGTAACGCATCCTGCTCCTCCTTTATCTTATTCATTCTTCCTTTAAAATACATAAGAATTTTCATCCGATAAAACCAATCTTCAAGGCAATTTTGCCACTCTGAGCGAGGTATTTCCATAACATGTGATTTAAATGCTTCAACGACCTCTGCAGGCGCTGGAAAATGGTCGCCATGAATTTTATTTCTTGTATGTCGAAATAGGAAGAAGTCATTAGGCTTTGTATATGTTGAAAGCATGAGTTCAGTCAAAGGTGCAGATAAGAAGCTTGTAGATTTCCTATTTGCGCAGTCAAAATCTGTTTTGAAGTCGTCAAAGAGAAGTGGGTATAGATTATAAGCCCTTCCAAAGGGAGTCTAAGGAGACAAGCAGTTTCAACATAGAGAAAGTGATGTTGGTGTTAGAAGCGTAGTTTCATTTAATAGGTAAGGAGATGTTTAGTATCATGAGAGAACATACCACATGCAGGGAAAATATTTGGTATGGTAGAGTTGAGTCTGTTTGACTAAGAGTTAAACGTACTACAATATCCAGAAGGAAGGTGTTCTAATATGACTCTGGTCTTCCTCGAGAGGACGTTCTCCTCTTCAGCTATTTCACTGACCCTTTTTAGAAGTAATTTAAAGCCCCCGTGTGGATGGGTATTGTGCTATCGGATATCATCACCTTGTTGCGAAGTTGTTCCATTAAGGCTATTGCGGTGGCATGTTATCGAAGGTGAGGCTTTGCCAAACGTCACACACAAGATTTAAGGGTGGTTGATAGTAGGTGGAGCTACTCTTGCCTTATCCCAGCACTCGACCTCAGGCTTCGCTCGGTGAAGAAGCTGAAAAGTTCGTGGAGATAACTATTGATTTTTGTACACAATTCGTCAGTAGAGTAAGCCTTGCCTAAAGCTATAATAGTGCCGTCGTCATCCTATTATACTATAGAGATTTCCTCGTGTAGAGCGGAAGCCTCGAGATATAGAAATTAAATAAAATGGGGTATAGCACAACAATCTGTGGCACCCCTGTTTGGTAAACGTTGAATCTCTGAATGCTGCTGACGCTTTCCCACCGTTAAGGTGGTTAGCGGTCCACCATTTTAGCCGGCAGGCAGCGGTGACTCTTGAAGGTCTTGAAGAAGCATGGTATATTTGACGGTATCAAAGGTTTTTTCGGAAGCCATATTTATGGCTGGCCAATTGCAGATTTGCAATGTATTAGGGGAATGCGTAATGCCTCTTCTTTATTATTTCGAGCCCCGGCTTTAAACCCTTCATCATACTTCGTCTTTTCTAGTATAATTTGATTTCATTTTCTTTTTTCTAAATAGGTACTTCTCCTTGTCTCCGTAGGCAGCATCCAAATCGCATCACGTCATGTTCCTTCAAGTATTCGTAACAGTCTACGAGTGCAGCAATCCAAGAGTTGCAAACATTTAGAAAGTAAATGCCTTACTTTAAATGCATCCAATATACAAGGTGGCGCAAAAGTAAGCTTCCGATGTTCAGCATATCGGTTGTGGCACGTGCAGTGTGTGCTGTTGCACCGTCTTGTTGGAACCACATGTTTTCCAATCCCAATTCATCAAGTTGCGGCAAAAAGAACACGTTGATCATTGCTCTGTAGCGCTCACCATTCACAGTAACCGTTTGGCCCCGACCGATTATTGGTCAAATAAATAGTCAGCAATATTCCGCGTGGTGTGGCGGTAGTGTTGCCGGTGATTTGAAAAAAGTTTTTCAAAACGGGGTCGCCCCTCGGCAGTGGTTTGGCAAACTCTCCGAGTGTATTTCTGCCATGACAGGCTTCTCAGTAAAAATTCGTCTCCTTTGTAGATCTCGTTCGGAGTCGGCAAAAAACTGTAGGTCCCACCAATTTGTAGGGAAAATTCATATCGGCACACCACAAATTGGAAGAGAAGCTTGGCGCAAAAATCTCTTAGGAGGTTTATGATGATATACCTGTTGTATATCGCGCCATAGAGAGAGAATATTCCGCGTTCTGGAGCAGTGTAGCATAACATTGTTTATTAACGTGTATTTCGCATGTGTTTACTACACAAATGTCAAAACATAACTGACTTTAGGGGCCAATCGCAAAATTTATAGCATTTTCTGATAGGAGGATTACTTTTGCGCCACCTTGTATTTCTATATGTGTGCGTATTTGCTAATAAGTTTCGTAGTTGAAGATCTCTTCAAATGTGTTTAAAAATTCTCTTCCAATCACCTTTCTACCACTGCAAAGAGTGTGAACGGTTTTGATTGGAAAAGTTTTTGGGTTGAAGCAACAATGTTTACAATTTGTAAGTAGCTTGCGGTGAGTGACCATATAAAAGTATAAAGTATTACTTACTTTGCCGCCAGGGGTTTCAAGGAAAAATTCATGCGGACTCACGGACATAGATACATATTTACGCGTAAATATTTTTACCAAGCACAAACTTCGACAATATTCAATCAAAGTGAGAAATGAAGTTTCAAACAAAACCAATGCAACATTGAATACAACATTTTGCGCACGCCAAGCGGTGGGGGGTTTGATTGCATGCGCAATATCGCTAGGGCGGCTATTTGCATTGAGCTTCATATGTTTGTATGTGCTTTTAACAAGCGCTTTTATAAGTCGATATGTGTGTGTGTTTTTTTTGCAACTTTTGAATACGTGGGGATTGCGAAAACGCTGTAACAACAACATATGGCGCTATTGCAACTGCGGAGTACATTTTATTGCACATCAACCACGCACTGCGCTGCTTTGATGCTTCGTGTTGCAGGCAAGTGTCCGACGACTGAGCTTTATATTTGCAGAAGCAAATATTTTACAAGCAAATTTGCATGGCTGCACTGACTGTTGGCAACTGTTCCTTAACTAAGGATTTATATTTATTATTTCTTTTGTATTTCATTATTTCTAGACTCTTATGCATTACTTTGCTACTGAGCTTTTAATTTAAGCTGAGAAAGATGAGGGAGCAAACTATTTGTATTCGTGGCAACGCAACTGATTTTGTCTTCATTATTCTATGTAGCTCACTAAAACTTTACGGCAAGTGGACCATTCCAGAGAAAGCAACATTTAAATATTGAAATGCTCTTCTGATCTCACGTTTTTGCTTCACAAATTTGTCAAAAATACAAATATTAATGTAGAAAAAAGTATAAATGACTATGAAAGAGCTCAAGACCAAGAAATTAAAATTATTATTTTTTTTTAGTAATTTTGGTTAATTATTAAAAATTTTTGAATCGAAAAGGAGAGAAAAATTTTAGAGATAACCGCCAAAGATTTTCTTGTAGATTCATTTCAGAAGCTGGTATACTTCTTCATCAGAGAAAAAAATGGAAGAATATTGCGTGGTCTAAAAGTCAAATGTGAAAATATTTTATGAAAAAATAAATTTTCGAAGGTTATTGACTATTGAATTAAGAAAAAAAAATTATTGAGACTTATATAATCGATCCACTTTTATGTTTTGAAATTTCCTAAATTGTTAAAAAATAGTATGATTAAAGTGTCAAACACTCAAAATTCAGAGAGACAATGTGTTTGCTTAGGGTCAAATCTGCTGCTATTTTTTGGCGGCATAGATAAAAAGGTCATCCTTAAAATTTTTGTATTACATTTTTATTTGCTATTTTTTATTACTGTCCACAAAAATTAGATCACAGTTGTCATTAGTAATTTAAGTTAGTTTATCTGACCATTTGATATCAATCAGTGAGCCACTTAGCGAAATTCTGTTTTCTACAAGTTGTATTGTGCATCCTGAATTATGTACTAAATTTGAAGTGCCTGGGTCGAGGGGAAGTAATTTAAATTCGTTCAGATTATTCCCAATTTTAAAAGAATTCTATGAATAGTTCGATCCGTATGCCACCTGCTGGAACTTTTTTGAGGAAGTATTGTTTTCTGTAATAGGAGTAAAGTTTCAAGTGTGTACCTCGGCGGGAGGTTACTCAAAAATAGATGGCAAAATTCCTCAGTTTTTCTGGACCTAGAGGAATTTTTTTTATTGTAGACTGTATTAAAATCGTGCCAAGTTTGAAGTGCCTAGGTCGCCGGGAACTTAATTAAAATTCGATCAGAAGTCTCCCAATTTCAAACGAATTTTCTAAATATCGCGATCCCTGCGTCAACTAGCAGATCTTTTGTTTATTGTATTGCATTGTCACGGGGCTCTGAACTCTGCTCCCAGTTTCAAGTGTCGAGCTCAACAGAATGTTAGCTAAAGAAGCTTTGAACTATTAAAAACTATCGTATGGCATTGAGCGGACAAACAAGAATGGGACTTAATATAGAGGTTGGAATAAAAAAATCTGGTTCTTTTTGTTGTTACCCCAAATTTTTTCTCTCAATTTAAACACTTTCTATTTTCCTTCATATCTCTTAAGCGAAACGACAGATAAGCCTAAAACTTTAAAATTTTCGAAAGTAAATTCTCCCACCTTTCCACATCTCTGATGAATGCACATTGCATATATTCAAAAAAGTTTGCTGGGAGGGTTCACTATTAAGCAGACCTGTTATATTTGATGAGTAATTAGTCTTCAATTCATTAGAGGGCTTTTTTAATTGGTAATGATTAGTTTAATTGTTTTTCAAGAAAAGGCAATTACTAATTAATTACAATTCGAAAAAATAAAAAAAAAAATAAAAAATTTAAAAAAATCAAAAAAAATTTTACATAATCAAAAAAAAAAGTTGTTTTGATTACTTTTGTTTATTTTTGATTTCTTTTTAATTTTGTTTACTAATTTAATTTTTTGCAGTATTGTTGATGCGTATATTCAAGTGCTTCTACAACAATACTAAAAAAAGTCAAAATTAATAAACAAATATAAAAAAAAAAATATAAAAGAATGTATACTATTTAAAAATAATCAAAATAGCTTTTTTTGATTTTTTTTTAATAATCGTAAAAATTTTTGACTTTTTTGATTATTTTTTTAATTAATTGGAAAATAGTTATTAAAATGTAAAGTAATTGAAAATCAGTCATTAAATGGATTCTCAAGAAAATAATTATTCAAACCCGTGATCAATACGATTAGTAATCATTATTTAACATTGCTATTAAGCCAGTAGAATACAAAGAGTCTTCAAAATTTTTGTCTGGTTGTATGTATGTTTAAGCGCATCCCTCAAAAACTTTCACCGTTGCTTTACCGTTAAAGATTTAGCTTAAAATATATATTTCGATATCACCACGGGCGTCGGAGTTATGGAGCAATATGAAGACTAGAGTGACCCAAAATGTGTTAGTACAATATGGGTATCGAACGAAAGGTGCTAAGGAGTTCTACAATAGCCGATGTGATTAAGTGCCATATCTCAACTGGTTTCGGACATGCATTGCTTTAAATCGGACTAAGTCTATATAACTATATTGGTAATTCTTGCAAAACTGTAAATGTAGCCGTAAGCTGAGTATGTGGAGAAAGTTCCAATTTCCAAGACCAATTTTTTGTTTTCTTTGGTATCTGTTAAACCAGCGGAGATACCGCAATAAACTGCATCTTGTTGAAAACTGTGTTACTTAACCTTTTTCGGCGCTATGTAAACCTTTCAAATGTAAAACTGGTATAATTAAGCTCTGCTTGAATCAACTAAAATATGTTGTGATCTTATTCCTATTTATGTACTCATTCAAGGTTCCACTTCGAAGCTCTTTACAACAACGAATTTTTTCCCACGCTAAATGCACTTAACTTGTATACAAAATGTGAAAACAAGCAACATAAAATGTAAAGGAAATAACAGTAGAACTACAACAAATTTATAGCCATTTAACATCGTGTCAATAGACTTAAAAGGGAATGTCACCGGAGATCTACACGTACACACATTCACATGTATACACACAGAAAACAAACACCAACATCAACATATGTGGTTGAGTGAGACGAAAAAAAAGAGAAGAAATAAAAGGATTTGTGTATAGTAATACAAGCCCAGGAAATGCCACACAATCAGCCACACGGAAAGCTACAAAAAAGGCACAAAAACAGAAAGCTACTGACGGCTGAAAAATGGAGCGACGCGCATATTAAAGTGGCAATTGCTAAAAGAAATGGAGGGCGACACCGGGCACAGTTGAGAAGGCAAAGAACGAAAGTGAACCGTTTGCTTGCGAAAACAGAGCATTACCGTGAACAAACAAATGCTGGTTTAACTTATAAATTCATTTATGCATGCACACTTGGGAAGTGGGAAGATTTCCGCAAGAAAGCATATTGCAAGCGCATACGACACATATTTACTACATGAATGTAACGGCTTCATAGGAAGAATGAGGACTCGTGGCCAAAACAGCGACATGCACATGACATAAAAAAAGACCAAGAAACATGCAAACAAACTCTCATGACTTCTGCTCAGTTCGATGAACCCTGCAGTGAAACAACACACTAGTCAGGAAATACAATTATACAACTAGAATTGGCTGAGCGGTACCGCACTAGCCCCAAAAGGGCTAAACGTGTACCAGTAAAACTTCTAAGTTCTGTAGACTGCAAACATGTACAAAGTTTGAGAGATCCGAGTAAAAATTTTAATTTTTATTTTGCTGTTACGGCACTAGGATTCGAGTACTTATCGACAGCACCCGATAGCACTAACTCATTTTCACGATCAATAAAATATTTTTTTTTATTTAAACTAGTTCGAGACTAGTATATTTCTGTCCGAAATGTGACAATTGACATTACGGATTACATCGTGATGTTAATAATACCAGTTGTCCATATGAATAAAAGACAGTTTACTAACTAGTTTGAATTGGTACGTATACTAGTTTTGAAGAGGTTTGAAACTAGTTGGCTGAACTATAGCCTACTCTATGCCTCTGAATAGATGGTGCTTGGGCTGCGGTCAGAGTAAAAACCAATTTACCCCCAAATGCAACAGAAATTGCTGGTGGTGTAGTGGGAAAAGGTAAAGGCGAAGGTTGACTCAAGCGAATGTAGCAATGTAGGAGTAGTGAAAGCAGACTCTAAGTAAATAAATATGTTTGCTTAACCTTATTACGCTATTGCACATATGACTTTAATTAATTAAATACGCCTTGAAAGCAACGCAAATGGTTTACTTTGAATGAGACCTTAATATAATAGGTATGGCACACAAAAAGGTATTATTTCGAGGGTTTAGTGCAAAATCACACAGTTTAGAAATATTTTTGAAATACATACGCCCTATTTGAGATTTATCTCAAGCAATTGAGTTTCGATAGATTTTCAGTTGATAGGACGTTTTTGAATTAAATGCTAATACAGAGTTTTGTTGAATTGAAATTTGACATAGTGCGATCTTTAATCAAATTCTAAAATTATGATTTTTAAAAAAGAAAGTGACATATTTGTCTTTAAAAACATTTTCCATTTAGCTACCCACTTGCTCAGACTCGACTTTTAGAGTAAAATTTGGATTTTGTATGCGTTAAAGCTATTGAGCTAGCTTGGTTTTACTCAGTGCTTGAGTTGGATCTTACAGTTCAAGTTTGGCCTAAGGTCGAAAATTTCGCGTTTGCTGGGGCTGACTTCAGTGTGCATAACAACAAGCAAAATGTTCAGTTTTAAGACATCAGTCTCACGATAAGAGCATTCTTTCTTTTAGTTGACTCGTGAAAAATATTTTTCTTATCTAAAGGCATGTATCCACGTACAGGTAGAAAATGGTCCTTTTTTAATTTTTTTTTGTTATACCCTACGTATTCCATTGCTTCATGTTAAGTAAAATGAGGACACATTTAAAACAATTTGGGGCGGAAATCAAACTTTTTTTTTTTAATTTTTTTTGTTTAAGTTATCGTTTAGAAATGTTTCGAAATTTTTTCCTTACAAAAGCATCAAGTTGTTAGTCGCATAGATTTTTTACACATTTTGAAATTTTCAAACTAAGAGGACCACTTTAAAATGTTTGGTGGGGTGCGCTACTCATGTTTGTTCTTACGAATCCTTACGGCATCACCTAAGGCAGAAAATCTCTTCATGGCTAAAACACTTGGCGGGGCGCCTGGATTAAAATCTAGGTAGCCAAGTCAGAAAGAAAGGTTCAAAATCAATATGCTCCGTCGGCATATGTTTATGTCAAAACATCTCGATGATTTCATCTTCAATTTATCTATTATCACTTTTGTTATTCCCGAGAAATGGAAATAGGTAAAGTTGCCCCTACTAAAGCTAGGGAAATCAGCTAATGGGGAGAAGTCTTGTCGACCGATATCTCTATTCTCGCTTGAAGTGAAGTGGGAAATTTTGCTCCCTTATTTATCCGGAAAACTGCGCTGGTTTTCGTAAACGCACAGCACTAACACTGCGCTGAATGCCAAAAACATTTAGCTAATGGACGGTCTCAACCAAAAAAGGTTACGCTTGAACTGTTAAAGGCTTTTAATCCGCGAACCACGAGTAACTAACAACAGATTTAGCGGACTCTTTTTTAAAAGACAGTCGTGCAATTTCGCTCTGGACATTCTAACTGGGTAGACTCTTACCTGCATAGAATATAATATTTGGTCCTCATAACATCAACCATCTGTTAACCTGCTCGATGGAGCAGACGCTTCCAGCCGTTCTTCGCTGCGCAAAGGCATATGTGTATATCTGGATTGTTATCAGAATATACTTATATATTTTGGCCTTCCCCAAAATGTAGCTACATCCAAAACAATGAAGATTTCTGCGGCTGATTGCAACTTGATGAATATAAATTTGTGGTTCTTTGGTAGAAAACCAGCTAGCTCAGTTGTTATTGACAATATATACCTTTTGTTAAAAACAAATATTTTGTAGCTATAATCTTCCTCTGCAAATATATTAATAAAATAATTTTTATTGCGTATTTTGCTGCAGTAATTTTAATTCAACCAAATGGTATCTAGAAATGCCCAAAAAGCCTCAAACTGCAATACCGCAAAGTATCAAGCCGATCAACTGCGTACATGCAACTAAATATGTCTGAATGTTTAAGCTTGATGTTAGTTTCATTTTCTCACATTTTTAGTTGATATTATTAGAACCGATGCCAACCAAAGGCAGCCAGCTTAACACTAAGCCTACATGCAAATGTTGCCAAATGCGCCACATAAGCCTTATTGTGCCAACCGTCGCAAAATACGAAAAGCTAAAACACGAAAAAAGGCAAGAGTAAAAAAAAACAAAAATATTACATTGGGTATTAGTTGTTGCCCAAATCGCAACATCTGCATCTCATATTTACACATATTTTTATTTGTACAATAACAAAAACAAACAACAGCATTGCATTAGAAAACAAAAAAACTCAGTCAATAAGAATGAATGCAGTAATGTTGGTTTTTTTCTGGCTTTAAACCTTTTAGATAATATTTTTAGAAAGCGCTGTAGATATTGTTTTAATTGTTAATGGTTTTTATATCTGCAGCAAGATTTTGCGAGTGGTAATGGCATAATCGTTTTATGTTACGCGGCTCATTTTTGTGGGAAAATAATTGAATTAAATTTAATTTATAACTACACGCCTGTGGTAGTGCAGGGATTCGTCACGCATTCAATTAAAAGCAGCAGCAGAAAACAGCAAAACGTGTCCTATGCTTCGAAATAGACCTTAAGCAATACTTTGATTGAGCAACCATTAAATTAGCTGCAGAAATCAATTAGTGATACGCATACGAACACACGTACATACAGACATGCAGAAGTTAAGTGGATTGTTCCTTTGGTCTAATTAAGAACACCTTTTTACTTTGTCTTATTTATCATGTATGAATACAGGCCTGCTGTAAATTTCCCTAAGTCCATAAAACTATTTAATCAACTTTTATTGCCACCACTGTCTACAGTACAAACAAAAAAAAAAACAAACTTAGTTTTTTTTATAAATTAAACTAAAATTTAAAATGAAATTGCTAATTTAGAAATTATATTATATGTATTAGAAAATTTCATTATTGGGGAAAAAGGTGTGGGGTGATTTTTAAGAACTGACGTATAGAGCTTTCCCTAATTAGTAACAATAATTTTTTACAAAGTTTAGACTTTTTGCGACCTTTTTGACTATACGAGTATATAATCATTTGTTGTTGAAGCTGGCTCTAGGTCAGTTGTATTAAAAACACGCTGTTTTAGTTTTTTTCTCCAATATATTTCTATTTCCAACGAAAATCATCATCAGGGACTACAACAAAAATACAATATTTATTTAACACTAGTTTTTCACAGATAGGTATAGAAATATATTGGAGAAAAAAACTAAAACAGCGTGTTTTTAATACAACTGACCTAGAGCCAGCTTCAACAACAAATGATTTTAAATAATTTTTTACTTTTTAATTTTATTTGTCAAAAAAAAGTTGGTTTTTTATTTTTATTTTTTTTTTTTACACCTTTCATTTCGTTCGTTTTTACACCTTTCATGAACATGAAATGGTATCACAACTTTGGTCCGATGTTTGTTAGTATGAGAAGAAGAAGAGATAGACCCACCAATAAGTATACCGAAATGATCAGGGCGATGAGCTGAGTCGATTTAGCCATGCCCATCTGTCTGTTTGTACGCAAACTAGTCCCTCAGTTTTTGAGATATCTTGATGAAATTAGGTATGGTGCCGCCATTTTACATGAGATTAATCATTTGTCGGAATCAGCAAGATCGGAGCAATACAACGCATAGCTCCCATACAATCGATTTTTCCGATAAATGCAGTTTGGGCTATGTGTATTTAAATTAACAATTTTGCAGATTTTGTAATGATTGCAAGTAAGGATCGGACACTTAATACCGTGGTACGTATTCATGAAAGGCATAAAGTCTTCGGCACAGTCGAAGACAGAATTTTCCTTACTTGTTTTCAACTGTATTTATCTTTTACTTTTAATTCTGATTTACTATTATTAAGTATGTTTTTTTAATATTTTTATATTAAAATTTACATTAGGAAATTTATTAATCCTGGACATTCTAATTGAGAGATGGGTTCCACATACCAAATTATTGTATTTCGATCAGCCACTGATAAGTCAACAATATTTAAATTAAATATGACCTTTTAAAGGATTCAATCGCTCTCTTACCCTGCTCGCTGGTTACTTTCATGTATTTACAAAATTATTAAACTATAATCGACTCGTCTTCTATTGTCATCGGTGCTTGATAATGTAACAGTCGTCCTACACCCTGGCTACGCCTATGCAATTATGCAGCTATTATTTTAGCATCGGGTTTTTGTAGGTATCTAACATTTTAATTAAATTTTGCCTTAAAGTAAGAAAACATGCAGTCACCTCCTCTTCCTCACAAGAACCCAAAGGCTAAACACATCAACTTATGAAATTATTGTGTTGCGAAAAGCCCTTGACAATTTAGAACTTTTTAATTAAATTTGGCTCATGTATTTATCAAATGATTGTGCAGTCGCTTAACATCCCAGTTAACCTGCACTTGCCTCTAGGCTACGCCCATGGACTTGTAAAATTTGGGCTTGAGATGGCTCTTGATAGGTTTTCAACATTACATTTAAATTCCTCCTTTTAATATGAGAAAGGGACGCCCGAACTAGACCCCTGACCAAGCCCATAAACAATTTTTTTTTTCTACACAAAATGGATCAAAATTAAGTCTAAACTAATTTCACGGAAATGCGTTTTCAGCTGAGTGAGGGAGTTTTACAATCCAAGGGATACATTTCCTCTCTGATTATGATAATTTAAATAGCAACCGATTTCTGTTTCTATCCGTTTATGTCCTTACAACCAATAGTTATACGCCGAAATTTAAATCTGTATGAGCTAAAGTACATCAAAAAAATGGGGAAGAAAATAAATACCAGTCCTCAAAGGAGGAGGCCTAGAATGTGATGAATAAAACCCAAGGGTGATGGCTTGACCTCCCCGTGTGTGGGCCAAAAACCTCCCAGACGGTTTAGCGCCAAGGAAAATGTAATACAGTTCGACAGTCATGGAAGATTTTTCTCTCAATATCAATATTCATGTTAGGTTTCGCGCAATATTCACACTGTAGGTAATAGAGTCCTTTCTTAGGCTTTCACCTTCACGAAGGCGAGCCTGGGGCATGCCCTATTTTAAGCTTCAGCTTAATTTGACTATATTGACAATGTGATTGTAAATAACTTTGTATAACTTGATTATTTTTAACAAAAAAATTAAAACATTTTTTTTTAAAGATTTAAAAAATTAAAAATTGTCCATAAATATTATCGAAATACTTTTTGAAAATCATTATTTTAAAAATCTTTGAAGACTCAAAAAATAAAAATTGCTCATAATTATTATTTAAAAATTTTTAAAGTAATATATGAAAACAATAATTACATATGACTCAAAAAAAATATATCTCAGTTATAATTATGCCGAAAAGATGTTTTTTGTATTTGGCGAAATTTCTGTGACTTTTATGAAACTCAAATTATAAATAATTATTATTTTGGACGTCTGCAAAAAAGCAATGTTTAGGGCTTGATTAAAGAGAAAATTTTCGCTTAGAAGTTTTTTGTGTGAAACTTAATTACCTACGAAACCATATGAACACACTGTTTTTACTTCAATGAAACGGCAGTTTTAAAGCGAACATAAGATTAGTCCCAAGAACTCCAAACTTGAAATAGTACTGTTTTTTACGTGCATATGCGTTGCCAACTTTAAGATGTTGTTTTCGCTACATTTTCTGAACGGGATTCAAGGATTACTACCTTGTAAACAAATATGTGTCTGAAATTTGCGGAGCTGTGCTCACAAATAGTTTTATAAATTATACGCAATTGCTGATAACAGTTTTCTAAATTGCAAACGCAGATGTATATGCGTGTAAAAAAACAGGCTTACTGCTAGTATTAAGGTATGAAACTTTAACATAATACTTGGAAAAATATTATCAACATAATTTTCAAAAAATGTTTTTCCCAGTCTAGTATGCTTATTTGCAATAGTCCAGGTATTAAGGGGGAGGAAAGTCTGAAGAGCCATAGCAAAACTTGTTTCTATTTTACTCTGCTATCTGCGTACTTTCTAATACATACGAATATTTTCTCTCTATATGCAGAAACACTTAGTGAATGCTAATATTTATTTCAAAGAAAATGGAGCATTAGTAAAAATCTCTAATTTATTACGGAAACTATGTTTATTGTAGCTTCCCTGCTAACAGCATATAAATACATACTTATGTTCAAAACAAAAAAAATAGAAAAAGATGAATGAATGACCGGCAAAGTACGCATACACCACAGAGGTATTTTGTTTATACCCTGCAGTCAATCCAACTAGTTACAAACTAGTGCAAAACAAGAAAGCTGGGTATAAAACTGCCTTTTCCATATAACCAACTGTTCCTTTTAACTTGGTAAAGTCAACTTTCAAATTTCGTATAGAAATCAGTCCCAGACTAGTTCAAAATGGCCCAAAAAAATTTGAGTCATTCATGAAAAGCAAAAATGATTGACATTCCTTTGGCCACAGTAAATAAATACCCATACTTAGTACTTATTCGTACTAGTTCGGTACCAGTCAGAAAAATCTAATTATATACTGCTCTTTACTGCAGCATATGTAAGTAGTGTATGAGTGTTCGTGTTAAAAGGGATACGCGAAATTAATTAATGCACAAAGCGTACGCTGCTGTATTTGTAATTTTGATAAAGCAGCAATGTACTTGAGTAGCATTTTCTACGAGCTGTTGCTGCTCTATACAAACTAAGATAAATTAGAGTACACGAAAATAAAATAAAACGCAATTAGAACGCTTGAAGTCAAGCTGTTATGTGTTAAGGAAAGATTGGTTGCTCGTTTAAGTACGCATATAGGAAAGGCAGATTAAAGTAATTAGATAGGAATAAAAAAAGTTGTTGGAACTACAAAAATATTCTGTTGTGGTTTAAGTACTTCAATTGACATTTTCGAACTCACGACCGGTTTTCTTGTTTATATTTGCTGTTTTTTATTAGAGCTAGAAAAAATTTTTCTGTTTACCAAAAAAAAAAATTGATTCATGAAACGAGCTCAAGGCCAAGAATAATATTTTTTCACTTTTAGAATTTTTATGAAAATTTTTATTGTTTTTTATTTAAATTTTTTTTATATTTTAATACAGTACTATCTCGTTTTTCCGGACACATATAGTTCCGGGGTATGTCCGAAATACTGGATTTGTCCGGAATATAGAAAGCTGTGCAATTATTGACACAATGATATGTTAAATTCATATTTGAGCTTTATTCATTAAATAGCTTTTATTAAAATGTTTTGTATATAGGTTTCAAGTACATAAACATATGTACATATCACATAAATAATAAGAAATTAATATCGTTTCCAAAAATACCTTTACATATGGTCATGTGTAAATGTAAACTTACGTACATGTACATAAATAATAAAATATACGCTTATGTATTATTTAGGCCCGGTTTTTCAGTACAAGTTTAACTCAATTTGTCAGTTAAACTAAGCTTAAACTTGTTACGCAGTTTTTCAGTCAACTTTAAACGAAGTTTAAACGTAGTTTAAGCGGTCAATTCGGCAGGGTTAAACTCTAGTTAACCTGTCACCTGTTTTGCATATTTGATGGTTTTGGTTGTGAAACAATAAGCTGAACGCAATTAAGAAAGGACGATATTTTTATATTTAATTAAGTACTGGATATATCATCTGACGAAAGTGATTATAGTGATGCAGCAATTGGCGAAATGCTAACTATTACAATACTGAGGAGAAGCAATGGCGTTGAATATGTATACAAATATTATCTGCTGCCGTATCTAGATAAAGAAAAAACCAATGTTGCCGTATAAAAAGCAAATCTTAAAAGCGGCCTCAAACTCACACTGAAAAACCGCTCTGCAGTTTAACTCGAGTTTAAATTTATACCGAGTTTAAGCAAACTTAGTTTAAACTGAGCTTAACCAAGGACTGAAAAACCGGGCCTTAGTGTACGAAGTGAAAAAATATACGCAGAATATTATAAACTGTAACCACAGCTTGCCAATAATAAATACGACGTGCACACAAAAATTCACTACACAGACTGAATTAACTATACATATGTGTGTACATATGTGCATACATACATGCATTTGAAAATCAAAGCCTACTTGA
Source organism: Merzomyia westermanni (assembly GCA_949987695.1). Classification (NCBI taxonomy): domain Eukaryota; kingdom Metazoa; phylum Arthropoda; class Insecta; order Diptera; family Tephritidae; genus Merzomyia; species Merzomyia westermanni. The sequence goes on along the minus strand of OX465291.1, from coordinate 32,124,478 downwards.
TGTAAAAGCGGACAGTTAATTTGAAAACAAAACATGCTAGAGTTTTTTCTGTCCGAATTATAGAGGTAAAATATGAAAAATGTCTGGAGTGTGCAGGTGTCCGCATTACTGGGAAGTCCGGAAAAGTGAGTGTCCGGAAAAACGAGATAGTACTGTAATCATTTTTAATTAATTATTAAAAGTTTTTTAATCGAATTAAAAACAATAATAATTTTCATAAAAATTCTAAAAGTGAAAAACTATTATTCTTGGCCTTGAGCTCGTTTCATGAATACTTGAAAATGTACAGGCCGTAAATCAATAAAAATTGTTGGTATGAAATGGTTACAAACATCGGAAAAAAGCTATAATCATAAGCGGTATAATAAGAAAAAACTACAGGCACTTACAATTTCCTTTGCTTTCTCTCAGGCGATTTGATTTTCAAAGGAAATTTGAAATATTTGAAAAAAATGTTATTTTGATATTTTTTTCATATTTCCAAGTGCTTACGAAAATTTCTTTTATTATATTCATAAATTATTTTTCATAAGTTATTAAAAAAAGATATGGAAAAAGCTTAGAAGCTAACACTAAACTAGTCGTATGGTTCTATTTCGGAAACTGCTTAACTTCAACGAAGGTATCATCTGTAAGTTTGGCAGGACTTGAACACTTGTTACCTCGTTAGGGTTTCCTAACTAAGCTTCGAAGCAAACTCCACAAGTTTTGATATATATGATCACTTCATGATACTAAGAATCTTCGGCAATAACATTTTATATTTGATTGGGATTTTTTAGAAATCCAAGTTGTCTACTACACGGCTAAAAATTTTAACCTAAATTTTAAAATTTTCTGGGCTACATATATGTCCAAACCAAATTTGGGTTAGAATTTAAATTGTGCCAGTTTCCATGAAAATGACCGTGAAGAAAAGAGTTAAAATTTTTAACCAGAAATGTCTTAACAATTAAAAAACACAAAACTGTTTAAAGAAAATTTCAATCACTTGAAAAAGCTTTCAAATAGAAATAAGAAAAAATAAAAAAAATTTTTGACATTTTTTTCAGTTCAGTTTTAAATCTTATTCGCAATAAATTCAAAATTGGTGTAGGTTATTTAACGGTTTGGAATTTATTACAAAACAGTTTAAAAAATTGCTAAAATCCATGATTCAATCCCAAGAAAGTAACTCTCTAGCTGACGTTTACTTTCGACACTTCCATTTTCTAGGTTTCTTTTTCGAATGAAAAAAAGTAGTAGTACTTTTTTTATTTGTTGAGGAAATGGTAGTATAAAAATCAAAAATTCAGGGAATTATTAGTAAAACATTTTGCAAAGTCAACTAAATACAACATCAAAACATGTCATCCCGTACCATCATTGTATAAATCGTTGTAAATTTTCTCTATAATCAATTAAAAAACAATACACGATTAAAAACTTCAGGCTAAATTTAAAACTTTTTTGGGCTACATATACGAGCATGATTCGTATGTACGTCCAAACCAAATTTCTTTTAGAATTTAAATTGTGACAGTTTTCGAGAAAATAAGAGTGAAGAAAATAATTTAAATTCCAAACCCGAAATGTCTTAGCAATTAAAAAACATAAAAAATATTTGTATCAGTTGCCAAGATCAAAAATTTGATTTCCGGCTCATTCGGTTTACATGGGCTGCAAAATATTGTGGTTTTAGCGAAAGCATGATACCAGGGATTTTCGTCAAACTAGAACCTTCAGTGGCTAATACAGTAAACTTATCAACTCAAACTCTGAATAATTGCACATTCGTGCGTCTGACTATAGGCATACGTTTTTTAATAATAATAACAAATTGGCAAGATGCATATTTGGTGGAAACTTTTCAGGGTATGGAGACAAACGGGCATAGTCTACCAAGTGGATGGTAAAGTGATAAGTTTCAGTGCGATAAGGTTGGCTCCTATTTATTCATACACACTTAGAACAGAAGTTGGCTTAAAACTGTTGGGTTATGCATAACCCAGAGAATAGTAGTCAAGTTTTTGTCAAAATAACAGACATCACATCACATAAGGAACAGTTTTGAAGTCACGATTGCCCTTAGTAAGAATATAAGTATGCAGGGCCAAAGACAGCTCTTGCTAAATACCGGAGTGTCTCGAGTTTTAAACGTTCAAGATTACACTACACCCCCAAAGGTCGATCTAAGTAATAATGTAAATTAATACATTTTCTAAAACTAACCTATTTAAAGTTTTGTATAATATTAAATTTTTAACTACTATTTTTAAATAATTTCGATAACACGCAACCCAGAATGTAAATGACAATTTTTCAGGCAGCAAGATGGCGGCAATTGTCAAAATATGTCACTAGAGAGCTTACTTTCTAGTGATTGAATCATGCTTAAACCGACGAAGGGTTGAAAATTTAGGCTCCATATCCACCATTTTTCCTACGTCTAAGAGTTAAGATAGTAAAACGACACGACCTCATTACAATACACTGAAGGTTATGTGCAAAAAAATTGCACTGTGTAACGTAGTCGTAGCTTAAAGATATAAGACCCTAGCTGAGCTTAGTTTTACTTCCACGCGCTTAACTTAAGCTTCCTTTTATTTCGTTCCCTCTTCATAACTATTAAGCGTCAACTATTTAGAATGCTGAGCGCATAAAAAACTGTTAGCAGTAACGTCTAGCGTAAGCAACACACGTAGAAAATGCCTTCAACACGTTGCAGTCTTCAAATGCCAACGACAGCAATGTCGTAAGTGGCGTTAGTCATTTGCAGCTAAAAAAAATATATATGCTACCACTACATATGTGTAAGTCTATATATGTACGTATGTGATGCATGTTAATCTGTTTGTGGCTTGCGTTTAAAATTAGGAGGAAATGCCCTGCAAAAAACGGAAATACTACGTTCCATCATCCACAGAATACTCCTTAAGGAGTATCAGAGTACTCGATCACCTATTCTCATCCATATAAAAGATGTGGTCCAATTTACATGGCGATGCCCGCAATTTGATCACCTAATCTCGGAGTACTCCATTTCTTTGCTTTTGAATATTCCATAGGGTATCTACGTGAGAGAATTCTCAAAATGCTCCCATGTAGTACTCAACATTAAAGCGAGAGAGGGAGTAGGTGGTCCTCAAAAGTACACTTACTCCTCCCTCGCTTTGGTGTAGAATACTGTATAGAGTAATATTTCGGCAGAATTTTGAAAGTACTCTCACGTAGATCCTCCATACAGTTTTCAGAAGCCAAGTAAAGGGTTCTCTGAGATGCATTAGGTGATCTAATCACCGGAAATCGCCATGTAATTTGGGTCACCTTTTTAATATGAATGAGGATAAGTGCTAGAATACTCTGAGACTCCATCGTTTTTTACAATGCGATTTAAACGCATACACTACATACATACAGCTGTGTTCAATATAATAGTAATGAAATTAAATTGGATATCGTTCGACGAAATGATAAGAAGCTGTGTTTTAATAATTTTCATTTAAAATATAGCGAATTCTGTATCCGAGTACACAGGAAAAGAAATTTCAAAGTTTACACAAAGTTCAGAAAAGTTTATTAAACTTTAAAAAATTTACATCAAAATTTCAATATTTTTGGGCAGAGTTTTTAGAAAAGAGTCGAGTAAGCAGTTTTATAGCTCATTCAGTTTTAGCATACTAATAAGCAAGTTAGGAGTACCTCAACATTTTTCCTGAATTTTTAGAACTGTTTTGCCAAGGATGTTTTGTCTTTTTTGTCCTGTAAAACTAATTTGTCTTCATGCGGTGTATGGAAGAAATTACTCACCACCCTTGAAAAAAAAAAATCTGAAAACTCAGCATCATTTTTGAACGAGTTCTTGTACAATGTTATACTGAAATTGATTGGTTTACAAAACTGCGTACTCAAAATATTTCTAGAAACTCTGCCAAAAAACGCAAAGATTTTGATAATAATTTTTTAAAGTTTAATTAATTGTACTGAACCTTGTGTAAAATTTGAAATTTCTTCTTATGTTGTTTCTGTTATGGAATTCGCTATATTTTAAGGGAGAATTATTAAAACCACAGCTTCTTCTTATTTCGTCGTTCGTGAACTCAGCCTGTTCATATAAAACAATTTTGGATAAGCAGGAGTAATTCAAAAGTTTTGTTTTTCAGAACATTTATGATGCACGAACTGATGAGATTTTGTTCAGAGTTGCAGACGTATGAAGTGGTCGAAAATGGCGGCCACGGATCTTTCTCAAACTGATTTTTGTAATAGAATTCTAGAAAAAAAGTAAAACATTTGAAAATATTTTGATATAAAGTTAAATTTTTAAGTATATTTTTTTGCCAAAAACGTGTTATATATGTACATTTACATATGTTACGTAAGTAATGCATTGAGCATTCATATATTTACATGAGTATATCTGTAGTATAAAGATTTTTTTTGTTTGGAAAAACTATATCGTACGTGAAATTTATATAAATGTTAAAAGGATATAATGCCTTTTTTATACTATTTGTGAAAACTAATATACAAACAGCTGTTTTATGATAATACAATTTTTGTACGTCCATAATGTTTTCCTCATATTTGCTACTTGTCGGATATTAACCCGGTACGCTCAGGTACTCCCTTGCCGTACATGCCCGACTGTCGTGGTAGAGATTTGGTATGACCAGTGGTACCTTCTAGGGCATCTCACCTCCTCCTTCCGTAATAAAGAAGAAAATGGGTAGTAAGAGGTGAGAGGCACCATACCCTTCAAGTTGTATGTCCTTACATTTGCACGTTTTAGTAGCCTCTTACGACCGTTACGCCTACCTCGGGCATATTCTAGACTCCTAGTTTCCTGTTCCTTTCCTTGTATATTTTACTTACATCAGCTAAGGAAAGCATGCTTGTCGTGTTAACTTACACAACAACGGCCTTTAGTATAGCTGGCATTTGTAGGAGTGTGAATTTTAAACTGATTTTTTCATATTATCAGGTTTCCTGTCCCCATATAAAAATGTAGCCAAAGCGTTCCACGATCAATTATTTTTTGCAAGATTATATATTATGGTAGAACAATATTTGCAAGTATGAGCTTTAAAATGATATTAGAAAAAAAATTCTGGGGGAAAAAAATTTGTTAATATGTGACTCATGAATGTAATCGAGAGGTTTTTTTTGAAACATTTATTATACAAGGTGGCGCAAAAGTAAGCTTCCGATGTTCAGCATATCGGTTGTGGCACATGCAGTGTGTGCTGTTGCACCGTCTTGTTGGAACCACATGTTTTCCAATCCCAATTCATCAAGTTGCGGCAAAAAGAACTCGTTGATCATTGCTCTGTAGCGCTCACCATTCACAGTAACCGTTTAGCCCCGACCGATTATTGGTCAAATAAATAGTCAGCAATATTCCGCGTTCTGGAGCAGTGTAGCGTAACATTGTTTATTAGCGTGTATTTCGCATGTGTTTACTACACAAATGTTAAAACAGAACTGACTTTAGGGGCCAATCGCAAAATTTATAGCATTTTCTGATAGGAGGATTACTTTTGCGCCACCCTGTATATAGAAATAGTAGTATAGTTTGACCTTAAAAGAGGTTTTGAAATCTTAGGAATAACCCACTGCTTCTAATTGACTAATTTCCATATCTACTTTTATCTTGTAATCTTAACTCCGCTTATTAGTCAACAGCATAATTTCATTTTGCGTCCAGCACTTATGCCATTAACACAAGAAACTTCATCTGCAACACGTAATTGTCACCACACACCAACGCACGCACATATACACTCACAAAATTGTACACAAATAAGCGTAAGCAAATCGCCACATAGCTACAAAAAAGTGCATGTAAAGTGATCAGGATAAACGTCGTACAAAGAACCGCTCTTTGAGATCTTTCTTTCATGTGCTTTGCGAGTTGACACCTTTCTTTTTTTCACAAAAATGAACAACTAGCAAATTATACGTAGAAAAACTAGTAGCAGTTGGTTTTTGTTGTTTCTTTTAAGGCATTACTGTCTATATTCCTTTGCTTGTATACATATATATTTTGAAGTGAAACTTCTATGCCCTTTTAGAAAAAATAAATATATCTCTCTGAAGCGTGAACTTTTACACCGAAAGCCGTTTTAAACGTGGTAATGGAAGTAGCCGTGCATCGGCATGGTGTGGTGTAACAAGTAACATCAAATATTTTGAGAAAAGTATTTTTTCAAGCATGAAACTTTCTGATTTGTTAAAGTTTTCTCTGGCTTATTTAGTTTTAAGGTAAAGTTGAAATAAAGTTTTGGTGCGCTGCGTCTTTAGCGAGTCCATTTGCCTGTTCTTTTTCCAGCAACTGATTATGTTTTGTTGCGGGTGGGGATGAAAAAATGCCTAATGCACCGTAGCTGATACCGTCACACCATCCATGTGTCCGTGTACTAAACAACTTCCAAAAAAATTTGCAACCATCGCTCACCCCGAGACCACTTTTGTATTGCTTCAGGATGGCGTTTCATATTTCTCATTCCTTAAAAGCCTTCTATTGTACCTACGTCCAAGTTTTTTGCTCTGAGTGTAATTTCTATAAAGTTGGTTATTTGTTTCAACACCGCTCAACATTTTTCTATGACGTTAACGTTTTTTCTCGTTCCATCTTGAGCATTTGTAGAATGTGTGTTCACCATAGTCTTTGTCTACGTCTCCATACACGCACTTCGAATCTTCGACTTTTTACATTCTATATAAGTGCTTTTTCGAGTACCCTTGCCCCGAGAACATTTGTGTAACGTAGTAATTAACCTCGCCAAAGTTTCTAGTGCTCCATACCTTAGGGTCAGTGATCAGTCTTGCTGTCCATCTACCTCGGAGTTCACTTTCCCAGCGCTCTTGCCAAAGTCTAAACGTTTTCTCGCTGAGTTCTTGGTGAGCGACTCTTATGAGCTGCTCATCCGTGTGCTTTCTAGATTCACATAATTTTTATCTTTGCAGCGCCAGGAGATCGATGGGAATCGCTCCGGTTATCACCTTAACGGCTGGTCCTGATACGATTCGATTAGCTGAGGCTACTCTCAAAGATGCTGTGACCATGTTGTTGTTGTAATAGTATTTGGCATTACTTAGCCTGCAAGACCACTCTTTGATGTGTATTTCATAGGGTTGTTTTGAAATAACGGCGGCCATCGTGCCATAGTGGTAGATATTGAACATTGATACGTTCCCAAAACGGTTCTTTTATGTTCCCGAATAAAACCACGTACTCCCGCCAAATCCCATTTTTAAATTCACTTTTTGGTCGATATCCGTGCAATGGATTGGTCGTATTTTTCAAATTTACTACTCAAACCTTTCACAAATATTCCATGGAAGATAAACAATCATATATGAAGATGAGCAGCCAAGAAGAACGTTCGCGAATGCAAAGTCCTTCAGTATGGGCCTTAAACAAGTTTAAAGTCAAGCTCTTTGTATATCTGCAATCTTGGTTGCCTTGACCCAACTCAATTTAGCGACATAAAAAGTTTAATTTCTGTTGCACACACAATTCATTTTTTCTTTTGTTTAAAGGGTTTTTGTATAACATATAATATCGTGCTTGTTGTTGCAACAGAAGCTACACAAAGTACAAAGTTTGTTGTATTAACATTGAGCTTCAGCGGTTTTGCTTGCATCATTTGCATGTAAATGACACTCTGTTGATCCTTTAGCTGTTGCAACACAACACCAAAATGCAGTGCAAATTCCAGTGGTAGGCACATGCAAACAGAGTGGCGTAGCGTGGCTTAGACAAATGAAGGGGCAAAAGTTCAGTTGAAGCAACTATGCATTTTTCGTTCAAATTTTACGATTTTTCGCTTAGATTTCTTTAGATATTCTGGTTCGCTCTTCTATAAAAAACACGACCTGCTAAGAACTTCACATCAAAGTTCATTTAATCAAGATCTAAGTAGGTAAGCTTCTTTATAGCAAAATTGTCTTACTTAAACATAGAGTGTTAAGCGTGACCAGAGGACACTAATTGAGGTCGCCTGGTATGTAGAAGAGCAGCCAGTGAACAGTCAGCAGAAGCCGATGTTAGCAGCTTTGACACCGCAATATTAATGTATTGAGAGCTCATAGACAGCGGTGAGTTTCGTTGAGAGCTGAAGGTCATAGTTGACTGAAGAGGATAGTCAAAGTGAGAACAGTGTAGCAAGCGTTGAGCAACAGCTGAGTAGTGGTTTGATACAACGGATTTAGCAGAACTACCAAGGGACGACAGTAGACAAGCGCGGGAGTTGTCACTTGCAGCACCAGTAGGGCTAGGGTTCGCAATGTAACAATGGCGAAGCAGAAGAAGTTTGGCCGACCCTGCGGGTTAGGGGGTTAGGATTATGCCCGAGATAGGTATGCCGGTCGTAAGAGGCGACCTACATCCACAAACGGTAATGACGTGCAACTTGGTGATTGATCTACCTATCACCTCTAATTACCATGCTTTCGTCTTTCATACGGGAGGAGGGGCGAGATGACCCACAAGGTTTCACTGCTCACACCAAATCGCTCCGACGACTGTCGCGCAGGTACTGCAAGGAAGTAACTGAGCCTAACGGATTCATATCCGGCAAAGGATGGTCAGTTCCCACAACACTCCCAAAACCGTCGGGGAGTGTTTTTGTAGCTAAAAACAATAAAAACAACGAGAAGTTTGGCCGGGAATGGTTATACCTCCAGTGACGGCATTTTTAGGTCGAAGTAATCTAGCATGAGACTGGAGTGAAATCAATTAAGATACTGACTATTTTTCTGGACACCACCGACTTTAGAGCCGCATGCTACATAGAACCAGTTATACGTCACATGGAACCAGTTACGCCGTCACTGCTGCCGATCAGAAGGTGTCTGTGGCGGTTAGCTCTGGTGTGCTTTTAGACTCTATATGACAATAGGAGCTTTCTGTTTTCGTGTAGCAGTTGATATTTTCAAGAGTGGAAGTATCTCTGGATCACTTGTTGTGAAGCTGTTCAGCGCATTGTGATAACGGAAGGCTTCTTCCGGAACCTCTAAAAGCACAATGAATTAAGCCCTAAGAGCTCTATAATTCTTAGCTCAGCGACATGGTTGTAGTTGAGAGGGACCCCACCATGTCCTTGATCATGCAAAAGATTTCGCACAATTAATTTCATGGTTAATTTCACGAGCTGTTGTATCATAGGTGACATTTCACTATTTGGAGCCAGAGAACACTCGTCAAAAGAACCAACCGGGATGTTAACTTATGTGGCTTACGTTATGATCTTTCCACGAGTATACCCGAGTTTCTACTGTACAATAACCATACCTTTGGCGTGATAGTGACTCCAGATATTTAAGCCTAGCTGGCTTCCAATTTATTATTAACCTTTTCCTAAAGTTGCTGTGCCGACTTACACACGTTGGATATTTTCTAAACATCTGATAAATAAAGCAGGCTAAGAGAGCTAACTCCGTCTACAAACAAGTGTGCCGGTACAGAAATTTATAAACTTTCAATGGAAGCAGCAGTTGGATGAGCAAGTGGTTCGCAAGTCACCATACCAAGCTCCCCCTTGTATACGCCCATGCACACACATTCAAACATCAGCAAACTCATATCCACACTAAGTTCGCACTTTACAGCATTTCGTATTTTGTTTGTTTATGGTTTGGAGTTGAACGTGGAGTTCTTGCGCTCTCATTACGAGCCAGCAACTGAAGCGCTTTTGCTGTTAGTTGACAACGCCGTGATAGTTGTTTTCTTTGCGAGCAATTTAATTCTTGTTTTGTTGTTTTCTTATTCGCACTTTTGCTGTCGCATTTCTAAATATTCACTTGTACTTCACAAAACAAAAACAAAGGAGTGAGAATACTCTGTGAAGTGAGTAAAAAGCGGGTACGCTGCACGGTTTAAAAACGGATCTCGAGCATTGTCTCCATTGCATGGCTACACATTTGCATAAACGCAGTTTTCAACAAACTCCTTTGGCATGTAACGCCCCACAATTCTGGTGAATAAGATACTCGCTTTGGACGTAACACGAATGGGGTTTGTTGTTAAACTTCTTGTGTCAATTTTTGAGCAATATTTCGCTGCCCTTGCACTAATTGAGATGTAACGACAAGAGCGTGGTCACAATTTTTTTTTATTGACAAGAAAATTCAATATTAAACAGAATGAATTCTAATTTTTTTTAGAGAAGTATTGCCGTGCATTGACAGCGAGCGATAATTCGCTTTGTTTTCTCTTCTTAAAAAAGAAAAGGAAACTAAACAACACGAAAGGAACGAAGACGTAAACAGAAGAGGCATGCATACAAAGGCGACGGAAAGGAACAGGAGTAAAAATATAATAATATAAAATAAGACACAATAATAAAATATAAGCCATACGATGTAATAGAATAGAAAATAAATAAGGGAAACAAATCGAAAATGTGAGAAGAAAGAAAACTAAGTTTAATAATAGGAAAAGAAGGGAAAGGGACGCAAATTAACGGATCAGCAAAGAATGGAACGGACTAAAACGTGAAGGAAATAAATTAAAATAAAATAAAATAAAATAAAAAGAGTTTAGAGGACAGAAAAACCAGCGTATTGTTAGCTTAATGGTTAGCAGTGCGTGCCAAAATTTCTCCTTTGGAGAAGCCTAGCAGCTTCCGAAATGGACCTATAAGAAAAGCTATGGCGGTTGTCTCTAAACAATTTTTCTACTCTATTCAATTAAAAAAATTTTAATAATTAATTAAATGATTATTAAAAAATAAAAAACAATAATAATTTTCATAAAATTTCAAAAAGTGAAAAATTATTATTCTTGTCCTTGAGCTCGTTTCATGAATACTTGAAAATGTACCGGCCGTAAATCAATAAAAATTTTTGGTATAAAAAAGAAATTATATGGTTTTTTTTTATTTCATTTTAGTTTATTTAATTTTATTTTACTTTATTTTAGTTTATTTTGTTTAATTTTATTTTATTTTATGAATATGAATGAGCTTAAGGCCACTAATAATTTTTCTATAGCGAAAATTATGATTTTTATTTTTTTTACTTTTTTTTAGTAATTTATTTATCAAAATAAATAAAATAAAATGGTGATTGTTTTTGGAGCAAAGCTCGAATTTTTTTTATGTTTGTTTAAATAAAATGTAAAATAAAATAAAATAAAATAAAATAAAATAATATAAAATAAAATAAAATAAGATAAAATAAAATAAAACGAAATAAAACAAAAGAAACTAACATGAAATAAAATAAAACAAAAAAAAAAATTTAATTAGATTTAATTAAATGAATTAAAAGAAAATAAAATAAAATAACTTTATTCAAAACCAAAATAAAATAATATAAAATAAATTTAAAAAATACAAAATAATATGAAATAGTATGAAATAAAATAATAAAAAAAAATTATAAAAAACAAAATAAAGTACAAAACTAAAATAAAGTAATTTAATAATAATAATAATGTTAAACTTTTTTTTCATGCTTTGTTTTTCCACTGTTTTTATTATACTTGTACATCTATGTTAAATTAGTCGACCAGGTGCAGTCAACAGTGTAAGTGTACGAATACAGGGTGGCTGATGAAAGCCGCTACCAAAAAAAAATTAAATAACTTTTTTTCTATTTAATGAATCTGGTAAATTTTTTTTTTATTTTGCAGATTGACTTTTACATTTAACAAAAATGGATAACTGGGACACTGAAACAAGAATTTGGATTGTCCGCCGCTATCACGCACTGGAGTCCGTAGTTTCGGTTCAAAGAGAGTATAGGCGCACGTTTGGCGGCAATCCTCCGAGCAGATGGACCATAATAAGACTTGTAAACAATTTTGCCGAGCATGGGACAGTCAACAGAAGACCTTACCATCGAAACCCTTCAGTTCGAACGGAGGAAACAATCGCTGCTGTAGCTGCTGCCATACAAAACAATCCACGTGTTTCGACAAGAAGCTTATCTGCTCAAATGGGTGTAAGCAGACAGTCATTACAGTCAATTATGCACAAAGATTTGGACTTATTCCCATATAAAATTCAAATGGCCAACAAACTGAATGCTGCAGACTTGCCGATTCGCTTGGAATTTTGCCAGAAGATGCTTCAAATGGTGGAAGAGGATGGAAACATGTTGAACTGTCTTTTCTTGTCTGACGAGGCCCATTTCGATTTAAACGGCAACATAAACAAACAAAATTGTCGAATATGGAGCGCTTCCAACCCACAGATACTCCATGAGACGGAATTGCATCCACTTCGTGTCACAGTGTGGTGTGCAGTTTCATCACGCTGCATTGTCGGGCCCTACTTCTTCGAAGAAAACGGTCACACCGTTACGGTTACTGGAGACCGTTACTTGAGCATGTTGAGAGAGTTTTTCTATCCAGAATTACGCCGAATGAGAATTTCTTGCAACTCTGTGTGGTTTCAGCAAGATGGTGCAGCTCCTCATATAGCCCAACCTGTTATGACAGAAACTCCACATTCCGTTGGCCACCCAGGTCGCCTGACCTTACTGCACCTGACTTTTTCTTGTAGGGTTATTGCAAACAGGAAGTCTTCAAAGCAAAACCAACAAATTTGAATGAACTAAGGCAATCCATTCGAGAAACAATTGCGGCTATTCCTGTCTCAACTCTCCAAGCAGTAATGAACAACTTTTTGGTAAGATGCCGCACATGCATCGACGAGCAGGGGGGGCATTTAAATTCCATTATTTTTAAAACTAATTAAGCTATATTTAATAAAATTAAATGAGCTTTAACATGAATAACAGAAAAATGAATTCCATACACTGAAAAAAAAATTATTTGAGTTTCTTAATGTAGCAAAATTCATCAGCCACCCTGTATGTTTTGTGCATTTTTTATGTTTTAAAATGTTGTTACTTTTCAGTTCCTGAAGATGACTTAAAACTGAAGACGAAATATCAACAGTATTTATATAAGGATAATATATTGTAAAAACAAAATCCTTTGAATTTATTTAGGTGGTCTACCGCTCAAAAATTCTCCCAACAACTTTTTAAAGGCCGAATAACACAAAAGAAACAAAAATAAAATAAATTATAATAAAATCGCAAATCTTTGTAGCACGTAGTTGATTTTTTTAGTCATCTGATAGTGGGTGTAGCTTTCTCTCGATTCAGTAAAAAAAAATACTATTTTAGGTATCGGATATCGATAATCAGTAAACCACACACCTAAACTGTCTGAACTGGAACTTACTGAGTACGATAATAGCGGATATGAAAATAATAAAGACATTAGAATAAGGTAGCAATCCTACCTAGAAATATTTCTGTTTTAATGCTACGTAAAATATCTTTTGTTTGATAACCTTTATGTCTTATCTCACTTATTTAAAAAAAAATAGGTGGTTACTTTGCTTATAAACTTTCAGTGCAAAAACATAAAAAGTCTCAGAATTCAATACACTTCTTCATACAGCTTTTTGTCAAAATCCGTTAAGCTGTTTCCGAGGTAGTAGTACAAGAAAAGCTCTTTTAAAATTATAGGATTTGTACGAAATGTTCTCAAAGTCGGCTATATGAAATATGCTTTTACATCTGCTCTATTTTCATTTGCGAAATCTGTTACACACTAACAAATGCCAAAAAACTTCAATTTTCAGCACAAACGAAAGATTGCTAGGTCGTCTAAAAAGTTTACTGCATAAATTTTTCCCGTAGGGGCTATTCAATTTTTTCGAGCAATTCACATCTTTGATGACAATTATTTTTTAATCCATTCTAAGTGAAAAAAATGTTCAGCAAAAATTGCTTTGACGGATGGCATTCAGCACCAGGTATTTACAATTTTTACCACAAATTAACAACACCACAACTCAATTTCGAAACGAAGCTCGGCCTTATTCCCATCGTTGATACATTGCGCTAAATTATTATTATTATATGAATATTGATATATGAAATTCAATATTAATAGGCACCTAATACCTAGAACCAAACTCAAATCACTCGTCATAGCTGCCATCTAATTCAAAAGCTTTCGTATAACTACAAATACCATTATCAAATTTTCAACTGAAAAACTAGTACATTTGCTGATCAGCTCAAATTTCGACTTCAAGGAAATGCATGCAGCCGAGTGATTATGCTGAAATCGAGCAGATGCACTAACATGCTCAAATACAAAATACACACAAGTGCACCATTTCAAAGTCACTTCAATGACATTAACGATATGCAAACAATTCAAAAGCAATAAGCCCACACACCCACCTAAGCTCATACTTGCAAAGGCGTGTGTGTGTGTGTAAATTAGTAGATAAATTTATGTATGAGTAACAAGTATGAGGTGTTGCTTGTGGCAAAATGGTTTACAATAACAACTCAAGTTTCGATTTTTCAGTAATTGCAATATTTGTATGTCAATGGATTAAATGAATTTTGTGGGTGGCGGGGATGTTTCGCACGGAACAAATGCTGGGAAAATGAATGAAATCGACAAGTTGAAGGCTATGCGCTGAGGTTTGAAATATGGCACAAACACTGTGGTGTTCTCGGAAGAGTCAGCACTGACACTGACTTACATACATATTGCACTTTTGCCTTGCATGGCTTGCGAAATGTTTGGCTTCAGTTTATCACTTAATGGCACCACTTAATGGCGCATCAGCAACACTGGAATGAATGGCAATGATGTGCATTATGAACGAAATGCAAATTGCTTATAAGTCTAAATGTAATCAGTATGTTCTCTGAGATGTATGTATGTAAGCTGTTAATTTTGCACCACTTGTTGCACAGTGTACGATTTTGAAATACTAAGTATTCACTATTTAGCTGCGATGGATTATTTAGCTCTGTAATGATGTACTAAGCTTTATATGTCTTTAATGGAATACTATTTTGCACTCATCTGAGCATGTGCTTCACCACGATGCTCGCTAGATGTCTGGTACGAAATCAGTTCCAAATGTTTTTAGTTTTGAGGCGGAATTTTTCTATGAGTACTTCGTTATATTATCTTTTTATGGGATAAATCATTCCCTTCGGTATGTTCCTATTGAAAGAGAACTGACCCCATACTCAAACCCGCGCGGTCCGTCAGAAATTTTGCTACGGTCTTGAAACCTTTCATATTTTAACTTGGAATTAGTTCTTTTTGTATTTGTATATATGTTGACGAATATCATCAAGTACACACCATCCCTACTTTAATTTAGCTCCTATCACTAACTAACACCACCGCGATATTGATGGCTACACTCATGCGTGTATGTAGGATGAAGCGAGATAGCAGTAGTGTTATAAATATGCAACAAAGAAGAAATGGCGATACATAAATAGCGACCCTTCAAGAGCACGATGAACGAAAAAACTAGAAACTTCCAGTTGAGTGAGATCGAACTTTTGTGGTAGAAAGACATGTCGGACACTATCTGATGAGAGGAAAGATTAACAGAACTATCGTACCAGTTCGGATAAAAATGGGTACAATTGGTCTCTGTATAGGACACGGTCCAACAAATGTGAGCAGTTCAACCCATATAAAGAGCTCCTGTCATCCCCGAAAATTGAAAAATTGTACCCTCTCTAATCACTTTTCGCTGCCTCAGAGCCTGACTTCACAGTTCCATCGCTTCTGCTTTCTTCCTTCTTTTCAATAGCTACGTAATCTGACTACCAATTTTCAACTTTCTTCCTCCCTTCTTTCCCTTTTCTCTTCCATATTTTATTCTTATTAATTTTCGTATTACATATCCATCTTTTTATCAATCTATCTCTCTTACTGAACTTCTACCTCTAACTCGAACGCGACCGCTACATCTACGTATGCCTATATATCTTCCTGCGATGGCAAAGGTTAAGAAAATATAACGATGAACTGTAGCTAGGCCACATTATGCAATTCAAGAAGGAAGAAACCACGGAAAAGCATCTTCCTGAGAAGCATGTGTAGGAAGACTTCGAATAAATGATGATGGTGCTGATGCGTAAAACTCTTCATCTACAGAGGAGAGACGTTGAAACACTTTTGTCATAAAAATACTTAAAAAAGTTCACTGTGCATGTGGTGTTGCTGTGAAGCGTACCCAAAGACCTGAATGATGATTTAAAATAGTTAAACATTTGCATGAAAAAGGATTTTAGCTGCATGTGGAGACTGTGAAAGAACGATAAAAACAACAACAACAAAAAAATATACCAGCATTGAAAGCAAAAGTTGACAAGGATGTGCTTAAATGAGTATATCCGAGCAAATTTGTTCTCGATCAAATTAAAAATAAATATTTACAAATCAAACATTAATGCTACTAAGCCACACACACTCATCCCCCACACATCTAAATGCATAGGCAGCTTGTCAGATGCATGGATGAGACATAGATGGCAGAATGTTCGGTTAGCAATTGGTTGGCAAACGACAGTCAACAACATCAACGTCAAGCATGGCTAAAACCGCTGACTAAGCTGGCATCAGAGAGCGGCACAAAAGTGGCAATAGCGCAAAGAGTCAATGCAGAAGCTCCCTATTGCTGCATTGGCCTGTGCGTGTGTGGAAGGATTTGACTTTAAAAATTACACAGCAGCTCATCAGCAAGCGGAACTAAGCCGTATAATGTGGTGTGGATGAAGTTGGTGTTGTTGCTGTTTTTGTTATTTGCATCATTGACACTGCAGCGGCAGGCAGTCGGCAAGTCCCACATTTACTACCACATATTTATGTTTTGAAGAGAGATATATGTATGTGTGCGTATAGATAGCGTACTCTGAGGCAAGTTAAGTGGTTGTGTGGTAGTTTGTGATTGCCTGCTGTTGCATGCAACAAATTGAAGCATGGTGCCATGTCAGCAGCATTTGCAAAACTTCTGCCAACCTTGTGTTGCATCCTGCAAAACGCGTTTATCTAGAGCTGCATACTGAGCATCCAATCGTTAGCAATAAGAGCAATTTTTTGTCAGTGAGTTAGAAAAAGTTACTCCTTACAACTCTGAGATACGTGTCAGCAAATCAATTATTTTTTGAATGATGGCACACATATATATATCTTGGATACGCTTACTTTCTCCCCACAAATATTCTCGGAGTGGTCATAATTTAAGAGTTCGATATGAGTCCTAAATATGTGAAAAATATGAACCTCAGAAATACGATTATATACGAGTCTTTTATGACTCCGAAGTGATGAAAATTATGAGCCTTATACGAAGAGTCTTTATTTCACAGAGCAACTTTGGAACATATATTCATATTGTTTTTTTTTTCATACGACATTTTCATTACATATCTTTTGATGTACTCATATATAAATTTTCGTGGACGCCGCAACGGAAAAGTGTGTTCCATAAAACTGTACATACATAGATGAACCTTTCAAGGGGTCTCTCCCAAATATATTTTAACAAAATTTTGCTAACCATAGCCTCTGCAACATTTGTCAATCCACATGCCTGAATTTCAGTTCCAAAAATTATCTTTTAAAGGGCCAAAAAGGGCAGATTGTAAGGAAGATAAATCACTCCGAAACGCTTCGTATAAGAGTCGGTTTGAAGTCCAATACGTGTTGATTATGAGATAAAAATTTGTCATATATGACTCCTATTTAAGCTCATATGATATATGAAATTCGGCTCATATTGGACGACCATCGCAAGGACTCATAAATCAGCTAACAAAGAGCGTAAACGCTCCAATTTATGACTTCTTTCTGACTCATTAATGACTCCTATGGTTTGCTGGAATATCTTTTGCTTTTCCTGACATATGTATATACATTTTCGTGGACGCCTTCTCCAGTCATCTGCAAAGGAAAATTTGTTCCACAAAATTGTAGCTGTATCAATATAACCTACCCATGTATTGGTGGTTTTCAGTGTAGTTTTTTGAGAAATAAGCACATATGAATCTTTCAAGAGTTTTCTCCTAAATACGCATCTTTTAACAAAGTTTTTCTAAACATAGCCTCAAACCAATATGTGTCGCTTATGGTGCAAAAAGGTATAATATATGACTCCTGTTCAAGATAAAATGATATATGAAGTTCGGATCATATTGGACGACCATCGCAAGAAAGGAAATACCTTTATTTATGACTCTTAAATAAGTTCACAAATAGTGTAAACGCTGCAATTTGGGAATCCTTTATGACTCCTATGGTTTGCGGGGCTGAATTGATATTGTCGACTCACACCAACAAATTTTATCACGCGAGATATTATATACTCTTCGAAAGCAATTTTTGAGCAAACAAGAAATTTTAAAACCGGATAGCTACCTATGCTCACAGTTTATTCAGATTATGGAGAAACCGCATCAGCTATGTCAATGGGGTTTTTGTGTAGAGAAGTCCTTTTTGAAGGATAAGTTCGCATGGGTCCATGCGAGTCAATAAAAAAAAAGTTGGCAAAGTGACACCCTGGCATCCACAACAAGGTAGGCAGCTACAAATCTGACACTCGGAAGAATGTTGTTTATGTCGAAAATAGATTAAAGGCCACATCATATGTTGGTACTGCATAAGACTTCGAAAGAAGCCGGTTCCTACCATCCATTTTCTGTAAAGCGATGATGACAGCCTTCTACCACCCGAGCACAGCACTCACATTCCTAACAAGAGTTTAGTTATTTATTATGATCTCAACTATCTCATAACTATGATGTGGAGAGATATTAGCACATAGAACCATCAATTCACTTACTTCCAGACAGATATCCACTTCGAGCTGCACTTCTGGTTGAGCAGACGCTATAAACCAAGGTTAAAGTGTTATGCGCCGGAGAGGTCACTGCTCTTTCCATCACAACTACATTCTTTTTGACTTCGGTGGCAATGAAGAGCGCACATTCCCAACAGCCAGTTACTTCTTGTCCTCAGATACCTCATTAAGTCAAGATAAATCGAGATATTTGTGGGAATATTACCGACTTTCAAAATATACATATTTAAAAACTAGAATACCCGATCAAAAATTGTTCGAAAATTTCGAAACTGATTCAGCCATCGAAATAAAGGATAGTTCAATTTTTAAGTTAAACGTCTAGTAATGCAACAGAGTCCAAAGGATTTCAATTCTATAAGACTAGTTTTTCCCTTTGTTGGAGAAGCGCCACGTACTTTTCCGGAAGCTTTAGAGGAGTGCAATCAGTTTGGGCTGTCCTTTTCCGGTTATAGATCCGATAAGGTCTGTACAACAAAGGGGTTAGCAGAGTATAACGTGTCATCCACCGTATTGTTGAATGCCATGATTTCCTCTTGGAAGGCATTAATGATCAAGCAGCTTGATATTGCTCACGTCATAAAACTGTCCATGAACCACTTCACCGACCTATTGCCTCTCTTGAGGGATAATGAAAATTGATTCAGGCGTTTAGAAATATTAAACATTTTATAAGAAAGTTTCTTACTAGGCCCTTTGAACTTTTGCAACTCGCTTACATAAGATTACATTCACCAAATGCATAAAAAATATATATGTATAGCAATACGTATATAAGTTTCTTTGCGTTTATTTTGCATCACTGCATTTGTTCTCGTTGCAAGCTCCATTGTCGTTGTTGTTCTTTTTGCTATTAGTCAGCTTCTTCGCGTCGCATACAAATGACAACTTAAGCAACTCATACTCGCTTCGTTGGCGTATAATGAAGTTAATGTGGCGACGTGTTGAGACTGTCAAATGCAGTTGCGGTTCATATAAGCTAAGAGCGCGCTATAACTACAAAGTTGAGTTTGTTATATTTTTCCAAGTTTTCGGTTCACTTGCAAATGACAATTTGGTTTGGTCAAAACGCTTATTGTGATGCACTGACTTGTCTGGGAGTTTATAACATTCGTTTTTCCTAAAAATTATGAACTAAAGTTGAGTGAAAATAAAGATTTTTGCTGATAGTATTGACTGCTGTTAAGTAATTAAGTTAACTCAGCTAACATGTCTACAAGGAAGGCGCCTTAAGCCTTCGCTGCGAAAGTGCATACCCTTGAGGGAAACTCTTAAATGTCTTTAAACTCGCTATCAATGGAGCTTGGCATCATCGGAAGTTTTTCTGTACTAAGTAACTCAAAACTTTGTAGGGTATTTTACTTAGAACTAGACAGTGAAAGCTTCTGTTAGCCCTTAAGCCGAATATGACGGTGTGGATCTACTGCAGTATACTTAACGCTTGCATCTACTCCATTGTTTGTCCACTTAATAGCCGTGATTGACAATGGGCCGCCATTTGTTGATGCTCCCACACAAGTACAGCAAATAAGAATACACTCTCCAAGTTTTCAAAAATATTTTAAGTTCTAATTTTAAAAGCCTCTGGAAAATATGCTGTTTCCTGCTATGATTTGCGAGGTATACCATTAATGATACATTTTAATTTGCGGTTTGTTTTACTTTACTGGTTTGCCTGCAATTGGAGCAGGCCACACAAATCTCAACACGTTTTCCACTTTTTGATGATTTTCTACTTGCAAATATAGGCACAAACGTCCATTAAATATTTCATAAATGCATGAGCCTGTAACGTACTTATTCGTGATGGCAATCCCGGGGAATTTCTGTTAGTGTTTATATTCAAATACGCTTGCTATAATAAGCGATATAAAGCGTTTTCACTACTAGCTAAAATTGCAAAATCAGATAACGACAATAACGGGATGCTAAATAACTTAAAAAATTGCCATCTGTGATATATAGTGTTAAGTGTTAATACATTATGGTGGCCCTTTGCAATCAGTTCAGCAGTGTCGCGCAGGATCGAGAACACAAAGTACAATTGAAGACACCAAAAATAAATTTTGTATACCCGAAATTGTATAATAACTTTGATAAAATTTTTTTATGTATGAGCAATCGAAGAAATGTATCTACTTATCAATAAACATATCAAAATAAAAAGAACGATAAGGTGAGTAACTTTCCTCTTACCCGCCTGTCAGTCTGTTCGCCCGTTAGTCTGGCTTTGGTATGGGGATGTCATTATACTTTTCCTGAAGATGAAGTGGTATTATAACTTTGGTCCGATGTTTGTAAGTATAAGGAGAAGAGGTAGACCCACCAAAAAGTATACCGAAATGATCAGGGCGATGAACTGAGTCGATTTAGCCATGCCCGTCTGTCTGTTTGAACACAAACTAGTCCCAAAGTTGTAGACATTCTCGCTGAAATTTGTTAAGGGTCGCCATTTTGTAAAGCATTAGCCATCTTTCGGAACCAGCAAGCCCGGACCAAACCATCGATAGTTCTGATAAACGGATTTTGGCCTATAACTGTTGCAATTGAAAAGCTAGGAACGTAAAATTTTGCTGGTTTGGTACTTATTATATATGTAATGTGTGTAGGGAAAATCAGCCAGATCGGAGCTACATAACATATAGCTCCCATACAATCGATTGCTCGGATAAATGGTATTTGGGCTATGTATCTTTAAATTAACAGTTTTGCAGAGTTTGTACTAATTGTGAGTAAGGATCATAAGAGGTATCATAAACTTTAAACTAGATCTATAGAAATGCAGCGATTAAACTTTCATTAAAATATATTTAGCAGGTTTTGAGTGATACGCGCGCAAGCATATAGACAAACAAACAAAAATTTTAAAAATTGTTGGTTGACTAATGATCCCTACTATACATTTTTCTTGAATATCTAAAATTTAAAGACACCGATCTATTCACATATGTTTTATACTTCGCTTTCGCACTTGCTTCCCAAGAGCATATTTTTCACTCACGGAACTATTCTGAGGGCACTATACTCGTACAGTGCGAGCTATCTCGAAAGGACACCAGATATGATGGAGAAGGTCGTGCCGCTGCGGCTACTCGAAAATTATGTGTATGGGGACACCCGCATTGAGTTCTGACAGGGTCAAGCAAGAACATACTTAAGTTGTTGAGGGTACATTTCTCGCAAAAAAAAAAACTTACCATCACCCGACTACGACGAAATCTATAATATAAAAGCGCAAGTTAGGGGGAAATTGTCCCACTTTATGGCCAAACTATACATTTAAAGTACTAACAATTATATATGTATGGATAGATATGGCCGAACAGCAGTACCGCCAATCAAAAAAACTTAAAAAAAATTAATAAATATATAGAAAAATAGTTTAAAAATGACACCAACACAAATCGTCGCTTGGTTAAATGATTGTCGTATGTTACATTTGACGAATTTTGGTAAGACACGATTGAAGTTTAGAATCTCTTTTCTCGAGAACGCTTCTGTAGATTCTCTTGCAAATCGCACATGTTGGTACCAGCCTGAGCAGATAATAGAATTTAAAACAAAAACAAATTTTACATAAACAACTCAACATTTAAAAACAGTGTTTACAAAAAGAAAATAAATGATAATTCATAAAGAGTATTCAACGCCGGAGTTTGTTTTGTTTTTGCATTTGTGGTTGGGTTTGTGTGAATGAAATAAAATAAAATAAAATAAAATAAAATACAATAAATAATAAAATATTAGAAGAAAATGAAGGGGAGGAGAGGAGTGGAAAGAAAAGGAAAGGAAAGGAAAGAAACGAAAAGAAAAGAAAAGAAAAGAAAAGAAAAGAAAAGAAAAGAAAAGAAAAGGAAAGAAAAGAAAAGAAAAGAAAAGAAAAGAAAAGAAAAGAAAAGAAAAGAAAAGAAAAGAAAAGAAAAGAAAAGAAAAGAAAAGAAAAGAAAATAAAAGAAAAGAGAAGAAAAGAAAAGAAAAGAAAAGAAAAGGAAAGAAAGAACAGAAAAGAAAGGAAAGGAAGGCAATGGTAAGAAAAAGGTAAGAAAAGGAAAGAAAGGATATGAATGGAAAGGAAAGGAAAGGAAAGGAAAGGAAAGGAAAGAATAAAATAAATATAAAATACAGACTGCAGAGAGTAAAAGAAGGAACCAAAGAAGAAGAAAGGATAAGGAAAGGAAAGAAAGGAGATTGGAAAGGAAAGTTAAGGAATGGAAAAGAAATAAAAGAAAGGGAAAAGAAATGGAAGGAAAGGAAAAGAAAGAAAAGGAAAGGAAAGAAAGGAAGGGAAAGTAAAGGAAAGGTATGAAAAGGAAAAGAAAGAAAAGGAAAGGAAGGAAAAGAAAGGGAGAAGAAAGGAAAGGAAAGGAAAGGAAAGGAAAGAAAGGGAAAGAAAGAAATAAATTTAAAATACAGTAGAGAGTAAAAGAAGGAATTATAGAAAAAGGAAATATGTTAGAGAAAAGGAACGGCAGAGAAAGGAAGGGAAAAAAGCGAATGAATGGTATATCAAATATTTAAAATAAAATAAAGTTTTGTGGTTGAACATCAATTAGTAGGCGATCTCTAGTTAATAAAAACGCACGGAAATTACAGAAACTACCGAAAAGGTATTCAAGCACGGAGGCAAAGTCTTGTTGAAAAACATGCAAAATATTATCTGACATTGTCATGTCTCTAGATTTTAACTAAAGTGTTCCCGCCCAATCCACGAAAACCGGATCCAAGAGGTCGCGCCAACTACTGTGGTATTGGTCTTATTTATGTATATGTCAAAGTTCTATCTGGCGTGTTGTGTAACATACCGAATCAAATCGTTGAAGAGCTGATTGAAACTGGCAAAGTCTTCCAATGACTCGATCTTCGGATTTGGCTTCAGAGGGAACGGCTCCCTATCCAATGAGTTTTTCAGAGTAATGGCCCAAAGCTAATTTATCTATACAAATATTACACATATATTATTGCACAATATTTACATATATATATACAGGGTGGCGCAAAAGTAATCCTCCTATCAGAAAATGCTATAAATCTTGCGATTGGCCCCTAAAGTCAGTTCTGTTTTGACATTTGTGTAGTAAACACATGCGAAATACACGTTAATAAACAATGTTACGCTACACTGCTCCAGAACGCGGAATATTGCTGACTATTTATTTGACCAATAATCGGTCGGGGCCAAACGGTTACTGTGAATGGTGAGCGCTACAGAGCAATGATCAACGAGTTCTTTTTGCCGCAACTTGATGAATTGGGATTGGAAAACATGTGGTTCCAACAAGACGGTGCAACAGCACACACTGCACGTGCCACAACCGATATGCTTAACATCGGAAGCTTACTTTTGCGCCACCTTGTAATACTCAGTATCCGCAAACATTCAATAACTCATATAAAATTTCACAAATATATACATATTTATTTATGATAATGCAACAACAAAGAATTATGTCACAAATGTCGGTATTTCATTTTACAACTTGTACTAAAATATGTTGCAAACCGCATATTTCGCACTGCATGCCGTAACCAAGATCTCAACGAGCTAATCATTCAATCAAGCAAATGATATGCTATGTGAATTGTGGAGAGATGTGAATGATTTAAATGTAACGAATGTGCAACATATCAACTGCAGATATAGCACAAAATATATTTACTGCATTTGAAATCATTTCAAATACTTGCCGTTTTGCTGTTGACAATTCAAATATTGTCCTTGTGTGATGTGTAAGACAGACAAGGCAGGTGACAATTTGCAACAAAGTTTGCGCAAAGATTTTAAGATTTTGAAATATGAAACCTTTATGAAATATAATTGATTAACGTAGATACATATTTTAGAAGTACAAATTAGGGGTAGAGCGGTCTTCGGCTTGCTTCAGTGCCCTATAGCTTCCATTAATATGACTGAACTATATTCCGACTGAAAAGCAGTGGGTGTCCCTGCTTCACATATATTCCAAGAATAATAGTAACGAAGCAATCATTGATATTGAATCTATGTTATATTTAGAACCGACTGAAAACTCCTCAGTTTTTTATAAGGGAAAGCATACATATCCTTCACCCCGCACTCTTTTTTTATACCTTTCATGAACATGAAATGGTATATCAACTTTGGTCCGATGTTTGTAACGTTTAGAAATATAAGAGATAGACCCACCATTAAGTATACCAAATTGATCAGGACGATGAACTGAGTTGATACAGCCATGTCCGTCTGTCTGTCCGTCCGTCTGTCCGTCTGTCCGTCTGTCCGTCCGTCCGTCTGTTTGAACGCAAAATAGTCCCTCAAGTTTTGAGATATCTCAATGAAATTTGGCACACGGATGTATTTTTGTATTATATTAGACATTTGTCGGATCCGGTATAATCGGGTCAGTAAAGCATATCCCATACAACCGATCGTTCAAATAAGAGGGTTATGACCATTTATCCCTCATTTTGAAATATTAAAACTTGAAACTTGGTGAGATATTTGCTTATAGATGGTAAAATATTTGGTAAAAAAATCACCAATGCTGACAAAGTTTTAAAGAACTTTAACTTTACTTGTTTTTTTTTGTTTTTTCAATTTCTCCCTCTATGCTCCACCATCACTCCAGTTTCTTTCAAGATCTAAAATTCCCCATAATCCTATCCCACTTTCTTCGGTATCGCTCCACAGCTCTCTTCAACTAGTTCTAATCTTTTCCCTTCTCCTCCAAATTAGCTTTTCCGATTCACTCTCCCGATTCCCAAGATAGAAAATCCAGCTCCGTGTGTCCCTCAATAGGTATCAGTTCTCTTACATGCTCCCTCCCGTTCTTGTTTTATTTTCACTCACCATCAATCTTTACTTTGTCCCTGAGTGGCTGTGTCCTCCTATAACCTTCTCACTACTATTCATTTTCAAGCTCCCACCTCATCGCTCTCTCTATCACCCTCCAAATCCTACTCTAGCTATCATTGTCTCCGTACAATACTGTTTTTTATCTGATTGTTTATATGTGAAGGTAACAAAAAAGTTGTTGATTTCCAACAAATTTCTTAAAAAATCTGTGTAAGACCTGTAAGACCTTAATAAAGCGCAAGTAAAATACATCTGAGTATAAAAACTTCTCTTTTATATGCATTGATTATCTAAAATAAAAGAATTACTTGCAAAAGCTTGTCACACTCAGCTTTCGTAATAAATTTATCTGTTTGTGATGTCACACAAAGTAAAATTGCAACAAAAATTTCATAAATATCACATCATCTGCAGATGATAAAGAGATTCGCCCCAGCATTTCTTACTTTTATGTGGCGAATACTTAAGAGAAAATTGCCAATACTTTGTTTAACACTTAACCTTAGGCTTTTGTGTGCACTCTGCAACCACCTCTCAAGCCAACTCCTACTTACCTGCAACATAAATCTCAAATCATTCGCTTCGGCTTAACCACTTTGTTTCGGTTTGAAAAAAAAAAGCATCTCGAACACATCAATTGCAAGCTAGCAAACCTTCAAATAATTCTCAATAATGCTGGCTCATATAAAAGTTACACTTACAGTACACACTAACTTCAAACACTTTCATAACTAAAGACCGGAAGAAGTGAGAGAGATTTCATAGAAAAAATATTAAAATAAAATTTTGTAGTTGGCCAAATGCCAAAACCCACAACCACAACACTTTTAGGTGCAAAGAAACTACTCAAAAGCAGGCAAAACATTTTACTCAAGCGCATTTTTATCAAAGTTTGCGTTCACTTGTAGACTACGGCTGGATTTTTGCTACCCAACCTCTAATAAAAAATCAAATACCGATAATCGCAGATTTTTTTTTATCGAAGTAGTAACTTTCCTTTGATAGACAAAGTATTCTTTTATTTGTTAAACTATCTTTGAATTTTTCTAAAAAGCTTCTGGGAGAGTTAGCTTATTGGCAAGGATTATTTTGCCTAACGATATCCATTTTAATTTCACTACTAATATATTGGTTAATTACTTTCTTGAGAATCCTTTTAAGGATTCATTAGCAATTCCTTCAAATTTTTAGATTATTTTCCACTTAATTAAAAAAAAAAACTATGATTTTTTACGATTTTAAAAAAATCAACAAAAATATTTTTTTTAATATTTCGTTTATTCTCTGTATCAACAATACTGAAAAACTCAAATTAATTCAAAGATAATCAAACTTTTGTTAATTGATTGCGATAAGAAAAAATCAAAAATTATTTTTGCAGTATTCTTGTAGAGGCGCATAAAAATACACATCGACAATAATAGATTATTGATTTTTTCCAGTGTTGTTGATGTGTATATTTATGTGCTTCTACAACAATACTGAAAAAAATAATTTTTGATTTTTTCTAATCGTAATCAATTAATAATTACCTTTTCATAAACCCAATTAAAATAATTCTTACTAATAAAAAAGGCGTATAATTAACTAATTACTAATTACTAATCAAATTTAACAGGTCTGGTTGTACTTAATTTCGAAAAATTTTAACTTTTCCCTTCACACTCATTTTCTCGAAAACTTGAATAATTTAAATGTTTAACAAAAGTTTGGTTTTGGAATACATGCCTAAAGGGTTACTTATTGAAGTACGGGAGAAAGGGCTGGCAATACGGTGGCAGCAGGTCGGACGACCGCATTCCTGGCGAGTTTCATAAAACTATTCTGTGTCCAGTCTACAAAAACCACGAAATCCACCAATTCGCGAAGTATTTTATACAATTGGCTTTAAAACTCAAGTCTTAGAACCCCCTCGACCCGTGTTCGATGCACAGCTTAAAATATACCCGAGCTATGAAGGCCTTCGAAAGAGGCGACTGAATAAACATCGAGCCAATTCAATGGCAATATACCACTCATATAATCTTATTATTTGCTTGACTTTAAGAATCTCTACACACTCCTCCTTCTTCTCCACTTCCCTAGCAATCTATGCACACTTCCGCATTCTCATTCACACGTCATGAACATCTGCATGTTTGAGCATCAGGAGACTCTGGCAAACAAAGCTTTTGCTCTTTATAATGTCGTTTATAAATCTGAGCAACAAAGTTTCGAGCTACCCCAAACTTGTCCTGTATGCTTCGGGTTTATTACTTCTAATCGAGCAAACTAGAAATTTTAGAATGTGATTAAAAGCCAACTACAACATGATGAATTATGATTATTCGATGTATGAGTGCTCAAATGAATGAAGACAAATGCACATATGTATACAGATATTTAGCAGCATATCTATGTGGGCATGAAAGTTTTGCAGTTTCGAATAAATTGGTTTATTAGGGTGTAGCAAAAATTTTATCTGCCAAGATACGAAGAGAAACATACGTACTTCAAGCAATAGTTCACTTTGAAAAAGCTCAATAGCTCCTTAGCAATCAATTTTCAGGGATTCGGAAGGGGATACCGCTTATTTCACTTTTCTATACATTGGCTCATTTTGGATGCATTGGTAAATTGATCTTTTGCAGTCTTAAAAAGTTAGTCAACCAGTCGTCGGTAGTTCTTACACGCACATAGATCAGAAGTTTATGGAATATATGAAAACTTTCAACAACTAAACCAATTCAGTAAATATCGCCAAAAAGAGGAGCCAAATTAGTTCAAAATGCATTTGAACGATATTGTTATCAGACTGGAAAGGAGGCCTCTCGAAGACAACAGGTGCAACTAGTCACTCATTTGACTTCCGTTAGAAGAGCCTGATGACAATTTGGAGTGATTGAGCCCATTGGGCAGGGAGAAGGACTAGTAACAACAACAACAACAACAACTCATATGTATAGAACATGCTGCAGACATTGTTCAGCAAGGATAAAAACTTTGCCGTTATATGCACATACAATAAATTTTTGGTTTTTTCCAAAGCATAGTTTAATGATCAGAAATGCGATGTGTTTGTCGAACAATTTGAAAAGGCCGATCCAACTTTTTGTTAGTGAATATCTACCAAACAGAGCTTTCCGTTCACAAATTTTCTCATTTATGAAATAGTAGCAGACCCGGCAGACGTTGTCCTACCTAAAGTTTAATTTGCCTACATTTAACAAATTGTACCCTTTTCCCTAACCACTTTTTGCGTCTTCTACATTTATCCTTAGCTCCTTGTCTTGCTTTCAACTTTTGCTTTTCCCCCATGCCCATATACCACTACTCTTCTTTACCCTCTTAATTTTCCTCTAATACACCTCTATATTTCAAATTTCTTTTCCTATTTACCTTCTTCTCCCATTTCCTCTGCGGGTATTGATATGTACATACTTTCGAAGATATATCGAATTAGCTTTTATTTGGCCCTGGTACTGCTTTCTGTTTCCAAGGTTTTTTTGATATATAGAACACAGAGCTTTATATAAAATAGCATTAACTTAAACAAAATAAATTTCTAGCTGTGCCCAATTGCTACTTAAAATACCCTGGGGGCTTTTCTGAAACTATCGTGAAAGTTTCAGATCGACTTTTAACTTTGGACAATAATGAAGCACAAGCAAAACCCAAAAAATGTGGGCGTGTGCACAGCCTACTTTTTAAAAATTGTGTAAATTTCAACTAAAGGACACATATATCCAGTACCATTAATTTAGACCAAATACGGTCCGAGTTATGACGATTTGAAGTTTTATATAGCCAGGAGGTGTAGCACCGCAACTTTTCCAAAACTATATATATATATATCCTATACTTTAACCAGTTATCCCAAGAAAATTCTGTAGAAAATTTCGTCTATAAAGGGCACACAGACAAACAGACACACATTCATTTTGATTTATAAGATAACAAGCTTTTTTGAATTCATCCACCCTAATATACGTATATATATATGCATAGACAATTGTACGAATCTGCATATGAAAAAATGCGAATAGCTGTAGTGTTTTCATTTACAAGGTGAGTTGCCGTTTTGGTTAAATTTTTCCAAAATTCGTTGCTTCATTTTTACTTCAATAAAATACTTTTAATACATTTCTGAAATTAGTTATACAATTGAAGACAACTTATTTATAAAGCCTAAACAACGTTGCCAAGCTAGTCTTTCTGGGCTCGATACGCTTTAGTCTCAGACATTATTGATGTAGAAGGTAGTGAGGATGAACGTTTTTTCCGGATATTCTAGTGCTAGTAGAGATTTCGATCTAGTTATCACAGATCAAGACGATTTTGACAACGAATTAGAAGAATTCCTCTCCTTCCATAACTTGGTGTAGGAGCAGCAGTGAGCGTCAAAACAGAAGTGACAGAAAAACCATTGGTTGTTATCGTAACATTAGAATTTAAAGTTCAAAACATTTACCTAATTTGCGAGTTCAAGTTATTCATTCCTAGTCGTACTGAGTACTATGTAAAAAAATTAAAAGCAGCAAATCACACTGTTTGCACTATAGCGTTTGGATGGCACTGGATAAGCACGGCTGATCCTGACAGTTTCAGAATAGTTGCGAAGCCAGTGCATACAGCTGCTGAGAGGAGAAACGGCAAACTGAGTAGCTTAGGAAGAAAAATGTAAATGTGTTTCGGAGGAAATTATATTGTCATGGGGTTATGCAATGCGAATACAATGCAATGCGAATGCACAGTGATGTTACATCCCAGCAGGTGCTCCTTTCCGTATCCAATACGGGCGAATTCGTAAAGAGACTGAAATCGACTAAAAGGTAACAAATTTCTTTGGTGGTCTTAAGGTGATTTGGTAAAGCTTTGGTACCAAAAAAACAATTTTTAACTGGCAACACTGCCTACAAGTGGATGTATGTATGTATGTGGTTGAGTTAAAAATATGCGCATGTTACCCGAAAATGACACGATGGAGTGCATGTCTAAAAGGATTTATGACTCCTTTCAAAGAATTGTAATTGCCAATCGATATCATGTTAAACTTCTTCAAAAGCTTAGATACGAATATGAATGCATGTACAGAAATACGGTATAAGATTTAATTACTTGAATATATATTTTTGTGATTTATATCAAATATATATAGCCTACCCCTGTGCAAATTTCGCATGATATAAGTTTACACATTTGCAAATTTATTCCCTTCGAAAGTGATATTAAAAAATGCGATTCCTCACACTCACCATTTTGCGGAAGCCTGAAGACTATTGTCGACATGAGAAATCTTTCCTTGGAAAGCTTAATCTATGCCAAATGACATTGAGCAACACTTAAGCTTTCGAAACGGCTTGCACGAACCATTGGACCCGAAATATCACTACCCTTTTCTTAGTCTTGTGTACCTTAAAAAAATATTAATTAATGACCTGAACTCCCTTGGAATTTGTCAAAAACTCCTTGAACAAAATTTGAATCATCCAGAGTTAAATGTTATTGTTCGATATTATTTTTCTTCATCAAGTGAATTACTTCCATTGGAATATTTTTGTACATACCAACAATTTTGTGCTACATATGCAAAGCTTCAGTTATTTTACATACTCTGTTGAATATCAAAATAATAGCTATGCGAGGTTTTTGGATTAATCGGGATGTAATTTTATGATTCGGGATCACTACGAGGTGCTTTAAATCAAATATTAAGAAAATGGAAACTTTTCGATAGTAGCTACGGTAGGTCCATAGTTTCTTGTTAGTTCCTGACACCAACAAAATTGGGGAAAACTTAGCCATCATTGAAAAAAACTTTCGTTATATTTGAATAAGAGTAAAACAAACCTTTTAACTACCATATTTTAAGTGTTTTATATCTGTGCGAGGCTATTAAATCATACAGGCTCGTCACCAAGTTTTATATTTAAAGTACTTGGGTAAAAAGTTAGCTCTATCAGACCGGTGTTTTCAAACCGGAAACATTTTTGTTAATAAGAGCCTGCCAAATCTGAATACTTTGATACAAATCTATTTATATTTTAGGACGACAGTCTATTTTAAATGAAATTTAACTCACGTTATAAAATTTTAATTTGCATTATTGATTTCTGGAATTTCCGAGATAAATTCAAGGCAAGAATGAATATGTTTATTTATGTATGTATTTGTGTGTGTAAATTCAATTTCGTATTCTGTTAGCTTCAGCGCCACAATTAAACATTGATTGTGTATGTCCATAGATATTCAGAAATGGCTAATCAATCTTACTAATGACTCACTGGGCCGAAACCGCAATCGAAAGTTTAATTAATTTTGGTATTCTAAGTTTGTATTTAAAATATTAATAACAAATTTGAGTGTATATGAATTCTGCTCACAGAAAAAATCATAGAGATCTTTGAAAGCTCCACATTAGGCTACTTGAAACAAAACAAAGCGGATATCAGACGCAAGCCTAGCAGAAAAGACTAGCAGTGGAAATTAATCTGATATATTAGATGCAAAACAGGGTACAAGGAACTATTTCAATGACAGCAAAACAAGGCCTGGCTACCTTTGATCTAAGATGTAGCGCAGCTATGCTTTTTATTGCTGTAGGGAAAGCGTCAAATTTCTAATATTCTTCTTTGATAAACTCTGCAATATGACGGGAATTTAAATAGCGCAGAAATACCCAGAAGAAAATATATCTTTGAATCGTCCGTGTAGATTTATATGCGGCTGTTAACTACAAACATACCTCTTTCAAAATGATTCCTACTTAGTCTTAAAATTGTTCACGCACTTTAAGTTGTGACTTTGAAAATCTATTTCGGTACTAAAAATGACCGATAAAGGTATATTAAAGATATTGCTATGCTCTTACTGCCCTTCTCTCCAGGCCCTGGATTCAGTATGTCTCACTGCGGTTTGGGTAAAAGAAATTTGCTTGGAAAACTATACCAAACTAGCACGATAGCCATAGTGCCACATTGAGAAATTCGTGGTTGCTAGTGGGCCACCATTAAAGTTTTAAAAACTTGAAAGTAAAATGTAACTTAAATGCAACTTTGAAGTAATAGCATTCCAGACGTTTTGTGTCCTCTATTATCCCTTAACCGTTATAGTAAGTGGTATTCTGTGTTGCCAACTCTCTATATTAGTTGTGAAAAAATTGCGTTGGCAACACTGGAATAAATATATAATCCATGACATATAAACATGAAATTTGTACTAGTCATAACTTTGCAACTACCTTAAAGTGCCGCTATATTCAAATTTCGTGCTTTGAATTAAAAATATAATTTTAAAGTTAAATAAATTTAATATTAAAGACGACACTATCGTCGAGTACTAATTACTTTGAAGTTGTACTGTGTGATAAAGCTCCGCTTCAGACTCTAATAATTAGATTTTTAAATACTGTAAGTGCATTGAAACAGGTGAAAGCTTCTAGGGACATACTATAGAGCGACAAGTCGCACCACCGCCTTAGACATGCTTAGTAATATTAGGTTTGAGCTCAAATTGCTAACCTGACATAGGTTTTTAATCCTAGAGATTAATATAGGCTTTGAACGCCTTCTTCCTGGTGCATACTTTCAACTTAGTTTGCAACGGATGAATAGTGTAAGTAAAAAATTAAATTAGTACTATTTTCTGCTTAGATGAGAGTCTTTTAATTTTTGATACCACTCTTTTAACTGCGTATGAAGCCACCTTGATGCACTAATTTATTTTGCTATTAATGAGTCTGTTGGAATACAATAAATTTCTATGAGGCAACTTCTGGAATAAAAGCATAACAGGTGTAAGATGAATGAATGTGTGTCCACGACTGGCTGCTTTGTTTTCTTGTTGCACATACTTGGTTATTGCCTTAATACGTCTTAGCTTGTTAATCACGTCTAGACTGAAATCCGTGAAAGCGAATTGCTGTTTTATATATTAACCATTATTTTAACTAAGCAAAATTTATTGATGAAATTAATATTTGTGGTTACAAATTTGAAGAGAATTAAGTGCATTAAATAAGCAGTAGCGTAATAAGAGCACCGTTGTAAGTGAAGTGTACAAAAGGTTGTAATAGCAAAACATAAGATAAAATTATGTAAAGTGAAGTAAAATGAAATAAAATAAAATTAAATAAAATGTGATAAAATAAAATACAATATTATAAAATAAAAATTAAATAATATAAAATAAAAAAAATTGCATCAAATAAAATGTAATGGAATAAAATCAAATAAAATAAAATAAAATAAAAAAAAATAAAATTAAAAAAAATAAATTAAAATAAAGTAAAATGAAATAAAGCAAAATAAAATAACATAATATGAAATCAATTGAAATAAAGTAAAGTGAGATAAAATAAAATAAAAACAAAATTTAATTAAATAAAATAAAATAAAACAAAACAAAATAAAATAAAATAAAATAAAATAAAATAAAATAAAATAAAACAAAATAAAATAAAATAAAATAAAATAAAATAAAATAAAATAAAATAAAATAAAATAAATAAGACAAAATAAAAAAATAAAATAAAATAAAACAAAATAAAATAAAATGAAATAAAACAAAATAAAATAAAATAATATGAAATCAATTGAAATAAAGTGAAATAAGATAAAATAAAATAAAATAAAAAAAAATAAAAAAAAAAATAAAATGAAATAAAATAAAATAAAATAAAATAAAATAAGGCAAAATTTAATAAATTAATATGAAATCAAGTGAAATAAAATATAATAAAGTAAAATTAAAAAATAAAATAAAATAAAATAAAATAAAATAAAATAAAGTATAACAATAAAAATAAAAATAAAAATGAAAAATAACAAAGGAAATTAAGATAAAATAGAATAAAATAAAAATCAATTTATTCTTAAATGGTAATGGTAAAGAAAATGACCCGAAAGTAACACGGAAGAAAAGTAGGAAAGGAAACAGTAAATTAAACTCAAAAACGTTTTGTAGGTGAGTTTCTAGCACCGGGAAAACTCATCTTTATTTTTCTTAAGCTCAGAAGGTCCAAAACATGTTTAGATTGTTTTCTATATTTCGTGTCTACAGTGTAATTCAAATGAAGAACTTAAAACGAAAAACTCGACATCCCTTGCTCGCAAGAACAGCTACGAACTACTCAGAAAGAAAGTATACATTTCAAATATTCCACCTCAGCAATTCAAGTAGCAAGGTATTTAAATATAAATTTCCTTCTAACAAATTGACGCTACCTTGCGCAAGAGGAGAAGACATGCTGTTGTTGGTTTGTTTTTAAGTAAGAATTGCTTGAAAAGACATTCTGCACATATGCACGCAATATAAATGCACTTTTGTATATATAATAGACTGAGCCAAGAAAACCTTGTTTATTTTCTGAAAATCATAATGATGTAGTTTTCAAAGTAGCAAAAAAAAATACTGTAAAATTTCCGAATTTATATTGATCCAAGCGGTCTATGGTAGGTTGTTTACATTTTGTAGGACTGATCTAATTTTCGCTGAAAAACCATTGAAGAAAAAAATTTGAGCTGCATATCGTTTTCAAAAAAATGAGCACGGTCAGCGTTTAGCTTATTTTCACTGGGAATACTTTCCACAACAATTATATGGAATTTTTCTAGGGTACTTTTGTGTCCGGAATTCAATTTTGTAAAAAACTCAAAGTTTTATTCTAGTCTAGTCTATCCGTTTTAAAGTAAAAGGAGATTATTCCAATAAAACTTCTAAAGATAGACCTTGCACAATAATTAATATAGATTTCTAAACTTTTACGGTATTTTATTTTGCCATTCGTAAAAATACCAACATAACTCGAATACTTTTTTTTTGGCTCAGTCAAATATTCATATCATGCATGAGTGTGTAGTTTATCATGTGCAGGAGGCATTGGAGCACGAACGATGCAGTTCTCAACGGTATGCTGACGTAAGTAAAAACCATTGGAAGAGCGAGAAACTCTGCAGAATGGAAGAGCATAAAATTATTTCATGCAATGTAACTGAGCAATGGGAATTTGGGAAGTAAACTTGTGAATATTGTACAACACACATTCATCACAATAAGCATATGCGGCAGAAGAGTGTAAAAGGCAAACAGCATACACAAAATACATGAATGAATGTATGTATGTATAAATGTGTAACCAGTTTAGCGAGTATACACTCAACCTGCGTCTGTAAATATTTATTTGGTGTAAGTAGAGGATATAATCATGTAATGCGAGACGCTTGGCTTCGTGAATGTTTTGTGCTCTTGAATATTGCAGTGCA
This sequence comes from Merzomyia westermanni, assembly GCA_949987695.1. Classification (NCBI taxonomy): domain Eukaryota; kingdom Metazoa; phylum Arthropoda; class Insecta; order Diptera; family Tephritidae; genus Merzomyia; species Merzomyia westermanni. The sequence continues at coordinate 32,088,764 of OX465291.1, read as the reverse complement.
TTTTTAAGTGTTGTGAGACTGTCGAAATAAAGCAAAAAATCAAATAGACGTGATAAATAATGTAAAGCCAAGTTGTTTTATTGTTTTAAAGTTTACTACATGCACATTTTTTTTAGCTGTAATATTTCACTTTCAATAACAGAAGTATCAAAACCTGTTTCATTGGTCCTTCATCAAGCAAACGAATTTACTACTATCGGAATTATAGAACTTTAAACTATGTCAAAAGATAAAAGAACGGGGCAGTATAATACAGATGGTAGGTTAAAGGAGTCAGAAAAAGCCTATATAAAATAACCATGGCCTTCATAGCTGTAGTCATAAGCTTTAACTTATCTTCTCTTAATAGTCACAAGTTAAGTCTCTATTGCTGCGTTAAATAGGTAGACAGATCGGTGCTCCCCTTCTGGAGGCAATATTTTCATATACACCTGTCGCTTTAAATTGAAAGGTAGAGTTAAAGGAAGGGTATTTATAAAATACCGAGACTTAGAAAATTCCCTCAAACTACCTGACTATTACAGTGTCTTCCAGTCTGAGGCTTTCACTATCATGGAAGCCGCGGTCTGAAGAGAAAAAACACTCTCTCCAAGAAAATCTCTTTTTTAGCGTTAGCCGAATAATCAAATCAGATTTATTAGCTTTTACTCATTAAAATCTGGTGATACTTGAACCAGAGAATTTCACTGTGGCATGCCAACACACTGCCACTATACATACATATTTCAGTAGCGGCTTTGTTGTTGTTTTTTTGCAGGGACAGTAGTAAATATTGCAGGTGCTATTGGCGCTGAACTAAGAAGGGGGAAAATTGCTCATACGCCAAGGTGTACCAACAGTCAATGTGAGGGTGACTAAAAATTGTGCTTCCTGCAGACCTGTTGAATTCCCATTAGAATTGAGTAATCAATTGATTGGATATCTCTTTCAATCATTAATGATTATAATTAAATCAAAAAATAACAAAAATAAAAAAATCTAAAGTAGTCGAAAATAATAAAAAAAAGTGTTTGATTTTTTTGGTTATTTGAGATTTTTTTTTTATATTTTTTTAAAAATATTTTTGATTGTTTTGCCTTATCGTTGTAAGAACCATCACATTTTATAGCACGCGCATGCTTATATGTGTATAACGGTTCATTTGGGAGCTTTTTCAAGATGTATTCGCCAACCGTATCAGCCTCTATGGTGTGGTGGTTGTGTGCAAGCCTAAACACCGCATATCAAAGCCCAATCATTGCGAAGGCTATTGGGCTGAGTTGTCAAGATATATAATATTAATTTTAAAAAATTAAATATAGGAAAGGGAGCAGTTTTTATGGTAGATACTTTATTCCTATTACCAATTCGGATTCCATAAAATTTATAATAAAAACCTTCAGGAGGGTTATTGTTAAAAATTTACTTTAACATTTGTTCGCCAAAACATGTTAAACTATGGCTTATTTCTTATAAAAAAAGGCTTTTAACATGCAGCCTGGAACTGTAAAGAGTTCTTTAAAAAACAAAAAATTTTTTTTTTATTTAACCATTTGCCCCAATGATTTTAACGGACGTGAGGTTATATTCGCCATAAGGAATAACCTTATGAAAAGATGAATACGCTTGCTGAATATAACGTAATTTTTCTGTATTTAAAAACATTGTGAAAAGCTACGTTGCCACCGCTTACTTCATTTCATATAATGGACTACACGATTTTTTACCGGATTTCAGTTTAGCGTTCACGTGCTAGTATTACATAATATAAAATATATTCTTATTTGTACAAAATTCGTGTAATGACGAACTTTATACGTCCCCCAAACACATTTCCATATGTGTGCTTATGTGTGTCTGAAACAATTCAAAAAATAATACAAAACAATCAAAAGTAATCAAATAATCAAAAACAATCAAAGATAATCAAAGTAATAAAAAAAAATTTTTTGATTGTTATTAATTATTTTTGATTTTGCTTGAATCATTAATATGCTTTTCCAAACAATAATCAGTCAAACCGGCAATCATTAAGATTATTGATCATTACTTAACAGGTACGGCTTGATATTGCGTACTTCAATAGAATTAGTATTATTTATGAAAGCTGCGACTACTTTAATCAAGCGGAGAATAGTCCTGGACAGATCGTGTTCTCTTGCAACTACAGCTTGTGCTTGGGCGGGAACTGAAACCTAACAAACCAACTCTGTGGGAATATTGTTGAGGCCTTGATGGTGTACTCTTGAATTTAAAGGCCTTTAACTGCTAAGCTCATCCGATATCTTAAGTTTCAAGTCGAAGGTGTTGACAGTCGGAAATTTATACCTACTAAATATTCATATATCACTTAAAATATCATACCTTATCCTTTTTTCACCACTACGATCTATGTTATAATTGTTTACTATCATGTGTGCTTCAAAAATTATAGTTCCAATTAAATTTTAAATTTTATTTTATTTACAGTCAGATACACTCGTATCTACTATACTTCCGCAAATAGCTACATTTTATTTTATATGCAAACAAGCATACCCACCCATAGATATACATTTTCATTGGAATTAATTTATCAGTAAAAGTCTGCAGATACAATTGTATGAGTATTATTATGCTTAAATGTTTGCCTGACGGCGGTGCTCATACATACACCAGCACATATGCACACTTGCTATACTACATACATGTATGAGTATGTGTATGTCCTCTTGTGTTTGTTTTCTGCCGCCTAAATGCGCTTGACACTTCATAATTAAAACGTTTTCACCATGAACATGGACTAAATATTATACTACTTTATGCCTACATAAATACATAAGTATATAATCTGACATGCATATATATAAACATATGTACATATTTGCATACCAAAAATAAAGTGATTGTTTTTTGTGTGCTCATAAAATAATAAACATTTAACACCAACTGTAACACTTACAAATATAAACATACACAAATACAGCATAAATAAACCCTTTTTACCAAAGCCAATCTAAAATCTCATAATCCGCTTTCTTAGGCAAAAACATTTACACATTTATGTATCTGTTTAGATATGGTCGACCAAATTTGAAGTTACGTATAAAGTTGGGCTGACACAAAACATTTTGCGTTAGAAACTGTGGCCAAATCGGTTTGTAGTAAAGCATATCTAACTTGTGTATTGTCGTTACAAAGCGGTTTGTGCTAAAAACTCTAAAGTAAAAAGACACACATAAATAGTAAAAATGGCAAAGGGGGCTCACCAAAGTTCTATTTTTTCTTTTCGACCGCTTCTGATTAATTTATATTTTATTACAACTAAATTTTATAGGCTAATACAAATAATTTCGTATTGATTTTCATACTAACGAAATACAGCCCTAGCCCCTATATCGATACATATAAAGTGAGAGTGACTATCACCCGAACTAGATAAAATTTTAAAGGCTTATGAGATGTGTACCAAGAAACATGGATTAATACCAAATTTTCCTATAATAGTAGCATAAACCATAACAGTAATACAGTGTAGTCTTTTAATAGTGGAGCCCAATAGACCTCGAAAATCTTCCGTTATAACGGAGTGTTCGTCTAATCAGAATACGCAATTTTAGAGTCACAGAGCAAGTTCAGTGATTTATATATTAAATATATATGCAAGGTGGCGCAAAAGTAAGCTTCCGATGTTCAGCATATCGGTTGTGGCACGTGCAGTGTGTGCTGTTGCACCGTCTTGTTGGAACCACATGTTTTCCAACCCCAATTCATCAAGTTGCGGCAAAGAGAACTCGTTGATCATTGCTCTGTAGCGCTCACCATTCACAGTAACCGTTTGGCCCCGACCGATTATTGGTCAAATAAATAGTCAGCAATATTCCGCGTTCTGGAGCAGTGTAGCGTAACATTGTTTATTAACGTGTATTTCGCATGTGTTTACTACACAAATGTCAAAACAGAACTGACTTTAGGGGCCAATCGCAAAATTTATAGCATTTTCTGATAGGAGGATTACTTTTGCGCCACACTGTATGTTTTACAATGAATATGGCCGCCGTGGTGTGAAGGTAGTGTTGCCGGCCTACCACACCGAAGGTCCATGGTTCGAGCCCTGGTACAGGTAACATCAAAAGTGATTTGAAAAAAGTTTTTCAAAACGGGGTCGCCCCTCGGCAGTGGTTTGGCAAACTCTCCGAGTGTATTTCTGCCATGACAGGTTTCTCAGCAAAAATCCGTCTCCTTTGTAGATGCCGTTCGGAGTCGGCAAAAAGCTGTAGGTCCCACCAATTTGTAGGGAAAAATTCAAATCGGCACACCACAAATTGGAAGAGAAGCTTGGCGCAAAAATCTCTTAGGAGGTTTATGATGATATACCTGTTGTATATCGCGCCATAGGGATAGATATTAAAAGTAAGTAGCTCAAGCTAAATATTTTGAAAAAACTAACTTTTAATTTTCTTTTGGGTGAGAGGACTGACTCCGCCCTTATTCGACTTTATTAACTATGACTTCGAGATTTTCTGTAAGAGAAACGAATTTGAATTTGTTTCTTTCAAGTTCCGTCCATAACAGCTCCGCTTATAATAAACGATACAAAACTCAATAATAAGCGCAGTCCATAATTAGTAGGGTCAATTATAAACCATTTTTGTCATATTTTTGAGGGGTAGTCACTTATGTATGATTTTTCTTCTCCTTTTTCCTAAAGCTTATTCTCCTACTTTCGTTGCTTTGATTTGGCGCAGCCTTTTCTTGGTATTTTGTTGCGATCGTAGCATTTCACCAGTTAAGTCTGGTTTTATTATAGTTTAAGTAGCCAGATATCTCAGTAAAATACTGGTTGAGTAGTGTGAGCTGGGGCAATCTTCAGGACATCATTGCTTAGTTATTTTCTGATACCTTCCTCTGTGTGAGATTTTAGTCGACCTCTTGGCGCCTCTTCCTTTACAAAAGATAGTTTCCATTCGGAATAATTATATCAACTCAAAATCTCTGTATAGAGGGATAATCATAATGACATATTAAATTTGACGTTTACTAAATATTTTAAGTTTATTTCCTCTAATCTTTCCACAGCTATTTAGGTTTTATTACAATTTATTTTATCCGATATTTTTTTGTGAATTGGCTGAGCGACTCTTTGTTTGGACCCCCTAACGTAAGTAAATATTTTCGACATTTTTAGGGGATTGAGTTGGTCTTTGAGTATTAACTGTATATTGTTTACGTAACATACCTAAATGAATGTTTTAAGGATTATGTAAATACTCAGTTGAGATGCTTGATTGACGCTTTGAAAGACTAAATATTTTCCGTCCAGATTTACGTAAGAAGATTTGATGCTGAGGCATAGTTTTTGGTTCCATTACAGATTTTTAATTAAAATATTTGTGGTTATAAATCTTTATGTAAATATAGGTATTTTCGGAAATCAGGTGCAGATATTTGAATACTTGCTCATTTGTAACTTTGCGCATAGGACTGCGTAACACCATCTTTTACTGTTTCAAATCGGGCAGGACATATATTCATATCCAAGGACATAAATATTTCAATGTAGAAAAAGGCTTTTTCATTGACTACTTGCTGGCTATTCAATTAGATAATTATGGTGGTCTTCGAAGAAAGAGAGAAACTAGACTATTCTAGTTCTGGAGTCAAACTCATTTTACGACTGTTGATTTATAGCTCATTCGGACTTCACTCGAAATCATACCGCTTTAAATATTGATAGACTTTGCAAAAGTTACTGACCTAATTATTAAACATCAAGATATCGGTTCTCCATACACCAACTTCAACAAAGTCATTGACCCCTTGTTGCATCATAATGATGTATAACAGAACTGTTTTGTTTTGGTTTACGCATTCAACTTCTTGGTTTAGGTACAATATATCTACATGTAAACAAATATTTATGCACTATTCGGTATTCATTCATCAAATATTACAGTGATACAATGAAAAAAAAAACAAGTAAGGACGGCGCTGTCTTCGGGGGTGCCGAAGCCTCTACACCTTTCATGAATACGTGCAAACTTAAATACGCATTGTTGTTGAGGGAGAAATGGCCACAATCCTCTTATCTGAACGATCGGTTGTATGGGATATATACTATATATAGCTCCGATCTTGGTGATTTTTTACGAAATCTTTTGCTATCCATAAGAAAATATCTCACCAAGTTTCAAGTTTTGCTCTTTAAAAATGAGGGAGAAATGGTCATAATCCTCTTATTTGAACGATCGGTTGTATGGGAGATATATGCTATAGTGACCCGATTATACCGGATCCGACAAATGTCTTATATAATACAAAAATACATCCGTGTGCCGAATTTCATCGAGATATCTCAAAAATTGAGGGACTACGGACAGACGGACGGACAGACGGACATGGCTGTATCAACTCAGTACATCGTCCTGAGCAATTTGGTATACTTAATGGTGGGTCTATCTGTTATATTTCTAAACGTTACAAACATCGGACCAAAGTTAATATACCATTTCATGTTCATGAAAGGTATAAAAACACGTCTAAAGGCTTCATTATGTAAAATAAAAGGCAAGTCGATTTACTTCAGTGAATGTCGGCGAATGTTAGTAGCTATATTTAAAAATAATTATATTTATTACTAGATAGTAGATATTACATTTATTTCAGAAACAATGACATTTATGTACATATGTAATTTATACTATAAACCTACGAATAATATTCATTTTCCATATTTAGCTGCTTGCTTTGCGGCGTCGCGTTCATCATTTCGCATCATACAAATTCTACATATCCGTGGAATGTATTATATATTTACCTATACAAAAATAAATGCATTCATATGAAGTTGTGTGCGGTGTTTGTGGCCTATTAAATATTTATACTTCAATCAGCATTATGTGGGAATTTTTATATTTGCATCTACATATATAAATACTCAAAGCGGGAATGTTTATCATTATCACCAGTGTTCGGACTTCAGGAACATGTTTCCCTTTATCGGAGGTGATGCCACTTATACCACACATGATTGGAGTTTTATGAAAATACATTAGCAATTTCGCAACCTATAATTCAACTTGGCAGTCTTAAAAATAATAAAAATATCGTAAGTTCTCGTCTGGCCAGACGACGGCTACTAATACGTGTGGGGGTAGGTAGCCGTTTATAGGCTATGCTACTTATTTATTTATTAGTTATGTACCATAAATAACAAGTGTATCCAATGATAAACAGTCGTTCACCTAACCGTAAGTCGCAAGGTATATACAAATTAGGGTAAATATAGATTTTTATATATCGTAGCTTTAAGAAAAAATATGTTCACTAAGCCATGGCCGTCCTTTGTTTTTGTTGTTGTTAAAAGTGTTTCGCCCTGCCTAATGGGCACGATCGCTATAACTATCGTCATCAAGCTATTTGAACGGGATTCCAAGGAAATAAGTCGTTTCAACAACGTTGGACCCAAGTTATAAGGGTGTTAGAAGAGTATGTTCAACTAACAGTTAACGAGATGTTTACTATTATGTGAGGACTCACCATATGCAATGCAAGTCTTTCGTTTGGTGGGGGTGAGTCAGTATAAGTAAGAGTTTAACCTAGTACAATATCCTGATAAAAGACTTTCTAGTCACCCTCGGGAGGACGATTTTGTATATAGATATTTTAGTTGATTGGATGTCAATGACAGAGTTCACATACAGAAATCTGAAGGACTTATCTACCAACTAGGTGTGGTGGTCTTTAAGAATCCGACTAGGATTTGGCAAAAAATACGGCTTTTTAATATGATGGCGGATCTCATCATAGTGCTTTTAAAGATGCTTCCTTGTGCCCCTAGTTGACGGATCTTCAAGAAATAGATACTAGGTTTATGGCAGCTTAGTAAAAGCTGTTTGTTCAACAATTCTGTGCCCATTTTAGGCTCTTGCCCTGTCTTGTCCTTGAAATGGTTATTCTTGGAGCAAACCCTTGCAGCGGGGCTGCTCCATTCTTTCTTGTGCATTAAACACCACACCGCAACAAGATATTGGATGTGCTGCATTCTTTGGAAGGAAATTTATGCTGAACGAAGGAATGCTGTGGCTTAACCCTACCACCCACTGACCTAGACCATCGCGGCACCTTGTGGAGCATATCCTAGGGCGTCCTGCGGTATGTGCAGCCCAAGCGCACCTCCCCTTTTATCCTCTGATATTGACACCCTCACCTACGTCCGACTGCCACTCACAATTAACTACGTTACCAGCTCACACGACCAGTCAACACTCCTATTCCCTTCCGAATTGGAGAAACGTGGACAATACCTAGCGCCAGCCCCCTCCTCCAACTCATGCTCCTCTTTGAAACACGAACTTTAATCAAGACCTCCATGTCCATATCCGACCCTCCGACTGTGAACTCCATAACTTGGCAAAATTTTGAGAGAACTCATTGAAATTTTACTAACTCATCTGTCATTAGCATTTAAAATATGTACTAAAATCGGAAGATAGCTACGCCCACTGTTTATGAAATAATTTGGTAATAATAATTATAATTCACGCGATATACTCCAATGAGATAAAGGTCTAGCTTTTGCAATGCTTCACTGCGCAACTTTTTTATGCCGGAATAACACACTGCTGACCACTTCCGGGGGTCGATCCCGTTTTGAGGAAAACTTTTACCAAGCACTTTGATGTTACCAGTCTCGTCAAACATTTATAATATTTTCAGATACAAACAGTGTTCAAAAAAAAAAGGGCTAAGCCGGTTAAGGAACACGCCCACTTATGTACCAATATGTCTAAAAGTCTCAGAGATAAATATGTATTCAAGGAATTTTATTTATATCAACTCCAACTGTATTGTTGAACTGGAGCTTTGACTTTCTTACTTGTTATAGGTATACATTTCTTAGCGTGGTTTGATACTTGTTTTTGTCTTATAGTTGGAATTGGATATCTTCTTTTCCGCTTCTTCCTCTTGTATATCTGTGTTTATGCTTTTATATACCTTTACAGATGAGAACAAAAAAGATTGGGCGCACAAAGCTATAACAATAAAAAGTTTAATACGAGCAGTCGGTTTCCTACGCGTTTCTCAAGTTAATTCCAATGATGAGCTGCTTGTTTATCGTCTTTTCTGTTTATTTTGTCTGTTTGGCTGCCGCTCACTGCTGCGTTGTAGCATGTAGTCTCGGTTGGTGGATTGATTGTGGTGCTCACCGGCTTCTACTTCTGCTTTGCAAAGTGCGCTGAACGTTGCGCTTCATTGCGACTAAAATGCTATTAGCGAAATCCACTGACAAATTCTTCCTAATAATTTTGAAGTATTATTCTTTGTTGTTTACAAATCCGCTAAAGTATCTGTTGAGTGGCTTGTGAGACTTGTTAGTTATGTTGTTGTCATTAAATATATGTACTAACTCTTGAGTTCTGCAATACTTTTTAACTGTTGCTAAGGAACCACTTTTTCTGGCTTTAAGGGCATTGATGTATTATTAGACTGCGTTCCATGTAGCTAAGAAATATTTCTTGGTATTTGGCTTACGGAGGTGAGGGTGTTAATTATAAAATTTTTAAGTTCTTTTATCTGGTTTTCCTTTTTTAACTGGCCCATACTGAATTCGTACAAATAATTTAACAGATCCACAATTAATGGAGTTATAACAGCTGAAGAGTTCAAGTGGGTGCTAGAGATCCAAAATCATCCCTGATTTAGAAGTCTATTCTGACTTTAGAATTATGGTTTCCGCCTTGAAGAAATGCGTTAACAACAAAGAAAGCAATTTATTCAAAGACTATATGAGAAGATTGAATTATAGTAGAAGCTAGAGATCCACGTCATCTAGGATTTAAGTCTATTCTGGCGCTTATACATATGTACTGCGATGATTGCAATTATTTATCATACGATATTGAACATAGAATACTTTCGCCAGGATAGGCTGCGGAGATACAATATCTGGTATTATGATGCCATCTGAAAGCACCTCTAAGTAATAGGAATCTTGAAAGTCCTAACAGCTTTGACTGCCAGAGACCACTAACATATTTTCGATACATTCGCGCTATAAAACTAATTAAGGGTGGATCCGAATAGCATCAGCCACAAGTTTAAATTGTCAAAATTCAGCTATGAGCTTTAAATCGGTACCACATTTAACCAACAGCCCCTTAGTACCCTTAGTAACCAATTGATAGACCAAACGGGACTAACTCATCCTTTATATATGTTTCTTTCGAATTTTATCGAGGCCTCTCGTCTCCATTGCTGCCGGATTGGGTTGTCTTTAATTTGTTAATAAATATTCATATCTGCGTAAGGTTCGTTAAGTTTTCATGGATACTCGCATCTACTCTACATCTTTCAGACACCTTTCCTATCTAACACTCCAAGGCAATCTAATCTTCTTTCCTTACTGTGCAAAATAGGGGGGGGGGGGGGCACATCAGAACAAGTATGACGAGGTACTTATAGAGCCTGACCTTTATTATCAAATAGACATTTATGCTCACAGATTCTAACCCTGAACTACATTCGTTATATTTACTTACATAACCAAATTCGTGGGGTACTTTTCCACCCCAAAACAATTTTTTACATAATTTTCAAGGCATTGAATTTAAAAGAAAAAAATTTATATAAAATAAAACAACATATATCTCTTAATTGAAAACACATTTCTTTCCATTGAAACTTATTGCAATAAAAACAAAAAATGGTGTTGCTTCGCATACCCTCAAAATTTGACCCGTAAAAATAAAATTCATCACTTTTGTCGGAAAACTTTTTAAAAGTGATTCTAACAAATTTTTTTGCTGATAATTCATATGAAAGAAATATAATTAAAAATAACAGTAAAACAAAAAATCTTTTGTAACATAAAAATTCTGACGTCTTTTCGTGTATTCAGTCTTTAGTGAAATCTTATTTATCACATTGTGTACTTATAATAGCCAGACTCTCATCTTATAAAGAAGAAATGTACTCTAGTAAATTTCCCATTGCGATTTATCTCTGTTGCTAGAGCTATATTCTACAGCGTTTAGCTTGAGAAATCGCAATAAGAAAGTTATAAAAAAGCGAAGCGTGAATATATTTGAATTTTGGTTTCTTTCCCAAGGTAAAGCTACATACAGGGTGGCTAATGAAAGCCGCTACCAAAAAAAACTAAATAACTTTTTTTCTATTTAATGAATCTGGTTAATTTTTTTTTTATTTTGCAGATTGACTTTTACATTTAACAAAAATGGATAACTGGGACACTGAAACAAGAATTTGGATTGTCCGCCGCTATCACGCACTGGAGTCCGTAGTTTCGGTTCAAAGAGAGTATAGGCGCACGTTTGGCGGCAATTCTCCGAGCAGATGGACCATAATAAGACTTGTAAACAACTTTGCCGAGCATGGGGCAGTCAACAGAAGACCTTACCATCGAAACCCTTCAGTTCGAACGGAGGAAACAATCGCTGCTGAAGCTGCTGCCATACAAAACAATCCACGTGTTTCGACAAGAAGCTTATCTGCTCAAATGGGTGTAAGCAGACAGTCATTACAGTCAATTATGCACAGAGATTTGGACTTATTCCCATATAAAATTCAAATGGCCAACAAATTGAACGCTGCAGACTTGCCGATTCGCTTGGAATTTTGCCAGAAGATGCTTCAAATGGTGGAAGAGGATGGAAACATGTTGAACTGTCTTTTCATGTCTGACGAGGCCCATTTCGATTTAAACGGCAACATAAACAAACAAAATTGTCGAATATGGAGTGCTTCCAACCCACAGATACTCCATGAGACGGAATTGCATCCCCTTCGTGTCACAGTGTGGTGTGCAGTTTCATCACGCTGCATTGTCGGGCCCTACTTCTTCGAAGAAAACGGTCACACCGTTACGGTTACTGGAGACCGTTACTTGAGCATGTTGAGCGAGTTTTTCTATCCAGAATTACGCCGAATGAGAATTTCTTTCAACTCTGTGTGGTTTCAGCAAGATGGTGCAGCTCCTCATATAGCCCAACCTGTTATGACAGAATTGCGACGAAAATTTCCCAATAAGCTGATATCCAGGTCGCCTGACCTTACTGCACCTGACTTTTTCTTGTGGGGTTATTGCAAACAGGAAGTCTTCAAAGCAAAACCAACAAATTTGAATGAACTAAGGCAATCCATTCGAGAAACAATTGCGGCTATTCCTGTCTCAACTCTCCAAGCAGTAATGAACAACTTTTTGGTAAGATGCCGCACATGCATCGACGAGCAGGGGGGGCATTTAAATTCCATTATTTTTAAAACTAATTAAGCTATATTTAATAAAATTTAATGAGCTTTAACATGAATAAAATGAATTCCATGCACTGAAAAAAAAATTATTTGAGTTTCTTAATGCAGCAAAATTCATCAGCCACCCTATATCAAATTTGGTTGGTTCTTTTGGTACTTTTCTGGTTACTTTTTTGTATAAAGAAGTGTACACCATTTCCAATCCGTTTTCGTGGTTACAACCAACTATTATGCGAACAAAAAATATTTTTGGTATAAAACCAAATTCTTAGCTACATCCAGAGCTCTGTTTGAACGCCTTGAATGCTTAACTGTGCACGAATCATGAACAAAAACAAGTTAAATATCTAGGTATGTGGTATGTATTTTTCTATACCTAAATGTATTTATGTAATTTTCATTTCGTGCTGACTACTCATTTTAACACAGCACCAACGGGCAACGAAAATCATTCATAACACCGGTAAGTAACACCAAGAAATTACAAAAAATGAGGGAAACACCTGTAGTAATGTTTCGTCATTAAATGAAAGCTTATCTGAGTGCAACGTGCAGTTACTTCTAGAGCTTGCAAAGCGAGAACAAAAAAAAAAAAGAGCAAGCAACATTAATGTTCTTACAAATAAACGATGTGTGCAACACAGCAACAGCAATCGTAACTAAAGAAGGCCAAATTCATTAAATGTGTCTGGCTGCAGGTTGTTCCGCTAGCTTGCTGGTGCAATCCTTTTGGCTATGGTCGCTTTATGCTGACATACATACATACATATACGGGTTAACAGTGCGTTTCATAGCTGTAACATAAGCAGAACCAACATGTTTTAATTATTAATCTTAATTTTTAAAAACATTCAAATACTAGGTTGTACACTTGTAAACACACCCCCAGTGGCCACACCTAAGTACAAAGGCTTATAGAGACCGGCTATTATACATCAAGATTGACTGAGAAATTTGAGTGTTAGTGCACGCGGCGGTCCACCACTCGGTTACTACCCTCAAAAAATTGTATTTTTAGATTTTAGCCAATCAACGACGGCAGGTAACGACGAGAGTCGAATGCACCCAATAAGCAAAAACCTTTACTATAAGCTTACGATAAACTTACTTTAGGAAGCTTTTCGTTTGGAAAATGTTTACTAAAATCATTGTTAAACGTTTGCAAAAAATTTTTGAATCAACGAAAGTGATCCCTTTTTAAACAATTGTGATTGAGTTTTGGAAAACCAGACCTTTGCTCCGAAGGTTGGTGGTTCGAATCCCAACAATTTCCTAAACTTTTTTATTAAATAAATTATTATAATTATATTAAAATATGTTTTATAGTTATTTCAGTTCCATTCATTACTTTTTTTTACAATTCAAGTACAATAAAAAAATGTTTAAAAAATATTCGGCGCGAGCTTTTTAACAATTTGTGGCGTTCTGCTACACCACGTCATCTATATAATAAAGTTCATCTAAATCAAGTAGGTAAATTATTTAGCATTATTTTTGAAAACTGCCAAACTGTTCACCTCGCAGAAAGTTCACCTCAAGTTAATTCCCCAAAGCTACCATACAATTGTGAAAACATATTTCAATATTTGTGAAATTTTTTGGTTACAAGCTAGTTTGGAAAACATTGATTCCAACGTTTGGAAAATATTGTTTAATAAACTAGCTTACTTCACTTTTTATTGGGCACGAGGACCGCGAAGTGCACTAACACTTACAAATTCTCAGTCAATCTTGGTATATAGTCGCCGATCTCTATTAGATTGTAGTACAGTATTCCCCGTTTTGACGGATGGCGACTCTACTACATCATTGTGCGTTGATGTTGAGAGATCAGTGAGATGGTGTTAGAATCCTAGCGAAATATGAGAGAAAGTCCGTTGTTGCTCTTAACTATAAAGTTAGGCGCCTAAAACTATGCACAGCACTTTACAACTGTTTGGGTCTTATAACTAGAACATCAATTGAAAGTAGCTGCACTGACCGATACTGTTCTGCACATTATTATAGAGATAAAAAAGGGGTGACATTGTCGGTATGCTTATCTTTAAAAATTTAATAAAAAAAAATTGAAAACTTTAAAAAAATTTATATTTCAAATCATATAATTTATATAGTAAACCTTTTAATTGTTCTAAAATTCGGTTGGATTTGTTTCCGCAGTCATCTTAATTTGAATTTCAATATTTCTTTCATACTTCTATTGTTTCCGTTTTTATCAAATTCGTATATATATATGTGTATATTAAAAACTTTGTACACATCTTTAAAACTTATATTCTCAGAGTGTTATAGTTACGAAATTCACTGTAAAGACATTCAGCATTAAATTCTTTTGGTTTTTCCTTTCCTCTCTTTCCTTGAACATTCTTGCTCGTTTCCTGGAGCTCATTTTTCATTTACTTTGTGAAGCTTACTAATTAAATTATGAGTATGATTTTTTCGTCATTCTGCAGTGCAAAGTTGAATTCGGAAACAAAGATAGCTACTAGCATACCCTACAGACATTGTGATGGTCGAAATTTGGTTCACCTGCATGATTTTAAAATTCTCTATAAGCATATACTGCTCAATCGCCTGGTTCCGCTCAGTTGGCTCTCAATCTTCCACTCTCCATGTTCTTCTTAGAAAAGATTTAAAAACGACACGTTCCCAAGTAGTTCGATATTAAATGATTAGAGCATCCATGATAGCTACATCTATTGTGTGGCTTCGAGGAGAATATAAAAAAACCAAGTGACGGTAAGGCTGGTTGAGTACGCCGAGAGATTAAACAGAAATATCCGATCCGGGTTTCATGCTACACAGAGGACTAGGAGAATAAGTAAATTGATAAGTTGGACAGCAAAGCTTTGGCTGAAGAGCCAATTGGTCCTAGAACACTTCACGTATAGTTAAATATAAGTTTAGAAGAGCATAGACCGAAATGAGAGAGAAGGACTGCAGCCAGAGGATTAGACTGTGACAAGCCGACGTCACGATAAACGGTTGCAACATAAAATGCTACAAAGCAACATAGGTTTTGTCCTAGAGTAGGTTTAATTGTAACAGAACTTCTCACATAGGCTTCAAGCCTAAATGCATGTGGCGATTTGGGAGGATGAGACTGGAAAGAATTCAGAAAATTGTATCTCTCCTATGACTATAGTGAAAGCACTGGCATCATCCGACTTTCGTTGATAATAAGCAACAATCGACCAAAACTTATTCTACTTTTACGAAGCTGAAGCAAGCGTGTTTCAAAGGACTATCGTTATATAATCTCGATAAGAAAACTTTGAATGAAAATTTCAGCTGATGACGGTTCTATTGCACCAAAAACTTAGCTATGCCTTTTCGCGGAATTCGAAGAGTTATAAGGTATAAGTTGTTCGTGCAATGCTGCCCAGATCTTAATACTGGTACTACAATAACAAAGAGGAACTGTGAAACGCATTAAAAGACTCCATATTTTATATTAATAAAAAAGCTTTTCGTTGTGTGTGAACGCGGAGATTTAAAATACGACAACCGCTTTACGGTAATTCATTTATTTTGCCTCGAAAGTGAGTTTGAAAATATTTACTTGATCGAGCTTTTGTAAAGTTACACTCATCTAAATTTGCAAGTAGAATTTTACAGACATTCAAAAATTAACTATTTATAGATTTTTATAACTTACTGATATCTTTAATTAATCCTTATCCCAACCTCATCACAATTTAACAACATTTTTTGTCCAATTTTAGTTCCGCCGCATTGCTATTGATGCCATTCAAGGAACTCATAGTAGTAGCTAAGTCTGTATGCGAAAATGACCTAGTTAGCAAGCCATTTACTGCGGCTTAGCGCTGAATTGCTTTGCCGAATTTTATTGCTGTTAGACAACTGCATATGACGCACTAAATCGGCGGCGGGGAACAAGAACTTTTGCAAGTTAATTAAATTTTTGTCCGCACAGATCGTGGGATGCAACACGCTCGCGTAAAACCAGAGCCAAAACATTTTTAAGTAAGGAAATAAATATTTTGTATGTTTGTAAGAAACTCTTACTACAACAACCTCATTTTTTGTAAAACTGAAGCGCAACGAAATACCTTAAAATAGTTGAACTTGGACTTAAGCGATTTTGTAGTCTTAATTTATTGCTTGAAGTACGAGCTAAAGGATTGAAACGGACGTCAAAGTTGACAACTTAAGTAAATGAAAGCAACTCATAACGCAGGCTGAACTTTATAAGAAGTTATTAATTGAAAATTTATTTATTATGCACAAAGTTGTTAACTTTATTGCTTTTCAAAAAACTCCATTTGTATTCAGGCAAGAATTTGATAAATATTTTCCTGCTTGTAATTTCAATTTAAGTTGCAGTCTACCAGTGACTTTTTGATTAAAAAGTAATTTTTTATTGGCGGAAAAGCGTTTAATTTTTCAGCACAATCTCTTTTTAGCTATATTCATTGAGTCCAGCGTTTTTCCAATTGGTTTTAGTGATGACCTCTACTTTTGGCCTGAATCTCTTACTATCCAGACATTTCTTGAAGTTTGGATACAGGAAATAATCGGCGGGAAGCTAAGTTTTGAGAATGTGCTGAGTAACCATATTTCTTAATTTTTTCCAAAGTGAAACAAGACCATTTTTGCTCTAAATCAATATCTAATCCGTCTAAAGGCGTTGAATAATACTTTACCGTAGTCGCTTTACGCATTCTAAGGCAATGCGTGTGAATAACACCTCGTGCATGCCAAAAGATTCTGGCTATAATTCTGTTGTCCTACATACCCACTTTGGACTTGATTTCTGGTGTGCCGCGATAGCTCCTTGTTTTGTCTACGATAGTAAAATGGCCCTGAAATTCATAATAGAGATAGCTCTTTCATATCCAAATGATGATGTTAAAAATAATGCGTTTGTTCAGCTGAGGTGCATGTGATCTCAGCTTACTCATGAACTTTCATACTCTTATAATCGAATACGATTTAATGGTTTTCAGCAAGGACATTTAGCGTGACTACTTATTTTGAGCCCACCATAAAGGAAATAAGTAAACCACTTGCAATCTTCAAAACTGATGAGCAAAGTCCGTGTTGTATTGTCAAAGTGTAGTGCAACAATACCCAAGGAAATAGCTCCCACTTACGGTATAAAGATAACTAAACCCACGGGCATTATTTCCTTATGGACATTAAAATATAGCACACTGAAAAAAAGCAATAAAGCCAAAGAACATTATATCTTTTTCCAAAAAGAAATAATGCCCACTGACAAGATTTTGTTAAGCCCGTGGGCGTTATTTTCTTTTAGTGTATTTATTTTGTTTGGAGGTCTTTTTACAAGTACCTAAAATCAAACGATATTTAAGCAAATTTTTTTTTTGATTTCAATTTTATAGGATTTATTTTGTATCAAATCATAAAACAAAAATGTTTAACTAAAAACGGCTGTACGATACAGAGTGATACAAAATGTGACTGTTTAAATGATGGCATGCATCGCTTCAGTACTCTCGTCTATATTTTGGGTATTCGCGAATACTTTGTGATGGATGGCGTAGTAACAGAGTTAGCAGAGATTGCTGAGAAGTTAAGTGAAAACGTCGTGGTCAAAGCAATCACTATCCAGCTATCGTCGTGTTCTTGCAGATTTGCAGGTATTTTGTGTTATATCTGGAATCTCTAACTATAATAAAATTGTAACAGGTCGATTGCAGATTTTTCAGAAAAATCGACAAGAGGGATTGAGCCAATGGACGCCAAATCAACCGTTTTTAAAATTTTTGTCTGTCTGTCTGTATGTTTGGTAGCGCATCACTCAAAAACTGGTAATTGGATTTGAATGGAACTTTTATAGGTGCATTACCAGACGCCTAACTAAAAATTTAAGATATCACTTCTTGCGACAACTCGACTAGTTTCAGAGATATCGACCGATTTTTGGACCAAGGTTATTTGAAATGTGTTTAGTACAATAAGGGAACGAAACGAAAGGTGATAATGTGTGCTGCAATCAGCGTTAAAATTACCCTGCAGTGAAATATTAAACCAACTATAATTTTCTGTTTGAAATAATACTAGTTAGAAAGAGTTCAATCCATACTAGTATACGACTACAATTTTCATAGTATTTGTTTAAGCGACATAAGCTGTATTTAATTTCTTTCGTTTATTTCATTTGCATTGCATGCTATTGTAATTCGCAACTAGCTTATGAAATATTCCAAAGATATAGTTTATTTTTTGCAATCCCAAATCGAGGGTTTTCACAGCGAAAATGATGAAAAATGATGTACATATTGACGAGTTCATTTTCTTATTTATTTATTTATTCTAATCCCTGATAGAGGTTTTGGTCCACATTTGGACTAGTATTCTCTTATATTTTTCGAACTAGTATGATACTGGTATGATTAGACTGCCATTTTACTAGTACATTTCCTTGCATTTTGAAATGCTATGAAACTGGTATTTTACGACCAGTATGATACTAGTATATTTCCACTATATACAAACTAGTATTCCATGAGTAGTAGATTACCCTTTCAGGTTTAATTTAACTCTAATACTATGAAAACATTGTTTAGAATGATAAATTTAGTACAGTATATTAATGTCGAATCAAGTATACCGTGATCATCCTCCTGCGAAAGAACTTAAGTCCGCCGACAGCGAGCTGTTTAAAATTTGCCGGTCCTGCTAAAGAAATTTCCTGATAATCGCTAGATTAACCGATACACATTTTATCCCGCAAATCTCTGAAACTGTCATTTAAAGTTTTCAGAGATGTTGCTGTGTTTTGACACGGTACATGCTGTTAATTTAGAAATATCTTTAGGCGCAACTTCTGAGTCCAGAGTCCTAATAACCACTTGGCTGGGGGAGCAAGCATTGAGTCCCATACCCGTATCATCACTGAATATCATTCCATGCAATGCATTATCCATTCCGGCAATTTCCTTGGTAAGACACAACAAAGATCAGACAGCTTAAATTTACGGCTAACATCAACCTCACGATAGAAATCTTCCAGCCGACGAACGCTTACAAACTCCACCAGTAGACAGCCCAAAATGAGTGACGTTGTTCGAACTACAAAGTGGGTACCTTGACGATATAAAGTAATCTGGCACTGCATATACAACAGAGATAACGTCACTGAAATGTTGTCCGGTAATAAGCTTGAACGGGCGTCAAGTTTTCAATAGGCGTCCGAAGAGCTGAGTGGCGCACTTTGTTGCGATACATCCCAAAAAGTCGAGATTGAAAATGAATATTTTTTATTTAAACTAGAAATTTGCGCTGAAA
Organism: Merzomyia westermanni; assembly: GCA_949987695.1. Lineage (NCBI taxonomy): Eukaryota > Metazoa > Arthropoda > Insecta > Diptera > Tephritidae > Merzomyia > Merzomyia westermanni. Next base: position 32,069,255 of record OX465291.1, on the reverse strand, counting down.
ATCACAAGTTTTTGTGCGATATCGATTACGGCTGAACGTGACTGTCATGAGGCTGTTTGTCTTCACGATGCAAGCTAAATAAACAACCAGCCACATAACATGGATTTTGAAGAGTAAGCTGTGTCTGCAGCCAAAATGTAAATGATGGATGCACGAAAACAGAAGTAAAAAGAATTTAAAATTGATGTTGTCGCACGTTTGTAAATTCACGGCGACATATCCGAAAAAAAAACTCCAAAAAAATAAAATGGTAAAAAATTATATAAAATAAACTTTGTTGTGTAACAACAACGAACACAGACAGTATGGACAACATGCACCTTTGTTACACAAACTTTCTGCGACAAACGCTTGAACAATGAACTGTCATTCGCCCAGTAAACGACAAAGTTCACATTGCACACATAGCTGCTAATGGCATAACGGAAGACCGAACATATGCAACTGAACTACATACATATTTGCATATAACTATATAAATCTATACACCTATATGTCACCTATATATTTTGGAGGTCAGAGTGCCCTTTCCAAAGTTCAACGTACTTCCATTGCTTTGTTCTCTATTAAGTCAATTTACCTACGAACAACAAATATTTGCACAAGTGCTATTGGTACTATTGACAAAACTGCTTTGTTGGTGGCTTTGCATGTTGTTGGTGATTTATATTTTTCATATTTTATAGACATCAGTTAAAAGCTTTGTCATTTGTTTAGCTAACAGCTTTGATTCATAGTTTATGATATGCAGACTTTGAGAGTGTCGTCACCGACATTTATCATTTATTTGTTTTGGGCGGCTCTTGCTGGGCAACATTGTAGTGCAAAAGGAGATGATGAGCAATCGAACTTTAAAAGGCTACCCTCATAACATTGTCCACCTGCCGGGTATTTGTGAAGGCATAAAGGAATCGAGATAGGTACTGAGTTCCATATTTCAGGGTAAATTGATTCATGTCCACAAGATTTTGAGCTTCTTGCTATGGCAGTGACAAAGTTAAGGCAAGATTGTCTTACCTATGAATTCATGTCATCGATCTGCTTAAATTCTTATAAGATTTTTATAAGATATTATATTGGCAAATATGTTAAAGATAGTAACTAAAAATAAAAATTCTTTTATTTGGATAGAGAGTTATATAAGGAATATATGCTGCCGTAGCGCGATCACATTTATTTTTATTATTAATTTAAGTCTATGGATTACAATCCTTACAGACTATGATACAATGTAATTTGGATAAAATGTAAACTAATAAATATCTTAGAGCTCTAAAAAGCAAAATTTAAAATAACCATAAAGACAACCCTGGGAAAAATCCAAAGCAGCTAAATTACTTAGCACGAATAGGTGGAATAAGGGGAGCATTGCAAGCATAATTTGTATTTAAATTATCCTAATAGAAAGGATTGTAATTCCGGAGAGACCTCATTGGAACAATAAATCGAATTATTTCCAACAAGTATGCACAAGGCATATTAATAATATTATAGTGAATGATAGGCACAGTGTAGATCTACGACTTTCTTAATATTTAAGATCTAAAAGCATAAGACGAGCTGAGTAGGATGGTATCGGATCAGAGAAGTTTATTGATCGAAGAGCATATTTGGGAAAAACTTTCTGTATTCGCTCAATTCTATTTATATTTGTAAGATTACTTGGTCTCCAAATAAAGATGAGACCTAAGAAAGGACATATATAATAGTTTGTTTTTGTTTCCATAAACACCAGATCATTGCAGTAGAGAAAGGGGGATGGGCCGACCCACTTGGAAAAAATTATTTGGGTGAAGACTTTACCTCCTTTAGTATCTCCAATTGGAGCCAGTGACGACCACGGAAATTTTTTAAACTTTTTTATAGTAAATTCCAAACTCTGCAATTACCTAAATTAAGTTTTAGCTTCTAAAATTTTTTAGTTTGCTTTTATTCTTTTCTAAACGATCTTTTAAGTCATTGAATATTTCCCACAACATCTCTGAAGTTATGGATCACGAAAAATGTGACTGACTCATTTTACTTCTAAGCCTTCATGTTCTTCTAAAATAAGCGAACAGCTCTTATAAAATGTAGTCCAGTTTGATTTGACTCAACAGGTCTTATTTACCATAAAACTAGAGTTGTTCGAAAACTATATTAAAGGTGAAATTTGTAGTGGGGTTACAGTTTCATTCGGCAATTTATAGAAAATATTATCTCAGAACTGCATACTATCAGTTGTGGCCATCACCCCCTTGCTCTTATTACTCTGAACTCTTATTTTGACGGAGAAATACTTTGAAGCTATTTATAAGCCTTCCGATTATATGCAAACAAAATACTACTAAGTAAAGTCCAAGCCTTAGTCCCACATTTGAGGACATAGTGTTTGTCTGACATATTTCAATGAAGATATAAGTTATATAAAAAGGACACCAAAAATTGCTGAAATTGGTAAAACCCAAACAACGATATATAAAATTTAAATTGTTTGCGAAATAATGTTGGATTCGGCCCATTTTAAACAGTCGTTAGTATAGTTGTATACAAAATATATTGGTTTACTTTGTGATCTTACAACTCGAAATTGTGATGCAATACCCATCCAAGAAATGGGCCTTGCCTAACCCATTTTTCTCTGACTTCTAGATTTTCTTATTTATGGGTCCAATATAAGTCTTCGTACAAAAGTTGAGGGAGTTTGCTGGTTATATAGCTAATCTAGGATGATCCAAAGGTTAGATGGCTTTTCGGGCCTAGCGATTTGTAGTTTAGAAATTTTTGGAGTATGAATAAGAAAGTTAGACATGTTTTGTAGAGAACTTTATGTTATACAGGTTTATAATGGACGAAGCACGAGGTTAAGCCTCGGAAAACGCAAACTAATTTTTTACTGTTGACCACGATAAACATATTTTGAACACATATGATCGTTGGGGGCTTTTAAAATTTTTTTTTGAATTTTTGAGTTTTGTTAGTTCCCTACTTTTTATATCTAACTTCTATTGAGTTTAAATTGATATTTAAAAGCTAGTTTCTGTTAAGAAGTTTTCATATTTGCTTATAACTTTCAGAAATATTTAATTTCCTAATTACTAAAATTTTAAAACGAAAGGAATCATAGTCACAACAAAATCGGTTAACGCAGTCTCGAGATATAAGTAAAAGTTCAGCTGCTTTTTGCAAAACAAAATAGCTAAAGCTTCAAAAATAGTTCGATTTTTTTTTATTTACATTTTCTATTTATTTATGTCAGCCATTTTTACCCTTATATAGGATTTGATTGCAACCATATTATAATTAGAAAGGTAGGTAAAAGTCGCAGCCACCAGAATTAAAAATGTTTGCCATATAACTCTGATGGCCTTAACAGTAAAACTAAACCTATAGCAGAGAGACATATCGTAAAGTTAAGGCTCATTTAAGTTTTGGTTACTGGCATTTAGTGAGGTTGTGTCTATTACGTGCACATGTGTAGTGGAAAGTTATCTCAAAGTCACAAAATAGGTCGAAGTTCCGTTAAAGGTACTAAATGCGCGTAGTAAAAAACCCGACCACACTAAGCTGCGTCTCAGAACTTATAATAGACTAAGTCCGGTTCAAATCATAATGACCAGTTGAGGTATGGTACTTAATCACGTCGCTTATTGCAGCACCCATTAGCACCTTTCCTTTGATATCCATATTGTTCCAACATATTTTGGGTCTACATATTGGTCGATAACTCCAAAGCCGGTTGAGATATCGAAATAATGGTATAGGGAATAAAAATTGTGTCAATTCTGTTTACAGTTTTTGAGCGAAGTGCGCCCTATTGCTTTGAACTCTGTTGGCTTAGTAATGATATCTCGTATCAACTTTTCTCGAATATTTGCAAAGTACAGACATTGATCATTTCCAATTTTATTTAAAGAAGAGATAACTAGTGCTTGCTATACTAAATTTGTTTGTTTCGTACAAGAACTTTGCGAGAACGTCATAATATCAAAGCTGTTTAAACAAAATGAATGGAAGCAATTAAGGAATTTTAAGTTCGGGTGGAACCGAACATTATATACCTAGTAGTGATCTATTATTGCGTTCCAATTTACACATGTCTATTTTAATACTTTTCAGTTCGTATTATAAAGCCAGCTGATTGTTTTCAATAAATATATATAAATAGCTTCACTGCCAACAAATGTTAACCACATTTTTTCAAAATTCCAATATATGCATATGTTTGAAAGCTTTGCGTTCAAATAGACAGATGTATGGAGAGACGGACATGTCTTAATCGACTCAGCTCATCGTCCCAATCATTTCAGTATACTTATTTATGGGCTTATCTCTTCTTCTTCTCATACTTACAAACATTTCATGTTCATTAAAGGCATGGAAATCAAAAAAGGCCGGAAATTTCGCTTGTGTGTTGTCCGATTTGCCTAATTTCTGGCATTAGTATACTTCATACTATTGAGAAGCCACTGAGCAAGTTTCTTTGATATATCTATTTTAATTACAAGCAATCGTCTTTGAAAAATTCAGAACTTTTATGTTGAAAAGTGTTCGGCACCACGTTTACTTTTCCAAATCCACAAAATTTTTTGTGCGTTCGAGTTTTGCTTAAAAAGCTTATTATGTGTGCATGATCTTATTGATATAGCTTGGATGGTTTATTTACAAACAAATTTTTAGAACTATGTCAAAAAACTAGGCGTGGCCGTAGACCGATTTCGCCCATTTTTAATACAAACATTTACCTTTATGTACTCAATATTTTCGTCAAATTTCTTTTGGGTAAATACATTATTGCCGGAGTTATGGCATAAAATGTTTTGTGGTATAATCCAATATAAAAGGGGCAAAGCCACGCCTATTTCCGAAAATTTATATTTTGTCGAATTTTTTCATTCACGGACACTTTGAAAGTGAAATAGAAATGATATAAAGCTATTTACGCAAATTTGTTGCCTATTAAATATATCTATAATCCTTTTCAAAATCTTTTATATAAAAGTGAGCGTGTACTTTAACCGATTTCGCCCATTTTTCCCGGAATATGCCTTGTATTCATGGAAATCTGTGTGCTGAATTTCATTTAAATATATTGAACGGGTTTTGATTTGTGATTAATAATATTTCTAAATTTGACTTAATCAAAAGTGGACGGTGCCAATCCCCATTTCAAAAATTTCTTGAAAACTTTATTTTCTGCCTTAACGTTAATGCACACACTAAATTTTATCCTTATAAGTTCACTATGTACTGAATAATCACTTTTTTTGTATTTTCGAAAATATTCTATATATAAAAGTGGGCGTGGCTATCATCCGATTTCGCCCATTTTAAATAGCGCTCTGAGATTAGTTAGTGCCAAGGAACCCACATTACAAATTTCATTAAGATATCTCAAAATTTACTCAAGTTATCGAATTGACAGACGGTCGGAGGAACATTTGGACGGACATGTCTTAATCTTTTCTCTTTGCCTCCTGAACATTTTGATGTTAGTATATAAGTCAATATCTACCTCGATTCGTTTATGATGTTACATACTTCCGTTAGGCGAATGAAGTTGGTATACCTTGTGTGCGCAGCACTACTGGGTATAGTTATCAAATATTTCAGAATGACCTTTTAGTTGCAGCCATCACTTTAGTTTATTTGTTCGAATATCTATATAGATGATGCAATGAAATTTTAAAGGAAACGTACGGTGATCTTTGAAGGCAATGTATAAGTAAAAGCTGAAACGTATTGACAAAATTTCTAACTGAAATAAAAACGAAAACAAAATTTCACAATGCTGAGTTTAAGACCGAAGTTCAAAACTATTTGGAGAAATTATATATACCTTAGAGAGCGATACATACATATATGATATAAATCATTGTCAACGGGTTGATCACATATGATGCACACTGCATTGGATTTGTAAAAGTTCTATTACCTGGTAATTTTATGTGCTGACCACGGCATGTTAATTTGGATTTTTTAGAACTAATGCCGATAATTGACTAACCACAGGTTTACATTAAAGTTAGAGGGCATAATGCTTTGAGAACGGTGGATTATAAATGCGAAGCCAATCTCGTTACTTCTTGATCGATCTGTCGTATGAACTCTGTAGCCATTGCAGATTTGAAGATCTACACTGGAGCTGAGTTTCCGCTGTAGAGATGTACGTCTTAGTATTTTTTAACTCTTCGTCAGACACATGTTTCGATAATCACATTCGGTACACATGAGTCTGGCTGGACCCACATACAAATTATATGCAGTTACGTTGAAATTTAGGAATTATATGCAACATTTTTTATTTTTTTGAACCTTTTTGTTGTAGGTTATTCAAATATTTATTAAATTACTGATTTTTATTTTAAAAATAAATAAAGAAAAATTAAATTATATTCCAATCTCTAAATACATTGGGAAATATTGACAAATAATGACCAAAACACTTAATTATTATTGCGGAATACAAAATAAGCAAACGTAGTCGATTTTTGAATGTTGTTGACAAACCGGCTCTGTACATTTCGAGCAAAAGAATCGGGTCTTTCTCCGGATCTTTTCATCTGATTCTGCACACAGTCGACAATATTTCTTTGTAGCTAATGTATCTGCGCCGCTTTTTGCAGGATTTACGAGGGGTTTCTAAAAAAGGAAGAAAAAATTAGAAGCCAAAAAATTGTAGTAAAAATTATAAAAAGTTTTACAAATTTAGAAATACTGACGTTTATTTGTTTTCCTAAGAAGGCCTCTATAGCTGTCATCGTTATAAATTGTTTAGAGATATGAACGTTGTTCATTCTTTCTTCAACGTTTCGTAGAACCAATGAACTAGCTAATGTCCATAGGAAGTTGCGTCGAGCGTCATTTTTTTTTGGGTATTTTCAACTTCTTTGAAAATGCAGTAAGATGCCAGTCCCATAGCATCCAGCATATTACAAAAAAAGGCAAATTTTCACCGTTTTGTTGAACGTTTCGTAGTAAAATGCGTTACCATCTGATCCATACAATCGACACCAACTTTATTTTTATTATAAAACAATATTGCTTCAGGTTTTGTGCTTCACCAAAACACTCTTTTGTATAGTGTACGGTGGAAATCAAATTGACGACCTTGTTCTTTTTCGGCACATAACTGCAAATGATACCAAATTATCGTGAAATCCGAAACAAGATGAAAGAATGGGACGAGCAGGAATTTTTTTCAATTCGCTGGGAATACATCTCTTATTGGCTTGAATAGTACCAACGAAAGCCATACCAATTTTGGCAAGACGCTTTGCACCTTCCAAGGTTGTAAAGAAATTATCTGCAACAACTGTGCGTCCGGTGTCAGTATACGGCTTAGCGAGCTGAAACAGTACATTTTCACCTTGATTTACTTCTCTTTCCTCGCCTTCATTTCGTCCTGTATACAATTTTGCTTGTAATGTGTATTTAGTTTTGGAATAACATGCCCACCAAACTTTGATGCCATATTTCGCTGGCTTTGAAGGTATTTATTGGGTGAATTTGGTTTTTCCTTGATATGGAAATAACTGCTCATCGACTACAATTGTCTCATGAGGTTCGTAGTTATTTGCCAGATTTTGTTTTAGAAAATTCCAAATATCACGAATTGGCGCCGCTTTGTCAAACTTTTGACGATGTTCACGAGTACGACTGTCGTCAAACCGAATATAACGAGCCAGGGCAACGAAGCGATGGTAAGACATGGCAGCTCTAAAGATTGGTAGGTTATCCGTATGCCACAAAACATCTGCTTTTTGCATATTATTGTGTGTAACACCAGCTGCAAAAAGAATGCCCAAGAAGGCATCCAATTCAGCTTCAGTCATATCTTTCCAAGTTTTTTGTTGCTTGTCAATGTTGGCCGTATCCCATTTCTCAATTGTTTCTTTGGCGTAACGATTCGTTTCTTTTATAATAATAAAAGAAATGTTTTGAGTAAAAAATTTTTGAATAGCTCGATCGCGATGGAATTATTTTCTTTTGGTCTTGCACGAAATCGCATGATATTGTGTGCTCGAATACGAACTGCGCTTGGTGCATTTTTGCTCCATCTTGTGCCATCTTTACCACACAAAAAGTCATTGGGATTATGTCCTTCCATTGCTTCTTCGAACTCATCATCACCATCATCATCATCGTCATCATCATCATCAAAGGATAATTCATTTGGTTGGATTATTGGGTCGTTCTCGATGTCTGAAGCTTCATTGCCAGGAATACAATCCAAATCCTCGATGTCATTGTAATCATCATGCAGGTTTATCGGTTGAAGGTTATCTTCAAGTTCTTCAGCAGCCCTTTCACGTTCCAAATCGTTTGCTAAAGCAGCTGCTATTCGTTCATAAAATTCACTGTCAAAGTTTCTTCTATGCGGTCAAATCAATTTCGTCACTCATATTTTTTTTTATCAAAATAGCACACCAAAAAATAACGCGTAGTAAAGAAATATATTTTAGCACTCACTTCCTTAACATTCCAATTTTATTTATCAACTGCCATCAAAGCAAAATTCAAAAATATGAGCTAAAAAGAATATCAACTGTTGCCATGACATTAAAAAAAGAATTTAATCGAAAAATAAAAACCGAAAAGGAAAAAAGCAAAGGTTGCCTTGACATTCAAAAATTTGAAAAAATGCATTATGCGCGGTTGCATGCAAAAAATTACATAGAAATGTATGTGGGTCCAGCCAGACCTATGTGTTACGAATGTGATGTATTAATCAACATATCTATATAACTAGATATATATAGCTGATATCAAGATGATTTTTTTTACAAATCGACGTATGATTAAATTTTAGGAAGCTACCTAAAATTTCGAACCTCTAGCTTAACCCAAAGTGATCTTTTTTGGAGACTAAAAATGGAAAAGGTCTGGCTGGACTCATGTGTAAGACGAAGGGTTAAGCTAAGCCGAATCCGAGTTCTCAGGTGAATCATTTATCTCTAGCCCATCGCGAAACTTAAATACCGGATAGTTGTCTATTCGAGATTTTATCTCTTGGGCGACACCTTAGTTACAGTTCTTTGGCATTTTGAAAATTAAAGAAAAAAAAAGAAATTATGTCGCGAAATTCGACTTTTCTATAGCTCGGCTCTTACTTAATATACTAAAAGTAACCAAACCAAATAAATTTTTCGGTGTTAAAACCACAACTAAGCACATAATGTTCGTTCGCAATCGAACTTAAATTTGCATTTTCGTTTCTCTATAAAAATTAAAAACAGCGCGAATCATCTAAAATACATTTAGTATACAAAAGAAAGTAGAGCAAAGCGAACCTAAATTTTAACTCAGCAAAACTGAGTATTTTTGTATAGAAAGTATGAAACTCACTTCAGTTCTTTTTATATCATGGACTATCATCGTTGCTACTGTAACTGCTGGCGCGCAAGAAGAAAGTGGTGAAGAACTAGAATATATGTGGGATTTATTTGGCGATGACTCATCCGAAGAATTAGCTGAATCAGCTCTAGCGAAGCCTAGGAATAATGAAACGCCTGATGATAATTTGGACTTAAGTAAAATACTTGATCGTTTAAGTTCGAAAGTAGAAGACATTTTTAATACGAAAATTGGCTTGTTTATAGAAGTGAGTAATGAGTTTTATTATTTTTTTACAAGTGGTTGAAGCAGTGATTAATATTTCTTTAGATAATGCATGCCTTCCTCCAAGAAGCCACCCCGTCCTCGGAGAAGCTACTTAAGCTAATAAAAAACTCGACAATTGATAGCACAAATATTCCGCCAGTCTCTAGCGCTCAGTTAGTTAAAGTAACACCAACAAAACTTTTGGAAACGTTGCGAGGTGGTAGAATTGTGGAGGAACCTTCTAAAGATACTTAAAATATAGTTGCTGAAATATTTTAAAAATGGATAGTTCACTGTTTAGTTATAATTACACTGTGTAACAGCAATTTCACAGTAACACTCGTATTTTCATTAACGAGAATATCAACTAAATCAATATTAGTGAAACCAACATATGCTTCAGTACGCATGGATTTGTGTTTACACTTAAAACCTCACACTAATACAAAATAATAAAAAAAACTGGAGAAATCAGGTTTTCTAAAAACTAATATCTGTTGGCACAGTTTGTACATACAAAGCCTCAATTTGACCTATATTTAATGCGGTCTAAGTAAATAAGTGTGTATTTATGTCGGTAAGTTTAAAATAAGCGGTGGAACTTAAGAGAGTTCATAGTATGGATTCTAATGGTTCATACACTAGTGGGTATAACTTATAATTTCTTGAGTTTTCCAATAAAGTTTTTCTAACTAAATCTCTTTTCGAATCCATATTTTACTCCTTCTTCATCACTTTCCACTCTACTTCCATTCCTGTGGGTAAGTTCGTGTTCACCTACTTTTTTATATGCATACCCACACATCTCTGTCTTCATCCGTATCTGCATCTATATCGATGTTTGAATCTTTATACCTTGCAAAATCTCCTCTTTCATATCAATCTCCTATTCCACCTTCAGGTCAATCTCTATGTTCATATTCAGCTCTTCGTCACGCCAATCTTCCTCTATGTCTACATCATTATCTCCATCCAAATATCAATATCCACTTGGTACACTCTTCATTTCTCCCGAGCTCCTTCTATGTCTCCATTTATAATTCTTCAGGAATTAATACAATTTTTTTTCGGTATGTATGTACTATATCCCATTTACATTCGTATCTCTGCAAAAAATGCGATTCGTCTAGGATGTATCCGGGATGAGTCGCTAAGGAGGATGCGACTAATGCCAGTTCTAAACAGTTTGTATGGGTTGAACTGTTCAAATTTGTTTGAGCATGTTATATGGAGAGACATCCTAACGGTACGAAAGGCCTAAGCCACTTTCTACCCAAGCAGGTACTTTTAACTCCTAAAAGTATGCCACAAAAACTAAAATTTACCTACACCCCTATGAGTATGCTACACAAATGGAAATTTACTTATGTATATTGAATTATAGCCAACTGTAGGATGTAGGTATTGACCACGGATCACTGTATTTAAAGAGTAATCGCACAATTTTTTGCATTGATTGCTTCATTTCTAAGTGTGTGTATAAGTGCATATTAGCGAGCTATTGGCAATATTCCATCGAGTCGTTTTCAATTGCTTATGTTCAACATTAGAGTTCAAGATTCGATCGTGTGCCATAATTGCAGCAAATTTCAATGGCTAACCAATGCGACAGGTGAAATGCCCGGACCGACTGCGACTCTCTGAAATGGTGTGTGCATGGGTCGACCGTACAATTAAAGCTCTGTATGTATGTATATAATGTATGTTTTTAATTGTCGGCATTTGGAAGCGCAACGGTAATATATGTTGTAGCTTTAGTAAACTACAAAGAGAATATTTTCACAACTTTATAATAATTACAACAACCACAAACTGACCGCTTTTATCTTTTCAAGGTATTAGTATTTCAGAAAAAAAAAATAATAAATAACTGGCGCAGATATACGATATATATATATATCGTACCTCCTATGGAGATTAAAACCGAGCTTCTCTACCAATTTGTGGTGTACTGCTTTTAATTTATCCTACAAATTGGCGGGACCTACAGTTTTTTTGCCGATTCCGAACGGCATCTATCGGATAGATTTTTGCTGAGAAGCCTTCCATGGCAGAAATACACACGAAGAGTTTGGCAAACCACTGCCAAAGGGCGAACCCCTTTCGAACAAACTTTTTCAAACCAATTTTTATGTTACCTGTGCCAGGGCTCTAACCTTGGACTTTCGGCCACACCACGGCGGCCGCCAATATATAAAAATATTCAAACAAAAAAAGCCATATTTTTCGAATTTGTTTGAATAACAGCGCCTTCTCTTACTTGACATTTGACACAGCTACAAAGGCGATGTTTTTATCCATAATCAGGACGCATCTATCATACATTTGCCAAGAATTTTGTTTTTGCAATATGTAATCTAATTGTCAAAATTACAATGAGAAGTAACCGAACTCTCAATGTTCGAGAAAAAAGTTGCAATAAGCGGAGCAAGTACTTCCACCTTGATATGGTTCCGCTATGGCCATAATCAAATTATATATACTAGAGTTCGGCCAGTGGTTGAAATTCAACCAATAAACTTCATTTTATTTTATTTTTTTGCTGTAGGTATGTTTTATCCGCCTTTTTTTCTTCCTTTCTATGTCGTTCCTTTCCTCTAACATATTTTTATTTTCCTTGATTTCTTTTTTTACTCTCTTATTTTATTTTTTACTTTCCTCAAACTTCTTTTCCTTTCCTTGCCCTTCCTTTCATTTCCTTACCATTACTTTCTTTCCTTTAATTTTCCTTCCTTTCCTATCCTTTCCATTCCCTTCCCTTTCCTTTCCTTTTCCTCTTCTTTCCTTTCTTTCCTTTAATTTTCCTTCCTTTCAATTCTTTTCCTTTCCTCTATTTTCCTTTAATTTTCTTCGGTGTTTAATACTCTTTATGAGTAATCATTTATTTTATTTTTGCAAACCATGTTTGTAGGTATCAGCAATGAATTTTACATATTTGCTCATATTTTACATTGCTTGCTTAATGTATCCAACAAAGCAACTTTTCGTGCTCTCAGGAGAGCAGCTGACACTGGGCATCGTAGCCAGTAATCAATACAATAACAACAACTAAAGCAAAAATGCATGACACAACAGAGTATCTATAGTGCGAATACTTATTTTTCATTGGTCCACTACCAACTCTTCGCACTCACAGTGAGAGCCGACCACACGAATAACACAAAAACATGCATGGCAAGTCTACTCACACTACTACGGCTCTTAATTTTTTCCTACAAAGCAACTCCTCGGCCATGCTCACGATTCAGCATAGTACACAAAAAGCAAGTACACACACACAGCGTGTCTATAGTGTGAATAAGTAAATGTGTAGTGGTGTGACTTTTATGTTAAATTTTTTATATTAAAATGATTTTCTAAATTTTTTTTATTTACGGATAAAAGTACACCTCAAAATTTCCTATCTATACATATATAATAGGTATACCTTAGAATTATAGTTTAGCAGAAAACGGTTCTACATTGCATTCATCTTGTCTATTTATATATAAGATTATATAATAATTCGAAAATTTTATTATATTCTCAGTCCAAATAATTTAGTTGTGGTCAGTTCAAATTTTTTAAATTTGTTGCTATGTGAAATAAGAATAATTTAACTCCCCACGAAATAGACGGGTTTCCCTTTTTACTAAAAAATTTAAAATCAGACAATATGGAACATAAAAAAAATAATTGCAACCTACGCTGAAAGATGGTATAATCTTTTTCCAAAATACACCGTGGGTCTGAATGAGTATTTGGTAACATGCTCATTTTTGAATAATTGGTATTTCCGAAATAATCAAATTAAAGTGGAAAAGTAACAAGCAAATATTATTATCTATATTTTTATTTAAACTTTCACAATTTGTCAATTAATCATCTACAGAAGAGTTAGATCATTATTACTTTCATATTAAATATTTGGCCCTAAGTTATATTAGCATATAACCTCATATTAGTTAATAGCACTGCCACCTTGCGGACAAATACCTTTAGGAAGTATTTATTTAGCCAGGGAATGCAACCGAAATCTTAACAGTAACTAAATATTTAGTTTTATATTCGTTTATCATCCGCTGTCTAAATTTAAATTTATTTTATTTGAATATCCGAGAAAAAATTTTCGTGGGAATACAGGTACAATTCGTAAATCGCTGAAAGCTGCAAAATATTGATAAGATATACAGAAAAAAATGTATGTATAAATATATGTCTCAACCTATGGAAAGGTTGGTTTGGGAAGCAAAACGAAATATTTTTAAGGTGTATTTAAAATTTTTTGTCAAATCGAACCCTATTTATTTTAGATAACCAAACTTAGCACCGAACCATAATTTTTATTTCGGTTTCATTCTCTTGTATTTACCAATATATGTAAGCTCCCATATTTGTATCACAGACTCGTGTGTAGTCTGTTTGCTAACATTAAATGAAAGTTAAACATATAATTTTCGTTACCTTCGACACTTGATCACATTAGATACTAATTGCTCACACATGTTGACTTCTCTCGTAAACATTATGCAATACTCAAATGCACAAACAATAAAATATACACATGGCCATATGTACATACATAGTTACCACACGCAGGTCGTAAAGAAGCCGTAAATCAAGGGAACTATCAAAACACAACCAAGAGCTGTGGAGAGTTTCAATCGAAATTCATATAAACTAGATGCCCAAGTATGTAAATTTGCACATATGTAAAGCATATGTTACATACCTACTTTCAGGGATGGGCGCTAAGAGACAAATTAACAATTTTAAAATCTTTACGTATAACAAAAATGTAAATGGTCTTTGACTGAGCATTACAGATGTTAAAGAAAATTGAATAGCGGGTGCGTTTAAAAGAGATAACAGGTAAAAAGAAGGGTTATGTGTTACTGAAATTACTCCAAAATACAAAATACTTTTTAACTAAGGCCAAAATGAGTTGCGACACAACCAGCAAATGGTTGCCATAAGATACCTTACCGAAAGCTCGCTATTTATCAGTGCTTTGTGATAACTGATGCCAGTTAACAAAATAAAGGAAGTCGAAATACTTTTGAAACCACACTAATAAGTTCCAGTTAACATACTATTTGATTAAAAATCGCCCAGCTCTGATATGCATACATAGCAACAGTGAAATAAATATTACTTTGTTGCCATATTTGTGGCCAACTTCCGGCGTATCATTTAAGCTAAGGCACTATTGTGGGTGGGATTATTGCTATAAAAGTTTGTTCAAATGCATGTCAAAGCAGGCTACTAATAAACATTGTCATCATGATCATATTAATTTCGTTTTGGCCATGTAGCTGCCTACTAAATTGAGTTATCAGAGTAAATAAGTATCCACAGGCATCGCTAGCGGCACTCACTTAATTATTTTTCATTGAAATTGGGTTTAATGCCCGTAGCTGATATAGACGATAGCCCGGGCCATTAACGACGTGTAATAACATACAGGTATATTTTAAAGTGCTTATGTTGCAGACATTTATTTTTAGGACTATTTAGGCAAACGAAATTTGTAAGTTCTTGCTAAGCAAATGTGTTAGAATAAAGAATAAAATAAAATAAGAAATATCAGATTTTTTTGCGACCTTTTCGGTTTGTAATTCAACGATTAATTATAACTGGCTCTAGGTCAGGTTACAGAATAAAATAAAATTAAATTAAAATAAAAATATTTAAGTAAGATAAAATAAAATAAAATAAAGTGAAATAAAATAAAATAAAAAACTTAATTAAATAAAATTGATTAAAATTAAATAAAGTAAAATAAAATGAAATAGACTTAAATGAAGCTAAAAAAATAAAATAATTAAATTAAACAAAATAAAATAATTAAATTAAACAAAATAAAAAAAAAATAAAATAAAATGAAATAAAATAAAATAAAATAAAATAAAATAAAATAAAATAAGATAAAATAAAATGAAATGAAAAGAAATAAACTAAAATAAATTAAATTCAAATAATTGTTAAAATTTAGGTCAAATTCTCAGTTAGGTTAAAAATAAACTGTTCAAAACTAAAATTAACCATTGAACTACAAAATAAAATACAATAAAATAAAATAAAATAAAATAAAATAAAATGAAATAAAATAAAATAAAATAAAATAAAATAAGATAAAATAAAATAAAGTAAAATAAAATAAAATAAAATAAAATAAAATAAAATGAAATGAAACGAACTAAAATAAAATGAAATAAATTAAATTCAAATAACTGTTAAAATTTTACCAACAATTGACTTGTTTTTTCAGACCTAGTTTGGCTGACGAAAACCCCGTTGCCAAATATATAGTATAATTATAGCGGCTTCAGAAATTCATCTATAAGAAAAATTATAACATTTGTCTCTAAACTTCCCTTCCTTGGCCTTGGGCTCATTTAAATATTTCAAAATAAAAAAACAAAAAAGAATAAAATAAAACATTCAGAGATTTGCCGACCACTGGCTAGGGACGGTTCTTTTTTCTTAACCATTTACTTCTAACTGTCCCTCGACGTGAGCCTGGAGACCCACTGCCAAATAGCAGTCCTTACTAGGGTAAAATACTAGTCCTGGAACGGCAAGTCGGCTATGTTTGAGATAACTTTTTTGTGATACTCATGCCAATTTATTAACGACCCGAAGTTCAGTAATTATTGTTCTTAAAGAAAAGATAGAAGTAGTGGGTTGAAAGAATATAAAGTGGTTTTGTAGAAAGTTAAGCAAAGGAATCTTACAATAATCATAATGAAGAATATAAGTGACCTTTCAAAATAATTTAATATCTTTAAAAAACATTTAAATCTCGTGTGTGTGCTTCATTGACCAAAACTCACTTAAAAGCTAAGAAAGATTTACCAAAAAAATTACCAACAAACTCATACCAAGCTTCAGATGCAGACATAAAACGACTCATCGACAATTTATCCCCTTAACCTCACTGACATCGTTTTCCTAAAGCATTTTATGCTTATTCAACTGGCTGCCTCTGAATCCTAAGCCCCTACTTGGCTTTGCAAATGTATGAATTTGGTTGTATTTTCTTGCATACTTTTGTGAATATCTTAGTCGATTTACGTTTAAAACGTAAAACCCAAAAAGAAGTAGCAAAAAGATTTTCAAATATTGAGAATCCGCAAATAATCCGCAAACATATGATATGTACGTAAATATATGCTCGGATGTATGTCTGTGCTTCTGTATAAACATATGTAATACTCTCGTAGTTGGGTCCCAAAAACACAAACAACAAGTGGAAGCGACCAACCGCAAGTTTAGTGACGAAAATAACGGATTTTTCAAACTGTTATATCAGTTGGAAAAATATTAAATTACAACAAAAAGTACAAAAGTTTTTAAAACGAGCGAACAAAGTACTAAAACTATAAACCTTTGTATGTATGAACGTCACCTGATCTCCAATAGTATTTGGCATGCAGAACATGTTTAGAAGCTGCCACCTTTTTTGGTTACTTTTATATTCGTAGACAAACTAAAACGCACATTCATGTTTTATAAATGTATTGGTAACACTGTAAAAAAACAAACTTTTTTTTTAAGGTTTAACAAATGTTTGGCAAACAAGGACATTGTCAAAACGCAAAGAGCAAAAACGGAACCTCAAGGTAGAAAAGGGCGAGTGTAAAGAAATTGAGATGATGGTTGATTTGAATAATGCTAGAAAGCTCTACAACGAAAGGACTGCAAGAGAAGATCCGGAGAAGCAATAATGACGTCCTGGCGGAGGGAGTGGTACTTTTATGGTATATTTTATGTTATTTTTTTTTAATTTTATTTCCTTTCATTTTTTTATTTTATTTTATTTTATTTCATTTCATTTCATTCCATTTCATTTCACTTCCTTTCATTTCATTTTATTTTATTATACTTTATTTTATATTATTTTATTTTATTTTATTTTATTTTAATTTATTTTATTTTATTTTATTTAGTTAAATTAAATTTAATTTAATTTAATCTTATTTAATTTAATTTCATTTAATTTCACTTTATTTTATTTTATTTTATTTTATTTTTGTTGTTGGTTTTATGGTCTGTTCATTTTTACATATTTTTGTAAGTATAACGGGCTCAAGACCAGTTGATAATAATTCTTAGTGAATTATTATTATTTTTGATTAAAGGAAAAATTGAAAGCAACAAACATACTATACAGGCTATAGTTATAGTACTATTTCGAAAACAGCCACGATTTCTCGTCAGACTAATTCGTATAGTTTTGCTATTTTCAGAGGATCTTGTGGAGATCGAACCCACTCACTCTGATTGCAAGCGCAGCCGCCTAACCCATAGGCTATGCTGCGTGTAGTTTGCGGAGCACGCGGTTATGTACAATAACTATGTTCTAAAAATAAAAAGAAGAATGTACAAAAATAAAGTCCAACATACATGATTTACATATAGACAGAATGTCTAAAAAAATATTGTGTATACCGTTGGCAAGATAACAAACAACAATTAGAGGAAAACTTGAATTAAGCAGCTTGAAAACTACACACAACATAGCCTATGGGTTAGGTAGCTGCGCTGGCAATCAAAGTGAGTGGGTTCGATCTCCACAAGATCCTCTGAAAATAGCAAAACTATACGAATTAGTCTGACGAGAAATCGTGGCTGTTTTCGAAATAGTACTATAACTATAGCCTGTATAGTATGTTTGTTACTTTCAATTTTTCCTTTAATCAAAAATAATAATAATTAACTAAGAATTATTATCATTATTATTTTATTTTATTTTATTTTATTTTATTTTATCTCATTTTATTTTATTATATTTCATTTTATTTTATTTTAGATTATTTTATTATTTTCTGTGTCGAGCATTCCCGCCTTCATAAAATTCAGCACGACATCACAAAATATCTCTATCTCACTCAGTACCAAATGTGTTCGTAATTTTTTCAAAGGGGTTTTTTGGTTTATTTTATTTATTTTATTTTTTTTTAATTTGTTTGTTTATTTTTTTTATATTACTTTATTTTATTTTATTTCATTTTATTTTATTTTATATTATTTTATTTTGTTTTAATTTAATTTAATGTAATATAATTTAATTTTATTTTATTTAATTTTATTTTATTTCATATTGTTTTATTATATTTCATTTTATTTTAATTAAAATTATTTTATTATTTTCTGTGTAGAGCATTCCCACCTTCATAAAATTCAGCACGGCATCACAAAATATCCCTATCTCACTCAGTACCAAATATGTTCGTAATTTTTTGAAAGGGTTTTGTGTTTTATTTTATTTTTTTATTTTCTATTTTATTTTTTTATTTTATTTTATTTTATATTATTTTATTTTATTTGATTTCATTTTATTTTATTTTATATTATTTATTTTATTTGAAGTTAATTTAATTAAATTTTTTTTATTTAATTATATTTCATCTTATTTAAATAAGTTTATTTTATTATTTCCTATATCGAGTTTTCCCACCTTCAATAAATTCAACACTGCATCAGAAAATATCTCTATATCCCTCAGCACCAAATATGTTCGTTAATTTTTTAAACATGTTTTTTTGCAGTGTACCTGTTTATATCTGTTCTCATGTCTGTGTGTTTGTTTTTGAATTTTTAAAAAGTTCTCTTTCCATTGGCATTGTCGCTGTGTTTAGAGGGATTCAAGTTAATCCATTAAGGCTACATCTCAAATCGAGCGTGAAACTTACAAAGAGAGTTGGGACGGGCGTGAGGATTTCATTCGTTTCTGGAAATGTTTTATTTAACAACCATTCGTTTGGGTTATGCATTGTGTGTTCGAAGTGTAGACGCTTTGTGAATTCGATAGGAAAAAGGTGTTTCACATATTTTGATGGTCACTGGGCAGTCAACGAACTGTGGGAAATGATGATTTTCATTGGACATTTAGTTTTCCTTTTTTTTATTTATAGAGTTTTCTAAAAGTTACAGTAGTTTAATATTGTGGTGGATTACTTCATTTTGTATTTCGTTAAGTTTTACTGTGCTTTTTCATAATATATTACTTTGAGATATATAATTTTAATGGCTTAGTTTTATATGATTTTATATCACACGTTTAATTATATTTTTTTGTGCTTTATATATTTTATGAAATAATGCATTATTGATGGCGTATCTTGATTTTTATTTTCCGGCCGTCTCAGCTGGGTTCCTCGCCTATATTTTTATCTTTTATTTTCCTTTCTCGACCTCTACTTGTTTTAATATTCCTTTTACTTTTCTTACCTATCGCTTTTATTTCCCGTTCTATTCCCTTCAGGTCTAGTCTTTTGATTTCGTTTTTCTAACCACCATTCTCTTCACTTAACTTTGCCTAAGAATCGCTAAAGATGTAAAACACATTTTACTATACAAATACAAATACAAGATAACAGTGTATCGGCTAAAATTTGCCAAAAAAGTAACCAGAGAAATATGCACCTGGCCATCGAAAAGCCGGAACAGCACCTTATAAGAAGCTTCTGGGTGTGTTCGAGAAAAGGTCTCTTTTAAACCCAATTCATTTATTGTATTAGATAAATATTTATATACAATTACATACACAGAAATTTTGAAGAATAACATCTTTAAGTCATCTTCTTTTACCTTACTACGCGTGATTGCTTCACAAACAAGTTAAGGTAGTACAGGTGAAGCTCTTAAATATTTTAGTTCAAAATGCAAATTTTATTCGAGACAAACCACGCAATACGAGTATAAAATAGAGAGGTAATAACTAGACATATCAACGTTGCATATGTTCAATATATAATGCTTTTTATAACTATAGCGCTCTCAAAATTTAACTTTTGAAAGACGTACACAGATTTCTTTTAAAACAGAAAATCGAAAATATAGTTTTGTAGCCCATTTAAAAAAAAGCCTACAAGTATGCAGCATAATATTTGAAGTAAGTTGAGTAAGATATTTCCCGTTGAGAAGACTTTAACAAACAGCATTTACTTTTATATTCAAATAAACAAAATTTGACTTCAGAAAAAAATTCTAAAAATTCAAAGCGATTTGAAAACTTCAAAATTGTACTTCGGCCTAGCTTCGTTGCGCTAGAAAACTATGTCTTCGCTTTACTGATGTGTGTACAATATTGAACATTTGTGTTAAATATTGAACATTGTTTTTTTTTCAGTTTTCAAAATTTATTTGAACTTTTTTTAAATGTGCACATGGCTTAGAACCAGACCTGTTAAATTTGATTAGTAATTAGTAATAAATTTCCGCCTTTTTAATTGGTAATGATTATTTTAATTATTTTTCAAGGAAAATCAATTATTAATTGATTAAGATTAGAAAAAATAAAAAAAATTAAAAATAATCTAAAAAATTGAAATTAATCACAAAAAAAGTGGTTTTCATTATTTTGAATTTTTTTGGGTTTTTCGGTTATTTTAGATATTTTTTTTCAGTATTGTTGATGTACATACTTATGTGCTTGTACAGCAATGCTAAAAAAATCAAAAATAATCAAAAAAAAACCCCAAAGCAATCAAAAATAATCAAATCTAGTTTTATGGATTATTTATTATAATTTTTTATTTTTTTTTTTAATAATCGCAAAAATTATATTTTTTGATTATTTTTTTAAATAATTGAAAAATAATCATTAAAAATTTAAAGTAATGGTAATCAATCATTAAATGGATTCTCACGAAAATAATTAATCAAACTGGTAATCATTACGATAATAATGATTTAACGGGTCTGCTTAAAACATATATTTATGACTCCTAAATAAAATTTCATACGCAAAAAATTGCAACTCAATTGATAGTTAAAAAAAGATTAAAACATGTTAATGCACAGCATGCTATAATTATGAAACGCATTATTTTATGTAAAGAAGAAGAAGATCAAGATACCTTCTGCTCGATTTTGGTAAGTGTGAAAAGTATGTACTCAAGTTTGGGAAAAGTTAGAGAATTTACAACAAAAAACATTAACATGTAATCCGTGAACTTGTATGTGGCATGCGCGGTTTCGTTCCATTGAATAAGATATATTAATGCATTTTGTAAACATTTGCTCATATCTAAGTAGTGAGCGGTAAGATGTTCAATGCAGCAAGCTTAATTTAAGGCTTTGCTTTGTATGCTTTTATTTACGTTTATATTTCAACCTTTCTTAGTACCCCAGCGGGGGAGAGGGCTTAGCTTTGTACACACAAATTCTAAGGTCAATACACTTTGTTCAGGGTTCAATTGGGTCAGACATATGGCACTTGAGACTTTATTCTAAATTCCTACTTTAAATATTCCATTTTGTATTCAATTATTTTCTATTGAACAAATTTTCGGTTTTAAGTTGAAAAGCCACTTATTGGAATATTAAATTTATTCCTGGGTCACTTTGAATAAAAAACTTTTAAAATAAAAAATTAAATTTTATTTGTTATTCAAAAAAATTTGAGTGATGAGTGAAATATTATTGCCTTGCAGTGAAATATCAAACTAGTCAGTAAACATACTAGTATTCGACTATAATTGTCTGGTTGAAATCATACTAGTCAGAAAAAGGTCAATCCATACTAGTATACCATTACAATTTTCATAATATGTGTTTAAGATACATAAGCTGTAATTATTTCTTTCGTTTCTTTCATTTGAATTGCATTCTATTGCAATTCGCAACCAGCTTATGAAACATTGCAAAGATATAGTTTATGTTTTGCAATCCCAATTCGGGGGTTTTCACAGCGAAAACGATGGAAAATGAAAATGATGTATTGATGAGTTCATTTTATTATTTATTTTAATCCCTGATAGAGGTTTTGGTCCACATTTGGTCTAGTATTCTCTTATCTTTTTCGAACTAGTATGATACTGGTATGATTAGACTGCAATTTTACTAGTACATTTCCCTCCATTTTGAACTACCATGAAACTGGTATGATACTAGTATATTTCAACTTTATACAAACTATTATATCATGAGTAGTAGATGACTGGTATGTTCTGGTCGAAATCTGACAATTGTAATGTCGTAGGACATCACCATGTTAGAAACACCAGTTAATTATATGGAAATATGACAGTTGGCTGACTAGTTGGGCTTGGTGCATATAGTATGGTAGTTTGGTTTGATTGCAAGGTGGTTATTCAAAAAATTTTGAAAAAAATAAAAAATTCAATTTTTATTCAAGCTTTGGAAAATGAAAAATAACACATCGACATACAGCAAAATTATTCCCACATGTGCATACAAAATAATGGTTATTTCTGTATAAATTGAGAAGCACTGAGTTTATTTGATTCATTTTCGGGATCATTGCTGGACAAAATAAGGCTACTCAGGGACTACTTGGTGGTTTTTAGGGTGATTTCGGGAAAGTTTTAGGGATAATTTTGGGATTTTTTGAGAACTATTTCGTAATTGTTTGATGGATTATATGAAGACTTTTTTGGGTCCATATTTGAATAATTTTAGTGATCTTTGCTGGACTTTTTCAGAGAAATTCCTCCAAAAAAGTTTCGTAATGATTCTAAAATAGTCCCGAAAACAACACCGAAATGACTCGGTAAATCCCACAACACAATTCAGTATATGTCCCGAAATTACCTTGAAAAAGTCACAAAATGGTTCCTAAAACTATCACGAAAACATCGAAGGAATGCCGCCAAAAGCCTTATTTTGTCCAGCAATGGTCCCGAACTTGTATCCAGTCAACTCAGTGAATCTCCACTTATACAGAAGTAACCGAAACAATCTTTATAAATACACATTATGCATGTCTATATGCACATACAGGTATAATGTTGCTGTATCTCGATGTGTTATTTTATATTTTCAAAAGCTTGAATAAAAATTGAAATTTTATTTTTTATTAAAAATTTTTTTAATAACTAATAATTTCAGTCATCACTCAAATTTTTTTGAATACAAAATAAATTTTTATTTCTTGTTTTTTCGTCACCCGTCACTCAATTTTTTGAAAACGCCCATTACTGCTTTCTATATTAAAAAATATATACAAACTAGACCCTTTTCAACGTTTTTTTATCAAGCTTCTTTGAAATCTGTTGCATTAAAAATTGGAAGATATTTAGAACCATGTGCGCTAAACTTTTCTAAAGATTTTTCTCAAAAATATTGAAGTTTTGATGTAAATGTTTAAAAGTTTAATTAACTTTCTTGAGCTTTGTGTAAACTTTAAAATCTCTTTTTGCGGTTTCTGTTATAAAATTCGCTATATTTTAAATAAAATTATCAAAAACAAAGCTTGTTCTCATTTCGTCGAACGATATTTAATTCAGTTTCGCTACTTTAATGTTGAACACAACTGTAGCAGGAGATTAAAAAAAAATTTTTAAATCATTCAAAAAATTTTAATATTTTCGTTTGACTTTGAAGTAAATTTTCAAATTGATGGTGAGGAATAACAATAATAATTTAATTCAAGCATTTGGTACCTCCTTATTACAAAATAAAAGTTAATTTCATAGATTTGAAAAAGGAAAGATACTTTCTTAAAATGAAAGCTGTAACTAACTAACGCAGTTATGTTTACAACAATAATAATGTAATGAAAATTCAAGTTAATTAATTTTACATAAATGAATTGGAAATTTAAGAAGAAAACAATTGAGTAAGGAAAATCATGAGCCGCGTACTGCAGGTGTTGTTGATTTAGGATTTTCAAAGTCTCACCTTGATACGATTTACCTCGGTTGATTGAAGATGGGGCGATACACGTCAAGATGAAAATGTAAGAAAAAAATGTAAAGTCCAATGTCGCTTAGTGCTTAAATAGCTTTTGCAACACTGAAAGTTCGAAATTTAGCATAAATGCAGTTCAGCAATCGGTGACAATGCGACATTATAGGAAAAAACTTCCGCTAGGCGACGTTCGGGTCGAGATATTTAGAAATCCTTAATAATCGTTTTGGAATGTGGTGAACAATTTTTGAGTAATTTCAGTTGATCTGGAGGCTGCAAAAAAAATTTCGCTAGGTGACGCACGATATGCTTTGAAAACTCTCACAAACTGGTGGAATTGTGCTACCGTTTTTTAAAATACTTTCCGCTGAACAAGACATCCAAATAATGCTTTCACCTAGGACAGATTTTATACATGAAAAATTATGATATATACTGGGAGAATAATTCACATATTGCGCGATTTGAGATATTTAAAAAGTTTCAAAATAAAAATATGTTAACACAATTGTAAAGGTTACAGCGACTTTGTTTTAAAATAAAGAAATGGTGCCCATGAATTTTGATTTTAAAACTTTAACCGTATAAATTGTATCCATTTATAAAATTCGAAAATAGAAAGGGGCGCTTTATATTATAAAAAAAGGTGTAATCTGGCCTCTTTTTTATCTCGGAGGATTTCATTTTTTTTTATATTCTTTGAATTTATAAAATCATTTAATTTATCTAAGTTGCCTGAGACAAAATTTCTTGTGAGGACAGTTTTCACATGTGGTAGTAGTAACATGTGGTTGTTACAAGCATAACTTTTTTAAAGTTTTTTTTATCAAAACCAGCCCTTAGAACTTAGGTAATTCCTTTGTTGCCCGTTAAGACGTGAAACCCTACGGCGACCAACCTATTCCCTTCAACTTGCAGACACCACTGAGTTATTTTTGCATTGAAATTGCCGAAAAGTAAGCAACCTTTTGTGGCAATACGAAATACCGTTTCCATGTAACAAATACCAGCTGGTGAAACAAATGCACTTAACCTCGTTGAATTATTCATTTGATTCACTCGCGTGTTACAACATACAACAACACACCCTATGCATTAGAAACACGAGAAAATGTTCCAGTGGTTCGTGAAAAACTTACCTACAGAAGTTCTCTGATACGTACTGGTATTGGTATACACGAATTAGTGATGCACCTAACGTATTTCGATGCAATGTTTTTTGGGGAAAAAAAGTCTTTTTCGATATTACGATTGAAATAAGAAAACAAAATCTTTTTCCTTTTTACAAAACTACCTTGCGCTTTCGTTGCGTTCTATGCTGTTTCTATGTTCTTCTTTCTAACTTACTTTGTGCATACGACCTTTGGGTGTAGTCGTTGTGATATCTGAAATGATAGTAAATAGCAGAATAATGAGCGGTAAATTATAGTAATTAGTTTTACATAAGTTTTGATAACTGTGAGTTTTATAGGAAATTTCAATGGAGCCTCACTCTTTCCAACAGCTGCTATTTTTATAGAGCAGGCGATTGAGTAGTAATTTCTCGACTGTCCTGATGTACTTCTTGGAATCGTTGATGGCGTCAGGAGTAGGTATTACGGCCCATAGAGTATCGAGGAGACAACTTTACCGATATATTAATGGTGCTTGTACCGGCGTCAATTGCTTGCATCGATGGAACTTAACGAAGAGATGTATGAGTTTATCGAGTTTTGAGCACTCTTCCCATAATTTGCTTTGAAAGTTTTAATACAAATTTACAATTCGTCATTACTCCGAATCTATTAAGCTCAAAAAAATTTTACAGATGAAGATAAATGACACGCTCTTTTCGAAACGACCACGGGCTGTTATTTCGATTTAACAAGCTTTTCGATGTAGGCCCTTACTTCGTGACCAAGGTGTCGGAATCTGTACTTAAAAAAAAAGCATAACATAATAGAAAATAACTTTCTACTTTTTCTGGATAATTTCAAGATCTCGTCGGGACTGTTTTCCCGACCATTCCGGGATATATTCAAAAAAATGATTTTAAAAATGGTGACGATAAAGTTTCGTAAACAATCAAGAAATTATCCTAAAAAAATTCCGAAGTGATAGCGAAAGTGGTCCTAAAAACAATACCGAAATGATTCTGAAAAAGATATAAAATAACAACTAAAAAGTCCCAAATCATTCACGAAAACAATCACAAAATGATCCCGAAAACGGCCCGAAAACCATCCCGAAATAATCAACCCTGCCTAATTCCGCTAAAACCAACTATTTTTCTAATTTACAACAATCGGGTATGTTCTAAATCTCGCTTTCGAGTGCAAATTTGTGTTGAGCGTATGTAAATTTTCCGGTTAAAGTAAGCGAATCTGAAGAAAGTGAAATGCAGAAGATGCCTGAATACTCCGCTACAATTTTTTATTTCCCTTGCATCGATAAGCCCTGCGTTCACCGAGGATACAATTTTTAAAAATTTTATAAAATATTTAATGACAAGTGTTCGGCGACACAAAACATTTACAGAGAGAGAGAGAGCACTTTTTGACATTTCATTTGGGTACAGTTTCTTCTGGGGAGATTTCACTCAATAAAACTTGCAAGTGACAAACTTCTGATCGTGACATAGGAAAGCAACAACAAAAGCTTAAAAATTTTAGCTATTTACAAATGAAAAAAAAAAAAAAGTATTAGGTTATATTTCCAAAAACCAATGGAAAGTTAGGAGCTAAACAAGAAAATTTGTGTACAAACAAAGAACGTAAAACATAAAGAATATTTTGTTTTTATTCAACACGAGCAAACCCGGCAGACGTTGTGCTGCCTCAAATTTGAGTTGCTTACATTTAACAATATGTACACCCCTCCCCTACATGCCGCTTCCTCGTAATTTATTCCTATATCTTAATTTTTCTTTCTGCGTTTGCTTTCCCCCATCCCCATATCCCGTTAGTTTATTTAACCTCTTCAGTTTTCTCCAACACCTTCTATAATTCCTAAACTTTCTATTCCCAATCCCCGTCTTCCCCCTTTTCCTCTGCGGGTACTGATATGTACATAGTTTCAAAGATATAGTGGTTTAACTTTTTTGGTTTTGGTACCGCTTACTTTTTCCAAGGTTTTTGATGCATAGAACGCATATCTATATATACGAGTAAAATATCATAAAGTTAAAGCAAATAAATTCCTAGCTGTACCGAATTGCAGCTTTATATACATGGGGGATTTCCCAGAAATTGTATACATCCTGTATGGTGCCCAACGAACTCTTGAACCTACTGTGAGAGTTTCAGAGACATCGACAATAAACGGTGGAAATGAATAAGGCACAAAGAAAACACAAAATATATGGGCATGGCACCGCCCAGTTTTCCAAAATTATATTCAAATATCATTAATTTAGATCAAATACATTGGTACAAGCCAAAATATTATGGACACCTGGTAACATGAAAAGTGGATTAAAAAGGTTTTATCAAAATGTGGTCGCCATTGTTAGTTGTCGGCAACCATGTAAAATCTGCTGGGTAAAAAATGTTCAATACTTGTTTTGATTGCATTTTTGATGTGTAAACATCTTTGGGTTCGGTAGGGGTTGTCCAGAAAATGCTCTCCCTGTTTGTGGCTTGTTGTTGATGTTGTTTCGTGCTGCTGTGCATAGAAATCTTGTTTAACTGCTTTGCTAATATGTGTGTGACGTTATGCTTATGTGGGTTGTACCGCCGTACAAAGCGACAATTTTTTTGTTTGTTCCTGCTGCTACAAGCGTTATTTTTCTGAGCTGGATATTTTTTTTGCTATCATTGTACAAACCTTAAATCCTTATTAAACAAAGCTATGTCAAAATCAGGTGATTTTAAACTGCATTATCGACATATGAGTCTGACACTAGGGTCTAATGCCACGTCCGCGGAAATCTATCTTTCCTTTCCTGTGGAGTTTCGGAAATAGTGTGAGTTTAATTTGAACCAAGTTTTATTTCAACCCCCAGCTATATACGCCTATATAGCTGTCGTTGAAGTATTTTTTATAGAAAAATATAAAAATAAAAAATAAAAATCGGTTCGCGGTAATTAATCGCCATTTAGGTCCATCGGCAAATAATCCTGCGTCCACAAGTATCCATTTTCCGGCTATTGAAATTATAATTTATGGTAAGTGTTCAGATATCCACTTAAATATTGAATCTTAGATTTCCCTGTGTATTTTTTTAAGCGAATTTAAAATTCCCTTCTAAGACTGTGGTTTGTGTTATTTTTTTCGTAGATTTTTGCAAATTACCATCACAGAAAAATTGTTGACCTTATGTATGTGGTATGCACAAGCAACCCCCTCTTACGTTTCCCTGTCTAACACAACCACGTGCGAACCCTCCACAATACTTCATGGGTCGCTATAAGGCAACCGAAAACTCCTTCATCACCCAACACCCCGGATAGCTACGCTTCCTGAAGATTTCCCGCATCGAGTTCTACAAAAATTATAAATTTTAAGATCCACTTTTTTTCGATTAAATACATAACCTAAAAATACTTATACACATGTAATGTAGTCTTTTTTTCTCAACATACCTAGTTGCTAATCGAACTTGAAGAAGAAGAAGTAGGTTAAAATTATCGATAAAACAAAAAAAAAAAAGAAAGGAGAAGAAAGTAATGTAAATAATGGATTTTTAGTCTCAAATATGTTTGTACATACATAATTGTAATGAATAATTTTTAACTTTTAAAATAAAGTAAATACAGTGGCGCTTCCGTACCCACTGTATTTAGCTATACTATTTACAAAATATTTGTATTAGAATTTACTATTTTCTACAACTTATCCTGTTAGTTATACCACGTAACTAGCCTACCTCAACAGCTGTTGATATTGTTGTTGTTATACATCGGTCTCCCAAACTCGCTCCAGTAGAAAATATCCGCTTGCGGACAAGCAGTGGACGAGTTTGAGAGATCGATTGCATCGAACGGCGAGCGCTGGTAGTTGGTTTTTTGGTAGCTGCGCACTCTTTGCATTTACATATCTACATCTCTCTCTCTATGGCGCGATATACAACAGGTATATCATCATAAACCTCCTAAGAGATTTTTGCGCCAAGCTTCTCTTCCAATTTGTGGTGTGCCGATTTGAATTTTCCCTACAAATTGGTGGGACCTACAGTTTTTTGCCAACTCCGAACGGCATCCACAAAGGAGACGAATTTTTGCTGAGAAGCCTGTCATGGCAGAAATACACTCGGAGAGTTTGCCAAACCACTGCCGAGGGGCGACCCCGTTTTGAAAAACTTTTTTCAAATCACTTTTGATGTTACCTGTACCAGGGCTCGAACCATGGACCTTCGGTGTGGTAGGCCGGCAACACTACCTTCACACCACGGCGGCCACATATATTATTTTTGATATGTCAACCAAATTTGATATATTTTTAATTATTGGATGTCGGCTATGAAATAAAGCCAAAGTTAGGGAATCTTAACACTACCGTCCATTGAGAACCCAAAACAAGCTAGGAGACCTTCTACGCGGCGTATTAAAGTTCTAAAACTGCTCATATTAGCAAAAATAAAATGGTTATTAATTTTTTTTGATTCCCTAATATTTTTATTTACACATGCCTATTTACTTATAAATACTAATACAGTCTACTTTAATACTCTAATCAGAATAAAGACTAAGGGCTAAGTGAACCCTAGTAGTTCCAGTGATGGCCTGGTGTCGACAAGTGACCAAGGGGATCTTGATATCAAGCTGTTTCCCAGCATTTTCTTAACTGGGCAGGCCCTTAACTATGTAGAAGAAGAGCACAGGAACCAGCGAAATTTCACGTGTCCTACCATCAAGTGTGTTCGGTCAGACGCAGCATATGTATGTACGTATGTAAGTCTAACATACATTAATTTTGATTTCATTAAAATCCAATTTGGATATATTTTTGGGTTATTTTTACAATTATCTTTTCTTGCATTTGCACCTTTTGCACATAGCCGCGGGCATACATATTTACTAAGCTGAAGCTCCGGGCCTAAACGCCAGTGCACACACCGTGGTCATAGCACATTGCCACAAGCTCTACTTCTCTATCGTCCGTGATTGGGATTGTTGTTGCAGTCAGCCAATGGATATCATAACAGGGTTTTATTACTCGGCAATCGTCAGTGAACACGAAGAATTCTATCAATCGGCAAAAGACGAATGCAACTGCATTAATCATAAGCATTCCAAAAACAAAATAAGTGATTGTTCATGTTTGTGTAATCTTTGTCGTTACACTTATGAAATGAAATGCAAATAAGTTCTCTAATATAAAATAAATAAAATTGAAATTAAATAAAATACTAAAAACAGAATAAAACAGTTCATAATTAAATTAAATTTAATTAAATTTATTTAAAGAAACTATGATAGCCGGAAAGAAATTAAATGGAAAAGGGAGGAAGAGGAAAATAAAGGGGACGAAGGTAAATGAAAGGAAAGGAAAGTATAGTAAAGGGTAGAAAAGGAAAGGAACCAAAAGGAAAGAAAAAGGAAAGAGGACTGGTGAAAGAAGAGAAAAATATATAAAATAAAAATATAGTTATTAAAGGAAAGGAAACGAAAGGATAGAAAAAGGAAAGAAGACTGGTGAAAGAAAAGAAAAATATATAAAATAAAAATATAGTTATTAAAGTAAAGGTACAGCAGAGAAGAGAAGGGAAAGAAGGCCAAGAAAGGAGTAGCTAATAACTAAAATAAATTAAAGTTTTGTTCTTGCAATTCGTCCACTGGACGAGGTCTAATTTAATAAAGTTTATGTACAGGATACATATGTTTGCACGTCAAACTCCGCGAGTACTTGGTACTCACACCTTTTTTTATTATGCGCATTAGATGCAAAAGACGCTTTATTTTAAAAATTTTAAAATATTTCTTTCATCATATCTGTCTTTTCCGTTCATAATTCAATAGAAATGTTCCGATAATTTCCACAAATATTTCTTTGCCTTTATGGGTTTTTTTCACTCAAGATCTACCTTTTTAAATATGCCCTCTTGCTCCAATGTAGTTTATGTTTACTTGACTGTAAATGTATTTGGCTCGTCCAAAGCAACACAAATTAAATAAGTTTCAAGTTTTCTACGTAAAAAAGCAAACAAACTTACTTACATTTTGTTAGTATCAAAGAAGTACCCGACTGCATACGTTTATATTGGGAAATGAGACTCCCCACGACTGTTGCAGGTAGCAAAAATTATAACGGGATTCTGGAAATTTGCGATAAAATAGTAAATACTAAAAATATGTAAGTTCGTTATGAGGTATATCTCAGTTTTTCTTTGTTGTGTAATACTTCTGAATATTTCAGTCTTTAATTCAATATAATTGCCAATTTACTATTAAAAGATTTTATTAGAATAGAGATGGAAAATTTGGAGACAACCGCCATAGCTTTTCTTATAGTTCCGTTTCAGAAGCTAGCAGACTTCTTCACCCAGCAAATTTTGGCACGTTTATTTAACAATTCGGCTCTCAGAACGTAGGTTTTTTGTGGGCTTCACTCCTAGTCATAATTATTTTACCATAACGCCGTCTGGCGGCAGCTAGTATTGCTCATGATAGTTGAATTTTTATTTTTTTTTTATTCCTTTAACTAAAAGGAAAATGTGACTTACCCACTATCGACAATTTGCACTGATTTATATCATGTTCGATTTTTGTTCAAATATAAAGGCTTTTTTGACAAAAAGTGATTTAAAATATATTTTAAACTTTGCGCAAATACCGCTTTCTCATGTTAGTTTTAAAATTTGTCGACCCGGTAAACACAAATTTTCTTTATGAAAACTTTGCTCATATCTCTACCGGGGTCCCGGGATTGTTGAATAAGATACCGAAATTTCAGGAAAAGAAGAAATGGCATCCTGGCAAATAAACATGTAAGTATGTGTGTCCGTGTAAGGAGCATTTGAGCAGCAGCCACGTAAGTAAATTTTAAGTTTTCTCAAACGCAAAATTGTGCACGTAACTTCGTTTACGTGCTGCAAAACTCGTTTGCAAAACATATGCGAAAATGCACACTAGAGTGAGCCAAATATAAAATTTTGTTGAACAGTTATCTAAGATCAGTCGGGGTCTAGCAGTTAGTATGACGAGTATGAATCTTTTTAGGGTAAAGAATTACGAGAAATCATAAAGTCGTTCCCAATCTTCACTGCGCTGTTGATATTGCTCAACGTCGTCTAGCACAATTGTAAAATTAGATTAGCATGGGAGTCGTATTCAGATATTCTCTTTATGGCGCGATATACAACAGGCATATCATCATAAACCTACTAAGAGATTTTTGCGCCAAGCTTCTCTTCCAATTTGTGGTGTGAAGATTTGAATTTTCCCTACAAATTGGTGGGACCTACAGTTTTTTGCCGACTCCGAACGGCATCTACAAAGGAGACGAATTTTTGCTGAGAAGCCTGTCATGGCAGAAATACACTCGGAGAGTTTGCCAAACCACTGCCGAGGGGCGACCCCGTTTTGAAAAACTTTTTTCAAATCACTTTTTGATGTTACCTGTACCAGGGCTCGAACCATGGACCTTCGGTGTGGTAGGCCGGCAACACTACCTCCACACCACGGCGGCCGCCCATATTCAGATATAGATAGGCAACTCCCTTGCGTAGAAGACTCATTTGAAATCGACCAAGAGACAGTGCGTGTCGTTTCTTGTTTCATGGTATTTCTTGGTGATTTAACTTACCATAAATATCTGGATAATGGATGGAGTTACAAGTCCGATTAACCTTGAATGCGATCTTTCAAAATTGTAACTATATCGATATTGGAGTACTTCGATACCAGGACGTCATTATTTTTCCTGCAAAGGTTCGGACGTGGTGTGGGTGACAAGAATCGAATGCGCTGACTCTTAGCATGATAGCAAAATCTAACTCTTTTTATCCTCGTCCACCTAACACCTTTTTCGCTTTTTGCTCCAATTTGGAGTAGGCAGAACTTACGGCGCGGTTATTTAAGACAATGATGTCAATATCATCGGAATACGCCAGCAATTTCATGCTCTTATAATAGATGGATCCAGCATTAAATTGAAGGAATCGCACGATACGGGATCACGCTGTTGGGAACCTCGTTTAGTTTCGAAAGGCTCGGAGAGGTCCTTCCCGGTTCTGACTGAGCTAAACGCGCTGTCGAAGGCGGCTTTAAATTCAACACAGAAGTGATGTGTGCCAGTTCTTTTCTCATGGTTTTTTTTTAAGATTTTGCGCATAGTGACAGATTTACTTGGTCTGAAGCCGCACTGAAAAGGTTGAATCAGTTTATCTACTGTGGGATTCAGTCTTTCGCACAATAGGCTTGACCTTATATGCGATATTAAGCAGGCTGATCCCGCGATGATTGACGCAGATTGTAGGGTCTCATTTCTGGTGGATTGGGCAGAGGACACTTAGACTCCAATTGTGAGGCATGCATTTTTCCGATTATATTCTACATAGCAGCTGAAGCATGCACTTTACCAGCTCTTCGCCGCCGTACTTGAATAGCTCAGCCCGCAATGCGACAGCGCTCACCGCTTTGTTGGTTTTTAATCGCAATATTGCTACTCGTATCTCGTTATAGTCGGGTGGGGTCGGGTTCTGGCTGAGTTTCTTAATTTAGTAGAGTAGATATAACAACAACAAATAAAATAACAAATGAGACAAAAACGTTTTGAATAAGGACCCTTTTAATTCGTTTAGTTCTAAAGCACCCTCATGTATACTAACACACACATACACAGCTGCACATGAACCAAAATGGGCTTTGTAGTTTGATGGAAAATTGAAAGTAACCGAAGCAAAATGTTTTGCACAAAATTGAGTTTAGTGAACAGAATGGATACATTTACTTGTATGAGTGTGTGTATGTATATTCTAGGCATGTATGCACATGTGGCAAGTGAGAAAAAAATGCTCAAGAAAGATGCGACTGCATCAAGCTGCTGATTGCTTCCTCTTCTTCTTACTTAACCTTTGTTGAAATTGCGCTCAGGAGCGTTCGTTTAATAGCCAAGGGCAGGAGCATCATGGAATTTTTTCCTCAGCGAAGAAAGCAAATTGCAAACTGCTTCTCAGCAAACAATATTGAAAATCAATCTGTCTTGTTTTCCTTGTTTTTCTTCTTACTACTTTGGTTGTAAATGAAGTAATGTCGGCTTACTTTTGTAAGTACAGTTACACTTTTATTCTTGCACATAAGACTATGCCAAACATTTTTTTTCTTATTTCTTTACACTTATTTTTCTGAAGGGCGAAAAATAAGTACTGTGAGAGTTTCAGAGCTTAATACAAACTTTTGGAGCTATACCATTGCTGTTTGCTCCAAATTTTGCTTCAGCACTGTCGAACCTGTGAAGTGAGAAGAATGAGCTGCTTCTAGTTTTGCAGCAAATCGAATTCCCCTCAAAGCAGTTGTGAATGATAAATTTCATCAGTCAAGCTTTTAACATTGGTTCAGATTTCTAATTTCATGTTTTTATTTTAGAAAGTTGTCAAAAACGCAAAAAGTAATGTAGAAAAAGATAAACTCAACTTCTTAAAGGAAGTTGTATGCTCTATAATTGGATAGTAAAATATTTTTTTATAAAACTTCTTTACAAAAGTTATTTACTGTTTCATTAAAAACTAAAATTTCTGGCCCAGTCTAATGTACATACATGAGTGAGTAGGCAAACCTATAGTGAATGAACTCTCTTTGGATGCTTACATGCATACATGCTTTCATAAACTTCTAGTTGCATGCCTTAATATTTGATTTTATAGACGTGAGGCCAGGTCTTTTTTATGCATACATACACATATATTTAATTTACTAGATACATGATATGTGTAGGTATGTACATATGTACTAGATCAAGTAAGCCTGAGCGGTTTTGATTTTGGACATTGTTGTTTGAACTTTGGACAGTGGCCAGTTCAAGCAGAAATGTAGATTTTGCAAATTCGTCATGTCCTGCATTGGGCTTTGTCTACAATCTCATTCAGAATTCATTTCAAATTTGATTAAATGTTTTGAAAAAAGTACATGCTACATATAAAAAAATAAAAAAATAAATAATTGGCGCTATATGTACCTCCTAGAGAGATTAGGGCGAGCTTCTCTACCAATTTGTGGTATGTTGCTTCTAATTTTTCCTACGAATTGGCGGGAGCTACAGTTTTATGCCGATTCCGATCGTCATCTGCAAAGCAGATGCATTTTTGTTGAGAGGCCTTCCATGGCAGAAATGTACTCGGAGAGTTTGCCGAAGGACGACCCCGTTTTGAAAAACTTTTTCAAACCACTTTTGATGTTACCTGTACCAGGGGTTGAACTTTGGACTTTCGGTGTGGTAGGCCAGCAAGCCGAAGCTGTTAAGTCTTATTTGAGCGAAAGACCATTCAACATGCTTTATATTGGCTTACCCTGCACATACTTTGTCATTACGGATTAATGGGAAAAACTGCATATTCATAACTATCACCACGCCTTCATACAGTCTTTAAACCCCCTCTGACATACTTTTAATGATTTAACAGATTATTTTTTTTGAATAAAAATACCATCAGCGAAACCAAGAGCTATGTTTAAACAGTCTCCATGATTATAAAGGGTTTACTCATTTTCGTTGTGATCGTATGACCTGGCGGCTGCCGTGGTGTGAAGGTAGTGTTGCCGGCCTACCACACCGAAGGTCCATGGTTCGAGCCCTGGTACAGGTAACATCAAAAAGTGATTTGAAAAAAGTTTTTCAAAACGGGGTCGCCCCTCGGCAGTGGTTTGGCAAACTCTCCGAGTGTATTTCTGCCATAACAGGCTTCTCAGCAAAAATTCGTCTCCTTTGTAGATGCCGTTTGGAGTCGGCAAAAAACTGTAGGTCCCACCAATTTGTAGGGAAAATTCAAATCGGCACACCATAAATTGGAAGAGAAGCTTGGCGCAAAAATCTCCTAGGAGGTTTATGATGATATACCTGTTGTATATCGCGCCATAGAGATAGAGATCACAGAAGGGAAGATCGTGAAACAGCTGAAACCAAATATATCTCAACTAAGGGAATACAAAACATGTTTCATAAACATTTGGCGATTTCTTACACTCGATGTTGTTTTGGTTGTTGTAACTTAGACTTTACTGCTTGACAACTTCAAAAGAGTGTTTGATGATAGTCAGCCGCAATCAAAATTAATGGTTGGTGTACACCAATTACGTATTCATCAGATGACATCAGAAACAACAGAACAGTCAACACAGTTGGTTTCTCCATGTAAACGTGCACCAAAGAAGGTCAAGGTGGGCCTGTAGCCCAAGAAGGTTACAGCTACAGTTTTTTGGGATACCCGAGGTGCCATTTACCTTGAAGACAGCTTTCGATGTTGACTTGAAGTAGTTTATGATAGAACAATTCTAAATCATCGTGGCAGCTGCTCTTCACCCAGCATTTGCTCCACATTTTGCTGTGGTTTAAGAGATTCGGATCGAACGAAGATGTCATCAACAAAACAAATTAATGTTTCGAAAGCCTTGAAGAATCTTATCATTTGCAGGGAAGACAAAAATTGGAAACACGCTGAAGTTATAAATGTCTTACTAAATTTTTTAACTAACTTCTTAGTAGTGCAATGTTGGCCAGTAAAGTATCTGCCGGCTCTACTTGGTTTGTCTTTATATTCATAGAGCCCGCAGTTTTTGCCTAGAAAATAAACAATATTGTGGGTTTCCTTGATATAGCTTTTTTGTGCTTTGTTAATCACTTACTAATCGCTATTAAAAAAGGGATTTAAATTTAAAGCCTTCTGCACAACCGAAAGCACCCTAATCCTAACATGTTTTCTTTATTAATCCTAAGCAATCTTGCATAGTACGTTATATTTCTTGTATTCTTTCATGCTTCAAAAGCTGTTAATCAATGAATATTAAAGCTTCACGAAATCTCAAACCTCATGTGCCTGATTCACGCACCCGAACATCAGTTATTTCGAAACAAGCAAAGAATATATGAAAATATGCAATTAAATTTACATTTGATTAAAGTCAGTAATAGTATTAATATTTATTAAGTTTATTATTAATACGAAGAAGGCATAACAAAAAATATTGATAAAGCCACATGAAAAACGAAACGAGAAATGTGTAAAACAAAGTGGCAAAATGTCAGAAAAAATGCACGCCAAAGAGCATCGACTTTTGCAACGCAAATTGATAACCGCCCTACATGTACACCAATACACGCAGACACGCAAGTATATGTGGATGTTAATTTTTATAAATAAAAAATTAAAATATTGAAAAAGCATAGCATATTCAGTTGACATTTTCATGTTATATTTCCAATTTACACGTAAAAATAATTAACGCGGCTTATGTGCGAAGGACTCGCCGTGATGCCCATGTTTGGATCAAAAGCTCAAAAAAGTGGCTTGAAACATTTTTATAACGGAGTATGTAGGAAAGGCAAGTACCCAGCAATGAGTTCAGATAAATTCGGATAACAATTTCGCTGAAAATTGATGTGTAACTTTTTACTCTATATTACTCTCTCATATTGTTATTTAGAAGAGAAAGGTATAACGCTAAAATAAAATAATGTACTTACGGCATAATTATTTAAGACACCATTATATTTTTTTCCGTGGTCACTAACATTTCAATTTAAGACTAATTATATCGACTGCTGAGTGGAAGATTGCCCTAAATCAAAATGTTTTTGAAGAACACCGTACATCAGATGCTCAAGTCAGCACTAGTCTTAGATAAAAGTTTATTGAAATTCCGACAGCTAAGTCGTTTTTGAAGTTCGTTCTGATGTAGGACGTTATCACCAAATTTGAAGTAAAGCGTTCTTGAAGAAACACTTTCCCAGTCGGGAACTTGGCTAAGCTTAAACGCATTTTAAATTGCCTTTTCCCTAAAAACAATTAAAAAATTCATAACCAATTAAAAAAGCCGTCTAATTAACTAATTACAATTAGAAAAAATCAAATATAATCAAAACACCTTTTTTTGAAAAAAATCAAAAATATTCAAAGAAAGTTTTTTTTTGGTTACTTTTAATTATTTTTGATTTTTTTTGATAATTAAAATTTTTTTTTTTAATAAGTTATGGTTTTTAAATAGTTTTTTAATTAATTGTAAAATAATCATCTAAAATTTAAATTAATGGTAATAAATAATTAAATAGATTCTCAAGAAAATAATTTATCAAACCGGTAATCATTACAATTAGTAATCATTATTTAACAGGTCTGGTCTCAGGATCTTTTGTGGTTGCTGAACGGATGCCTCTGTTAAAAAATATATTAATAATATAATTATGATTTATATTTTGGCTCTTTTTTTAATTACATTTAGTGTATTTTTAATCTTTATTTCGCCTTTTAATGAAAGTGGTCGTAATGAGAAGTTCTCCAAGCTAAGAAACTAAATAAAGCAAAGTATAAGCTTTTTGCTTTCTGCATTACTTTAAGTTTAGCTCAAAGTAGGCCTTGAAAAATTAGGCAAAAGTTAAACTCTTTTTTTTTCAACTGGCTGATTTCTGCATGACTTTAGGGCTAACTATAAACCAACCTGTATAGATTGACTTAAAGTTATTTTTTGTTAGACTGGCTACAAAAGTTTTGACTGGGTTATTATGTTTGCTCATACTCTCAAAAATTATTCCTTGCAGCGCACTGAGTTTTACATAATTTAGATTCAATTGCTTAGATTTACCAAAAATGTGTCGAAATAAAACCAGTTAACTCAAAAGAAATCCCGGTTGGATAAAATTTAAATTACTGTCAGATATTAGTTATCAGCCAGTGCCATCTACGTGCGTTAAATATGTTTACGTATACATACAAATTTTTAACACGACTCATCTCGAGTAGATGATTTTGAGAGTTGGTTTCAATTTGTATTTTAAAGGCTCTCGATAAGAGATCTTTATCATTCAATGATCAACTTTGTGTCGAAAACATTCAATCTTACCTGGCTATTTGAAAAATAAATACCTTACCTTATCCTTAGACGAGCAAAGTTAGTAGAATCGCATATTTAACTATCCATTTAAATCCATTTTCAGAAAATGAGTCTTTTAAACTCTCTACGTCCATCTCAACCGACTTCGGAGAACCACAGGGGCTTCGAAATATTGAAATTTTTTTAAATAAGTGCCCAACAAGTTATTAAAAATATATACTCAGCTTTTGGCCATCATTCCTATTGGTAACAACTACGTATTGAGGTGTTTATACGGAAGTAAACAATTATGCATACGAATGTTTTTGCAGCTAAAATATACATATCTACATACACATCTGCATACCAATACATTTTATGTCAGACCATTCCGAACAAATATGACAACGTGCGCTGGAATTGAGTATAATAACCCATTATTTTTTTAACATATTGCAGATTATACAGAACCTATTATACATACATATATACATACGTAAGTAGAAATATTTATATGTAGAAATGTCTCTAAAGTCCCACTGCGTTGATAGTTGCGTATTTAATAAGAAAATAAATCTATTTTCAAAGGGTTTTCCTCGTAACTGACGGAATTTAAAATTCTCCGGAAGTGTTCCTTTTTTAGGAGGCATTGCAACAAGTCAAAATACGAAGATATAAATATAAAACCGAAAGCAAAGACACAAAAGACAAATGAAGTATAAAAGACATTCCTATAATATAAGGCATGAGTTGTAGCATGGGTCATATGTAAAAGCTATTGATAATCACAGATTTAAAACGGTGCTAAAGTTCAGTCGATATTTCGCTTACACAGGTGTCAAACTAGGTTCTAAATGTGGTTCTAGGCTCAGTCTCAGTTTCGGTTGTACATTCGGATTTAGTTTATGTTCCAGTTTTGCTACAGTTTCGTTTCACCTCTTTATAGTTTCGGTTGCAGTTTTGGTTTTTATTTTAGTTTATATTCTAGTTTCAGATTTGATTTCGCTTTCGGCTACAGATTTGGTTCTAACATTACCATCAGTTCCCGTTTCAGTTGAAGTTTTGGTTCCACTATCGCTTCCAGTTTTAATTTTAGCTTCCGATCCAATTTGGTTCCAGTTTTGTTAGCAATTCAGGTACCATACCGAATTAGGTTCTTATTTGCTATGAAACTGGGGCTCTCCGAACATAAAGATGCTTAAATAAATGAAGAAAAGGGTATTAAAGCTACCATATTTCGAGGCGTTATAATTATGAAAAGCATTCAAGTTGTTAAAATATGAAATAAAAACTTAAAATTTTATTTTATTTAGATTTATTCACTGATGCAGTTTTGCACAAAATGTAAGACTATAATTATTTATATATTTATATTCAGCTGCAGAGTATTAGATTTTGTATACATCGCACAATCAAAGCCCAATTAAGATATCATAAGGAAATTTAGCATATCTTACAATGTCTACAAGGTATGTATTCCAGAAAATGTAAGAAAGCGGTTGAGATGTACCGCATATGATAGTAAAAAGCTCTGCGAAAAACAATTGTATATCAAACCTGTTTTACTTTCAAAGTCTCGTTGTAAAAAAATGCGGAAAAGCCTATTCTTCCAATACCCAAGGCTGCACTATTAAATTTCACAAAGAGAACAGCATTTTTATAGGCATTACTCCATACATTGAAATATAACTTCAACTTTGTTGATCAAGTTAACGGCTCAGTTTATAATTTTGGCAACACGATAACATGGAGTCCCTTATTTGTTGTGTTTAAATCTCATGTATTGCATTGTCAGTCGACATTTGTATGTTTGTATGTTTAAACATACTCCTATTAGCATAGTGCTTTACGGCATATCTGTTAGCAAAATCAATAATTCATCCGTCGCAGCAGGAAATCAACTTTGCATTTTTCGTTTCATAAATCATTTAGTTAATTGTAGTACTTATAACACGACTATGCCATAGAGTATAAATGCATAGCAACAGTGCTGAAAAAATAAATAAATAAATAAAAGGTTATTTTGACATCTATATACAGTTGTGTTCAATATAATAGTAGTGAAATTAAATTGGATATCGTTCGACGAAATAAAAAGAACCTGTGTTTATAATAATTTTCGTTTAAAAGATAACGAATTCCATAACAGAATCCACATAAAAACAAATTTCAAAGCTTACACAAAGTTTACAAAAATTTCAATATTTTTGGGTAGAATTTTTAGAAATTTTTTTTATCAAGTACATATGTTCGTATTTTTTTCTATACGAAATAAATTTTTCTTCATGCGGTGTATGGAAGAATTCACTCACCACCCTTGACGAAAAAAATTCACAAAATTCAGGAAAATTTTTGAGTGACTTCTAACTTACACAATGTTATGCTAAAATTGATTGGCCTACAAAACTGCGTACTCAAAATTTTTTCTAGAAATTTTGCCAAAAAATTTGAAAGTAGTGATGTAAATTTTAAAAAGTTTAATTACCTTTCCTGAACTTTGTGTATACTTTCAAATTTCCTTAGGTGGTTTGTCTTATAGAATTCTCTATGTTTTAAATGAAAATTATTAAAATCACAGCTTGTTCTTATTTCGTCTAACGATATCCATTTTAATTTCACTACTATTATTTTGAGTACAGCTGTATATACAAAGATTCTAGGGATGTTGCAGAGAATATGAGTTTGCGAAAAACGGAATCGGAGTTTTCAAATGGGTATTAAAAGAAAGCAGAAGTTTGAATATATCTCTATAGACATATATTAATTTTAATACTAAGAGCTTGTCTCATGAAATTTTATAAATATGTATGTAATTATCAATTATCAATTAATCAGTGTTAAAATTCTTTACGAATGTGAAGAATGTTCGACTGCATTTTAGGCTCACATCACTTAATTGAAAGCACAATCCTTAATTGTTCATGGCATGTTCACGTTTTCCCAGAATTGCATCATTTTTTGAGTCTTTTGTTTCATGTGGTATTTTATGTGATGTGAGTTCTAAATGTCAGGTGTATACCTTGCAAAGAAGTTACCTACCAAAGATTAAAATTTAATTATCGCTGTCCTTATGCCGGACTATGGGAGAATTTGGTCATCAAATAATTGAGCTCTTAGTCACTTTTTGTTTGATCACCCTGGTTTTAGGGAATTTAATATTGTGACTTCTTCAAATCGCTCCATAGTGCGCTATTTCATCTGGAAGCAAGCCAATCTTTAGGTTGATTTTTCGTTCTAGACTCAAAATCTATTTTAGGATTTCCCAGGTATGTATGTATATAAAGTTATAATTAAAAAAAAAAACCGTAAAAAGCGAAAGAAAAATATATATGTCATAAATGCAGTAAGAATGCAATTCAAATAATACGGAATCAGAGTTGAAAATCAATCGAAGTACCAACA
The DNA here is from genome assembly GCA_949987695.1 of Merzomyia westermanni. Taxonomy (NCBI): domain Eukaryota; kingdom Metazoa; phylum Arthropoda; class Insecta; order Diptera; family Tephritidae; genus Merzomyia; species Merzomyia westermanni. The sequence continues at coordinate 32,026,692 of OX465291.1, read as the reverse complement.
CAACGAAACTTAAACCTAAGCTTTGTAGCATACCTAAGTCTTAAATCATAATGTTTCTATAAGTATTTGTATATGATAATACACAAAAACAATATAATGAATATGAATATAAGGAAACACCAAACAAGCAAAGCAAATTACCAAGAATTTTTTGACTAAGTTCAAACTAGTCCAAACTAGGACCAACCTTCCCCCAGCAAAGTTCAATAGCTAAGCCAACACGACAGTTGAACAGCTTTTAAATTTTTTTTCGCTTTGCTAGCACCACGCTAAAGCATCATCATATATATTATTTCTGTAAGGTCTTTTTGTGTTATTTCCTAATTTTCTGCTCTCATTTGAAACCAATATTAATAAATAAGGTATCGTTTTAAAGGTGGGGGTTAGCTCTACATGCGAAACCATGTTTTAATTAGCGGAGTGCTTTTGTTTAAGCGTATTTTATAAAAATAAATTCTTTAAAATAAACGATTGTGAATGCACAAAAAAATCAATTTGTACTGCAACGCTATTGTGACTGTGACATTCATATGCCTCGCGACATCTACAGTTGAATAGTAACACTGAACAGTGCTAGAATAATTGAAGGCATTGCGAATATCACAGCGCTCAACCCACTGCGAGCGCGCCATCTACACTTGAACATTGCTAAAATAAGTAAACAAAACTGCGTTCACATTGGGTCACATTTTTAAAAAAAAGCTATTGCTTTTTCTCAAATTTGCAGAAATTCGACATATGTAAGTTTGTATGAAGGAAACTTCAAAATTAGAGAAAAAGGTTTGAAAAATCCTGGACCTGGACTAATAAAAGGTTTCAAACCATTTTTTTTTTTGCACAAGGCGCGCACGGATCCACCTAGTAGAACTTAAATTTGCTTGCGCTATTTTATTTTCATACTAGAAAACCGACAGAAAACGCATTTAAACTATTGTCCTTTGTCATGATTTTTGGTAAATTTTGAATTAGTTTCAGGGTGCTATACTCATATTACTATTTCAAATTTGACTATTAACATTTTTTTAGTACATTCCCCTTTTTAAATATATTTTGTGGTTATAAAAAATATTTAGTTGGCTTTAATGTCATACTAGTTCTGCATGCGTTTACAACAATTTCGTTTGACTGCAGTCTATCCATTCACTTGTAACCAGACATATATTTGTGTGTGTGTACATGTGCATGAAGCTCTCTCGAAGGATAATCACTTCTTGTTTCATAAATTACTTGGAATCAGAAATGTAAGCAAAACTGGTGACGTCTTAATCCCGTATTTAGAGAAAAATAAAAGTATTTTGTTCCAATTAAACGCTATAATTGCTGCGTTATTAACATATAAACTTATCTTTAAGAGAAATTCTTAAGCTTTCAGATTTAAATACAAAATTGAAGCAGATCTGGCATGCATAAAGTGAGTTTTCTTTTAATTAGTGATTTTGCACTTAATTGGCAGAAATGCATTGTATAAGAGAAGCACTCATTACGCGAGAGCCATCGAGAATTTCATCACATCTGCACTTGTATATATAACAGAAAATATAATTATTGAATTTATGCCGCAGAAAAAATCATTGCAAAAATAATAAATACTTAATGAAGTGTGAAAAAGCATATCTCCGCGTATTTTTTATTTTTTTTTTTTCTTAAATAATATTTCTGCGAATGAATAACTGAAATGTCATGATGGCAGTGAACCCCAATGTGCAAATGGCCGGAAAGAGTTTCTCTTTAATATTGAATGAATTGCGATGCCATTTAAAATACGACATTTACTATGTATCGAATCCAAATATATGTAGTTTTGATTTCATGTGAAAATGCATAAAAATACTCCCAAATATATACTGAAATATACCTGAAATTGAATAAAATATGCTGGAGTTTTAGTTTGTGTATGAGATGCTGGGAACTTCAGCGAATATAAATTATCTTTTTTTGTCCTACCTGCACATATAGGTTGCATACTTCTTCTCCTTTTCGAAATTAAAGTAACTCCTAAAAAAATATACCTCCATGATTTGTATTTTCTAAAAAAGGATATATTGGAAATTTCTTTAAAAAGCGCCGCCATCGAAAATTTGAAAAGAAGTAGAGCGATTTTTAATTGCAAATTTTTAATTTATGTTCTGATATGAATAAATCAAATAAATATCAAATATCTTTATAAAATCAATTTTTTTTACCTGTAATTGATGCTGTGGCTATAAATATGTCTGTACTACAAAATGACTGTACGTTTATGTAAAAGGCGGAAGAGTTTGTAGGTTAAAAAAGTACTTGCGTAAAATATCATTCGATTTTATTTAAATCGTAAAACATTTTTAATTAAATTAAAGGTCCCTTCAAATCCCCGTCCGGTTATTTTTATGAAAATAAAGTCCGTAGGCGTAATTGCGCTCAACCTCTGATTTGTAAGGAATTTTAAGTTTGTTTGGAGATCTTAAATATGTAGTTAAAATCGAATATACAAAACAGCTCTTTGTTAATCAGATTATGATAAAAGAGGCCCTCGTAATTAAATTTCACTAAAAAAAAATTTATGGGAGTGAATATTAAAACAGCAGGTTTTTGCTAAACTAATAAACGAAGAGCGGTGAATTTTTTAAAGCGAAATTGGCTATACATTAAAATTGTATGAATACTCAGGTTGCGACTACTTTTTTTCTGTATAATCAGACTAAAACATTAAACATTACAACTAATCAAATGTGATTTTATAGTTTTAATTAAACCATAATAATTGTTTTCTAATAAACTTATTAATCAAGTTAAACTTAGTTGACATTCTCTATTTATTGATTAATCTCACATATCTAATATAATTATATATTCTTTTTTAAATTTTAAATTTATTCGAATTTATTCACACCATACATTAAAATTAATATTTTAAACTTTCACACAGTGCTTCCTCCTAGATACGGTTCCACCACAATTCATATCAAAAAATGGAAATTAAAAATTTAGAAGTGCGCTACAGCACCGAAATCATGGACAGTGCTGTAGGAAATGTCATAGACTTGAATCGAAATAAATTTAAACACGATCAGTATCAGCTTAAATCAGACCTCGGCGGCGTACGCGAAGTAAAGCTCAAAAAATTAGTTCGGCTTACAATCACCGGCTTGTCACCTAATCCTATTATATATTTGACTTATTGCATATGCGCATAAGCTAGTTTATTAAACAATATACTCGTATTCCAAACATTAGAATCAATGTTTTCCCAAGGAGTTTGTTACTAAAAAATTTCACAAACGTTTAAATATGTTTTCACAATTGTATGGTAGCTTTGCAAATTAACTTGAGGTGAACTTTCTGCGAGGTGAACAGTTTGGTAAAAAAGCTCGCGCCGAATATTTAAAAAAAATTTTTTTATTATACTTGAATTTAAAAAAAAAAGTAATAAATGGGACTGAAATAACTATTAAACATTATTTAAAATAATTATAATAATTTATTATAATTTTTGGCGACCTTTTTCTTTAACTAATTATCCTGTTTTGCTGGCTCGAGGTCCGCGTTTTATAAATTAAACACAATTGATTATTTCTTCGTAAAACCGATATATTTCGATTGCTCTACGGCAATCGTCTTCAAGGTTCCAGAGTTTTCTTAACACGTCTGCTCTGTGTGAAGTGGAGTATGGTACTGAGTACCGTTTTCACCGTCGTTGCCTAAACTGGAGTTTTATCAATCAGTTTTCAACATACCCTTACTGTACGTTGAATAAAACGTCAATTACAAATTATTTTCCAAACCTCATTTCCAATTGTTTAAAAAGGCATCACTTTCGTTCATTCGAAAATTTTTTCCAAATGTTTAACAATGATTACAGTAAACGTTTTCCAAACGAAAAGCTTGCTATAGTAAGTTTATCGTAAGCTTATAGTTAACGTATTTTGCTTATTGAGACTTATCTACATCTATAAAAATGAGTTTTTGTGTGCGTGAATACGTTCAAAACTCAAAAACGGCAGGACAGATTTAAAAAATTGTTTAGTAGTGTGTCCGTACTAAAGATAAGAAACAAGCAAAATTATCTTGCTCACAAATTTTACCAGTCATCTATAAGAATCTATCTGGCTCAAATCGTTGTTGTTGCATTTACAGGTAAAATTTTTTTTCTGGCTAAGGATCACGACGGCCGGATAACACCTCCTATGGCGATAGTTGGTTTGCTGCTTAAAGTCACACTAAAGAGATGTGATAGGGGAAATAACTTGATCGCCCCAAAGTTATCAAAAGTGTAGGAATACAAATAACGTAAAACAATAAGAAGTTCAAACAGCGAATGTGAGTGGCTGCTGTCAAATCGATGGTAGGTAATTCTCCACTGTACCTGGCTGTAGCTTTCTTGAATTCACTGGCCCGTAGTCATAGTCAAATTAAAATAGAGTTCTGTCTACATAAACATGATTTAATAAATAAGCATCATTTCATGCCTGTCATAGTCAACTTAAAATACATTTTATGTCTAAGACGGAGCTTTAATTTTAAAATGACGAAAAAGTCATTTTAACATTTTAAAATCACACTATGGTTGTGTTTGTGACATTGCTTACTGCTTGCTGACAGTAGATTGGCAGGACAATGTCGGTTGGGTCACCTGATCCTATTATATATTTGCTTTATTGCATATGCGCTATTATCTCGAACACGACTTAAACCATTTGGATGAACAGTAGAATATAGGCAATGTGCCATAGTTTCAGCTCCCCTGCCACTTATAATGCCTCAGCGATCACAAAGTGTTATTTCGTTGCCCAATACATCTTCATCGTCTCATATAGCAACCACAAAAGGGCTGTCACATATTTGAAATTGCTTGAAAATTACGTGAGATTTACTAATGTGTGTGTAAAAAGAAAATTATTTCAAGTCGTATTTGACCAAAGATATTTGGGTTATCGGCTAGTTTTTTTATATTTTTTTGCATATTTCTATATTTTTTATTTTTTTTCTGCTTTCACTTTTTAGATAGATAGCATGCTGAAGTATTGCCAATTAGGATGTTCTGTAATGATAAGTATCTATAACAACTTAGTTATACAGCAAAGACATAATTAAAATGGATACAATTTCTTAAAATTAAAATATCCTTTAAGATGATGAATGGAATTGCTTTATTTAAGCCATAAGCCTTGAACTCAATGGTTTAAATTTGAATACCTTTTATTCATAATAAATTACTATGAGTATGACCATAGATATACATAAATGCACTTAAATACTAAGTACATATCTATATATTTAATAAATTATATATAAATAATCGAGTAGTTCTTCTAACTGCAGTTAAGGTATTGTGAAAAGTAAACACATGAATGCAAATCTTAAGTGAATATTTATTAATAAATAGAAAACCACAACAAACTCAAACTACTTACCTTTTGATTATTCAGAAATTTCCTTTGTTTCCTCTGTATGAAAAGAAAGATTTATTAACAATAAAAACCTTCATTTCCATTTATTAATATTACCAAGTTTTTCATTCAATTCCAATTTACTTAGAGAGCAATTAAATTTTACAATGATTTTTTGTTATAAAAAGCCATGAATATCGATTTAACTGCAAATTCATGCTATTTACTACGTACTTATTTACTATACAGCAAAATAAAATATTTGTTAATATTCAGTGGATATACTGTGAAAACCATTGCAAGTATTTATTTACAAGCATATTTAAACGGCAACAATAAAGTACTTAAGTAAGTAAATAATGCAAGTATGTGTCGTAACGAGCGACGTGGCAAACCAAAATTCCCTGGTTGAAAACCCGTGACAGATTACAAGAAAAACTTATAAGGATACGTTAGAAGTCGGCATAAAATTACAAAAAAGAATTGTAAATGTTGAACACAACATTTTCTGGAAGAAAATGGGCCCTAAATTCAGTTAAATTATATCACGTATAATATTATTACTATTATGAAGTGCTTTTATATAAATACGAGCTATTATACGTCTACTTAACATCCTTACTTATGAGTATTTATTCATACTCAACATGTTGTTATTTAACTGTATATAGCTATATAACGAGCACATTTTGCTATTGCGCAACATAGCCTAGACAAACTAGCAGCTGAATTTTTTTTTCTTTAAAGTTATTAGCTGATATTACACTATATTTTACGGAGGTGCACACTTTCTTTATTTTTGGTATTTAAAAAAGTTTGTCATAGCATACCGCCGACTTCATGATTTTTATTACAAGAATACCAATCCGAAAGAAGCATACAAAAAATAAGTAGATATACGGGCAAAATCAAAGTGAATGACTTCAAGCCGTATTCCTTTACATTTTTTTCATTGAAAGGGTTGGGAAAAAGTCTTGAAAAAAATCCGGAAAACGATTCCGAAATGAAAAACAGTGCAGAATGCTTGCAAAAAAGTGATGCCGAGCCATTACCTGGAGCCGAATATAATTAAGTAAAATAAAACCAAGTAAGGAAGTCTAAGTTCGGGTGGAACCGAACATTATATACAGGGTGGCTTATGAATTTTGCTACATTAAGAAACTCAAATAATTTTTTTTTCAGTATATGGAATTCATTTTTCTTTTATTCGTGTTAAAGGTCATTAAATTTTATTAAATATAGCTTAATTAGTTTTAAAAATAATGGAATTTAAATGCCCCCCCTGCTCGTCGATGCATGTGCGGCATCTTACCAAAAAGTTGTTCATTACTGCTTGGAGAGTTGAGACAGGAATAGCCGCAATTGTTTCTCGAATGGATTGCCTTAGTTCATTCAAATTTGTTGGTTTTGCTTTGAAGACTTCCTGTTTGCAATAACCCCACAAGAAAAAGTCAGGTGCAGTAAGGTCAGGCGACCTGGGTGGCCAACGGAATGTGGAGTTTCTGGATATCAGCTTATTGGGAAATTTTCATCGCAATTCTGTCATAACAGTTTGGGCTATATGAGGAGCTGCACCATCTTGCTGAAACCACACAGAGTTGAAAGAAATTCTCATTCGGCGTAATTCTGGATAGAAAAACTCTCTCAACATGCTCAAGTAACGGTCTCCAGTAACCGTAACGGTGTGACCGTTTTCTTCGAAGAAGTAGGGCCCGACAATGCAGCGTGATGAAACTGCACACCACACTGTGACACGAAGTGGATGCAATTCCGTCTCATGGAGTATCTGTGGGTTGGAAGCACTCCATATTCGACAATTTTGTTTGTTTATGTTGCCGTTTAAATCGAAATGGGCCTCGTCAGACATGAAAAGACAGTTCAACATGTTTCCATCCTCTTCCACCATTTGAAGCATCTTCTGGCAAAATTCCAAGCGAATCGGCAAGTCTGCAGCGTTCAGTTTGTTGACCATTTGAATTTTATATGGGAATAAGTCCAAATCTTTGTGCATAATTGACTGTAATGACTGTCTGCTTACACCCATTTGAGCAGATAAGCTTCTTGTCGAAACACGTGGATTGTTTTGTATGGCAGCAGCTACAGCAGCGATTGTTTCCTCCGTTCGAACTGAAGGGTTTCGATGGTAAGGTCTTCTGTTGACTGTCCCATGCTCGGCAAAATTGTTTACAAGTCTTATTATGGTCCATCTGCTCGGAGGATTGCCGCCAAACGTGCGCCTATACTCTCTTTGAACCGAAACTACGGACTCCAGTGCGTGATAGCGGCGGACAATCCAAATTCTTGTTTCAGTGTCCTAGTTATCCATTTTTGTTAAATGTAAAAGTCAATCTGCAAAATAAAAAAAAAATTAACCAGATTCATTAAATAGAAAAAAATTATTTAATTTTTTTTTGGTAGCGGCTTTCATCAGCCACCCTGTACATAGATCTATTGTGGCATACCAATTTACGCAGGTCTATTTTAATACATTTCAGCTCGTATTATAAAGCCAGCTGATTGTTTTCAATAAAAACACTTCTGTCATGAGTTTTGACGGGTAAATTAATTTAAAAAGAATATAAATCTATGGCGCGATATACAACATGTATATCATCATAAAACTCCTGCGAGATTTTCGGGCCGAGCTTCCCTTCCAATTGGAATTTTTTCCTACAAATTGGCGGGACCTACAGATTTTTGCTGACTTCGAACGGTATCTACAAGGGAGATGCATTTTTGCTGCGAAGCCTTCCATGGCAGAAAGACACTCGGAGAGGTTGCCAAACCACTGCCGAGGAGCGACCACGTTTTGAAAAACTTTTCAAACCACTTTTGATGTTACCAGTCCCAGGACCCGAACCTTGGACCTTCGGTGTGGTAGGCCGGCAATACTACCGCCACACCACGGCAGCCGCCATTAATTTATTTGTATATAAATAACTTTCCTACCAACAACTGCTAACCACATTTTTCAAAATACCAATGCATGCAAATTTTATGTTTGGAAAATTTGCGTTCAAATAGAAGACGGACAGACAGACAGGCGGACGGAGAGACAGACATTGCTAAATCAACTCAGCTCATCGTCCTTATTATTTCGATTTACTTATTGAAGGGCCCATTTCGATATCTTGAACGGGTTTCGATTTATGATTAGTATTATTTCTAATTTTGAATTAATCAAAAGTGGTCGGTGCCACTCCCATTTTTAAAAATTTCTTGAAAATTTTATTTTCTGCATTAACATTAATGTACACACCAAATTTTATCCTTATAAGTGTATTATGTACTGAATAATTTTTTTTGTATTTTCGAATATATTCTTTACCTACTAGCTTATACCCGTGGGTTTCCCCCACATTTCTATTTATATATATAAAATTCAAATTATATATGTATGTATCTATAGACCGACTTGAAAAATTCCAGTTTTATGGGAGGTGCCACGCCCCCTTCTTAGTTACCACCAGTTTTCATGCAGGTGTTTGGGATTAACTTCATATAACCCTTTACCCAATTTCATTGGTCTAGCCTAAATACTTCCAGAGATATGGGCTATAAGAAATTCCAGTTGTATGGGAGGTGCCACGCCCCCTTTTTCGTTTTTCCTAGTTTTCTTGGAGGTCTTAGGGATTAACCTCATATAACCCCTTCCCAAATTTCAGCAGTCTAACGTAAATACTTCCAGTAATACGGACTGTTAAAAATTCCATTTGTATGGGAGGTGCCACGCCCCCTATATATATCAAAATATTTTTTAGCCGATGACCATCCCGGTAAGGTATCCAGTTCGTGTTTCAAATTTGGTTACGATCGGTTTATACGTCGATCTATAGATACATATATATATACATACATAATTTGAATTTTATATATATAGATATAAAAAGTGGATGATAGCCACATCCGATGCCATCACATACCACCGTTACGCGACTAAAGTTAATATACCTTGTGTGCGTAGCACTACTAGGTATACAAAAATAATTGGTGCGATATACCTCTGGGGCCGAGCTTCTCTACCAGTTTGAGATCTGCTGGTTCTAATTTTTCCTGCAAATTGGAGGGACCTATAGTTTTTTCCGACTCAGAATGGCATCTATACAGCAGATGGATCTTTGCTAGCAGCCTTATAAACAAAAATTTCGGTCAAAAGTCCACGCTACTTACTGTCAAATTTAAATGCAAGATAGAGTTGAATTACAAAATACAATCAAAGCCTGAAGAAAAATTTAACAAATTTTAATTTTAGAACTCGTTGCAGTATGGCTAATATAAAAAGGGTACTGTGAACGAAGATACTCCGTTTGTGCACAAATTTTTAACAGTCTAATTGAAATTTGATTTCTTATTTAAAACTTTTCACTCATTTCTCGTTTTTTTTTTGAATAATGAATTGTTTTTATTTTAATAATTTTGGATTCAAACTAACCTAACACTAAGTAATACTTAACGTCATTATTACCCAAAAGCACTTGATAACGTTGGCATCCTTTTGATCCTTTTTTTAATCCTACTATTTCGATAACACTAAAATATTTAAAAGTTACGAACTGAGTTGTTACCAAAATATAAAACTAACTTTAAGCTTTTAAAAAGATAAAATATACATACAAGAACAAGCATAAAATTGGATTTTATGTTTAAAGGTATTTAAATGTCTTATGTTAATATAATCTACAACTTATGTGAATAACGATGCGTTCGTATAATCTCTCCTTGCTCAACATATTGTAAGTTATCAAAATATGCAATAAACTGTAAGGAATCTTTTATATTATGAATAGTAACTACAAAATGCAGTTAAGTCAACAACATAGCTCAAACGTTTTCTTATCAAAAGTTTGCAACACTGAAAATTTCAATGTAGCGAGACAGCATCTGCAACAATAGCACTAACATACATCCGCACATATGGATATTGCTCAGAGTCTTCGAGAAAAAACGCATAAGACATTTGAAGAAACTGAGAGCACTTGTCTCATTTATCATTTATTACAAATGATGCAGTGACACAGTAGCGATGGCTACGTCGCTACAGTAAATATACGCCGGCAAACCATTTTCTATGCAGCATGACATGGTAGTCAACATATGCGTATGGGTAACAGGACTCGGGCACAAATGCACATTAGACTGGGAAAATATTTTTTTTTTTGTTAATTAAAAAAAAATTGCCACTGATTTGTTTTGGTTTTTCGAAGTTAACACATTGTTGACCGGCAATTTTACACTGAGTCTATCTCATGTAACCGGCGTTTATTACATAATTCAATGTGGAACTGAAGTTATTTATACATACAAATTTAATAACTTATTATATTTATTTATTATATATAATTCATTATATTTATTTAAATATAATTCATTGAAAATTTTTTATTTATCACGACCTGCCGTAACCATGAACCATTTACAGAACTAAAATAGTCATAAAAATCTGAGTATCTAGGAAAATCACTGTTTTTATAACTCTCATGAACATGAAATGGTATTATAACTTTGGTGCGATGTTTGTAAGTATAAGAAGAAGAAGAAGAGATAGACTTACCAATAAGTATACCGAAATGATCAGGGCGATGAGCTGAGTTGATTTAGCGATGTCCGTCCGTCCGTCTTTCCATCCCTCTGTCTGTTTGAACGAAAACTAGTCCCTCAGTTTTAGAGATATCTCGAAGAAATTTTGTAAGAGGCAGCCATTTTATAAAGTATTAATCATTTGTCGGAACCAGCATGATCGGACCAATACAACGCATAGCTCCAATACAGTCGATTGGTCCGATAAACGGGTTTGGGCCTGTAACTGTTGCAATTTAAAAGCTAGGAACGTAAAATTTGACAGATTTAGTACGTGTTATATATGTAATGCGTGTAGTAAAAATCACCTAGATCGGACCAACATAACATATAGCTCCCATATAATCGATTTTCCCCATAAATATAGTTTGGGATATGTATTTTTAAAATTTACAGGCTTGCAGAATTTGTACTAACTGTAAAGAATGATCAGACACTTAAAACCATGATTCGTATTCATGAAAGGTATAAAGTCTTCGGCACAGTCGCAGACAGCCATTTCCTAACTTGTCAAAGCACGATGAGCAAAGCTTTTGCAGTATACTATATTTCCCTGGGTTTTATAAATATAAATGGGTAGTGCACGTGCAATCATGAAAACTCCAACTTCTTTTTTCTGGATTGAATTTTGTGGGGTTTTTGTTACAAATTTCCAAAGCAAAAAAGTTGATTTGGAAAGGCATTCCAATATTTAAAGCTTGATTAATTTCCTAAAAAATCCTATTTAACTAAATTTAAAAAAAATCCAAAATGAGATCAGTTCTAAAAACGATAAGCAAGCAATGATAGACACCTAAAAAGAAACATAAATGTCCAACACTGATGATGCAGTATTTTTTTCCTGCCATTATAATATCAATACAATTTTCGTGAATTTTTTTTCTCTGTCTAATGTGTACGCAGGCATATCGAAGCTAAACGGCATCTTGACATCTTGACTTTATGTACTTTCAACTTTTATGCGCTATTTTCATTACATTGCACTAACATATCATTTTACGCTTTCTTACACTGAATTGAGTTGATATGCGTCCCGGACGTATGCAGTTTGTTCAGGAGCATTGTTGTTGCCCTAAAACCATTTTTACACATAAATGCACAGCAAGTATGTCTACAAAAAGGTTACTTAAATAACAATTTTAAACGTTAAAATTTCGATTGACTACTTGTATCGTAGGTGATAAGTAAAAACAGCCTTTGTTTCGAAAATTTAGTCAAGCGCCTCATAGACATCATTAAAAGAACTGGCAAAGGCATAAATAGTACTCTATAGGCCCATGTTATTAAAGTTTCAAGGCTTCATAAATTTGGAAAAAAGTTTCCGCTTAATTTCGCCAGGTCTATATTTCATGCACATTGTTATCCAAGCCAATCTCGACTGGTAATTTGTTTGCTTTGTTTTAATCCCCTCGCGTTCTCCCTCTGCTTCTCCTCGTCAACTCTCTCTAACTCTCACTTTCAGTCTCAGTCCACGCTTAGTCCTAATTTCACTCTTATTCCTAGTATCTTTCTGCCTCTTACTTAAGTCTCACTATTTCTTTTCCTCCTCGTTCTTCTCTCCCTAACAATCTCTCTTTGTGGTTGTTTTTGTGTTGGTCCAGAATTCTTATCAAACTGTTTTAACAGAAGCCCTAGATTAGTGCTGTTTCAACAGGATTGCATCATAATGACTTTAATGTTTGAATAGTCGCCTCGGTTGAACAGTTAAAAATATGGTCCTATTTATGAGGATACATAGGTTAAACGTTCGGCATGTCGGTGTTTACAACAAGTAAGAGTTTAACCTGATACAGTAAGCAGTCCAGATTTGACCCAGAGCACCTCGAGTCTCAATAAGAAGGACGCGTTCTTCTGTAGCCACTCGTATTTTTCCTGCATAACAGGGTTTGACACACACAACTGAGTGTAGAGGGTGTTTTCCTATCAGTTTCTCTCTCTCGCCGCAACCTCTTCCTGGCCACAACCCCAACTTTTTCCACCATATCACAACCTTCACGTCTATGAAATGTTTGCAAACGTTTAAGTGCGTGTATTTGGGGTCAAACAAATTTCATTTAATATTTCATACATACATTTTCATTTTAACACATTGACTGCCACGTCAGACATATATATGTGACACTGTACTATGCCGTTTACGCCACGTCAGACACATATGTCCGACACGACTATTATTCTCTCTCGCCATTCACACAGCAACGATTGATGATAAATATGATTTTATTGCAGTAATAAAATATATGACCTCCCATGAAATTTCTTCGGCTTCAGCGCAGCTCAAAAAACAATTAGAAAAAATTGGTTTTGAAAAAAAAATTTTATTTATTTTATTAAAATAACAAAAAAATTTAATTTTTTTTTTTTATTGTTTTTTTTAATTTTTTTTATAAAATATTACCAGCACTACCCTAAATTCCAATTTTGACGTCTCTGATGAGATTTAAAAAAAAAATTTGCTGAAAGTGCCTTGGCAGTCAATGTGTTAATTAAGTTTCAACAAAAATTGCTATGAATATAGTTTAATTATTAGAAATTAGTTTCAAATCTACGTTGATATGGCTTCTTGCACACACGACTACTTTACACCAAAACAAGCATGTGCAAATTTTAAATGTTGAAAATATGCAAAACTTTTTTACTATCAAACACTTAGTATAGGTATTTTTGTTATGCATTCTACAAAGATTTTTACTAGAGAAGAGTTTCCGCCAAATAAGTAAGGACAATACATATCATATAAGTCTTAAAAAGTTGTTGTTTTCAGATTTATGCTATTAAATAGGGTTGCAATTTTCGGAAGTAAATTAAAATTTTGTTTTGAAAAGCCTTGTTTACTTGTAACCTTGTAATATTAGGAACTCATTTAGACATTTTGGGATATACTAAGGCCGAATTACTAGCGCAAGCCCCGTCTAAGTACTGCACAGTATTGGTTATAGACTTAGATTATAAATTGAAAGGTAGAATGGCATGATTGCCAACATTGACACCATTGGTTTAAATAACTGCGCCGTAAGTTCTGCCTGCTCCAAATTGGAAAAAGAACCGAAAAATTTGGTTTAAGGGTGAACAAGGGCAAAACGAAGTACCTTCTGTCATCATGCATTCGCGCCTTGGCACCCACGCCACTGTTGGCAGCCATACGTTTGAAATAGTAAAGGACTTCGTATACCTGGGAACCAGCATTAACACCAACAATAATGTCAGGTTAGAAATCCAGCAAAGAATTACTTTTGCCAATAAATGTTACTTTGGACTGAGTAGGAAATTGCTAAGCAACAACAAAAACCACGCTCTACAAGTCGCTCATATGCCCGTTCTACAATTTGGAGCAGAAGAATGGACGATGACAGCCGCAGATGAGTCGGCTCTTGGAGTATCGAGGGCAAGGTTCTTCGAAGGATTTATGGGCCCCTACGCTATTCCGACGGTGTATAAGGAAGAAGATTTAATGATGAATTGTATGAGCTCTACGCAGACATCGACATTATCCAGCGAATTAAAACCCAGCGGCTACGTTGGCCTGGCCGTGTAATGCGAATGGAAGAAGATGCTCCGGCCCGGAATGTTTTCTTGTCGAAACCAATCTTGTCGAATTACCAATTGGAGAAGAATCTGCGATCCCTTGGCGTTTCTAATTGGCATCAATTGGCAAAGGATAGAGTCAGGTGGCGAGCTTTGTTGGAATAGTTCTTACCTTGCCATAGAGGTAAAAAAGATGCTCCGTTGGTACTTGAATTTTATACATATTTAAGTAGAATATTTTATCTCTGTGATCATTTCGTATCACGAAATTTGTAAATTGATGATTTCTCCAACAGACTGACGACATTCACTATAAACATTGGGGTGGGTCGATTTGTATGGACGAAAGTTAACCGATATCGCGCCATCGATTTTTCAATAGGTTTCGGGCTCAGGAAAAAAAGTTCAACTACGCATACCCCAAAAAATAAATTTCGGGCCTGCGAGATTTAATTTTTTTGACTTTTTTCGACATTGATTTTTAAGGTTTTTTTCATGACCTACTAAAAAACATTTCATTTGATTTTAAAATTTTCATGTATACCCTGTCCGACCCAGAAATGTCCGCTAAAAACATTGGCGATAACGATTTTTTGAAAAAAAAATTTTATTTTCGGGTTTTGGGACTTATTTTGGTAGAAAATTTTACTTTTCCAAAACCCGAAAATAAATCTTTTTTTCAAAAAACCGTTATTGCCAACGTTTTTAGCGCATAATTTTAAGTGGGACAGGAAATATGAGACAAATTCGTTTTCGTCGAAAACATTTTTGCATGTACGAGTATGCTGAAAAAACCCTTAAAAAATGGCGAAAGGGTAAATTTTTTGACCAAAACACTCCCCAAAATCCAAAAAAAAATCTTTTTTTCAAAAAACTGTTATTGTCAATGTTTTTAGCGAACATTTTTGGGTCGGACAGGGTATACATGAAAATTTTAAAATCAAATGAAAGGTTTTTTAGTAGGTGATGAAAAAAACCTTAAAAATCAAAGTCGAAAGAAGTCAAAAAAGTAAATTTCGCAGGCTCGAAATTTATTTTTTTGGCGTAGTGGAACTTTTTTCCTGAGCCCAAAACCTATTGAAAAATCGATGGCGCGATATCAGTTAATAAATCTACCCAGTCTATTAAACATAGTTCATATTGATTTTTAATTTAGATTTACTCTTCTCACTAACATTTATTCAATTTAGTTGCACAACTTACAGTTCTCGTCAAGTGCGCTTCAGCTTGTAGTTCTGTAAGGATATTGTGTGTTTCAGATTTTATTTATTTAAATATATTCAATAAAAACACTTCTAAAATATCATTGATTTTATTTACGTGACTTCTTGTTTACTATTGATTTCCATATGGGTATGCATGTGGTATATGTCTATGTATGTATACCTAGTTGTCCTGGCGAATTCAAATTTAAAAAGGTTTATATACATACAACACTATATACTTGTACATCAACGGAAAGCTAAAGCAATCAGCTTTACTAAAAAGTACAGTTATTTGGCTCTATCTCAATTTTCAAAAATGCCAAGTTTGATGGGTCTACCCATCACCGTTCAGGTAATAAATAGGAAAAACCAAAAACTAAGTTTCAACTTACCACTACATGCACAGTTTTAGTCGCATTTTGAAGATTTATACTTTACATACACACTATTGAAGCCAAGCCACGGAATCCGGAGTAATTTTCTTATTTTGTGTAACCTGAGCTTCCTTGCTAACTTCCAGGAAACTTGGACCTACCCTCTTGGGGATATAGCGAATACCTTCCTTATTTTAACCTTCCTTATCTAACGTTCTTACGAACGGTATTAAAACTAAACGGATACAAAATTCGGAACGAGAGATGGAAGTTTCGCCTAAACACTGGAAGAAAATGAATCGGAAAATGGAATCGACATACCTGCAGCTCAGCCAGTCTTAAGAGACTCTATTGCAGTATCTTCTAAGAGAAAGCCAATTTCATAAAGGGTGCAACTGTAGGATAGTGCAGCTCACTGGAGCAAACTATTGCGCTTTGTGGACAGTCAGGCTACCCCAAATGTATAAGAATATAAACTAATAAAGCCTGTAATTATGTAAATTTTAAAGTTCTCATTGGCATATGAAATATCTGACTATTTCGTTTTACTGAGTCCCCGGGCTAACAAAAGGCTCACAGATGTACGGAAACCAGTCAGAAAACTCTGTAGGATCATTCAACGGTGAGGTCCTGTGGCAAATCTTTCGTCAACGTTTTTTCCACCGTCATATTCAAAACGTTGAGAACTTAATCAATTATTTCATATATTTTATTGTTTTTACGGACCTAATTAAAAACAAAAAATAACTAAAGTATATATAAAAAAACTTTTCATTGTATGCTTAATGTTTTACAATATAAGCATAATTTTTTTTTAAACTTATGAATATTTGCACAGTGTTTGATTTCAGCTGGCAATTCATTGTACATTTTATAACCTATATATTCTAAACTTCTCTTTTTAAACGCAGTTCTTACTCTAGACAGTCTTATATTGTTGGAACGTCTAGTTCTATACTTGTGAGTCTCGTTATTATAATGAATTCTGTTACTTAAGTAATTCGGTAACAATCCCAGTTTGACGTTATGTATAAATTTAAATGTAAAATAGCTTATGGATTGTTTTATACTAAGCCAGTTCAAGATATTTAACAATCTGATCTTTGATGTTCTTGCCGTACATTTAAAGATTAACGGGATTGCTTTGTTTTGCCGTACTTGTATCTGCTTGATTTGTGTATCGTTTTCCAATAACATTATTGAAGGACGGTAGATAAAGTGCGGTTCAATGATTGAACGAAATACTAATAATTTGTACCTTTGACTTATATGTTTGCATGTTCTGTACACAAATCCAATTTTTCTTGCAATTTTGTTTTCTAAGTAATTGATATGTTCTACAAAACTTAAGTCTTCATCAATTAAAATTCCTTAGTATTTAATTTTGTTTACTTTTTGTAGCTCCTCTTTTTTCACCCTCAGACCGATGTTGATTAGTTCATTAATATTTATAATGGTGCGGTGTGTGCAAAGTAACATATATTTTGTTTTATCAACATTTAATTTAAATTTTTGCTGCTTAACCATTTATAAAGCGAGTCTAAATCATCTTGCCTTTTCAACGTGACATTATCTGAATTTGTTTCACTGATGGTAACCAATGCATCATCCGCAAACAATCGTATTTTACAATATTTCAAACATTTTTTAATATTATTAATATAGATTGTAAATAATATTGGGGCCAGTACTGAACCTTGCTGTAAACCTGGGGGTTACTATGGACTATAAACTCTGTTTCAGCCGCCATATTAACACAACAGTCAGTAAGGCTAGAGGTGTTCTAGTATTCGTTAAACGATGGTCTAAAGAAGTTAGCGACCCTTATGTAACTAAAGCCCTCTTCACTACATTAATCAGACCAAAACTTGAATATGGTTCTATAATTTGGAACCCAGGTTCATGTAGATCGCCTAAAATAACTTACAAAACAATTTTACCTATATTCCTTAAGAGATTTTCATTGGGATCCCTTGTATAATCTGCCACCCTATACGAATCGTTTAAAACTCATTAATCTGCACACACTTTATAGTCGGAGGGAAATGCTTGGAATTATTTTTATCATTAAATTGCTAAATGGTTCACACTCCAGCCCATTTCTTCTAAGTGAAACGAACTTCAATGTACCGTCTCGTCCTTCAAGGCATTTTAAACCTCTAGTCTTAAAACAGTGCCGAACCAATTTTCAGTTAAATGAGCCTCTTCGCTGTTTGTGTCAAGATTATAACTCTCTTTCTGGTAGATTTGATATTTCAGACTCGCTTTTCAGCATAAAAAAATCAACTCTTTCTATTCTAAATTCATAGCTACTAATTGTTTCTTATTCTTTGACTTCTATATTAACTTCTAACAATAATTTTATTCTGTTAACTAATTATTTCGTTATGTATAATCTATCTTATATCTACTTTACTTAGCTGATGAGGTTTTCTCTGTAGCTGAGCAGTTTTAGATCTCGACGATTAACAAACCAAAGCCTTACAACGACTCGGCGCGAACGAATAATCCGCGCGTTATTCGGATGCACCCCTCGCGCCGGTCGGGCGGGATATGATGGGTAATCCGTTTGGGAATTATTATTATTATTATTATTATTATTATTATTATTAACATCAAAAACCGATGAAATTGCTCTTCCAACAATCTTTCTCTGCTTTCTACCACTCAAATAACTTCGGAACCATTCCAACGCTATACCTCTGATACCAAGTTTGGACATGTCGTTCAAAAGAGCATATCTGTCCACCGTTTCAAATGTGCGTTTGAGATCTAGAAAGACAGAAACCACCAGTTTTTTTTCTGCCAGCTTCTCTTTCCATTCAGCAATTAATATGGTAAGTGCTGTTTCACATGAATGACTCTTTCTAAACCCTGATTGTTCCGGTATGATCATATTGTGTGTTTCCAGGTAAGCC
Source organism: Merzomyia westermanni (assembly GCA_949987695.1). Lineage (NCBI taxonomy): Eukaryota > Metazoa > Arthropoda > Insecta > Diptera > Tephritidae > Merzomyia > Merzomyia westermanni. The sequence goes on along the minus strand of OX465291.1, from coordinate 32,007,727 downwards.
ACCAATTGTATTTTCACCACTGTTTCCATAATTTTTTCATCTCCAGTAAAGTATTGATAGGACGGAATACCTCTGGCTTCATTGCATTTGCATTTTTTTCTACAGGTACAACCGTACATATTTTCCACCAATTAGGAGCAATGCCTTCGTTTAAAGAAACACTAATCATATCTCTATATAAATGACCGATGTATATCATAGCATCTTCATATACACCCTCAGACAGAAGCTTTTTTCCACCATATTTATTTTTAAAGGCTCTAGTTATGATTATTTCATTTAACTCGACGTTCGTGAATTGTAAAGACCCTGTTGTGTTGTTAAAGTTCATTTCATTTCATCATGCATTCTGGATTTTTTCAATGCTATCATTAATTTGAACTATACTCTGCTTAAAAAAGTTTTCAAGGAAATTGGCTATGTCATATTCATTCCCAATACATTCCCCGTTAATTACTATTTTAGTAATGTTTTTTTTGTTATCAGTTAACTCCGCAACATCTTTTAAACATTTCCACATCTATTTCATTTCACCTTCATTTTTCAACACTCTAGTTTCCATGTATTCCTTTTTCTTATATTTAATTGTTCTTTTATACATTTTTCTAATAACATTATAATCATCCAACAACCTGTGTTCCTTGCATTATTGTAGGAATCAACTTTTCTTTTATTGAGTTCTGTTTGCTCATAATCATACCACTTATTTCTCAGTTGCTTCCGGATCCTCTTCTCATATGTCAATATTTGCATGACTTCAATTAGTATATTGTTCAGCACCTGAATTTTATTTTCTGCTCTAGTATTAAGCACCGAGTTGGGATCACATGTTCGCAGCAGATTCAGAAGATTATCAGCGCTATAGCGCTCCCAACAAACTACAGTCGAATATTCTCTCATTTTCCAGTATTTTGTTGTAGGCACTTCGAAGTGGATGGTCTCATGGTCCGAAGTTCTATATTCACGTAAGTATTCTGTTTTAATTTGGTCATTGTTGCTGAATAGTACACTAATTTTTGTGGATGAGTGCTCAGTAATTCTGGTATCAAAAGTAATTCTCTGTATCATAGCCATCTGCGCAAATACACTTGTTAGTTGGTTTGAGTACGTTGACGATATATTCATATTAATGTTGAAATCTTCTACTTTAATATTATTGTCTGAATACTTGAGGTGTTGAGTGACTATATCATTTAAATATGTAATAAAGTCGGCATCGCTCCCACTTGGTGAATGATTTTTACACAAAACAACAGCCGTGACATTTCGGTTGTTTTGAAAAAAATATTAGAAATAAATAAAACTCAGAAACAGGCAGCAAAACAGTGTAAACAATATCGGAAAAAACGCTCGTCGAACTTTACAGGAAAGCGGTGCAGCTAATGACGGTAAGCATAGGGGCCGCTATATAGCAAACGTTAAATTGCGGCACCGCTTTCCAAAGAAACCAAAGCTTTACAGGATACTGCGAAGCTTGTGAGTATGCTCTATTGAAACTGTCATTATGAAGACTTCGACTGTATCCAGTACTGCTGATAAATTGAATTCTATGTCTAGTAACACTATCTTTTGACAGTCTGGCGAAAGAAAAAAGTAGATTTTTTCGGCCCATCTTAAGCTCGTATTAGAAAGTAAGTAATTTGGTCATATCTACTGACTACTTAATTAACCTTCCTAAATACAGGGTGGCTAATGAAAGCCGCTACCAAAAAAAAATTAAATAACTTTTTTTCTATTTAATGAATCTGGTTAATTTTTTTTTTATTTTGCAGATTGACCTTTACATTTAACAAAAATGGATAACTGGGACACTGAAACAAGAATTTGGATTGTCCGCCGCTATCACGCACTGGAGTCCGTAGTTTCGGTTCAAAGAGAGTATAGGCGCACGTTTGGCGGCAATCCTCCGAGCAGATGGACCATAATAAGACTTTTAAACAATTTTGCCGAGCATGGGACAGTCAACAGAAGACCTTACCATCGAAACCCTTCAGTTCGAACGGAGGAAACAATCGCTGCTGTAGCTGCTGCCATACAAAACAATCCACGTGTTTCGACAAGAAGCTTATCTGCTCAAATGGGTGTAAGCAGACAGTCATTACAGTCAATTATGCACAAAGATTTGGACTTATTCCCATATAAAATTCAAATGGGCAACAAACTGAACGCTGCAGACTTGCCGATTCGCTTGGAATTTTGCCAGAAGATGCTTCAAATGGTGGAAGAGGATGGAAACATGTTGAACTGTCTTTTCATGTCTGACGAGGCCCATTTCGATTTAAACGGCAACATAAACAAACAAAATTGTCGAATATGCAGTGCTTCCAACCCACAGATACTCCATGAGACGCAATTGCATACACTTCGTGTCACAGTGTGGTGTGCAGTTTCATCACGCTGCATTGTCGGGCCCTACTTCTTCGAAGAAAACGGTCACACCGTTACGGTTACTGGAGACCGTTACTTGAGCATGTTGAGAGAGTTTTTCTATCCAGAATTACGCCGAATGAGAATTTCTTTCAACTCTGTGTGGTTTCAGCAAGATGGTGCAGCTCCTCATATAGCCCAACCTGTTATGACAGAATTGCGACGAAAATTTCCCAATAAGCTGATATCCAGAAACTCCACATTCCGTTGGCCACCCAGGTCGCCTGACCTTACTGCACCTGACTTTTTCTTGTGGGGTTATTGCAAACAGGAAGTCTTCAAAGCAAAACCAACAAATTTGAATGAACTAAGGCAATCCATTCGAGAAACAATTGCGGCTATTCCTGTCTCAACTCTCCAAGCAGTAATAAACAACTTTTTGGTAAGATGCCGCACTTGCATCGACGAGCAGGGGGGGCATTTAAATTCCATTATTTTTAAAACTAATTAAGCTATATTTAATAAAATTTAATGGGCTTTAACATGAATAAAAGAAAAATGAATTCCATACACTGAAAAAAAAATTATTTGAGTTTCTTTATGTAGCAAAATTCATCAGCCACCTTGTATGATAACAGCCGTATGAATGCAGTTTTGAAACTAAGACATCATTCCTGATAACGGATGAAAGCGTGCAGCATCTACTAAGTCAATGCCCTCTACCAATCAAAAGACGGTTGGCTACTCTCGGTCAGCCGTTTCCGAATGACCTCACAGAGGTATTACAATATTTAATAAAGGGGAAAGCTAACTTCATTGGTTCCACGACCCTTGCCATTTCAAAGTAATCTTCTTCTAATTTACAACTTCTTTCTTACTTTTTATGTATATTATATCTCATTGCATACTTACATTCAGTTAGCCATTATTTCCCATATTCATTTGTTCACTATTACTTTGCTCATACTCCTTCATCACTTTTAAGTTTGCTCCCCCAGCTCTTTCAGGCTCTCTCCATAAAACTGCAGTATATATTCTTGTTAATCCTTCAACTGGCTATAGAATTTCAAACTAACTGGTTTCATACTCAACTTTACTTGTTTATTGCTTTAGGTACTTTTGCATCTGATAAGATTTTTACCACCATTGATATTGTTTCAGAAAATCATTTAGAGGTTTTGATTCCGGAATTACTTAATTTGAATATTTTTTTTTGTATAGAAGTATTGAAAATTCAAAACAGATTTGTTGCAAAATCCCTTTATTTTATGGCAACAAATTAATTGATTTTGTTAGTTGTGATAACTTGATTGATATATATGTATGTAAGTATTACATTTATGTCGTATATTTAGAGGAATATTTTCACAAACTGACAAAGTTCTGGTTTTCCTTTCAGGTGATGGTGTTATAATTGCACAAAGGTTTTACGCGAGAAAAACTGTAGTCCAATATGAATAAAATAAAATAAATTAAAATAATATAAAATAAACTAAACTAATTTAAATAAAATAAATGAAAATAATTGCTTTTTTATACCAACAATTTTTTTTTGGCGACTGTCTCTAAACATTTTTAACAATTTTAAAAAAATTTTATTAATTAATTAAAAATGATCATTAAAAAAATAAAAAAGAATAATAATTTTCATGAAAATTCAAAAAGTGAAAAATTATTATTCTTGACGTTGATCTCATTTCATGAATAATTTAAAATAAAACAAAGTTAAATAAACTAAGTTAAATAAACTAAGTTAAATAAAATAAATGAAAATAAAATAAAATAAAATAAAATAAAATAAAATAAAATAGAATAAAATAATATAAAATAAAATAAAATAAGATAAAATAAAATAAAATAAAATAAAATAAAATAAAATAAAATAAAATAAAATAAAATAGAATAAAATAAAATAAAATAAAATAAACTAAAATAAAATAAAATAAAATAAAATAAAATAAAATAAAATAAAATAAAATAAAATAAAATAAAATAAAATAAAATAAAATAAAATAAAACAAAATATAATAAAATAAAATAAAATAAAATAAACTAAAATAAAATAAAATAAAAAAAATAAAATAAAATAAAATAAAAAAATAGACAAAATAAAATAAAATAAAATAAAATAAAATAAAATAAAATAAAATAAAATAAAATAAAATAAAATAAAATAAAATAAAATAAAATAAAATAAAACAAAATAAAATAAACTAAATTAAATAAAATAAAATAAAATAAGTATATTATTATTTATGAGCTCTAGGCCTATTTTAAATAAAACAACTGGATTTGTTGTTAATATTTATTTTCGATATTTCGATATCACTCTGATATCATCATCAGGACTGAAATTAAAAACAATAAAAACAACCACATTGTATTTCACATAAAAATAACATAAATAAACATAATGCATAAGCGTGACTTACATCTTCCGCTGTGATGCAAAGACTAAAAATTGTGAAGAAAAGTGGTTATCAGAAACAACGAAAAATCTAAACAGAGAATGTACATATATATATAAACTAATAAAATCCCGTAATTGTAAACAAAAATTGAGAAACATTTACAACAATAATATAGTAAGCGGCAAAAACAATAAAGTAGGTATGCATACAAGTAATCAGGTGTATAGTTATTGTACCAAGGTGCAGAGAACTGCACGAGTGTACATGTGCAGAGAACGGAGCAAATTTTTAATTTTATTTTTGTTATATTTTATCACGAGTGTTTTTTTTTTTTTTTTTTTTTTTTTTTTTTTTTTAATTCCCAACGGATTACCCACCATATCCCGCCCGACCGGCGTGAGGGGTGCATCCGCATAACGCGCGGATTATTCGTTCGTGCCGAGTCGTTGAAAGGCTTTGGTTTGTTAATCGTCGAGATCTAAAACTGCTCAGCTACAGAGAAAACGTCATCAGCTAAGTAAAGTAGATATAGGATAGATTATACATTAAGAAATAACTAGTTAACAGAATAAAATTATTGTTAAAAGTTAAAATAGAAGTCAAAGAATAAAAAACAATTAGTAGCTATGAATTTAGGGCAGAAAGAATTGATTTTTTTATGCTGAAAAGCGAGTCTGAAATATCAAATCTACCAGAAAGAGAGTTATAATCTTGACACAAACAGCGAAAAGGCTCATTTAACTGAAAATTGGTTCGGCACTGTTTTAAGACTAGAGGTCTAAATTCCTTGAAGGACGAGACGGTACATTGAAGTTCACTTCACTTAGAAGAAATGGGCTGGATAGTGAACCATTTAGCAATTTAATCATGGTTGTGCTTTAAAATCAGGTTGCGGTAGGCGTACGCACAATGGTCCGTGTCAGCCTTGAAATTCATCCTTTTATCATTGGGGGTGTCCACTATGTGAAGCATTTCCAAAGTAAACCGCTTATAATAATTTTTCTCCTCTTCCAGAATTTTGACATTATCGAAATCCGGGTAATGTCCAGTATCCTTGCAATGAGATGATAGGGCCGTTTTGTTGTCCGAAAAATTGTTCCTTAATTTTATATTAGATTTATGAGCGGATATCCTTGTCTTCAGTTTTGATTTTGTAAAATCAAGGAAAATAGGTATTTCAAATACAAAGATAGAATATATGAGCAACGATCGGGAATGCCCATGGGATCCCCAGCGTCACCGGTAATTGCCGATATTGTGATGGAGGAGCTTTTAACCCGATTTGAAATGGAGGCGACGAACAAACCACGAATGCTAACCAAATATGTAGATGATTTGTTCGCGATAACAAAAACAGAAGACACAAATATTTTGCTGAACCTACTAAACGGGTACCACCGATCGATTAAATTTACAATTGAAGTAGAAAAGGAGGGAAAGATACCGTTTCTGGACACCCTAGTGATTAGGAGGAACAATAAATTAACATTAGACAGGTAAAAAAAACCAACTGCGTCTGGTAGACTGATTAACTTCAACTCGCAGCATGATAGAAGAATAATTGTGAACACGGCGAACAATTTCGTGAGACGAGTTCTCTCCATTAGTGATAGGATCTACCATACCAAAAATATTAAACTTATAAAGGATACCCTCGAAAATAACGATTTTCCAACAAAATTAATAAACAAACTTATATACAATTATTACTCGCGTCTTGATAATAAGAGGAAAAATCAAAATGCCAAATTATACAAATCGGTCACATATGTCCCTGGGCTTTCGGAAAGGATAAAACATTCAAAAATGTACGATAAAGAAAATATTCAGCTAGCATTTACCTACAGTAATTCCCTTAAAAAGGTGTTCAGCAAAACAAAAGACCCAATACCAAAACAGGAAAAATCGGATGTTGTTTACAGGATTCCTTGCAACGGCGACGGGTCCCACGTATGCGAGAAAGTATATGTGGGTACTACAAAATCAAAACTGAAGACAAGGATATCCGCTCATAAATCTAATATAAAATTAAGGAACAATTTTTCGGACAACAAAACGGCCCTATCATCTCATTGCAAGGATACTGGACATTACCCGGATTTCGATAATGTCAAAATTCTGGAAGAGGAGAAAAATTATTATAAGCGGTTTACTTTGGAAATGCTTCACATAGTGGACACCCCCAATGATAAAAGGATGAATTTCAAGGCTGACACGGACCATTGTGCGTACGCCTACCTCAACCTGATTTTAAAGCACAACCATGATTAAATTGCTAAATGGTTCACTATCCAGCCCATTTCTTCTAAGTGAAGTGAACTTCAATGTACCGTCTCGTCCTTCAAGGAATTTAGACCTCTAGTCTTAAAACAGTGCCGAACCAATTTTCAGTTAAATGAGCCTTTTCGCTGTTTGTGTCAAGATTATAACTCTCTTTCTGGTAGATTTGATATTTCAGACTCGCTTTTCAGCATAAAAAAATCAATTCTTTCTGCCCTAAATTCATAGCTACTAATTGTTTTTTATTCTTTGACTTCTATTTTAACTTTTAACAATAATTTTATTCTGTTAACTAGTTATTTCTTAATGTATAATCTATCCTATATCTACTTTACTTAGCTGATGAGGTTTTCTCTGTAGCTGAGCAGTTTTAGATCTCGACGATTAACAAACCAAAGCCTTTCAACGACTCGGCACGAACGAATAATCCGCGCGTTATGCGGATGCGCCCCTCACGCCGGTCGGGCGGGATATGGTGGGTAATCCGTTGGGAATTAAAAAAAAAAAAAAAAAAAAAAAAACACTCGTGATAAAATATAACAAAAATAAAATTAAAAATTTGCTCCGTTCTCTGCACATGTACACTCGTGCAGTTCTCTGCACCTTGGTACAATAACTATACACCTGATTACTTGTATGCATACCTACTTTATTGTTTTTGCCGCTTACTATATTATTGTTGTAAATGTTTCTCAATTTTTGTTTACAATTACGGGATTTTATTAGTTTATATATATATGTACATTCTCTGTTTAGATTTTTCGTTGTTTCTGATAACCACTTTTCTTCACAATTTTTAGTCTTTGCATCACAGCGGAAGATGTAAGTCACGCTTATGCATTATGTTTATTTATGTTATTTTTATGTGAAATACAATGTGGTTGTTTTTATTGTTTTTAATTTCAGTCCTGATGATGATATCAGAGTGATATCGAAATATCGAAAATAAATATTAACAACAAATCCAGTTGTTTTATTTAAAATAGGCCTAGAGCTCATAAATAATAATATACATATTTATTAACGGCCAATAAACAAATTAATTATGTAAAATAAAATAAAATAAAATAAAATAAAATAAAATAAAATACAATAAAATAAAATAAAATAAAATAAAATAAAATAAAATAAAATAAAATAAAATAAAATAAAATAAAATAAAATAAAATAAAATAAAATAAAATAGAATAAAATAATATAAAATAAAGAAAAAAAAATAAAACAAAAATAAAATAAAATGGATTAAAATAAAATAGAATAAAATAACATGAAATAAAATAAAATTCATCTGATTAAAATTTCCACAAAATTATTCATATTATTAACAATAACATATAAAATGTTAACATAAATAAAACCACTGCAAGTTTACCAGCTGAGTTTTAATGGTGTGTTCCTTTATCGCTAATTTATATAACTAAACATCATAAAAGTGAAAGCAAAACGCAAAAACTTTCAACCTTAAAGACAACCCACACGAATAAATATATTAATATTCCATGCATTATGTGGCACACTTTCAGGAGCAATGAACAAAGATAAAAATTAGATGTCGATGAGCTTTTATTCTTATAGTTATTTGCCTTGGTATCTTTATGACCTCCAGCTTTCTGATTGTATTTATTCCAAAAATTAGCGTTTAAGCTTAAAACCAAAAAAACTTTGTTATAAGTATATGGAGGTAAAGGTAAACAGCATGAGTAACTACTTGAATGATATTTAAAGCAGTTTAATGGATTCCAACTATTTCGCAAGAACGATTTATGAGCAACAGTTAAACCCTTAGCAAAGTTTTAGTTAGTATTTCTTTCGCCCTTTGATTATGCGAAAGTGAATTGACCCTAGAATTTGTGTACCCAAAGTCAACAAAGCAATTTTATTGCACGATTGGACTTAAAAATCTAAATAAACAAAATAAAGTGCTTGCTAAGGACAAAACAATCAAATTCAAGTAGAAGAAACAGAGACGCGATGAAACATAAACCCTCAAGTAGGTATCGAAGGCTATCAAACACAAAAATTCAAATTGCCTTCAAATAACAGCAACAAATCTGCTGCAACTGATAGTATCGTAAAATCTTGTGACAAGATAAACCGACGAACAATAAACACGGAGCGCATTACACTTTTTAAGCTCAGTCGTGCTGAAAGCTTTCGCGTTTCTTTAAAATGCTTTTCTAGGAAAATAATCAAGGAAACAAAGCATTTGAGAGCAAAAATGAAATAGAAATGTAATTAAAAGTATACTACAAAAGAGGGCAATATGTAGTTTGTTCGACGGTAAACTTTGAATTCTTTTTTCGAAAATAGAAATAATAAGAAGCTCTCACTATAAACCTACTCATTCTAAGCGAGCTGCTACCCTGTGACAATACCTACATTTCTAACCTTGCAAGATATTTGTTGCTTGTATAATCTATCGCAAAAATAAGACGAGATACAAAAGTCGCAATTAAAAGAAAATTTGAAGAAACGATACAGATACATAGCATTAAGGATATTACAAACTTGAGCTATGAAATAATAAAACATAACACAATACACATAAAATAATAATGGGGGAATAAAATCATGTTATACTGCATAACAAAAATATAATAACAATTTAAGGACCTTAGATGAAAAATATAAAAACACACGCAACATAACATAACATAACATAAGAGAACATAAAAGCAACTTAACATAACATAACATAAAATAACATAACATAACATAATATAGCATAACGTAACATAACATAAAATGACTTAACATAACATAAGATAACCTTATTATAACATAGCATTACATAATATAACATCACAACACATAATGTGATATTCCAAAACAAAACATAAACTAGCAATGAATGTTATTGTGGCCTCTTATGCTCCCTTTGTGTTTAATCTTAACCCTTTCGGTAAGGTCGCTACACATATGTACCAGCACCTATTTAGGTACCTTAAACGCTTTATATTTGGCTAAGACTAAGTTTAAAATGTGCTGCCTGGCAACCCTGATAACGAGAGAAAGCGCAATAGCTCACCGCTTAACAGCTGATGTTTTTATCCACGTGTTTATATCACAAAATTTGTGGAAATTAGTTTCTTTCAATACAAAAATGCGAAGAGAAATATGAATTCAGGTTCGAAAGGGTTAAATCACCCTTCTTATTGGTTACTTATGAAGTTTGGATAACATCACACTTTTTATATCATTTTCCGAACAAACGAACTGCTTGAACTGTAATATTCAAATTTTCACCCAAAAAAATTAATAAATAAATTCAAGCACACCTATGGATGTACATATTAAAGAAAACTTAGTATATATAATCAGCCTTTTGCTCTATAAAAATCGATAGCAACTCATTTGACTTGGAATTAGGGTAACACGTATTATTTATTAAGCTGGGACAAACCACATAAATTAAAACAAATTAGCGCTCCTTATGTTTGACTCATGTTTAACGCAGTGTTTTTGGGAACTTTCTGCAGTAGAACTTTGTAGTGAGGGACAAAAAGAACAAAAGAAATGCGAATTTTGTTTACTCAACAAACTCTGCTTTGGTTGCCCAACAATTTGACCATTATAAATATATTTTCCGCTTCAGTTGCCTTTTTCATGTACTTGCGCACTCCAGCCAGAAAGTCATATCTTTTTATTATCTTTATTTAACAGTGAAAAGCCTTAATAGCTGTGGCCAGTTAGTACACCAAAAAAGAGCTAACTAACGTAGTCCACATTTGAGACACCGCGCAGATACTTGAAGTAAATGGAATTTTATTTATGTTTTAAAGATAAAGAAATCATATCTTATAATTTTTATTTATACATTTTTCTTCTTTTTTAGTTTTTGGTTTTATTGTCATTATCTTTGCTTTTGTAAAATGTTTATCATATCTAACATTTCATTTCACTTCTTGTAGTTATATATTTATCATCGTTTATGGGACGCCATGTGGTATGAGCAACATTTGTAAATTGCAAATTCTCACAGCACGATATAAATCGCTTTTATTAGCGTGTCTGTAATAGGGATGACAATTTTTGATTTTAACTATACCGATATTTTTGTAATATAATTTTAGGATCCCGGGATTATTTACGGGTTTCGAATATTCCCTATTCTTCAACTGTTTAGGTTCAAACAAGTGGTAGCGTATTTAAATAAAACAAGTAAGGAAAGGGCTGTGCCGAAGGCTTACTCACAATCACTACAAACTCTGCAAAACTGTTAATTTAGAGATACATAGCCCAAACCCCATTTATCGGAAGAACCGATTGTATGGGAGTTATATGTTATGTTGGTCCGATCTGGCATTACATATATAATGAGTACCAGCCCTGCATGCGAGCTATGCGTTGTATTGGTCCGATCATGCTGGTTCCGACAAATGAATAATGCTTTACAAAATGGCTGCTCTTACCAAATTTCTTCCAGATATCTCTAAAATTGAGGGACTAGTTTGCGTTCAAACAGACAGACCGATGGACGGTCGGACGGACGTGACTAAATCAACTCAGCTCATCGCCCTGATCATTTCGGCATACTTATTGGTGGGTCTATCTCTTCTTCTTTTCATACTTACAAACATCGGACCAAAGTTATAATACCATTTCATGTTCATGAAAGATATAAAAAGTCGAGTATTGAATAAAGAAATGGAAACAGTTCGGTATTGGGCGCATTATACGCACAGCTTCTTTTCATTTTCTAAAATACTTTAAATAACACAACCCACAAAGTTAGTAAATACTCGTATGTTAAAAAGTTTTGCAGTTCAACAAAAAAAGTTTGGATTAAAATCATAAATAAATCAAACATATTTCGTTTTTAATAACATATTTAAATCTCGGGATTCTAGGCACCTTAGAAAACACGTGGTGATGGGATCCCGTTATTGCTGTCCCTAGTCAATATAGTAGGTTTTTTATATATGTATGAGCACCTAAAACATAAACTATTTGATATTACTTTATTGTTGTTTTGGTTATAAAATTATGTTTTTTTAGTATTTTTTTGGCTTTTTGTTTTCTTGTTAGTGTTTTGTATTGTTGTTTTCTTATTAAATACGTTACTGCGTGTGGTATTTGCGGCATGCCACATCATAATACTTAATGGTTTTGCGCTTGAATGGCTTTTGTGCTTTGATGTAATTTATTTGACCAAAAAATAGAAAAAAAAGAGAAAAAATGTTGATTCAAAAAAATGTGCTTTCCTTTTCTGTTTATCTCTTTTGTTCGCGTTAATTCCAATGCAATTGTGCTCATTTTTGACCTATTTACATAATATATTTTGTGTACTTATGTATGTGTAGGTTTAATGGATGATAATTTTGCATGCTAATTACGTAATGCATGGCATGCAAATAAATAGATACACGCGTTCGTGAAAATTATGTTATATGTGGCTAATGGAAACGATTTTGACTCAAATATTTTTTACTTTTTATTAAATTTTAGCATTTGATATTCCATGTTAATTGTTGATATCACATTTGATGCGGGATTGTGAAATTTTTGCGTGATCGTATTAATTGCTTAAAAAATTACAAAATAATTAGTAGGTGGCAAATTAAATTGTTATATTTTAAAGTTAATTATGTTTTGTTTTGTTAATTTTATTGTACGCTTATATTTCGGAGAAAATTGCTTTTGTATGAATAATATATTACATATTCTAATTAGTAGATAAATTAGTATTAATTGAGTTCTTTAATTTCAGCACTTTTTAAACGTTTGCTTTGTGTGGCTTTAATTGATGTATTCTTACTATTAGTGGTACAGAATATTTCTACAAAATCATATCAGAGTATAAAATAAACATTAACATAAAAAATCGCGCAACACTACTATATTTTTAAATGTCAGACATTTATTAGAAGGGTTTTGATTAAAATTTCAAAACTCAGATACAATATCTTTGTTTAAGAACACATTTTCTGCTGTTTTTTGGCGACATAAATATAAGTGTTTGATTGTTACCTACTTCAGTAATACAACAACTAAATCGACCACATTTTAATGTAAGTATAAATAAATATCCATTTTTTAAGTATTCATGAAACGACCTCAAGGCCAAGAATAATAATTTTTAACCCCTGAGGGTTAGGGTCTAGAAAGTGCTCGAGGTAGGCATACGGTCGTAAGAGGCGACTAATATGCACAATGGTAATGACATGTAACTCGATGGTTGATCTACGGATATGATGCCTCTCACCTCTCATTACCCATGAAGGTTCCACTGCTCATACCAAATCGCTACCACGACCGTCGGGCAGTACCGCAAGGGAGTACCGGAGCGTACCGGATTTATATCCCGCCAAGGACTGTCAGTTCGATAGCAACCCCCAAAATCTTCGGGGAGTGTTTTTGTCGTTACAACAACAACAACAATAATTTTTCACTTTTTAAATTTTTATGAAAATGATTGTTTTTATTTTTTTTTTTAATAATCATTTTTAATTACTTATTAAAAGTTTTTTAATTGAATAGAGTAGGAAAAATTTTTAGAGACACCCGCCATAGCTTTTCTTATAGATCCATTTCGGAAGCTGTAAGAATTCACTCATCAGAGAAATTTTGGCACGCATTGCTAACCATTAAGCTAACAATACACTGGTTTTGATCTCATCTAGCTCGTTTCATGAATACTTGAAAATGTACGGGGCGTAAATCAACAAAAATTGTTGGTATAACAGAGCAATATACCTTTTATATCAAACCTTTTCGGATTTGTTTTAATTATGGCAAAAGATACATTTTTGAATAGAAACATATGAAATGAGGCAAAAATGTTATAACTTTTTAACTCGTGCCGACAGTCTGACCAAATTTCACCGTATAGTTAGATATAACAAGTTTTTTTTTAAATCGGGAAAAATTAGATTGTCCGGGTGAAATTTTTTTGGATTTTGACAGTCACGGGATTTTAGGAATATAATTTTGCAAACTCGGGATTCAGAGCGCGATATTCTCCAAAAGTTTAATTTGAATAAAGTGACGAAAACGTTTGAAAATCTATCCACCTTCCAGATAAATAACAAATAATTGCATTTTTTATAAGTTTTTTTTATTTAAAACCAAAGTTATTTCATTAATACTCTTAAAAAGTACAAAATATATAGGCACGCGTACTTTTATTTAAATTTTTAAAAATAATTCTTAAACTTTAACTGAGTAGGGTATTTGTTACAGTTAAATAAAAAATCTATTATGGAATAAATAACGTGAAAGTGATCTACACTGGGAGCGTTATACCCTCAATTTCTTGATAGTTGCTAAAAAAAGTTTCAGATTACTTTGAGTAACACAAACTATAAAGAAATTTAAAATATTCACAAAATAGAATATCAAACAGAGATTAATTAATTTATAAAAACAATAATAAAAAAAACCTGCTTGATGGTCGCCTGAAGCAGCGGCATATAAGCAATTGAAAAGGTTACAAAGTTTTGGTTTTTGTAAAACTTATTTAACAAGAAATTTTGCAGGCTAAAACTATAGGGGTTTAATCCATAAAAAGTTTAAAAATAATTTATTTCAACATTTAAAATTAAATAAATTCATACCTTTATTTAGTAATAACTTTGTTTGCCTTCCCTGATAGCTGTGCACTTAAAACGAACAAATGTCATGTCCTCTTACTACAAATATTCATTTCGCTACTTAATATTCAAAAATGATTATTCGTGGCCTCTATTCGTTTTACTATAAACTTACAAAACAATTTATAAATAAGAAGTTATGTATTATACGCAAATTTTACATACTTAAAAGAGTTGCTATTAATTTCTGACAACAATTACATTACGACTACATCTACTGGATAATGCTAACTTTATAGGTACATATGTATGTATGCATGTATGTGCAACCACCTGTCATAAGCTAACATTTGTCTGAGTTTAACATAAATTACAAGCTCGTATTAATATCTCAAGTTTATTGAACTACATATTCTCCTTGTCGGCTGTTAATGCCTTTGCTACATTCTGTGTGCCAGCTTACATATGCTCCGAAGATTTGGCCAATATGAAGCGTTAATTTATGTGTTCATTTAGCAAATGATATGTTACCGGTATATTTGTGTATGTATGCACTTGCTGCTTGTAGTAGCTACGCTTGCCGAACTATTATATTGCAGAGTTTGTACAAGTAATCGGGAATAACGCAGACGCACATACATATACATGGACATAACTATGTGTATGAGTAATCGTTGGTGGTTAAGACACATAAAAAGATTCCCCTTAAGAAATGTGCACCTTTCAACAGCTTTATAGACCTCAAATTTCTATGCAGAGAAAGTGGAAAAAGATAAATACGAACCCACAGTCGCAGATGAGAGAAGTAATGGTCTCAACCTTACTATAACGAGATACCAGTAGTTAAATTACAGTGTTACCTTCAGCATCAACTTTTTCTTGTAATTGCTTACCCGATTCTCTGTTGGGCTTTTGATGCGCACCAATTTAGCAAACTATGTTACAGTCGTTCACATGTTGAGGAAGACATTTTCTGTTAATTGTCGCCAAACGCAATTATATCCTTTGAATTCGCTGATAAATTAAGGTAACCGTTTCTTATCAGAGACAATCAAGACACAACGCATGTGATGTTGAATTAGTTAGCCAAATGAGTCGGCTTATGATATATTACTATTTTACGAGAGCTGTACCACGAGACTGTGAAATAAAATGGAAGTGTCTTGGACTAGAAAGTATAGATCCTCAAAACACCTTCACACGTTTTTTTGGTGCTCCATGAATTCAGGAAAGTTTCGAGAGATGGACAATATTTGACAACCAGTTGGAAATTTATAGATCAAAAAGTTCCAGTTCTTCAACCGCAGATGCAAAACATGAATTTAATCATCAGTTTTTGATTAACACTCAAATAATTTTGCCTTACAATGACAAGGCAAGGCCTCCATTATCCATTTTTAGCTGTACCGCGGCTCTCTCTTTTCATTAGATTAATCATTTGTCGGAATCAGCAAGATCGGGGCAATACAACGCATAGCTTGCATACAATCGATTGTTCCGATACATGGGGGTTGGGCTACCTATCTTTAAATGATCAGTTTTGCAGAGTGTTTACTAATTGTGAGTAAGGATCGGACACTTAAAACCGTGATGCGTATTCATGAAAGGTATAAAGTCTTCGGCACAGTCGAAGACTGCCCTTTCCTTACTTGTTTTACATTTATTTTAAAACTAGCAGACACGCTGAACTTTGTTCCGCTTTAGAGGCAATAAATGAGCAGATTTTGAATTTTATTTTTATAAAAATGACAAATGTGAATAAAAAATCCATTATTTGAACTATTCTTTATTGGTCATGTATTTTGGTGCATGGGTTGCACTCTTCGATCAAGCACCTTGTGATAGACGACATTTTTCGTTTTATTATCAGGCGCAAGAACAAATAACGCAGATGGTCTTCTGCCCGCTTCGCTGCATCTCAGAACTAAAAATTTACAGAGTATTATCTTCATCATTATATCCCATACCAGATAAGATATGAAACTTAATAACGTCGGTTATTGCAGCACTCATTATCTTCTGCCGTTTGACACCCATTTTGTACTAAACTAATTTTGGGTCACCTTGGTCCAGATATCGGTCGATATCTACGATACTGGTAGTGCTATCGGAACAAGTGGTATCTTAAATTTTAAGTTAAGCGTCTAGTAATACTATGCTAGTAGCTCCACTCAATTTAATTTAGCTGTTTTTGAGTGATGCGCGCCCAAACATACAGACAGACAGAAAAAAATTCTAAAAATAGTTTATTTGGCTTCTATTGGCTTAATAATGATCCCTGCTATCGATTTTTTTGAATGTACAGACATCGACCCTTTACACTTTTATTATAGGTAGGGATATGGTGCCCAAATAATCCTGTAAATAAAAATTTAGGTGTGTGGGCTGTGTGCCTTTTATAGGCGACCAAAGTACTAAGCTGATCTTTATATCATTTTCGAATTAGGCTCTTGGGTTCCCTAGGATATAAATAAACTCAAAAAAAAAAAAAACACCTGAATCCGCTATATATCCAGAACTGTTTGGCTCAATAATTTTTGGATTTGATATTTAAGGCGGATTTGCGATGAAGAATTGAAAAAAGGGGAAAAGAGCAAATTAAAAGAAAAGACAGAGAAATAAAAGAGCAAAAAAGAAACAAGAAGAAGATCAATGGGAATTGGAGAAAACTGGAAGTGTGGTTAGGTATGAGAAGATTCAGACGAGGAAGTAGAGAAAAGGAAGAGGAGGGCAAATGACAAAGCGTAAGTATTTAATAGCTTAATCTTTAGCACTTAAATATTTGCACCTGCGATAATGCATCAGCCCGCACTAAACAAAACACCACAAGAACTTCCAAAACTTTTAGAATATTCAAAGATTTACATACAAACTTACACAACAGAAATTCAACTTTGCAACTCCCATAACGTTTCTTTAAAGTTGTTATAAGAGTCCCTGAAATTTATAGTGCTTTTGGTTTTTTTGTTGACCAGTTGACGCACAAAACGCTCTCACATTAATACAAGTGCTGACAAATTATGAGAGTGAAAAGTTTTTTATGATGCTTAATGGGTAAATACTGTCAGCAACAGAAGCGTTGCTCCGTAGCATACGAAAAAGTTGGCGAACTATAAATTAAAATAAAATAAATAAAATAGAATATAAAAGATAAATGTATAAAATAAAATAAAATTTTGCAACAACAAATAAAATATGAACATTCTAGCACTGCATAATTTTGTTTGACGCTGACGCATGTGCATTTCGTTGATTTATAATAAAATTATGCGAAAATGTATGCTACAGTAAGCACTGCATGCACACAACAACAACAGCAGCAACAATATTGTGTGTGATTGCATACCACAGCAGCGCTAAGCAATAACCAGAGAAGTTTTCCGCTGGCAACAGTCAGACGCAATGCAAACGCGGCAAAGTTCTGTGAGGAAATGCTCTTATTTTTTCTTTTAACGCTGCTTTTCGCTCCCGTTTCCCCCGCTACTAGATATCTTAACTCATAACAAATGGTGACTTTATGCACGTGCAATTTATTTTACTTGCCAAAAAAGAAACAAATTTTGTTCCACAGCTTTACATGCTGTCTAGTCTCTTTTGCGTGTTGCACTCACTTTCCAACTCTGGTCGCGAATATTTTACTATTTGCCAAGGTCTTTTTTTATTTTTGTTTCTTTTTATTGTTTGCTTTATTTATCATAAATACTTAAAGCAACTGCTGGCGTAAAACTTGCGCATGAACTTTTCTGCGTGCAACTATCAGCACCCACGTGACACGTTCGTTGTTGGGCAGATGTTGCAAACACCAATACACAATCCTCATGGATGTTACCTGTCTGTAGCATGAAGTTGGTTTGCTAACTTAAAAACTGTTGGCCTTGGTGGCTTGTTAACTTTGTTTTTTCGTAATTTTTAGCAGAAAACTTTTTATGTTGCATTAAAATGTAAGATTTTTTTTGTTTTGTTTTTTGTGGCAAAAGTTAACAACAAAAGAATGAAGCTGATTGGAGTTTACGTCTGCTCAGGTGTTAGTAAAAAAATGTGTGTCTAAAGAAGACTAAGTTTTTATGCTTCAATTGTGTCGTGTACGCATACTGTAGGTGCATATTTTGATATATATTATAGAAGGGTGTCCATAGTAAAAACATCAGAATAACAAATTTTCACGAAAGCTGTTCGAACCGAAACAATCAAAATTAAAAAAAAATAATCTTACACATAAATGCGAAACCTTAGAAAGTTTCTCCAAACTTAATTCTGATCTAAAAATTAAATTAACTAAAATAAAATAAAAATTAAATAATATAAAATTAAATTAAATTAAATTAAATAAAACACAATAAAATAACTTAAAATAAAAAAATTAAATAAATTAAAACGAAATAAAATAAAATAAAATAAAATAAAATAAAATAAAATAAAATAAAATAAAATAAAATAAAATAAAATAAGATAAAAGAAAATTAAATATTTTTCTTGTCCTGGAGCTCATTTATAGATATGGTACTTTATAAAATATAAAACAATATAATAAAATAAAATAAAATAAAATAAATAAAGTAAAAGAAAATGAAATTAAATTAAATTAATTTAAATAAAATTAAATAAAATAAATAAAATTAAATAAAATAAATAAAATAAATTAAATCAAATTAAATAAAATTAAATAAAGTAAAATAAAATAAAATAAATAAAATAAAAAAAAAATAAAATAAACTAAAATAAAATAAAATAAAATAAAATAAAATAAAATAAAATAAAATAAAATAAAACAAAATAAAATAAAATAAAATAAGTATTCATGAAACGAGCTCAGGGCCAAGAATAATAATTTTTCACTTTTTGAGTTTTTATGAAAATTATTATTGTTTTTTACTTATTAATAATCATTTTAATTAATTATTAAAAGTTTTTGGATTGAATAGAGTAGGAAAAATGTTTAGAGACAACTGCCAAAGCTTTTCTTATAGATCCATTTCGGAAGCTGCTAGACTTCACTCATCAGAGAAATTTTGGCACGCATTGCTAACCATTAAGCTAACAATATGCTGGTTTTGATGTCACCTAAACTCCTAGTTCTATTCTTCTTTACCATATGCATGAACAAACCCCGCCATCTGGCAGTTAGTAGTGTGATCATGATGGATTTTTTTACAGATCTGTTTTATCAGCAGAACTGCCTTACCGTGTGCTCTCGGTTTTTTATTATTGCTTTTTTTTTTTTTTTATACCAACAATATTTGTTGATTTACGGCCTGTATATTTTCAAGTATTCATGAAACGAGCTCAAGGCCAAGAATAATAATTTTTCACTTTTTGAGTTTTTATGAAAATTATTATTGTTTTTTTTATTTTTTAATAATCATTTTGAATTAATTATTAAAAGTTTTTTTTTGAATAGAGTAGGAAAAATGTTTAGAGACAACTGCCATAGCTTTTCTTATAGATCCATTTCGGAAGCTGCTAGACTTCACTCATCAGAGAAATTTTGGCAAAGAAGAATAGAACTAGGAGTTTAGGTGACATCAAAACCAGCGTATTGTTAGCTTAATGGTTAGCAATGCGTGCCAAAATTTCTCTGATGAGTGAAGTTGGTATAAAAAAAAAAAGCATTAATAAAATAAAATAAAATAAAATAAAATAAAATAAAATAAAATAAAACAAAATAAAATAAAATGAAATTAAATAAAATGGAATAATTAAAATAAAATAAATTAGAAGAAAATAAAATAAATTAAAATAAAATAATATAAAACTAAGTAAAACAAAATAAAATAAAATTAAATTAAATTAAATAAAAAATAAAATAAGCTATATAAAATAAAATAGAAAAAAAAATTTTAATTAACAAAAAAAAAATAATAATTCAAAAGAACCATTTTATTATTATTTTTTCCCTACTATGCCTTCCACCACTTCGGCGCATCAGCAATATTTTCTATGACACATTCAGTGCGGAAATAGATTTGGTTTCCCCTACGTTATGTAGGTTTATTACATTTCCCAAATCATGCAAATTTAAAAATCCGTTATAATCCATATATCTTAACACGTCATCCAGTGATTCACTTAAATTATAATCAATAACGAAAATAGTTGCTTACACTGATTGCTTTATGAGCGATTATTCATACAAAAACAACGCGCTGATTTATCTACCAGCGTGAACTGCATGTGTCCGCTGTGAAGTATATTTCACACAATCCAATTTCCGCATTTTGTAGTAATTTCCGAGTTGAACGCTGAAATTAATGATGAGCGAGAACAAAGTGCTCCTCATACAAATATACTTACATAAATATGTTAAGTGCTGAACCTTCATATAAAAGTAGTGACGCATAATTATGCAATTGTGTATGTATGTAAATGAGCTCGATACAATTATTCACTTATACGCGATTTATCCTAAATCTAATTTCAATAGTGCTCTAGCTTTCTAACCTCACAATGAGGAAGTATTTATTGGAACTAAATATGATTTTTATCACAAATCTTATAAAGGTATTTGGAGGGTATGTTTGATAAATTTATTTATTAGGGCCATTCCTTGCGAAGTTGGCGTTACTTTTTTATTATTATTAATTCTTAAAGTTTTTGTTTTGGGAACATCTTGGTTTACGTTAAGTTGTATGTTGTAAAATAGCATGGTTGAGTTGGTATGAGCTCTGAAATAAAATAAAAGAAAGTGAACAGAGGTTAACAAATTCAAAGCAGCAAAAAAAAAAAAAACAAAGAGTAAGAGAAAGCAAATGAAAACAATAAGATTATGAAAATAAATAGTAACCTAAAGAGGAAAAAGAAACGCAAATAAAAGGAGAAATAAACGTAGAAAAAGAACTAAAAGTTAATAAACGATAAAAACGAGTAAACGAAAAGAAAATGTTATAAAAATATAATAAAAGAAATTTAAAGACTAGCTTTATATTAATTTCATTAAAAACGCAAGACCGATTTTGTCCCTAAACAAATACCTGGTCTGTGTAAATTTAATCCTACCATTTGTAATCAATGCAAGGCCTAGAAAGATCCTGAAAATTTTGAAATTTGAGGGCAGACTTGAACTGATTTGTAAATATGCAGTGGTATAGCCAATAATATTTTATTCTCAAAAGGTTGTTGGAACTTTTTTCTAGATTGTGCTTGGTATTTTCTTCGATACGAAGTTAATAGCTATGACAAGCTCAGAACAAAGTTCGAAAATAACTACGCGAGAGCTACCGTCAACTATTTTAATACATTTAAAGTATTTTAAGTCGTGTTAAAAGTCTATAGTCAAAAATTAAAAAAAAAGAATTGAAGGCTCAACAACTCACAGTAGGACAACAAGAAAAAGCTTAACTAAGTTTGTGTTTACAGTCATTCAGCCGCAGCTGTCAACTACGTTATCCTAGCACAGCCGGCATAGTTCTTGCAGCACGACACTGTCAGTGCGACAGCCACAGCATAACGACACGTCCATTTCGCGCAGCAGTGCATTAAAACGGTCTGCAAAAAACACAAATTCTGGAGAGCAAAAAAGCAGAAAATGCAGAAAGGAAAATACAGTTGCCTGTGTTGGCATCGCCATCGACCGGTTGAATGGTTTGTGCAACTTGTGTTTGTCATATGCAAAAATATAAATGCTTTCTTCATCGTAACTTCATAGTAAGAGTTGTGTGTTAAGGAATATATGTAACCGTGGGAAAGCCGCAGACAAATTCCAGAAAAAGAAGCAAATACACCTAGCCTCCTCTTACTTTTTCAGCCGATTTTCCTCTCACACATTGAAGAGCAAAAGTGTTTTTCAGGTTTCTGAATTCGTTTGTGTATTTGTACAAGCGTTTTTGTCTGTGCGTTTGAGTGTGCGTGCGGGTAGGAACGCGTGCGGTTTTGCAACTCTGCAATGGCAAATTCAATTCATTTTCATTTCTGATTAAATTCACAACTAAAGAAACGAGCCGCGAAGTGGTTTAAAGAAGGGTAACAAAGAGTAATTGTGAGGCACGCCATGTGCAGTTTGAACGACTTTGTAACAATTGCAACGAGCTGGGGTACGGCAAGAATCATATGCAAATAAAAATGCGAACTAGAATACAAAAAATTAATTGAAAATATGTGAGCGATAGCAATACAACTACGAAAAGGAAAACGAATAGTAATACATACTTAATACCAAGTAGACAGTGAAGACTAGTAGGATTTATAGATCAGGGGATCTAAAATATTGTGTATACCGTTGGCAAGATAACAAACAACAATTAGAGGAAAACTTGAATTAAGCAGCTTGCAAAACTACACACAGCATAGCCTATGGGTTAGGTAGCTGCGCAGGCAATCAGAGTGAGTGGGTTCGATTCTCCACAAGATCCTCTGAAATAGCAAAACTATACGAATTAGTCTGACGAAAAATCGTGGCTGTTTTCGAAATACATAGTACTATAACTATAGCCTGTATATGTTTGTTGCTTTTAATTTTTCCTCTAATCAAAAATAATAATTAACTAATAAATTATTATCAACTGGTTTTGAGCTCGTTATACTTACAAAACTATTTTATTTTATTTTATTTTATTTTATTTTATTTCATTTTATATGAAGGGATTCATGTCCAATGACAGAGTTCTCATATTCCACATAGCAAATTCACAGAAGTTCAAAATTGGTATTGAGAAGTTGTAAATACTTACCTCTTTGTTTGATTAACCTCAGTGAAATCATGTCAATCCTATCACTGTAATAAAATACCTCTACAATATTTGACAAAAAATCAGAGCAATCATTGTCGACTCAATCTGCACGAAAGTTTGGTTAGTTTAGCCTGCCAGGCCGCAAGGTATAGGGCACTAATTCACGACAATTAATTCAACCACCCCAACAATACTCTACTATAAGCGCATATAGCAATTTTGTTACCAGTAAATACAAAGAAGAATTTCGGCTAAGCAACATAATTTGATTCCAGCTAATATGATTACAAGCGATTAAATTAACGAAAGGCGATACGAAAAGGAACAGCTAAAGCAGCAGTTAATCGGTACCATAATTGAGTGATGAATCGAAGTTGTTGGATAACGTTTTACGCCCAATTGGATTTTCGTAGTTATGCAAATATGTATGTATGTATGAACATAAATATTTGCATGAGCACTTTTGTGTTGTTATTTACCTTTTTGTATTCAAATTTCTTTTTGTGTTGCTTGTAAGTTATTAATTAACTTAAATACTTTGTGATTTATAAAGCATTAAAATGAACTGAGAATACTTGTAGTTGTTTTTGTTCTTATTTAGGGCAACAAAAGCACTAACAAGGCAATGAGAACTTATTTGTAAGCGACGCTGTTGTACAAATCGAAATATTACTTTATTTTGTTCTATGACTTTTAATTTTTTTGTTGGCGAAAAGCAAGCAATATTGAACAAATTGCTGAGAAGCCTTTCATGGCATAAATATATTAGGTGAGTTTTCCAGTCTTCTTTCGAAGGGCGACCCCGTTTTGAAAAACTTTTTCAAGCCACTTTTTTATGTTACCTGTCCCGCGACTAACGGTCTTTAACTGACGATGGCTGAATTTTACTGGAAGTCTTTTTATGAGCATTTTAGAAAATGGTCGTGGCACCGCCCACAAATAAATAAATAAATTTTAAAATTTCCATTGTAATTAACTTCAGAACCGTGTACAATATAAAGGCTAAGCTTGCAATAAACAAGAAATCTTAGCTAAAGAGAATAGGTATGCTACTGGCCAGATGGTAGTAAAAAAGTTAAAAGCCTGTAAAGTTTTCCATGGCTACTTTTCCAGAGCTGAGAATTTAATGTGCGGTTCCATCCGAACTTAGACTCTCTCTCAATTGTTTTTCACATAAATTTCTTACGTGGAACTGGATATAAGCATATATCTCTAGAAGTATTTGTATAAGAAATCTCTGGAAAGCGTGATATGCAGTCAAACAAAATATTTAACAATTCGCAAATTAAATTTTTTTTTTGACAAAAAAAAAATGAAAAAATGTATACAAATATATAAATATGTAGCTCATAATTGCCTAGGAATTATGTGAGTAGGGCGAAAACTTAAAGAAAAAAAATAGTTAAATTAGATTTGGAGAAAAAAACTAAGCCCGATATGCCACAAGCATGCACGTCCGCTCCAAGCTCCCTAGTGAAAGTTCAAAACATTTCAGACAGGTCTGTATTATAACAGTATCGTCATATAATAGCGAAGTAACACCCGCCGGTATGAGCTTGTTACCTTCAAATAGAACTTAGTCAAATATGGTCCAAGTTTAACTGTCACCTTAACTTCAACTTCTTTCCATGCTTTTTTATTTTCTTTGGATAAATGCTAACTGCATGGCATACAACTTAGTGAATTCAGCATCTTCAACCTTCAGTAGTTACAATTTTGTCAGGCAATTGTGGACTGCCACCTCTTTTTCGGGCTTAAATTATAAATAGTTAGTGCTATCTTTACATCTCTGGTATGACGCTTGGCCTAGGGTGCGTTACAAAAACTCTTTTCAGGGCATGAGAATTTCAAAATTGCACAATGTAATGTTGGATACATAGAGAAAAACAATTTCAAATATTTAGCACAAATTTATATTTTCGAAAAAATATCTGAAGATGTACTTACATATAAATTCATAATTTGAGATGAAAAACACTTATACCCTGAGCAATTGCCCAACACACAATTTTAAGGATAAAACATTTAAAAGAAAGCATCCAAATCAATAGCTGTTGCTTGCGCTTATTTAATTTTTTCATTCCATCAATTCTCAAGTGGCTGTCATCTATCACTTAAGCTTTATTGTAGCAGATGGACATTTGTTTCTGACACAAATCTTTTTGATTGCTTTGCACGGCTACAAATTTCAGCTCAAATTTTAAACCATTCGCCGGTTTAAGCAATTTTTCAAACTTTTTTGTTATAAATTCCAAACCTTTCAATTACCTATACCAAGTTTCAATTTATTGTGGTTTAGAATTAAAACTGAATTGAAAAAACATCTAAAATTTTGTAAATTTCTCATTTGCGTTTTGTGTGCGCCGTAGCTCAGTATGTAGACCGGGTGGTCTATTGTGCCCTCATCTCTTTACAACACCTCATCCAAGCCAACTCCCCTCAAAAAGGTGATTATTTCAGTTGGCCTGAGGGCTTGTACGTCCGTATGCTCTGGCCATGGTGATCCCAGTACTTGTGCTCTTTTCCTGTCTATTGCATCGCATGCCATAAGGATGTGCTCTGCAGTCTCCGAAGTCGTATGACAGAACCGGCAGTTGTCATTCGCCCTTATTTTCATTTTGTGTAGGTGGTTGTTGAGTCTGCAAAGACCTGTAAGAATAGCAGTTAAAATTTTTTTTAAATTAGCTTTGGATAGGCTTATTATTGCCCTGTAGCGAGAGGTATTGTAGCGCCCCAAGAGAAACTTGGACTGCCGCAAGCCCGGCACATTGCGCCAGTATTCCTCCCGTTCTTTTTCTTCGTCTTTCCTCAACCATTCTCTAAGCGTTTGAGGACCTACTGCCAACAGTGGCTCAGGCCAGATGGGGCTTGTGCTTGCTGCGTGTCTCGCTAAGCTATCAGCCTGATCGTTATCTTCGATTCCTGTATGACCTGGAACCCATGCTAGAAGCACCCTTTTGTTGGTTCCTAGCTCGTTTAGCTTCTCAATGCGCTCGCTGATAAGCGCTGATTTTACCCCGTAAGATGAGATTGCTTTGACTGTAGCTTGGCTGTCGCTAATGCGCTCATTTCTATATCTACGCTGCAGGTTAGTTCTGCACAGTGGTGTTTGGTTTATGCTTTCGCTTGGAAGATGCTCGGGTATGTCCCCAGAGGCGCTGAGATCCGTGCTCTTGGGCCGAATATTCTGCTCCGATTCCCTCTGGGGTCTTCGAGCCGTGTACCACACGATCATGTGGGAGCGGTGTATGGTATCTGCTCTGGATTGTTCCCAGGTTGACTTGTTTCCCAGTTCTACTCTAAATCTCCTTTCAAAGATTATTTTCCTGAGAATGTCGTTCCTCGGTAGTTGAGAAATTGGGATGGTTTCACTCAACTTAACCATATTGTTGGTTGACATTACTTTTCCTCTGCCCGAACCCTCCGTAGAAATGGTGAGGAGAGTTCTTTTGGCCGACTGCTTCCAACTGATACAAATGCTTTTTATGTTTTTTAATTGTTAAGACATTTATGATTTAAAATTGAAACTCTTTTCTTCACGCTCATGTCCTTAAAAACTGGCACAATTTAAATTCTAAACCAAATTTGGTTTAGACATATATATAGCCCCGAAAAGTTTAAAATTTGGTTTAACATTTTTAGCAGTGTACATTGTTTGGGGTTAGAGGAACTAAAAATTTCAATTTAAATTTGTGCAGCATACCCATGAGGGTAGAAAGAGGTCAAGAAAAACGTATCTTATAAGCAGATGCGCATTACGAATATAAGTATTTTCAATTTAAAAAAAAGGTACAGAACACAACACCACTCGGTCTCAAATGTGGTACGATCTCGGCGTTAGCTAGAGAAAAGTTTACAGAACAGATTTTAGCTTTCTCGCTTGTGAATGTATTAAGACAACAAATTTATTTTTCTTAATTGAAATCTCAGAAGATTGAGGTCACCAACCAATCCATTTTCAACGTAAGCCACCTTTAGATAAAGGAGCATGATATATATAGAACACAACCATAGTTTAGAATTAAACGGATGGGTATCTTATATAGAAGCGCACATATAAAGCTTCAGCCATATCCGCAACGAGAATAGTTCATTTTAGCTAGCAAATAACCAATTGCGATTCGATAACCTCAACTCCTTGAACCAGTATTTGTGAAACCTCAGCCAATACCTCATAGCCGCATTGATATAAATGTGTCCACTAATGATATTAAACAGCACTTAAGACCGATCCACCAACTGCTTTTTAGTAGGACTTGAAGCATTTAATGACACTCAACTACCACCGAAGTAATAATAACAGAGACGTGGACCTTTAGAGTAACGATTAAGTAACTGTCACAAAATAATAATAACTAAACTGTTGCCCTTTTTTATGAGCTACACTCAATGTTCGATCGTCGCTGGTTATCGAAAATAGAAAATCGAATTTCAAATTCTCAGTTTGAGTAGCGCATCGCTGTCGATATTTTCGTTGCGTATCTACTTTTTGATCGAATAGGATTTTGGTGTCGACGCTATATCGAATTATTACAAAATTGCTAAAAATTTTAGTTTTTTGTATTTATTTTCTACTTTTTTCATTTAAAATACTTATATTTATCTATTTGTATTAATTTCAGGTAGGTTTAAGGTCGTGCGTACAAAACAACAACTAGAAAACAACGAATATGAGGAAACGTGTTTGCACAAAATTTCAAACAGCAAAAAAGTGGAAAGGAATCACATCCTCGTAATGTAATTTTATCTATCTTGGACAAATAACGTTTTAGAAAACATCTAGTACCCCTGGTAATACCACAGATGCAGTGGTTGAGCAAGTCCAAGTGCATTTTCGTTCCCAATTCTCAGTAGGTACAATCCCTGAGCACAAATTTTAACTGTTGCCAATTATCAAATATTTGGAATAGATTCGGCCCTTGCAGTTTGCGTAAGGAGCTCATCTGTGCTGCATAGCAAGTCCATAAACGCTGCTTTCGACAGTCCAAAGTTCTTTACACAACGATATTAATTTCCAAAGGATTGAAGGCATCCCTCAATCGTTTTCTACTTCTGGCTAGTATCGGTAAACGTTTCTTTTCATTTGATGAATTGACGACCACAACTCCATCGTATTCATATTTTTGTATTTACTTCTCTATTTCTTAGAACTTATTTTGTTTGTATTCTTGAAAATACATAAAAACAAATAGCATTTTATTGGTTTTGTTTTGTTGATTTCCGCTTAACAGATGACAGCAATGTGCTATTGTGAACAGTTGAAACTATCGAAATTGACAATGACATTAGTCTTCATCGAGTGATTATGGTAAGAACAAATAAAAATTCGTTCATCAACTCTTTCGACCACAGACGAAGATAGAAAATTTGTCATAATAAGGGCCTGTATTTAAGAAATCTGCAGTATATGGGACCTAGCTTCTACCACTATTGGATAGTTTGAAACCATTTAGATTTTAAGTAGCATTACCGGTGTTGATAACGACCTAGTAACTAGTAAGCCAACTTTAAAGTTTTGAAAACTTGAAAGTGATAGAAGACAGTAACGGCATCAAACGCTTGCAAATTACGTGCATATAGCCGACTATCGCAAAAAGAGAAGAGTTTCTGTGTTATTATTATAAATGTGAGATGGCAACCCTTGTACCATCTCTCATCTCTAACACGACGGTTGCATAATCTCGACACGAGCAACAAATTGCGAGGGAGTGACTTTTTGTGAGACGTGCGCGACGGAACTAAAAACGAGGATCGAAATAAATTTCATTTTCATTTAATTACAATCAATCAAACATCATTTTTATATTCATTTTCTTCATTAAACTTTATTAACTTAACAACTGAAACAACTATAAAACTATTTAATAATCTATTTCGCGTGAAATAATCGCAAAACCTACATAAATGCGATCATTTTTTAACTCTGTTATTAGGTAAAATGAAACAAATATAAAATAACAAAACAAGTTGCAAGATAAAGAAGGCAAAAAGTTAAAAAGAGACTTTCGTGCGTAAAGTTCCCTTAAAGTCGCAGTTACTTAGCCATAACTTCAATGGCACGTTGTCGCATATCTAATGGGAACTGAAACTTTGCGGTTGCTAACAAATTATTACCCCTTTTGGTTGAAATTACGTAATAGTAATAGCTGGCAGTGGTCCCAACGGGTTTTCAGCGGCTATTTGCGCCTGTTAGGCACTCTATAAAAAAGCTAAAATATTTTGTTTAATTAAAATTTTCCGATTTCAAAGACCAACTAATCGTGAACTTTTAAATTGCATTTATGTTCAGCAACTTTTGTTTATAATGTGTTTAAGACCCAGCAAAATAAAGCAAGGAAGTAAAATATCGAAACAATATTGCTACTTTAGTGAAACAAAAACAAAATTACGTCGCTGAAGAACATGATTTTCCTGTTACTCAAACGTCGCAGGTGCATTGGCTTAATTTTTTTGTGTATGTGTGTACTTTTGATGTGTGTGTATGAACTGTTCATAAACAATGGCAACATTTTTATAAAAGCTCACCACAAATCTAGCGAGAAATACAATCACTCAACTTTTGTTGCATTACTATGCAGCATTTAAGGCTAACAGCAACAAAAAATAAATGAGGAAAGGCTGTCTTCGACTGTTCCGAATACTCTATACCTTTCATGAATACGCATCACGGTTGTAAGTGTCCGATCCTTACTCACAATAAGTAAACACTCTGCAAAACTGATCATTTAAAGATACATAGCCCAACCCCCATTTATCGAAACTATCGATTGTATGGGAGCTATGGGTTGTATTGCTCCGATCTTGCTGATTCCGACAAATGATTAATCTTACGCATAATGGCGGCTCCATACCAAATTTCATCAAGATATCTCAAAAACTGAGGGACTAGTTTGCGTACATAGACAGACGGACAAGACTAAATCGACTCAGCCATCGCCCTGATCATTTCGGTATACTTATTGGTGGGTCTATCTCTTCTTTTTCTCATAATTACAAATATCGGACCAAAGTTATAATGCCATTTCATGTTCATGAAAGGTATAAAAGTTAATGAGCTCGATGACAGAGCTTTCTAGCAATTTATGGGAATTGCTTGCTAGTGTGCTGACTTGTTGATGCTGCAAATGTTTTTGCGCATCCTTTATGCTATAAGCTATAATTATTTCTTTCGCTTTTTTATTTGGGCTGCACTCGCTTGCAGTTCGCAACCAGCTTATGAAATATTCCGAAGATATAGTTTATGTTTTGTAATCCCAAATCAGGGGGCAATGCCTCAGAGCCAATAGTGCTCGCCCCCAATTAAAGGTGCCTTGCGTTCTATTTACATAGAAAAATAATTTAAATAAATAAAATAAATAAATAAATATTACTGAAAGGATCCCTATTAAACATGTGCTCCGCACTCCTGATGCTCCCTTAGGTTATCGCGAGTTCTTTGTCTTGCTCTCTTTCAACAGCAGACTCTGGAGCGTAAGTTCCCCTTTATTGTTTAAGATTGAATTGCCTGCTTCCGAATTGGTGATTTTGGAAGCGAGCGTTTCTTGCTTGGAATGGACAGAATACTCCATAATTTCAACGGATGGTATACGATTATTTATGACCAACCAAAATTATTTCGGTGTTAAGAACCGATATCTTAGGATTGTGTGGATAGCTTCGCTATCTCCTGCAGTTATTCTTATGGCACTTCTTTTTGCCCTTGTCCACTAGGCGGTGGTCACAGGACATATTTTAACCTAGAAGTGTGCTAACATACAGAAATTCATAGTGATCAAAGCAGTTGAGACCGACATGGTCGATTTAGTTTTGCATTTTTTGATCACGAGCTAGTCACTTATGTAGTTGAGTGATTCTTTTATGAAATATTGTAACTCAGAAGATCTTACATACACTGACTGTTTAAAATAAGTGGAAAGAGTGGGATACGAATCCGGTGCGCTCCTGTAGTGCATTCTTTGGGAAATATTCCGAAAACCATGGGAATCTTTTCTTTGAAGCCAGAAGTTTAATCTATGTGGACTTTATCCGCCTCTTACATATCTACCTCCGGTACATTCTAGGTACCCTTATAGACAGGGATGCCATGTAAATTAGGTTTCCATTGTCAGTGGATATGGGATTTGAACATGTTTTACGGTAGTGTGCTTAGATCGGTAGCTTAATTGCATCGTTACCATAAGCAACTAGACCGCAGCCTATAAATTTGATGTATTTAGCAAGAAGAAAAACTGTTTAGGGATCGGTTTACCCAACAATATTTTCCAATCAGTTCAATGGAATTTCTGGTTTAACTATGGACACATTCAGTCTATGTGAAATGTTTGCCAACTGACCTATTTACCTATTAATTTCAGTTGTAGTAAGTTCAACTCAAGTTACAAGTAATCTTCATATTTAAGACCTTTGACAGTAAGCAGCTCCAAAGAGCAAGTGCTAGTAGATTTTACTCATCCTTAGATATAAACCAATGACCCTCTTTATGGCATGCAAGCGCACACCTCGCCCAACTAAGGTGGCCACAATCTTTGGCTGCCATAAAACTCGCACGCTACTACGAAATATCAATTATTTATGCTCTGTAGCTGAGTTTAACATTTGTGGAGAAAAAGTTCACTCAAAAATTCCAGAGTTGTCAGCTAGCACTGTAGCTGGCAATTTGGGCTGTCATAAGCTGTTATCGTTTG
Organism: Merzomyia westermanni; assembly: GCA_949987695.1. Taxonomy (NCBI): domain Eukaryota; kingdom Metazoa; phylum Arthropoda; class Insecta; order Diptera; family Tephritidae; genus Merzomyia; species Merzomyia westermanni. The sequence continues at coordinate 31,975,790 of OX465291.1, read as the reverse complement.
GCTGCGAACAAACTCCGCCATCAGCATTTGGTATTTAAACTTGAGCATTTGCATAAGATTGAACTTGCATCGTACTTCATGAATAAGTACAGTCTTAAGTTTTTTGTCATCACCATTCCATGTTGGGTGAACAAAGTTTGCCACCACACTTAGTCGCTGTGGCGGTGGGTGGAACTAGTTTTAAAAGTATTTTTAGATGTCTGCACATTACCTTTAATTGCTACAAGTTAAACAAAAAATGGTGGGCGGGAGACATAATTTGTGCTTGGTTAAGTCTCCTTTTGAGATTTAATAGTCTGTAAGCGAAAAGTTGGGGTAAAATTTTTTGTATTAACTCAAAACAACTTTGAAAGAAAACAATGAGAGAGAGAGAGAAATCATATAATTATAACAGTAATTAATTTTCTATTTACTCTAGAATTTAATTTTACTTTAACTTACAGCAAAAGTTTCGAAAATATCTCAAGTGCTTGCTTCACTGAAATAAACTGGTGAGTGAGCCATATATCTGGTCCCTAACTACATCTAAAATAAAAAATAAGAAATTGTTCGTTAGTAACTAAGTTTTCACTAGTTAAAACACACATTTTATAAAGTTTCGTGTTTGAAAAAATATAGGGTATATGTTGTGTTCAATAAAATAGAAACACAAAGTTCGTTCTTCAAATAAATGAGTCCCTAACGGAATTATGTTTTGAACTCGCAGAAAACATGTAAAATTAGGATTGTAAAGAAATAATCGATTTTTTTAACTATCAATTTTTTGGATTGATTTCATTAATGGTCAAAGTCGATTTATAATTCAGCCTAATTCAAAATAATTTTTTACTCACTTTCATATAATTTTTTACCAAATGCATTGTAATTTTTTATAATTTTCGAATCTGAATTTATAAAATCTAAAAATCTTCCATTTGCTTTTTTTTTACTTTTTATCTCCAATAACTTTCACTTGAATTAATTATTCATAATAGATTTTGGCTAGTACATCGAATAGGCAGTTTTCGCATAAAAAATCGATTTATGAAAAAAAAATCGATTATTTTCTTTAACCTTCTAAGACCCCGGGTACACATATGGGCACCTTTATTTTAACGGAATTTTAAACTAACAGTGGGATCTTGGGCAAAATATAGAACTACAAGTAACTTGTGTATATAGATAATCAAGCTTAGTACATATCAAGAAGTGAAAAAATGTGTGTTTTTTTAATTTTTTTTTAGTTTTTTTTTGGAAACATGTGTTTGTTATGCTTCTTCAGCATAAAAAAGTTTAGAACCGCATTTAATTCATGCTCAGGTCTTAGGAGGTTAAAACCCAATTCCTCACAAATCTTAATAAAAAAAATCGATTATTTAGTAATCGGTTTTCTCGGAACTTTCAAGTTGGAATGAAGTTTTTCATAAACATTGCAATCTGGGAGCCAAAGAAATAGTACTAGATAGATAGAGGAACTGTACAATATTTGACTAGTTCGGGAACATAGAAAAGGTAATGCAGTGTGTAATATTGGCCCACTGCACATCGCCCGCTGAAAAAATGTAAAATAGATTAAGAAGCAACTAGTGACGTTTAAGAACCTTTGTATACATGTGTGTACATCTTCCTTTAACATTTTAGTACACTTAATAATTGGTCATAAAGCAACAACACGAATTACCATTTAAGTTTAGTTCTATGTAGTGATATATGTAAGCCACATAACATTTGGCGGAATCTTACAAAATGTTTTGTTGCCGTTAACAAAGCACATTAGCTGTGGCACCAACATTAGCTTGAAGCATTAGCGGCGGCACGCATAGCTGCCACCTCAACAATTAGTGAACAATTTATATTACTAAATTCTAAGTCGAGTCGTGACGCGAGCAATTAGTGGTTTTGATTTTGAAGTCAGTGTGTTAGTTTTATGTTACGAAATATATTTATTTGTAAGTTTAATTGCAAGCATTTGTTCCTATTTTGAAAAGCGGCTACTTTTCGCTGGAAATTTAATCGACTAAGCATAAACCAATCATTTCTGCAATTAATAAAAATCAAGTAGTTACTTTTGATTTAAGAAAATATTATAATCATTTTCAAAACAACTTTAATTCATATGTTTTGAGCTTGTCGATTGCACATCCTTAGTTTCTACCTATACAAATGTGCCGTTCCATATCATTCTTACAATTAAAAAATAGATTGGCATGAAACAATTTTTTTTATAGACTGGATGAAAAATAAATCGACGCCTATTCCATTATTCCCGCATCCTCGTAATATGCGAAATTTGCAAATAATAGTTTTTCAAACTTTTGAAACATGAAAAAATACGACAGTTTTGTATTACTTCAAAGCATTATAGTTTCTCAACGAACTTTTAGAAAAAAAAAACAAAAGTCACAGGTTAAGTTAATTATCGTTCATAATGTTTAGGCAGAAAAAGTTTTTTTTTTTGTAATTTTTTTTTTTAGAGTAATACACTTTTTAAAAAAAAAAATTTTAAATAAATGTAAATAACTAAAAATGGTATTATTTAAATTTGTTGAGCTTAAAGCTGACTGAGTTCTGCAGTTTGAAGAATGTCTTCTAAGAATTGCAGAGAGACACGTTGAATGGTTTCTGTCCCACAGCTAATTGTTTCTAGCCAACTCGGCTCTTAGCTCATATAAATTGCATCTAAGACCAATGGCATTCACTTTATTTGTGCTTTTTGTCTAATATTTTGTATGACTTAATTTTTTTTTTTTTTGAATATTTAAAAATTAAACATCCAAAATTTATAAAAAACAAGTAAGGAAAGGGCTGTCTTCGACTGTGCCGATGACTTTATATCTTTCATGAATACGCATCACGGTTTTAAGTGCCCGATCCTTACTCACAATTAGTACAAACTTTGCAAAAACTGATAATTTAAAGATACATAGCCCAACCCCCATTTATCGAAACAATCGATTGTATGGGAGCTATATGTTATGTAGGTCCGATCTGGGAGATTTTCATTACACATATTACATATATGTATAATAAGTTCCAAACCTGCAAAATTTCGCGTTCCTAACTTTTTAATTGCAAAATTTATATCCCATAACCCATTTATCGAAACTATTGATTGTGTGCGAGCTATGCGTTGTATTGCTCCGATCTTGCTGATTCGGACGAATGATTAATCTCATGCAAAATGGCGGACAGCCGAATAGACGGACATGGCTAAATCGACTCAGCTTATCGCCCTGATCATTTCGGTATACTTATTGTGGGTCTATCTCTTCTTCTTCTCATACTTACAAACATCGGACCAAAGTTATAATACCATTTCATGTTCATGAAGGGTATAAAAATATAAGTTTTAAATAAAAACACGTTTTGATTTTCTTATTATTAAACCTCGAAAAAAATTATACTTTTCAAAATCGCTTTACATACTTCAGTTTAGAATTTTTATTTATATTAGTAGCTGTAACTAAAAATGTTCGGTTTTCCGGATCTTATGATGCATATGAATAACCGAGTCAGCTGGTTCTGTGCAGGTAATAAAGAGAAAAATTTAATAAATTAAAAAAATATAGAATTTAAGAATATAAAATCTAATTTAATAAAGATAAAAATTTTATTTGAGTTCGCACACGTAGTACTCTGTGATATGCTCAAAGGTGCTGTAAAAATATTAACAAATTGTACGAATGCAATAACTAACATTGTAGTCTAACTAAGTTGCGGCTGATCACGGCTTAAGTGTAGAATAAAGAGTTATAGATTACAGATTAGAGAAGTCATTCGATTTTAAACACCGAACCGTGAACAAGTGTTCTTTATTTTCTTACCGGTACAACGCACTATTTCAGTAACTGGTTTATAGGAATTTATGCATTATTAGGCAAAGAAATAGGCTGCCAATTCATTGTATAGAAACGTGGTACACCCATATTCATAGAAAATAAAATATGTTTATAAAGCTTTTTGAAACGACAGTTCCATGGAAATTTTGCATTATAAGCGCTTTATAAAACTTTTTTATTTTTTATGAATATGAGGCCTAGTGTATATAGATATAGATTCCGATTGAAATTTGAGACACATAAATCTTTGACGAACTAAAACTAGGACCCCAGAACGGTTTCAAGTATTTTCAGAAACCGTTTACATATCTCAAAAAAAAAAAAAAAATTAAGATATAAAAATCTCATTACCTTTGGTGCCATTGTGTGTTATCTAAAACGAGTAAACTTGATGCTCTATTTTTGTACACAATAGCAAAGTGTCGAAACATAAAACCGAAATACTGCCACTGCGTCAGTTTTTATAGTCCACAGCATAATATCCTCACGTACCAACAATGCGACAAGATATGCTGCGTAATAATGAAGTGAAACTAGAAAGCTAAGTCAGTGGCATTTACATTCGCTTCTGAGATATAAAGAATACAACTAAATAAATAATGCTACGGTTCATTTGACTTTTTACGACAGTAAAACTGAAATGGAAGCAGAATAAGTAGAGAATAATAGAAGAGATTTTGATGGAAGGGGAAAGATCAAATGTACGTCAAGCAAAGCTCAAACCAATAGCGCCAGCACCTTTGCCAAATGCCCAATATGCAAATAGATTCGTTAAATGTGAGTTAGGGCAGCAAATAAAAAACAACACCTAGGCGGTCGGACATGCTTGCAAAGTGAGGTAGTAATTTAATGGCTTTGGAATCGATTGGAAATTCACGGTGACTTTTTGTCTGACACAAGTCATGCTTTTTCATGTTAACTTATTTATCATACACAAAAGCAATGCATGGCATACATCATACGAGCCCAAGCAGCATAGAGTATTTCTTTTTATTTTGTTCACATCAGGCGCACCTGTGAAATGTCCAGGTCATAGCTTCTCATTACCCCGGATGTTGGCAAATATTAATGTCAGCAAAATTCTTTGTTATATAAATTGCTTTTGCATTTTGCAGATACCTTGAATTTGTGCCTAATACCTGCCACATGCTGTACTAAGTGGTACGGCAACAAAATACAGGGTGTTTTTTTTACAGGTTTGTTTTTCGAATAGAGATAAAACTGGCATTTTGTGGTCAAATCTGGCAACTCTAATGTCATTTATGTTCAGTTTGGTTTGCCATTTCATCATGAACAGGTTGACAAAAGAACAACGCTGGCAAATCGTGCAAATTTATTTCGAAAATAATGGTTCAGTTCGCGAAGTTTACCGTGAGCTCCGTCCATTTTATGGTCGACATAATCGTCCATCAGAGCAATTAATTCGGTTAACCATGGATCGTTTTCGCACTACGTTTACTCTATGTGATAATACGCATCCGCAGAGACGTCGAACAGTGCGCACCGAAGAAACAATTGCCGCTGTAGAGCAAAGTGTTGAAGAGGACCCGAATGAATCGATTCGCCACCGTGCACAGCAATTGGAGCTTTGTCCATCAACTTTATGGAAGATTTTGCGCAAAGATCTTGGCTTGCGACCTTACAAGATCCAGCTTGTGCAAGAATTAAAGCCGCGAGACCATGCAATGCGTCGTGATTTTGGTGTATGGGCCGAAAATGAGATTGATTTCGATGCTGATTTTCATCGCAAAATTTTGTTCAGTGATGAGGCTCATTTTTGGTTGAATGGCTACGTCAACAAGCAAAATTGCCGCATTTGGAGTGAAGAGAATCCACATGAGACCCTTGAAACGCCATTACATCCACAAAAACTGACTGTTTGGTGTGCTCTATGGGCTGGTGGAGTCATTGGGCCATACTTCTTCCGCAATAATGCTGGAGAGGCAGCTACCGTTAATGGAGACCGGTATAGAGCCATGATAACCGACTATTTTGTTCCCGAATTGGATGGCATGAATGTGGATGAGTTGTGGTTCCAACAAGACGGCGCTACATGCCACACAGCGCACGTCACAATCGATTTATTGAAGGAAACATTCGATGAGCGCATAATTTCGCGGAATGGACCTGTCAATTGGCCACCAAGGTCGTGTGATTTGACACCATTGGATTATTTTCTTTGGGGATATGTGAAGTCGCTCGTCTACACCAACAAACCAGAAACGTTAGGGGAATTGGAAGCCAACATTCGTGGCGTTATTGCCGACATACGGCCCCATATGCTCGAAAAAGTGGTTGAAAATTGGACCTGTAGAATTGGCTTTATTCGAGCCAGCCGCGGCGGCCACATACCCGAAATCATATTTAAACATTAATGGCATAAAATTATCCTTCTAATAAAGCCAAATTGATGGACCTTAAAACGATTTTCTTGTGTTTTATTTCAATTCAAAGTTCTATACCCCTAAAAAAAACACCCTTTATAACAACAACATAGATTTTGTTTATGCAAACTTATGAAATAAAATATTTTTTGGTGAATATCTAATGAAAAATTACTTTTGCCAGGGCTACTTTCTTTATCGATAACACGGATACAGCTTAAGAGAAATATAGTAAATACTAATACAGTCTACTTTAATACTCTAATCAGAATAAAGACTAAGGGCTAAGTGAACCCTAGTAGTTCCAGTGATGGCCTGGTGTCGACAAGTGACCAAGGGGATCTTGATATCAAGCTGTTTTCCCACCATTTTCTTAACTGGGCAGGCCCTTAACTATCTAGAAGAAGACCACAGGAACCAGCGAAATTTCACGTGTCCTACCATCAAGTGTGTTCGGTCAGACGTGATCAGCGTGACAGTTCTCATGAATGTCATAATGACTTGCCACTCAGTTAGTTTTGATCGCAGAGCAGTGCAAAGCCAGCGCTAGCGAGTTCAGACAACAATTAGCCGTCCTCTTTAAAAACAGTTGCAGCGATGAACAGCATCCCATCCACGACGTCCTTCGTCTGGAAGATGCTACACTCGGGAAGTAGCTTAATTTCGTGCTAGCTCCGAGATACTGACAGAAAACCATAAACTCTCCCGCCAAGCTTTCATTCATCCTCAAAGAGTTTTACCGGACCCTTACCCAAATTAATCTCTCCACTATAAATGAAAATTCTTTCTCGAGGGTATATGAGCAGAATAGTTAGGGGTAGGTGTACTTCAGAAAGCGTAAATTGTACTTCAGAATAATCAATTGTTCTTCAAAAATAATAAAACGTATTTCACAATATTCAATCCTTCTTCAGAAATCGTAAAATTTATAGAATTTTCATTTGTATTTTAGAAACTGTACAATGTACTTTAAAATTATCAATTGTACTTCAGAAATTGTAAACTATACTTCAGAATAATCAATTTTACTTCAGAAACCATAAATTGTACTTCAGAAACTGTATATTGTTCTTCAGAAATTGTAAATTCCTATTGATTCTGAATTCTATTTAGCAGCTTCTCAAGTACAATTTACGGTTTCTGAAATACAAGTTATATTTTCTGAAGTACAATTGATGGTTTCTGAAGTACAGTTAATTATTCTGAAGTACAATTGACTCTTCTGAAATGCAATTTAAGATTTCTGAAGTACAACTGACTACTCTCAAATGCATTTTACGATATCTGAAGTACATTTACGGTTTCTAAAGTATACTTGAAAAATATGAAAACTAGACTAATTTTTAAGTACCAAATGCTACGATATAGTACCACCGACGCTCCTCAAAATTTAAGGTAAAACGCCTCCCAGGGTACCCAGAAAGCAGTCTACACTACTTGCCTATGCCATTCTTTGCTTCAAATACATTTAACCATTTTTGCCGCCTCTCAAAAAATATTTTAGACAGCCCTCGTAGCCTTCACTCGTTCATAGTTGAGATGCATATAAAAACCAACTTAAGGCACCATACGAAATACAAGTACTTTGGACATTGCAGCTTGATACGAAGAATAGAAATTGATGCATCAGCAAAGCCCAAAATTACAAAACAGAATGTTGCATGGACGTACACACACACCAAACATCGAAAGCACTGCATTTATACCTTGTCAACGATATGAATAAAAATCAAAGACGGCCAACATATTCAACAGAGCCAATAACAAAATAAAGCTGAATCAGACAAATTTTTTTGGTAAACAAAATACTACCACATGATGATCTCAAACTCAGATTAGTATACAGAAACTTACAGAGCCTGAGAAATAAAATGCTATTCACCTTTATGTTTAGCTTCTAAAATAGAAAAGAGTTCAGAAGCAAATATTGCTATAAATGTAGCTGGAAATTAGCATTGTGCAAGGTCATCGAAAAAGGCCAATATTGGGTCACATATGTTTGAGGTGGCTAACTCAAAAGTAGATATTAATCCGGAAGATGCTGATGTTCATATGTAAGCATAATCATCAAACGGTACATAGGCATTTTGTTGGCTTAGCAAAATATTTTACCTGAAAATGTTCAAGTGATTTTTGGTACTTTTCATACATCTGACAATAGGTAATATGAGCCAAAGTCATTTTTGAGAGGAGCATGCAGAGCATCATGTTGAGAGTTAAAATTGTTACCCGAGATCTGAGGCTAGAGTTGAACTTGATACTTTCACATCCATTATAAATAAATAATTAATATTTTAGTATGTTTTTTGATTTTCAGAGTACAATTAATAAAATAACAAAATTAAATTTTGATCAATAATTTGAAATTTCCTTTAAAATCAAATGTGAGCTTTTCGCTGTTGACAAAGGAACCAAATTTGGGGACGTTAACGATTGCTTATTTTTTTACTGCTTTCAATTCAAATTTTTTTACATAGGGGAACAGAAAAAATGTTATCTATCAGAAAATTGACGACTAAAAGACGAAAATTTTATTTAGCAGCCAAATGTAGAAAAAAAAGACATATTAATTTTTTTCTAAAATTAGATTTTAAAATAATAAAGATAAATAAAATATAATAAAATAAAATTAAATTAATGAAATAAAATAAAATTAAATAAAATAAAATGAAATAAAATAATATACAATCAAATAAGATAAATGAAAGAGTAGAAAAAACGTAAACGAAGCAAAAAGAAAAAGAAGAGGGGGAAAAGAAATAGGAAAGAAACGGAAAAGAAGGTATGGAAGTAAAATAAATTTAGAAGCTGTTTTATAAACTGTTTTATTAGAAGAAAATGAAATTGTATTAAATGAACGGAAATTAATGGAATGTAATAGCAAAGAAATGTACGAAAGTGAGAATAAATAAAATTTCAGAAAAGGAACGGAAAGTGATGGTAAAGGAAAGAACAGAAAATAAACAAAAAAAATTGTATAAAAAAAATTTGTAGTTGAATTTGAACCACTGGAAAAACTCTAATTTTTATAAAAATCTTAAAAATGTGTGTCCCAATACATCTTATTTCGGAGAACGTGATGCGTTTATTAACTCAGTTTCATAGTAGGTCGACTTAGACTGTTATTGCTTGTTGGCATAGATATTTAGATATAAGACAATCTCTTTAATGCTGCTTAAATATTAATATTGGTGTGTGTATTTATATAAACAAACCCCATTGTACATCAAGTGCAGATATAGAGATGATGTGTATAAATCATTTATTTGTTCTTGTGGTACGCCATGTGGTCATAGCAATATTCTTATCAAAACAGTATACCTCTTGTCGTTATAGGCACAATAAAGTACATGCACACATATATATGTATATGCATATTAGGATGGATGCATTTTTATTCTGACTACTATTTTTCGGGGCGAACACGGTTTGGAACACATTTTCAAATATGTTTGCGATTTATAATAATAATAATAATAGTAATAATAATAATAATAATAATAATAACAATAGTTATAATAATAATTATAATAATAATAATAATAACAATAGTAATAAAAATTATGATAGTAATAATAATTATGATAGTTCTAATAATAATAATAATATATAATTCCATCATCTCTTCGCATGCTCGACACAGCTAGAGATATTATGGAGAGCCTTCAGCGCCTAACGACAGCTATAGACGATAGGCAAGGACCGTTCCACCGCCAGAATGTCTTTCGAAAAGGGCAATCAACCATAGATAGACGAAATCAAGAGAGCCGAGGCAGTGAGCAAGACCGAACATAACTAATATTGCCACTTTGGATGTTAAAAGAGATGAAGCGAGTCTCACACTTGGAGAACATCTAGTAATGAGGGCTTAAATCCGGTCAGTGCGTAAAGCAAGTACCCCTTTAACGAACTACAAACAAAAATTATAAAAATTAACCAATATTGAAGTCTAGCTTTTCTACCGAGCGGCGGTCGAGTTTTTAAAAAAAAGTCGTAAATATTTTTATGTTCCTTGCCCAGACACTTAAACACTGTCATTCGCATAATTCAAGTAACATCTTATCTTCTTTCGATACTATCCATGTTTTCTTGCCTTGCACGCAGTTTTTTACGACTATTTCGGCAAGTTTACAAAAAATACTCGGTATATTCAACTAACATAGAACCGAACAATAAAATGTAGAACTATGTTTCAAAAAACTTTCCAGCCACAGTTGTAAGCCATATTTAAACCTACCCACAAAGTTTTATCTCATAGCCAACTTCCGTCTGACTACATTCAACAAATTTCATTTAAACACTTTTTATTTGTCTTTGTTCCTTATTTTACCGGTGATATCATTGCGTATTTGACCTACTTTGGCTCAGTCAATACAACTACAACATTGTTTTTTTTTTTTGTGCTCCGGAAGGTGCTCAAGCATGCAGCTTCTCTGTTAAAAGTTTGTAAAAGCAACACTTTCCTTATCATCACTCCACAAAAAACAAAGCTTAGGTTTCGTTGTTGTTTTGTATCTGCTTTGGATGACTTTCAGTTTCTACTTGTTAATATTTATAGTTAGTCTTTTTTTTTGCTAATTTTCTTTCTAGCTTGTCTTTGCTAATGGAAAATATTCCTAAGATATGTTTTTTTTAATGTGTAAACAGATATGTTCACCTTGAAATATGAACCATACGTCAATATTAGTGCCTTTCATTCTGAGTTAATTATTTCTTATGTTCATTATTTAAATTTGTTAAATGACTATTGCAAGAACTTGTGGTTTTTGTTAATGGATGTTGAAAAGTAGATGTTTTCGTATTAAATAGATGTGCAACGCGGAACAAATTTTAAATCAAAGTTTTCCGAGGCAATACTAGTTATTGATTTTATTTTTTGTAAAATCCATAGGCATTGATCTCAAAAAAATTATTGCTAAACTATGCTCAACCATAAGAAATAATTTATATCAGCATATAAATAAGGCTGGGCAAATAAAAAAAATTAGTATTTTTCAGAATAGCGGTAAAAAATAGCTAAAAAATAATTTTTTTCCTTGAGACTTTGGTGGTTTCAAGCGGTTTTTTGAGGAAAAAATTATTACTTTTTAGCTAACTTCGTAAAAGAAACGGTTAACGCCATTGAATTCAGCATATCCAAATTATCTAGAAATAACCTATATAATGGTCTTCGGATTATATTCGTCAGGTGGGTCGTTTCAGATTGGTATGGTTTTCCGATTTCACATTTATACTAAAGATATTTTGTCACCTATGCAAAAATCAATATACTAAAAAGGTGGATACAAAGAATTGACACACAACTCGCTTTCGATAGCATGAAAAGAATTGTCTATATGCCGATATGTCTGAATTTGGTTTCCCCGCAAAGTATATAAGGCTGTGTAAAATTACCCTTCAGTCAAGTGGTGGCAATTGGCCTCGAAATGGCAGTTTAACTGGCCAAAACGAACCCGCTTCTAGAACAACCTTTTGTGATGTAGAATATAAAGATCATCTGATGATTGCCCCATATCACAGAACTGCCATCACAATTTTGTCAACGAACCAGGGTTCGAATTTGCACGCACGCACACGGCACATACTCACGTGCAAAAAAATACTCACAAAATGAATTGCTCATGCACATGAGCTGTGTGCTTATAAAAAAAAGTTGAGCACACAGCACGTGTGTGCGCAGTTTGAAACAAAGCACTTACATATGTGTGTGTTTTGTATTGAAAATATGAAGGCACATACTAACGCGTGTGTTTCTTGTTGAAAACACTTGCACACATAATTGTGCTGAGTGTAGTGACAGGGTTCGGATTTGCGCAGACATGTGCAGCACATTGTTTGCTCTTATACATGTGATACGGGTATCAGACATTTTTAGCTCCCAGCTCATTTATGTGCTGATTGGACTATGTATAGCCAAGTGAACCACGCCTTAACTAAACTCGCGTCATATGGTGGAACACACTCTAGGCTTTTTAACTTAACACCTCTTCCTGCAGCCGATATCCACTTTGTGTGTTAGTGCATAGTGCCGCTTGGTGAATGTATTAGTTCCACACAGCATCTTATCACACGTTAAGCATTTAATCTTTTTTTCTCATAAGGACTTCAATTAATTTTTTGTTTTCCATTTTTTTTTTATTTTTTTTCGATACAATTTTTGAAAAATTATGTGCTTAAATTTTTTTTTTTTAGATTTCTTTATATGGAAAAACATGTGCGTGTTTTGTTTTTGAGATAAAAATGTACGTTTACGAGTATAATTTTTGTTCTACACACAGCACGAGAATATGTTCATAAATATTTTATATAAAAGCACACACGTGTGCATGTGCCTAATTCGAATCAGCACATACATGAGCTGTGTGCGACAAAATTTGTCTGGTGCACATAGCACAAATATAAAAATATACATGTGCGTGTAAATTCGAACCCTGCAAAGAACTGCTTTGAAGGAACCATTAGAGGTCTGAATAAGTTCTTTCCACCTATTCCAGTTTTACTCCAAACGGCTTAATACGGTGGCAATTGGTCGTCTTCCATGACAACACCATGTTATTTTGCGAGTAATTTTCATACTAATGAATCTAAACTGTGACGGGTATCTTTTTGTGTGATCGGTACTTTTCATAACACTGCCAAGTTCTTTCGCCTGTAGACACAAAAATGTATACAGCTACCAGAAAATTTTACGATCACTTGGAAAATCTAAAGACAAGTGTTGAAAATTTTTTATTTTCTTAGTCAACCTAAAATTTTTAATGAGTAGCTTCCATTACATAGTTGAGGTGTTGATGGCTAGTACTTAAATATTTTTTTTTGCAATACGAGTATCAATAAGTAAGGAAATCGCTTCTTTCACGAATACGCATCAAGGTTTTGAGTGTCTGATCCAGTAAGGAGAAACTGTGCAAAACTAGACGGTCTTACCGTGCTATTTTAAAGATACATAGCGAAAACCCCGTTTATCAGAAAAATTTGTTGTTTGGGGGCTATACGGTGTATTGGTTCAATCTTGATGATTTTTACTACTCACATTACATATGTATTAAAAGCTGTAACTTATAAATTTTGTGTTCCTCGCTATCAAATTGCAAGAGTTAAAACCCAAAACCAGTTTATCGAAACAATCGATTGTATGGAGGTATACGTTGAATTGATCAGATCATGTTGGTTACGAAAAATGACTAATATATTACAAAATGGCGGACCCATACTAAATTGTAGAGATATATCTCGGCTCAGCTCATCGCTATCTCTTCTTCTTCTCATACTTACAAACATCGGAAAAAGCTAGAATACCATTTTATGTTCATGAGAGGTATAAAAAGTGAAGAGTTGTTACCAACTTAAGTATTATCTTTTCTCTTTATTTATATAAAAACCCAAATAACTCCTATTTGAAAAGCGCCAAAGTTTTGTAACTTTATGAGCGAAATATTATTATATTATCCGACAGCATTTAGAAACGTAAATGATAAACAAAATAACTTAATTCCTGTGTCGTACATTGCAAATGAGAATGAGCAACATAAACAATGTAAATAACATGGAACGAATATACTCGTATATAGGCATAGATACGAGTATGTGTGTGGGGTATTCCTTGTTAAGTGGGTCGGATTTGGTAAACACATTGTCATAACAATTCAGATTCACATTAAACTGTTTGATAGGAATGTGAGGATTTATTTTGTCTGCAGGTCAGATTTTTTGGGTTTCACCAGTGTTCGGAAAAATTTGACTTCAATACCCTTGAAAAGGTACAGATTTATTTACCAAAGGCTGTTATTTTCTTGAATTTATATTTTTCGACTTGTGTCAATCTAGAGTTTACATTCAAATACAAATCAATGCATGTATTTAAGAAATGGGATAGATATTAAAATATTCAGTCACACTGGCGTATTTAAATATCAAGACTGACCCCGTGTTCTCACATCCCAGCATCAAACGGCTCCAAAACTGATTTAAGTTGAGGCGCCTCCATTGAACGCAACTGTGTCGAGCATAACTTTGTTCTTGTGGAGTATGTATGCTTTAACTTTCTGATCTGAGGTATTCGCAACTGTCAAGGTCTGAGAAGTCCTTCCAGAACCTAATGGAGCTGCTCAAAGTCATTTGACATAGCAATATATGTAGGTGCACAGGAAGGGTATATCACCCATCAATCATGGGAGAGAGTGCGTCGTCCTTCCTTTGGTTGTACCCGCACCACTAAACATTTGCTGCATGAGATGGAATACTTCTTTCACCGCTGTTTTGGGAAGTGTCATCTTCGAATAAGAATTGACCAAAGACACCACTGGTTGACTATATTGCCCACTTAAAACATTTTTAAACCAACTAGAGAACGCCCAGCGGTTGAAATTCAACCACTAAACTTTATTTTATTTTCATTATTTGCTGTACTTTTCATCTGCCTTTTTCCCTTCCTTTCTCTGTCGTTCCTTTCCTCTAACATATTTTCGTTTTCCTTGATTTCTTCTTTTACTCTCTGAAGTCTCTATTTTGAATTTATTTTATTCTTCCCTTTCCGTACCCTTCCTTTCCTTTTCCTTCCCTTCGCTTACGTTCCCCTCCTTTCCTTTCCTTTACTTTTCTTTACTTTCCTTTCCATTGCCTTTCTTTTCTTTCCTTACCTTTACTGTCTTTCCCTTCACTTTATTTTAACAAACTTATTTAATTTATTTTATTTTACTTTATTTCAATTTACACAAACCCAACCACAAATACAAATCAAGCTTCGGTGTTTAATACTCTTTATGAGTAATCATTTATTTTGTTTTTGTAAACCCTGTTTGTAGGTAGCAGCAATGAAGTTTAGATATTTGCTCACATTTGAAATTGCTTGTTTATATCTCCAACAAAGCAACTTTTCGTGCTCTCAGGAGAGCCGCTGACACTGGGCAGCGTAGCTGCGCTGTAGTGCGAATGCTTGTTATTCATTGGTCCACTACCAACTCTTCGCATTCACAGTGAGAGCCGATCACACGAGTAATACAAAGTCGTGCATGACATATTTACTCACACAACAGCGGCTCTATAGTGTGAATAAGTGAATGTGTAGGGGTGTGACTTTTATGTTAAATTCTTTATATTAAAATGATTTTTAAATTTTTTTTTATTTACGGATAAGAGTACACCCCAAAATGTTCTATCTATACATATATAATTTGTATACCTTAGATTTATAGTTTAGCAGAAAACGGTTCCACATTTCATTCATCTTGTCTATTTATATATAAGATACTGAACAAACAAAAAGGACGTAATTTTAGACGCACGATTAAACCGATCTCTCTGTGTGAGCCAAGTTCTCATAAAATTATATGAATGATTTTAAATAAGGGCCCCACTTAAAAAGAATACCCCATGTACATATGTGAACATGTCCGTAGGGTGCGAAAATGATTAAATAACAAAGTATGAGAAAACAAATGAGCGGGACAATGTAAGCAAATTAAAGTGGCATATTTGTAAGCACCAAAAAGTATGTTATGATAACACAAATAAACACAAAATTACGACAGCTGCCGCCAAGGGCAATTAAGCAACAAAGAAACGTATGAGTTATAATAAATAATAGCAGGGTAACTCAGCTTGCTCCGCTGATCGATACACTTGGCAACATGTTCGTTTTTCACCAAAATGGTATACAAAGTAAAAAAAAATTTTCGAATGTAGGCAATGATGTTATTTCCTTATTCCATCGAAAATAGCGCCAACATTTCCTGTAGCATGTAGACTAAAAATTACCCGACTTTAAAATACAAATTTTACTTTATCTCTGTACGAGTATATAATAAAGTTGTAACATTTCGATGTACAGTGCAGATATTTAAGAAAAATTTTTGCGACGAATTATTACTAAGCCAATAAAATCCAAATCAATAGCTTTTGGAATTTTTGTCTACCTGTCTGTCTGTATGTTGGGTCTGAATGGAATTGAGTACAACTTTCACCATTGCATTGCTAGGCGTCTTACTTAAAATTTAAGATATCCCTTATTTCAATAACCCATGATTTTCGTAGGTATCAACCAATATGTTGCGCCCATGGTGACCCAAAATTTGTTAGTACAATATGGGTATCAAACGAATATAAGCGATGCGAATAAGTTCTGTGCCTCGACGGGTTTCAGAGTTACCATAATTTATATCGGACTCCAGTGGTGGATGCAGGATTTTGTCATGGGGGGAGCGCGTGTTCTAAAAATGTTTTTCTCCTTTCGAAAAAACGTTTTTCAATCGAAATTCAGTTTTTAAACGAAAACCCACCTTGGATCTGCTACTGTCGGACTCAGTCTATTATTAGTTCGAAGACGCAGCAACGCGTGGCTAGGTCTTCTAGCAGATACATATATCTTAAATCATTCGTTTTTGCTTCATCTAGATTCAGCTCCGTCACATCTCCAAATTGGAAGTGTGGAAGGGAATTATGTTACGTTAGGTAAAAAAAATTCAAGAAATTCTTATTCAGTATAACATTCTCGCTAGTCAGCCTATTAAGACATTACCTGTAATACTGATATGCTTTCGAATTTTGGTCAAATCTTATAATAAAGTACACATTTTTTGTTGGGTATATCTACATATGTTTTTCCTTAACATTTTATCCAGATTTTTTTGCGTGAATAATATGTTATTATGGTGTTGACAAAAGTTGGTTAAGTGAAGATTGTTGACTTTCACTTCGTATACTTATACTTAAACTGACGTAAAAGGAGATAGTACATTCTCAATCTTCAGTTTTTTGAGAACAAACTTTTTCAAATTTGCTGATAAAAATTGTGGCCATAATAAAGCTAATGATGTAGTAATTTTAGGCGCTCTGAATATCAGTTGCTTTGACAAATCCTTTATTTCATCCTTACTCCGTTTAAGAGTTTTCAGTGTTTTTCAGCGAGACGTGAAAAAGCAGCTCGTTAAACACTAGGTAATTGTTCATTCAGTCCCTTATGGGCCTATTAGCATGATGTTGGATTGAAGCTGAAATTAATACTCATAACGAGGCACGCGAACTTCTTTCAAACTGCCAAGGCTATTAGTTCAACAACTAACCCTATTGCTTAGTTTTAAGTATCTGTTATCAAGATTAAATATTCTAGAACTAACTATTGATTACAAGTTAAACTAGAAAGTATGCATCGTGGAGTGGGTTTGGAAGCCGTGCACTACAATATCATCAGCCTATAGATAGTTTGGGTCACTGCAAGCACTGGAGCTCTATCACAGGACCTTAAATCAATTGGAAACCTTTGTGGAGATGTTAATAAGGAACAATTTCGTGAAGCCTGGTATGCTATACCCAAGGAAAGTATCATAAGTTGGTTGGTTGGCTCTATGCAAAAGAGGTGTCTCGCTGTCTTCAAAAATGCTGGTTATGCAGCTAAACATTAAATGGTTAACCAAACGAGCAATAAAACAAGAAAGCAGAAAAAATATAAGCGTTCATAATCTTGGTTGCTACCTTGCAAGCGACAAGTTCACATTTGACTTTCAAAGGGAGTTTCAAATTTGTATGGAAAATAAAATAAGAGTAAAAAATTTTAGTTCTTAATTCTAGATTTTGAAAGACCAATCTTATTTTGGCTTTAGAGTTATCAAGCCATTGAAGAGGGAGAGGCTATATCCTTTGGAATTAATAGGGTCATGGGCTTCCTACTTTTTGAAATTTTGTATTCTTCATAGATTTGAGTATATTTGATCTAATGGTATTTCATACAAAGGTAATATAAATCTAGATATTAGTTGTTTTAAGAAAATGGGTAGTGGCAATGATAGACCTCAAAAAATTAAATTAGTATACTTTAAATATTAATTTTTTTGGCACAGCCTAGTAAATATATCACCATCTGCCTCTCCAATGCATAAAATTTAACTCGTTTATTTAAAACATTTTTATTCATGAATATAAAGGTATGATTGTGTCAACAAAAAAAATTTTTTTTTTTTTTTTCATTTCTCAAGTTTACGGAAGTGACGCGCTTCAACTACAAAACTCAACGGCAGCACTTGATTGTCAGACAAGCGCTGATGTGGCCATTGACCGTGGGATGAACTGTGGGCGTAAAAAATGTATATATCAGTCTGACTTTAAAAATGAATTCTAAATCGCCGGGATCTCTTTTTACGTAAATACTAGCCGCCATATTTATGTAAAATAAAAAAGGGTTAATCAGCTTTTATTATTCAAAATTTGTACAGAAATGTCACTTTGTAAAGCTTTAGAAATTTTTTTTAAAGCATTTGTAGCATTTAACTACAAAATTTGTTGAAAATCTGATAAGTGGTCATGCACAACTGCCAAAGCATGAGCGCAATTTAAAAAATTTTTTTTTTTCACTATTATTTTTTACCTCGGAGAAAATTGTATAAAAGAAGGCTTGTCTAATGTATATGTTTAACCCCTTAGTCTCTCTATGGCGCGATATACAACAGGTATATCATCATAAACCTCCTAAGAGATTTTTGCGCCAAGCTTCTCTTCCAATTTGTGGTGTGCCGATTTGAATTTTCCCTATAAATTGGTGGGACCTACAGTTTTTTGCCGACTCCGAACGGCATCTACAAAGGAGACGAATTTTTGCTGAGAAGCCTTCCATGGCAGAAATACACTCGGAGAGTTTGCCAAACCACTGCCGAGGGGCGACCCCGTTTTGAAAAACTTTTTTCAAATCACTTTTGATGTTACCTGTACCAGGGTTCGAACCATGGACCTTCGGCGTGGTAGGCCGGCAACACTACCTTCACACCACGGCGGCCGCCTTAACCCCTTAGTGCCACAAGTAAAAACAATCCTATACAACTCTTATTTTAAATTTTTCTTATTATGGAGTGTAACATTTTTTGGATCGTTGTGTAACCTGTGAGGCTTAGTTGCCGGATGCCGGATCAAGCTAGGAGCTGTTCCCTTCCGAGCTACTAGGGAGAGCAGGCATCGGTTAATGGTTCATACGTGAACTAACAAAAGCACCAGCATCTTCAGCTACTAGCCAAAGTGTAGTGCATGATTTGATAGGACAACTTTCATTCTTCTTGGTCATTTAGCGTATAAGATGCCGTTCGTAATATTCATGTAAAAATATCTTCATAGTTAAGAGTTGGTCTAGTGACGGATAGCGAAATATCAGCACAGTGCAGTTAACTGAAGCCGAAAGGCTTTGATGTTGGGATATTTTTCCTTGTGGTAGCGAGCGATGTAACCACCAAACCACGTAACCACCAGACGTTTTTTGGACAAACTAACGGAGGCCAAAACACTCTACACCCGATTTTTTAAACCCAGTAAAACCCCTCCCGTCCTCTCAAGCTAAAATCGTGTCAATGCGTTTTGCATTTATAAAGTTTCTTTTTGTCAATTCATAAACTTTAAAATTTAAATTACGAATCTCTTTAACATGTCCTTGAGCTTAATATGGGTTTTTGTACTCTTAAATGAAATATTTAAACCTTAACTTGCTTACGGGAATTCGTGACAGTTCATAACTGATTTTGTTGTCCAAATATGTCCGCCACTCCATAATTGAATTGTTTTACAGCTGGCAACTTTTTTATCGCCTACAGACAGTATTCATAGATTAAAATGTTTGGTTTTTCAACAAAAAACAGTAAAACAAAGTTACATATCCAAACATACATATGTCGGGACTGTATAAGTACCCAAATTTGCACGTTCTAGTGATGTACAGAACAGAGCAACCGGTAAACCCGGCTACTTGATGTAACAAATCAATTCAAAAAGTCATAATAATTTATTTCCGAATAATAAGCAAATACTTTAAAAAGACTAACAAAACAATTAAATGTTAAAATAGGGTCCGTTTTGCTTTGTCCTTAGTTTGAAGTTTGATATGTTTTATTCCATAAGAAATCACTTTATATTTACTAAAATATTACTTTTTCTGAAATATCATAGTTTAACTAATTAAGAAACTAATTTTGGAAGTTTTTTACATGTCTTTTCAACACTTAATAAATAACGGATTAAGGGCAATAGCAGTTAAATTCACCGAGCGATATATGTCAACATTAGACGCTAGCTCAAGCAGTTAGGGATCAGTGATCGGTAGAGTTACTCGAACCCAAAACGGGTATCGAGAAAACTATTGAAAGCAGAGTACCTGTAATAAACGATAATTGGGAGCGAGTTTTTATTGATGCTTAGCTAAATATTAGTTAACCTCTGGTAAAGAAATCTAAATAATATTCGCAAACTGTGGTCGAATTACTAACAGCAATCAGCTGATAGGATAGTTTGATCTTCCGACTTGATGCGTGCTATATAAAGCTTCATGCAGCTTCGGAAACCGCTGAACTTGCGTCTTCATGTCGCATGAACGAAACGACTGCGTTTTAGCAAAACAAGCAGCGAAACCATTTGAACCAAAGATCTACCCAAAACATCCATATTTTGTTTCCAACATGCTGCCACATTGGAAAGCGTTATAAAAAAGTTTAACTTTTAGAGCGGTCACAGGCATCTTGAAGTTTTAAATCAAGTTATTGTGTTGTTTGAAGTAAATGTCACGAATGCAAAAAGTCTACACTTTTATAATGATTATAATTAGATTAATTGATTATTCAAAACTTATTCGACTTTATTGTCGATCATTCCAATCTTCAAACCCAGACTACTTTAGGAAGCATATTTCTAGTATGAGAATATTAAGAGGTTTAAAATTTGTTTAAAATCTAATAACTAGGTCGAAATACCCATCTCCGCTTGAAGCCAGAATCGGGTTTTTAAATACTAGAAAGCGCACATCATTTGTACTTTTATAAAGGTTTATCGAGTTACAACCATCACTTATTTTATACATATGTATGTATGCATATACTTATACACATTTTATCTGTCATTTAGATAAACTTTTCAAATTATTTTATTTATTTAGTTGTACGACAATGGAAGTTCTATACATTAAACTTGCTCGCATATACAGTAAACGCACCCTTTTCATTTTCTGGCAGCTTAAAAGCTATAACTCGCAGGACTTCGCACTTCTGTAGAGAATTGTTTTTGAAAAATTGTAAAAAGTACTAAATTGAGTTGGGTTGACAACTATTTTAAAATTGTTTTATTTTTTTTTTTATTCATTCTGAAAGTTTTTTATTTTTCGTCCTTTTTCTGCTCCTCGAAAGCGGAATTTCACCCAGAAGCGCACTTGAAAATCGTAGGCATAAAAAGGGGAAGGCTTGCTAAACTTTTAAGCTACATGTGTATGTATATTTGCACACGAATGTATCTAAAATACGTACATATGCACAAACAGTTGTAGTAAATTTGAATAGTTCCAGACGCCCATTTCGGCTAGTCGGTGCACACTCGACGTCACCACAGACATTCTTGTTTCGGTTCATTGTTATCTCAATTTTTGTGGTCCATTCTAAAACAAAAGAATTTCTTATTTTTTTTTTAGCAAAGCAGAATAGAATGTACTTACACACACAAATAATTTGGAGCAATGAATGGCATTTGCATTCTTGCTAAATTGTTTTATTTAGTTTTATTTGATTGTGCAGTTTTGATTGTTCACTTTGAACAAATTTATTTTCATTTACGAGGGCTCGCCATACATTTATTTTAGCGAGGAAAGTAAATCAGTTCGCTCAACGACCTTGCCCGGTCATAATAAACCCGAAACGCTAAACCTTGTTATAAAATGAGTATTACACAAGTAGGGAGAGCGTCGTTTATCACAGCAACCAGTTGTTTGGGGCTATGCGAGTATGTTATATTGGTCCAAATATCATTAAAATTGGGGGATTTTTTAGCGTTCAAATCACCTCAAATCATCGTCCTCATATTTTCCTGAACAATTATTGATAGATCCATATTGTCTTCTTCTCATACTTACAAACTGCAGACCAAATTTATTTTAACATTACATGCTCATAAAAGGGATATTTATTTATCTATGTTTTTATTTATTTAGATCGTGAATCCAAAAAAAATTCTTGCTGGCTAAGTAGGACCAAGACTAAAAGTATATGATCATTAAAAAGAGTATTACTTTTAAACTAGATATATCCCTTCCTTAAGCCGACTGTGTGGAAATGATAAATCAATCTCAAAATATCTAGAGATTCTGCTAAACTCAGTGGAAATCGTACCAAGAAGCACAGGACAACGATTCCACTGACTACGTTACTAACAATAGGCAGGGACATTATTGTTCTCTGGTTTTCCGGAATGTCTGAATCACGCGGACATGGTGTTAACAGAACTAAAACGAAAGCTGGTGTTTTCAAGCGAAGATTCTAGATATCTGTGTTCTCACAATCCGCGTTAGTATAGTGGAGCTAACTTTGGGCTAGATACCCCGTGATTATAATGTAAGAGAATTATTATGGACCCATAGTGGGTTCGATGAACAAATTGGAAGAGAAGTGCGGCAGAAGTAATACCGGTGAAAGTATATCCCGTCAAATTATTATAGTACCTTTCATGAACATGAAATGGTATTATAACTTTGGTCCGATGTTTGTAAGTTTTAGAACAACAAGGGAGAGACCCACCAATAGGTATACCGAAATGGTCGGGGCGATGAGCTGAGTCGATTTAGCCATGTACGTCTGTCCGTCTGTCTGTTTGTACGCAAACTAGTCCCTCAGTTTTTGAGATATATTGATGAAGCTTGGTATGGAGCCGCCATTTTGCATGAGATTAATCACTTGTCGGAATCAGCAAAATCGGAGCAATACAATCCATAGCTCCCATACAATCGATAGTTTCGATAAATGGGTTTTGGGCTATAAATATTGCAATTAAAAAGCTAGGAACGTAAAATTTCTGCAGATTTTGTACTTATTATATATGTAATATGTGTAGCGAAAATCACCCAGATCGGACCAACATAACATATAGCTCCCATACAATCGATTGTGCCGATAAATGGGGTTTGGGCTATGTATCTTTAAATGATCAGTTTTGCAGAGTTTTTACTAATTGTGAGTAAGGATCGGACACTTAAAACCTTGATGCGTATTCATGAAAGGTATAAAGACTTCGGCACAGTCGAAGACAGCCCTTTCCTTTCTTGTTATTATTATTCCACTATCACCACAGATGTATTTTATTCAAAACATACTAACCCTCAATAAATAATGCAATAGACTGTGCCAAAAAAAAAATGTTTTTAATTATACAGATATAATTTGTCAAACTGGCAAAAACAACTACTGTGAAGGTGTCAGAACTTAATGTAATTATTAAGGGGTCTATTAATCCTAGTTTTTTAGGGCTGTTTCAACCTTTTGTACAAAACTGACAAACAATTTAGTAAAAAAAAATTTCAAATAAAAAAAAATTTTTTATATTTGTCCCATTAGAGTATAAATATATTTGCTTTAAATTGAATATATAATAATTTATTGTATGTAATTTAAGCTTAAACAAAAGTAGCAAAATATATACTACATACAAACATTAACGTTCAAGTGGGGCTACAAGTATATACTACTCGAACTTTGAATAAGAAAAAAACAAACCATGAGCACAAACATTGCTGCCAACCATACAGTTACCGGCTAGACAGTTACTCGATAACAATAAAAACTATCTCAACCCAAAGCAACAAGCCACTCAAATGGAAAATGTAGACAGAAACACGCAAGTACACCTTTAACTTGCGTACGAATATGTGAAAGGCTTTCATTATATTTACATTTGTACAACTTATGCCATTTAAAGTATTCTCTTGAGGGCGCTTCAGTCAAAAACAGATGAAAAAGGCAATGAAAGTGATGGGACAGACAGGTAAAAGTTCCATTATATATTACATACGGCTTTAACATCTATTTAAGTTTGCGGAAGCCGTGGTGTGGCGGTAGTGTTTTCCGGCCTACTTTACCGAAGTTCCAAGGTTCGCGCCCTGGGACAATTTTTTCAAAACTGGGTCGCCACTCTGCAGTTGTTTTGCAAACTCTCCGATTGTATTTCTGGTATATATCGAGCCACTGAAGTTTTAGAATTTAATGTGATATAGTTTTTTAAATGACAAGTGTGAAAGTTTAGGTTAGAGGGAAAGCGAATATTATTTATTCAGTTCAGCCCTTCAGCATGTATATTAAGTAGGAATTGAAGCTAAAATGTCACAAGCGTTAAACAAGTTTTCATTGAAATATGTATATACCTATATGTAAATATGTATACTAGATGTCCCGACAAAAGTTGTCCTGCCCAAAAATTTACTTGCGTGGATCTAATCAAATGTATTGACCCCACTCATCTATTATTTGCAATTCTTATGCCCCATCTCCTTCTTTTCCCAGATCTTCCTCTTCCCTATCGCTAGTCCGCAGTTTAACCATCTCTCTTTTACCTAACAGTACTACTTCATATAATGGAGTTATGGAACATATATTATATCGACATTCGACTAATTTAAATTGGTATAACTTGTTAAGTCCTTTTTTTCATCTTTTTCTCCCGAACTGCCTAGAGGAGTTAATAGTTGAGACATTTTTTTTATATTTATTATAGTTAAGTTATTTTTTATTTCACGCGAAAACTACAAGGTGGCGCAAAAGTAATCCTCCTATCAGAAAATGCTATAAATTTTGCGATTGGCCCCTAAAGTCAGTTCTGTTTTGACATTTGTGTAGTAAGCACATGTGAAATACACGTTAATAAACAATGTTACGCTACACTGCTCCAGAAAGCGGAATATTGCTGACTATTTATTTGACCAATAATCGGTCGGGGCCAAACGGTTACTGTGAATGGTGAGCGCTACAGAGCAATGATCAACGAGTTCTTCTTGCCGCAACTTGATGAATTGGGATTGGAAAACATGTGGTTCCAACAAGATGGTGCAACAGCATACACTGCACGTGCCACAACCGATATGCTGAACATCGGAAGCTTACTTTTGCGCCATCTTGTATTTAACTGAACATCATGAAACTCAGTACACATATTCTTGGAAGTGTTAGAAGTAACATAGGATACCTTTTAATATATATAATGTTATTTTGGTACATGCGGACATCTGATAATTAATAAAAATTATTAAGAACCAAAATAATAAGAATTTTCGCAAATGTATAATTCCTGGCCTTGGATACTTTTATAGTCATAGATATTTCAAAAAATATACAGGATATTTGCAGAGTCTCCCTTCTTTGATAATGTCGTGCATTCTGCGGACCATATTCTCACACCTCTTCTAATAGATTTTTGTTTTTTTCTTGGTTTATGTTTTATTCTATGTATCTATCATATAAAAAACAAAAACCCATCTTATACTAATGCATTCTTTTTTCTAAACCAGCACGGAAATAATTGGGTAGCAAATTCGATTAAATCCATGAAAGAATTTTTTGGTGAAAAACTTGAAAACTTTTGACAGCCGTTAAGTGAAAGGTTTAAATAAAAGTCGAAAAGTTTTACTCATTAAAGCTTAATGTTTTCAATTAGTTGATAACAAAGTTAAGAAAAAAGTAACACTCAATATTGAAATAAATACCGCAAACTGCATTTAAAGTCAAAATCATTCCAAATGCTAAAGTTTGTAAATATGTATCATTAGAAGAATATAATTACCAGAAAAAGGCGATTAATAAGCAAATGTTTGTGTGTTAGTAAACACATGCCAAGCGATTAAAGTGCTTTACTAAGTGGCTTAAGGAGCCTTAAGGTAAAATTAGATAAAATGTGGAAAGAATTTTGAAAGAAAAATATTTAGCCGAAATTGTGTGGGCTTGTGTACGTACCTGGTAGGGAAATGTGATGTAATGCTGTACTGGTAAGCTGATAGTGCGTTCGGTGCTCATAAAAGTTGAGCATAAATCTCTTTACATGTAATTAAGTGGCGCATTAAAAATTACATTGCCCTTGAGAGTGGAGAATGCCCAACGTGGCATAACATCATTCTATGGGACTGCACTAGTTTGAAACTATCAGTTTAGATCTATTTCCCTTCCATAGTTCTCCACCTTTTGCATGCTCCATAGTTTAGATCGCTAGCATAACATAATTCCAAGTAAACAATTTGGATCTTATATAAAGAAAAATGTATATATCGATGTACCAAGCTCCAATCTCACCTGGTTTTTTAACTCGATTATATTTAGCTTTTATAGACTGACAGAGGGCGCAATTTCCTTATCAAAGGCTGCAATTGAGAAACGCTTTATATAGGGTGTTTTTTTTAGGGGTATAGAACTTCGAATTGAAATAAAACACAAGAAAATCGTTTTAAGGTCCATCAATTTGGCTTTATTGGAAGGATAATTTTATGCCATTAATGTTTAAATATGATTTCGGGCATGTGGCCGCCGCGGCTAGCTCGAATAAAGCCAATTCTACAGGTCCAATTTTCAACCACTTTTTCGAGCATATGGAGCCGTATGTCAGCAATAACGCCACGAATGTTGGCTTCCAATTCCCCTAACGTTTCTGGTTTGTTGGTGTAGACGAGCGACTTCACATATCCCCAAAGAAAATAATCCAATGGTGTCAAATCACACGACCTTGGTGGCCAATTGACAGGTCCATTCCGCGAAATTATGCGCTCATCGAATGTTTCCTTCAATAAATCGATTGTGACGTGCGCTGTGTGGCATGTAGCGCCGTCTTGTTGGAACCACAACTCATCCACATTCATGCCATCCAATTCGGGAACAAAATAGTCGGTTATCATGGCTCTATACCGGTCTCCATTAACGGTAGCTGCCTCTCCAGCATTATTGCGGAAGAAGTATGGCCCAATGACTCCACCAGCCCATAGAGCACACCAAACAGTCAGTTTTTGTGGATGTAATGGCGTTTCAAGGGTCTCATGTGGATTCTCTTCACTCCAAATGCGGCAATTTTGCTTGTTGACGTAGCCATTCAACCAAAAATGAGCCTCATCACTGAACAAAATTTTGCGATGAAAATCAGCATCGAAATCAATCTCATTTTCGGCCCATACACCAAAATCACGACGCATTGCATGGTCTCGCGGCTTTAATTCTTGCACAAGCTGGATCTTGTAAGGTCGCAAGCCAAGATCTTTGCGCAAAATCTTCCATAAAGTTGATGGACAAAGCTCCAATTGCTGTGCATGGTGGCGAATCGATTCATTCGGGTCCTCTTCAACACTTTGCTCTACACGGCAATTGTTTCTTCGGTGCGCACTGTTCGACGTCTCTGCGGATGCGTATTATCACATAGAGTAAACGTCGTGCGAAAACGATCCATGGTTAACCGAATTAATTGCTCTGATGGACGATTATGTCGACCATAAAATGGACGGAGCTCACGGTAAACTTCGCGAACTGAACCATTATTTTCGAAATAAATTTGCACGATTTGCAAGCGTTGTTCTTTTGTCAACCTGTTCATGATGAAATGGCAAACCAAACTGAACATAAATGACATTAGAGTTGCCAGATTTGACCACAAAATGCCAGTTTTATCTCTATTCGAAAAACAAACCTGTAAAAAAAAACACCCTGTATATATATTTCGAGTTTAAAGTGGATACTATTCCTTCATATATTATAAATCTCTTTAACATGCAGCTAATTGGCGAAGCATTAGTTATGACTACTTTTTACCAGGTTTCCGAGCAGTCGAAAATGCTGAATATTGTTAATAATTCGCTTTAAAGTGTTACGTATTAAAGTAAGTACATATATAAATCACTGAACAAACTTTAATTTTTTTTGATTTCTCTAGTCACGTATACGTAAAAGACGAGAAGATCTAGCTATTGTCAATTACAAGGCTCCTAGGTAGTTTTGTATTATTCACCTACTGAATTAAGTTTGGAGTTGCCCTTCTTTTCTCACTATAATGTAACTTCACTTTAATTTCGCTGTATAAAGCTTTAATTGCAAATGATCTCTTAGGCTACTTTTATAGGCTGAAAGAGACGAGAAATTGCCCCTCCTAAGGTCTGCTACATATCTGTAAATTGTTTATCAATCGAATTTTTACTCCTATATACCTGATATTCCTTTTGGCTTCTTTTTTTTCTACAAAAACGATAAAACTAAAAACAAATATTTATATTTATTTAACATAATTTATTTGGTTTTTGGCCATCGATATAAACTTTATATTTTTTTAAGAGATTGCTAGATGGAAAAATAAATTTAAAATAATTTTGTTTTTGTTTTAATTTATTTATGTTTATAGATATTTCGACTTCAATCAGATTGAAAGATTTAAATACAATCGAACTAGACACTAGTCTACAGCATTGAAGTGTTAGTACTAAACCAAAAATTATGATGCCTCCAATTTTAATTTCCTGCTGGGTATCTCCATAGGAGCACAATTGTTTGTCACTCACACCTGAATTGATGAACCAGAGTGTAGGAATGTAGGTAGCCAAAATCATTCTACAGTGTTACTGCCATGACGGCACTTAAGCCTGTAGGCGTCAATATAATTTTATTGTTATTACGTGCTTAATTTCATTGAAATGTTACGGAGAAATACAATTACACTTGAAGTGGAATCGGCAATGTGATATTCTTTGTAAAGCATTACAGAAATAATTTAGCAAAGGTAAGTTTAGATCGAACGTTATATTGAGTTTGTTTCATGACTTACAATAGGTGTGACAGGATTAAGTCAAGATAGGTAATGTGGGTCCTCCAATGGCCCAACTGGCTTAAGAGTCAGTACAGCAGCAATCAGTGGCATTTCGAGGTGGCTATGTAAATGAAAGTCCGCACAGCAAATAGCTGTTAAGCATTTAGCTTTCAATCTTTTAGGGTCACAGATAGTCGGTTGAAAAGTACTATCGATGATCGATTTTAATAGTAAAACCATCTTCTAATAGTCTTCCTCGTTATTACGGTGATGGTTTCTTTATACTTATAATATATTGCAACTTCACGCTAGTTCATCTGTTCTTTGCTTTGGGAAGAACTCCGCAGCTCTATCGCTACAATCGGTGACGATTATACTGCCGCTCAACTGTTGCTGACATGTTGCCGTATATCGGCTGAGCTTTATCCTGTGCAACTTGCTTTTACTGACAACCCCGTATCCAAATCTTACTCAGTTTTGCTATTATAGATGTCGTAGATGTCTCTATAAATTCAAATTTATAAAATCCCCTTACAACCGAAATACCCTAAAGGTTGAGGGTAATGTCACCGATGTGATTAATCCTTTAAAAATCTCGAATATGGATCCCATGCACTCCGCTAATACTACTCATGCCTCATATTGTAAGCTCCTTAAGGTTTAGTTTAGACTTGTTCAGTTTAAGTAGAAGTTCATTGTTTTCCCATTCAAATATCGCTGTCGCAACCTTGAGAGCTCAAAGACCGTTTGACCTATACCAACCTCATTACCCTACCAGTATTATCACCACATTTTCTGAAGGGATTGTAGAGGAGTATTCATGCAGAGCTGGATCCTGTATTTATATCAATTTCGATCTCTCTTGAAAGATCAAGGGAATCCATGTTTTCCTACTCTGCCTCTTTAAACTCCTCTGCTTTCGGAGACGGGTATTTGTAGGACTAAATTATAGAGCGTTATCATTGTCCTTCTAGACTCTTTACTTCTTAATTTTCTACACAAGGCGGACTTGTAGTGGTGTTGCTCCCTAGAAGGCGATTGTTTGGTTTCACATTCCAAATTCGACATGCGTTTTATAAACATACATTCAAAATAATATTACCAGAAAATTAAATTAATTCTAGCTTTACTTTTCTATTACAATCTGATAGCTTTAATTTCCACGCTCCACTGAACAGATGTACATCTACCGTTAACTACATAATATTGCATGCGTCCATACTTAACATAAATTATAATTGTACTTAGTTCTCCTCTTTCCCTTAATAATGCATGGATTTGATATTTCCACTAAACGATGTTCGAAGGCTTTAAGGTTGTGGTTTTCTTTTGGTTTTGGCTTTGGTTTTACCTTCAAAAGCATTGACAAAGCAACCCTACCAACCACGGCTACCCACTTCCTGTCACCACTATATATGTGATAAATTCGTTTAGTGAAGGCAGAATTTGGGAGAATTTGGTATGAGTAGTGCACTGTCTTTTCTTTTTATGGGTTAAAGAGATCCATTTTGTATGAACATGTCCTATAAAAAGGCTTATTGTCGCGTTTTATGCCTGATCGGGTACTGTCGGACAAGTATACTTTTACCCCTATAACTATGTTCCACAAATTAAAATTTACTTTTCCCAGCTAAGACCAAAGTGAACTATTTTTATAAATTATTAGGTTATTCAGGCTGACGAGGTTTATTCATCGCAGGCCACTCTCTTTGGAAATTAGTCTCACGATTCATTGGCGGGTATCACTTGAAATAGCAGCACTACCTCAAATATTTTCTCCTCAATGCCAACACGTAGGGATATTTATTGAATATATATTAAAACCAGCACTGCCTAAAAATATGCAGCATTTTCAGACTGCACATGTAGAAAAGAAAGCAATTTACAATCGTAAAAAGTGAGCCTCTCCTAACAAAATTGCTCTCTTTTTTATCCAAGGTTTTTTTTTCACCACTAATTTTTAACCAAATTATTTACCCACTGATGGTTTGCAGGGAACCTATACTGTAAGTATGTACATACTTATATTCCTATATACATACCTCTGTATTTACATATTACAACTACACAACAGTATACCTCCAATTATTTGCTATAGCCAAAAGGCGCAGTACGACTTTTTGACCGAATGGCTGTTGAAAGCCAATTTACGGCTTCAGCATTAGCGTGTGAATATTAATGTTTATGTTGAAATGTGGTGGGTGTTGATTGTTGTTTCCACTTCTTATTATTTTAATGTGTTTCATGTATATTTGTTGCTTTGCTTTATATTTCAACACCGAATTGGCTTTTTATTTTCTTTAATGCGTTTTCCGGTATACAATTAATTACAGTTAAACAAGTTGTTCCCTGGTCGATTGTTTGTAATTGAACCGTTCTAATGGCAAGCAGTTCTAATACTCAAGAATGATACATTAAATGATGACGTTTTATTTGAATGGAAAAAAGCTCTATTAAAAAATACATTAACAAGTTGTTGCATACTTATAGGGGATGGCACATTCGTTAAACTTTTTCTGTGTCCATTTTGAATTTAATGTCCCTTTGTAGCTTTTTAAGAAAATCAAGTATTCCTTCTTCTTGGGTGGTAGTTAATACACAGCTAATGTCATCTCGACCTAATGATAAATTCATAGGTATCTAAGTTTAACCACGACTTTTATCAGAAACAAACAAAACAGCAAAACAATGCAGGTGTGAAGGGATATACTCCAAAAGTACCAACACTAACACAGACGACCCCTTCGAGAGACGCTGAGTACGCAAGCTTAACTCT
The DNA here is from genome assembly GCA_949987695.1 of Merzomyia westermanni. Classification (NCBI taxonomy): domain Eukaryota; kingdom Metazoa; phylum Arthropoda; class Insecta; order Diptera; family Tephritidae; genus Merzomyia; species Merzomyia westermanni. Next base: position 31,944,279 of record OX465291.1, on the reverse strand, counting down.
TCATATCAGCATGACTATATAGGACCTACACTACGAGAAATAAGTAAAAAAATATTGTGTACTACGAAAAAAACAAAAACATAATTTAAAATATAATTTTGCCAACCGCTTCATCCTTAGCTGTACAACAACAAACATCAGACACTGCAGTGTCAGGCCGACACCTCTGCGTACTTGAAATCATGAAAACAAACAAGCCCTAACTGTGATCAAATATTTAAAGCTGATTGACAAAAAAACGAGTAACAATCTAACAAACCCAGAGATCACACGTCTACCTAACTCACTGTAACGCTCAAGCTACTCCGTGGTGAAGCAATCTCATACCCATAAAGACAACTCCTATTACAGCTTCATACATCGCTCAAATATGAGTCTCTAATGTGTTAAATTAATAATATGGGTGGCTGTATTTGCAAGTTTTCCTTTAGTTTAGTTGCTAATGAAAAACAAACCTCATTTCATGGTTAAATTGATATTTTATAATCCACCCGCTTAGAAATTTTCTGCTCTTTATAGGAAATGTATAAACAAAAAACCTATTGCACTTCCACTGGCTTCTGTACATTTCAAAGAAGAGCGACTGCCTTACTAAAAAATCGATTAAAACAAACGACTCAAAGGTTCTACAGCATGTCGGCATAGTACTAAAGGTAGTAGTTATATACAAATTTGATGGGCTACTGCACAACAAAAATAATAAAGTCTCTTAACCGTCCACATCTATACTGGGGTTCGCTTTCTTTAGAATCGAAATTCGTAATCGACAGATAGCCTACATGGCAATTTTAACGATTTTCTGTTCAGCAGACCTTCTTTTTTAAAGATATTCATTTATCGTTGATTAGCAGCTTAGCTAACTTCGATAGCGCACTTAAAATAGGTTAAAGCAAAAACTAAACTGCATATTGAACATTTGATAAATTCCCCAACTTGGCAAATTGAGCACATTATATTCGGTTTCATTTAAACTTAGATTTATTTATTCGTTATTATATTCGATCAACATTTTGAACAGCAATAGATAAACTCCATTCAAATTCTTTATTAAGAAGAAATAACCTATTAAAAAATATCTAAATTTAACCGCATTATAAAGGTCAAAAGGCCCACTTTATTTAAGAGCCCACTCAAAGTAACAATCAAGTATTGAATGTCACACAAACCAAAAGCAAATTCAATAGAATGGTTCAATACAAAAAAAAAAGGTTGCCGTAAATTACCGACAACTTTATTGGCTGTTTCCTGTTAGTATAGGAATTTCCCTTATGCATATAAACACACAGACTGGGTTCTAGCCCAATAAGCACAAAGGAAAAAGTGTCTGTAAATTTTCATAAATCATTAATACTCAAGTTGAACGCTTTTATTTAACTATTTATAATCTAACTAAAATGGAACAAAATAATATTAAAGGTGAAGTAAAAGATATACACACGAGTATATAGCAGTTCATAAATATAGAAGGCTGAAAATTTAACTTTTTAAAGGTGAAGTTTAGTACACTGAACTAACTTGGCACCTAAATAACAAATGTCAAACATAAATATTGAAATCTATATACAAATGCGTGAGTTGAAAAAGTTTCGACCGCTTTACAGCCAAACTATACATTTAGTATAAAGGTCTGCTTAAGCCCCGGTCGCATCTATAAACAAAAAATATCGAAAAAAGTTATTTAAATCATAAAATCAGTTTATAATTGACACCACTATAAATGCCAAATATCCCAGCTAAGTAAAATCAGGAAAAATTCTCCATTCGAAGTTCTACCCTCAGAAATTAGTTCTTTTCGAAGACCAAAAGGAGCGAAAACTCGTTCTACGCGGACGCCCTAAAAGGAGTCATAAAAAAGAATCCAAAACCTTTTATTGATGATTTTCTGAAGCTTTTTTGAAGTCTTTTTTGTCTCTTTTTAGGAAAATTTGTTCCTTCATTTTGATGGTTTTTGAAACCTTTTTGTCTTGACGCTCCAATTTTATGACTCCTCTTAGCCACATTTTTTCTTGCATTTTAATGGAATCCTTTTTGACTTATTTAGGAAGTTTTATTTAAGTTTTTAAGACTCATATCTATGTTTCATTAATCAGAAAGAAGAACACTTTTCGATTGTTTATACAGTATTAATAAACATTTAAAAAAAAAGACTTCTACGCTCTACTACTACTATTAGGTTAATTAAAAAAGGTCAGAAAATGCTCGAAAAAATTCTTATAATTGAGCCATGCAGTTTATCCGCTCTACAATATTCTTTTCTTCTCACACGGGTCGGTGAATCTTCATAAAAAAAGTGGGTTTTTTGATGTTTACTAAATAGCACTCAGACTTTGGTTTGCTGGGTCTTCACACTCTCTAGCCGTGTGCATGTTTGCATGAGTCGATGTAATAGTATTGGCAAGCGATGTCCAGTGATAGCTGCTCTCATTGAGAGCACGAAGGTTGCATGAACAAAGAAAAAAAAAACAAATTTAAATTAAATAATTACAATTAAAGACAGAGTTCATAACTTACATAACTACCCATACTTTTATGTTGAGAACATAGAGATGCTGTCGAAATACACGCTTGAAATTGGAAAATGGTATGCGATATTGAATGAGGCTTAAGTTAATATTAACCTTAAATTGTTTGCTGGGTGTTATGCATTCACAAACATGTTTGTAAATACTTAAATATTAGATATTTGCGTGCTTATACGGGTATTTTGTGTTATTGCATAAATAAATATTTTCAAAGCAAAATAATAACAACAACAAAAGTAAGCAATATTATCGCATAATATCATAAAAATTCAATAGTTATCCCCTTATAATACAACATTTAGCTTATCGCCTTTGAATGCGGGTAAATGGATAAAAGTGAGAGTGCCTTTGTATGTTGTGCTAAGTAGTATTAAGGTATTGTAACCACCAGTGTAAATGCCATATAGGCAGCAAAAAATTATACTCCTTAAGCTAGACTTGTATCGGTCCATGTTTACTTATTCTTTCGTAAATAGAGTTGGACCAGTTGTATAACAATCAATAGATGAAAGTTAAAAATGCTCACTTAAAATTTTTAATACCGAGTTATTAAGAGACAACGCGAGTATTGGTTGGGAGTAAAAAGTTTTAAGCAAGGTTCTGCAGTACAATGAATTATCATCATAATTTATTGAAGCTTAACCGCCTAGGCGATTATATTTGTCGGACGAGTTTCTTCGTGTGTAAGAAATCCAACTTAGCCGGAGTTTCTTTATTCATTCACATTAAATGCCCAGCCAGCGAAATCGTTGGACGTTGCTCACAACTTTTTAAATCTTCATACAGCCCATCCTATCTTCTTCTCACACTGCCGAGCCATACAGTGCAACAGGAACGATGAGACACTAATAGAGCTTAATTTATGATAGTCGAGATAGACTTTACTTGGTTTGATGGCAGCAAACATTTCGTCTCGTCAGTTTTATTGCTTTTTTATCCACAAAAAAAAAAGGGGTCAGTGATATTTACGTCGACATCATACGCCATAAAATGTACGCTCCTTAAATATTTTGAGCTGCTTACTCCTGGTATTTGAACTGTAGTTTGTTTCGAACTCCGCGTAGAAATCCTTCCCAATCACGAAGCAGCTTAACGTCAGAGAAGTCAAATTCAGATGTGGCCTCATACTAGAAGCTCCTCATACTCACTTCTTCCAGACTCACGTTTTCTTCTGCCAAAGGTCTCGTTAGGGCCTTATAGTACTCTCTTTTCGATTGCTCCTTCAATTCGAAGAGTGCTCTCAGAGAGAAAATTTCAGAGGCGAAGAGAGGTTACACAATGGAGACTGAGTTTTCCGGCTGTAGATGCAATGGCTCCTTCCTTACCAACCCCGGTGTTTAAGCTGTGATTATATGTCTAGCTAATCATAGAAGGAACCCTTATCTGCATTGCCCCTCTCCTCTGTCCTTATATACAAGAACCCTGCCTCCTTTCGTACCGAACAGAGACGCTCATCCATGCTTATGAACGACAGTGCTCCTACTTGTTCTTTCCTCCTTACCTGTTTTATGTATCTATATTAGCAAAAAGGAGACGGCTTTAATACGTAGGAACAGAAAATTATGTTAATATTTTTAGTGTGAAAATCAGTGTGACCAGGTTAGCCTTTTCGAGGCTAGACTTAGCCTTTTTTTTGTGCTTTAGCCTAATCATTTTGGTTTTAGCTTCGTGGCTTTTTTAGCCGTTTTTTACTCCAAAGCTTTTCTGGTCCCAACACCATATTTTTCGTATAAAATTAAAGTTAAATAAAGGTATTATTGATGACGAAATACAGAAAATTATTCGTAAAAATTTTCAACTATTTTTAATGGAGTTGATAACCCAATTGCGACATCCCCTACCTGATAATATGAACTCTTTACAAAATGTAATTTTTTTTCAGTTGATAATTCTTTGAAAGTTACAAAGCCGGATGTATTTTCTCACTTTCAAGAAGAAAAGTTTAGGTATTCTCCAAGTCAAGTAGCATTTATTGAGCTGAAGTGCCGAAAGCTAATAACCGTGCAGTGGACAAGTGTGACCTCTTTCATAGAATTTTGGGCGGAAGTCTGAGAGCATACAAATTCATTAAACGTACTCCCTTTTTTTAGAGCTGGTCGAATTCGTATTTAGCTTTTTGGTATTAAGTTTCACTAATGGGGAGGTTGAAAGAATTTTTAGTACCATGAACATTTTAAAAACTAAGCTAAAGAACATATTAAAAATTAAAATGCTTAACTCGCTGCTTAGTATTAGATGTTTGCTAAAACGGTTATCCAAATGTTGCAATGATTTTGAAATTACCGATGATCTGATCTCTATGATAACTACACAAACTTTGTACGCAGCTCAAGCTCTTCTGATTCATCAGACTAAGAAAATGTTATATAACAAATTAGTTTGTAGTGATTTTTCTATAGTAGTATGTATTTCTTTGAAAGCAGTCCTAGTCAAGGAAAATGTGACTGTTATGTGTTGAAACAAGAATAGTTGCTTTAAATGATGTCTACAGCTTTATATACATACTAGCTGGGCCCGTGCGCTCCTTGCGCAAAAAAAAAAAAACAAAAATGGTTTGAAACCTTTTATTAGTCCAGGTCCAGGATTTTTCAAACCTTTTTCTCAAATTATAAAAAAAGATTTTCAGCTACACTTGTTGTGAGACCCTAAAAAATTATAAAAATATGCGCAAACAGCTATTTGAAATTCCACCACTTATATTACATTCACATTGAGCCATAAACTTGAGTTGATTGACAACATCAATATGAATTAACTCAAAAAATGTCCCTTTAACTCGAGTTTATGACCCAATGTGAACGCAGTCTTATTCACTTATTTTAGCAATGTTCAAGTGTAGATGGCGCACTGTTCAGTCTTAGAACTCAAATGTAGATGTCGCGAGGCATGTGAATGTCAGTCACAATAGCGTTGCAGTACAAATTGATTTTTTTGTGCATTCACAATCGTATATTTTAAAGAATTCATTTTTATAAAATACGCTTAAACAAAAGCACTCCGCTAATTAAAACATGGTTTCGCATGTAGAGCTAGCCCCACCTTTAAAACGATACCTTATTTATTAATATTGGTTCCAAATGCGAGCAGAAAATTAGGAAATAACACAAAAAGACCTTACAGAAATAATATATATGATAGTTTAAACTAAAGTAAAAAATTTGAAATGGATTAAGCAAAAAAATTTCTGACCTTTTTAGCTTCGTTTTTTCTTAATTTGAGCCTTTTCCAACCTTTTTTTTTTTGCCGATTTAGCCTCTTTTTTTTCTACAACCTAGCCACACTGGTGAAAATAAAATAAAAATCGAACTAATTTCAATCTACTTTATAACTAGTAGGCTTAACCGCCGGGAAAATGTGAAATATGCGGCTTTGTAGGTTGATGTGTTCAAGCACGTGTGTGAAGAGGTCTAAATGCTCTATATTTGTTATTTTAAGAATTTTTAGTACAAAAAAAGCTTATAAATATATCTCTCACTACTGTGAGCAAGCTTTTTTATTTTTGAGATCTAACAAAAGGCCGACTGTTGATAAATCACGACTGCTCATTTTCTGGTTGAGTAGTAGAGTGAAAGATAAGTATGTGTAAATGTGACATTGTGATAAGGAAAATAAACTAAATAGGGGATAACGTGTGTATAATTTAAATGGAATTAAAGAGTTTAAAAGCTTTTTTAACTAATTTCTGGAAATCAAGTAAAGAAGCAACTCTACTCAAAATTTTTGTAGAATTTTCGGCAAAAACGAAAACGTCGATTTAGTTGGAGCATTTCTCAGCCCCACTGAATAAATAAGTGTAAAACATAATCCGCAGACCTTACGCTGGTCCCAGGTATCCCAGAAAGTACACAAACATGAAACCCCTTCATCATGCTAAGACACTGTTCATCCATAGGAAACATAAATTTTAAAAGGAGAAATACTTCTTTCCTGAGGAAACTTAAACTTCTTTATATTTAATAAACTCGGCTTAGATATGGATGTTACATGATACTTCATATCATCAACCGCAGTCTCTTTCGCAAATCGAGAGACGAGTATTTACCTATCCAAAGGGACTACGACAAGCTCTTTTGGATATATTGTGTTAGCAATACTCGATTTGGGAGGCAAGAAATGAAGAAATGTTCCCGTCTGTGGTTTCACTTACTGAACATCTTGGATGTCACAATTGATAATGACGTAGAAGGTTATGTGGAGCGAATATAGCAGAAGACGCAGCCGTTGCATAAACCTTGACAGACCCTCTTGTGATAAGAGTGATTTCGAACTGGTTTATGTACCAACAAAGGATTTTCTCTCTTTATCGGGTGAGTAAGAATAAATCAACTCTTTTTCATCGCTGTTACAGGAGTTAGAGCAGGTACAGGAACAAAAACAGGTGTTGCAGAATGCAAAACTGCGGAAAGAGAAATTGGTAGTAATTTTTTATCCGCATACCGGTGAGTGATCCGCTTCGTAGCTCTTGAGTTTCGCGTAAAGAAGTTAAAGCTCCTCACTGATTTCATGGAAGCCATTCCAAGTTATGCGGAACAGCTTGTAAATCTCGATATCGGTAGCTCTTCAATCTGAACATGCCCAGCGAAGTCCCTTCCCGTTGCTGATCAGGACGGTTACCCTATAGGCCAGAGCATTTAAAGTGAGCTACCATATTGTAGTATAAAAACAAAAAAAAACATAATTTAGCATAACTTTCGGTAACAATAAAAAAAAATATATATATATTTATGAGTATATACCACAGGATAAGTACTGATGATGACGAAAGTTGAAATCTGTAGTGAAGCCACTAAATACAGGTACTGACAAGTTAGAACAGTTTTATAATCACTGGATAGTGTCACACAATCACCTGATCCTGAGTATAACAAGAGGAAAAATTTTACTAACAAATGAATTGAATAAATACAACAAAATGCACTTCAACAATAATGCAACATATGGCTCAAACGTTTTATAAATAGCAGTCATTTATAACATAACGAATTGAGCGACCGCAGATAGTCAAATTGTGAACTTCTGGTATGAATTGGAAAATAAGAAAAAGTTTAGTGGGAATGAAAAGAGGGAGAAGAAGTGGTAGAGAAGAAAATTAAGAGCTAGAGGAAGAGAAATAAGAATTAAAATACAAAAAGAAAAAGCATGCAAAGTGAAAGGGATATGTTTGCGAGGAAGGGGCTGGGAATATGGAAGGGGACATACAGAAGTAGGTAGTGCGGCAGAAAAATATGAGCTACAGTTGGTATGAAGCGAAAAAAAGTAAGTCTGTGTAATTAATCAGAAATCGGGCTAAAGTTCCACATCTACTATGCACAACTTTCAAATTGCGAGATATAGATACAGGAAGCCAGCAAAATCTGTAAAATGAGCAGTGTCATAGATCCTAATATCTTACAGTTAGTGATGACTCTAGAGATCGAAATAACATTTCAGCATGGCTTGTAATAGACCACATGGACAAGCTCCGACTCATGCGTACTGAGCTGGTCAAAAACATACAAAGCGCATTTGGAAAGTCAGCTAAACGATATAACCCTTGTAAAGCGTTGGATACACTGGATTTTATCCAATAATAAATTATACTGCCAACGCTGTCAACAAAGCGCAACATCTGACAGAAAATTGTATTAACGACGGTTTTTACAGAGACGACCATCAGCCGAGGGAGTCATAAAAACTCTTGACTAATTATATTAAATTGAATGATTACAATTATTATTATTTGGCTTTCTTTTATTAAAATAAACGTAAAATTATATTGTTTGCATAAACTAAAACGCGGGTAAATCCATAACAAAAAGTATATCGTAGAAACTTTGTTTTAAGCGAAAAAGCCCGTGAGTTTAACGCCAAGCAAGAACCGGTTTTGTTAATACAGCTGTTATGCAGATAACTTTCTACAAAAACAATAAAAAAAGCGACAGTCATATACATAATTTTTATTTCTATATAGCTATCCCCTTTGAAAATCACGCCACTTTTTCAGATGATATATAAAAAGCGGAATTTGCCAGATCTGTCTTTTTTCGCTAAATAAGTCTTCACTAAAAAGTAAACCCTCGCCTTAAGTGTACTCAACCGAAAATGTAGCTATTCCAAAAAGTTAAAAAAATCGAAAGTTGATAGTCCCGTTCGAAAGTTTTTCTTTGTGGAAAGAAATATGAAGTGCAGTGTCCAGTGTCCTAGTTCCGGAAAATGATATTGACCAAGCCCTATTATCAGCATAGTAGAGGAGTTGCAGTGAAGAAATGCCCTGGAGTCAATTCTGCTAGTCAATACAAAAAATACTGTAAGTAACTATAAAAAATATATAAGAGAATTATAAGGGGTAATAATTTTAATTAGCCTTTGGTATAATTTCATAAAATAAATCCAAGGTAGAAAATACACTCGCGCGTAAAATAATAGCATCGTCAATTATAAAATCTCGGTACATTAAAAAACAGCATATATTTATATATATATTGCATTTATATATCGGTTTATTTATCAAAAAAAAAAAATTATATACGACTTGAAACCAACAGTCGCGCGAAAAATATAATACAGACAAAATGTCTGATCCAAAATCTCCTCTTATCGTAGTGGAGCCACCCAAAATGGGTGAAGAAGAAAAGCCACAAGGCAGCCCTGCTGACGGTACCCACTCAAAACAGGGTGCAAGGCAAAAAAAGGGCAAAGAATTTTCAGCTGCAAAATTCATAACAGAAAGTGACAGTATCATAAGATACTGCACTAGATTCGCTTCAATTCCCATAGAGGAAAATACGGAATCGGTGCTAGAAGTCAAAGATAAGTCTCTTGACAGATTTTGGACACGGCTCCAAGCGGCATATGACGCAATCATCGACTTGCCCGAAAATTTCAAAGAATCGGCTTATTCCAAATATGAAAACTGCTTAGACCGTTACGAAGAAACTAAGGCCATGATCTCTGATCAATTAAAACTTTTAAGGCCAATTATTGCACCTGCTCAACAACGAGTAGAGCTGCCCCAAACACAAAACAAAGAAACAAATTCAGGCATATATCTTAAAGTGCCGACCTGTGATACTGAAGTATTTCATGGGGGTTATGAGCAATGGCCGTCGTTCCGAGGCATGTTCTCAGCCGTTTACATAAACTACCCAAAGCTATCACAAGCGCAAATATTATACCATTTAAGAAACAAAACAAAAGGTCAAACAGCGGCAATAGTTAAACAGTTCGCACTTAACGATGACAATTTTAATCTGGCTTGGGAAGCGCTAAAAGCGAGATATGAAAATGAAAGAGTCTTAGTCGACAAACAAATAACGACATTAATGAACTTACCAAAAATTCAAAATGAAACTAGTGAGGAATTTCTGAAATTACAGTCCACAGTTACAAACTGTTTATCGGTTCTAGAAACCCAAAAAATTCCCACTGAAAACTGGGACCCTATTCTGGTCAATATTTGTGCTGCCACATTACCAGAAAAATCATTAATTTTATGGGAGCATTCGCTCTCATCCCGTAAAAAATGCCCAACGTGGCAACAAATGAAAGATTTTCTCACCACCCAGTTCGAAATGTTCGAAAAATGCAAATGAAGACAAAAATAAAAGCTTCTTTAAACCCCAAGCCGGTAATTATAACTCCCATAATAGGAGTAACTATAAGTCTAACAACAAGAGTTTTAACATCTCAATCGTTCACATCTGAACAAAGCACATATAAATGGTCATGCGAACTGTGTAACGGAGGACATTCAATAAGATCTTGCGAGAAATTTATAAAATTATCAATAAACGAGCGAAATAATTTAGTCAGGACGAAGAAACTCTGCACAAACTGTTTGTCAAAGAGTCACCCAGTGCAGAGATGCCCGAGTGTTCACAAGTGCTCATATTGCCAGGGGTGACACCATTCAATGCTCCATACTAATAATAATAATAACTCCCAAAACAGTCGAACTTTCAATAGAACCACTGGACTAGCGGCAACAGCTGAAAATACCGAAACGGAAAGTCCAGAAAGTTGTCAAGAACAACCATGCTGCTCAAAAGCATCCAGAATACAAACGCTTCATTCAGAAAATGAAAGCAAAACTTTATTACCTACAGCAATCGTCTCCATCGAACACCGAGGAGAAATATTCAAGCTAAGGGCCTTAATCGATCAAGGATCACAGCGATCATTTATAGCATCGAAGGTTCAACAAACTTTAAATTTACCAACCAAATCAGCCAACTTTGAAATCTCGGGAATGGGCGGAAGAGTAGTTCAAAACTCAAATAAAATCTGTCTCATTACCTTGATGTCTTTAAATGCGGATCAAAGAATCAAAGCACAAGCTATAGTTCTGCCGCGACTGACAAACATGCTCCCAAGCTATAATATAAATAGCGAGCACTGGCAAAAGTTTTCGCATCTGAAACTTGCCGATCCCAATTGTCATACCCCCAATCAAATCGACTTATTATTGGGAAGCGATCTAATCCCCCAAATAATACTTGAAGGTGTTGAGAAAATTTCCAACAACCTATTAGCCCAAAATACCATCTTTGGATGGATTTTAAGCGGTCAAGTCAAAGAGAAAATCTCCACGTTCACAACGCAAGTGGAAGATATTTCGAATGACACTCTTAATTCACAATTGAGAAAATTCTGGGAAGTCGAAGAACTCCCGCCAATTCCCGTTACTACAACTGATGATAAGTATTGTGAAGACTTCTATCAAGCCACAACTACAAGATCAGACAACGGGCGGTACGTCGTTCGACTACCATTCAAACAACAATTTCCCAACGCACTCGCCTTAGGTCACTCCCGAACCTCAGCGTTACAGCAGTTTTTAAGTATGGAACGAAACTTACTTAAAAAAGGCGAACTTAAAACCTCATACGACAACGTCCTTGAGGAATACATAAAATTGGATCATATGGAATCAGTAAATTCCTATGAAAAAATTACAAAAGGCAAACACGCCTCCTTTTATCTACCACACCACGCGGTTATCAAACCGGAAAAACTCACAACAAAAGTACGAGTGGTATTCAATGCATCTAAATGCACGAGCTCAGGTAACTCTTTAAATGACGTGTTATATACGGGACCAAGATTACAACCAGATTTAATGTTACTTATACTACAGTGGCGTATGTATAAATACGTATTCAATGGTGACGTCGAGAAAATGTACAGACAAATCCTAGTACACGAAGACGATCAGGATTACCAGCGAATTATCTTTCGCAGTTCACTTAGTAGCCCAATACGAGACTATAAACTGAAAACAGTGACATTTGGCGTAAACTGCGCCCCTTTCCTAGCCATTCGTACATTACACGAACTGGCAAAAGATACAAAAGCAAAATTACCTCTAGCCGCCCCGGTGCTTATCTCTCAAACCTACGTAGACGACATACTGTCTGGAAGCCATAGCCTTCCTTTAGCGTGAGAGTCCTTAGCTCAAGTTATCGAAGCCCTCGATTCGGCAGGGTTTCCATTAAAAAAGATAACATCTAATCATCCAGAAATACTGGCAAATATAAATAAAGAAAACTTGCTAGATACCAATTTTCTAAAGTTTGAAAAGGAGAGCACCACCAAAACTCTGGGCATACAATGGAATGCAATATCAGACCAATTCTCATACACTCTTGAGTCGATACCTGCAAAATCCGCAAAAACTAAAAGGCAAATTCTGTCATCTGTGGCGAAACTTTTCGACCCCGCAGGATGGCTTGCGCCAATTATGATACAAGCGAAGATCTTGATACAAGAACTATGGCTAGATGGAACCGATTGGGACGAAGTGGTTAAACCACTCCGCTTAATAAAATGGTCTCAATTTGCAAACAACCTGCATACTATTTCCGCGATACAAATACCTCGGTGGGTGAATTTCTCACCTGATCATCAAGTCGAACTACACGGCTTTTGCGATGCTTCTGAGAAAGCATACTGCGCAGCTATTTATGTGCGAAGTCAGCATAATGGCAAAACGACAAGTCACTTATTAGTGGCAAAAGGCAAGGTCGCACCTCTTAAGACCGTAAGCCTCCCGCGGCTCGAGCTATGCGGCGCACTTCTGCTCGCAAAACTAACCTCGACCGTGCAAAAACACCTAAACCTGAGCAATAGGAAATTATATTTATGGACCGATTCAGAAATCGTCCTAGCCTGGTTAGAAAAACCACCACATACGTGGAAAACATACGTGTCAAACCGCACAGCGGAAATTATTGACCTAGTTGGACCAGCAACTTGGCGGCACGTTGCCAGTGCTGATAACCCTGCCGATCTTGGCACAAGAGGCTGCAAACCATTGCAGTTAACAACCACCACACTTTGGTGGAATGGCCCAAGCTGGCTAGTAGAACCACCAGAAGCGTGGCCGAAATCACCTGCACGAAATATCATAGCCCCAGAAAGTCGAAGAATCGAAGGCTTTCATGCCACTCTGGAGGACACGGATATCCTAGAGCGATTTTCGTCGTTCCCCCGAGCCTTAAGGGTAATAGCGTATATGTTTCAATTTGTAAATCGCTTAAAAAACAAAGTGCAAGGAATAACGAATACCGAAAGCTATACTCTAACGCACCAAGACTTGCAGCGGGCAAAAATAGCCCTAATCGAGTCCACGCAGACTCGCTACTATAACAGTGAACGAACACTGCTAATGGGATCAAAACCTATTGACAAAAGGAGGGCTCTGTTAGTGCTTAACCCCTTTGTAGACTCTAAAGGACTTATTCGCGCCAACGGAAGGCTAGCGAACTCCAGCCTGAGCTACAACGAGCGGCATCCAATCATAATACCGGAAAAATCCGCATTTGCCATGCTTTTTATAAATTATCTTCACCTTTTAATGGTACACGCCGAACACCGGTTAATGCAATAAATGATCCGACAAGAATTCTATATACCACGACTAAAGCCTTTGATTAAAAAATGCATCTTTACGTGTAAAGTCTGTACGCTACATAAGCAAAAGATGCGCACGCAGATCATGGCAGCTCTACCACCTGAACGCTGCAATTTTTCTCTGCCTTTCACCATCACGGGTGTTGATTTTGCCGGACCTTTCCAGTTAAAGGCCTCGATGCTAAGGTCATCTACCATAACGAAAGGTTACGTGGCTGTCTTTGTATGCTTTACGACAAAAGCAGTGCACTTAGAGTTATGCTCCGATCTGACAACGTCAGCTTTTCTCGCGGCATTTGCACGCTTTGTCAGACGGCGAGGATTTCCCTCCAAAATCATGAGCGACAACGGTAAAACCTTCATCGGTGCCCAACGCGCAACCGAAAAAGAGTTCGTACAGTTCGCAAAGGAAGTCTCGCCGCATGTCATAGAAAAATATGCACCTCAAGGCATTAAGTGGAAATTCATCCCCCCGAGCGCCCCACATATGGGTGGACTATGGGAATCAGCGGTTAAAAGCTTTAAATCGCATTTCAAGAAAGCCGCTGGCAATCACAAATTTACATTCGAAGAGTTCACAACGCTACTCATTCGACTTGAAGCCGTTCTTAATTCACGGCTGCTATCAGCGCTCTCGCAAGATCCCTCCGACTTTACAGCCCTCACGCCTGGGCATTTTCTTCGAGGAGCTCCACTTCTGGCTATACCAGAACCAAACGTGGACTCACTCTCTCTCATAAATCGATGGGAACGAATCAAAATTCTCCGTCATGAATTTAGTCGCCGATGGAAGGAAGAGTATCTGAAAGACCTCCATAAAAGATATCGACGGAAAAACACTCAAGAAGCACCAAAAATTGGAGAATGTGTCCTAATTCATGATGACGGTCTCCCACCTACCGAATGGCGGCTTGTCCGATGTTCAGCATATCGGTTGTGGAACGTGCAGTGTGTGCTGTTGAACCGTCTTGTTGGAACCACATGTTTTCCAATCCCAATTCATCAAGTTGCGGCAAAAAGAACTCGTTGATCATTGCTCTGTAGCGCTCACCATTCACAGTAACCGTTTGGCCCCGACCGATTATTGGTCAAATAAATAGTCAGCAATATTCCGCGTTCTGGAGCAGTGTAGCGTAACATTGTTTATTAACGTGTATTTCGCATGTGTTTACTACACAAATGTCAAAACAGAACTGACTTTAGGGGCCAATCGCAAAATTTATAGCATTTTCTGATAGGAGGATTACTTTTGCGCCACCTTGTAGTAAGCATAAACAGCAGTATCATACCAGCCGTCATACTAATCAGCCTATGCATCAGTATCAAACGAGTTTCTGTACCACTTCATAGTAGGATAGTTTCTTTTGGTTTTAAAAATACAAGAAAATTGCCAAATTACATTACAAACCACTTTATTGAAATTTCAGTCATCAGATATAAAATATGTATCAGAATAAATATTACTTCTCTACATTGAACAATGCAAACAAATTTCAATAAAACAAGTAAGGAAGGGGATGTCTCCGGCTGTGCCGAAGACTTTATACCTTTCATGAATACGCATCACGGTGTTAAGTTTACGATCCTTACTTACAATTAGTACAAACTCTGCAAAACTGTTAATTTAAAGATACATAGCCCAATCATGCAGGTAACACCTTGTTATCATGTGTCTCTGCTCGCCATTTTCGTTGTTGCAGCTTCTAAACGATTGGAGACTCACTGTTATTTTATTTTGTGAAAAAACGGCTTTTCACAATCACAATAAGTCAACCCTGAAAACAACAACAATTCAATATTTCTTTATGCATTTGTTGAAAACTTTTTCTTCAAAAAAAAAGTTTCTTTGATTATTGCAAAATGAAATGTTATTTACTTATACAATTGCTTTGACAAATGATTGTTTTGTTCCCACTTTTCTTCGTGGTTTCATTTGAGCACTGCTTACTCGTTGTTGCTTCGCTGCTGCGCTTCTATTGCAGTAGCGACATCGCAAAAAATAAGCGTGCACGTACGTACATGATCTACAATCCAAATGTGCCATTTGAACACGAAGTTCTCAAAAGCATTATGATATCACTATAATTAAGTTAATATTTGAAAACTAAGAATATTAGTTATACAGAAAATTAAAATGTAGTACGGCGATGTTAACTGAGCTATTGTTGTCCGAATACTGAATTCTAATCTTCAATCTTCGTGTATGTATGTAGCTATCGACAGTTCTGGAGGGTTGTTGCTATTTATGATAGTGGAAACGTTTCAGTCGCTCAGACTGGTATGAATAAGCCCACGAAGTTCTAATTAGAATGTTTACTTACCAGTTTGGTAGTTGACTGCAGGGTGGTATCCTGAAGCTGTGGGCGTGAGGCTACCTTCATCTTAGTTTCACCCATTTGGGCTTAGATGCACATCGTACATCATTCAATCCTATACATATAGACCTATATTTAAAATTATTTATATTGTCTTTTTTTTTGCCAAATATTGTGACATATAGTGACGTTGCTCCTACAACTTATTTTGTCTTAAATTTCAAAAACTATAAAATAAAATAGCGTATTGAAATTAGAAAAAAAGGGGAAACAAATTAATTAAAAAATTTTTTTTTTATTAAAATTGAAGAAAATTAAAATGCTTTGGAAAAAAAATTTAATACTTCAAATAAGTATATACATACATAAAAAGAAAGAAAGAGCGAGGGAACTATACAGAAAAAAGTGTTAAGTATACACATAAAATTTTAAACAAAAATATGAATATTATATACATATATAAATATAAATTCCATCGAAAATATTTTATACTAAACAAAAAAAAGGAAACCACTAAATTGTATCTAAATTAATTAAGAAAAATATTTTATAATTAGGACATTTCAGCCAATAATTAAATAGTTAAAATTCCTAAAATTATGTACAAAAAAAAACCAAAATTTTTGTTAAATACATACAATAATTGCTTGATAGAAAGAGATAGAAAGTGTGATCGTGAGAATTAAAACTAAGAGGGCTCTCCAATATCGTTTTGGAGTTGCGACAAATGTAAAAATTACGTTTCCAAAAGAATGCGATAGTTATGAATATTGGAAACCAAAGTATGATTGCAAATTAAACTGGAGTATTGGCAAACATTTAGTTTACAGCGGCAGCATAACCATCGATGGTCTTCAACTGGTTCCTGCAACATTAATGCACTTAAGTCTTTTCATTATCACAGCATTTCATATTTTCAACTTTTTGGTGTTCTACATACATACATGTGTATATATATAATTTTTTTTTTTGCGATCAGTAAGTGAAACGTAGAAGTGAATAGAGAGAAATTGTAAAAAACCAATATTTGCATGAAAAGATATGACAATGAAACAAAAAAAAAATAAACAAAGTTTAGTCAAATATCATTAATTATGTTCGAAAACAGTAATATTGTCTAAACAATCTTTCTTTTCGCTCCCCAAACTAATTATTTCTTCTTTTTCGAAACGTTCACTTTTTCAAATATCACGATCTCACTTTTTAATTTATGTAAGTTTAGTTAATATTTAAAAGTTCCGATTCCAAACTGTTCCTCGGTGTTCGGATATAAATATAGTAGAAAAACTAGTACTTTTTTAATTACTCTTCAAAAGACTTAGTATGAGGTTAAGTAATTGCTTTATTATTGGTTGATTAACTTTTTAACTTTAAATAAAAAAAGTTATTAAAATTTTGTCAAGCATGGTCTGCAATTCCCTTGTTGTTGGTACTTTTATATTGGGACTTCTCGGGTTAAGAGCGGTAAGTAATTGGTAGTAGAACATTGTAGTAGAACATGGTAGTAGAGCATTGTGTCGCTTTTCTTAAAATTTGAATTCTTGGTCATAATAGGTGATGTGGCTAGAAAATTCTTTAACCCTTACGTGTGCGTAAATTTTTCTTTTTTGTCATAACTGGTGGTTTGGTCGGTCGTTTGTTCAACGAATCCACATAAGTGGCTGAAGCTCCGGACAACTAGACGCACACGGGCAGACACCGACAAGCTTCACCTCGCCATCAGGTAAACATGGTACAACTTTCGAATAAATGTCAGCCCATATTAAGCATAATATTATGGTTCCATAACAGGCTTCAGTGAAATTTACAACAGCACTATGAAATTGCATGCTCAAAATTTTGTCAAAATGCTAAGAGTATTAATTTAAAAATTTACGTTTTGCTCCTCAATCACTAAGTTAACTTCAACATAACTGAAAGAAAATGTTTATCAAATTTGCTATTAATTTCATATCTTTGGTTTTGTTCCCAACACCACCCATCCACTTATACTTTTTTACAGCTCTTACTGCAATTGTTGATGATCATTGTTTTCGGTCATGGTCACCTGTAGTGAAACAAATGAGATTGCAAGCAAATTGAGCGGAAGCGAAGACCAGCAGTTTGTTGCAAGAAAAGTTTTTCATAATAAATAGAATCAATATATTGAAATCAGATAAAGAAAGTGCTAAAGTGTGGTATACGAGCACTTACTAAGTGACCTTGAACAAAAGTTTAAGAGTTTGTAAGTTGTGAATGCCATGAAATGAGTTTATTGAATCAAGTCTATCATACATAAAGTCTGGCTGAGGACTTGGCATTAGGACAGAGACTGTAACAGAAGCTAGTCAAGGCCAGCTGGCAAAAATAAGGCGAAACATTTAGCTGTTAACTAGTTGGGGAGAAAAATTGGTTTGTCAAAACTTAATTAGACATTTAATTTCATATGTGCTAATTTTTTAGTTAGATTAAGTATGGCTGGTATAGCAGAGGGAAAAACAAACCAAGATCTAGCTTATTATGGTAACATTGATAGGAGGTATAAAACCTGTTACCTAAAATCTGCAATCAGCAGAAGTCGGCATTTTTTCATTTATGGAAAGTTCCGCTTTTCATTAATGTTTAAATCTTGAAAATCGAAGAAAAACTGTAGATCTAGTGCTAATTTGCACATACGTTTTCTTTAAATGCCTCTAACTATTAATACAGAAGCCGCACACCCCCCCAAAGTCGGAATTTTTTCCAAATTGCAAAAATCTAATGTATCGGATCCATGATTGGAAGTCGCTGTGAACAGAAGACCTAACGGGATAGCAATAAAAAGCTCTGGCAATGTTGTATACTTAACAGACTTTTAAAAATTTTAAAACCTTCCTCTCAAACATCATGTTTTATAAATTGTTTAATACGGAGCTTCACTTATAGCCACGACATCCACGAACTTCATTCAACCTAACTGCACCCAGCCGGAATGTCCAAAGCTGTTTTCGGAGATTTGTTTTTAGAATCAGTATATGTTTTACGGTTTCGGTTTAAGAAATTAAATTGAGAAACCGTTACATTTTTGATCTTTTTCGGATGAAAATATCGACCAGAGAATTGATTTTTGACCGGGTACAGTTTCGGTTCTAAGAAACGATAAAATTTCGTTTCGTAAGGTTTCGCTGCTTTTTGCATAAAAAAAAATTTAGTTATTAAGAATGGGTTTAACCTCCTGAGTACAAAACATCCAGTTTTTCGAGTTTTGCAACAAAATTTTAATAGTGTACTACTTAAAGAGTACTCAGTATGGAAATAATAATAAAAAAAAATAATACATTGGAAAAAGTGGGTTTTTGCTATGTCCTACATGAAGGACAAGGGAATTACATCAACACATCATTTATTTGGCTCAATATTTATAGTTTTATTTTAGTTTTTAAAACTAACAAGAAATAAATAAATTTCTTCACTGTAACTTAACAAAAACTCCACACTTCTTCAGCAGCAATAATATATAATAAGAACAACATAAAAATTAATGATAATTCACTTAACAGTCTTCATGAAAATTTGAAAAACAGTTTCGAATGGGAGTAAAGCACATGTAAATTTCGTATTTTTTTGCAGAAAACTGTTGTTTTTTTGTCACAACCATTATTTCTGCAGCGGCTTTGTTTTGGACCATATTCTGGTAGATGTGCAGCCCTTTTAGTATGACTTTCTTTGGAAGGCACTGGCTTTATTAAGACCCTACGCTTTTTATGTTGCTGCTCAAGCTCATCATGGGCAATTTCGTCTTCAGTATCGTCTTCTTCCTCATTGTCAGTGATGAGTTTTGTGCCTAAATTTAATTTGTATTCTCGCATCTGTACAATATTTCTTTTTGGTACGCCCTTATCTGTTTCAACTTCCCTTAGTCTTTTGGCTAAATTCATGGGGAATGAAGTCGGGGTCGTCATCTGAATCATCTCCATAAAAATCAAAATCGGAATTCTCCAAAGCCCCTATAGTTTTAACATCAGTGATAGCTGCATAATTTACATAAAAATACATAGTACATGGGAAGTCAATATTTGTAAACATTAATTAAATACTCTTGTACTTTACAAAGGACATTGTAATAAATATAATTATCAGAAGTCCACTATTTTGTATTTCAATCAAATAATAGTTCAAAACATTAGTTTACAGTACTGTTACATTAGTTACCACAGTTATACAAGGTGGCGCAAAAGTAAGCTTCCGATGTTCAGCATATCGGTTGTGGCACGTGCAGTGTGTGCTGTTGCACCGTCTTGTTGGAACCACATGTTTTCCAATCCCAATTCATCAAGTTGCGGCAAAAAGAACTCGTTGATCATTGCTCTGTAGCGCTCACCATTCACAGTAACCGTTTGGCCCCGACCGATTATTGGTCAAATAAATAGTCAGCAATATTCCGCGTTCTGGAGCAGTGTAGCGTAATATTGTTTATTAACGTGTATTTCGCATGTGTTTACTACACAAATGTCAAAACTGAACTGACTTTAGGGGCCAATCGCAAAATGTATAGCATTTTCTGATAGGAGGATTACTTTTGCGCCACCCTGTATAAAGATAAACGAAATAAGCCACTCGATTAATACAAATTTATTTACCTCTGCGCTGACGTTTATTAGCATGTTGTCTTGACGAAGCCATTTTTAAAACAGATGTACGCAGGAGGTTAAAACGGCTACCGATCAAAATAGCGATGCTTTTCGTGTTTTCTGTTAGAAATTATCAGTTTCGGTTTTAGGAAGATAAACGGTTTTGAATTGATACTAATTTAAATTTAAAAAGTCAATAGCATAACCACGGAAATATGTGAGTTATCGTAAAGGAGGCTTGGCACCAATTCAAATTTAATTTTTCAAGCTGAATATCTCTGAAAGGGTTCAAGGTAGGGACTTGAAAATTTCTATGGATATATTTAGTGACATTAATACCATAAAAAATATATATGGCGCGATAGACAACCGGTATATTATCACAAGCCTCCTAAGCGATTTTTGCGCCAAGCTTCTCTTCCAATTTATGGTGCGACGATTTGAATTTTCCCTACAAATTGGTGAGACCTACAGTTTTTTGCCGACTCCGAACGGCATCTACAAAGGAGATGAATTTTTGCTGAAAACCCTTTCATGGCAGAAATACACTCGGAGAGTTTGCCAAACCACTGCCGAGGAGCGACCCCGTTTTGAAAAAACTTTTTCAAACCACTTTTGATGTTACCTGTACCAGAGCTCGAACCTTTGGTGTGGTAGGCCGGCAACACTAACACACCTCCAATACCATACTCACGAGAAAACAAATGGGAGTTGTTAGAAAAGGGGCGTGGCACTAACTTAACTATTCTGAAGGTATTTGCTACAGACATGAAAATTGGTATAGAGACATTCTATTGCATAGCAAACTCACTGAAAAAATGGAATTTATGGGAAAAGGATCGTGGCACTTCCCATTCAAACTTAGTGTAAGGATTTAAGGTAGGGATCTCAAAGTTGGTACGGAGATATACGACATGGCATTCCCTATACTAACTTAACTATTCAGAAGGAGTTACATTGTTGTTCTTTTTCTTATCGAAATAACGGTTGCTATTCCTGTTTTGAGAAACCGTTTGAAACGGTAGCATTTTTTGTTTCTGATCGATTACGCTTTCGTTTGGGATTTGAGACACGCAATAATGAAAAGGTTTTATTAAAAATTAGGTCGTCTTTTTTTGTTTTTCTATTTTGAAATGGTATCAGATGGGATGACAGCAAAACAGTTCGGAGAGTATAAGCGTCTTACCCTTGACTAAGTTTTCTATGTTTTTGACTGCTTTGATTGTGATCCAAATATGTCACTTTTCATTTCGTAGAAGCCAGTCTTGCTTCCTGTGTGCTAGTCCTCAGCAAACTGGTTTGACTGCTGGTCAGTACACACAAACATAAGATATAATGAAAAACCTAGAACTTTCAGCTAGACACAAATAAAACAAAAATAGAATATTTTAATACAAACAAAAAAAATGATACTAAAATGCTAAACAATGACCCTGTCAAACCGGCTTCACTGGCCATTCGCCATTTGCACACGGCACATGGTACATCACTCGCTTACCAACACTCTCGTTACACAAACACACACACTCGTACACAAGTTAGTGCAATTTACTGTTTGTCCTTTGAGCATATGCTTTCTGTTTTATAAATGGCACCTTCATTTAGCAACACATACACGTCCGGCTGTCATCCCACACACACACATTCGTATAGACTTAGATACATACGGCAGCTGTTAAATCCTCTGGTGATTCATCCTACAACTAATCGCTTCATTCACATCACTTTTGCACCATGGCAGCTGTTTGACTCGTACGAAATTGTTATTGGTTTCGTTGGTGTTTTAGATTTATGTGAAACGTAAAAACATTTCAAAGTTTTTAAAAAGAACCATCCTTTGTGATAACAACAAAAAAAAAGCGATTTGAAATAAAATAAAAAGTCGAATTCAGTGAGGAAAGCACGAATTTTGTGAACATCTATTTAATGTGAATGTGAATGCTGGGTTCATGTCATCAAATCTTACTAAAGGTATTGGAGAGGAGAGGGCGGTAATAAATAAGTATGAAATTCTCTTCACATACCGGCTGTGGAATGAATTTCGTGAAAGAGTCAAAACTATTTTGCAGGAATCCTTCCCTTCAAACTTTAAGAGTTTTCCGCAACTTTCAACCTTAAATCCAAAAAAAAAACCAAACACTTGTCTCAAGAGAAACTTGCGTCCTAAGATTTTTTTTATAAATTTGTTGTCTACAATCAGTTTTTCTTGAAGAAGCAAGTTAAAATAGGTTAGAAGGTTGGTTGGTTGATTGGAAGGGCGAGTCCCATATGACTCAATACCACATCTCGTGAATTAACCCATGAAAACTATATAAGAGAAAGTTGGCAAGATTTCAACCACCGTGATGGGACTCCCGTCCACTATATACGAGCCCTTGATTTCTAAATTTTAGAATCTCCCTGGGCTGAATATTACTCAGCACAGAGAGGTTTCGTAAGAAGGGTTTCAATTGAAATTCCTATTGAGTTGATGAAGTATTCTGTCTATTTCACAAAGCCGTAGCAGTGGAGACAAAACACTACCCTTAGTAGTCCCTATCCACTGGCTCCCACCTTGGCGTTAATCACTTTTGACCGCAGTGCCTTCTCTATCCAATTTACTACAGGGAGGTTAGAAGAATTTTTTGCGATATATTTTGAGCTGGTACAATAATACAATTATACTAAAAGAAGGTCTGAGATATTCATTGTGGACCGTGCTCACTGTTGAAGAGTGAATCCGTATACTGACACTGATGGATAAAGTTGCATTAGGGTAGGGCTAAATCAAGGGTCTTAGAATCGAAGGTCAAGAAATCGATACCAATATGAACATACTCCACTATCTTGCAGGCAGTATTCCAGAAGAACCAGAAAGAAAACTTTACACAACTGCTTCGAAAGGTCTGGAAGACAAAATCAGGATTTAGTTGGGAAGATTTCTCTGGCGTGAGGAACTTTGAACAGTAAGACCATTTTAGAAACAGGGTGCTGTTCCAGGGTTTTATTTTGACGCTCGCCAAGCTACTCAAAGAACAAGCATGTATACCCGCCATCAAGGGGTGAAAAAGGAATCCAGCTTGTCCAAAAGCCAGGTAATGTGTCTCAATAAAAATGGGAAATATTGTCGAACCATATATTTCCTTACAGCAGGCATTTATCTTCTATATTTAGCATTATAACAAAATAATATCTTTCGAAACTGAACGCAGTGCCTTGTAGCAGGCGCTCATCCAAGCGATCTATGAAACTCGATGGGCAGTCTCGAGTCATGATAGGCGCCCCCTGGTTAAAAAGCACAAATAATTTCGTGTGCTTAAACCTTTTTTTTTAACTGTTGACTTCAGTTTTAGCCAAACTCCGCAACAACATTTGTATCGATTCAAACTCTGTAATGATCTTCGTGGTACACAACAAACTGTCTTCATCCAAAAACTGGACAAATAACACTGAAAATTAGCGATAAAAACAATTGCTGAATGCTGAAATTTCTTATGGATGTTTTCGCTTAACAAAGAGAAAGAACAAACAAAAAAGTTCAGACTTCTTTCAGGTGGGAACGAACACTTTATAGCCATCTGTGGGTTTTAATAAATGCGTAGGATAAGTCCAACTGGCATGGGAGCGATTTGTTGTTGTGAGCCCAGTATATTCTTCACTTTCCTTTACGCAGCATTTTCATCAAAATATTCTAAAGAAAGTCCTATAAAACTAACATTTTCAGTAGGATTGGACCAACGGAAGCTTAGTGTTAAAAGAGTCTGCTGCAGGTATCATGGAGGGGACACCACACCTGCCAGTAAACATTCGGCAAGGGATTGTTCAGCCAGGACAAGTAGTAGTTTAGCCTTTTGCAGTATGCAGATTGAAGTTGGACCAAAGTGACTATTGTTATTGTGCCTCAATGACGGCTGAAGCTGACAGAGTAGTTTACACTTTCGGTGTGAGTTTTTTTGAGGGCCGATGGTGCACCTTTGAATGAAACTTCGATGCAATGTGATGCCGGATCTTATCATAATACATACGGAGATGTAACCTCTCCGAAATGGCGGATCTTTTGCGAGCAAGTGCTTCTTAGGACAACGTGGTTTCAACAATTTAACATTTTTTGCCTGTTAAAAATTTCACGGTGCTCTTTCACACGGAGCATTTTTGGCTCACTAAGTAGATGGTGGTCAGAAGTCAAAAGGGGACATCCGATATCAGATCTGACTGCTATGCGCAGCTCTTTGTATTTTTTCGATTATTATCTCGATTTTCTCTTAGTCTTTGCCATAGGTACAGCCAGCCCTTGACGTGAAGATTTTGTTGCGGAATTTAAATTAGGTTTCGGCAGCGGTTGAATGAGCAGCAACATTGAGCAACATTGATTATGTTATCTAGCGCCACCCCTAATAGTTTGGAGTCAGGGCAGTCGATAGCTTGATGCCATCCATGTTTCCTTAGGCAGTCTTTGTCGTGAATAAGGTAGCCGAGGATTTGGTCGCTGACAATGACAGACTCCGTCGGGCAAATAATCCAAACAAGATTGGGAGGTAACAATTTATTTTGGAGTGCAGCAAATCGACGGAAGAGCCAATTACTATTATCGTGCCATGGTTTGCGTAGGAAACGATCGCTAGAAATATTATACAGATAGATATAACACCCTTGTGTACGAGTTCAGCTGGGTATATATCATAATATTCTAGGGCAACTAAGTACTACCATTCTCCATCTCACTTAGGCGATTTACAATGGTAATTTTATCTTCTTGGTTTTTCTCGTGTTTACTTGCAGTTTAAAAAGCACTGAACGAACAAAAAAATTTAAGCACCTGGCATTTCACATTTTGCGCTGCCCTCTGATATAAGTAATTAGTGCAGTATTTATAACTTTTGTACTTGCGAATGTGTTTGTGTACAATCTAACTACTTAGCCGAGGGTCATCACTTTCTCATTTAACGTCAAAGATACGGCTGTCTGGTAAATAAATGGGAATATAATAATAAAAGCGCAAAGTGTGTACATTAATTCTGACACCATTAACATTTGTGGTGCTTTCTTAACAGCCAGGATGGACTACTCAGGAAGGTGTGTGGTGTGTGCGCAGTGGTGGCTGCCTTATATCGAAATATTTTAAAGTAATAACAGTCATAAACGAAATGAAAAATATACCTGGGAAAGCTCATGAAAACATAGAAAAGAAATTAAAATTCAATTTTTAAAAAATTTAATATGCACAATTTGGCTAAGTAAAAATTAATAGATACATACATTTATATTAGAGGTGGCTATGTAGTCTAGATGATGTTTATTAACTTCATAATAATTTAAATACATTTTTAATTAAGGATTTGTTTTATCAAGGAGTGCAGGTTACATCCACTATTACTATAGAACTCACTTTTGCGAGGCATGAACTGCGTAGAAGGAAGGACTACATATACACAGCTTTTTCACAAATTTGCTGAGATAAAACGTTTTCGAACCTATAACAAAATGAAGATATAGGAACGAAGATAATTGCACTTCAAACAAATTCAATGTATGTATGTATGTGGGAAATTTTTTTTTTTTATTTCTATAGATTTAAAAAAACACTGCAAATCTTTGCTCAAATTTATAAAAAAAATCAAACAGACTTATAAAGATTTTATAATTGAAAATCTGCTCGGAAATATCATTAAAAAACTTAAGTACTTTTCTGAAATTAGAAACTAATTGTAGCTAAGTATACTTGATCGTTTTTTTTGGCGTATGCCTAAAAGACAGATTTTTTTTAAAAAAACTTCTCAGAGAACTGGGTGTGCAGAATTTTTTACATGAAAAAGCTTTGGGTTTATGCACTTAGAATTTAAAAGATTACTCTGGGGGGACTCAAAAGTCCCTAAAAATGCAATCCTCTAATACAAAAACGCCAGGCCAAAACAAATTCCCAACTACAAAATAATCAGAAACAAAATCCCTATAAGTGCAGAATTAAGCCAAATATACGAGGTGTATTCAAAATGTATCGCGAATTTTGAAATTTCGCTGGTTACGTATATTCGAATTTCGAATTTTTTGTGGCGTTATGTTTTGTTACTCATGTCTCTCACTTATGCCGACAAGCTCGGCCATTTTGAATGTTCAGTTAATTGTTGACAGCTGCTTTGCTTGCACGTGTTTTGGATCATCTTCGATTTTTACCTATTCAAAAAAATGGATCAAAGAACCTGTATCAAATTTTGTGTGAAAAACGAAATTAAGTGCGCGGATGCATTCCTAATGTTGACTGTGGCATACGGAGAAGCTACCTTGGACCGAAGCAAAGGTTATCGGTGGTACAAAATGTTCTCAGAAGGCCGAGAAGATGTGCAAAGAAGAACAAAAATTGGCTTTTGCACCACGATAACGCCCCTGCTCACGCATCGTTGCTTGTGCGCGACTTTTTGGCCAAAAACAACACACTAATGATGCCGCAGCCACCGTATTCCCCAGATCTGGCCCCCTGTGACTTTTTCTTGTTCCCTAAACTGAAGAGGCCCATAAAAGGACGACGTTACGCTTCTCTTGACGAGATAAAGACGGCATCGAAGGAGGAGCTGAACAAGATACAAAAAAATGATTTTTTGAAGTGCTTCGAAGATTGGAAAAACCGTTGGCACAAGTCTATAATATCTTATGGGGATTACTTTGAAGGGGCCAAAATAGATATTCATGAATAAATAAATAATTTTTGAAAAAACACAAAATTCGCGATACTTTTTGAACACACCTCGTATGCTATTTAGAAAGATTTTCGAAGAACATGTACTGAATATTTGTTATAATATCGAGGCCTTACCGCAAATTTTGGCGTAACTAACAAAATTCTGAAAATCCGTAGATATATCGATATTTCTGTTTATTTTAAACCATCTCACGAAATATTACAACTCTTATATCTACTATTAAAAAATAAAGCAAAGGCAATTATGATGTAAGTAACATTTTCCTTTAAAACTTGTTTTATTTGTAAGCCAAAAAACCTTCTCCTGTAAAATTTTATTTTTGTTGGTTACACTAAAATTGCTGTTAGGGCTAGATAACTTATCGATTTTTACTTAAATCGATTTACTTTTAACTATCGATTTGTATGTATGTATAATATATATATCATATATATATACTTAAAACACATAGTTTCGTCTATATCACTTCAAGTCAATCTTGATTCTAGTCAAATGATCGATTTTTTTTTTCACTGTCCAAACAAAAATTGTAGATAGTTATAGTTATATTTATGTTTCAGTTTTGAGGTTAAAAAGTTGTTATATTTTTTTCTTTTATTATTTTGTATTATTTTTATTGTAATACATATTTAAAGGCATTGAATATAGGTGTGGCAATAATTCGAATGTAAATTAATAAACTCTGATTATAATCCATTGGCAGTTCGTTTATGCTTATTACCTTAACTGATTAACATCGAATAGCCGCTTTTTTTGTATAATAAATCGATTTGTGAACAAAAGTAAATTACTTTCTGTTCACAAATCGAATTATCAATAAAGGAAAAAATCGATTTTTAAGTAATCGATTCTTGCGACTCGAGGCCTCATCCCTAGTTAAACAGAGAGTCGAGTTTTGTAGAAATGAAATTAACTTAAGGATTTGGAATTCTGGGATTTTGTTTTGTTCATCCTGTTCACGAAACCCAATTTCCCCAGATGAGAAAGTTTACGAGTTTTTTCAAAAAACTAATAAAATAAGATTAAATAAACAATACAGGGTGGCTGATGAATTTTGCTACATTAAGAAACTCAAATCATTTTTTTTTCAGTGTATGGAATTCATTTTTCTTTTATTCATGTTAAAGCTCATTAAATTTTATTAAATATAGCTTAATTAGTTTTAAAAATAATGGAATTTAAATGCCCCCCCTGCTCGTCGATGCATGTGCGGCATCTTACGAAAAAGTTGTTCATTACTGCTTGGAGAGTTGAGACAGGAATAGCCGCAATTGTTTCTCGAATGGATTGCCTTAGTTCATTCAAATTTGTTGGTTTTGCTTTGAAGACTTCCTGTTTGCAATAACCCCACAAGAAAAAGTCAGGTGCAGTAAGGTCAGGCGACCTGGGTGGCCAACGGAATGTGGAGTTTCTGGATATCAGCTTATTGGGAAATTTTCGTCGCAATTCTGTCATAACAGGTTGGGCTATATGAGGAGCTGCACCATCTTGCTGAAACCACACAGAGTTGAAAGAAATTCTCATTCGGCGTAATTCTGGATAGAAAAACTCTCTCAACATGCTCAAGTAACGGTCTCCAGTAACCGTAACGGTGTGACCGTTTTCTTCGAAGAAGTAGGGCCCGACAATGCAGCGTGATGAAACTGCACACCACACTGTGACACTGTGAAGTGGATGCAATTCGGTCTCATGGAGTATCTGTGGGTTGGAAGCACTCCATATTCGACAATTTTGTTTGTTTATGTTGCCGTTTAAATCGAAATGGGCCTCGTCAGACATGAAAAGACAGTTCAACATGTTTCCATCCTCTTCCACCATTTGAAGCATCTTCTGGCAAAATTCCAAGCGAATCGGCAAGTCTGCAGCGTTCAGTTTGTTGGCCATTTGAATTTTATATGGGAATAAGTCCAAATCTTTGTGCATAATTGACTGTAATGACTGTCTGCTTACACCCATTTGAGCAGATAAGCTTCTTGTCGAAACACGTGGATTGTTTTGTATGGCAGTAGCTACAGCAGCGATTGTTTCCTCCGTTTGAACTGAAGGGTTTCGATGGTAAGGTCTTCTGTTGACTGTCCCATGCTCGGCAAAATTGTTTACAAGTCTTATTATGGTCCATCTGCTCGGAGGATTGCCGCCAAACGTGCGCCTATACTCTCTTTGAACCGAAACTACGGACTCCAGTGCGTGATAGCGGCGGACAATCCAAATTCTTGTTTCAGTGTCCCAGTTATCCATTTTTGTTAAATGTAAAAGTCAATCTGCAAAATAAAATAAAAATTAACCAGATTCATTAAACAGAAAAAAAGTTATTTAATTTTTTTTTGGTAGCGGCTTTCATTAGCCACCCTGTATTTTTATATAACTATCTTAAATAAATAAACAAAATGATTGCCGATATATTTTCCTTTAAAGAGTTCACTGTCAACACGTGGCAGAACTACACTCGGATGTTTGCCGGTCAATATTATGTGCCAACTCGCATCTTGTGGCCAGTAAATAATAAATGTTTTCTTAGAATTGCATGCCTTTTCCACTTTGGAAGATTTGCTGGTCATGCTGAAGCTGCTTTTCTTTACACTGCGCTTTCCTTGAACAATTTAACTTCTGTCCATGTCTTCCACTTCCCTATGTCTTTCCATTTTATATACATATATGCAAGAATTTGTTCAACTCTTATTCTTTTTATTCTTCAATATCTTTTACTTCCTTCTTCAATTCTTTCAGTATGTTTGTAATGATCTCATTGCATTTTTTTCCTAGTACTCTTCCTTATTAAAATTCCAAGCTCTGGGGGCCGTTGTGTTTTTGCAGTTCAAATGTAACCATGTAATGCACTAAATAGTTAAGGAACGTGTGAAAATATATTCACGGTTTTTCTAAAATTGCACATAGCTAAAAGCTTCAATTTTTGAACTAATGGAAATTGTCTTACTTGCAAAATGTTAAAGCCGTTGAATCATTCTGCACTGAGGAAAATACCTTCACGTTTTAGCACATATGCAGAAGTACGTTAGAAGTTCGAAGTAGTATACCCACCAAAAAATGTTGCTACTTGTATATAAAATGAAATAAAACAAAATAAAATAAAATTAAATAAAATGAAACAAAACAAGTAAGGAAAGGACTGCTTTCGACTGTGCCGAAGACTTTATGCCTTTCATGAATACGCATCACGGTTTTAAGTGTCCGATCCTTACTCACAATTAGCACAAACTCTGCAAAACTGTTAATTTAAAGATACATAGCCCAAACCCCATTTATCGGAAAATCGATTGTATTGGAGCTAAATATGTTGGTCTGACCTGGGTGATTTTCACTAGTAGGAGTTCAAACAGTCAGACGGACGGATCGCCCTGATCATTTCGGTATATCTATTAGTGGGGATATCTCTTCTTCTTCTAATACTTACAAACATCGGACCAAAGTTATAATACCATTTAATATTTATGAAAGGTATAATAAAGGAAAATAAAATAAATTTAAATAAATTTAAATTAAATTAAATTAAATTAAAATAAAAGAAACTAAAATAAAATTAAAATAAATTGAGCTCGTTAAAAACTTCCAAAAATATGTAAAAATGAACAGACCATAAATCCAACTACAAAATAAATTTATACCGGAGCACGCGGTTATGTACAATAACTATCTTCTAAAAAGAGAAAGAAGAATGTACAACAACAAAGTCCAACATACATGATTTACATATAGACAGAATGTCTTAAATATTGTGTGTACCGTTGGCAAGATAACAAACAACAATTAGCAGAAAAATAGAAAGAAGAATGTACAACAACAAAGTCCAACATACATGATTTACATATAGACAGAATGTCTTAAATATTGTGTATACCGTTGGCAAGATAACAAACAACAATTAGCAGACACTATTTCAATAATTTATCTCGTCTCATCCTGTTTCAAGAACTTAATGAAACCATCGCCATCTTTAGCTCAAATATTAAGGTTTTCATTTATTGTAATGTATTTCAAAACCCTAATTCATTTCAAATGGTATTTATTTAACTCGCCCAAATTAAGCCTAAAAAACCTTTGTACAAAACAACAAAAATATATTTCAAACGTTATATTTTTTTTTGTAAGTTTTAAGTTCTTATAAAATACACTTAAGTTTATTCATTTATACAAAAAAGAGAAAAATTCAATGGTTGAATAAAAACATTTTTTATGTTAAATATTAGAGTTTCACAGTTTGACTTCCCAACGCTTATACTTATAAACAAAATTTATTATATTAGGAATAGCGTATTTTAAAATATACTCAGCCTCTCCTGCAAGCGATCATGTTAAAAGTTCGATACGAATTACATATTTTGCCAGATTTCGTACAATTACTTTGAGCACTACAGGTAAATTGGCTTCGAGCTGTCACAGTCAAAATATCTGCTTATTTTTTTATTTTCGATGGGCATATTGATCAAAGTTTTCTGGTTATCAATTAAAACAAAACTGACCAGATATAAAAAGTATATAAACAATTTCACTAAAATGTTGTTAAGGATACGTTACAAAAATTTAACACAAATACTGACGTGGTTGTCTCTCAGACACTTGCCTCGTTACTGACGTGGTTGTCTGCCAGACACTTTTCCGCTCTCACCAAAGCGTGTGCTCGATTGGACCAAAGTAATCTACTCATGAGCATAAAATAAAGAGGTAAGAAAAGCGCGGGAATCGATGATTATCAAATAGTGGCGCAAAAGACATTTTTCCGTTTATTGGTGTCTGTCAGACTACCACGCCAGTCGCAGAGGATTAAATTAAACAAAAACTTAAAAAAATTTAATTAAATTAAATTAAACTAAAATAAAAGAAACTAAAATATAATAAAATATAATAAAATTAAATTAAATTAAATTAAATTAAATTAAATTTAATTTTATTTTATTTAATTTAATTTTATTTTATTTAATTTTATTTAATTTTATTTTATTTTATTTAATTTTAATTTAATTTAATTTAATTTAGTTTAACTTAATTTTATTTAATTTAATTCTGTGTGACGTGGAGTATGGATCTGTAACCTTGAAGACGATTGCCGTAGAGCAATCGAAATATATCGGTTTTACAAAAAAACAATCAATTGTGTTTAATTTTTAAAACACGGACCTCGAGCCAGCAAAAGAGGATAATTAGTTAAAGGAAAAGGTCGCCAAAAATTATAATTTAAAGTAAAATAAAATAAAGTATAATAAAATAAAATGAAATGAAAAAAATCAAATGAAATAAAATAAAATAAAACAAAATAAATTAAAATATAATAAAATAAAATCCGTTAGTCTGTCTGTATATAACAGAATGAAATGCAACTTTCAGCTTTGCGTTAATAGAATGGCGACTTGAAATTAAACATAGCTTTTATTTCGTTAACTTTGCTGGTCACATAGCCAAAGTACAAGGTGGCGCAAAAGTAAGCTTCCGATGTCCAGCATATCGGTTGTGACACGTGCAGTGTGTGCTGTTGCACCGTCTTGTTGGAACCACATGTTTTCCAATCCCAATTCATCAAGTTGCGGCAAAAAGAACTCGTTGATCATTGCTCTGTAGCGCTCACCATTCACAGTAACCGTTTGGCCCCGAACGATTATTGGTCAAATAAATAGTCAGCAATATTCCGCTTTCTGGAGCAGTGTAGCGTAACATTGTTTATTAACGTGTATTTCGCATGTGTTTACTACACAAATGTCAAAACAGAACTGACTTTAGGGGACAATCGCAAAATTAATAGCATTTTCTGATAGGAGGATTACTTTTGCGCCACCTTGTATCTATACAAGCCTTTGCAAAATTTGAGATTAATGTACTTACATGCGAACTTATGCTGAGGTAGAAAAACAAGTTTAAGTTTGTCCTTGCAAAAACCCTTGAGCTTAAAATAAAAAAACAAATAAAAAGGCTTTAATATGGTAAACTCGAGTGTATTCGAGTTTAATAAAAAATGTGCTTCACAATTGTCGACCAATAAATTTTATTTAATAATTATTTAAAAAGAATCATATTGTATATTTAGAATATTCACCTGATCATAACGCTCATCTCTCGTTGAAACCAGCAACGCTGTAGCAGTATTCCATACAACCGCTTACGCCTTTTTTGTTGTATAAGACCAAAAGGAAAGAAAGTATCTATACAGCATTCAAGTGTTTGTATATATGTACGCATGTCTGTATTACAACGTGTATTTTGCATAAAACAAAAGCCCTTAAAATGTGCACCTTTGCAGCAATATTGAACGTCATTTCCATGTTTCAAATACACTTTTGCCAATTGCGCCAGTTGTACCACAACAATGCACTTAACTTTTTTGCATTATGTATGTAATAGACTTTACACAGTCATCACCATATGTGCATACATACATGTATATTCATACTGTTAAGTCGTTCAGCCCACCAGATTGCGAATACTTGGTTGGTATAGCTACAAGAGACCGCAGTATGTTTTCTCCGTTTAATGCAGCGTTGTTCATTTGTACCCCAATCGCCCAAATTCAGGGAATGTTTTTGAAATTTTTCATCAACTTTCTCTTGAATAATTATTTTGGAAATCTCTGCAAATAAATGTTCTTAAAACGTTTTCACTCACAACTAACCTTGTAGTGGACTTAGCTTAAGCTTATCTAGGCCTTATTTAAAGTATAAGTATCGCATGAAAACCTTATGTTGTTGTTGTTATTAAGAACATGAATACCTTATCATATCAATTATCTCGCAACTATTTCGCAACAGTGTCCTCACTTAAATATTGAGTTTCGTAGTCTATGAAAAGTACGACTTATATAAAGCTTCTTCGTGGGTAATGCGTTCTAACTAAAATCAAAAATACTTAAGCCAAATATAACTCAGCGTAGGCCTATTAACTTCAAATCCCAACGATTTGTAATATTAATTTAAAGTAGCACACCATGAATGAGAAGTGAACCTTAGCGGTAGTCTTCTCAAAGGTATTTTTGTTATGGCTAATGTCCATAAGATGTATTATTACTTATTTTGTTTTAAATAATTTTTATTAGTTTTTACATGTTTTTATTTGAACAAGAAACAAA
The DNA here is from genome assembly GCA_949987695.1 of Merzomyia westermanni. Classification (NCBI taxonomy): domain Eukaryota; kingdom Metazoa; phylum Arthropoda; class Insecta; order Diptera; family Tephritidae; genus Merzomyia; species Merzomyia westermanni. Next base: position 31,910,220 of record OX465291.1, on the reverse strand, counting down.
AGTTGAGATACAAATCTACATATAATAGTTTAGTGAACAAACAAACCATTGTTCTGATTGGCTAATGGTTAACAGAATGTGTCTAAATATCTCTGAAGAAGAAGTCTAGGAACTAACGCAGCTGGAGAGTGTATCCAAATTTTCCTTTTTTATTCAAATAAAAACATTTTATAATTAATAAAAATTAGACAAAGTTAAAAAATATTTTTTTTTTTTTAAATTATAATTATTGGCTTTCATCTTATTTACAGTCATGAACACTTGAAAAATGTACAGGCCGAAAAAAAAACAACAATTCAATTGTTAGTACTAATTTGTACTTAGGTTTGAAATATGAAACGAAGTACGAGGTGTGTTCAAAAAGTATCGCGAATTTTGTGTTTTTTCAAAAATTATTTATTTATTCATGTATATCTATTTTGTCCCCTTCAAAGTAATCCCCATGAGATATTATACACTTGTGCCAACGGTTTTCCCAATCTTCGAAGCACTTCAAAAAATCATTTTTTTGTATCTTGTTCAGCTCCTCCTTCGATGCCGTCTTAATCTCGTCAAGAGAAGCGTAACGTCGTCCTTTTATGGGCCTCTTCAGTTTAGGGAACAAGAAAAAGTCACAGGGGGCCAGATCTGGGGAATACGGTGGCTGCGGCATCATTAGTGTGTTGTTTTTGGCCAAAAAGTCGCGCACAAGCAACGATGCGTGAGCAGGGGCGTTATCGTGGTGCAAAAGCCAATTTTTGTTCTTCTTTGCACATCTTCTCGGCCTTCTGAGAACATTTTGTACCACCGATAAACGTTGCTTCGGTCCAAGGTAGCTTCTCCGTATGCCACAGTCAACATTCGCAAATGCACTGCCGTTTCAACGGAGACGCATCAACGCCTTCACATTCTTAATTTTTATTATTTTAAATTAAGCTAATTTGTTTTTGAAAGCTTAAATATATGTAGTCTTTGGTCATGGGTATTTCGAGCTCATAATATATGTACCTTTATTATGTGCAGATACATACATGCATATACATATATAGACACTTAAATCTATTCCCGAACTTGTATAAATGTGTCACGGTTTATCGATTGAAATAGGTGACTCTTATATATTTAGGCACATACATACTAGGTGGATACATACATGTTCATATAAACTTGTATGTGCATATATCTATTTTATTTTAAGACAGCCACGTGCCGCTGTCACTTGCAACCAGTCAATTGCAAGCATTTTAACTTTTCGGAAGTTTGAGCGCTTTGCTTCTTAGAGGACTTTTCAGCTCTTTCTTTGACGTGATGTGTTTTATTGAAAGTAATGACAAAAGAATGTAATTGAAATTCATGATGAAATCGTTGCACAAACACGACAAAATGAAGGCTTTTTGGGTGAATTTCAGTACGCTTAAGAAAAGAAAATTTAATGTAGGTGGAAACAAAACATTACGTAGTGAAATGTTAGGATGTCTCGAAACTTATCGAATATATTTTTCGTTAGATTCTAGGTTGTCGTCGTCTATTTTATTGGTCCTTTGTTGCGTTCCAAGTAAGGGAGATGTGCCTAAAAATCTCATCTCAACCATCTCCTACCAGAAGCGCGGATGTAAATTAAATTGCGGGAAAATTTAGTTTAAGCATTGGTTTTTGAAAAATTGTTATATGATGAATTTAATATCAAAACCCTTTAAAAAAGGCACATTCTGAACCCGATCCCTTTTGACGAAATTTTGCATAGAGGTATATTTTTCTTAAAAGAGTACAACTTCACTTTTAAATTTTTATTTATGGAAAATTGTGGGTGTGTATCGAATATATGTGAAAAATGACGGTAATAGATACACGGCTAAAAATTGTAACCTAAATTGTAAACTTTTCTGGGCTACATAAATGTCCAAGCCAAATTTGGTTTAGAATTTAAATTCGTCCAGTTTTCGAGAAAATGAGAGTGAAGAAAAGAGTTTAAATTTTAAACCAGGAATGTCTTAACAATTAAAAAAACCAAAAAACATTTGCGTCAGTTGCCAGGACTCGATCCGACGCTCCCCACATCAGAGTAATTGTAAAGTTAGGAATTTATTACAAAAATATTTAAAAAATTGCTTAAACTGACGAATGGCTTAAAATTTGAGCTCAAATTTTTAGCCGTGTATTTTTTATTAGAGGGGAACTATCCTAGCTAGCATTCAAAGTAAATATATGAGTATAGCTATAAACAAATAATTAACACTTTAATAAGCGATTTTAGTAATTATTAGCTGGCGAATAGCTTTTCAATTGTAACAATACATAAGTACTGTTAAATTAACACCTTTAAGCATCAGCATAGTTGAATATGTTATTATTTCAACTAAATTTGCAGCTATTATATAACATAAATTGCTACAAAAACATACAAAGAAAAAAGGTCCTCCCTTCTCTTGTTAAAAAAAATTAATAATGGTTAATATATGCATATGTAGACATAGGTTTATACATGTGTAATTAAGTTTGTCATGATATATAAAAATCTGATTATGTTAACAACTCAGCAATAACACTTGTGAATGTAAAAGTAAAATATTTTTTGTAAACATACTTATACTTAATGAAGTACATACCTACTTACACTATTTATAGGCTTCGGATTTTAAATTAAATAAAATAAATATTAACCAAAAAATTTATGAATACAGCTCAATGCAATGTTTAACCCCACTGTCAATATAACAAAAAGGCTTAGATCTGCAGGAAGTCGTTATAAGAGACTTAAGTCAATTCTTAGAATTTTACGGGAAAACATTTTGTAAGCTCAAATTGTGGCCTGACATCAGGAATCTGAAATGAATCTCAAATGAATATGAAATAATTAATATTTTAGCTTTAAGTAGCTAATACCTTAGGTTGTTATTCGATTTTCAGAGCTCAATTAATTACTTAAAGAAAGACAATACAAAATAAATAGTTTGGATCTTTTAGAATTTATTTTATAATTTTTTTGAAGTTTATATATACTAAATATACTTCCGCCCTCGTATATACTATTATTTGTGAAGCTAATTATTTTAAGGCAGGTCGTTGTACCAGCAGAAAGGGATAGTATGTTTTGTGCTCCAGTTTGAACGTTTTTTGTACCCAGAGACGCGATGTATGTAAAACCACCCCCTGATTCCGAAAATCGAGGTTATTTCTGATGCTATGGGACCGTTTTTGAGATATTTACGATTTACCGATATTTCAAAAAAAAAAAAGATGGCTCCACTTAATCATGTATATCTCTAGAACAAATTGAGCACTTTAGAAACGGTTTAGAAAATTTTAAAGCTAATGAAATTTGCTATAAACAATGCACACAAAACTTATCGATAGGCCCTTTTTTCCAGATATTTTTTGTCTCTGTTAGCTCTGTTTTATTGCAAAAAAAAAAGAAGCTTTCATACAATAAAATCAATGGACTTGTGCAAAAGTTATAAGCATTCAAATAAATATAGCCAAATAATACTGAAGTACCCTACACGTAATTAGTATTCATATATCAGTTAATACGTAGGTAGATTTTCGAAGGGTTATTAGATACAAAAAACTGTTAATGCCGTTTTCTCAAGTAGGTAAACTTTAAAATTTCAAACTCATATACATTTGAAGCAAGAGCAAATTTTTTAAAGCAGGTAGTGTTTTCTTTGTGTAACTAAGGAGCCTTTTTGTCTAGGTAGGCTTCGATTTTTACTTGATCTGAGTATGAATAGAAGTAAATGCGAATTGTTCATAATATCTGCAAGGCTCACCGGCTACTGTTCAGTCTATACGTGTATTTTATAACCCGTCATTTACTTAAAAAAATAATATAAATAAAAGGGCGCGAGAGTTTGAGTGTAAAAATGATCCGGATATGTTCTGTTTCATCTGCGGTCAATATATTGTCAAAAGGATGCGTCGTGTGTTTTCAAATCCCTTGAAAGTTACATACTATAAATATTTTGGAATTCAGCCTAAAAACACTGGAAAATCATGGACACCGAATACTGTGTGCACCACATGTCGAATCGAATTGATTTATTCGGAATCCGGAACAAAAAGGTGCGTAGTAAAATTTAGGAATTGGCTACTTTTTAATGCATATCTGACTAATTTATGAAACTATCTACTTAGGCAACATATGAAATTTAGTACACCAATGAAGTGGAGGGAAACAACTTGCCATTCGACGGACTAATATATTTGTATTACAGAAGTATTTGGAGTTTGAAAGCCAAGAAAAGTAACGCATGCCAGCGTATCTACAGCGTCATTGCCAGTTCCAAATTCAACGGAAGTTGCTCATCTAACTACATTGATATTGCCACATTCAATTTTAGTTTCGGGTCCAGTTTCATGGTCAACAACAGCATCTGATTACGCGGCATCAAGTTGTACTGAACTTTACACGGAAAATGAAAGAAACGCTTTGTCACAAGCACAACTCAATGATTGGATAGGAGATTTGGAATTGTCCAAGGTAAAGGCCGAGCTACACGCCTCTCGTATGCAACAATTTAAGTTCCTTTCATCCGATGTTAAGGTAACATACGAGTATTATAGAATTCGTCACGAACCATTTTCCAAGTTATATACGAAGGAGGACAGTGTTTATTACTCCAAAGACATTACTGGTTTATTCAAATAATTTGGTGAACCATATGATTCCAAAGAGTGGCGATTGTTCATAGACGGCAATAAACTAAGTTTAAAGGCCGTATTATTACATATTGACAACCAAAAGCCATCTATCCCGATCGCGCATGCAGTAAATACGAAGGAAACCTCCGAGATAATGCAAAAATTGCTTAAACCTATCAAATATGAAGAGCATGATTGCAAAATATGTGCCGATCTTAAAGTCATTGGAATGCTATGCGGTCTACAAAGTGGGTACACAAAATACTGTTGCTTTCTCTGCAAATGGGATAGTCGAGCTCGTCAAGACTACTACACCATAAAGGATTGGCCAGACCGAATCGAATTTATAGTTGGTGTGGATAACATAAAATACTCCTCTCTTATAAAAAAAGAAAAAAATTATTTTACCCCCGCTCCGCATCAAGCTCGGCCTTATCAAAAACTTTGGTAGGGCTTTGGACAAAAAAGGCGTAGCCTTCCGTCATTTAAAAACCACCTTTCCAGAGATTTCAGAAGCCAAGATAAAGGAAGGCACCTTTGTTGGGCCACAAATACGAAAGATGCTTAACAATAACCAATTCAAAGAACTATAGACACCAGCGGAGGCAACAGCCTGGGACACTTTTGAAAAGGTCGTTGCTTCTTTTTTAGGCAAACGCAAAAGTGCTAACTACGAGATGACAGTGAACGACTTAATCAGGAACTATGAACAATGGATAAAAGAAAACGGCCCTAAAGCTGAATTCATAGTTCAGTTCCGAACAAATTTTTTGTTTACACTTTGCTCGTTCTGTGTCAGAGAAGGGAAAAAATAACGAGTAAAATGTAAATAAAAAATTTGTTCGGAACTGAACTATGAATCCAGCCTAAGAAAATTACCTTTACCAAAAAAAGGTAAAAATCCGTATTGATTGTTCATTATCTTCGAACCTACAGGGCCTAGCGAAAAATTTTGTATACGCTGTTTATACCAAATTTTATTAGCTTTTACATTTTTTAAACCGTTTTGGAATTTGTTCTTGAGATTAAGTGAAGCAATCTTTTCTTTTTTTTGAAATAATAAATCGGAAATATCTCAAAAACGGTACCATAGAACCAAAAATAAACCTCGGAATCAGGGGTTGGTTTTACATACGAATTTCATATTCACGTCTCTGCTGGTTTTTGTCTGTAGACCAGTCTAATCGTTCTATCTGGACTCTCATATTCACATGAAATTAGGGTGGGCCAATAAAATCGATTCTCTTTTCTTTTGACAAGTATGCCGAAAAGCGAAAATATCATATCATTAAAAGACCTTGCGGCTACTTTCTTCCCCAGCGTTTGCAGGAAACTAAGCTCTTTACCAAAAAGCCCTTAAATACTTTTTTCATTAATGTCCCCATTTCAAAGTTATTCAAGTTCAAAGTTGACTAATTTCTGAAACACATGAGGTTTTATTAAAAGTTTTGTCGCTTCAAAATTGATTAAATCCTTTCAATTCATCGAACCATTAAAAAGATATTGACGATCAAAGTTGAAATATTTAAAAGCGGCACTAAAATGCCTTAAACTGGCTTAATTTATCACAGAAAATCAGTGGGGTGAAAGCCTACAACGCCTTAAAAACCAAAAGGATGTAGCTTGAATAGAAACATCTGTCACGTCATGTGCGCCAAACCGTCTCGTCGCACGACAAATGGAGTCAAAATTGAGACGCGAGGATATAAATGCAATAAAGTGAACCATTTAATTTAGATTGCTATTACAATTTGAAGAAATTTTTATTAATACGCCAATATTTTTGATATCGAAAAACATTTAATATGAGATAGTTCAGTGACGAATGTAGCTAAAATTAAAAAAATTTCCCTAAATACTCGTGTATACAAGTCACAGGGTTTGTAGCCGGTCCGTCACATTACAGCTCCAGCTGGTCGTGGACTCTTTTACTAGTTTATTCGCTGATGCTGATCATTTCAATGAACATCTGACAAAATGGTACCTCATTAGATGCTCGCTCACTTTAGGGTTAAAGTTATAAACATTAACAATTTCCGTTTTTTTTTTCTTTTTACTTGCAATGCACAGATTTTAAGTGCTCGTTAACTGCGCTACATTTTTTTTTGTTTTCATTTGTTTGCTTGTTTTTATTTGTATGTATAGCTTACATATATGCAAATGTCAGAAAAATGTATTAAATGTTTATCCGTAAGCTTACATGCATTTACAGGTAAACATGGCCGGTAACATTAGTACCAATGCAATTTAATATTAACGCATTCAACTGTGATTTAAATTTTGAAATGCATACACCCAAATATATGGCATGTGATGTGAGCTTTTTGCATCATTAAAACTGCACGACTTAGTGCTTATTCCGTAGCCACATAGCTGGCTACGGGTGATTTGCAATACCATTTGATATTTTAAATAATTTTGCATTTCTATATTCCAGGAAGTCGAAAAAAACTAAGACGAAGAGGAAATGTAGCTGTGATGATGAAAATAACCACGACAAAAGTAATAATGATGCTAATGATGGTGGCGATAATGGTGAAGAGTAAAAGATTCTATTAGTTTTTTAGATTTCAATGCAATGTAGTAAGAAAGCTTAGAACGAAACAAATTGTACCGTAACATCAGCTGTTATCATAACCACAATCGAAACTGAAACCGTAATAGTAACCGTAATATGTATCCCGTCACCGTAATCCTCATATTGAAACTGAAAGACCCTCAACAATAACCTTTATACAAATAAACGGTCGGGGCCTTAATCATAACCGCACTTATAATGGTATAATCTCAAATTGTAGAGATAAATATTATTATAACCGGGGCAGTAACGAAGTCTACAAACTGTCTTATTCAGTTCTTAATTTGGTTGTGATTATGGCTATGGTTTGGCAAAGGCAATTCGTTCTATGGTTACGGTAACTTATATTGATCGAGGTAGTGTTAAGGTTACGGTTACGGTTACGGGTGTGGTTACATTTACAATTTTTGATTTCCGGTTACGGTTGTGGTTACATTTATTATTTTTGATTTCCGGTTACGGTTGTGGTTACATTTATCATTTTTGATTTCCGTTCACAAATTAGTTAGTTTGGATTGAAAAGGAGTATGCTCTTTGTAAATGGTATGTGTTTGGTAACAATTGCTTTGTTGGTGACAATAATAGTTTAGTAGCAGTTATGAATTTGTTAACAGTTATGGGTATTTTAACAGATGTTGCTTTGGAAACATTAATTTTTTGATAACATTTAGGGGTTAAGTAAGAGTAGGGATTCAGTAAACAGTTGTGGTGTTGGTACAATTTATACGTCTAGTAACAGAAGCGGGTTTGCAATAGCTGTTAACTTGGGGATTATTATAGTTTCAGTTGCGGATACGGTAACGGTTACGTATAAGTAACTTTCAAAACCACTTACGCAACTCCACAAGTACTTAGAATTCAGACCTTTTTTAAACAAACTACAGTTTATATTATCTACACATTTTAAAAATTGGATTAAAAAGTGAATAAGGAATTTAACCTCTTAAAATCGGAGTATGAAAATAGTATGGTTGTGGAGATTTTTATGGTTGTGTTTTACTTGTGGAGGCGTCAAAACCTATGATTAAGATAATTTTTTTCTTGTAAATTGAATAAATAACTTCAAAGGTTTCTCTTGAAAATATTTAGTGATATGTAGGCGCATTTTTATTCTACATTTTGATGCTAGATAATCGTGACGCTACAGGGCATCATAGCTTAGTTGTTAGAGTACTCTAACAGCGCTTTTGGTGCAAACACTTGGGTTCGTATCCCAGTGTCCGAGAAGGAGTCTGATGAGAAGTTGGGCACTTCGAAACATGTCATCCCATACCATCGCTGTGCATATCGTTGTAATTTTTCCTCTAATATCAATTAACAAAATTTGTTCTGTTTGAGAAAAAAGTAAGCAACCGGAAAAAAATATAAAAGCTTACAGTTTTATGTGCTATCTTACAAGCTGCAAATTTATAACAAGCCTTCAAATTTAAAAAAAAAAATTAAAATTTCCTATTTTTTTTACAAGTCGCTAAGGGCTTACGAAAAAAAACCGACTATAATCAACTTAGTTACTCATAAAAAGTATTTGCAGTGCAAACCTTTTTCACAAAATGGCAGTACTTTCGACATTTCTGTAACAGTCTGCTCTCTCACCTTAAAATATAATTAAATTTCAATATTATTTTTTAAAAAATCTCCAAATATCTCAACTCATCTAAGCACAGTTCCAGTAAGAGTAATTTCATGTCAATACTGCTTATCTGTTACACTTGGAATGTGATCCATTTCATTGCGGCGAAGGGTGGCAGAAGCTCAAGCGTATTTCAAATGGGGAGCAATAATCACTTTACCACTAAGAACACTTTACAGGCTGCTTTGGCTTCAACTCTCTGCCCTTACTAACAACACACAATACTGGTAACTGGCTACTGCGCTATTAACGAAATTCCACAAGAAATACTTTTGGCAAATTTGCAAAGCATTTGAGTGAAGAAAGTGTGGCGAATCTCGCTTAACACAACAGTGAAACCGATAGCATAAAGAAGGACAAAACACCAATGTATCAAGGGAGTAGAAGAAGAACAAGCAGTCAAGTGAATGAAGTGTGCACATTGAGAATTGGTGTGGGTAAATTAAGTTGCCTTGATTAACAGCTGTGGAATGTTGCTGTGGTCGGTTGCTTGATTCGTTGCGAGAATTGAACTGACAATGAAGTGGTTGACTTTGTGGTTTGAAATCCTTAATGGAATTTACGAAATAACATTTTGTGTGCGGTTGGCAAGCGCTGAAAGTCAACGAAAGTAAATATGAGAGCAATAACGTTTATGAGTGGTATTTGGGTGATTTTATTGGATGTAGACAAATCAAATTAGGGTTTATTGTTTCCAGTGAAGCACTAAAGGTAGGCAAAGGTATTTTAAAAGTTACTATTAAGGGATACGTGTTTAGTTAGGGAGGTTTTTAAATCCCTTTCATATTTCTTAAATAAATTTAGATAATTCCATGGCATACCAATACAGGTAATAGAAACTCAACAGCTGATTAAATTTTTTCACTTAAATTTTCTCTAAACTGTCCAATCGGTTTGTTTACACTTTAACATATACTGTGCTGTTTTGACCTTTTGGAAGAACGATTTTCAAATAGGCGCAATTATAGTAGTTAAACATGGTATCCTATTAAACAGAAATTAATAGTAATGTTTGTAGGTATCGGTAATTTCAGAAGAACTTATACAAATTATAAAATATTTTTATTAGTTTCTGGGAAACTTATCGAGTTAGTTTCGATCAGTTGGTTTAGGCCAATGCGGCTGAGGTAGAGATATATATACGAGGTGTGTTCAAAAAGTATCGCGAATTTTGTGTTTTTTCAAAATTATTTATTTATTCATGAATATCTATTTTGTCTCCTTCAAAGTAATCCCCATGAGATATTATACACTTGTGCCAACGGTTTCTCCAATCTTCGAAGCACTTCAAAAAATCATTTTTTTGTATCTTGTTCAGCTCCTCCGTCGATGCCGTCTTTATCTCGTCAAGAGAATCGTAACGTCCGTCGTCCTTTCATGGGCCTCTTCAGTTTAGGGAACAAGAAAAAGTCACAGGGGGCCAGATCTGGGGAATACGGTGGCTGCGGCATCATTAGTGTGTTGTTTTTGGCCAAAAAGTCGCGCACAAGCAACGATGCGTGAGCAGGGGCGTTATCGTGGTGCAAAAGCCAATTTTTGTTCTTCCACAAATCCGGGCGTTTCTGGCGGATTGCTACGCGCAAATTGCGCATAACTTGCAGGTAATATTCCTTATTGACCGTTCTTCCCTGTGGCAAGAACTCATGATGCACCACGCCCCTTCAATCGAAGAAAACTGTCAGAAATCTTTCACATTCGACCGAACTTGGCGCGCTTTTTTCGGTCTTGGTTCGTGCGGCAGCTTCCATTCAGATGATTGAGCTTTGGTTTCCTCGTCAAATCCATAAAACCACGATTCGTCACCAGTTATGACCCTCTGGAGCAAATTTGGGTCGTCGCGGACAGAGTTTAACATCTCATTAGCAATGTTCATGCGATGCTGTTTTTGGTCACAATTGAGCAATTTTGGTAAAAAAATAGGTAAAAATCGAAGACGATCCAAAACACGTGCAAGCAAAGCAGCTGTCAACAATTAACTGAACATTCAAAATGGCCGAGCTTGTCGGCATAAGTGAGAGACATGAGTACCAACATAACGCCACAAAAAATTCGAAATTCGCGATACTTTTTGAACCCACCTCGTATAACTAGATATACAAAACGATTAAATTTTTTTTCAAAATCTATTAAATTTGAAAAGACCTGTTTTAAATTGAAGGTCACAGAGTTAAAGAATTTATAAATTACTGTAACATTTTCTCAAAGAGACAGGTGACAACAGAAACGGAGAAACTAGTCTAAGGAAAATCTGTTAAAACAAAGAAAAGTCCATGGAAAACTAAGTTTTTAAATTCATAATAAATCGAAGGCAGTACAAAAGTGGAAAAAATATATATAAGTATGTTGTCTTAAAACTAATCATTGATTGAACTGAGGGGATGGAACCACATTTTATCTGAGAATCAATCGCATTCGTGGCTCTCAGCTATTCCGGTGGAGAACTTGCTGTTTGACTCATGGATGGTAGGTGTAGTGTAATCTACTACAATCAGATTTCTGGTTGTGGTCCCCAGGATGCTTGCATGTCAAAATCTGGTGTCGCCTCAACAGCATTTCGACGGACTGGGCTATAGCTTGCTTAATGTTTTACATACAGGTCAACCGAAGTAGATTGAGCATAATCTACAAATCTTTTGTGGGCGTTCTTGGAAATGCAAAGTTATAAGCACCGTCGTCGACCGCTGTACTGTGCTCATCCTGCCATACTCGTACATTGTATTTTCAGAAAAACTAATTTCTGGTTTCTAGGACCATGATATGTTGGGCCAACATGTCCAGACTATACCTCTTCTGACGACAAACCTCTGCTCTTAATACATTTTCCATGGTATTCGCCAGAAATAGATTTTTCCATCCTGATACAAAAATTGCTAGACGCACTCAACCGGCTGTGCTTGGTTAAAGAAATAACTCATAATCAAAAACAGTACCACCCGACCTATTATCATTTACGCCTTTCTTATATGTAAAAGAAAAAATATTTAAGTCCGAAACGCAAAGGAGAATGTTGAAACACTTAAAAGCTTCCCAAGTTGATATCCATTACCAAGTTCCGACAAGTGATTAGTGTAAAGCCATATAAATGCGAGGATTATATGAATAAAAAGAAGTTTCCACTAAGGTGGTTGAGTATTTAATTGACTGAAAAAAGCAAAGTGCAATTTGTGCAGAAAAGAAAAAAGTAAATACAGACGTAGTCATTTGTGGAAAGGTAAATGGACGACGAAAGAAATGGCTTCGCAGCATAGTAATGTGTGGAGGAGGGAACTTTCCACCTGCAGGACATTGAATGAAAAGATCCGGTTCAAGTAGAGTAAGTCTAGAGTTTAACTAGTTGCAGAATAAAAAATCTACGTGGCATCAAGAGGAAAGGGTTTTTTTTTAATGGCCAAGTTTCGCAGTGTAGAAAGATGGGTGCTGACAAATTCCGCAGAAAGCCCTTACCTTAATTCGCGGCAAGCCTTTCTATTTTTTTTTCAGTACTGCGCTGCAAACAAGTCCTTGGTGAATGGCTATTATAAAATGTCCCTTCTGTACTTTTAAACTATTGAGTTTAGTTTTTCCAAAATTCTCTTATTTTCGGGAACGTTTCGGATGAATAAAAAATATGCCAACAAGGTTTAATTATATATTTCCAAAGGAGATTGATTTGAACTAGCAGAATATGTTTGATACATCCTTGCATTCAGTACCATCCGTGTTTGATGTGCCATGGGGTAAGACTAGAGTACAACCCGCTCTTCAGGAAAAATTATTCTGCTAAACTTTTATAAAGGGATTAATTTCATCTACAACAGGAATCCCTTAATTGAGTTTGTACTAGTAGCTCTATCAGGTTTTTGTTTTTGACCCTGACCAAACGGTGGTAAGAGGCTACCCAGATTTATAACACCCAAAAGCAGTGAGCTCCTTAGGCTGCTTCCTTTTATGAATTTCGGCCGAAAACTATTTCCACTTGTCTCAACATAAGCCGGATTGACAAAACCATAATTCAATTAATATAAAAACTAATTTACTATAAAATGAAATTTAAATATCAAAAATCATTGAGCGTCTAAAACTCATTTATATAGTACCTAGAAGCCCTAAAAACGTGCAACAGGCATACAGATAAGAGAGTTGAGAATTCAGTGGCTATAAAGTGGACTTAAACAAACAAACAAACTGCATAACTGTCAGCCAACTGTGCCATTGTGGTAACAAATTTCATATCGTCTATTCACTGCCGTACAAAAGAACAACACAATAAGTGGCGACTCAAATGAAATGCTATTCGCAAGAGAGTTCTAAACCAACTCAACAATAATACATTTTGTGTTTTTTTTTTCAAGTTTCTTTCCCGTCATTCTCTTTTTGTAGTATTACGTATTACGCGGGCAGTGGTTGGAAGCCATGGCGTATGAGTTACCGGAAAATGACATTCCGCTGCGGCATTGCATATTTTTCACTTGCCAACTAGCACATTGTTGTTGTTTCAGTATGCAGGACGTAGAAAAACAAATCGCTCCATTGCCCTAGCTATCATTTGTTTGTCGTCGTCATAGTCGTTGTTGTTATTATTTCACAGCTGCAAGCATTTTAATTATAATTTGAAGTTTGGCAGCTGTGAAATTGCTTGCGTTGCAGCTGTTGATAGATGATGGGACATTGAGTTGGACGAGTTGTTAGTCAGTAGTCATTGTTGTTGAGCGCTTGAAGTGTGGTAAAAAATCTCGAGAGTGTTAAATGTTATTAACATTTTACTTTGTTTTTATTTGTTGCGGTTTGGCATACTAATTTATATTTTTTTTTTATTTCTTTAGCATAACGAAAGGGTTTCCATGTTGCGCTTCTGACATCAAGTTATGCTGATTTCTCATATCCAGAACTGCAAATACGTAAACTCCATTCACGATACATACACTGTTCACAAACACAAAGCAAGTGATTATTCGCGTTGAGTTTAAGAGAGCTAGGAATATGCAGCACAATAGTTAGTTTTGCTTTTGTAAGCTTCGAGGTTGGATTTATGTGAAAAGAAATATGAAACAAAATTAAATATAACATAAAATAAAATAAAATATAATAAAATAGAATAAAATAAAATAAAATACCAAGAATATGCCCGAGGTAGGCATACCGGTAATGACGTGCAACCCGATGGTTGATCTACGGATATGATGTCTCCCACCTCTCATTACCCATCTTATCCTTCCTTACGGAACAAGGGGTGACTTGACCTAGAAGGTTTCACTGGTCATAAATCCCTAGCACGACAGTCGGGCAGTACCGCAAGGGAGTACCGGAACGTACCGGCCTTAAATCCACCTAACGACTGTTAATTCGACAACACTTCCCAAAACCTTCGGGGAGTGTTTTTGTCGTAACCACAACAACAACAACAACAACAACAACGAAATATAATAAAACAAAATAAAGTATACAGAAAGATTACGTAAAGTACATTCTAAGCCCTCTAACCAGCGGGTTATTGAGAAGAGGTACTTGCAAGTACAAATTTTGCATGCTGGGGTGAACATGCAGTTTAAGTGTTGTCTCTCAAAAAGAATACATTCACTTTCACACAGTCAAATTGTAAAGCAAAAATCCACCCTTTGACCTCCATTGCAAACCTTATAATTTTTATACCCAGCGTGTACTAGTACACAGGGTATTATGGTTTTGGTCATATAACGGTGGTTTGTAACGGTACAAAATAATAGAGATAAATATGGAGTTCCACATATAGAAGCTCGTAGAATGAACAGAGGAATTCATTAAGACATTTCCGTCCGCCCGTGGACACGATAACTTAAGTAAAAATTTATATATTTGAATGACATTTGCCACGCAGGTTGCTTTCTGTCCAAGGTAGGTTGCTACTTGAAATGGGCGAAATCGAACCATAACCACGCCCCTTTTTTCGATATCGAAAATTCCGAAAAATTTATAAAATGGGTTAATTCAATAATAAAAGCAGCTACAATGACGAAATCGACTGTAAGTAACTTCAGAACGGTGTAAGACTATAGACATATAGAGTACGCCCACGGAAAATAAGCAAAATCGTTGGACGACCACGCAGACTCTTGGACCAAAGTTTTCTAAAAGAGAGGTAAGAAACCGGAACATGCCATATCTCCTTCACTGATGCAGAGAGAATGATAGAATTTCGTGGTTACAATGACCTTTTGATCTTATTAATGATTTTTGTTAAATTTTGGAAAATGGGAGTGGCAACGCTCACAAAGGAATAAACAAAATGTCAAATTTCAGCTATTATTAACTTCAGAACAGTGTTAAATAAAATTACGAAACATGATACGAGGTATACTATCTACGCTTTTCAAACTGATATATAGGCTGTGCTCTAACCAGTAAATCTAAGAATCTACTGTGAAAATTTCATAAAGATCAGTAAGGTACTTTGGACGCCAGACACACATACACACATTCATTTTTATTTATAAGATTGCCCACATGGTAGTAGAAAAAGTTTAAAACCTCTATAGGCCATAACTCCACAACAACTTACCAATTTACAACGACCACTTTTATACAGCTGAGTAATTAATGTTCGGTTCCACCCGAACTTAGACTTCCTTACTTGTTATTATTTTATTCGTCACCGATAAATTCTCGTTTAACTTAATTTAACCTGCAAAAGTTCATACAAATTATCAAATATTAATTATTTTCAGGTACGTGACATTTGTGCGGAAAGTATTTTACTATTTTGGTGTACGTTATGTTAATAGGAGCAAGCGGATTTCTTGTCTAGGCAAAAGTTTGCATTTATATTTCATACCAGCTTAGGTTCCATTTTAAAATTTGCATAAAAGATCTCTTCAAAATTCCAAAAATATGCTACAAAAATTCAATACCTTTGAAAACCCAATTCGGTTACCTATTTAATGTCAATTTCTTATAAAGTAAATAACTTTCATTTTAAGTAAAAAACTTTCTCAAAAAACTATTACTTGTTATATTTTTTGAGTTTAAAAAATCGTCCGAACAGTTTTTAAATTTGTTTGTGAGGGAAATTGTGAAAAATTGATACATATCAATATCAATAACGATACCTTATAAGCAGGGTTCAGTCATCCGGTTTCATTTAAAATAAGCGTCAAAAGTCTTCAAAAACTACTTGGCTTAAACGCAGTCTTCAACGTGTTAAAAACTGTTGAGTTCTCTTTATATATTTGGCGTTTTGGCTAATTTGAAAAATATTTTGCTATTAACATTTTCTATCAACAATTTGCTCTTCTTTCCTGTGCTTAAACTTGTTAAAAACTGAAATTAGGTAATAACTACAAGTTGTTGCTTTACTGACGACAATATTGTTCATAACACGAGAAACATGGTGTTGTGGTTTATGTCGGAAGTGAGTGCTCAAATATAATGATATCAGCCTTACGCGCCCGCTGCGAGTGGTTTATTATTTTCGCTTCTGAGTTTAGCAGTTGGAGATGATGCTGCATACATCTTTAGTCAATTTAAATTCAAAGTAAATCACAAAGCTTTTTGCATCTTCTGTCTATAAGTAATATTTGTAGCGCTGAATATTTATTAGGGGAACGTCTAGTTAGAAAAATGTAAGGTGTAGCCAAAAAGCGTAATTACGAGGGGGTTGACGTAGTTTCAATTAACTTTAGCAAGCAATTCATAAGAAAGTTGATTAAGGAAACAAGATTATACTTTTAACGAGGTCTTTGAGCTACTAGCAGAAAACTCGTGTGCCCAACTCAAAGTAGTTAGATTTTCATGGTTCAAAATTGCGATTTAAAATTTTATCGGTTTACGAAATTCTAATATTTTTTTTTGTACTAAATTGCAATTATTTCAGTTTACCATTTTAATTTCTTCTGATTTAGATTTAAAACCTACCTTAGTTAAATGTTTAAAACTCATCGAACAAATTAAAACGTTAAAGCATCTGAAAGAATTCAAAATTGTTGTTTCTGGTAGTCATTCAATTTCTTTTCTTTTTAACATTTTAGTGTGTGGCGTAGCTCAGTGGGTAGAGAACTTGACGCTGATACGGAGCATGCCTTGGTGAAAACTTTCAAATAACCCATTTTTTATTGCGAGGATATTTCCGGTTAAATTAAACAAATTTTTATTTTATTTTATTCACTGGGGCGGTAAGGATTACGTAACTGCCAAAAGTAACAAAGTGTATGAGTTCCAAGACTATAAATGAGCTGAAGGCCAAGAATAATAGTTTTTATTTTTTATGAAAATTGTTATGGTTTTTATTTTCTTAGTAATTATTTTTTAACTAATTATTAAAAGTTTTTATTAGAACAGAAAAGTAAGATTTTAAAGACCATTAAGCTAACAGAACGCTGGTCTTTGCGTCAGCTAAAATCATAGTTCTATTCACTTTTACATAACATATCTATGATAATTTCGTAAAAAATAGAAAATTTTTCTTGTCCTTGAGCTCTTTTTTAGTCTTCGTACTTTACAAAATAACTATGCAATTAAATTGTTGGTGAACAAATAAATTTTATTTGTTTCTTATTTATATAGAAAACGTTTCTTTAAACGAAAGCATTAAATAATCCTTCTAGACAAAGATCTGGTTCAGGAAACGTTAGTAAAGAAATACAGTATGGTGGACATACCACTTATAAAATCCGCTTACTATTAAGAACGAATTTTTTCCTCTGCTATATAACAAAAACCACTAATTTTAGTTGTAAAACCTCTGCGTTAACAGGGTTGAATGTAGTTCGCAAGAAAACGCCCAAGAAATTTTTTTTATTTTTGACCTGAAAGCCAAATTTGAAGTTATTTTTAATACTCTGATGAGTGACAGTTCTGACCTTCACGGCCGTGTGAAAACGGACTTTTTTTTGTAAATCATGTTTTTTTCATATAAAAAATTTTTTTTTGATTTTTTTTTTGTTTTTATTGTTTATAACTAAATTCTACAAATATATATTACAAATATAAATACAAAAATAATTTTTTCAATTTCTTAAATTTTTTTTTTTTTTTGATTGAATTTTCTTAAGACTATTAAAAAAAGTTGAAAAATTATTGTGGTGGAGCGTGTACTTCTTGTCCCCCGCCCAGTGCGCAAGTGTTGCAGCGATGTAAAAGTGTGCTATGTTCTCCGCAAACAGCGTTGCCGCAGCCGAAGCAGTATGCCCGCGTTTTCCGCTGCCGCCCGTACTCAGAACGGCAAAGGCGACATGACGGTCTACTTGACCTAGCCGCAAACGACGGTTCATTGCCCTTCATCGGTCTTGGTAATACCTGAAGTGAAAAGAAAACTAAAAACCAAATAAATATATATTCTATTCTTGAATTTGAAGATCTTTTTCTTACCCTGACATCGAATGCTTCCATCGCATTGCATATCCTTGGATATGAGGTTATATGGTTGTTCAGGGCACGTTTTTCGATATTTATTGTGGCTTATTGTTTCGTTAGCCCTAAATAAAAAAAGAATTTAATTGAATGATGTGCGGAAAATAACTAAGTTTTTATTCGTGTTAGTTTTTTTACGCAGGCAATTGTAAAAATACAAGTTTTTCTCTCTTAATTTTATACTATGATAGTATCATAAGTCCACTTTTAATTTAGATTTTAGATTAGATTAGATAAAAACAAAATAAGTTGCAAGATAAAGCACGCAACAAGCTTGTGTGGCCTGCCTAAATATTAAGGCACACCCTAATGTTCAAAACTTTTCCTTATAATTTATCATGGTTAAAACTGATAATCGTTTACCCCGCCGGATAATAGCGAGGGCCAATTCACCGAAGGTAAGTCTTGTTCCTATCCACCCAATTTCATTTAAATTCCCCACCATTTAAATAATTTCAGTAGTTTTGCATTTCCAAAGCTTTGAGTTAAATAAACATTGTTAATCATTGTTATTATATCATCACGCTCACTTCTTTCAAAGAGTAGAAAAGTTTACATTTAAAACAAATTGGTTTGGTCATCCATATATACTCGTATACTATACAGTACAAACAAATTTTAAGTTTATTCTCAAACTTTTAACCGTGTATGTAGCTTCTACTCATAATATATTTCATTAAAATTTTGCTATCTTAGCTGAAAGCCATTAAGTAAGGATTATCAGAGCATACCAGCATAAGCACGCACACATTTTATTATTTTGGTATGCATGCGCTCTCATCTCTAAATTTAAGCGAAAAAGCCATCATAACCTTTGAAACGTAAACATAAGAAATAATAATATATAATAATAAATTTGAGTATGACACTTAAGTTTGGAACACACATAACTTATGCTCACTAGCTACTAACTGCTAACTACTTATTTGCTCCTCCATACATATTACCATACTCGTAGATTTTGCATATAAAAATACTTTCATTGCCACTAACACTAAAATTTAAGCTTTGCAAAATTTTCTGCACCAATAAATTAAGTGTACGCTCTTGGCCATGGTCTGACAACGGTAATTGAACGCACCAGCAACTCTACCCTACGGGACACCGTCACCGCGATCACCTTCTTAAGGCCTTTTTGAAAAAGGTGATGCTTGGTTTAGCGTACGTGTGATCTTGCATTACCTTCTAACGCATGTACTTTGGCTATCTCCAAAATTTATATTTGTCTCTCTTACTCTAATCAAAAATGCTTCAAAATAGTACCACCGGTGATGACAGTGATCATAACGTACATAATCAGTAATTACTTTTCTATGAAAATTGTTTACATCAGTATGGATTACGGACAATTTTAAGCCTCAACATTGACTTTAGCTAAGATTATAAATTCCATCAAAATTAGCATTAGAGCTGTTTGAAAGCTGGATTTAAAATGAGCAGCATCAATGAACATAACAAATCTCAACAGTGACAGCAGCGCTGTGGATCGATCTATTCAGCGCTGATGATAGATTTCTTAACCTCAAAAAAACAACGTGAAAATTTTAAATTTATTTAATCAATAAATAATACAATAATTTTGATAGTAAATTTGGTTGTTCTGACACATTTTACTTAAATATGCTCTAATTCGAACTGTATCCTTTAAATTTGTCCTAAAAATCTGTTTCCGAGAATTTCCCTGGAGATCTAGTCTAAAAAGCAGAAAAATTTATTTTTAATATAATGCACATTTGTTAAATACTCATCCCTTTTTTCCATTTAATTATATTTAAAAAAATTTAATTCAGCGAGAGTATAAAATTTTGTAAATTCTGATTACAAAGTGGCGTTTATAATGAAGCAATGCAGCTATTATCAAAAATAAATTTAAGAGGAGAAAATTAGTATCGTTGATATGCGAACTGTTCATTGATGCTCTTCTCTTTCTACCGAAACTTCTCTTGTTTATATGTGTTGTTATTAAAATCACCATCCACTTTCTAGCAATAGTAACTCGTATCTTCATTTCATCAAATAATTTATGTTTGTATTCGTACCCATCACCCATGTCCTGTAGGGTAAGCATTGCGCACACATCCATACATACATCAAGGCATAGAACACGCTTAAGTGAAAATTGCGTGCATTAATTTTAGTGTTCGCATAAGCGTATAAGCGTGCCTATTATGCTTGACATGAGCTTTTATTGGCAATAGGTTTATGTATATTTTTTTGTAAGTATTTTATTGATGTATGAATATCTTATTTCATGTTTGAGTGAAGTCCAGCATATAATTTGTAAATTGCAAACTTAAATGGTAAATTATAAGATTTTATGGTTGAGTTGTTATAAGCGTATTTAAAAAAAAAGAGAGAATGGCTCAGTGAGCGCACATAAATCAAATCAGAACAGCAAAATACGAGAATGAAAGAAAGATGAGGAGAGGAAGAAGAAACTTAACAAGGAAGAAATTTTAAGTTGGGGTCAAATAGAACATTATATACAAAGCTGGGTAACAATAAAGAATCATTATTTCATCAATAGTATTAATAGGAATAGAATTTTTAGGACCTAAAAGTCTGTAAAAAAGGCAAAACAAAGTGACGAAGTAGGCAGACAAAGGCACTAAAAAATATAAAACAAAAGGGCAATTAAAAGGCATTAAAAAGAATAGTAAGTTGAAAAATTCATTTATTTTCATTAAGGCATTTATTTTTGAACTTATAACGAAAACGATAAAAACCAAATGATAGACTAATTTCGTTTTACCTTCTAACACAAAAGCCGTATTCTCTGTAGTTGTCAAAACATTGTACCACAAGATACATCTCAAAATTTTGGGTTAGCATTTTCATTCGATTATTGCAAAGAGAGGCTTTAAATGCTCTGAAATTATCAGGGATTAGGGCATTCTCCTCGCCTTTAATATTTCATCAACATCCTTTATTGTATGGCGTGTTCGCAAAGTAGTAAGAAATAAAATTAAACAAACTGTCTGGAAAATTATTGTAAATTAAACTGTAGTGCGATAAGCTCTTAAGCAAATGCAATGCAATTTAAAATTACCTATTACTTTAAAAAATTTGAAACAGTAAAAAATTACACCAGAAGGAAAACATTTATTTGTTTCGAAATATTCAAAAAAAGCACTTATTTTGAAAAAGGAAAATAAAATGTGTATAGCTCGCATCAGACGAAGCTAATTCGTTGCCATCTTCAACCAAAATCACCATATCTGTTACCAGAAGAAAAAGGCAATTTCTATTAATACTTAGGTGATCGGATAGGTATAAACGTCCCTTGGATTCTCTTTCAGATGATCCCACAATAGCAAGAATCCATCAAACTCCTTAACCTTTATTGTTATCCTTTATTAGAGTATTTTAAGCGCGATTCTTTCATTTTAGCGAAACAGACTAGGATCAGGGGCGATTAAATGGGTTTGTAAAAAAGTAGTATGATTTTGATCTACATAGGCACATTTGTACCTATGGGTGATTGCAATGTATTTTGGTTTCAAAATTTGAATCAATCAATTCAAAGTTGGCATTGTATTTGTTTTTTGCGTGCATATCCAAACACAAAATTCGAAAACCACCTATTTGGTTGGTAATTTTGTTTGAATGCATATAAAGGGAAAAATTAGAATCTTTTGAATTTAGGATATCACATTCATATACAAGTTAGCGCAATGCACAGCTGCAAAGCTAAAACAGCGCTTTGGTGATTCCATATCATTACTCCTACGTAGATCCCATAGCTGTCGATCTGATCGACAATTCTTTTCTCGCCGTCCAGTTACATTCCAAAACAGACATCTGATAGCGTTCGTGACTTTGGGCAGCTTTTGGCAGAGCAGCTGACAATGCATTCATAACAACACACAAACAGAGCCGGCAGCTACACTAACACACCCACACACAGATAAACCGCAAGTAGGGCATTAGGCTAGTTAGTAAGAAAACTATATTCAGTTTTAAATTGCTGCTGAAGAAATAAAGATTGAAATTACAAAAAGTTACAGCATGTCTACACTTACGTGCTTATGAAAACACATACCGATTTAAAAAACTAAACACTCAAACTCAAATACCCACTTAAAACCAAAAATGTATTTTTTTCCATGAAACTCTCATTTAGGTACATTTGTACCTATGACGTTCGTTTACTTAAGATCATTGTACCCGATCACATGAGGGTTAAATCCTATCCCTGGTTATTACTAAAAAATATTATACTCGCAGTTCGGGTGGAACCGATTATTATTATACTTAGTAATTATAAATTAACCCAAATATGCCCATTGCAAGCACGTAAAGATTTTCAAAATACTTTGCAGTTATACTCGTATTTGGTCAAAATTCCAATAAAAAGACATTGTTGTTGTGGTTTTATAAAAATTTATTTGAAAAAATGGATTTCATTTTTGGTAAACCTTATCTTTTTTATTTTGGCAGGGTAAGCTTGTCGCAATGCTTCTTCGGAAAGATAATTGGTCCCTTCCGCCACCATAATTCTTATGTATCTGCCAGGAATTTTGCGCTACCATGTTTATATCCACAAAATCTTCATATCCAGAATTTTCGTCTTCAGTTGGATTTGCGGAAGGAAACAATGTGCTGCAATAGGCGCTTAAATCATTATCCTCCAAAAGATCCAAAGTTTCATGCAAAGAAAATCCCCTGAAAAAATATGAAGTATACTATATGCCCAATGTTCTACATATAGGACACTCACATTTTCGCTAACATTACAAAAACAAAAAATAACAGCAATCAACAAGCCATGATATATCACTTAGGTTATGCGTTTTATAATTGATTACAAACAAAATACTTTGTTTATTAATTACCAGTTAAGAAAAATTCGACTTACCGTGCAAACGTAACGCCACATTCCGAAATTTTGAAAAACTGTCGGGTTTATGACTCAATAACACGAAAATTATAGAAAAAAACTAACAAAGCGTACTGTCGACAGCGATCTACTAACAAATACTAACTTAATAAACAAAATAAATGGTACATAAAAGCACGTGGCGCGCTATGCAAGCACAAATTTGGGTATCCTACATGTAGGACATTGGGCATATCTGGGTTAAGACATCCCACTTTACGCAGCACTATCATTCAGGATTCAGTGGGTGCCACTCAACAAATACTCGATGGAAAGGAGCTGCGACCATTCTTGTGACTTTAAGGTGTTGAGCCACTAGCCATGGATACGTTATAGGAACATATATATCTATCACATGTTTGGACCCAAATTGGCAAATGGTTTGTTGGTAGCCTCAAAGTTCCAGCGTCATTCCCATAAGATATCTGGTAGCATTCCATTGATGTTACGCTTATGTAGCCATGAAGTAGCAGTGTGATAACTACGACTTTTGTTCGCTTGCTATCCCGTTTGGATTATACGAATACCAAAAAAAATTAAAATACATAAGGTTGCTTGTCTTTTCATTCGAAAATAGTAGTTTTTAAATTAAAAAGTGGTTTTTTTTACAATCCAGTTTCTCATAAAAATCTTATTGCGTGTGTCAAATCTTATTGCTATAACTTGCTCAGTTGAAGATGTATCTCGCTTGAGATTTTAAAAATAAATTGTTCAGAGTTACGATAAAAAAAGTAACAAAAGGGCTGTCTAGGACTGTGTCGAAGACTTTATACCTTTCATGAGGACGCATCATGGTTTTAAGTGTCCGATCCTTACTCACAATTAATACAAACTCTGCAAAACTGTTAATTTAAAGATATATAGCCCAAACCCGTTTATCGGAACAATCGATTGTATGGGAGCTATGTGTTCATGCTGGTTCCGACAAATGATTAATGCTTTACAAAATGGTTGCCTTTTACCAAATTTCATCGAGATATCTCTAAAACTGAGGGACTAGTTTGCGGACAGGGGGACGGACGGACGGACAAACGGACAGACGAACATCGCTAAATCGACTCAGCTCATCGCCCGGATCATTTCGGTATACTTTTTGATTTACATTTTTTGATTTATGATTAATAATATTTGTAACACTAACCTAATCAGAAGTCCTGCGCTCATTTTCAAAAATTTTCAATAACAACCAATTGAGTATTTTAATTTTAATGTTCACACCTAATTTTCTTCTTTATTGGCTGCTTTCCTGCTGAATAATCACTTATTTTGTAATTTAGAAAATTTTCGATACATAAAAAGTAGACGGACCTATATGGGTTAGTCAACTGATTTACTTACAACAACACGGATGATTCGGCACTTATGAACAGCTTTAAGCCACGAACACTGCATCATCTAATAACTAAAAAATGTATTAAGTCGACTTAAGTTGTGATTGCCGGAGGCCACAAAATCTTCATAAATATGTAAGTATAAACTTTTACAACCATCTATAATTTCTATCATTTTTTGACTATGTGTATATTTAACTTAACTGCAATTTAATCTGTTCCTTGAAAACACTCATGAAACAAGCACCAAATTACTTACATTTGAACTTTCTGCCTCCCGGGGAAATTGTATTACGAATATGTCATCTATGAAAACTCAATTTGCTTAAATAAATAAACTGTTATGAAGTATATGAATGTTTAATTCTTGTCACATTTATGCAAATAGACAGCAAGCCGCATTTATATCTTATTTTTGCACACACTCAGGAATAACCCAGTAAGCAAGAGCACAACATTATTCGAGAGGACATTTAGGTGTACCAAGTTTTGCTTTTAAACACAGGTACACAAAGAGCACTATTTCTATACTAAGGTGGCCAATATTTTTAGTATTTAAAGCGGATTGAAAATCGATATTTAGGTGACGGAGGGGAAATCTTAATGTTTGAGTGTTTTCACGATTTTTCTAATACCGTCCTTGCAAGTCTGACGCCAATTATTTTTTTTTCCCCAAATCGGTCTCCACTAGGCGAAGCACCATTAAATCTCTCTGTGCTTGCTGTCGCCAACGCATAAGGGTCCATAAATCTTTCGAAGCACATTTTTCTCGAATACTACCTCGACCGCTTCATCAGATGTAGTCAGTGTCCAATAGGGTGGGTCGATTTGTATGGACGAAAGTTAACCGATATCCCGCCAACGATTTTTCGATAGGTTTTGGGCTCAGGGAAAAAAGTTCCACTACGCATACCCAAAAAAATAATTTTCGAGCCTGCGAAATTACATTTTTTTTGAATTTTTTCGACTTTGGTTTTTAAAGTTTTTTTCATGACCTACTACAAAAATTTTCATGTGTACCCTGTCCGACCCAAAAATGTCCGCTAAAAACGTTGGCGACAACAATTTTTTTTTGTTTTGGGGAGTGTTTTGGTCAAAAAATGTACCCTTCCGCCATTTTTTTTTTTTGAGGGTTTTTCAGCATACATTCAAAAATGTTTTCGATGATAACAAATTGGTCTCATATTTCCTGTCCCACTTAAAATTATGCGCTAAACACGTTGGCGATAACAGTTTTTTGATAAAAAATTTAATTATTGGGTTTTCGAAAAGTCGATTTTTCTACCAAAAAAAATTTTTTTTAGTAGGTCATGAAAAAAACCTTAAAAACCAAAGTTGAAAAAAGTCAAAAAAATTTAATTTCGCAGGCTCGAAAATTATTTTTTTGGGTATGCGTAGTGGAACTTTTTTTCCTGAGCCCAAAACCTATCAAAAAATCGATGGCCCGAAATCGGTTAATAAATCTACCGAGTCTAGTTTCCAAGCTTCTGCATCTTATAACAGGACGGGTACGGTAAGTGGCTTATAGAGAGTTGTTTTCGTTCGTCGAGAGAGGACTTTACTTCGCAATTGCCTACCCAGTGAGAACTAGAACTTGTTTGCATGAGTATTTCTTAGTTGGATTTCTAGACTAACATTATTGTTAGTTTGATACTACCTCCTAGGTAAATAAAGTCCTTTGCTATATCGAAAACAGTCATTATAAAATCTCTTTCGGGTGGTTCCTCGATCTCTCCATTTACAAATTTAGAGACCTTCGACCTCTATAATCTTATACAATATTATTTTTGGACATCAGTCACAAGACCAAAGATTTCGTTTTTTATTCCGAAAAACTCTGTTTAATTTCTGCTTTGAGCAAATATTTACGACTCAGTCCACAGGTCAAGTCAGACACGATTAACTGATATTGGTTTTCACCTTCAGTATAAGTATAAACCTAAATTTTACTAATAAGAATGTTTTGCTTACTTGGTTTAAAATGCACGAATGACAACGGTGGTTATACGAATCCAACAAGTAAATAGGCACACTCATCTACACATAATATATTCGGGCATATATTTAAATGTGAGCGAAAAACTCACTCTCTTGCTTAAAACAACATAACTGACAGCATTTTCACAAAGTTTCGCTAACAATAATGTATATGTAAATAACGGTGAAGATCTTACGAGTATGAGCAAATGTAACCTGTGACATATAAATTAAATTCGAAAAGTTGGTACATTGCTGTACGCATTACTACCCTACAGAAAAGTAACAAACCAGTCCAGAAACTTAACAGTATACAACTAGAGTTTTCTGACTTGAAGTAGTCACAACAGAACTGAACTTGGCTCAGTAAAAATAATGAAAAATAAAATAAAATAAAATTTAATTAAACTAAATTAAATTAAATTATATTAAGATAAATTAAATTAATTTAAATTAAACTAAATTTAATTAAATTAAATTAAATTAAATTAAATTAAATTAAATTAAATTAAATTAAATTAAATTAAATAAAATAAGACAAAATTAAAAAAATAAAACAAAATAAAATAAAAATAATAAAGATTAGATAAACTAAAATAAAATAATAAAAAACAAAACTAAAATAAAAAAAAAAAGGTATTTAATTAAATTAAATAAAATAAAATATTGGTTTTTTTTTATACCAACCATGTTTGTTGATTTACGGCCTGTACAATTTCAAGTATTCATGAAACGAGCTCAAAGCCAAGAATAATAATTTTTCGCTTTTTGAATTTTTACGAAAATTATGGTTTGTTAGCTTAATGGTTAGCAATGCGTGCCAAACATTTTTCCTTCTGTATTCAATTAAAAAATTTTTAATAATTAATTAAAAATGATTATTAAAAAATAAAATTTATAATAATTTTCATAAAAATTAAAAAAGTTAAAAATTATTATTCTTGGCCATGAGCTCGTTTTATGCATACTATAAAATAAAACAAATTTAAAAAAATATATAATAAAAAAAATACAATAAGATAAAGTAAAACATAATAGAATATAATAAACTTAAATAAAAAAAATAAAAAAAATTAAATAATATAAAATTTAAAAAATATAATAAAATAAAAAAAATTAAATAAAATAAAATACAATCAAATAAAATAAATTTAAAAAAATATATAATAAAAAAAATAAAATAAGATAAATTTAACCAAAATACAATGAACTAAAATTAAAAAAAATAAAAAAAAATAAATAATATATAATTAAAAATTAAAATAAAATGAAATCAAATAAAATAAAATAAAATAAAATAAAGTAAGATAAAATAAAATAAAATAAAATAAAATAAAATAAAATAAAATAAAAAAAAATAAAATAAAATAAAATAAAATAAAATAAAAGAAAATAAAATAAAACAAACACACACATAAAATTTATCGAGTACTTAGTAATCACGGCTTCTCTTACTGTAAAAGGAAATGAAATTAAATAAAATAAATAAAATAAAATAAAATCAAATAAAATAAAATAAAATAAAATAAAATAAAATAAAATAAAATAAAATGAAATAAAATAAAATAAAATAAAATAAAATAAAATAATATAAATAGAATAAAATGAAGTAATATAAAAATAAAATAAAACCAAAATAATTAAATTAAATTAAATTAAACTAAATTAAATAAAATACAGTAAAATCAAATAAAATAAAATAAAATAAAATAATCTTTACATATAATAAAATTGTAACAGGTCGCTGTCTGTACATTGAAGATATTCAAGAAAAACTGAGAGGAAAGGTCGTTATTGGACCAGCGGAACCCAGATCTACAACTTTTAGAATTTTTGTCTGTCTGTCTGTCTGTCTGTCCGTCTGTATGATTGTGCGGGTATCACGCAAAAACTACTGAATACAATTGCATGAAACTTTCACCATTCTATGACTTAAAGTCTAACTTAAAATTTAGGACAACTTTCATTTGGATATCTCATCCATTTCCATGTGGTTTTTTTACCATAACGCCCGCGTCACACAAAAACGACTGCATAGAAATGAATGAAACTTTCAATAATCATTTTCTAGACGTCTCTCCTAAAAATTAAGGTATCTTTCACCTCGATATTTTACCCGGTTTCCAATTTATTGACCTAAATGTGTACCCAGGGTGACTGTATGATTTGTGCTTTTAAGGAAATGAAATAAAATAGAGTAAAATTGTAAAAATTAAATAACATAAAACAAAATAAAATTAAATAAAATAATATAAAATAAAATAAAATAAAATAAAATAAAATAAAATAAAATAAAATAAAATAAAAAAAAATAAAATAAAATAAAATAAAATAAAATGAAATAAAATAAAATAAAATAAAACAAAATAAAATTAAATTAAATAATATGAAATAAAATAAAATGAAATGAAATGAAATGAAATGAAATGAAATGGAATATAATGATATGAAATGAAATGAAATGGAATATAATGAAATAAAATAAAATTAAATGAAATTAAATGAAGTGAAACGAGTTAAAATAAAATAAAATAAAATAGAATAAAATAATAAAAATTAAATAATATAAAATAAACTAAAATAAACCAATTAAAAAAAATTATTTTATTGAACTAAAAAATATAAATAAAATAAAACTAAATTAAATTAAATGAAACAAAATTAAAAAAATAGAAATAAATAAAAGAATAAAAATAAAATAAACTAAAATAAATTAATAAAAATAAAAGAAACTAAAACAAAATAAAAAAAAAATTAATTTAATAAAATTAAATAAAATGAAATATTGCTTTTTTTTATACCAACAATTTTTATTGATTTACGGCCTGTACAGCTTCAAGTATTCATGAAACGGGCTCAAAGCCAAGAATAATAATTTTTCCCTTTTTGAATTTTTATGAAAATTATTATTGTTTGTTAGCTTAATGGTTAGCAATGCATGCCAAACATTCTTCCTACTCTATTCAATTAAATAAACTTTTAATAGTTATTTAAAAATGATTATTAAAAAATTAAATGAATAATAATTTTTATAAAAATTCAAAAAGTGAAAAATTATTATTCTTGGCCTTGAGCTCGTTTCATGAATATTATAAAATAAAATAAATTAAAAAAAAAATAAAAATAAAAAAAATATAAAATAAAATAAAGTAAAACAAAATAAACTAAACTAAAATAAAAATAAAATATTTAATTAAATAAAACTAAAAAAATCAATAAAAATAAAATAAAGTAAAACAAAATAAATTAAAATAAAAAAATTGAATAATATGAAATTAAAAAAATAAAATAAAATAAAATACAATCAAATAAAATAAAATAAAGCAAACCCACGCATAAAATTTATCGAGTACTTGGTAATCGCGGCTTCGTTTACTGTAATTTTGCGGTTTAACGCAGTAGTTCTCGAACCTGTGACCCCGCCTTGCCCAGATTGAGATATAATTCTTTGTATATTTGGAACTAGTATAAAGCAGTTAGATTTCTGTCCGAAATCTGACAATTTCCTTCTCGCAGGAGTTGATGTATATATTAGTTTTGTAACAGTTTGCAATTTAGTTGGTTTGACTGTAGGGTAGTTATGTATGTATCTTTGTATGTATGCTTGTGAGCAAAAAAAATTCTAACTAAATAAAAAAGTGAGGTTGTTAAAGATAGAGTGGAGTACATTATGAACACATATGAGAATCATTTAAACTTAACCAATTTTGGTTATGTTAATGTTTGGCTGATGATTATGTTTGATGATGCTTAGTTGATATGAAGTTTTGTTCAGGGTTTCATTGCGTGGGATAGTGTGAAGGAAATTCGAGTTTAAAAAATTTTAAATGTCTGTTGGGGGCACTTCGAATTAGTTTTAATAGAGCTTTGATATACTCAAGTAGTAATTTAAGTGTTAGATTATAAACTAAGGACCTTGACTATTAAGCTTTGCTAGGTCGTATAATTCCGTTTGTTTTAGATACTTTGAAATAAAGAACATGACAGCAAAATGAAAAACTTGTTTTGAGCGAAAAGTGGACTTATCAGCTTTTAACGCCAGGTTGACGATATGTCTGTAACCCAGCATACCAAAGCAAACGAATAATGAATATTATTGAAAGAAGTTGGTTAGAAGCTGTTGATACCGTTAGAAGCTGTACACACTTAGAAGTTGAAACAGTTTTGCTGTAAGTATGCCACTTAACTCTCACTTAAGAATTGTTGGTACAATTAGGGAGTGAAGTGTGTAAGAATGGCTTATATCAAATACCGTCGCCAACGTGCTAAAAGGTACCAGCTGAGTTCAGAAAAATTTGTCGGTTGAACGGAAAACTAAATTTAATGAAATTTACGGTCAATTTTTAAAATTAAATTTTGTATTATTGTATCTTCGTTTAGTTCGGAGGTTTTATTTCCAACATTTTCCTAGCGATTCTGAACATTGAATGCATCATTTTGTTTTACCCTCAGGTACAGAAATCATCTACCTTTCCAGCATTACGAAAAACTCGTTTTGAGTTAATAGTGGACTAAGAAGCATTTACCGAGTTACCGAGGGTATGTTTAGTAACAAAGATATTTATTTAAAATTTTGGTGCATTGAACATCTTTATAGATGTCAAATCTTTTAATATTTGAGTACAGCTTTAAATGATTTACCATAAGATTAAACTACATATGTGGTTCTCGGCATGAGCAACTTTTCTGACATCAGCAACCCAAAAATTAAATTTTTTATTAAAATCCATTAATAAAATAAGGTTTTAGTCAAAATATTCACACATCCTTCAAATAAAAATACATCAATTCATCAAAGTGCACATGCATATCTAGATGTTTCCTTCAAACACTTACGACACGTGGATTTTTTATTCTTTTTAGTCTCGTCTCTCTGCTCGAAGATGAATTGAAAATGGTTGATAAAGTATATACTAAAGATGGCAGCTGCCACAATAAGATTATGACAATGAAAACAAGACGACAATAATCATTTATTCATGCAATAAGTGTGCGAAGTGGATAAAATGTAAGAAGAATGCAACACCAAATAACACAATTTTGAGAATATAAGGCTACCTTTATGGTAAAAATAGTTAGGCAGTTCACTATAAACGAATATTCAATTTTTCGACTTTTGAATTGTTTCATCGTAACATGATATGACTTAAATAGTCAGTCTCTTGATATTTGTCTAACAACGTGTAATTTTTTTGTTTGTTATTTTTTCAGTCTAAAATTTCTATCGGATTTTCCTCCAAATAACGGTAAGATTTCTTCCATTTAGGTTATAAGAAATAATATAGATTTTTCGAACTTTTGATGTGGGTGTTTTGAAAATGACAATCGTTAGCTGCAACCGGAATCTGAGATTATTTTTAAATTTTCACAATTAGTGTGAGCAAATATGCACTATTTTAATTTCTTATTTAATTTTCATGTCAAATTTAATTTTTGTAGGAAAATATAAGAAAAAATGAACATTTGCTAGTATTTCTTTTATTTGATTTTGAAAATTTGAAATTCTTATTCAACTTCAGCTCGCATGTTAGATTTTTTTTAAAACTTAAATTTTATTTTGTTTTTGTTATAAAATAAAATGAAAGTAAGTTGAATAGCTAAAAGGGCTTTTCCCACAGCTTAAAAGTGTCTATAACACATTCAAGCTTCGAGTTTCAAATTTTTATTTTTTTTTTTTGCTTTTTGTACCAACAATTTTAGGTGATTTTACGGCCTGTACATTTTCAAGTATTCATGAAACGAGCTCAAGGCCAAGAATAATAATTTTTCACTTTTTGAATTTTTATGAAAATTATTATTGTTTTTAATTTTTTAATAATCATTTTAATTAATTATTAAAAGTTTTTTGATTGAATAGAGCAGGAAAAATGGTTAGAGACAACTGACATAGCTTCTCTTATTTATCCAACTTTTTTTTTTTTTTTAATGTTTTTTTATTTTATTGTTTTTAAATTTTTTCCAAAAATTTAGAAGTGGACTTCTTAACTGAACACTAACAAACTACCATAAACCAAACTAGACTCTTTTGAATGAGGCCAACCCAAAAACTAGACAGTGCCTAGATGTAATACGGCTCATCCGTAGAAAGCATTAACAAACTCTCAATAAATTTTAAAGGAAAATCCAACCAGGCGCTTTCAAAGTCTCCCTACATTTTCTGCCGAGACTTAATAGACACGACCATATTTGCATACCTACTTCCATTTTGACATCACCACTACATTCTCTGATACTCATAACTAAATACCTGCACGTAAATGTGAGCCAGCATTATAAAAGGCCTTTGCCCAACAAAACACTTCATCATGCTACGATGAGAAATATTCAATAGAAGGCGTATGAAACAAGCATACAACTCGACAGCCACCAACACTAACATTCATCAATCTTAAAATTAAAAACACAACTTCATTGAACTGAAAAATAAAAAATCTCGTACCTTGTAGATTTGCATACACCATACACCTGCTTGCTACTTGCAATCTTCATCATTTCATCTTGTTGCACTTTTCCGCATGTTACTGACATTTAACATATTGCTAGTAAAGTACATTAAAGAAAACTGAGTGCAAGGTAAATAGAAAAAAGGCACAAACAAGAACAAAGAAACATTGATGAAAAATTTGCACTGATAGTGCAAATGAGTAGCGCTTTCATGCAAATATACATACGTATATACCAGTATGTGCATTCGGTAATAGATATGTATATGTATGTTTGTTATGTAATTTGCACGTCAGTTATATAAACGATCACTTAGAACTATTTTATGCGGTAATTCAAAAAATCTAGAAATAATAAAGCTAAATTATGAGAAAGCCAATAATAATTTATAATCAAAAATTATCGAAAACCTAAGCTAGGCTTGGAAGTAACATGCGTCAGATATGTTAAAAAAAATTTGGGCTTACTAGAGTGGAGAAAAATAGTAGTCGTGATACTTGTTATGGTATTGGTGGTAATGGCCGAACTAGCACCGAAGTAATTTTAACGGGCAGGGGCCTTAAGCGTGTAAGGGTTACTTAACTTTTACCAGGAATTGTTATTTTGAAATTATTAAAGTTTTAAGTACATGTACTGTACAAGTACTGTTATGAGAACGTCGTGGTTACTAGTATTCCAACCTTAAAGTTGTCAAGACTAGAAAGTGAAAATTGATGATAGCTTCTTATCCCTAAAAAAATACACTATCTACTTAAAATGAATTTTTTTTACTATTGCAGAGTAAACCCACTAATTTATTCGTACAACCACTGTATTGGCAACACTGCTTCGAATATAAACAAATTGCAGATGAAGCCTTGAGGTGGCAGCGGATACTTAAAACATTAAATTTTCGTAGTTGTAACTTTGTCACGACTTTAAAGTGATGGCATAGTGACATTTGCTACTTTGTAGTAAATATAACTTCAAAGTTAACATTTTTATTTGCCGAAAATATCCGCAAGTATTAATTTCTTTGTTATTTTGCTTTTAATGAGTATCATTTCAAATCAAAATATCAAAATATCCGCAAGTATTAATTTCTTTGTTATTTTGCTTTTATCATTTCAAAGTTATTTATTCTGAGTTACCCCTTTTTTAGATACAGAAGTGTTCAATGTAATAGTAGTGGAGCTAAATTGGATATCGTTCAACGCAATGAAAAGAAGCTGTATTTATAATAATTTTCATTTAAAGTATAGCGAATTCTATAACAGAAACCACATAAAAAGAAATTTCAAAGATTACAGCAGGTTCAGGAAAGTTAATTAAACTTTTAAAAATTTACATTAAAAATTTCAATATTTTCGGAAAATTTCTGAGTATGCAGTGTTATAACTCAGTTAATTTTAGCACAACAACGTGCAAGTGAGACACTAAAAACAAGTAAGGAAATCGCTGTCTTCGACTGTGCCGAAGACTTTATATCTTTCATGAATACGCAACACGGTTTTAAGTGTCCGATCCTTACTCACAATTAGTAAAAAGTCAGCAAAACTGATATTTTAAAGATACATAGCCCAAACCCCATTTATCGAAACAATCGATTGTATGGGAGCTATATGTTATGTAGGTTCGATCTGGGTGATTTTCACTACACATATTAGATGTGTAATAAGTAACAAACTTGAAAAGTTTTACGTTCCTAGCTTTTTAATTGCAAAATGTATAGCCCAAAACCCATTTATTGAAACTATCGATTGTATGCGATCTATGCGTTGTCCGATCTTGCTGATTCCGCCCAATGATTAATCTCATGCAAAACGGCTGCTCCATACCAAATTTCATCAAGACATCTCAAAAACTGAGGGACTAGTTTGCGTACAAACAGACAGACGGACAGACGGGCATGGCTAAATCGAATTAGCTCATCGTCCTGACCATTTCGGTATACTTATTGGTGGGTCTATATTTTCTTCTTCTCATACTTACAAACAGCGGACCAAAGTTATAATACCATTTCATGTTCATGAAAGGTATAAAAAATATTCTTAAAGAGGTGGTAGGACTGAGAGTCGATAAGGGCCGGTTTCAAAAACTCATTCGAACTATATTAATTAATAGTCACACACTTTGATAACAGCGACCCTAAATAGCTTTTCTAATAAATTCTTTAAAATTATTAATAATCTCAAGGCCACGAAAATAATTTTTATAAAAGTCATTATTGTTTCAAATTGTTTCATAATTCTAATAATTATTAAAGATTCTTTAATTGAATAGAAAAGGAAAATTTTAGAGGTAACCGCTAAATGTGCCAAAATTTGTCTGATGAAGACGGATAGCAGTTTTGCGAAATGGATCTGTAAGAAAAGCTATGGTGGTTGTCTCAAAAATTTCTTTTTCTATTTAATTAAAACACTCTTAATAATTAAATGAATTGTTAAAAAAAAAAAATAATGCTCCCATTAAATTTATTATTGGCCTTCAGCGCATTTGTAGTCATGGATACTTTAAAAATGTATAGACCATAAAAGAAACAATTCAATTGTTGGTACACAGAGTTAAAAAAAAATATAGTCAATTCTAGTAACAAAAAATTCTCAGCCGTTAAGGTTTCTAGGCAATTCTGGGAAATAAGGTAAACAAAGCATTTAGCAGGATAAATCACTTTTATGTTGGTCGAATATTGACCACGGGAAATACTAGTTGTTATAAAAATACTATCAAATCAAATCATTGAGATAATATTTACGGTAGCTGTGGTGTGGCGATAGTGTTGCTGGTCTACAGGTAACATCAAAAGTGGTTTGAAAAAGTTTTTCAAAACGGGGTCGTCCCTCGGCAGTGGTTTGGGCTTCTCATCAAAAATTCATTTGCTTTGCAGATGCCGCTGGAAATCGGTAAAAAACTGTAGGTCCCACCAATTTGTAGGAAAAATTGGAAGCAGATAATCTCAAATTGGTAGTGAAGCTCGGCCTTAATCCCCTCAGGAGGTATATATCGCACCAATTATTTATTTTTACTTTTATTAAATATCGATAATTGAAAACATCGATTAACATCACAGAAATTTTATACAATAAAAATAAAAAAATACCATAAACCCGATCAAAACAGTAATAGATAATAATCTTTGAGATCGTATAAATAAATTTTAAAATTGTAGAAATCCAAGACAAATCTGAGCTAGTACTTTCAAAATCGAAATAAACAAAGAGAGCTGCCAATAATCTCTTACAAATCAGATAAACGATAAATAACATTTAGTGCTAAACCAAAGAAAGAAAGAAAGTACCCAGCCAATTCAAAGTTCTATATTGCAGTTATTGGCAAAAGCTTGTCAAGTCTCAAAAAAAAATTGAAATCAATAAATCTAAACATGTAAAAAAGGCGATAACACTCTTAAAAAATCGTATATCCAAAATATATTATTAAGTAGGTTTTAAGCCAATAGCAGGGACCAAAAAATTACTTAAGGATACTTTTAAAAATCCAAACACATTCATTATTCATCTTCATTGTGTGGATTTCGGTGGGCAGTAGGGGCACTGTCTTCTTCTTTTGAATTTCACCTCAAGTTCAAGAAAAGAACATATAGATACTTGCGTAAGTATTCTGATTTTAACTGATTCTAAAGATATGCAGATTTCCGTTCTGTGAACTACTTAAATCTCAAAAATACAAGCGGATTATATATTAATTCCACATTCATAAAAGAAAGAAGGTGATCGAACAATGCACAGCAGTTCAGTCTTTATTTCTTTTAACTGAAATTTAACAAATCTCACTTGAAACGTAGTCACAAAAACATAGCTGCATTAAATGAAATGAATTGTTTGCAACCGGTATACTGACCTCAATTTTGGTAAAAATGTATGGTACAAAAGAACCTTACTTAAATAAATTAACAACAGCAAGTCCTTATAATATTTCAACGAATTAAAATCAGCGCGGCCGCCGTGGTGTGAAGGTAGTGTTGCCGGCCTACCACACCGAAGGTCCATGGTTCGAGCCCTGGTACAGGTAACATCAAAAGGGTCGCCCCTCGGCAGTGGTTTGGCAAACTCTCCGAGTGTATTTCTGCCATGACAGGCTTCTCAGCAAAAATTCGTCTCCTTTGTAGATGCCTTTCGGAGTCGGCAAAAAACTGTAGGTCCCACCAATTTGTAGGGAAAATTCAAATCGGCACACCACAAATTGTAAGAGAAGCTTGGCGCAAAAATCTCTTAGGAGGTTTATGATGATATACCTGTTGTATATCGCGCCATAGAGAGAGAGAAAATAAGCGTTGATCTATGCCAAAGTGCCATATCAATGGATTTTCCCCCAACCACCTACATATGTACTTAGTAACTCAAGCGATCACAAAGCAATTGTGGCATTAAAATAATTATTATATAATGTAATTAATTAAGGGGAGCTTGAAAATCAATAGAATTTGACACAATTCATTAGAAGCAGGCTGTGTGTATTTGTAAGTGTGGTTATGCAAAAGGTTCAGTAACTATTCCATTGACGAAATACAAACATAGCAATCACTAGCTGAAAATTTATATATACAAATTCACATTGACCACTCACACACTATTGCCACTGGCCATTAACAACAAGCAGACCAATTCATAAATACCCTACGTACTCATTCAGCTTCATTGAAATTTGAATTGATATTACTGTGAATTTGATTTGGTTCGCATCTTTGTTTGTTTTCTTATTGAATTTGCTGGTGTACAACACTGCGTATACGCAACATTTGTTGAGGCGTATTGTACTTGGCACAATGCATGGTGTATTATAGCAAAAGCCCACCTGCCGAGTGATGAATTGACAAATAATACATTGCCAGCTCAATTTCACCGCCTATGCATTTATAAATAAGCAGGAATGGTTATATATTTTACCCAATGAACCAAATTGTTAGGGTATATTTTTGATAAGGGCTATGGAAATTATTGGAGACGTGTATGGTATTATAATCTTTTTGCTATCACGTCCAGACACCGAATCTCTGTTTTACATTAACTAACATTACCCATAGAGACTGAAATTCTATAATTTCCATTGCTATAATAATCAATTTGTGGCATCTGTTCATCAGTCATTGGTTGCAAATCCAACAACAATTAGTCGGCTTAAAAAACATAGACAACACCAGGTTTTTTTTTCGTAGGGGGTTTTATATTAGTAAAATTTTGTAAACTTCTCAAAATAAAATAATTCGCTCTGCAGTACACAAAATGACTGACAATGCTGAAAAGATTTGTAGTAAATGGAAACTGTTTGGAAAGAATTTATTGTGACTGGCTCGAAGAGTTTACTCTGTCTATTCTGTAGCAATATCTTCGGTCAGAATACCCTGGATGCCATCATATCAAAATACAAAATTATGCTACTGAAAAAGCTAATAATACAGAAACTCTAAAGAAGCTTTTTTAGCAAGCCACTGCATTCATTAAAATCATATGATAGCGACGATACCGGTTACATCATCATACCAAAAACTGTTGCTGCTATCCCATTATGAGTTATAAGAAGCATCGATATCTATCTTCAACGAAACAACACATTTCATCCTTTTACTTACAAATAAAAATCGTGCCGGTGTCACAAGACCAGTTATTGAAATCTTGCAGACATTGATAGTCAAGTTTCAGTTCTTTATGAAGCACAGATGTTTTACGGTCAAGACTACACTTTTGTAGTTTTGTAGTTCAATTGAACGACATTTCACTGAACAACTGAACTATCTCTTTCAGTGAATGTAGTAGTCCAAGCGCTCCTGTGGCACCAAGCAATAACAAACAAGGGTGTGATGAAATTGCTCTAGCAACCAAACTCAATATTGGGTTGGAAAAACCACTTATGTGATTCACAAAATTGAAATTGGCTCTTTCTTACCGGGGGTCGAGTTCCTGCCGGAGTTATAAACGATCAAATGTGTCCACGCTTTTTCTTTTGTTTAATACGTTCCTTACCCGCAAATTGATAGCATGCCATGTTCTGACTTGTTCTTCTTATTATTCGATGCTCGATGCATTCAGTGCCCTTTTATTGAACGGTCGAACGACTGAACGAAGTAAGCGACCTCTTTCACTCTTAAAAAAAAAGAATAAGTTCGTTCGTTCATTCGGTTAAACCAAATCACCCAAGTCTAATCAAGACCCACTTCGGATATTTTCAAGATCAACTTTTATTAGCAGTAAATATAAATTAGTCTCTTTGATTCTGAAATAAACAAGCAATCTGAGCATACCAATCAACAATCAGCGACACATCCCAGTTCTCGAAATCAAGTGATAATTGTCGCTTCCTTATAAAAAATTATGTGTAAAAAAAAATCAGCGTTTTAGGACATGGTGGGATTACCGGCTATTATTTGAAATGTGTACCATATAATAAACAAAATATCAGAGACCCTAATAATAAAATTAAAATCAGTGACATATCGCATCGCAATATCGGCTGCATATCATATATTTCAAATAAACTTTGGCCATTAACAGCAATTCATTATGACCCATTGACATTTTCGAAAAACGAACGAAACAATTTACTTAGAAAAATTTGTTGCTTTCGACATTTAATGAAAAATTAAGGTTAAGATATGACCAACCAATTTTGACATCCTGTAATCAAATCTTTTTCTGATATCATGTGTTCATGTAATTATCACTTCTGTATCATGTGAGCATGTAGGCTGATCATTGCTCAATTAATTTAATAATTATGTGGCACTAAGCGGGAAAAGCCAAACTCAAGATGGGACAAAAATCAGATATTACCAGCTTTGTATTATCCGTAGACAAATCACTTATCACACGGTTTTAACGGGTTTTTCTCCAAAATTTTGTTATAGACAAAAATCCTGATCATAATTCCATACATTTACACTACAATTTTAACTTTCAAAGGGCTGCACTGAAAATCGCTTTCGAACGAAACTAGGCATTGAAAATGGCAAAACACCGAAACCGGTTTATCACAAAATCAAACTTGACAAGAGATCATGGAAAATCGTTCCAACAAAAATCAGCTTACTACCCTGGCGGAAGATCAACACAACAAAATAAACCAGCTTTCGTTTCTTTACCTTATTGCCGTAGAATTATTACTAGATATTTTATATCACCGGATATCATGAGTGACTTAAAGCAAATCAATCATACATTACAGTTATTTACTTGTTAATAATGTTAGCATTATCAGAACAACTGATCATTGTCAAAACAGCAACTAGTAATATCAGATGATCACTAGTCACTCACATCAATTGATCGTTACTAATTTACATCATCACTTATTAATACATCATGTGACCATCAGCCAACTCATAAAGTTAATAATCGGTTTTAAATATCATTCAAATAACGGTCAATAAAATGTATTTCATCAATTTTAGTTTTTATTATCATCATCTTATCATGCGCTTTTGACATCGACACTATCTGCTATTAAGTTAGCCATCGCCAGCGCATAAAATTAACCATATTCTATTGATTTAATTTCTTCTGCTTATTGGGTTGCCTTGTACAAAATTGGTTTCACATTCTATTTTCATTGCAAATATTTACTAAAACTTAATATAAATTCCATGTGTGTTTGGTTCTTGTTTATACCCAGCAGGAAATGAAGATAGCTTAAAGTTAACAACATAACTATTTATATTAGAAACTAACATAATGTTATTAACAAAAACAAGTTAATAAGTATCTTCTTTACTCCAGTGCCTTTAATATACGTATAAGTCTACTTCTATATCGATTTGCTTATTAAGCATGTCAACTGATTATTAGTTAACTAACGTTATTCGGAAAATAGTTGAGTACTAAATGGTACACATATCTGCTATTATTCTGGTATAAATAGTTATATGCATTATTTGCTTGACATCCTATCCAACTAGCAGTTAAACACAGGTGGCCTAGATGTTTTAAATAAAATCTAAGCTAAAGATATGAAACATGTGATTGAATATTTATTCTCAAGAGAAGCTTTCTTGCATATTTTTTTCTGCAAGGAACCTTAAGCATTTCGTAGCAGTTGCTTTAGCACACACCCACAGTAGTCATATAGCAATGCCGACTGCAAACACACATAAAAGTGGATGCCTTTGTGTGAAAATGAAATCTGTGTATTTATTGTTGTTGCATTCGCATACAAACTACTCGCACGTTCATATAACTATTATCAATTTACCTACATTAACTCGTTATTGCACTACCAAATTCAATAGGCTTCATTTGCGGTAAAAAATTATTCGGCGCCTTCAATGCATACGCATACATACATACAAACAAGCTTTTGTATTTGCTTATGGTGCAATTTTCCTGATTTTATTTACATACGTATTATTTATATTTCGGGTGATTTGTAAATATTTTTGTTGACCGTCATTTGTGATTATTAAACAAAACATTTGGCATTTGTTCCATTGATTTGCCAAATTAATTTGCTGCTGTTTGGTTATTCAATTGAAAATTTTGGTTTCACTATAAAATTCTATTAGTGTTGGTGGTTTAAGTGATAAATAACTGTATTGGTAAATAACTAATTGCTCTAACTAGAATTTGTAATATATAAAATTACTATTTAATTAGCTAATCATAATTTAGTATGCCGACATTTCTGGTGATTTTGCAATGAAATTAGAAAAATTATTATTAAAGTATAATAGTGAATAAACCATATTTCAAATTGCAGGTTCCCTTTTCATATATTTATATTTAACTAGAATTTTGGCTCAATGTATACCAATAAGTGAGTTGTTACTTTATCTGTTAATTCTAAAATATTAGTTATTATAAATTAACTAAGGACCAAGAACAAAAATTTGTGTAAGATTTATTACAGTTTTTATTTTTTAACAAC
Organism: Merzomyia westermanni; assembly: GCA_949987695.1. Classification (NCBI taxonomy): domain Eukaryota; kingdom Metazoa; phylum Arthropoda; class Insecta; order Diptera; family Tephritidae; genus Merzomyia; species Merzomyia westermanni. The sequence continues at coordinate 31,868,551 of OX465291.1, read as the reverse complement.
TTTTGTTAGCCTTGCACAAAATTCTGCGATAGATCTCTAGGAGACTGATCCTTGAATAATCCGTTTAGCATACAGTTGGCTATAATTCAATATACGTAATTAAATTTTTCTTTGTCTAACCTACTCATAGGGGTGTAAATTTTAGTTTTTGTAGCATACTCATAGGAGTTAAAAATACCCGTTCGGGTAGAAAGTGGATTAGTACCCGTTCAGGTATAAATGGGGGCAATTGGTTTCTATACAAAACATGCTCAAACAACTGTGAGCAGTCCAGCTCACACAAAGTGATCAGAACTGACATAAGTCGCATTCTCCTTTGTGACTCATGCCGGATGCATCCTAGACTAATCGCATTTTTTGCTGGGTAGTATTAGGAGTTTCGATTTGTAAAGAAAAAGGAGTCTAAATGACTCACAAGCCATCGTTCTGATAGCAAAAGACAAAGTTTCTCTGATACGAGGTATAGTAGCTTTCGAAATGGATCTATAAGAAAATCTGTGGCAGTTGTCTCTAAGCTTTGTTTTGAAAATATGGCTAGGAAGACGGCAGTCAAACATATTAAGAGAGAGCAAGCCATGCTGTTATAATGATGATGCCTGACCAGTTGACTTCTCTAGGTAGTACGACACCTCTCCAGTTTCAGAAAAATATACGTTCTGCGGAGTGTTTTCTTCAACTTTACGCTGGAGAGGTAGTACGACATAGAGAAGTCAACTGGTCAGGCATCTTCATTATAAAAATTGTTCAATGAGCAGGTTGTAATTCCTTATGGATATGCTAGTCCGACCTTTTCTCTAACATCACAAAATTTAAAAGCGTGTATGTGTATATTATAAATATGAAAGAAAACGCCTTATTCATAATCGTTAAAGAACAGCAAAAGAGTTTTGAATTTTTAACATACTTGTCTATATGCACGGGTAGACATCAATATCTGCGAAATATAACTTAATGTTGGTTTTACTGTTGTAGTTTTGAATGTCTTTAAAAGAGGTAAATATGTGGTATGGTAAACATTATTTCATTGACGCTATATAGGGTTTTTTTATTTGGGTTCGAAAGTAATCATTGAATAACCGTGAGCATCTATTTCTGGTGGCCGGTATACAGAGAGTATTAAGGTTTTGGAGATATTAGTTTTCTGCCCTTTTAGACGAAGGAATTTAACAAGAACCCTTCAAAGATTACGAACCCGACCCCACAGTCGAGGATGGTGGAACTGATGTAACACAACCCACCTATGACTGGGTGCGTATAGCACTATCCTGATTGAAAAACAACAAAGCTTCGGAGTCCTAATTCACAAGAAGGGTTATCCTGAAAACTGCGCCATCTTTGTTTATTTGAGTGTGATAAAATTGTCAAAAATAAGGGAAATGTGTCACGAACTTAAGATTAAAACCTTATTGTACTAAAATTTAATGGGCTACAAAAGTGCATGCCCCAAAAAATTCTAAAAATTCTGGAAAAAAAACTAAAAATTTTAGTAAACTTTCTTTGAATTTTCACAAATTGTGGGTACATTTTTACAACGAAATGTATAGTTGTTGTATTAGACCTTGACGCATGTTTCTACTAAAGCTTTGTTAAAATAATTTTATTTTATTAAGACCCAAATTTGTGAAAATCGCAGAAAACGACTGTATGTACACTTATGTCCGCCACTGTATATACATAATTTATTCTCCAAATGTGAATACACATATACTCAGAATCTTGCTTAATAAATTATTTGCACATACTGGCCCAAACAAGTAAAAATGTCATACAAACGCTTGAGGGTTTTTGGCAAACAACAATAAACTGGTTACTTTCTGTGTTAGTTTGAGACTATTGCTGTCACTTTGGCAGTGAATTGGAAAAGTTTTTACACAAAATATTTACTTCAAATTGTTTTCTTTGGTTCCTAACTTATATGGCAAACTAAGATGCGAACGCCTTTCACAAGCCAAAAAAGAAATAATATAAAAAACCCGCTGCTGTTCCGGTTGTTGCTGTCAAATATTTTCAATGTCATGACATTGGATTCATTTATAATTTTCCACATTCACATTGGGGCGTGATCACGGGAAATGAGAAAATGTGTTACTATATACATATAGAGAATATAATAAATGAGTAGTACACATGTGTGTCAGTTTAAATATAATAAAGTCCTTTAGTTGGTTCAGTTTGACTTGCGTTGCTTGCTGTGTCTCTTTTGTGCTACCGACACAGTTCGCTCTGCCAGTTGACATTCATTTTACCAGCACATTGCACAATTGCAACTGACTCTAAGTGCATTTCCCCAATGATTAAGTACATATTTACTTTATATATATGTACACATATTGGTGCTCAATTGCAATAACTACCTAAGTCAAAAGTTTTCCTTTGGCGCATGTTCAAATAAAAGTTATAAATTGTATTCGCAAAATGTTGAAATAAGCGCTTAAACTAACTTTTATTAAAACATTACAGCTGTATTTGTTGATAATTTTTGTAAACAAATTTCGTAGAAAAATCCTGATTTTACAAGAACTTACTTCTTGAAACCAAGTATTCCGTGACGTCCAACACTCAGAAATTTGTTACGTCGACTAAAGCAGTTATTGCACTAGCTGAGAGATATACGAATGCTAGTGATAGACGTTATTTTTATATAATACAAAAACATATGTACTTGCACATATGTATATATAAATAAGGGTTATTCCATGTCAAACCGGAATTGATTTTGGAAATCGCAGAAATTCGATGTCAATAATTTTTTATCAGCAGATATTACTCATCAATCAAAGAAAATGAAAAAGTTTTGAATATAATAAAAGTCAATCAATTAAAGTCCCCTTGAAGAACTAATAGGATTCCCACACAGCATTTGGATGAATAAGTTTTGAAAACTTCGGCAATTGATTGTATTTTGATTTTTTTAAGGGACTAAGTACTGAGTTTTAATATGATTCCTTTTGATAATTAAAAACTTATCATCATCTTGGAATAACTTTTCGCAATTAATTTTGAGCCACTCTTTTGATAAAATACGGAGCTAACATAAAATTTAACAGGGTTCATAATCAAATACGTAAACTCTTAAAGATAAAAAAGCCGACAGTAATGTTTCTATCACCTTTCGAATTATATTTGATTACTGCTGGTGACTAAATACTTGTGGCGTCATAAATTAGAGTAAAATGGATAACTAAATATTTTAATTTCTGATGATATGAAACTGATATTTTGTACCTTATAAAATTATACCTTACAATAAAATTTTTAATTTTCTCAATTTCAAAAAACGTTTTTATGTAATGAAATTCAGAAAAATTGAAATACAAAAAAATTCTTGAACGGCCATTGAACAAATGCTCATAGAAATAATCTCAACATAATAGCTTACTCACTGCTTCTAACAAATGTCCATATTCTTCAAATAACCATTTAGTTCCAAGTAAGTTAATCCCAAAATAAAGTTAAAATAAATACTTTTTAAAATACAGTATCGCAACGACGTGCTATGAACTTTTCCAACTTTTGTACCAAAGTTTGCCTAATTTAATCTAGATTACAATGAGTAGAAATTAGCTTAAAAATTAAACATAAAATTCATTTATTGTCAATACAAAATTAAATCACATACGGTTAAAAAAATTTCTCCAAAATTTGAAATCTCTTCATAAAAGTCCAATAATTTTAATTATAAAATTGTATCAAATATGAAATCATCAATTATGTTTCGAAAATCAAACTAAAAGCGATCACAAAATTATCGCGAAAAGCAGTCAAATGTTATCACAAAATAAGTTAATTATGACCTTCCAATTATATCAAATATGACGGGAAAAAATTCAAAAAGTGTTCAAAAAATATGAGTCATTAATAGTTATTCACGAATAGTCATATATAGTGTAAATTTTTCTCCGGACGGTACATTAATATTCGATTGAAAAATGTTTTTAAATTTGATCGTTTTCACCCCTATAATCATACAAAATAAAAAAACTTTATAAAGCTCTTATCATTCAAAATTTTTATGGAAATGTCATTTTAAAAATCTTCATGAACTAATTTTATTTTTTATGGATATTGGGGTAATTTTCTCTGAGCTTCATTAAACTGAAAACATTTTCTTTCTCATATTTATGAGAGCTATGCATAAACAATTTGGCGCGACCAATTACAGTAATTTTTTTTTAATATTTTTTATCGTTTCAATAATTTAGAGATTTTATAAAATTATAAAGGCTTAACGATATTACGTGGACACATGTTCTGCCGATAAGATCTTTGTACCAAACTGTTGTGGAACTAAGTCTCTTTAAGTTGAGAAGAAGTAGCTTCGGAATTATCGTGTTATAAATCTAGCCCTATCACGACGAATATTGGTTAGTTAAAACGCAAATTTCCTTTGTAAAATTTTTTTTATGATAAAAAAATAACTTATTCCAAAATTCAGTTCGTTCAAACCAGTCAATTTGATTTGGAATGCCTCACATACTAATATATGTAAGTCCTTGCTCTTGCTTTGAGTGTATTTGTTATATTGAAGTTATTCTGGTTCGTTCATGCCTTTCTTGCTGGCTTTGCTGGTTGACTAGTCGAGAAAATATGAAAAATTTCATGACATTTTAATGTGACTGCAAACACTACGGGATATTTTTAATGCAATAAATAAAATTTATTTACCGTTGTTTTTGAAAATGCTCACAGATGTGTTTCTTCCTAGCGTTGCACTTATTGCAATTGTATCAATAAATTTCCTGGAAGTTTTTTAAATCTTTTAAATATTTATAATGCTGCTCTGACTGATGAAGCTTAACTATTTCAAAGTGAAAGTGATTTTTCAATTAATTTAAGTATTTGACGAACGTGCTTATTTGCAACTATCTATTTAGTCTAACGTTGCCAGAATGCAGTGGCGGATATATAACTTAAATCGCCTATCTTCTTTTTTTCTTTTTCTTGTTCTCGTTCTTAAGGTCGATGAGCTCTATGAGCTTTACGCACATCTGACCATAGTGAAGCGAATAAAAGCCCAGAGACTTAGCTGGATGGGTCATGTTATGCGAATGAACACAACAGCTCCAGCCTGGAAGGTTTTCCTATCGACACCCAAATTCGACAGCAGAGGAAGGAGCGGTCTAGACTGATTGGGAAAAAGCAGGTGGAAGATGACTCAAATTCCCTTAGCGTTTCCAATTAGCGTCAGTTATCGATGAAAATCGCGTAGGCTGTTAATCGTCAATAAATTATGCTGATGAATAGCCCCTCTAGCTGAAAAAGTACGCTGCCGGAAGGGAACGCTAGTCAGTAATCACTTTGGATCAGTTTCGATATGCGTAGTGTGATAGGCTAAACTCCCCGTTGAAATAAATTGTATGCATGCACGAAGAATGCATGCTATATAAATGAAAAAGTATGTAAAGAGTGTAACTTTCAAATTGAAAGCAAGCGTGCTGAATGAGTTCTTTGTATGCATGAAATAGGCATGCTTTATCAGTTAAAAGTTATATAATTTGAAAACTATACACCTTACTGAGTTGTACTTTACGTAAATAGTTGAGTATTCTTAGATTTTTTTTGTATTCCCGAAAAAGTTATTCACATTTTTATATAAAGAAATATTCCATAATTTAATGAACCATTTTTTTTAATGAACACCAGTGACTTATTGCATGCATACACAGATAGTACAAATGAAGCGGAGGAGTATGCATGCGCCCTGAGAAACAACACGTGTTAAATGGAAATGACTCCACATTTATACTGGCATGCATACAGAGCTCTAATTCATGCCTTAAATATTGATGTTGCATGCATATGTTTTCAACTAGGTTTCTTTATTGACTTGAAAAATTTATTCAAATTTCAGAAATAACATTAATGTCTACTGAAATATTTCGCATTTGGATGGATTTTCTGCATAACCCTTACACAATTTTCCTTGGGGGAAAAACGGTTGGTTGATGGTTCAAAGTTGTGCAACCTGCCTTCGTTTTGCCCCTGACCGATGTATAAATACAAATGTTATTGATGTATGTATGGAAAACCCATGCTATTTTATCCATGCAGAATGAGTGATTTTGTACGTACATATCATGTGTACGCACTTGTATTTCTGTATGCTTTCAGAATTAATACAGATACAACCATACAGAGGTAGAACAAATGAAGCGAGAGTATGCATGCGCCCTGAGAAACAACATGTGTAAAATAAAGATGAACGAGCATTTATACTGGCATGTAATTAGAGCTTCAATTCATGCCTGAAATATTTATTCCGCATTCATATGTTTCCAACTGATCTTTTACTTGTATGTGCTAGATCTAGATGTGTGTTATGATGGATATTTTTCGCTAACAGGTTAAGGGGGCTAAGAATATGCCTGCTTTAAGTTATGAATGTCCTAAAATTCGACCAAAATCTATCATAATAAGGTTCAAAGTGAGCAAATAATTCGCACTAGTGGAATCCATGACCTTCGAAGCATTGGCGTTCCTGTTCAATTGTTAGAAAGCGCAATATCCGGACAGGCGCCTTCTAAACGAAAATCCGCCTCCTAAGAGAATAAGGAGACATCTCCGTAAGCATTATGATGAGATTAGGCATCATATTTTTTTGCCGTCTGATACAAAGGTGCACCGAAGGGTCCTCAACCTTATCCACACAGAGTTGATAAATTGCTTTGTCAGTGAATGCCGTCATTCAGGCACAAGCTCCGTCTGTTGCCAAAGAAGAACGCGAGTAGCCTAGTGAGACAAGAGTCAATCTGGACCAGCTATGAAACTCTTATATATACAGTCTGAACCCCGACATGTTAAATGTCTGTCCGGCATGCGGAATCTGCTTCACCCCTTTTGAAGAAGCAAGGTTTCTGGGACTTCCGTTACAAGAGCTTATTGACAATGCTAGGTAAGGAAAGTGAACAAAACAACAAACATTTTCCACAACTTTCACATTCCTCTGAAATTTCAAGTTAAAACAGTAACACCAATTAACGATCTTGCACGGTTTAGCGGAACGAATTCTGCTAAAAATAAAACTTCACAATTCTATGAAAGGACCTGCGCCTGGAACAAAAAGACTGATGAGAATTGCGTCTAAAACTTACAAGAACTGAAGAGTGATTGTTTATAAGTGACATTTCCAGCTAAATGTGAAGTACATACAGGGCAGCTCGTGATGTGTGCTCCCGAGGAGCGCATTTGTACGAAAGTTCAACTATTCGCGAAGTAACAACAAAAGTAAGCAACATTCGTCGGATATCGGAAAAACAAACATTAAAAGTGGTTGCAATTAGTACTTATACATCTGCTGATATGCATATTAGAGTGCTACTTGAAGGACAAATAGTTTTGTTGGGCTGTAAAACAAGACTCGTCCAAACTATGTTAACAAGTTAATAAAAACTAGATCTGCACAAAATCCCTGGAATCGTATTAATATAAGAAACAGATCCAAGGGTCTAGAGGTATTTCAAGACATAATCTGCTGTAATCAAAATCATCATCGTTCACAATAATCTTGGCGAGTCATCCCTTTGAGTGATAACTGACGCCATGTGGAAATAACAAATGAAGCCTAGCCATACTCCACCTGTTTTTATCCATCTAAGTTGGGAATGGGCTTAAAATTTGTAACCATCAATAATGAGACGTCTTGTCTGAAGTTTCGTTTGATTTCGAAACACTTCGAGCGAATGTTTGCCCATTTCTGCCGGAGCTGTTTTTATTATTTAAATTATTTAAGACCTTACTAGCATTCATAGAAATGGGGGTCCGGTTTTCTAGCACTAACTTGTAAAATAAGTCACATCCTAATGTACATACATCCCACCGTTTGCTGCACCATTCTTTGCATAAATTTAATTAAGTTGCAAAATTCTCCAACGAGTTGCAACAAAAAAATTATATCATATCAGAAACAGCTTACCGACCAGGTTTTCGAGTGCATCCTAAGAGTGAGTGCTTGGCTGTGTGCGTGCTTGTGTCCTAAACTAAGCGTCAGGAATTTCACTGGCACACAGTAAAGTGCGACCGACAAAGACCGAACGAATGCGCTGGGTGTACGGGTATTGCATGTAACGCTTGAGGGAAAAAATTTATGCATAAAATAGTGGCCGTAGCTTTGCATTCGCTGTTGTTGGCAGCATTAACTGTAGCCATCGTGCAACAAATGTGCACTCAACAAGCTGGCAGCGTAATTGTTAGAGTACTGGTAGGTGTACATTGGCGTTATGCCTAAGGTCAACTGTCAGCGTGAAAACTAAACAATTTCACTGTTGGCGGTTGGTTATAACTATGCGCCAAGTATGGTTTATGTGTGTGTGTGTGCAGTGAGATATGTAAACAATGTAAAGTGTGAGAAGAACTTTCGAAATGGTGAAGTAATTCTCTGGTTCAGAACTAGATCTGCAACAATTTTCTAGCACCGGGTGACGAATTTTGGAAGTCAACAGAGGATAAAGAACACACACAAATGTGTGGGCGTGGCACCGCCCACTTTTCTAAAGTTGTGACAAACTTTACTAAAGAACACATATATCCAAATTTCATCAGTGAAACCAACAATCTACTGTGAAGATTTCATAAAGATCGATTGAGTATTGATTAATATTTTTTTTATTTGAATATAGAATTTTTGAGAAACTAGCTATTAGTTACTTAACTAAATAATAATAAAAAATATTGATATTTATTAATATCAGTAATTGTTAGTTTCTAACAACTACTCGAATTATCGTTGTCAGTTATTCTTTCTATTATTGATCCTAATTCTAACTAAAGAGATCTGGTTCGAACAAATAAATAAAAATATGAAAATGAATATTCTTTAAAATATATATCGTTTGTTCATATAATTAAGTTCCGAATCCTTTGAATAATGCATACTAAGTAAAATGTTTAGAATGAAGGTCTGGTTCGGAACTGGTGCCAATACAACTAGACCTAAATTTAGCATAACTAACTAACTAGAAGTGGTTTCAAAAACACTAGTAGAGCACCAGTTCATACCAAAAAATTTTCATTACAGAGTAATTCTGCAAGTATGTGTGTGTAAACTTGTCCAATCTGGGGCTTATAAAACACTTTAGTTTAATCAAGTTGGTGTTCACTTGACTAGTGGGTGGACGCATGAGCTTCACGTCTAACAAATACACCGCTGACTCTGTCATAAAAAGCGATGCAGCTATGCAAAAGTATTTAAAAAAAAAAAAAATTTAAATTACGGTATTTAATACGTATGAAGTATTTTTTGTAATAGAAATTGTTCGTAAGTGGAATTTTTTATTTATTAAAAAAGTTATAATTAAGCTAAAACTCTAGACATATGTATACAAAAGTGATGGGTAATGGGGTGTGGCTACTTTGCTGTGTGGGTAGCGGTGTGTGGATATTTAGTTGAGCAAGCAATTCAAATTCTGTTTTCATACTCAATTCGGACTCTTGCGTCCTCTGTGCCAAGTGAGATATCTAGGTAAAAATTAGGTGAACAACCCCGATGATATCTGGGCTTAAAGAGGGAAAACTTCAGAAAGGATACTCTGACATTGAAGTTTTGCAGCGTCTGTTAAGCATTAGCACAAGCATTCAACTGTCAAATTTTATACAGGAGGCTCGCTTTATTGCGACTACGGCAAATCTTTAAAGGACAAAGATAAGGGCACATAGCAGAACTAGCGGGACCATTTAAATCTCCACGTACACCGCCGGTTGATGTAACGACCTTGATATGCTCGAAAGAAAAATTAACCGAAACTACTGATAGTTTAAAAGCAGGGCGAATTCTTGCGTGGCCAATAATGACGATTTGATGCCTCAGAGCCAAATAGCAAAAGAGATTATGAGCCCTAATCGGTGACTTTGTAGAAACCATCCCATCCAACTATGATAAACCTGGACCAGACCGCAAATGATTTGCTGAAGTAGATACATTTTTAAGGACTGACTTACGTGCCGTGACCATAATAATATACAAAATGCTACCTTTCGGTGAAGCAGCCCTCCAAGCAGATAAAGCGGCATTTCCAGAAGCCAAAAGTGTGACATCGATACCCACAGGAGAGCGAGTCAATTGCTACATATGAGCTATGTCCGATATGTGGCATGATCTATATTTCTCATTATTTAAGAGTCGTTTTTCTCTATGCTTCTAGGTCAAACTTATATATCCTAATGTTCGAGCACTTGTCGCTCCTGGGCGATTGGCACTAGGCATCTTCGATCTATCCTATTCTATATAAGTATAAACTGAAGAACGCGAAGTATACTGATCAGAGAATTCTGTATATGATGATCCTTATATGTTTATTTGCATTCTTCCTCACATTATAAGGCTTCTAAGCGTTATTATTTCTCGAATGGCTTTTTTATGTATAGTCAAAATTCTTTACTAATAGTTGCCATTACCAGAACTGTAACAGATCTAGATTTAATAAACTGTTTTCTTTTCATTTCATATCTTCCTTTCTTTTTGCATTTCCGCTCAAATTTCTAAGCCTGCACAACGCCAACGTGCTTAGCTACTAGCTAGCGGCAAAAGTATCACGCAAAAAAAAAACACGCTCCACCAAAAGAAATGTCTGTGCGGTAAACAACTGCAGTTGTGCTGCTTTTACATGCCTCAGTCATTATCTGTTTGCCAGAATTTTCACTTCAACCAAGAAAGCCTGCAGTTATCCAACGCAACATTACAAAGCCGCGCTATGCCTTGCAGCTCTACTTTCACAGACACAAATGCATTATCCTACTGCAATGAGTAGCTGTGTTTTTGTAGTGTTCTCTGCATTCACTCTCTGTTTTGCTATAGAGTAAAAAAGACACTTCGACATAAATTTAATGACAAAATGAATAAAGCTAATTAGATTTTTTTACATTTGGAAAGCCGTGAACAAAACTCACATTTTCTATTTCCCTTGTTAGAGTCACTAATTAGTTCACTGTCTTGCATATTTTTGAAAGAGGGCTAGCTGAAATTTAAATATATAAATAAAAAATTTAGGAAGACATTGGCTGTACAATTTCGAGTCTTTTTTTGCGTAATTAAAATTTGTTGCTCATACGCCGTGTACAACCTTGTAGGAAGAATCAACGACAATAATAGTTTATTAAACCTATTATGTACCTTCAGATAAAAAAAAGAATTAAAGAGATATTTCCATATAATTTTAGAAGTTTCTAAATTATATTTTACTTACTTTATTTTTCGATCTCAAAACCGGTTTTCATTGTGTTTTGTAAAAAAAATTTTGTTCGCATGCTACATCTCTTCATGTAATAAAAATGTATGAGGTCGATGTCTGTACATTGCGGATATTAAAGCAAAATCGATAGAAGGGATAATTATTACGCCAAACCAAACGTTTTTAGAATTTTCGTTTGTCTGTCTGTATGTTTCAGCGAACATCACTCAAAAACTTTTACGGTTATATTACTTAACTTAAAATTTAAGATCTCATTTGCTCCGATAGCTCGAACAGTTTAGGATATATCGACCGATATGGTGACCAAGGTCACCAAAAATGTGTTTATTACAATATGGGTATCGAAGAAAAGATAATAATGAGTGTTGTAATCAGCGATGTAGTTAAGTTCCACATCTTACCTCGTATAGGATTTAATGATTAAAATCGAAATCAGTCTGTTATTAGTTCTGAGACGCAGCGAAGCGGGCCGAGTTTACTAGTTACAAATATAATAGTGGACAGAAGGAGACCCGGATGAAGGCCTAGCAATAGGCAGGCTGCTGCAAAAATTCGTCAAAAAGTGAAGTCTAGCAGCTGGCGAAATATATCTACTCGAATAGCTACGATGTTTGCTTCCTATTTTATCCAGATGGCACTATTACTAAAATCGATTTTCAATTTGTAATCAAAATCAAATATATAATAGTTAATTAAGTAATCGATTAACGTAAAAATCGATTATCTATTCAAAACACCAAGCATTTTTTCTATTTATAACAGGACCTTTTCATGTAAAATCGTCAAATAGTTGTAACCGACGCTTTCCGATGTGAATGAAATTTGGTTTGGATTTTCTTTTTATCATTCTTTTCTTCCTTTTATGTGAAGTCTATTTTTTCCATATTTCAGAAACGACGATATTTAAAAAAATCAAACGGGGCACGTTCAAAGGAGAAACCTAGAAGTAGAAAAGAATGTTGAAAAAAAAAATGTTAATTTTTCGAAATGGAAAAATTCAGGGACCCCCGATAATGATTATTTTTATATTTTTAATAAAAAAAAACAAAGGCTTCCCAGTATCGGAGGACAGTTTAAGGTATACAAACGTGCATGTCTTGTCATGCTCAACGGAATACTGCATTGATTGAAGAAAATTTGAGCGAAACCTATATAAATTATATATATGTAATCAATCTTTTTGAGTTTTATTTTTTTTTTTTTTTGATGAAAGCAATACTTATTACTCGAGAAGGATTTTATCCTTCAAGAACAAAAATTTAATGTACAACTATGTACATGTACATATGTATGTGTCTATAAATATGTGTTAATTATTAAGTGCACAAGTTGACGAGGTTATACCAACCAATATTTATGATCAATTACATGCCAAAAAGGCGCAGCGGCTCTTTGAGTTTTTCTATCAGTGAAAAAAATCTAAGCTCAAAACTTAATATTTATTTTCGAAGGATAAAATATCGCAAAAAAAAATATGTCAAAAATATAAAACTCAAAAAATAAACATTATCCTTAATCAAAAAACTAAAACTTGAAGTCACCTATTATTGTTGATTTTTATTAAAAAAAAGCTGAAAATAATGATCAAATAGGGAGTTTTATAATAAAACTCATAACAGTTACGGTACCTGGAATAATTTTTGGTCCCCATTAAATTTTGTACAGACAGATATACTGAAATTTTTAGAATGGTGTTTTTTGGTTTTTCAAAAATATGAATTTTGGCTAAAACTTTTTGTTTATTTCTTTTAACTTTCTAGTCGAGTTCAATTAGTTAACCATAAAATTACTCAATTTTTATCAACGAATTTTTTTTTTCGTGTTAGTGAAATGCAATAACAGAAAATGCAAAATTTGTTTTTATATTACATTTTTGCCTTTGCATTGCAATAGCAAGAAATTAAAATTCAGGGATCCAAATTTTGAATTATTTTTTCTTAGGCAGAACTTTGTCTTATGATAAAAAGAAACTCCAAACATATATTCATTCAAATCGAAAGGAGTCAATTTCAACTATTTAAGATTTGGCATAAAAAGACACAATATAACTTTCAAATAAAATTGCAAGAAAACGGTCTTAAGCTTGAAAAATTAATCAAGTAGTTTAGAGACTTCTAATAGAAAAATCAATACTAAAACTCACAGCGAACTAGATAAGTATATATCAACACATTCATAACTAGCAAAACATACATTAGGTTAACACATTTTTCGCGCTCTTCCGCTTCACATTTATAAGCCCCTTGCTCAACAAATACTTTTATTCACTGAATGCACTTTGGACATTTGCCAACCATAAAGAGACACGAAAAAACTGCAAGCTTGAAAAATCCCTTTCGTCTGCTTTTTAATGATCTCTCCGTACTCCTCAAATTTGAACAACAAAAAAATTTAATAACAGACCGCTGTGACTAAGTGCTTAGTGTGTTTAACTAGCACACCAATACTTAAAGGTTCAAGTTCCGGAGCAGATGAAATCAAAGAAAAAGAAGCATGTACACTGTATATATGTTCTATATATATGTTCTATATATATATATGTTCTATATATCAAGGAAACCTTGGAAAAACTGAGCTGTACCAGGAGCAAATAAAAGTTAATTGGCTATATCTTCTAACTTCGTACGTATAAGTACCCGCAGAGGAAATGGGGGAAGAAGGCTAGTGATAATAAAAAGAGCGTAAAGAAAAGTAATGGTATTTGGCAGCACAAAGTCTTCCGGTTCTGCTGGTAATAAATAAAAAAAATGTTCCACATTTTGTGCTGGCCTACACGATTTTTAATAAAAGACAACACGGCAGTTCGGATTGATGTGTTTATGACGCCACTTAACTTCAATTATCAACAAGCTTTTTGGGCCCCCTGTCAATCACTTGAAGATTTGGTGATTCTTCACTTCAATGATAATTACGGCTTTTCCATTTATTGTTGGTTCAACTATTTAATCAGCACAAAAAAAAATTGATAATTTGGTGACAATTTCTCTTGGTTTGTCTGTATTCTTCGTTTTAAGCAGGTAGATTGAACTTTATTGATCTGTAAAATTATTTACAATTTTATTTGAATGTTGTTAGTATAAAATCTATAAAAACTAATAGCAATGAAAACTTACTTAGTGCTTGACACAGATATTTTCCACACTTTCAAAGATCATATGTCGATACAAACGTTTCATTAAAAAAACATGAGCACGAGTCAAATATTAAATAAAAAGTTCTCCTATTCCTGTCAAAAAAAAATGTTTAATTACTTGCAAACTTTAAAGGCATTACCTAAAAGAAACTCACTGATTTCAAGCTACACCACGCACACTCGTGCAATCATTTCATTCAAGCTTCACTACCAAGAACTCCACGCTCGTTACATCAAAACCGAAAGGGGAAAAAATTAAAAAAAAAATTGTAAATTGCAGCTACGAAGGAAACTACAAATGATTACCAAATAAAAAAGGAAAAACAGCAACACTTAAACCTTGTGCAGGAAGGAAATGTTGGAAGCAACAGTTGAATGCAACAAACAACAAAAGAAACAAACAACGGAAATGACAACAATAAAGTAAGCAGACAACGAGCGGAACACAAAATAGAAAAACGAAACGAATCGAAAAGTTGTTAAACGATAATCAGCAAAGTTCAGTGAATAAGCAGCATAAATATAAGAGCACCCTTATATGTATGTTAATGTGTATGAGAGGAGAGAGTAGAGTAAAAGGCAAAACAGAGTATAGCAGCTGAGCTCGGTGGATAGCTAGACCTGCACATTTTTGCAATATACAATAATCTTTGCAAATACTTTAATTTATTTGGATTTAAAGATGAACACGGATAATATGAAAGGTCGGAGAATTAAATGATTGCTAAAGGAATAACAACAACAACGAGCATATTTGCATAGGTAGCCACCCACTTTCTGTACTTCAAAGAGCGGAGGAGCGTAAGATTACGAGAGTTGCTTGAAAAGGACGTGATTTGAAGGATAGGTATCTTGAATTTTGGATCCACGTAATTTTCCAGCTCTTAAGAACAAGCTACGTATTTAGTTTTTGTTTGAAAGTCATGTTAAACTGAAACAAAAATGAAAAAATAAATTTCATGTGCTAATTAATTTATTTTTACGTACACACCACAGCACAACAGAAATCAAAGTACAATCTATACAGTGTGGTGCTTTTTTTCAACTTACTGACTTTTCAAACCTCCCTAGTACTTGCAACTGTATAGACGAGCTCCACATTGAATTTTGTGTGAAGCGCATTCGCTTATCTCTTCGCATATTTGAACGGACAGACAAATGGCAATGACTTTTTGTTAGTTTTGCATTTGGGACTGCTGTTTTTCATATCTTCTTTCTTGCATCAATTTGTTGAAATTTAAAGTTTTTGCAGACTTACAAATAAACTTTGAAATTTTCATTTATGAGTGCTTCATGAAATTAGCTGAACTTGAAGAATTTAAGAAATGTGAAGAACTTTGTAAGCATAAGTCACAGTTACAAGCATTATGGAAGGCAGTAATCTATAATATAAATGCGCGAGTGGAGGGAAATTGTTCCATTTTATGGCCAAACTATACATCTAAGGTATTAGCGATTATATATGTATGGATAGGCATGGCCGAACTGCAGTGCCGTCAATCAAAAAAACTTAAAAAAAATTTATTATAATATCGAAATTTTTTTTTTAAATTACACCAACACAAATGCCAAACATGTATTCACACTATAGAGCCGATGTTGTGTGAGTAAACGTGTCAGGCGTTTTGGATTTAGTCGTTGTTACTTTGTTGTGATGATCCTCAAAAGTACAGTTGCTGCCTCTATCGCTCCGGTATTGGATACTTTATGGAGTTATCTCTTGGGGGCATTTAGAGAAAGGATGACCTATATCCATGGAGTACTGAGAAGCAAAGATATGGAGTACTCGTACGAAGTATATCCGTTTTTCTGGGATTAAGCAAGCAAAAACTTTAACAAATATGTAAACTTCATTGATGAGGCAAACAGTATTTACAAAAACAAAACAATTGATTATTCGTAAAGAGTATTCAGAACCATAGTTTTTTTTTCTATTTTTTTTTTAGGTTTCTATGAATTGAAATAAAATAAAATAAAATAAAATAAAATAAAATAAAATAAAATAAAATAAAATACAATAAAATATAATAAAATTCAATAAGGAAGTAAAGGAAAAGAAAGGAAAGTAAAGGAAGAAAAGGAAAGACAAGGAAAGGAAAGGAAAGGAAAGGAAGGAAAATTAAAGGAAAGGATGGTATGGGAAAGGAAGGAAATTAAAGGATCAGAAAGGAAGGTAAAAGGAAAGAAGAGGAAAGGAAAGGAAGGGAAGGTATAAGCAAGAAAAGGAAACAACATCATAGGGAATCCAGAGAGAAAATAAGATCAAAGAAAACGAAAATATGATAAAGGAAAGGAACAGCTGAGAAAGGAAGGGAAAGAAGACGAATGAAGTTAGTAGCAAGTTATTAAAATGAAACTAAGTTTTGTGGTTAAATTTCAACCAGTGGGCCGTCGCTAGTTTATATAAAGATACAAATTTAAACAAAATTAAACACAGCAAATTCCAAAGGAATCTTGCTTGGCATCATTTATATACTTATGTACATATATTAATCGATGATATCTTTCATTTCACATATTAGGTACTCGAGCCAAGAAATACACAATTCTATGTACAAGAGCATCGAGCACTAGTTATCAAAAAAAATATATAAATATAAAATTTTACAAAAAGCAAGCAGCGTAGTCGAAAGTGAAGTGAAATTTGTCTGCGGCTTTTCTCACGTTCACCGATCGCATACACCGACAAACGTCTCTGGCTGCACATTGTAACTAAATAAGCGTGGTTTGAACTACTACGTACACTTACAACAATACCAACTACGTTCTGCCAAGTCACATCTTAGGTAACTTTGTTGTTGGTGAAGTGTTGGCAGAGTATACTCGTACGTTGCAGTTGTCGCACAGTTTCTAAATATTTCAATTTTAACTTTTTTTTTCATTTGCATGCGCTATCTTTATTTTAATTTACTCACGCGCAAGTGCTGTCACGCCACAGCTGGCGGGTCGTCGCTGCCTTAGCCTCTCCTTTACTTTAGCCACATTTGAGAGGCGGTTGTTGCAAATGCAGATAATGCAGTTGACAGCTGCTGTTGACTACATAAACTATTTACTACTTATATAAAAATGTAATATACATTAGACTGAGCAAAAAAGAAAACTAAAAACGTAAAATCATATCACTGTTTCAAGCATGTTGCAGGTAAACGTTAAGCCGTTGTTATAAAAGCAGCCCTTAGTGAGTTTCAAGCATGAAATTTTTTAACAAAAACAGCCAAATTTCGAAGAGATTTTTGCTTTGAACAACCCGAATGGCAAAACTTTTAAAATAAAACTTTTTTGTAGAGAATTTCCTACGAAACTATATACAGCTTGATATTTTAAATTGAATGGGTTGAAAGTTTTAAAGCAAACAAGTGATATGTCTTAAAAAATTCAAACTAGTAATTCAAACTAGTAGACCTCTAAAACTGGAGCTGATTTTTTTTTCGTAAGCACTTAGCGACCTATGAATAAAATACACATATGCATTTTTTAAACGCTTACAATTTTGGTTGCTACTTTGTAAGCAACAAGCTTACATTTTATTTTCAATAATTTTTTTATTTTATTCATAAGTCGCTTAGTGCTTACGACAAAAAATTCGTTTGTTTTTATTTTAATTTTAAATTTGCTTTAAAATCAAATGTGAATGCTTCGCTTACCAAATAGCAACCACAAGTATGAGCAATTATCATTTTCTGTGCTTCACTACAACAATTTTTGAATAATTTTTTTTTTTTTCAAATTCTGAAAAATAATATAAAAATAGGCTGGTCTAATAAAGAGGGGTTCTCTTGTGTTTATATATATATCTAAGCACACTTTAAGGAACTCAGTGACTAGTGATACAAGTTTTTGGTTGAGAACTAGATCTATGAGGCAGAATAAAAACTAGTTCGGTAGTAACTACATTTTCACTACTAAAGGCTATTTAAATTTTGTTTGAAAAACTCTCTATTAAAAATGTTCTTCAGCACGAAAAACTTAATTTTTCGATTTGAGTTTTTATTGTTTTCAACCGGTTTCACCAAAAAATTTTAATGAAAAATCATTTGTTTATATGACGTCTGACAGCTGGCTGTTATTTTATATCTGATATTAAATATATTTATTGAGGTACTAATTATGGTTTTTCCAATTTTAAATTATTAACTGATAATAGAAAAATACAATCCTTAATATTGTTAAACCAAATTAAGTTATTATTTTTGATTACTTGTTATTGTTTCCAACGATCCGGCCGGACAATAAAAAAAATTTTAAAATATTACTACTTTGATTATTTGAGACTTTTCTTGATCTATAAAATAATATGAAACAATAATGTAAATTACATTTTTTAAAGTATAATAATAACGTTTTCAGACACAAGCATTCAGTCACCAACATACAAAAAATAAATAAAATAAAGATTTTTTAATGATAGCTACTTGTTGGTTTCTGGAAACAATTGAAATATTCAATGTCAGTTAAGAGCACGATGCCAATTTAACAGTTTTAGTTTCAACAATTCGAATTTAAATATGAAGTGCAATGTGCTTTAAAATAGGAAAACTTTAAACTCGAGAATTGGTTGCCTGTAAAAGATACTAAGAACGAACTAGTAGTGGTTGCGAATGCACTAAATGCTCACCGGTACCTAACTACTGGTTTTCCGTAGAAGGCTTTAAAGGCAAAATTGTTTTGTTGTTGCGTAATTTTTGCATTAAAATTTCGTTGGCTTACACCAATGGAAAAGTGTTTATTTCGAAATTTGCATAAGTCGGGTTAGCCGTAAGAGTGTTATTTTTCGTTTTCACTTCAGACATGTTTTTTAGTTATTTTAACTCAATGCACTTACAATTGTTTTAATTTTATAATATTTATATCAGTTGCATGTGGCAAGCTGCTAAAATAGGTTAAATAAAAATTTCCAAGTAAATCATAAAAGTATTTTTATCGCACCTTGAACTCTGTTCTACGTGCGAGCCTTATTTGTTGCCGAAATATACTCGGAGGGTTTTTGAAAAATTTTTTCTGAACATTTTGAAGTTACCAGTTTCGTCAATCGAACCTAGGACCTTCGGTTTAATAGGCCAGCAATATATTTCCACCATCGCTGTTTTTGTTGCTTTTAGCGTTGTTTTTAGCTGCAGGATTGTAGATGATAACAGTCCTTTTCCGAATATAAATCCGGTACGCTCCAGCACTCCCTTGCGCTACATACCACATTGTTGCGGTAGCGACTTGGTATGACCACTGGAACCTTCTTGGTCATCTAACCTACTCCTTCCGTGAGGAGAAATAAGGTTTGTAATGAGAGGTGAGAGACATTATATCCGTAGATCAACCATCAAGTTGATTGTCATAGCCTCTGGATATTTTAGTCTCCTCTCACGACAAGCATACCTACCACGGGTATATTATAAAACCCTATCCCATAGGGGTTCCACCATCGTTGCAAGCATGCATCCCGTCTTATGCAAAATATGGTCTCACGAGCCCACGCCATGAAGTGTGCTCTGCTCACCTATAACAAAGACGATCCAAGAAACTGTTCTAACTATTTTGAAATTAGTCTGCTACAATGTCATATAAGGTTTCTTCAAAGTCTACTATGGACCCGCTAAGTCAACACGGAACATCTTTTTGTAAATTTAAAAGTCCTCAGCGAAAGAACATTTTGAATTTCTCAGGCTATTCCTGTCAAACTTCTGGAAACCAGGTAAGAACATTAATACTGGCCAGATGCCTAGACCAAATAAATAGACATCTGCACAAGCACTATGGCAAGATCCGATATCACATCACAAGACCGTTTCACTACAAGGCGCCCTCAATAACATTCACACATATTCGGTAAGCTCTTTTGGGAACTCCCGCTTAGTGAAGAAGGAAATTTTTGCAGCGGAATGCTAGCCACTTTGTCTCAACTTCGGTCTTTATACTGTGTTCGTCTATCCTCTTACTTAAAACTTATACTGAAAACGTTTTAAAAACGTGGTCTATTTTAATTTTTTTTATGAAAAAAGAAATCACAATATGGGTATAAAAGGATTTCTCTTTCACGTCGTATTTAAGAAAAGCATATTAGTAGGTATAGACCCACCTAGGGTTGCCACCTAATTCTAACATATTTCTGTTCTTTTTTTTTAAGTATTTTTTAAGTATTGCCACTTAGCATTTTTTACGGGGATGGAGGCTAACTGAAATTTAAAAAAAAATGTATGAGTTATGAGCATCAAAACAAAGGAAATTTGCGTCGTATTTACACAAAACTATTTTTAGGTGAGGTTGAAATCCGCACGAAGTTTTTCAGTTCAACGACCTCAACACAAAACACACAAACGTGACCCATACTCGGTATAACTTAATACACCATTCTCTCCGCCTTTCATCAAAATACATTTGGATTCATCAAAATTTTTGGTTGTGGTAAATTTCTACATTGTAGGGAAAGCAATTAAGCACGCAGCAGCCTCCCTACCACTCGAACAGCTAATCGCTGTGCGATAATGTAATTGTACGCGCCGAAATCTATGTCTGTGAATGTGCAAAAGAACCTATAAAGGCACTTAATAGTTAACGTCTAGGACAACTGACTTTGACTTTTACGACTTAAGTAATTTGCAGCGAACTGTTCAACAGAGTATTTTATGGCACTCGAAAATAAAAGCTAAAGCTGCATTTAATGTCATTTAGGAAAATTGGAATATATTTATTGTCGGGGCGCCGAAATAAGGGTTAACTGAAGCATCATAAACGTTTTCTACATGGATAAACATCAAAGGAGGGAATCATGATCGGGTTTGAGCGAAGCTTGGTTGGTTCTTGGGTTCGAGAAAAGAAAGTATGTTTATCGACACCCGAATTTGGCGGAAAGGAAAGAGGAGTTTTATTGGAATCCATTTGTGTTTATTCAAGCGACATAAGCTATAATTATTTCTTTCATTTATTTAATTTGAGCGGCACTCTCTTGTAATTCGCAACCAGCTTATGAAATATTTCGAAGATATAGTTTATGATTTGTAATCCCAAATCGGGGGTTTTCACAGCGAAAATGAGGAAGCCAATCCCGCGCAATGCCTCAGCGCCAATAGTTCTCGTCCTTAGTTATTGTCCCACATAGAACAAATAATTTAAATAAATAAAATAATTGAATAAATATTACTGAAAGGGTCCCTATTAAGCATGTGCTCCGCATTCCCACTTTTCATCTCTAAACCAATAATATAATATAAATAATAGAATATACAAATAAAATAACTTAAAAAAACGGCTCGTCTTCGAGCCGGATATGAACCAGCAACTATTCGCACCAGTTATCGCTCAGAAAGAACAACTAATGTCGACTATATGGCTAAGTACCCATTAGTGATGAATAATAAAAATTATATATTATCTTGGAGATCTGTTTAATACAAACTTTTATAAAGTTATTAAAGTTTAGTGCAATCTCTTGCTGAAACAACTCTGCCGAATATCTAAGTTTAAGGCAACAAAAATTTTATAGAAAGCGTCTGATGATGATGTGAGGCATGAATAGTTTTATTCCTTCTCGCAAAATTGGTACTAAAAGCATATATAAATAAGTATGTATATATTTTGTTTGCGCTTTACTTTCCAGACGCCATTCCTAGAAACAATGTAACAAGTTGCAAGTGCATAGAAAAGAATCGTAATGAAAAAGTGCGCGGCAAACAGCGCAACAACGGCAACTGCACTTGAGCAAAGGCAACCGCGGAACAAACAAATCAACAAGCGGAAGAACAAAGGAAGAATCTTACAAAAAAGTTGTGTGTGAACACTACTGAATACATGTAAAAGGATAACAATAATTGTAATGAAGATGAAAAACGAGACGAGCATGTTGTTAGCGTACAAATGGATGATGATGAAAGTTATA
This sequence comes from Merzomyia westermanni, assembly GCA_949987695.1. Taxonomy (NCBI): domain Eukaryota; kingdom Metazoa; phylum Arthropoda; class Insecta; order Diptera; family Tephritidae; genus Merzomyia; species Merzomyia westermanni. The sequence goes on along the minus strand of OX465291.1, from coordinate 31,846,368 downwards.
ATGGAAAATGGTATGATATGCAATAACGAAAGAGCAAGCAAACAAAGAAAACCAAGCACAAAAGCTCATGTTGAAAATGAAAACTTTTAAAAATGTCTTGCCTTTCATACTATATAGCGATCAATCAATAGTTTAAAGGAATTGAGATGAAAATGTGTCTACGCTGTACCTCTTTTGATGGGAGTAAAATGTTTTCAACAGACACACGTTGCTGGGGAAGTATTGAAATTTGGCACACTTTTAGGGTAGTCCTGAAATTATTTTGCTAGCCATGAGTGAATATGAGACTTGCGACACACATTAATAAAAAAAATCCCTAAACGTTCAGAGCTTAATATGAATTTTATATGATTATCAATTCTAGTTCATATTTTCAGGATTGAACTCATTTTTGCTTTAAAACCGTGAAAGCAATAAAGTAAAAAAATTATGCAGCATGGGTAGTTCTATGTGAAATCGTGAAATAGCTGGAATCGACCTCTTCTGATTTGAATGAAATATGGTGAGAAGTTTTAAAAAAGAAAAAAAATTTTATTTTTTTTAGTAAAGTTAATTTTTGTAACATTTTGGAAACTACTGTAGTTAAAAAAAAACTTTGAAGCTTTCAAAGGGGTTACTTAAAGGTACTAAAGAAAAAATATTTGGAAAAACAAATATAAAAATTTCTAATTTAAGAAAACTTAGAATTTTTCAATATCGCAAAAACTAAAGCTCGGCATTTAATTTTGCACTTAAACTTTCTTTTTTTTACCTCACACGTAACTAAAAATATCCTAAAATTTTCAGAAGAGTGTTTTTTGAGTTTTCAAAAATATGAAATTTGTAATTTTTGACTAAATATTTTTTTTTAATTTTGTGTAACTTTCTAGTCTAGTTCAATTAATTAAAATCAAAATTACTCATTCTTATTGCAGGAAAGTTGAGTCAAAAATTTAAATAAATTTTGAATCTGAATAGCTTTTGAAAACAAGCCAACGTTAAAAAAGGTAAATAAAAGTTTTAAAAACAATTAAAACGATTTAAAAAAAATTTTTTCACTAACTTACTTTTTAAAAGTCATTCAATATTGAATTTAAAACGAAATAAAAAAAAAATTTTTTTTCGAAAAATGTTAATTATGTTGTCAGCTACAACAAATTTTTAATTTTTTTTTTGATAACTTTTTTTTTGTGAACTAAACTTGAATTTTTTTTTTTAGTTCTAAGAGCGAACCTCGATTTTTTATTAAATTCTAATGACGAACTCGGATGCAATTCACTTCCCGTTAAGGGTCTGTATTATTTTTCCAAATTAAAATGAAACGAAAGTGAAATCAGAAAACTATTACAATGTTTAAAGTTTAATTACTGTGGAACGGACTACCTGACAAAAGAAAGTGTAGCATTAAGCAGCTTGCATGTCCTAAAACCGCTGAGCAAGTAAAAAACAGTTAAAGCAAATATAAATTTTCTCTGCGAAAGTGGACAAGGTCAATAAGGACATTTTCTATAAAGAATCAAATTTGCAGGCAGAATCAAGTAAAATTATTCCCCCCAAATAAAACACACTAATGTCAAACATTCGTTAAAAACTTTTAAATAAAAACTACTCAATTAAAACTCATTTGCACTTCAACCTCAGTGCGCTATCCTTAGTGTGTTATTGTCCTTAATTTAACCAACACTCAACCAGCCATCTAACCCAATACACTGGAGGTACAAAAACTTAATTCTGATGTGTTAATGGAGCTCGTGGGAGCTATTTGTAGTTACTTCTATGTAAAACAACCTTTTTTGCATTCAAATGTTTGAGAGTAAAACGAACACATATACAAACATACATATTAACAAAAACATGTATAACTATCTAGTCAACAATTGCTATAAGAAATCTTGATCTACTACCTACGAAACTTTACGAAAAATCCTAAAATATACCGTAGAAGTGGTTTTATGTCAAACTTCCTACGCTATCTGAATACTTACTAACTTTCCCTTCTGAGAAGCGGTTAGCAGCTGGTGAAATATGCACTCATTCATCTTCGTGTTCATGTTCGGCATTAAGATTTGTCCGAAGTTCAATGACAGCATCGCAGTTGCTTCTCTTTTGAGCTTATTTTATGATTAGTTTCTTTAAGTGTAAATTTGATAGAAAATTATTTTTATTTAGGTATTTTTATTCCATTTTTGATCTTGTTGTTAATATACGAGCATTATACAAGTACATAACCGTAATGACTCGAAGTAGTTCCATACAATTTTGATGCTATAATATTTTGTTTCAAACTGAAGTGCTGATAACCAAAAATTAGTACACGTCTCCGCACGCATGCGCTATTTTATTCGAATATTTGATATGAGAGAACTTACTTGATAGACAGCATAACCGTTTTCGAAGAGCGTGAAAGAGAGTTTTGATGTTAAGTTAATGGAAAGTATGCTACATGTTTGAGAAATTCTTATTATGACACTTCGGGTTTTGCTTGCGGTTGTTAAAGATTTATGTTGCGAAGATGTTACAGAGATATTGTTTGTGTTAATGAAGCCAAAACTCTCGACCATGTATAGAAATGTAAATTAATATAAGTTATTCTAAGGGAAAGAAATATTTAACTAGTGCATTGAAGAATGAAAGAATGTAGAAAACTCACACACACTTTTTTCAAAAAAAAAAAAAAACGTACACGTTTCGTTTGATACAAATATTGTACTAACACATTTGGGTCACCTTGGTCCACATATCGGTCAATATCTCAGAAACTGGTATAACTATCCGTACAAATTATATCTTAATTTTTAAGTTAATCGTCTAGTAATTCAATGGTAAGAACTCCATTCAATTCCATTCAGCAGTTTTTGAGTCATGCGCGACCAAACATGCAGACAGACAGACAAAAATTCTAAAAACTGTTGATTTTCCTTCTATTGGCTTAAAAGCGGTCCCTCCTATAGATTTTTCTTAAATATCTGCAATGTACAGATATCGACCTTCTACATTTTTATTATTTGCAGAGATACGAGTATATACAAAGTTATGCCTCACGGTTGGGTAGAAGACCAAAAGATTTCAAAATATTTTTAAAAACACCCTTACTGAGAATTTATTTGAACGATCTATCCCATGATTCAATCACAAGTTTTGACACTCCCATTTCCCATTTTCTAAAATTTGTTCGGGTTTATTTACCGAACGAAAGAAAAGTAGGAGCACTTTTTTCATTTGTCGAGGAAATGGTATTAGAAAAATCAAAAAAGTAAGAAGTTAGTAGTAAATTTTGAAACGTAAACTAAAACAACATCAAAACATATCATCTCATACCATCGCTGTGTAAATCGTTAATTCTAAAATGAAAATGTTGACTCACCCGGGTAACAAGGATTGCAAAATATTGCGGTGTCGGTGTAAGCATGGTACCCGCGATTTTCGTCAAGCATAGAACATTCACATTCGTGCTTTTTTTTTAAATATTGACAATTGACAATGACAAAAGACAATCGAAGGTAGTCCAGCGAGTGAATAGTGATAAGATTGAATGGGTTAGATTGGCTTCTATTTATTCATGCAAACTTAGAACAGAGAATGACTTAAAAAAGTTCCTTTATACATAAGTTAAGCCAGACCTGATTGTCCAACCCAGAGAATGCTAGTCAAGTTTTGTCAGAAATAACAGACTTCAAATCAAGTAAGGAACAGCTCTGATGTCACGGTTAACCTTAGTTAGTATGTTAGTATGCAGGACCAGAGCTTGAAGAGAAGCATGGTAACATACCGGAAAATTTTGGGCTTTCAAGTGTACACGACTAGATCCGGCAACATGTAAGAACTACATTCAAAAAGATCGCTAGCTACTTTTGTCGACTCAACAGGAAAACGTTAAGATGAACTTAGGGTAACTTGAGTCACTCTGGCGATCTAAATAATAGTGTATATTAAGGGCCGTTTTCTCGACTTCCTATTAAAGGCAGGATTAGCCAACCAATGGCGGCCGCCGTGGTGCGAAGGTAGTGTTGCCGGCCTACCACACCGAAGGTCCATGGTTCGAGCCCTGGTACAGGTAACATCAAAAGTGATTTGAAAAAAAAAAAAAAGTTTTTCAAAACGGGGTCGCCCCTCGGCAGTGGTTTGGCAAACTCTCCGAGTGTATTTCTGCCATGACAGGCTTCTCAGCAAAAATTCTTCTCCTTTGTAGATGCCGTTCGGAGTCGGCAAAAAACTGTAGGTCCCACCAATTTGTAGGGAAAAATTCAAATCGGCACACCACAAATTGGAAGAGAAGCTTGGCGCAAAAATCTCTTAGGAGGTTTATGATGATATGCCTGTTGTATATCGCGCCATAGAGAGAGAGCCAACCGATGGATAAATTTGTCGGAAAGATAAATTCTATTTCATTTTCTCAACCTCCTCCTAAATACTTGTAAAAAGCTTTTGAAAAGAAGGCAGCACTGCGAACGGAAGGTAAGGGATGTCAAAAACAGCTGTAAAAATACAAAAATTTAACAAAATTTGTGCAATTTTTTTTGGAACATAATTTGTTAAAATTTGTGTTTGTATTCTCAAAAGTAATGGAAACGGTTGCGATAATTCCTATTGGCTATACTGTGCTCACTGATTTCCTCAAATTCTTCGTGCAAACGCACGTCCGTTTTTTCTAAGGATTGTTAAGGTTTCTTTGTTTTATAGTTTTTTTGCCGAAATAATTACAATTGACAATCAGCTGTTTTGCGTTTTTCGAACCGACAAATTTTAAAGGTTAGATTGGCTGCCTGTTAAATTTGTCGACGGGAAAACGCTAACGAGTACTAGAGAAAACTAAATTTTGTTTAAAGAAGAGATAAATTTTAGCCCTAAAAGTCATAAATATAAATATTGTGCTAAATTAAACAATTTTCTAATAAACAACTGATTCAAAATTTTTTGTTTAATACTACTATTTCTAGTTAATTCCCCCGAAAAAGCAACCCAGAATGTGAATGACAATTTTTCAGGGAGCAAGATGGTTGCAATTGTCAAAATCTATCACTAGAGAGTAAACCTTCTAGTAATTAAATCATGGATCTATCCCAGAATTCCCCTTCTAAACAAAAAATTTTAAATATATTCACAATCAGTTAAGGCGTTTTTTTTATCAAATTCTGAGGTTTGGTGGTGCTGAAATATTTGTGAGACTGAAAGTTCTTCGGACAATTGTAAAATATTTCGCTTTTGAAAAACATCTTAAAAAGGGTGTTTTCAAAAATATTTTGAAATAATGTGCTTTTCCTCTGCCCTCCCAACTACATATCAGAAATATTCGATGAGATGAAGTTACGAGCTCTGTTATGACTTTACAGGTACGTACCAGCAACATGTCTATTAGGTGATATCTATTTCGGGATTACAATCAAAATGGAGAATAATTTGTAGGTAACTGCAACTTTCCAGGGACGTTCCTATAAGATATCAGATAGAATGTTTCACACAGTCAGCTAGTATCTTAAAGGTAGAGAATCGACGGATAGAGTGAGCGTGTTATTTCTTTGTGTAAGATTTAGTAAGAAGACAAGATATATATATATATACAGACAGCTAAACGGCATTCATGGCTCCATATTCCACCAACTTATCCTCTAAAGGCCTGCAGTGAGAGTAAAAAGATGCTCTGCGCTACTATAAAATTTCTCAACTATTACGTTTGTCTGAGTTTCAGGTCATAGGATCATCAAAGTAAACGAGAAGATGGACAAACTAGGAAGAGTAGAGGCAAAATTGAACACTTCGGAGGCAGTATTTATATTGTTCCAGGAAATATACCCCTTGCAACTGGTAACCTACGCAAGCCTGGAAGATCACTCAACAAATCTGAAAAATTTGTTAAAAACAGAGAACATATTGCCTTTCCGTTTAACAAAAGGTACTGGAACTGCACAGAAACGCCTTCAACGGAACAATCAGAATTTGTCACACGTTTACCTATACGAATTTTCAGCTCTAGGTCCCATTAACCTTGCAAATCTGTGCACCTACAAAATACCGTAACTCAAGATTATTGCGAAATATTCCACAAGAGACATTATCAGCAGCAGGGTATCTAAATGGCGCCCATTACGGTAAGTCCTAGAGCAGAAATAACACAACTTATGTGGCTGTTTTCAATATAGAGCTTTAACTCTTACTAGTTTGTATATATGTTTTATTCCTTCATATATTATACTATATAAAATAAGGTCTTGAGCTCAGAACTTTGAAGTCTTTTTATTAATCAAATTAATTAATTAATTATTCTCAATCAAATTTATATTAAGGGTCGTCTTCTGGTGGTCTGCTTAAGCCAAATACACATGTTCAACTAGTGATGTAAAAAACATGGAAAGTCAAGGCTTCAAACTTCGCAGTCGATGTTGAGTGAAAGTATTGAAAACATGGAAAGTCAAGGCTTCAAACTTCGCAGTCGATGCTGAGTGAAAGTATCGAGGTTGCGAAGAACATAATTTCGCATGTTTAAATAACAGATACAGTGTACGAAAAAACTGGAGCACGAGAAGTCCTTCTGCTAAACACGATTAAATAAAATTCTATGTGTACGTTTTTAATTTTGTTTTGCTTTTTATTGATGCAGACCAAATATTAGTTATATGAAATATGAAACAAAAAACTACTGTCAAGTTTCATTAAAAATAATTGCACTTTTCAGGCTAACTAACATTTAAAAGAACCGTTTCCTTCTTTTATTTAGCCGTTAAACGCGATTGGATGATCTGCAGAAGTCTAAAAGGTTTGCTGGAAATAATTATTTTGTGGTACTTCGCGAAAGAATTTTGCTTAAATTTAATCAAAGATAATCAGGAAATACTATTTCAAAATTATTTAACAGTTTTCGTGGCCTTATTTAGCGTACTACAAACATTTCTTCGTTCAACTGGTTCCCTTAGTGCTGTACAGGTAGGTGCTAGTGCATGAAAAGTACAGAATAGTAACGATAGAGCAATCGTTCGTGGGCTAAAACTTTTTCTTTTAGTTTGCACAAGAAGTTTTATGAAAGAATTTGTAAAATTCACGCCATAGAGAACTATTTAAAGATGTGCTCTTTAAAACAGGTTACCCAACTTCGGAGCTTTAAAACCCTTCTGATTTCAGATGGAAGATAAACAAGAGTTTTCAAGATTCCGCCTACATTGGAGTAGTACAATGTCAAGCGGAATTATATTTTCTGTAAAATAAAATTTTTCTGAAATATTTTATATTATTATTGCAATTTGCTTCAAAAACTAGTTAACTTCTAATAATGTTGACGTATTGTCTTGCCCCGTGCTATTCAACCAATCAGAGAATTCTGCAAGAAACTATGGATCCTAAAATTACGGAGGAAAATTGCAGCAACAACGACACTCTATTCCGGAAATTTGAGCAGGCGTGGAAAATTATTTCGTAAGACATTTTACTTTAATAATACTCTCAATGATTCAATCGGATTCTTTCTACAACATTTTTTGGATGAGCTTGTAAACGACTTTTATTTATTTAAACTCATAATACCTAAAATGTATTCTTTCTGAATAAAAAGCACTAAACATTATAGAACTTTGATTTTTTTGAGTAAAATATTTTAAAGGGAATATCGGTGCTTAAGTTTTATCGCACACTGTATTTAAAGCTCAAACCACAAATTGAACCCGAAGTGATGTGGAGATATAAGCAATTTTACAAAAAGCATGCGTTCACAATTGAATTCAATACGAATTTAACTTGTCTTGCCTTTAATCTTTTTGGCATAGTTTAGCGAATGTTATTACATAATAAAATAACAAATGCATTTAAAGACAATATCTGTCCTTTAATTTTCATTGTTTCTGTTATAATGAGCCTTATCTTTTATTTTGTATGCAACCAATTACACATACATACAATATTTAACGCCCAGCACTGTTTCACACACTATTCAATGTTTTATTAGTAATTTTGTACAAAAAACTATAGAACTTATTAAAGTTTACTTTTTACAGCTAAAAACTACTTGTCCAGTAAGTACAACACTTGTGTGATTCAAGTTCATCATTGTGTCAAGTGAATAGAGAGATAAAAGCTCAAAAAGTTCCACACTTCGGTTCAGCACCATTCAAATGCCACGATTAAGGACATTCTTTGCACACTTTTGACCACCTTTGACCAGATTTGTTACGGTACTTTCGCTTGTAAGTAGATATGTGCTGTTAGAAAATATTTAGGCAACTTGTATACATATGTAGCTTGCGGTACACAGAATGGCAGGAGCAGTCAGGAAACAAGGCAACTTGCGCCTATAGAGAGACCGCGGCATTGTGATTTTTCAAGCCTTCATAGCAAACGAACAAAATGGCTTAAACTAAAAAAAAAAAAAAACACTGTGTTGACTAAAATTTTGGCCAAAAGCCAAAAGCCACAGCAAACACATTGAGCACTACATGAATTTATTCGCATACCTACACGCGTACATTTATTAGGGTTGGTTAAAAAAAAAAACCAAACAAAAATTCTGAATTCTATTTGGGATTGAATATCAAAGTTAGGGTCGGTTTTAGCTTTGCAGAATTAAGTTCTACGTTCCACAAGCTTTCATGTGACACCTCGAATTTAAATATCAAAGAACCGGTATAAAGCAGCGTCGGTTACGTGTATAGTTTTGCGAGTTCAATGTCTTTTTACCCTTCTCAAAAAATGCTCAAAACGCCTAAAAAGATTTTCATTCAAGAAAACTCTTTATAATTGCCGAAAAGACCAGCCGATTGCTTCTTGCATAATGAAGGCACCTTTGGTGAATTTTGACAGCGAAATTGATTCCACTACTTTTAGATTCCTTTGAGTTTGTTTTATAGATCTTTTATAGTTTCATCTAAGCCTTATGTATATTCTGAACTTTTAGCAAAAGGTGTAAATCACTAATTGATAAATGTATGTTTACCAGATCTGGGCATGAAATATTATGTGTATGATTAATGAATTGCAAAAAAAGTCACACGATAAGGATCATTATAATAGAAAAAAGTGGAAATGGATCTATAGGAAAAGCTATGGCGGTTGTCTCCACAATTTTCCTATTCTATTCTAATAAAAACTTTTAATAACTAATTAAAAATAATTATTAAAAAAAAAATAAAAACAATAATAATTTTCATAAATAAAAAGAAAAATGTATAGTCATGAAAAAAAACAAGAGAAGAGATATAAAATTAAAATATGTTTGGTAGAATGTTATAAATGTCTTTGAACTACAATTCAAATCTCAAACGGAGCGATATGGGCAGTTACTGAAAACTTATGTATACGACACGGCCATCAATGGTAAGACATTCCATGTCGCATGAGTTTTCAATTATAGCAATTCAGTTTTTTAAAGTTTAGCCATGTGTAACGTTACCCCAAATCCTTGATACGATTTATGGTATTTTACATATTTTGTAGTTCTTCTCTTTTAGCAGGAGTTCACCACAATAAGTTTTATATTAATTGGATTACCTAATTTAATTAGAAATCTAAAAATTAGTCAAAAAAAATCTGAGTTTCTAGACAAATAATCATTCCAATAATAATTTTTTTTTTTTTTTTTGAATGGAAAAGGCTATTTCCACAATAGGGGCGTGTAATGATTGGCTATTTAGAAAAGTTTTAAAGCAGATTTTTATATCCGGGGAGTGATTTTTCTACAACAAAACACCTCAAATGACAAAATCACCGTTCCAATATAATGATAATAAAAAATTAAATTTTATAAACAAAGTTTTTTGTGATTTTATTAAATCTTCGATGAATACATCTGACGAACCCGCGTTGTTCAAGAAATTCTATGATCGCTTAGCACGTTGACTCGCGCTGCAATTTTAAAAAATCTGGCCAAAAATGATAATTCGATTTAATCACATTATATTATTAAAAACTCTATTTCTAGTGCATAGTTTTCATCAAAATTTAAAAAAATGTGTTTTTCTAAAAAAGAGAGGTCTTACAAATGATTTCGTTTTTTTGTTTTTTGTTCGATTTTTAATAAATTTTCTGTTCATGCAAGCCAGTTTTGATTTTTTTATCTTTTCCTAGAAGCCAAACATCGATATAACCACTGATATATTTCGAGTTAACCCGCAGCTACACAAAACTGGAAAGTAAACACAGGACGAGATAACTCGTAGTTGGCGTCCTAGAAAAAATCGCAATCTACGAGTTACCTCTTAGTCGGCAGTCAACGTGTTAAGGATAATGTGAACTGTTTTCCATTTTGCAACAAAATTGTAAGCTCTATTGTGTTACTGAAATTATTACCTAGTTGAAATTAATACTTTGCACAGTTGACTCTACCACAGGGGTGCACAACGAAATAAAGAAAAAAAAAATTTTTTTTATATATATAAAAAAAATATTGGAAAGCCTTTCGTTTTCCCAAACACCAAAACGAAAAATATTTCGTTTCAATATTTTTTATAATTTTGTTTCGTTGATATTGAAAGAAAATATCAAAAAAAATTTCGGTTAGTTGTTAAAAAAATGTCCAATGTACTAGATACATACGAGTATGTATGTGGGCAAAAAGTCAATATTATTTTGATATCAAACTTTTTGCTGCAGCGAAAACAAAGTCTTTTTGATATTTTTTTTTTTTTTTTTTGATATTTAACAAAATTAAAAATTGTTGGATAATTTTTCTGATATTTGTAGAAACTATTTCTTTTTTGTTATACGCACAACTTTCACGATACTATTTATCTCAACAAAATCAAAATTTTATTTTGTTTTCTGATAAAAGTAACGTTATTATGCAGGCCTGCTCTACTATCAAAATTGTTCACGCTGAACTAAACTCAAATTCGTCAATGTTGGTTTTGCAACACACCCTAATATTCATATACAGGGTGGCTGATGAAAGCCGCTACCAAAAAAAAATTAAATAACTTTTTTTATATTTAATGAATCTGGTAAATTTTTTTTTTATTTTGCAGATTGACTTTTACATTTAACAAAAATGGATAACTGGGACACTGAAACAAGAATTTGGATTGTCCGCCGCTATCACGCACTGGAGTCCGTAGTTTCGGTTCAAAGAGAGTATAGGCGCACGTTTGGCGGCAATCCTCCGAGCAGATGGACCATAATAAGACTTGTAAACAATTTTGCCGAGCATGGGACAGTCAACAGAAGACCTTGCCATCGAAACCCTTCAATTCGAACGGAGGAAACAATCGCTGCTGTAGCTGCTGCCATACAAAACAATCCACGTGTTTCGACAAGAAGCTTATCTGCTCAAATGGGTGTAAGCAGACAGTCATTACAGTCAATTATGCACAAAGATTTGGACTTATTCCCATATAAAATTCAAATGACCAACAAACTGAATACTGCAGACTTGCCGATTCGCTTGGAATTTTGCCAGAAGATGCTTCAAATGGTGGAAGAGGATGGAAACATGTTGAACTGTCTTTTCATGTCTGACGAGGCCCATTTCGATTTAAACGGCAACATAAACAAACAAAATTGTCGAATATGGAGTGCTTCCAACCCACAGATACTCCATGAGATGGAATTGCATCCACTTCGTGTCACAGTGTGGTGTGCAGTTTCATCACGCTGCATTGTCGGGCCCTACTTCTTCGAAGAAAACGGTCAAACCGTTACGGTTACTGGAGACCGTTACTTGAGCATGTTGAGAGAGTTTTTCTATCCAGAATTACGCCGAATGAGAATTTCTTTCAACTCTGTGTGGTTTCAGCAAGATGGTGCAGCTCCTCATATAGCCCAACCTCTTATGACAGAATTGCGACGAAAATTTCCCAATAAGCTGATATCCAGAAACTCCACATTCCGTTGGCCACCCAGGTCGCCTGACCTTACTGCACCTGACTTTTTCTTGTGGGGTTATTGCAAACAGGAAGTCTTCAAAGCAAAACCAACAAATTTGAATGAACTAAGGCAATCCATTCGAGAAACAATTGCGGCTATTCCTGTCTCAACTCTCCAAGCAGTAATGAACAACTTTTTGGTAAGATGCCGCACATGCATCGACGAGCAGGGGGGCATTTAAATTCCATTATTTTTAAAACTAATTAAGCTATATTTAATAAAATTTAATGAGCTTTAACATGAATAAAAGAAAAATGAATTCCATACACGGAAAAAAAATTTATTTGAGTTTCTTAATGTAGCAAAATTCATCAGCCACCCTGTATCTGATCCACGTATTTTTTTCTACACCCAAACTTGTATTTGTAAGAGTGAATTGCTTTCACTTGCAGTATTTGCATATATAAATGTATGCATGTGGTTCCTGTTTGTATGTGAGTGTGTTACCACATCTCTGCTCTGCCTGAATTTGCTTGTACGATGAATTATTGTTAAACCGGCGCTCAACTTCGCCCACGCCGATTATTGCTGACCTCGGCAAATAGAAAAAGCTACTTTTTTCTAAGTCATGAACATATCAAAACTAGGCAGACAAAGTGTGAAATAATAGAGTGAAAAAACTTATTTTGAAGTAAATTCTGGAAATTGTTGCAGAGTTTTGAAGTTTAGGGGCCAGCGCAGAAAAAAGACAAAAAACAAGAAAAAGATAACACAAAGAACAAAAACCATAAAGCAGATCAAAAACGCGTAAAAAGCTCACAAGTGCTTTTTTCGTCGTTGAAATGGCTAAATTGTGAAGTCGTAACCTAGTTCGCATTTGCTAAATAATTTTCAGCAACTTTAAAAAAACAATTTTCTGTATTCTAGTTAAATTGAATTTTTTTTCAACATTTTTTGCACCAAAAGATGTCTGTAATAAAATTTGAAAGAGAGTAGTAGCGTAAGCTCGTAACAACAAGTTATTTGACATAGGATAAATATTGTCTTTGCTTTGATATACGATTTTACCGTGACCTTAAACTTTAGTTTTCACAGTTTGGGGCTAGTAAGAACTTTCAAATTGGCATCATCTTAAGCCACTGTCTACGGTGCCGAACCATACATTGTAATATGTATGAAAGGTTTTCTTCGTCGAGCGTGGACTTAAACTAAAAACTACCTGTTCAGTATAGAATATTACACTGCGTTACAAAAACGAGGCTTTAGTTTTGTCCTATGAACCAGATATACTGTTTCCGAAAGGGGAGAAAAAATAAAAATACACGTGTATCGGCGATTTTCATGTACACGTCAGAAGGTTTCTTTTTTTTCAATGCTCCGTACGTGGTAGCCAAATTGTTGGTACAGTGTGCTTTATTGTTGACCTTCCATCAGTAAACTTGCATAAATTTCTACAGCAATAGTCGCACACGACTAAAAAAAAAAAAATTCTACCGTGTGCATAAAAATCGCCGATACACGTGTATTTTTATATTTTCTCCCCTTTCCGAAAAAGTGTATTTGGTTTATAGGACAAAATGTGTGTAACGCGGTGTTACTACCAAGGACAAGTCTCGGTTCAGTCTAAGGGGTGTTGTAATCTTCTATGTTAATGAGGCTGTTTCCCAGTTAAACAAGTTCCTCCACAGTTTCCATTTTGTATCCGTGATGCCACCAGCAACTCGAAAGTGATTAATTGTTTTCCATGATAATAGCTTATAGTCTATCTTATCCTCTTTCAAATCAAGATTGCCTATTTAACAAACGGTTCTTCTAAGTAAAGGAAAATAAAATGAATATATTCACCATATATCTGTATGGTGTATTGCTTCTACTCAAATAATTTTCTCCAAACAATATCCATAAATAAATTGCACGTTAGGGAGACAGCTGGTCCGAAAAATGTTTTATTACCGAATCCGTTGGAGAGTGATCACCCAATACTGTGGCAGCTGTTGGTATTTTAACTTCATTTTCCTTAAGGTAAGCCCAATTAGTATATACAGGTAGCTCTTCTATTCACTTTTCTCAAATCAACAAAGAGATGGTAAGTGCAATAGACTTATAAGTTTTGAAACAGCACTGGTCATGTTCGCTACGTTTGTCGTCATGGGGGTTCAACCTTTTATTATTAGATATGATGGATTTTCCAAAAAATTTTACTGATGCTGCACTTCGACGACATCTTTGTAGAAAGTACCCCAAGAACTAAAGAGCATGAAGTTAAATTTTGCGCCTCGAAATATGCAATAATTCTTGATGTTTCATTTGCTAACATTGCAGATGACTTGTCCAACGCTTTTCTAATCTGCAACAAATAGGAAAAATTAGGTAATTTTGTTTTAAGAGGTTCACTTTTTAACCATGTTGAAATTGATTCTAAGCACAGTTGTGACGTCTTAGAGACTGCATACTTTGAGGCGCTTAGTAAAAATGTGTTAGTGTGCTGTATTCAGAGTTTTTCTCACCTCCAGAGGTGTTTAGTAGGATTGGCAGGTGGCCAGCAAAACCTCAATGTGATGATGGCCTATAAAATGTGTTGCAAATTTCAAGGCCTCAAATGTTATCTCTTTCGTTATCAGTTCTCTTTCACATACTATGTACACAGGTTTCGTGTGAAATCACCCCTAGTGAAAGTTTTCGGGGAATATTTCTTTGAGACATTTCAACCGTTTATCGCCGTCTTCAATACAAATTCCAGTTTTATCTCAGAACTTGTTATAATTTTTTAAGTATGCATTGGGATGGCGTCACGTATCATCGATAACGCTTTTCCACCGACTTTCAACAAAGCAGCATTATGGAAATTTGCTCGAGCTACTTTTGACGGAAGAAAAAAGTATAAAATAAGTTTGCCACTTCTGATTTTTGCTTAAAAAAAAGTTTCCCAACTGTTTTTGACTTTCGGTGTTTTAGGCCCCGCCACACCCCGGAGGCCAGAAATAGCATTTTAGAAAAAAATCTATTTTTTTAGTGCACCGTTGGAGAGGAGACACTGATCTCCTGATTTCATAGACGACTGTTTGAAAGCTCAGCTTAGGTGATATAATGCAATTCTACTCCAGTAAATACTTAGTAAAAGCTGAGTTAAAGTCAGTCTTACTCCAAATTGGTGTACCGTGAATGGTGGTTTGCTCAGTTAAAATTCCTTTCGCCAACCCATGGTGGAATATCTCGCGTAGACGTGCTACCTTTTGATGATGTAAGCTCTTCTTATAAATTTTCTATGGATTTTCAAATAATTAGCTGCCCAGACTTAAATCCACAATAACGAATTTTCGAGAGGTCAACGAAGTCGGTCCTGCTGCAGTCGAGATAATGCCAGAAGGTGCTGGACAGGAAATTTAACCAAACAGTCCATCCGAAATAAAATTAATTCGGGCATTGAAAGTTTTCGTAAAACAAACTTTTAGTGACACTCAGGCTCGAGATATGGGACTGTGGCTCTTAGACCTAATCTCATTATTCTTTGAAGAAGCTGCAAATCCAATTGAGGCTGACTCCGGAATAGTATCCGCCTATGTGTAATGTGTTTGCTGGATATACCAAAAGTCCAGGCTTAAGGGTCCGGAATAGGAAACACTAAATGCTTAATAACATTAAGTTTCGAGAGCCTTGCGAAGCACATTTTTTTTGGAAACTTCATTATGCTGTGGAAGTGCGCTGGACAAGTGCTTTTACGATGTCAGAGATAATTTCTGGATTATTTATTAGACAATCCCTAAACACATTTGAGGATCGCTAAAAACTTACTCTTCACCCTTTCTTACTTACTAGTAAATAACCACCTGCATTAAATTTTCATACATACACATCTAACTATTACTTACAAAACCACAGCTGCACTAATAGATTTCATGCAGTCTAAAAATATTACTAAACTGTTTTTACAGATGCGCTGGATTTGATTAAAAATCGGAGCAAGAATTTAACGAATTTCTACATCGCATGAGCTACAAGTGCCTTCGGCTAGAAAAACTCATAGAAAAAGTCGTTGTACTGAATACATGCGCACAGCAAACATACTCCTACATACAATGTAGTGCATTCAGATTGTTATAGGAAAATTTATGTTCGTTGAATAATCCAATTAATCCATGTGGGTGGAATGTTTTCGGCTATTGAACATGATTCAACAAAGCTTTTCAAAATTTTATGGCTTTCGATGTGCAACGACGACCACAAGCTCCCTGTACAGCCACAAGTGCATGCGACTATGAATGTATGTCGATGCGAGTTAGAACAAGGTTGCCTCTATGAGCTTGCAACGAATATAAACCTTCATTCATTAACCTATAAATGTACATGTTAGTACAGGTTCTTAGAAAAAAATATTGTTTAATGCATAGAATCGTTTCTAAATGTTGCAAATAAATGTTATTTGAGCGCTTAAAAATACTTGAACTGTTTTCCTGTAGGATGCAACTCAGTGTAAAGAAGTAAAAAGAGTGCTGTCGTCATCTGGGCTGAAGGCTCTCTACCTTTCATGAATATAAAGTAAGAGTTTCAATGACCGTTCCTTAATTACAACGAGTACAAACCTTGCCTAACTGGGCCTTCTTACCTATTAAGTTCGTTCCTTCTTCGCTTTTGTGTGTATGTGTCTGTACAGTTTTGGAGGGTTGTTGCCACTTCCGATAATGAAACGTTGCAGTCGTTCAGACTGGTATGAGCCCACTAAATTCTAATTAATGAACGAGAATATATGCTGGCTAGTTTAGCCAGTTAACTCAAATGCTTGGAGATTTCAATTTTCAATTCCTATTTTCAATTCCTATAAATGCAATTAAAATAGCACAACTGTGACTGACATTTCATACTTAGATTTAGTTTTTAAAAATACATAAAGAAGTAGAAGATCGGCTATGATTCAAATGGTATTTTTCTTTTTTGTGAAAATAAAGTTTTAATTAAAATGTAGCTGTTTAGCGGTAACTCAGTTGAGCTTTGTCTTGATATGTTGTTTTATTTCATATCGAGTTATGTTGATTATGTGTTATGTTATGTCATGTTACTTTATCTTATGTTATGTTATATTTTGTTATGTTTTGTTTTATTTTGTTATATTTTGTTACGTTATGTTATGTTATGGTGTGGTATGTTATGTTATATTATATTATGTTACTCGATAAGTTGCTTTTCCTGCGTTCTTTCATGTTTTTCGGTAAAACTTCATGTTACAGTGCTCTTATTTTATGATCTATTCTTCAATGTTATGTTATGTACATATTGTTATGTTTCGTTATTTCGTTTTTATACTATGGTGCAGTATCTTATGTTACATATTACATTAAATAATGTTCTTTTAAGTAGTTTTTTGTTATTAAAAGTGTATGTTCTTACTTGATATGCTATGATAATTTATGTTATGACAAGTTGTCTTATGTTATTGTTGTTGTTGTAGTAGGACATATGGTATGAAATGACTTACTTTGTGTCTAACGAGCTCCCCTGTTAAAGCCATTAAAGGAATTCCATACACCGGCTGATCAAATGACTATTTTGTTTATTGGCTGACCACATCGTGATCAAGCTGAAGATTTTTATTATGCGTTAGAGGTACTTGAGGGTTTTGCGGCACTAACTTTTAAGATAACACGCCAGCAGGAACTCTCTGCTAACTCAACAAATTGAATTTAAAGTTTACATTTTTGCATTTTATGTCTCGCTGTTTTAGTTTTTTGTTCTGTTTTCAAAATTCCCAAAATATGCGAATTTCTTCAACCACAATGTCGCATTCGCCTTGGGGTATTGCAATCATAGTCAACTTAATGTCAATGAATTTGTTGATAAACAAAGACATTTGAAGGCAAGTTTTTACATAAGAATGCAACAATAACAATATACTTGCAAAAGTGAATCAAGGACACTGACGCAATCTGCAAAGGAAAACAAAAAAAAATTTTAATTTAAAATTTTTCTCTGCACATCACCACCTTATCTATCATTGCGTGCACTTCACTTTCCTTCCTCGAGCGTTCTATTATTTGCATCTGTGAATTCCTCTGTTCGCTATTAATTTCCAACTGCAATGGAGTTAGGACAAGAAGTTGATGATACAGAAGAAATCAAAGTGGCAATTGTGACAGTTACAAGTATGAGTAAAGAAAATATTTAGAAATGAAACTAAAGAAAAAGTAATAAACCAACAAAATTACAACAAATATCACTAAGAAAGAGAAGAAAAAAAGGCTTGCAATATAAACTGAAAATACAAATCCGACATGTTGTCATGCCAAATATTGCTCAAAATAACTGAGTTTGTTCGAGAGAAAATGAAAAGTGGTGCACTCAAAGATTTATCCACTCACTACTCAACTTGCATTTTTTCTTTTATTTCTTTTGTTTCTTTATTATGTTGTCAGTTGTTAACTTCAGCTAGCTATTATGAAAAGGAAGGTTGACAGTGAAGTATTTTGAATAAAGTGAAAGTGCATTCATTCCAACATTTCAATGTCAAATATGTTTGGAGCACACACGGAAATTTTAGTAGTATCTGTTGTTTGTGTTAAGTGCATTAAGAGCATGGAGAATTAGCAATAAACAAATATGTAAAATCAGGTAACTGCATTAACTTTGGGGTTAGCGCTCAGAAATTGTGGCAAATCTTTGAGTATATATCTAGCATGAACATGCTCTACAGGGTGGACATAAAACATGTAGGCCCATTAAAACTTAGAAATAAAATTTAAATTATCACCGCCGTCAGGAGTTATATCGTCCACAGAGACATTAAATATAACCATAACCGTAACCGCAACTAAAACCATAACAATAACAATAACCATAACCATAACAATAACCATAAAAACAACCATAACTATAAACATAACCATAACGATAACCATAACCATAACGATAATCATAACCATAACCAGAACAATAAACAAATCACAAGCATACCCTCACAAAAATCATAGAAAAATAAATAACCATATAAATATCCCACACAAAAACTTCAGCCATTGCCATAATCATAACCGTAGCCTTAACCATAACCATAAGCACAGATATAAAAACTAATAATTGTGTATCCTAGACACCTAATGAAAATGAAAACCTGTCCGATATTACATGTGCTGAAATAAAACAATTTGACATAACATAGTAACAATTTTTTTACTTGGGGTTTTGATACATTGATTGTGTCATTGCACCTATAAAAGGATACAATTAATCTCTTAAATAGCCATATAAAGAGATCAAAATTGGCACTAGGCCAATGCTCCCTTCCAACTCATCTCAGATTCATCTTAGACTAATATAATATTTTGCAATGGCAAACACCCCAAATAAAACTTCATACGGAATAAAACCGTTTGATCCTTTTTGTTAAAGATACTTTTTTGGGTTATCTTCAAACTTACATACATACGAGTAGATGCATCTATGCGTGTGGGCATGAGTGCAACAATATCACTCAATTGTAACACCCACGTCACAAATAATAGGCAGAATTTGACATTCGCCGTTTAGGTAAGGGCAATGCCATCATTGTTCCTAACTCATCCGATATGCTTTCATCTAAAACTCAATGAAACAATAACAAGTGGATATGACACAAGCCATTCATTGCAACAATTGTTGAAGACTGACGAGCGTCGACTGGTGCTGACAGCAATACTCCTCAATTTCCGTGATTGGTAGCTGTCGTTATTCAATTTTTTTGATAGCAAATACTGAAAGCGATCAGGTGAAATGGTTTCATAGCAAAAATGTGAATGATAAAATTATGTCATTTTATTTGTTGAATTGGTTAGTCTATATTCTATTAAACATATAAAACTAGCAGACCTGGCAGAAGTTGTCCTACACAAAAATTCACTTTGAACAAAGCGAATATCTCTCCTCTTTTCATAATCTCCTTTGAGTCTCAACAGGGTTGGACCGGAGTAATATTGGTGTTATGAGAGTGGGCTCAATTGAATAGTGAAACAGATATTTAGTATCATCAGGGGACATAACATATGCGGGTCGAGTTATTGGTATGGTGAGGTTGAAACTGTACAAGTTACAGTATCCAGGTCGAAGCCATGCCAAAGTAACTTTAGGATCCCTAGGTAGAATGTACTCACCTTCAGCTATTTCGGGTGGATACATGTCAATAACGGGGTTCATAGGACGAGATCTGTCATAGAGTCCGCCTGTAGTTACGCAGATCAAAAACCTGGATAATGTTCCCTTATATGCCTAGGCTGTGAATCTTCGTATATTTATGTATCTATTTGGTTGACTAGATTTATGGGAGTCCAAAAGAAGCTCTGACACATTGAGCCTCTTGATTAAGGTGAGACTCAGATGACATCAGAAGACATTCCGTAGCAGTTCTGAAGGCGCTGTTTTGGCACACTTATAATTTACTCCAGGTCTTGTCAAGAAGGTTGAATGGCCATAGCTGCGCAGCGTAGTCTATAGCTGGTCACCCCGTAGCCTTATATATAGCCAGCAATGTTTCTTTTTCTTTTTCGCCAGTGCTGCCGGCAAGTGACTTGAAGATCTTATTGCCGCTCTGTACCTTTGTCGCTATTTCGGTGGCGTGATTTGAACTATTGCCTCAACTGCGCATTCCACGTCGTAAAGAGGGTCTCCATCTGGTTCAGATTTTGCTAGGTGAATAAGCTAAAAAGGTCGTGGAGATAACTTGGGTATAGGTATTAGCGGTCAACTTTTATAAGCGATCTAAATGCGTTGATTCTTTCGGATCTTTGAAAAGCCGAGCGGGGTTGACTTTCCAAACGATTTGTATAAGTAAAGTGGCACAAGGACTTTCCTCAGGTTGAGGCTGACCAAAGCACTTTTAATATGTGTACTTATTGGGTTGAAGTGTAGGCTAGCAATGTATAAGGGGAGTAGTAATGTCTCTCCTCACTCGTCTATTTCCATATCTCAGGAATTACGAAGGTAGCAAGCAAGAGGTTAAAAAGAGCCTGTAAATCACTAAGTTAATAGTTGCCGTGGTTTAAGCATATTCATTGCTATACCTTCGGGTCCGACTTGACGACTATCTCCAAAGGTAATGGGGACCTTGGCATTGTGTTTAGCCGGATTTGGTAGGACCTTGACTGTAGACCAAAGCTTGCAAACAACTCCCTAGAGTTTGCATGTTTTAAGGTGTTATTTCAACTTGGTCAGATTTCAGAGCTGAGATCCTGCAGGATCGAAGAGGTGCACTTGGTCACGTTCTCTGGACAGGGGCGCTGCTTCCGCGGAGGAACTCGTACCAATCTCCGCTCTTTCTACAGCAGGTATAAAGCAGCCCGAGACTGAATCGTTAACCTTGCAAAACTCTCGTTCACCTTGACCTACGTCTGTCGGTGGGGCGAAGGCAGCAAATATAATTTTTCACTTCTACCCCCTTGAACATTACATTACTCCTTTCCGCTTTCTCTACCCTTTACTATTCTCTTAATATATTTATAATTAAGATGACTCCTTAACGCGTTTCCATTTAGCAGCACACATCAAACTCTGGATTTCAGCTTGGTGCACTGGTACCTTTCCAAATTTTTTCCTACATTATTAACAAAGCAGACATTTTCCATGCATCAAGCCATTATGAACACTCATAAACCTACTAAGTACACATACTCCCCACATACTCAACTGGAACAATGCTTGCGCTCAAGTACTTACCAATTGGTTAACAATACTCTCATCGAAGTGAGTTTGCCAAATTATTTGTTTGATGCTGCATTTGACAGTTATTGTTGCAGAACATGTCAAAATTTTTGGCAAAGCACAATATACGCCAAGTGCGTGCGAACATACGCATAAACACATCTAAGTACATACTTCAAAGTGGGTGAGATTTTAAGTATACTCACGCCACTATACAATAATAGCTGAGATTAATGCTTACAGAATTCGATAATAAATAACGGTAATAGCTGTCATTGCAAATGATAAATGCACATAAATAAATTTTATTAAATACTTATACAGATGGATGAAAGAACCATTTATGGTTGGGTTTTACAGCAAAACCTTGTAAACATTGTTGCAACGAAGGTACAAAAGTGTAAACTCAAATATATTGTTTGTGTAAAAAAAAAAAAAAAAAACAATACATTTTAAAAATACTCTAGTTAGCATGTAGAGGTGTGTGTGTGGGTGCTTATGCTTCCGCCGTTACTGAAGAAATGCGCACAAAATACCATGCATTATGTGTCATAAACTGTCGCATTGAAAGCTATTCAGTTGATAACTAAAGGTGCCGGGAATGTGGCAAAACAATGAGACCGCAGCTGTCATTGTACTTTGCAGTGTGCGAGTGCGCACCGGAAAATCGAGCTGCCAGTTTGCGTATACAAAAGTGAAACACAATGCGGCATTCATGGTTTGCATTTGATGGGTATTGATGTTGATGCCAGCAGGTGGCATATGATAACAACAGCAACAACACAACAGCAACTTCTATCAGTACTAAGTAGGTTTGCATTCAGGTTATGGGCATTGAAGATTGACGCATTGAATTTGCAATCTATGAGCTAAATAATGTAAACGTTATAGTAGGCATTGTTGGTATGTAAATGCACAATAGACTGGGCGAAAAAAATATTAATTGTTTTTGAAAACTATATTGATATAATGTTTTATAAAGACGAATAAAAATAGTAATGTTTCAGACCTTAATACAAACTTGTGGTGATCTATCATTTGCTTGTTTAGTTGTTTAGAACAAATTTTTGCTTTACATATCCCAAACCATTGAAGTAGAAGAACTTAGCCCAACATAGTTTTATAGGATATCAAATTAACCGAAAACAACTTTAAGATGAAGTTTTCGTTGATTACTCAGGGAACTCTTTTGTGGCTAATTGAGGTTTCTTCCAACATACTTTATTTATGCTAAGCAATTATAGGCCACCAGAAAATAATATTATTCTCTGTAACTGTTTACAGTATATTTTCGCCAGTTAATAAAATTTAAAAAAACAATTTTATAGTCAGTCTATTGTACACTGATGCCAAAAATAATAGTTAGTAACGTAAGGGAAAAAAAACAATGACCGAAAGGAGCTTTTTGTAAGGACTGCAAGACATAGTGCATAAGAATTTAAACAACAAATTCGTTGAATGACGAAAGATTTCGACTCGTATTCGCGCAGAACGGCGACCTACTCACAAACGACAGGGCGTACTTAATATATTTAGAGAATACTTATTTATTTATTTATTTTATTTTATTTGTTAAAAAAAAAATGTGTTACACTCCACATTATTTAATAGCTAGGGACTTAATTAACCTACTAGCCCAAAACCTGCCTTCAGAAAATACTTTTCACTACCCAAATATATGTAAGAGAGTATGTCAATATCTCAGCTCAAAACTCAGAAAAGGGCTGATCGTTTACCAGCGAAACTGTGAAACGGAAATTGCAGAAGGCATGTATAAACTATATTGTCGAACTACCGCATGCTTTCAAATTGAAACTTAACTGTCCGCACAATCAACAAGGAGTTCCAAAAAAACCGTGCAAACTGCAGCTGAATGAGTCCGTTTAACGTCAAATAAAACGTTCTATCTGGCGTATTGTGGAAAGAAACGCATTCCATCGCCGACAATCTAATTGAAACTTAGCAGTGCGACTTGAGATCTACTACCGACCACATCTAGTGCTATGTCTGATCTTGATTTAACTATAAAGATTGTGCTAGAACTTGGCATTTATAATAAAAAATTTCGCTATTCTACTATTTGCATCATCAGTGTACTAACTATATGTATATAAACAGAGTATCATATATTATCATGTTTCCATCCACCTATTTCTTCAAAGCAACCGCATGTCATGTGCAGCAGGAAAAGTGCTGTCGATTTGTACACAAAACAATGTCTCCAAGCCGTACACATCGATATAGCTTTGCTTCATTCAGCAGCATTTTTCAATTTCGACAATAACAAGCACTTACTCAAAAAAAACTTTGAAGCATAAGACTGCCAGAAAAAAACAAATTTTATACATATGTTGATTATTGAGGGAGATAAACAAGTAAACTGTAACACACTTCCGGTAATTCGCATAGTTTTATAAAACATTTTACATGGCCCTTTTTCATCATGGGACAGCTTCGAATTATCAATAAAAAATTACAGGCAATTAAAAAACATTACATTTTAAACAAAGCTAAAGTCAAATGAGTCAGAGTTTCGAAATTTTCTGTACTTTTTCAATTAAAATAAAAATTGTCTCCGCTTCCAGAGGATATTTTTTATTTCTTTATAATAAAAATTTAGATGCATTTCTTTTAAATTTGTTTAAAAAACCAAATAAAAAAATGTATATGGAGCACATTTATAAACTCAAGAAAAAAAAGAGAAAAACAAAGAACCAATCGAAAAAAATACTCTTTAAGATATGTTGTTGAGAAAACAGGGTCCACCATATGGATGAAAAAATTAAAACTTTGGCAGTCCCCGCTCGAAAATTTTTAAACAAAAAATAATTTTTTCAAATATTTATTGAACATACTCGTATATCGCAGAATTATAAATTTAAAAATTAAATTTTGATTGAATTCATTACAGAGTTAAGTGTTCACGCTACAATATGGCGATTATTTTTCTCAACGGAATAACTTAGAGAAAATCGCTTCATTTATACGGTGAAGAAATTTTAAAACCAATGAAATTGGTATTTAAATAGTCAAAATTAGTCAAATATGTCGGTTGCGCGGTTGTAGGTTACGATAAAAAAGGCATACATTTTTTTTAATTTCATTTTATTTTTATTTCTTTATTTTTTTTGAAAAATCAAATATTACCGTAAACACTAAATAGTACCGTTAATGATCAAAAGTAAATTATCTTTAATCTTATTTTATTTTGTCTTTTTCCTTAATATATTTTTTTAAATTTTATTCTATTTATTTAATTTTTTTTTGATTAATTTATTTTATATTGATTTTTTTTTAGTTTATTTTATTTTATTTTGTTTAAATCTATTTTAATTCCTTTTATTTTATTTTATTTTATTTTATCTTTCCTCTAATAAAAATAATAATAATTATATAAGAATTATTATCAACTGGTATTTAGCTCGTTAAACTTACAAAAATAGGTAAAAACGAACAGACCATAGGTTAGGTTAGGTTAGGTTAAGGTGGCTGCCTCTCTGCATCGCCGAGAGGCGCACTTAGGCCAAATGGCCATTGTGATACCACTGAATGGGTTGCGACCCTTCCTCCTTTGTTAAACATTTTTAAAAGTCGAACCACCCTGTCCGCTTAATAAAGCGCAGAATGTCTCCGATTTCGGCAGAGCCCAGCTCCGTTAAACTAGCGAATAGGCACTTGTTTAGGCACTCCAAACGGGTCCTGGCAAGTGCAGGGCAGCTGCAGAGGAAGTGTTCAACACTTTCTATTTCCTCCTCGTCCCTACAGCTGCGACAGAAGTCATTTGCAGGGGCCCCCATGCGCTCAGCATGTATTCCCATTAGACAATGTCCGGTGAGTACCCCTATCAAGGGGGCTAGGAAGGATCGTTTTAGATTGAGTATGGACTCGGTCCGTTTCCTACATATGCAGAGCCACGTTTGCCTGGACACCTCACATGTCGTCTCCCTAGTCCATCTAGAATTAGTTTTTTCTTCGAATTCGCGTAGGAGCCAGAGCTTAGTCGTGGCAAGAGGGGTAGAGATACTCCTTGTTTGGTTCACCTCTGATTGCTCTGTGGCCTTCCTTGCCAGCTCGTCAGCAGTGCAGTTTCCAGGTATGTCCCTGTGCCCAGGGACCCATATCACTGCTGTGAGGCACTTTGAGGCCAGTTCATTCAGCGATCGCCTGCAGTCGAGTGCTACCTTCGAAGCAGTGTTGCTACTCTGAAGGGCTTTGATCGCTGCCTGGCTGTCGCTGTAAATAGACACTGATGTGCAGTTTTTCGAGAGCAGCCAGCGCGCAGCCTCCTTTATGGCTGTAAGTTCAGCCTGGAATACGCTGCAGTGGCTAGGTAGTCTGACGCCTAGGAAGAGTGAAAGTTCCTCCGAGTAGACGCCGCAACCCACCTTGCCGTTGAGCTTAGAGCCGTCTGTAAAAATGGAGGTTGATTGTGGGTGTAGAATGTGCACATCCTCCCATTCGTGCCTCGTAGGGATTCTGGTGGAGAACCTGTTGTTTGGCTCATAGCCGGTAGGCGTAGGTAGTCTACCACCTTCAGATTTTTGGGTATGGTCTCCAGAATGCTTGTGTGTCCGAATCTGGTGTCGCTCCAGTGTTGAACGGCATTCAGTCGCACTTGCGCTATAGCTAGCTTGGAGCTTACCGTACAAGTCAACTGGAAGTAGGTTGAGCATGATCTCCAAAGCTTTTGTGGGCGTTGATGGAAGTGCACCCGTGATAAGTACCGCCGCCGATCGCTGTACTCTGCCCATCCTGTCTATGTTGCTGCTACGCTCGAGTGCTGGCCACCACACGGCAACGCCATAGAAGAGGATGGGTCTAACTACCGCGATGTACAGCCAGTGCATGATACGGGGGTTCAGTCTCCATCTCTTCCCCACGGCTGCTTTGGATGCATATAGGGCAGTAATAGCCTTCCTGGATCTGTCCTCAACATGTTTGGTCCAGTTGAGTTTACTATCCAGGATTACGCCGAGGTACTTGACCTCTGGAGAGAGTTTGAGCCTGACCCTATTCAGGCGTGGTGGTACAAAAACTGGTATTTTGTACTTCCTGGTGAAAAGGATCATTTTCGTTTTAGACGGATGTACACTAAGGCCACTTTCAAAGGCCCAGTCCTCCACGAGGTTCAAGGCGGTTTGAAGCAGTTCGCTTAGGGTCTGAAGATGCTTTCCAGTCGCCGTAAGAGCGATGTCATCTGCATAGGCAATGATTTGGCAGCCGGTGCTATCCAGCTTTAGAAGTAGGGTGTTTACTGTTAGGTTCCACAAGAGAGGAGATAAAACTCCTCCTTGAGGAGTGCCCCTGGATGCGTATCGCACTATTGAGGCCTCTCCCAGATTAGCTTGGATAGTTCTCCTTGACAGGAGCTGACTGACGAATTCCACCAGCGGGGGCACCACTCCCAATCTTAGAAGGGACTCGATGACCGCTTGAGGATTAACGTTATTGAAGGCCCCTGCAATGTCGAGAAAGATGCCCAAAGTGTAGTCCTTGAGGGCAAGTCCTTTTTCTATCTTTGCAGTGATAGAATGGAGTGCAGTTTCCACTGACTTGCCCTTGGGGTATGCATGTTGAGTCTTAGAGAGGCTTTGCGAGCGTAGATTATACCTAATGTGCGCATCCAATATTCTTTCCAAGACCTTGAGAAGAAAAGATGTGAGGCTTATAGGTCTGAAGTCTTTTGGATTCGAGTGTAAAGCTCTTCCTCCTTTGGGTATGAAGATTATCTTCGCTTCCGTCCATCTCTGTGGGACGTAGCATAGCCTTAGACATGCTGTGTAGATTTTAGACAGCACAGGGCAGAGGATGTCTCCCGCCATTTGAAGTTCGGCGGGGAAGATGTTATCAGGCCCCGGAGATTTAAATGGGTCGAAGGTTCTGATAGCCCATTCGACTTTTTGAGGAGTAACTACCTTCTCCATAGAGTGGTAATTTCTTTCAATGTAGTCGACTGTTGGTGGCTCCGTGGAACAGCCCGGAAAGTGCGTGTCCATTAGAAGCTCGACCATTTCGCCGCTAGATGATGTCCAAACTCCGTCAGGTTTCTGAATGAAGCTCTTAACAGTTGGACTTTTTGATAGAACTTTACGCAGTCTATTAGCCTCCGAGTTGGTTTCAATGTTGTTGCAAAAGTCTCTCCATGAATCCCTCTGGGCTTTGTTGACTGCTTTTTTGAAAATTTTAAGGCTTCTTTATATTCGTGCCAAGAGCCAGTCCGTTTCGCTTGATTAAAAAGTCTCCTACTGTTTTTCCTGAGCCGGGAAATTTCGGAGTTCCACCATGGTGGTCTCTTCTTATTCCTCGGTCTGGTGACAGGACAGGAGGCTTTAAAAGCAGCATTACAGGACTCTGTGATCAGGTCTACTGCTTCATCAATTTTAGACGATGAGTCAAGCTCACCGATCGAAGCTGACTCGATTTCAGAATCATTGTGCGCTTCATCCGCTCTTAGCGGTAGGCCTAGCCTACTGTGAGAAGCGTGCTCATAGAACGACCGTGATAGAACGTTTTTGAACACATTCCAGTCCGTTCTCTTTTTATTTCTGTAGGCTGCGAGAGTAGGTGGTCTCATGTGGAGACAGAAGCATATGTATCTGTGGTCTGAGAAGGAGTTGTCCCTTGATACATGCCAATCCTCGATTTGGCCCAGTAACGGGTCAGAGACTAGCGTGATATCAAGAACTTCCTTCCTATTTGCGGTAACAAACGTTGGTTCATTACCAGAGTTACTTATATGTAGGTTTTGAGATAGAATAAAGTCTAAAAGGCACTCCCCTCTAGGGTTAGTGTCTGTAGAACCCCACACTACGTTGTGCGAATTGGCGTCGGTTCCTATTACGATCGGCAGCTTCCGTCGGTTTGCCTCATTCACTGCGTTGATAAAGCAGGTGGTTGGAAATTGGTGGGCGTCATGCGCCATGTAGGCTGCAATCAGCCAAACCTGTCTGCCTTCCAGTTCAAGGCTGATGGTCACCGTATCTGCGTCACTGAAATTTGATAATAGAAAGTAAGAGAGAGTCTTTTTAATAAGAATACACGCTCTGGTCCTACCTGTAACTGGGGTCTTGACAGCCTGGTAGGTATCAGAGGTTAGTCCGCAAACCTTGTTTCGAACGAGACAGGGTTCTTAGATTAGCACGAGCTCCTCGGCTTTCGCCGAGGCGCAAGAGAAGGGCAGCCGAGGCTATTTTGGAGTGATGCAGGTTAATTTGCAGGACCCTAATCATCAGAAACTTCACAGGTCGGTGTCTGAGCCCTCGTCCATGGCTACTGCCTCTTCGTGTTTGGGAGCGGCTATGACTGTAGTGTCAATTGCCGCTTCCTCCACGTCAGAGTCCAGTAGGTGGATCTCAGACTGGTGCACCCACCGACCAAAGGTCGACCCAACGTAGCCAGATACCGAGACCGTATCGCTCTCGGAGTCGTTCGCGGTGTCGTATCCGACCAGTGAGTGCGCCCTCCCTGCAGGTTCACTTAAGGTGCTACCTATGGGACCATCACCGCCTCAAGCGGTTTGTGAGACTGTGGAGGCAGCATCCGTTTCGCTCACGGCGTTGCCGGTTGATCCGTCCTCCAAGCTGGCTTTCTCGGTGGGCCCAGGTCTACTCAAGGTATTTCCTGGTTCCTCCGTTCCAGGTTCATCAGTGGCGATCTCACCCTTCTTCGCAATCCGCAGGGTGATGGAGTAAAAGCAGTAGCTGATGACTCCACCACAGGCTTCCAGAGCAGGGAGAGATTCCTCGCTAATGACCAAGGTCACATAGCGTTGTTTCTCCCTGACCTCACTAACCCTCACTACCCTCCATCCACTAGTGGGCAGGCCTGCGTTTCCGTTCTGAATGTTTTTCAGAATGGTCTCTGGCGACGACGGTTCGGCTGCTGGTATCCAGGCCCAGGCCCGTAGCCTGCAAGGAATCTCGTTCCTGTGCACCGCTACTAAGTCTGCCCCAGACCACAGCTCGCCTAACGCGGAAATAGCTTCCTTATACAGCATAGCCGAGCGCTCGTCGGCGCAGGAGACCATCTTTATTCGCCGCTGATGCCAGCCGGCATCACGGATGACCGGTGCAGGGCCCGGGTGCTTCTTGAGGACCTCGTCGTATACCCTGCACAAACCTATTAGCACCGACTTCCAGTTGTCGGGTGTGATGTTGCCGTCTGGGTGTCCCTTGTCGAGTACCGCGAGAGTGAGGTGCTCTTTGGCCGCCTCACTGAACGGCTTGGATAGGGTCGCTGCAGAGGTTCTCGTGGCCGCCGCCAGAGGTCTATGTCTCTTGGATTCACTCGCGGTGCTTTCCTGAGAACGTTGTCTCTTAGAGGCTAGTGCTTTTGGCCCGGCCCTAAGATGCTCTATTTTCTCGCTCTTCCCTACTTCTCGCTCCTGTCTCGCGGCGAGAAGTTTGGTTGCCCAGGCTAAAGAGGCCTTTTGGTCCTCCGTCAGTGCGCTGGGAGACACGTTTTCCAGTCGAGCTATTATCTTGGCCGCGGATCTGCGGTCACGCTGTGCTCTGACTGAGGGGGAAATTTTGCGCCCATTTTTCCCCTCGGGCTGTCTAGCTCTGTTGGCAGCTCTGGGGGCTGTCCCTCCTCCCGTGGGGGGGTTAGGGGCAGCTCCCTCGGGCTGCATTTTAATAATGCTCTGATCGGGCCTGTGGAGGCTGGCCGTCTGCCCATTGCTCCCCGTGTTTGCCTTACCCTCTTGGGGTTTGGTTGGTACGGTTTCGCGTGGTAACGTCTTTCCCTCAAGGGGTTTGGCCGCACCACTTTGTGCAGACGACGGAAAAGAGGACGTTGGCCGTGAAGGCCTACCCGACCCCGTCGATGCGGTTCTCGGGTGGTTAATCCTGGTGGGATAAGGTTTAGGGACTGCTTTAGCGAATTGTCCAGAGGCGGCATTTTTACCCGTGCAGGGATCCGAGGCGGAGTTTGGTTTAAACATAGCATCTGTTTCGTTGGTCGCCTACTCAGACGAGTCCTTTCGGCGACCATAAAATATAAAAAGGGGAAGGGAATGGTCGACTACGGCAGCGCCCCATACCGTAGCAAGTCCACCGTTACTCCCGGAGGTGGACCGGTATCCGGGAGGCTCCGTTAGAATACAGTCGGAAGCCCCTGACTGCAAACCACCCAATAGGCACGGACACGCTTAACACCTTGGGTTAGGGGGGAGGGTAAGATCGACACCCTCCGGGTCTAGATCCGTAGTGTTTTGTACGAAAAACAGGGTCACCTCGTGAAGGATACGATCAGTGCACCACCGCTATGGCAACCGTCTTGACAGAAGAAGTACCGATACCGGGACTGCGTGCACTACGGTCTAGGTGTGAGAGAGGCTAGGAACTTGAAAGTCCAAGTTCTGTGGTTCGCTTATTCACACCCTGCTAACAGCTTAACCCCGAACAGACCATAAAACCAACAACAAAAATTATTTTATTTTATTTTATTTTATTTTGTTTAATTTTTTTTTTTGTTGTTGGTTTTACGGTCTGTTCATTTTACATATTTTTGTAAGTATAACGAGCTCAAGACCAGTTGATAATAATTCTACACGCAGCATATCCTATGGGTTAGGCAGCTGCGCTGGCAATCAGAGTGAGTGGGTTCGATTCTCCACAAGATCCTCTGAAATAGCAAAAACTATACGAATTAGTCTGACGAGAAATCGTGGCTGTTTTCGAAATAGTACTATAACTATAGCCTGTATATGTTTGTTGCTTTCAATTTTTCCTCTAATGAAAAATAATAATAATTAACTAAGAATTATTATCAACTGGTCTTGAGCTCGTTATACTTACAAAAATTGTTTAATTTTATTTAATTTTTTTCATTCTATTTTATTTTATTTTATTTTATTTTATGTTATTTTATTTTATTTTATTTTATTTTATTTTATTTTATTTTATTTTGTTTAATTTTATTTTATTTTATTTTATTTTATTTTATTTTATTTTATTTTATTTCATTTTATTTTGTTTAATTTTACTTTATTTTATTTTGTTTAATTTTATCTTATTTTATTTTATATTATTTTATTTTATTTTATTTTATTTTATTTTATTTTATTTTATTTTATTTTATTTTATTTTATTCACAAAGTCAACACACATAATCGCATATTTCTTTTTGTAAACAGAAACGCTGCTTAGGTTTATGTTGGTCTGTTTGCCAATCGAGAGTATTCATTTTGTTTACCCACGATTACCGAATAATATATTGCAAGCAACAGCAAGAAAAATTATTTAAGAGCAAATCAGCGAAAGTAACTTCCATACCACAAATAAGCAGAGAGTCACACATCACCAAGCAAGAATTTCTATACAGGCATGATAAGCCAAATCTCACTTTCAACTCAGATATGCATAAAACCAAGATCATCATTATTCTCATTCTATATCGTGCTAGTTCATTCAAAATAATAGACATTCTTCTATCGATTTGATGGTTTATTGTAAAGTCGTTTTTACTATATTGCATGACAAGTACCATAAGTATTAAAAACAAAAAAACAACGAGGTATATATCGACGTATACGTAAATGAAATTAAATACTCATACTTATATATGGTTTTTTAAAAAAATTCCTTTCGCTTATCTACTTAATATCCCATAATCGCGTTTTCCTTGTACTTTATATACATTTAAACTTGATTATCCTTCTGCTTTCAAAAAAGTCATATCTGTTTATTTGTATGTAATCGCGTTAACGTATTATCTTCACGACAACACCATCTTATTCTTAACTAAGCTGATTTTTACTGTTACTCACTTCGTGACATCATTTCACTATGGCACCTGTCTCAATTTATTTTCGTGTGACAACAACAACACACACTTGTAAGGAATTACATATGTAAGGCATGGTGTTCTCCTTTTCTTACTGCCGGTAGAAGGAATTTGAAAGAAAATCTTCATAGCGGGGAGTAAAAGTTAGAACATCTCAATTTGGCTCTTTTTATTCCTTTTTTCATACTTTTATTTTAACACTCGTATTTAGTGTGATTCCCGTGGAAAAGCAATAAATCTCGACATTTACCCATTTCTCCCAGCTCATTTGATGAGGTCACGTAATGCATAAATTCGCTGAGCTATTGTACGAGTATATTAATGTTGGCTTTTCTTCCTGGTTTCTTTTTTTCTGGCAGTAATGACAACTAAAACATCCTCTTATATATATGTGACACAGCTCTGATTTAGGAGAGTGATGAGATGTGTGGACGTTTTAGCATATTTTTGTTATATGTAGTTAACTTAATTTCAGGCAATTTTTCTTGATATTATTTTTTATATCTCTTTTTGTTGTCTCATGCGCTCTCCCTATCTTTATCGTTTTCCACGATCTTGTTACTTATTCTCTTTGTCTCCCTCTGATCTGAGTCCTCTTCTTCCTCTCCTCTTTTTTTACATTCAAAACTAGTTTGATGGTACTCACCCTCATCACTATAAGGATTTCATTCAATAATTAATAATTGGACGTTTAGATCAGAGGTCTCCAGAATGTAAATGCGACTGGGATTGAGAGAACGCGGTCGTCGCCACAATTAAATGATATTCAGTCTGAGCGATTGATTGGTCAGTGCGATCATCGCGCTCGCACTAAATCGACAACAATTTTATTATTGCTGGGACCAAGAGAAGAATGTGATAATCTGTGTTTTTTGAAGATTGCCCCATTAGGCCTTGCAACCAAACGCCGCAATCACCTTTTTACGCAAGACTTCAATCCTGAAGTCCGTGGTAGGAACTAAGACTTGAAAGGTGTGAAGATGACTTTATTTCTCGATTAGCCACTCAATCCAAAGTAGCTACTGCTAACAACATCAATTCTCTCTATATTGAAAGCAGAGGATTAAGAATTTACTTCCTTTCTTCTTAGTATTTTTTGTATCTCATTCCAAGACATTCTGCTAGATCCTTGGATTTGCCGATTGGGAAAGGGTTCTAGTATAGCGCATTTTTTCAATGCAAAGATAAGGCGATCTTCTAATCAACCGTCCATACATAAAAA
Organism: Merzomyia westermanni; assembly: GCA_949987695.1. Classification (NCBI taxonomy): domain Eukaryota; kingdom Metazoa; phylum Arthropoda; class Insecta; order Diptera; family Tephritidae; genus Merzomyia; species Merzomyia westermanni. Next base: position 31,812,947 of record OX465291.1, on the reverse strand, counting down.
AACAAACACCAACATGCAAGCTCTCATCGGGCATCATAATGAGACTGAAGTGGAATGGTGACAGAAGCGAAAAAGAACAAATTTCATACAATAAAGCAACAGGTTGCAGAGGGAGACTTTCATATAATATGCGGTAAATAGCTTTTCCGCTACTTATTTCCTGATGTTTTCCAATTAGCCAGTAAAACCAAATTAACACCCTTTCGGAAAAATAAAACAATCATATTTTTTGAAGCAACTCTGCTTCGCCAATATTTTGTTGTGGAATAATATAAATCTGCTTACCCCAACTATCATTATTTTCATATATCGTCTACAACAGCTGTTCTTTTTATCTTAGGTTTTTATCTTATGTAAATGTTTGGATGTGCGGATATCCAGACGTTTGTCTTTGTCCACCAATCCAAGAGATCGGTTGGACGAATTTAGATGAAATTTGATAGAAAAATGCTGATGGTCTTGATGGAAGGAAAGGCTATATCTATGGTTTGTCGCTGGCCTCTTGGGAATTTTTTTTATTAATTTTTTATGCGTTATGACTATGAGTTTATTCTATAGAGACTAATTATATTTCACATAAAGGTAATATATATTAAGACCTTAGCAATTTAATAGGAAGTGAATTGTAGCCGTTACTGAGAAATTGCCAAAATATCTTACAGTGGTACACAGAAAAACACAAAAATTATATTTTATAACTCTGGTTTTCAATACCTTGTTTTGAATTTTTTACCAATATTCGATTTTCTTACATGGACAACTATTTGATTTTCCAATGGTTTTTATTGATAGCTCTAGCTAAACCCGTTGATAAGAATTTGGTACAATGCTCTGTAGTGAACCGTTCCGAAAGCTCAACCTTAAATTTCTTCCGATAATCGTCGTTGGGATAAAAGGAAAACCCATAAATCTTCCGGACAACATTTCTCTCGTATACTCCAAAAGTCTTCCTCATATTCCCTCGATACTCACCACAATTCTAAGACGCACATATGGACGTGTTTGTTGAGAGACTTACAGACTTTTTACTTTGATAAATATTTCGTTAATTTTACACAGACCTGTTAAATTTGATTAGTAATTAGTAGTAAGTTAATTAGAAGGCTTTTTTAATTAGTAATGATTATTTTAATTGTTTTTCAGGAAAAGGCAATTATTAATTGATTACGACTAGAAAAAATCAAAAAAAGTTTAGTTAAAACAAAAAAAAAATCTAAGATAATCAAAAAAATTGTTTTGATTTAATTGATTAATTTTTAAATTAATGAAATAATTTTTTTTTATTATTTTTTGATTTTGTTTTTTAAGTTATGTTGACAATGCTGAAAAAAACAATGCTGAAAAAAACAAAAATAATAAAAAAAAGTCAAAAAAATCAAAAGTAATCAAAACAACTTTTTTGGATTTTTTAAAATTTTTTTTTAAATAATCACATAAAATCATAATTTTTTTTTGACTATTTTTTAATTAATTGGAAAATAATCATTAAAAATTGAAAGTAATGGTTATTATTCATTAAAGAGACTCTCAAGAAAATAGTTAATGAAACCGGTAATAATTACGGTTAGTAATCATTATTTAACAGGTCCGATTTGACCAAAAAACCCAAAACCTACCTTTGCTAGTGTTAGTGAGCAAATTCCCTATATGTGTATGTGGTCAATTCAAACTTTGTAGGTATACATCAAGTTGCGTCCTCACCGGATTGACCGATCATAACCAAGTAAAAGCACAAACTACACAGTATAACAAGGGGAATAGAGTCAAAGGGGCGTGGCACCGCCATCACACAAATGGTTTCATATCTTTGGAAGCATTCAGGCTAGATCACTGAAATAAGGAAAAGAGGTAAATGAAGTGAGTTTTCAACAATTCCTACAGATTAGAAAAAAGTGGGCATGGCACCTCCATATCAATGGAATTTTTCATTATGCGTATCCCCGACAGTATTCACGCTTTACACGCGAAATTCGGTACGAAGTTGTCTAAGACTTAGAAAAAAATCATTAAAACTCAAGAAGACTCATTAAATCTCATCAGCTCATGTTTCAGTCATAGTCACTTAGACGAAGTCTTCTACAGAGACGGTGCAGGTAAAAGCCTTCCAATGAATATAGTATTTAATGTACTATTCAGTACTATTAAAACCCGTTTAAAATTACGCTGTTTAAAAAGAAATGTGAGAGGAAACCCGTGGGGATAAGTTAGTACTTTTATAAAGTAAAGAAATCGGCTTATTTCCACGCTCACTTTATATGAACTTTGTCTGCAAAAAGTTTCATTTTACTTGTTTAACTCCTTTTAAAGGAGTGCCATTTCCTGCAGGGCAACGCGCGCATCCACACAAGGCCCCAACTAAACATAATCTAATATGGAAAAAAATTATTATTTTTTGCTTTCTCCTTTAATAATATTTGCCTTTTGTGTAATGCGCCTTACCCATATGGACTTAATGGCTGCTACAACAGCCCCGCAGTGCGGTTCAGAATCGGTGACGATGCGGAAGAGGCAACAAACAGATTAGCGTGTTAATAATGATTTTTTAATTGCATTAAAATGCTTTGAATATAAAATTAAATTGGTTATGAAGTCTTTGATACTAAGAGAGATGACGGGAAAAATGGTTGAGTGTATGAATGAGTGCACTTGTGAGTAGATATAAATATAATAAACCTTATGCAAATCCCATCAAAAAATTGTATAAGCAATTATAATAAATGATGAATATGGCGGCAGAGCAGGGTGCCCCTGTTATCGACAATGATTACCCTAAGCTTTTTGATCGATTAGTCATTTTGATTATCGATTTTATTAATGGTAAGCATCGATTTTTGAAAAAGCGGTTCAAATAATTACAAATTTTACATTGATCTTTGTAAATAGTACCATCCGCGAAAAATAACAAGATCAACGGAAATAATATCAATTGACCTTAATTCGCATCCCAATTTAATTCCAAACTTTTATTTTATAATATGATACGAATTTTCTGTTTTTAAAAATTTTGCGTGTAGCGTTTTCTTGACTAATTACAAAATGCGTGCCGTTAAATAATTTTAATTCAGAATCGCGCCGCTGTTAAGTTGTGCAAATTAAATATTTGTAGGTAAAATTGAAGTAACGGATTTTATTTCCCTTTGGCGGATTTTACTTCCTATGACATTATTTAAATTTTCTAAATAAATTTATTTGACATTATTTCCGTTGATCTTGTTAATTGTCACCTTACCATAAATGCGACGGACAACAAAATGGGTATAACTATGCCATAGTCAGAGGTTATCCAGAAAGGGACACGACGGGAACTTTTGGGATATTTTTTGGACAGGTTCGCTTAGCTATCCGCCATCCTTAAGTTTGTTGCCATCTTTCGTTAGCTGGTCGTTTGACATCCCCTTTTATATATATAAGCGTTCTCTGTCAAAAAGAATTTGTTTCGTGGTACCCTGCATAGCAAGGTTATCTGCCCTACGCACACATACCTGCATTTAACAAAAATAATCTTCAGGCCAAAGGACGTATAAGTGAGGAGCTTCAAATGCTAACTGATAAGTAAAATGCACGAAACCTATAATGAAATGGATTAATAAAGGTACTAAGACCGCGGCAATAATCGTGTCTTGTTAATCGACGACAAAGCGAATCTAAGTTGCAAGCAAGATAACAAACCACATCGTTCTGAGATGCAAACCTCTGAAAATGCAAAACTATTATCCCAATATGGCTGAGTAACCATCTCAACAGCAAATATGGATCTAAACAATTGTTAAAGCAAGCATGCAGTTTGGAAATGGCGAAATGAGCTACCCGTTTAAAAGTTTTTTTGAGTTTTGAACCTAGAAATAAATACTTAAAGAAACCACACGCCACACAGGTTAGATTATCTAATCGTAACTCCAATTTATGTACAGCTTGATGTACCGGGGAAAGGCGTCCCCAGACCAGCCGCCATCGCACTTTAGTCGCTTGGCTGTACGAGTAAATACTTAATAACCTACCCGTAGTACCATTGGATATCATGCTTCATCAGGAAATCCACAATGAATCGTATATATTTGTTTCGCGCCCTGCTCACATTATAAGCGGTTAGTAAGAATAAATTAAGACTTATATAAGGTACAGCTTAGCTCTTGGGATTAGATGTCCTTTTGTACGCACTTACGTATATGGGAAAATATGTGTGGTTGCTATAGTGCAGTAATTAACTTTTTTGTAATATGTTTTTTTCTGCCGTGCAATACTTAGGCTTACATAAAATATTGTGACAACTTTATTAATTTCATAACGCTAATTAAGTTGAATGGTTTTATTTGTGCTATGCTTTCAGTATGATTTGTATACCTTTCATGAACATGAAACTGTATTATAACTTTGGTCCGATCGGAACCAACAAAATCGATTGGACAAATATATCAGATAGCCCCTTTCGAACCCATTTTCCGAAAACCGTATCTTTGAAGACCGTCAAATTTTGCACAGTTTTTACTTACTGTATGTAAAGATCGGACCGTTAAAACAGTGATGCGTGTTCATGAAAGGTACAAAGCCTTCGGCACAGCCGAGGACAGCGTTCTTCCTTAAATGTTTTTGTTCAGAATGTGTGACACAAAAAAAATGTGTAATCCCTTTTATTTTTATTTTTTTGAGCTAAATGTTTTTATTCAAAGGTCAATTAATAATAATGATAGTTATAATTTGCAGCAATATTATTATATTATTAATGCCGAGTGGTAATGGTAGTATGTTGCTTCTAAAATTTTCCTACAAATGGGAGACCTATATGTTTTTTTTCCATGTCCAAATGCCAATTTCGTGAGCCCTGGAGGTGTTATCTGGAAAGAATGCGAAAATTAGAAAAACGGTTAAATAGCTGTAGGGAGGAGATTTTCTTGAGGAGAAAACTGTTTCTTCCAAAAACAAAAATTTTGTATTCAAACATCTGCCGGATTTTGATAGCCACACCCACGTATTCTTTTTATCGAATATTTTGAAAATCGCAAAAGAAATATTCAATACATAAAACATCTAAATTTAGTGCGTAGTTTGAAATTGTTTCACAAAATTTAACTTTTTCTGTTAAAAACGGGCGTGGGACCGGCTACATTACATTAAGTAAATTTTACAAATATTGCTAATCATAAATCAAAAACCTTTTCATATATGACATCAAAGCTCGCACACAGATGGGGCTACGAATGTACGAAAATCTGTTAAGGACCCGCCCTCTTTTTACGTAAATAAATTTTAAAAGGATGATGGCAACGGGCATGGTACCATCTTTTTTTTCAATAGTAATGTTCTAACGTTTCGGGGCCAGAACTTGAATAAAAGTTGATGCAGCACAACAAATTTGCAAGATATGTTTTACGTGTGACCTGAAAGATTTTTTGTTAAATTGAAAAGCGAACCACGTCGAGTTCTAGCAACTTCCCTCTCCAATGAGTCATATATAGCTAATTTGTGTTAAAGTTCATTTCCGTAAGCTTTTAGTTATATTTTTTGAGCATATTTAGGCTATAGCTAGAAAATCTAACTATAAATACAGTAAAAGAATATTTGATAATGTTGATTGAATTACGATATATATATATATATATATACAGCTGTGTTCACAATAATAGTAGCGAAATTAAATTAGATATCGATCGAAAAAATAAGTAGAAGCTGTGTTTTTAGTCATTTTTATTTAAACTATAGCAAATTCTTTAATAGAGACCACATAAAAAAAACTCCAAAGCTTTAACAAAGTTCAGAAAAGTTATTTACACTTTCAAAAATTGACTACAAAATTTCAATATTTTTGGGTCGAATTTTTAGGAAATTTTTGAGTGCGCAGTTTTATAGCTCATTCAAGTTCAGAATAATAATGTGCAAGTTAAAGCACGTCAAAGTTTTCCCTGAGCTCTTAGAATTTTTTTTATATAGGATCTTGAATATTTTCTTCCATACAATGGAACTCAAATTTTCTATTGAAAAGTATGCCCAATTTTGAGGTAATTCCAACTTTTTGTATCAGCCCAGTAGAACCAGGGATCATTGTTTTATTCATCCCGGAGTCCTCTCTTGCGAGTTTTGCATTTACCCCTATACGTCTGTGTATTACCATACCATTTTGTGTACTCCCTTTAAACATTGCATGTCCTAGGAGGGCTAGAGATAAAAAAAACTCCTTTTCACCTCCCAAAGAACAATCATGGAGTATAGTTTATTACTCATTATGAATCGCAATAGAGTAATGGGGAAGTTAAGGAGAATATAAGAAAACCTTTCAGGAGAGTAATGAGGGAGACTTTTAACATTCCTCCTAAAATGCAAGGAAAGATCTTTGGAGAATTGTGCCTCAAGCCTTCAATGGAAGCAAATAAAAGAATGAATGCAATGGAATAGAACTCATGCATAAATACCTCTCATATCCGCAAATAAGGGATTAGTTATGGAAAACAATAGCTTTTCTAATTTAAATCTTTCTTTAAATTGTGTTTGTTTCTCATATTTGTAGGACTGCAGTTTTTATTTTTTAATGTTTTTTTCATTTGCTGAAACTTTTTTCTCTTTTGTTGGCAGGTGTTAGCTAAGAGTAGAAGTTGGAGAAATCTCTACTTTCGCTCGAAAAATATATATAATATTTTATTAATAAGTTGAGGAGGTCACCCCTATTCTTCCAAGATTAGTAAAACCAAATTCTCTGTTATCGATCCGAAAGGATGTTAAGGGGATTACTATATCTTATTCATAGCTTGGGAACATCGCTCTTTGTCCTCCACAAAGAGTAGAATAAAAGCAGAAATGAAAAAAATATATTCTATTGTTTCAAAAGGATGTCAAAAAGAGTGCTCTCTTATTCTCGCTTCAAGTTCTACCGGGTGGCTACAAAATATTGAAGTTTTCAAAATATAAGATAGTTAATGTTAAATGAAATAAATAAGGAAAGGGCTGTCTTCGACTGTGATGAAGACTTTATACCTTTCATGAATACGCATCATGGATACAAGTGTCCGATCCTTACTCACAATTAGTACAAACTCTGCAAAACTGTTAATTTAAAGATGCATAGTCCAAAACCCATTTATCGAAACTATCGATTATATGGGAGCTATTTGTTATGTTGGTCTAATCTTGCTGGTTCCGACAAATCATTAATGCTTGACAAAATGGCGGCCCCATACCAAATTTCATCCGGATATCTCCAAAACTGAGGGACTGGTTTGCGTTCAAACAGACAGACGGACCGACAGATGGATATGGCTAAATCGACTTAGCTCATCTCCCTGATCATTTCGGTATACTTATTGGTGGGTCTATCTCTTCTTCTTCTCATACTTACAAACATCGGGTCAAAGTTATCATACCATTTCCTGTTCGTAAAAGGTATAATAATCAATATATAAACAGCGGTTAGGAAGAATATGATCAAGTATTAACCCTTCCAGAGGTAAGAGCATATCATGCTCATTTGTCCAATGTTATTTGTTTTATAAATATAGTATGTTTAACAAAATAATAATGAGTTTTTATAAATGTACGAATATACCTAACTTGCCGTCTCAAGTTGTCATCACACCCGTCCTTGTTGAATTTGTAGCATAAAAGTGGAAATTATAAATTCAGTTAAAAAATGTAGCGGCTAATGTTGAGAATGTTCATTTAACAGAAAGCTCGTCCCACCTGTCTGAATGCTTCGACGTGATATAACTAATATGGTCACATTTCTTTTTGAATTTTTATTTTGCGCTTTTCCTTGATCACTATTACGCTTAAAAGAAATTAGTTGTTGTGAAGAATTTTCTATTTGAGTTTAAAAGCAAACCTCTGAAATGTAAATTGAGCCAGTGGGAATATATTTTGCAGTAAAACAGATTTTTCCCCCGAAAGAAAACTTAAAACTTATTTGATAGCATAATTAGTATTTACTTTCTAGGAAATGGCAACATTTTACTCGCTTTTCCTTCCCCATGCATTTTTCATAGAATTTGTACACGCACATGGTGTATAAACTTTTTCAAGGCTATTAAAATTTTATCAACTGCGTCCGCTAGATTTAATGTGACTTGAAATTGCGTTGAAAGGCCGCCAAGTTTCAAGTGATGCCTTGGCCTATATTCATCTTCTTCTAAAATGACATTTTTTTTTTTTGCTTTAATGGACAACTCTAACTTTTCGCTTTTTAGCATTTAAATTTTTTATCACCGCTTACTTTTTTTTTATCTGGTATTACATATTTTTCACCGGAAACTAAAAATCAGAAAAATAGATACTATATAAAATTCAATTGTGTAAACCGTTTTCTTCCCCATTGCTATTGTTGCTTTAACTTTTGGTGTTGTTTCATGTTTAACCCAGGAAGCCATAGGAGTCATAAACGAGTGAGAAAGGAGACCTAAATTGAAGCGCTTACACTCTTTATGAGCTCATCTATGAGTCTTCTTCTTCTCTCCACCATTGATAATATTATATATAAATAAAATCGAAAAGTAACTTCTTCTGTCTACTAAACTTGTCAATCGTAACAGTTTGCGCCTTGCCAAATAATTAGGCATGCCGTCAGGAAGTTTACATAAAGCAAACTTAGTAAAAACTTTCTGTACCTTTTCAATTTTGTGCGAGTGAATTTTGAAATGTGGACTCCAAATAATGCAGCAATAATTTAGAAGATTACGCACCAACGAGATATAAAATGATTTTAAAGTCATTGGATCAGAGAAGTCGGTGGAGTTACGACGTATGAATTTAGTGAGTAGGCGAAGTTACAGGGACTACTTTTGCTTGAGTATGAAACTACGCAACACTTTGGGTTATTAAGATGCAGGTTGTTCGCAGAGCACCATCTGTGAAAATTATCTAGATCGGATTGAAGATCTAGGCAATCCGAAATATAACGTATTTTCAGCAAGAGTTTCACATCATCAGCGAACATCAAACATTCCGCTTTAGTTAATAGATTTGGCAAATCATTTATAAAAACTATAAATAAGAGTGGACCACAGTGCGTTCCCTGAGGTATTCCTGACCATGCATTTACTGCTATAAAAGAGCAAGAGGTGCCCATTTTGACGTACAGTCTTCTTCCTGTTAAGAAGCTAAGGAAAAATTTTAAAAGTTTTTCCTTGAAACCAAAAGCCCAAAGTTTATTAACCAAACTTGCATGATCAAACTTGCCAAAGGCTTTGGAAAAGTCGGCATAGATTACATCAAGCTGCCCTTGATCTTCGAATGCATTTATAATTTTATGGGTTATGAGCAAAAGATTAGTGCAAGTAGATTTCTGCTCATGTTGAAATATCGATATTGCGGAAAGTACGTGATCCATTAGTTTTTTTTGAAGTACGAAATCGAAAAGTTTTGAGATCGTGCCAAACCTGGCAGATTTTGTTATCCCAGCTTTCTAATTGGAAAATTTATAGCCCAAAACCCATTTATCGAAAGTATCGTTTATATGGGAGCTATATGTTATGTTGGTTCGATCTGGGTGATTTTTACTGCACACATTACATATATAATATGTACCAAGCCAATGCCAAAACCAGTTTATCGGAACAATCGATTGTATGGGAACTATACGCTGTATTTCTCCGATCTTGCTGATTCCGACAAATGATTAATCTTATGCAAAATGGCGGCTCCATACCAAATTTCATCAAGATATCCCAAAAACTGAGGGACTAGTTTGCGGACAAACAGACAGACGGACAGACGGGCATAGTTAAATCGAATCCGCCCATCACCCTGATCATTCCGGTATACGAGGTGTGTTCAAAAAGTATCGCGAATTTTGTGTTTTTTCAAAAATTATCTATTTATTCATGAATATCTATTTTGTCCCCTTCAAAGTAATCCCCATGAGATATTTTTGAACACACCTCGTACACTTCTGCCAACGGTTTTTCCAATCTTCGAAGCACTTCAAAAAATCATTTTTTTGTATCTTGTTCAGCTCCTCCTTCGATGCCGTCTTTATCTCGTCAAGAGAAGCGTAACGTCGTCCTTTCATGGGCCTTTTCAGTTTAGGGAACAAGAAAAAGTCACAGGGGGCCAGATCTGGGGAATACGGTGGCTGCGGCATCATTAGTGTGTTGTTTTTCGCACAAGCAACGATGTGTGAGCAGGGGCGTTATCGTGGTGCAAAAGCCAATTTTTGTTCTTTTTTGCACATCTTCTCGGCCTTCTGAGAACATTTTGTACCACCGATAAACCTTGCTTCGGTCCAAGGTAGCTTCTCCGTATGCCACAGTCAACATTCGGAATGCATCCGCGCACTTAATTTCGTTTTTCACACAAAATTTGATACAGGTTCTTTGATCCATTTTTTTGAATAGGTAAAAATCGAAGACGATCCAAAACACGTGCAAGCAAAGCAGCTGTCAACAATTAACTGAACATTCAAAATGGCCGAGCTTGTCGGCATAAGTGAGAGACATGAGTACCAACATAACGCCACAAAAAATTCGAAATTCAAATATACGTAACCAGCGAAAATTCAAAATTCGCGATACTTTTTGGACATACCTCGTACTTATTGGTGGGTCTATCTCTTCTGCTTCTCATACTTACAAACATCGGACCAAAGTTATAATACCATTTCATGTTCATGAAAGGTATAAAAATAAAACCGATATGAATGTCTGCCCCAAAGTTGCTCTGTGAAATGAAAACTCTCCGTATAAGGAGCATAATTTTCATCACATCGGAGTCATAAAAGAATCCTATAAGATCGTATTTCTGATTTTCATATTTTTTACATATTTAGGACTCATATCGGACTCTTAAATTATGAGCACTCTGAGAATGTTTGCGGGGAAATAACCAACAAAACCAGTAGCAATGAACATAAATATTGATGGTTTGAATAAGTTAAACGCAGATGGGATTTTTCCAGAATTTGGTCAGCGTTTTATATGCTTTGCTTAAACACATATAAATACAAATAAACCACCACCCTCACCTTGAGCATCATGTGGTTGTTTTGTTATTGGGATGGCTGGGAATTCTCAGTAATGGTGGCGCCTGTACACAGGGTTAGGCGAACCTGCACCGGAAGGTGAGAGAGGAGTGAAATATTTTATTTAAGCTTTTAGCTGTACTTATTTGCGAGTAGTGGGGTAAATATCGAAGCCTCCAACCATGCGTATCTCCAACAGACACAATAATAGGTTTTTTCGCGAGGCCATTTCTAAGAGACGGTGAGTATAGGAAATGCTAGATCCGACTGCACAGAGTTCTGAAAATAAGCTTAAAAGTGACAACATTTGTCACAAAAGGTTGTTGTTGTTGTTGTTGTTGTAACGACAAAAACACTCCCCGAAGGTTTTGCGGGGTGCTATCGAACTGACAGTCCTTGGCTGGATATGAATCCGGTACGCTCCGGTACTCCCTTGCGGTACTTCCCGACTGTCGTGGTAGCGATTTGCTATGACCTGTGGAACCTTCTAGGTCATATCACCCCTCCTTCCATAAGGAAGGGGAGATGGGTAATGAGAGGTGAGAGGCATCATATGCGTAGATCAACCATCGAGTTGCACGTCATTACCTTTGTGCATATTAGTCGCCTCTTACGACCGGTATGCCTACCTCGGGCATATTCTAATCCCCTAACCCGCAGGGGTGTGTCACAAAAGGTCGTGGTGGTTGCCTTTTATATTTTGCGCCTAATAATGAAACCACAGTAAAATATTAAGGAAAGTTTTATTGTCTTTCAAAATATTCTCCATCCAAGTCAATACACTTCTGCACTCGCTTGAACCAATTTTCAAAGCACTTTTGCCACTCAGATGAGGATACCTCTAAAAGGAGCTGTTTGAAGGCTTCTACAGCTCCTTCAGGCGTTGAAAAACGTTGACCTCGCATTTGTTTTTTTTTTGATGTTTGGGAATAAAAAGAAATCATTAGGTGCCAAATCAGGGCGGAAGACCAATCAATTCGACCTTTTGAGTCCTCAAAGGATCCTCTCTTGTGTGAATCGATACATGAGAGCTTCCATTGTCTTGGTGAAAAATGATTTGTCTTCGGCGGTTGGTTTTCCTTAATTCTCCAAAAACTTTTGGCAAACAAATGGTTGTATACCACTCAGAATTGACGGGTTTAACTTTATCTAGTGGAAGAGTTGCGACATGACCAGAAAACAGGCGACCATTTGCTTTGAGGTGCTTCTTGCGCGAACAACTTTTGTTCTATTAGGCTCGTCTTGGAACACCCATACAGTCGATTGCTGCTTTGTTTCCGGCTCATATGCATAGATCCAAGATTCGTCACCTATTATGATGTCATAGACGTGCTTTGATCCACCGCGGCTAAATTTCTTCAACATTTCTTTACACCAATCGACCTTTTTTGGGCAATTGCCAAATTATGCGGTATCCGACGAGAACAAATCTTCTTTGGGACCAAATGTTCATGCAATATTGAATGTATGCTGGTCCCACCAATGGCCAAGGATGCCTCTATCTCGCCAAATGTCACATGACGATCTTGTATTATCAATTGACGCACAGCATCGACTGTTTCTGGCACAACCACTGTTTTCGGACGACCTTCACGAAATTCGTCCTGCAAAGATTGGCGCCCACGTAGAAACTCGTACCATCGTTTCACAGTGGCTAAGTGTAGTGATTCAACACCAAAATTAGAACTAAGTTGATTGATGCACTCCTGTCTCGATAATCCACGTCGAAAATCGTAGTAAATCATCTCACGAAAATGTTCACGGGTTAATTCCATTTTTAGGCAATATGAATTTTTAAACTCACTATAAATAAACACAAATAAAACTCGTAAATGAAAACGTTATATGCAAGAGTATGCCAAAAGATACCAAACTTTACCATAAAAATATCTAATTCCAGCTAATCACATGTAGTGTTGCGAAGGCACAAAATATAAAAGGCAACCGTATATATAATATTAAAAGTTTCAGGAAACTCCAAAGCTTTTCTGATAAATCTAGACTTCTCCGTCAGAGCAATTTGTTCATGTTCTGTTAACCATTAGACTATCAGAATGATAGTTTGTTTGTCATCTCATTTCTTTACGAGTACTTTAAAAATTAACGGCAGAAAAAACTATAATTTAGTTGTTGGTACTAATTTGTACAATAGATAATAATAATAATTTATAGTTTCAATAAATTTTCAAAAAACAGCAAAAAAGACAAACACTGGGTGAACAAACCGACAACTGTTTCTACAGTAAAGCTAGAAAACTCTTCCAAGATTTTATCTTACAACTAAGCCATGTGGGCCAAACTAAAATCAAGAAATCAGTAAATCACAGAGGAAGAGAAATCCTGTAAAAAAGCGCAATCTTTCAAAGCCATTGGACCTGCGCCATCACCTCGAATATCGATTTTTAAATTGAATTCGTAAAAGAGAAATCACTCGAAAAAGTTAGAATGAAGTTTTATTTTAGTGAGGTAATATTTCAATTCAAAACTCCAGCTAAGGTCGCCGACCCCACACACCCTCATTAATATACACCCATGCTCTGAACTGTTGCTATTACCCTGCTAATGCTTACAATTCTTGTTATTTCACTTTTGATATACCTGCTCATCAGCGTTAAGTTGTTGACATTAAAAAAAGAACAGCAAAGCCGCCACGGTCAACAACGTCATTGTCCTCATCGGCTTAATGGCCACTTTTGCTGACGAAGATCATTTGGTTGATGGCCAATTGTGAGTTGCTTGGAGTGAGTTATTTACGACTGCCTTATTAGTTGGCTGTGCGAGTTTTATACATTTTTAGAGACATTTTTTCAATGTTGAGTATCTTCCAAGTATCTGAGTGTTGCAGTTAAAGTAAGAACGCGTGTTAGTATAACAAATAATTTATTTATTTATTTATTTTGCGTCTACAGTACTATCCAACAGACTAACAACGATAACTAATGGAGTTGGTCGGGATAAAGAAAAGTCGATTAGCTTACGAAACGAAAAGTTATTAAATTCCTTCAAGGAACGCCTACTAGGTGCATTACTTTCGAAATTAGTTTTGCAATTATCAACATAGAAAGGAAGAAATATATGCAGACTTCTTTGCGGAACCTTAAAGGTCATATATAGAAACATGCTGCTTCGGCAGCGTACTGACGCTCCACTTAGCTCTAGTCTTGTCTATTGGACGAGTTGCAGGTTTTCGGGAGCAATGGTGCTTTAAGCACAATTCCTTCCAACTTGGTCATCCATTCAGCCACCTCTATAGCGTGCGCTTATGGAGGTGGTGGTGTCCGGGCACAGAGCCAGCTCGTTCCAGAGTACACCGGCGCTAATCGCCGCCCCTAGATGTGTACCCACGCAAAGCAGCATCAGCTTCAGGTAACCACTGCCCTATTGATCTACTCCGCTATCTCCGAATCAATAGCCTTCGGGTCCAACAGTCGCTGGCCCACCACTGGTACGCTTCCACCGCACTACGTCTGCTACCGGTGAACCCCTGCCGCTGCCCAACTGTTTTCGCTTACCAGCTGTGCCGAATCCGCATTGTCATATCGCCGTTCAGCTGTTGCCCAACTACCGCCGGACAACTGTAGCAGGGAATATCCAATACCGTCCGCTCTCAACTAGTCTGCCCGCACCTAAACACCGCTCTCTCGCCTTCTCACTCTCCAGTCACGCAAAGCTGCTGCTCCCACAACGGCTTTAGGCTGTTTGTGTGTGTGCGATCTTAATACACATATATCGTGTTATTATCGTGGGACCTCTGCTGACCTTGGACAGACTAAGCTTTACCTCAGCCTTCGACAAAACCCACCTCAGACCATCTCTAATGAAAATCATGTGACTTTTCCTGTTCTTTCAAGTTAATTCGTGCTGTCTCCCCAAAATATTAAAGAGTGTCTTGGGTTCTACAAAACAAAATTAACAGCTCTCTGCTTCATACTACATGAAAGTAATTTATAAAATTACTCAAGACGTGGGTCGAGCAAATTCCAAACGATATTCTAAGCTGTAATATTACAAACAAAATATGAAAGATGGAAGTAAGTTAATTATTCCAGTAACCACCAGGAAGTTTTCAAAAATGATTTACTACTAGAACCGTTTATCTTGAATTTCGCGTTTTGTTAGAACACCGAAGCATAGCGACTTTTCTTCTTTCATCTTGTAGTAGAAAGACTTTGAAGAAATGAAATTAATTGCAACAGTTTTTACTCAAGATATTTTTAAGAGTCTACACTACCTCCGTCTTTGCGTGTCTGTTAAAAGTGTTACATCTAATACAATCTAATACCGAGCAGCTTCAAAACTAGAAAAATCACAAAGCATCGAATTACGCTACCGTCAATTGCAATACAATACCAGCCTTCACCTAACCTTTGAATAAAACAACCCTTCACTTGTTGGCGTCATTTGTACTACTCACTGCCTCTACAATAACAATTTTCTCTCCAACTTACAACCGATAAAGTAAATCTAAAAAGACATTAAAAGATTTTGTGGTTTAATTTTCACAGCCAATTCTCAACACTCTGTGCCACGTAAGAACAAATTGATACACATCAGAGTGATTCCTCGATACTCGTACATATGTATGTATGTAGCAGGGGCAGTCTATGTTAGTATTTTCTTCAGGACTCTTGCACATTTATGGGTATGAACATACAAATCTCACACTCTTTGCCAGCCTTTTCATGACTTCTCTTAATACGCATAAATCTTGCAGATATGCATGGTAGTATGTATGTATGTGTGCATGTATGCGAAAGGGGCAGAGAATGAGCAGGAAGCTTTTTTCTTACAAGTAAATGTTCTTGTAATTTTTTTTTTTTGCTACTTCCGTTGAACAATTCAGCAATTGTTTACTCGTAAGTATTGCTTTGTTATATAGGCTGCAATCTTTTCTCGCGGAGTTGAAAAATTTTTACAAATTCAAGTAAAATATGGTGGCAAAAATTTGGGCATAAGCATATAAGAACTTGGCACTTGGGTGAGCTTCCTCCCACACATAAAAAAGATGAACCGCTTTATGCGAGAAGGCTGCGGACACTATAGCGAATATCAGCCGGCTAATGGTGGCCGAAAGCCATGTATTAGAAGTCTGTTAGCATCTACCTCAGTTACTATAAATCTGAGAATCTAGGCAGGTGCAATGAAATTTCAAAAGTACCGAATCGCTATCACCACGCTCCAACGCAGACGGGTCCTCCGAATAGCGTCAGCATACCGCACGGCCTCCGCAGCCTCTGTCCTGATCATTGCAGCGACTATACGAATACGAGGTGTGTTCAAAAAGTATCGCGAATTTTGTGTTTTTTCGAGAATTATTTATTTATTCATGAATATCTATTTTGTCCCCTTGAAAGTAATCCCCATGAGATATTATACACTTGTGCCAACGGTTTTTCCAATCTTCGAAGCACTTCAAAAAATCATTTTTTTGTATCTTGTTCAGCTCCTCCTTCGATGCCGTCTTTATCTCGTCAAGAGAAGCGTAACGTCGTCCTTTCATGGGCCTCTTCAGTTTAGGGAACAAGAAAAAGTCACAGGGGGCCAGATCTGGGGAATACGGTGGCTGCGGCATCATTAGTGTGTTGTTTTTGGCCAAAAAGTCGCGCACAAGCAACGATGCGTGAGCAGGGGCGTTATCGTGGTGCAAAAGCCAATTTTTGTTCTGCCACAAATCCGGGCGTTTCTGGCGGATTTCTTCGCGCAAATTGCGCATAACTTGCGGGTAATATTCCTTATTAACCGTTCTTCCCTGTGGCAAGAACTCATGATGCACCACGCCCCTGCAATAGAAGAAAACTGTCAGCAAAACTTTCACATTCGACCGAACTTGGCGCGCTTTTTTCGGTCTTGGTTCGTGCGGCAGCTTCCATTGAGATGATTGAGCTTTGGTTTCCACGTCATAACCACAAACTCACGATTCGTCACCAGTTATGACCCTCTGGAGCAAATTTGGGTCGTCGCGGACAGAGTTTAACATCTCATTAGCAATGTTCATGCGATACTGTTTTTGGTCACAATTGAGCAATTTTGGTACGAGTTTCGCGTAAAAATCGAAGACCAATTGTGAGTTGCAGCTGTCAACAATTAACTGAACATTCAAAATGGCCGAGCTTGTCGGCATAAGTGAGAGACATGAGTACCAACATAACGCCACAAAAAATTCGAAATTCGAATATACGTAACCAGCGAAAATTCAAAATTCGGGATACTTTTTGAACACACCTCGTATACCTCCTAGCGCAGTTTACGACCTCCATTCCGATATAAGTCGTTGCTGTCGTGCAGGTGAGAGGAAAATGGCTTTTCTCGAAATGGCGTGAGAGTAGACACAAGTTCATGTAGCGCTCTTCCGTACCTAAGTTATGCTAAACACGGTCCCAGATATGGAACAATGCGCAGGCTGTGAGAGGTTAGTTTTTAATGGATAGTCCTTCAATAGAATAAGGAAATCTCATGCTCGGAGTTCCATTACTAGAGGTAATAGTATCGAGGGCTTAAACCCGGTCAGCATATATAGTACTTTAACGACCTCCAAAAAAACCGCAGAATTAGCCAGCTTAGTATCGCATATGAGTTTCTAACCAGCTTATTTTGCGAAATACCACCAAAAAACATAAAAACGGTTTGTTTTCCGGTCAATTTTTTATTTAATTTGATCTTCCATATAAACTTTTTTGACCAATGGTTTTCTAAGTGCCAATAAAAAGAATTTATTTCACTTTTCCGACACAATGTTTCGCTGGACTTCCTAGCATCATCAGGGGTGATCTGTTTATTAAAAAGACAACAATAATAACAATAACAATAATATTACCTGTCTACATACAGATATAAACAATATGAAAAAAACATTTATATGCACATACATACGTGTAAAACATAAAATAGTACTTACACATTACATTGCTTGAAAACTTAAAATAATATTAGAAAATCCGTACCATCTTCTTTGGTATCATTGTCAAATTTTAACTACTTGTTTATTATTGTTGTTTTTTAAAATGCAGCGAGTTCATGAGAGTGAATTTTTTAAGTCCTTTTTTTCAACTCGTATACAAAAGATAAGAACAATTGTAAAGAATTCTTTTTTTCTCCCATTTATCTTTTTTTTTTTTGTTTGTATACTTGTTAAGCAATCATCATCAATATCCTGAAAGTTGTGTAGTATTGTTGATCCAGCATCACTTCACAACGAGTTGTAGAGTGAGACTTGATAGTCGTCAGTTGAAGTATTCGCATTTATTTTCACAGCTGATATAATTTATTTGATTTGTTCTTACGTGAGTATACATATGTTTGTACATAAGAACGTTTGTATCTGACAAACATGCAGATGCTACTTTAAGTCGCTATAGATTATATTGTGTTATTGTTACATTTGTTGTTGTTATATATTACATACATGCTTTTGGTTATATTTGTGTACCCACGCAAGACAATCTGTTTAGATAGATATAATACATAAGTGTATCAAAGTAAACAATATATTTTGTGCTAGCCATATTCGCCTATTTGAACGGAGAAAATTGAATTGTAAGAAAATTGAATAAACTCCTCACAATAGCTTGGCACATGTCGCGTGTCGCATGCCATACGCTTAACTCACTTAACGCAATTCACGTACATACATAGATACAGTGACGTTCATCCGTAGGGGTTTTCGGTAGAGCAAACATATTACTTAACAAATAAAGAGATCACTGTTTCATAAAGAAAAATTTGGTTATTCGCACAATAAATATTACAGTTACATCCATATCCCTTACATCTTTTAATTCCAACATTTTCTATTTATATGCAAAGAGTTTTCGTTAGATTCCTAGGCTACGTTGAGCAATGACTCTTACAAGGAACTGCATATTCTTTTAGGTGCCGCCAATGCCGGGATCTCTTGTTACAAAAGCGGAACTTAGGTTAGGTACGGTGGCGAATGCCCCAGGGGCAGTCCACCTGGACACTTTTATTGTGCGTTGTCATACCACGTTACGAGTACGTCCCAACCAAAGTATTTACGCCTTGTCCTAGCAAAAGCTGGGCAGCTCAGCATAAAGTAACTTGCTGATTCCACCTAGTCATTCTCCAGGCAGCTGATAAAGCTAGGATTTCAGCGGAACTACATGCACCCCCATCGGACAGTGCCCCGTCAGCACTCCAATCACTATAGACAGTTGTGGTTTGGTAAATCATAACAGTTTCGCCCACCGCTTCGAGACTATTACTGGCCAGAAGGATCTTGACACCTGTCAAGAGGTTTTGTCAGCCCAGCGCTGGCTTAGCTGATTCGAGGCCCACCTGTCCAGGGCCAGACTGCAAGTAGCCAACGTAATTCCATAAACCCTACCGATAGCCACCTCAGGCTCTCACGTGCCCGCTCGGGCCAGGATATCTGCTCTACAGTTCCTAGGGATGTTCTTGCGGCCCAGCACCGAGATAATTTTAATCCTAAAATATTTTTATGCCACAGCTAGCGAGTCTAGTACTTCTTGGCAACCCTCGATCGCACTGTGGCCGATCCCAGCGCTCTTATAGCCGCTTGGCTATCCGAGTAAACATTGAATTACTTAGCAGTTATGGTACCGAGATGCATTGCATCCTTACTAACGCCACTTCCGCCTGGAAGACACTGCAACGATCGGGATGCCTAAGTTTATGGCTGATGCCCAGGCCTTCGCAGAAGACCCCTCCTCCGACCTTCTCATCAAGCTTGGACCCGTCCGTGAACTAGTTCACCACACTCCTGCGCAAGATAGCCTCCCCATCACACCTTTCTCGAGCGTATGAGAGTGTCAAAGGTGGCAACTGGAGAAGAAACCGCGCCCAGTAGTCTGTCTTTTCAGCGACGAAGTTAAAATTGTCCAAAATACTGGAATGCCCCCAGTTCGCAAGACTGTATCCCGCCCCTCGGAGCCTAAAAGCGGCTGCGATAATCCTGCCCACAGTGTCAACCGGTTTAAGTTCAGCATTACGTTCACAGCAAGTGTAGGTGTTGTACGAAGGGATTCACTGATTCCAATCACAGCCCTTCGATGCACCTTTTCTAGCAATTTCACTTACAACATATTGTTTCCGATATAAGGAGTTTCGGTTACATACCTTTCAATTAACATGGTAATATCGGATAATTTTGCAATAGTTTCTATTTATTGCAAAAAAAGGATCCGACACTGGAAACCATGATGCTTAGACATAAAAGGTATAACGGCTTCGACACAGCCGAAGACAGCGCTCTCCTTGCTTGCTTTTTTTTTAAATTTGGTTTTTTTCGTTTATTGAGTTACTTTAATAATTTCTTGCGAAAATTGTCATATCATATCAAGAATCTCACTATTCCGTAAATTTGGATCACGTCAGAATTCTGGGTTTATAAAATCGTATCCAGAGAATCTCCAATTAGGAAACAAGATCTGCACACCTACCCAAAATACTCTCTATCGAACGAATTACTGACTTCAATACATCCGAACGCCGTAGTTTTGTCAAGTTTAGCAAAGCGGACTGGGACAGATTTACGGAATATACAAAGAGCTCCTTTGATGTCTCATCCACAAATACAGGTGCACGCCAAGGTGAACGAGAGTTTCGCGAGGGTTTTGATTCAGCTTCAGTCCGCTTTATTCCTGCTGGAAGATTAAATGAAACTCGTTCAAATTTTCCCGCCGTAGCAGGGGTAGTAACAAGAGAACGTGACCAAGTGTGAATCATCAATCATACAGATCCTCGGATAAAGGATCTCAAGGCAGAAGGTGTAACCTCTCAAGCGGTGTCAACAAGCTATGGTAAATAGTAAAGAGAATTTCAAAGCATACAAACACAATCACAAGTTCTCCATTATCTTTGAAGACATTGTCAAGTCGGAAACCACGCGATGCGTGAAACGTCAGTTTATAATGCATCGAATTTCTGATAGGGTTAAGAGACAAGCCATACGACATTCGACATAAAAAATAAAAAATAATTGCCGCGATATATACCCACTGAGGAGATTAGGCCGAGCTTTTTTTTTCTGCAAATTGCATCTGCAAAGCAAATGCGTTTGCCAAATCACTGCCGAGGAACGACCCCGTTTAAAATAAAAAATTTTCAAACCACTTTTGATGTTACCTGTCCAAGGCTTCGAAATTTGGACCTTCGGTGTGGTAGGCCAGCAACACTACCGCCACACGACGGTGGCCGCCGACATTCAATATAATCAGCGTTTATTGCCGTCACTGTCCCATAGATCAAAAAAGTGATAATGAAGGTCAAGCTCTAAAAATCAAAAGGAGAACTTTACTTCTCTATTGCCTACTAAATCCAAAGTAGCACGTGTTTGCAATAGTGATTCTTATTTGGATTTCTAAGCTGACATGATTTTTGGCGGTATTAATGGTTCCACGGTAAACGAAGTACTTTACTATTTTCAAGTTATGGCTGCCTACAGTCGTTTGAAGTACGCAGAAGTTGCAGCGCTGCTGTTAGCCTCACAGTTGAGACTGATTCCGTGATAGTTGACGCAGTTTTGCAGGATCTCGCTTGGATTGAGCAGCTAACGTTTATATTCCAATCTTCAGACACGCATTCATCCGACCGTAGTGTATTCGCATCTCATCATAGTCTTCTCATCGGTTATGAGGTCGCCGTTCTCATTCTAACATGGGCTCACCCCGCGTGTAAAGTCCTTAGTCACTCGGTGATTTTCGGACGCTATTACTGTTGGTTATCATAACGAACTCTTCGCACTCACGCTTTTCTACTTCTCTTTTATTTGTTCAAAAAAGCTGCCTCGACTTCCCCTTCAACTTGCGGCAGTGATCGTACACCTGTAGGCAGCGTCTTTTCTTTCCGTTGCAGCGCGGTACTCTTCATTGTACCAGGTACTTGTTCGCTATTCAATTACTTCTACAGCGGAGATATTGATTGCTTGTATTAATAATTATTGATAGATAAATAAGAAAAGGTTTGTCTTTCGAATATTTTGTTAGTAGATACTTAAAAAGATTAACTATTTTTACATCTATGGCTGATGGCAAAGACAAGCTTAAAAACCCAATCCTTAAGAGGTCAAATCAATAATACCCGCTTCAGTCGGGCTGGTACCAGACCGTACCGGATTCATTACGTCAGGGGACTGCCATCTGTTTATATACGTAACACCCTTAAACCTTCGGAGAGTGTCGTGCGATTACAACAATTATAAGCTTTGGGCAAAAACAAAGACGCTGATATTTAGATAAGAAGCAGTCAAAATTACAAATGTGACAAAGTACTGATAAATAATGAAAATTTGTCTCAAAAGAGTAGAGTGCGTAAAAAACAAATTAATCAACCCTTTATTGGCCATTTATTGGACTCCTAGGCTCCAGAGCATCTTTATTTATTCGGGTAAGATGGATTAACCAACGAAATCATTAATCTCATTAAATCTCCAGCAATGCATTCGGTATAAAAGCAGTTCCTTTTATAGTTGTCAAAAGTTCTTTTGAAATCAACAAAGGGCCATGGAGAGCTCCGCTTAAATTAACTTTTGGAGCGGTGTGTACCGAACTAATAACAACGAATCAGTTCGGCTTACAAAGCCAATACAACTCGGCCATATCTTCTTCTTCTTTAAATGGTCATCTAACCGCTTGGGCGATTTTGACCGTCCAACAAAGCTCGCCAGTCGTTGCTTCGTTGCGCCAACTGGCGCCATTGGAAACACCGAGGGGTCGCAAATCGGTCTCCACTTGGTCCTTCCATCGGAGTGGTGGTCTCCCTCTTCCTCTGCTTCCACCGGCGGGTGCCGATAAGAATACCTTCTGGGCTGAAGCATCTTCGCTCATGCGCACTACGTGGCCTAGCCAGCGAAGCCGCTATGTTTTAATTCGCTGAACTATGTCGGCGTCTGCGTAAGGTTCATACAGCGTATCATTCAATCTTGTTCGGTACTCGCCGTCGCCAACGCGTAGAGTTCCACAAATCTTTAGAAGAACCTTTCTCTCGAATACACCCAGTTGTTAGTGCCCACGCTTCTGCACCATATAGCAGGACGGGTGCGATGAGTGACTTGTAGAGTGTTATTTTCGTTCGTCGAGAGAGGACTTTACTTTTCAATTGCCTACTTAGTCCGAAGTAGCATTTGTTTGCAAGAGTAATTCTTCGTCGGATTTCTAGGCTAACATTATTGTTGGTATTAATGCTGGTTCCCAGGTAAACGAATTCCTTTACTATTTCGAAATTATTGCTGCCAACAGTGGCTTGGTTGCCAAGGCGCGAATGCGCTGACTCTTTGCATGATGACAGAAGGTACTTCGTTTTGCCCTCGTTCACCACCAATTCCATTTTCTCCGCTTCTTTTTCTAATTTGGAGTAAGCAGAAGTTACGGCGCGGTTGTTAAGGCCAATGATATCAACTCGGTCATATCTCTCTCTCTATGGCGCGATACACAACAAGTATATCATCATAAACCTCCTAAGAGATTTGTGCGCCAAGCTTCTCTTCCAATTTGTGGAGTGCCGATTTGAATTTTCCCTACAAATTGGTGGGACCTACAGTTTTTTGCCGAGTCCGAACGGCATCTACAAAGGAGACGAATTTTTGCTGAGAAGCCTGTCATGGCAGAAATACACTCGGAAAGTTTGCCAAACCACTGCCGAGGGGCGACCCCGTTTTGAAAAACTTTTTTCAAATCACTTTTGATGTTACCTGTACTAGGGCTCGAACCATGGACCTTCGGTGTGGTAGGCCGGCAACACTACCTTCACACCACGGCGGCCGCCGGTCATATAGGCAGCGCTTTTTCTTTTAGAACTTTATAATGTCAGCAATGTGGTATGTAGTGAGCGTGGAATAAGCCCCCACTATTACATTAAATTGTTAGGTCCGCAGCTAAACCAGCGAGCAAGTGCAGCATCTTAGTTTTCCTCGCCACTGAATTATTATATCACAATTTTCAAGGCTAATCACTTCAATAGAATCTATATTCAAATTCAAAAGACACCCTACAACCCCATTTGGTATGACCATAGATTTAGTATCAATAAAGTAATGAATAATACATGATTCGAACGACTGATACTTTACCTAAAGTCCTCAAATTGATTAACCTCCAGCTCTGCACATCTGAGAGTTAATCAAGAGCACAACTCAAGTTAACAAAATTACACAAATCTGTTTCTAATTAATGGAACCTGTCATCAAACTACAGACTTTCTAAGCAAACGTGTCATTTACTCATACATATAAATATCTGTATCTTCAACAGAATGACAGTAATGACAGCCCAGAAAATCAATTTAAGGAGCACCCAAATTGCCAAAAGACGAACAATGAAAGAATGGAAAGCCAAAAGTAAAACAATAAAATTACACCAAGCGAATAGTAAAATTGTCATTCGGAGCACGCCAAAGTAATTTCAACTTGAATTGCCAAAAGAAAGACACATTTGGCGCAGAACGAGTATAATACAATCACGTGTGGCCGCACAAATACATAGATACATATGCTATATGATAAGGCATATGGGCAACAATAAGGATATTCCATTGCGACCACAGATGACATGACAGTTTGTGTTAAAAAATTCGGTAACGAAAAGAAGACGAAGACACGCAAAAGGAAGTAAAATATGCTGCACGTGATTTGGTTCAGATTCATCGGTAAAAATGCATGAGAAAAATATTAAATTATGGGGCCAGTGATTTTGGTTTGCTCTACGGTCTGCGTTGGCGATATGGTCACTAAACTGAAATATGGAAAACTCTCATATGTACTACCAATATGCTAAGGAACCATCATACGTATTTGTAAATATTTTCAATCTTTAAAGATTTTTGTTCCGTTTCGTCGATTTTAAAAGGTTAGTGCCTTCAGCTTCTATCGACGACCCCTGAGGGTTAGGGTCTAGAATGTGCCGCAGGTAGGCATACCGGTCGTAAGAGGCGACCAATATGCATAATGGTAATGACATGTAGCTCGATGGTTGATCTACGGATATGATGCCATTCACTTCTCATTACCCATCTTACCCTTTCTTTCGGAAGGAAGGGTGACATGACCTTCAAGGTTGCACTGGTCTTACCAAATCGCTACGACGACAGTCGGGCAGTACCACATATCATATCTGACAAAAACTTTCACTTTCGACCACACTCCCCAAACCTTCAGGCAGGTTTTTTGTCGTTACAAACAACAACAAGCATTTATCGATATGGGACACGAGTGGTATTAATATTTCATACTCTCATATGGGTGGTTGATAATGTCACTATATAGAGGTTCCCTTTTCGGTATACAATTTTATTTTTGTTTTCTTCTTTAATTTAAGATTTTTTATGTCCTTACTGAATCACTAGACTTCAGTGGTTTTTTAAATATCGCAGGTTAGGGATTTTTATACAGTTGGATCCAAACTTTAAAATTTTTTGAGATTTGGCCTTACTAAGCAACATAATTTTTCAAGCTAGTTTCACATAATTTTTAAATTTATACCTACATGTCACTTTAGTAAATGTTTTTTTTTTTTCAGAATATACACCCTTTAGATACTTATAAATTTTTGTTGATATGACTGAACTTAATGGCTTTATTTTATTTCTGTAATTATGTCAAATTTTTTGAGTATGACTTTGGATTGTAGCGCAGTATTAGTTTTTGAGCTGTATCCATAGCTTTTTATAGTCTGTTTATTTATATATATGTACTTTGACAATTCTTATCGCTAAGCGATTCCGTTTAAACTCTATCAACCTTGTGGATTTACATTAGTTTAAATAATCTTCATAAACTTCTCAAACTTCAAAACTCGTTACTAATCAGTTATATGAAAAATCTGAACTAACAAAAATTTACATTACAAAACCTTCCAATCTTCTGGTAAGTTGTATTCTACGTCAAAAACGTCTCCCAACGACGCATACCATCAGCGCAAGGAATACAAATTGAATTTGTTGCTTCTGCTTTTGTTTCTGCAATCAATTATAATAAGAGTTAAATTTGTCGCAGGCAATAGCAATCAGCGACAGTGAAATGAAAATGATGGCCTTTATTAATACTCGCATATAAATATATTTGTGGCTACCCAAAACTGACTTAACTACCACATCAATTGAAAGCATTTGATTTGCGCGTTAATCGAGCATGAGTAATTTTGGGTGGTGACCTCAAGTTGGTGTAATTTTATTGCTCGTATCTATCCATTGTCATACCGTCAAGTGCTTCCCACATACGCTTCATCGTAGAAATTATTCGTCTACTTCATTTGAAAAGCGATATTGTTGCACACCATTAAATTTCGCGCTGCCACAAAAGGAATTCTAAATAATGCAAAGCGCAGCAAGTTTGTTTCACAAAAGCTTTCAGTTTGCTCAGTAATATTAAGTGAGATGGCTGGTTTTACGAGTATTTCGAGTTGTTTCAGAATTTCCTTCACCAACTGTTAACTATTGACTATTCAAGCCAACCACGTCCGGCGTCAATGCGGCAAACTCGTGATTTACTATTTTCAGTGCGTGCGACAGCTTCGAATTGATTGAGTCGTAGGGAAGACGTGACGTATGAGTAATTT